>OY992531.1:114812398-116157398 GCA_963921185.1 Dasysyrphus tricinctus | reverse complement strand
CCCTGGACAGTTTTTGGAACTCCACAGCTTTGTCCCGGCGGCGCGGCGTCAAAAAGCATTGAGCTTTTTACATATTTGGCAAAATTAAAGTCTGGTGACAGTGATCGTAGGCTTTCCTGTCTCTTAAACTTAACTGGCTGAACAGAATGCAAAACGGAGCTGGAATAGATGTCAAAAATGCTGCAGCCGGAGCTGCAAGAGTTGAACAATTTTTAACTTTTACTGCAGCATTTTTGACATCTACTGCAGCTTTTTTGACATCTATTCCAGTTGCGTCTTGCATTCTGTTCAGCCAGTAACTCGAACAACTGTAGGACGATACTTAACAACTGCAACGACAAGTTTGATGAATTATTTTGTGCTATTTAATTTGGGATTTGAGCATATAACTGTCCAAGATGTTTCAAGAAGTAACAAACTAATTCCCAACGGATTGTTTGGAAACACCAACGTTAGTGAAAACGTTCGTTCATCCATAGTTATTTGCGATGGAACATATATATATCTTCAAAAAAGATCAAACTATGGTTTTCAGAAAAAAAAACATATGTATAGCTTGCATAAGTACCAGAATCTAGTTAAACCCTTGCTGTGATGGGTATATCCTGGACGTTACAGGGCCTTATGCCGCAACCGATTCTGATGCCAACATAATGAAAAATCTTTTTAGGGACGAATATGGGACATTAAGGCAATTTTTTCGACAAAATGACGTGTTTATTTTGGACAGAGGGTTCAGAGATGCAATTCCGTGTCTAGAATCTCAAGGATATAAGGCTTACATGCTTGAATCTGTGGATGAAGGCAACTTTCAATTGACAACGGCGCAAGCTAATAGATCCAGATGTGTTACTATGGTAAGATGGGTCGTTGAAGTCGTGAATGGACGGTTTAAGAGGGACTTTAAGCTCTTTCGACAAGATTTTTTTAATTAAGCTGCTATATAGTCATATGATGGATGACTTCAAAATTGCAGCTGCACTTCTAAATAAGTTTCATCCACTAATAAAAGACGCTGCCGATGCAACATTCTATTAGAATTGGCTTTAAGTCGATTAAACACTCCTAATTATTTAGGTGATTTTGTGAAAGAAAACAATCTCAACAGAACCAGGGGGTCAATTCTCAATCTGTGAAACTGTGAAATGAAAACAAAGTTATCATTTCAGTTTTCACAGGGTTTTATCATTTTATCACTTCACAAACACGCGCAAGGCGATTCCCGAACTCGTTATGAAAAACAGCTGTCAAAGTGAGTACTAAAAAGTACTAACATGAAAAATGCTACCACTTGCTCATAGAGAAAGATGATTGTGACGTCATTGAAAGACCAAGATGGTGACTTGGGTGTTTCAAATGAGTACAATTTGTTTGTATTTATCATTTTTCTTTTCACAGAATGAAATGATTGTGATAAACGATTTATCATATGAAAACATTTTGGCATTTGTTTTCATTTTTTCACACTTCGAGAATCGCATTTGGCGTGAAGGCGTTATCATATTTATCACTTCACAGTTTCATAGATCGAGAATTGACCCCCAGAGCCTCATTTAGCCGCATCGATGGAAATATCCCGCATCTGAGTAACTTCCCTATAATCACCTTTCAAGATCTACGCAGGATATCAATAGGGAATTATCAAATTAAATTGGCTCGCTCTTATTGTGGGGAACATTTAAAGGTAAACGGAACCTATAACATCGAAATCTGTGAAGACCGGATGCGAATTTCTTCTTTTGCACATCAAAGTCTTATTGGCAACAGTAACTTTTTATTATGAGGGCGAATCAAATCGAGGCATATAAGCAGAAAAGTGTATCTTATGCTACATTTCCACCTAACGATAATATGAGATTTAATAAGATTTACCTCAAATCTTCTTTAAATCTTGAAGATTTATCATACAAATATATTTCGTTAATCTTGGAGATTAGAAATTAATCTTATTAAATCTTCCTAGGGCAAATAGTTTTTACAAATCGAACTAACCTATTTTAACATGGTGCTGAACGATTCATTCGAGACTCGATTCAGTTCTTCATTGTTTGACACGAATAAAACATTCTGTCTCTTTCGCACTTCATAAGAAAAATTGAAGCGCATTACTTACATGCTGGTGAATGGCGATACAAACGAAGCAAATAGTTCGAGCGCAATAAAAGTTTTCTGTTGCAACTGTCTCGTTGGAATGAGGACTGTCGGTTGTTGCGCTCATGTAATAAGCATTTTATGGTATTTGGGCTATGCACGACACCAGGAAACAATAAGCATAGCACCAGCCCGGCTTTTGGATGGTATTTTGATTGACACTTTGAACGAAGACTAGTTTTTTTTTTTCAATTTATTAACATTAATATATTTTAAATATCATATAATTTGGTAAAAAAAAAGATACATACATATATAAAATGAAACATTACTTTTGTTTTTTAACGTATTTTTTTATTTGAATTTTACTTTTTAAAAGAAAAGTGTTAAATGAACGGCGTTTACCCACTGTATGACAACTTAATTATATATCAAATTAAAGCTTATCAATCAGGCATTACAGTGGTGTAAAAAAAAATATAGGTCATCACTGATTTGTTCGAGATACTGACTTTCAAAAGTAACTCAAAAAATATTTTTTAAAAAAGTTTTAAAAATAAATCAGGTGTAGAAAAAAGTGTTTAACCTAATTTGAAAGATATTTTTATGATCTTTCATTTGATATCAAAATATTAATCCTACGTGCCATACTTTAGGATTTGTAAGTAATTGTTTCCAAAAAAGACAGATTTTTTTAATTTGCAAAGGTCAACTTCAAGCTCAATTATCTAAAAATCTCCGGAGCCGAATTCGAAAATATTTGGCAGATAGATTAGGCAAAACGTTAGGCCTGGTTCACACGAGATTGTACCGCACGTTTTTTATCGCATTCGGTTTTTACCGAACAAAAATCGGGTGTTCACACGATATTTATATTTATTCGTTTAAAACTCGAATAGCTGCAGTATAATGAAAATGAATGGAAAAGTTTGAATTTGTGAAGTATTTTATTTGTATCTTTTTAAGGGAAAGTGCTAGAAAGCTGAAATTTGGACGGATGATAGAAAATATTGACTTAAATATGAATTAAAAAAATAAGAGTCCTAGAATACCGCTGGACGGAGATAACGGCATTATTTGAGCGCTTTCACATATGAACTCATATCTCTTTAGTGCATTGATGTATTTTCTTGTTGTTTTAAATATAACATAAATAAAATAATGGTTATTTTGATACCCCATTCATTATCGTACGTGGTGTATAAGCGACACAATCTTGATTTTAAATTGATCGAAAAATCAAAGCAATTGCATTGAAATTACCTGCTTGGACCATTGTCCACGACCATCCACCAGCGAGAAGATCCCGTTATCTACATTGAATTTTTTTAATTAAAATTTGATATTGATGGCTTTAAAAAATTATAGCTCCCGTTCTACTGATTGGATCTTCAAGGTTAAGGTCTTTAATGAAAGCTGACATAACGGGCTATATTGTGTAAAAAAATCATTGAGGAGGGGCAAACATTTTTATACTAAAAGAGTGAATAAAGCCCAATGCAATTCCATTTATTTTATTCTAAATTCAAATGTTGATGAAAAGTTTTATAATTTTGAAAAACTAAAAACGCATATTTGAGGAATGACCTCTTCTTTATTTTAAGACCTTAACCTCTAAGATCCAATGAGTATCACCCGAGTTATAATTTTTTTAAACCAACCATTTCGGTAGATTAATTTTTTTTGTGTACATCGGCTTTTCTCTCCACTGAAGCTCATTCTTTGCCAACGAACAAATACCCAACGTGGATTTAAACCGTGTGAACGAGACTATATAAAACTATATGCCACTGGAAGACGATACGTCGCAATTCATTCGTTTTTTTTTTTGATAAGTCCGTTGAGTATTCGATAAACGTACTTATAGCCATTCCACACTATCCCACTGAGTATTAACACTTGTCAAAAAAGTGGGAAGAAATCATGTATAATAGTGTGGAAACAAAATATGAAATTTCATCACACACAAATTGACAGCGCATCCGACACGATTTGACATGTGTTTATACCTGAAAATATTTAGGATTGGTTCTAAAACCATCACACATTCTATCCCACTTGGGCGTTTGAGGTTATGGTGAAACTGATTTGTTTTGATGCAAGTGTGGAAGCAAAATATGAAAATCATTTTCATCACACAAATTTGGCAGTCGTATGAAATTCTTTCCCACTTTATTCTGACATGTGTTAATACTTTGTGGGATAGTGTAGAGGCACTTTTAGCTGAGTACGTTTTCTTGCCGTACAAACGTCGTGTGAAAGGCTCTATGCAAAATATATATGCCACTGCTCATTCGCACGGATTTATACTGCAAAAAATCGTGCGGTACAATCTCGTGTGAACCAGGCCTTAGCTTTCATTTGGTACTAGTCTCATTAGTGTACGCACTGGGCCCAAAAATGGGTCATCTCCTTTCAAAAATGCAAATGGCGTTTCAATTTTTCTTATGAAGTGCGAATGAGACAGAATGTTTGATTCGTGTCAAATAATGAAGAACTGAATGCAAGTCTCGAATGAATTGTTCAGCACCATGTAAGAATAGGCTTTAGTTCGATTTGTAAAACTTTTTGTTCTAGGAAGATTTAACAAGATTAATTTCTTATCTTCAAGATTTACGAAATAAATTTGTAAAGTAAATCTCCGAGATTTGAAGGAGATTTGAGGTAAATCTTATTAAATATCAGATTAGTGCTAGGTGGAAATGTAGTATTACGAGATTAATATTGTTTCAATGAAAGAAAAAATCAACATTTTCTCATACGAATTCGACTATAGTAGTGTGTTTTTTTTTTTTTGTAAGCTGAGTGAAATTGGACGATAAAAACGAAATCGGGGCTTAGCGACGACGCACAGTGGTTTGAGAGCGGAAAAAAATCAATTTCAGAAAGTAATGAGTAGCCTTTTAAGTTTTTTGTCTAATTACTTTTATATATCCAGAGCATATGATTTCAGAGTATTTTTTTATATATATATTTTATATACATATTTACAAGCCCTCAAAGTCAAAGAAAAATTTATTCAAGTCGCGAACCGTATTTTCAACAAATTTTTAGATGTCTTTTACTGAAGCTCCTTAAATTAAATTCTGAACATTTATATATCATTTTGTTGGTCTATTCTTAGTTATCTAAAAAAAAAAAAAAAAAAATGATGAATTATAAAATAAACCTCCTATAAGAAGCGTCCGATATTGGTACTAACAAAAAATGGTTTTAATGAAAACTTTTTGAGTTTCAATTTTAGCTACACTTGCCTACACGTAGTGAAGTATACCAATGTGTGCTCCATACCTTCAAATAACAACATACAAAAAATCAGATGCTAATGCCTGCTAATCTGAAAGTTATGTTCAAATTCGTCTTACTCAATCGGTTTTCAAAAAACTCGGTTTTGAGGGTGGTGTTTATCTAATAGTTATAATTCCTTCGGTTCTTATTATCAAAACGAGCTGTTTAAACCCTCTATTTTTAGAAAAAATTCGTACCTTTATTTTAAAAATAAAATAAAATTCATACCTTGACCAGGGTCTGCGAAATTCGACTTTTTGCAAAACAATTTATTTCTACCTGGAAAATTTTTCAACTTTCAACTCAATTTTCTTGGGAAAATTATGTTAAAAATTTTATTATTTTATGATAATTAGAATTATATGATAGAGCTTAATAAAGAATAAAACAAAAAGATTAGGGATAATCTGACAGTTTTCTTGATTTCACGCAAAAAGTAGGGGCAAGTAAAAACAAAAAAAAGGTTTTTTTTATACATGAGTTTTTCTCTACCTTTTCCGTTTCCGGCATAAGTCGAAAAACTAATAATTTTAATTGTTTTTTAAAGTTTTATTGCTTTGTCTTTGTTGTGTATTGCACAATTTTGTATGACTTTAAAGGATAAGTAGGTAATGCCCCATAAGAATGCTTAAGTTCTTACTTAAAACTATATGTATAAAGGATTAAAAACAAAGTAAGTCATTATTGACTGATTGTCCATTTGTGCAAGGTGTGTAAGAAAAATTATAACTCTTTTATCAACTAATAAGCAAACGTGAAGTGAAATATAAATAAAACAAAAAGTGAGTTTAATCAGCGGCCGTTTTTTAATTGTTCGAGCGATAATTTTTCTCCACTAAAATGGATTCCATCGCAATTCCTTATTCGGTTTTGTGTTCCGAACTTATGACTAATGGTCGCAAAGTAAAAAATATGCGACCATATTTTGAAAGACTATACCCCAACTTAACTTCTGAGCAAATAGAAACTGTGATGTCAGAAGTACAGAAACGTTTTTTTTTTCTCAATGTTCAAACCGGTAGACCGCACTTTGAAAAAAAAAAAGAAAATTTCGAAAAGAAATATACAAGGATTGGCTGGAAGGAGTTTTGGAAGTAGAATTCACCGAAAATGTACTGCTTGAAACCTCAACTGATGGTCGTGGAAGAACACGAAAGATTTTTGAATAATGCTGTGAGCGAGCTAAAAGGTATAAGAGAGACCAAATTAGAAATTTATTTACTCAAGAGATAAACTATGCAGCAACATCAGAAAGCTTTTCTTCATCACATTTTCACCCAGATAAGGCTCTTGCATTATTTATGCAAGCAGAATTGTCGAAGCGTCAATATGAAGTATTGAGACATGCCCTTAAGGACGAAGGACATGATGTACATTAGGTTTTGATCCATGGAGAAGAAATCATAAAAAATTGTGCATTTCCTGTTAGATCACTCTCCGAGGAAGCCCAAGAATGCCGAAATAAGGACTATAAAATCTATCGCAGTTTTAATTCGAGAAAATGCAGCCGTATTGCGACGAATGAAGATGTGATGCATCGTATCCTCATATCTTCAGATCCACTAATAATGAGTGCAGATGCTAGAATTCTGATTTTAGCACAGTAATTTACTACTACTACACTCTACTTTTTTATATTATTTATTAATTTATTGCAAATGTTTTATGTATGTTCTTAATATTATTGTTTTTATGTTAATAATATATAAACATAGTTTGTTCTTCTTTATTCAAAATAAAAGGTTCATATTTTACTAAAAAAAGAAAATATATTTCAGTACAACATCAAAAACCCATAAATTTTAGAAAAATGTCAATAACATTTTTTCCAATAATTTTTCCTTAACAAAATTTTGACCACATATGTGTAAGGTAGATTTTAACATTTGTACCGGATTTCATTCAAATCTGTTGAATAGTTCAGATTTTACAGACTTTTTTCCGCTCTCCCATACAATCAAAACGCACAAATTTTAGAAAAATGTCCATAACTTTTTTTAAATTATTATTTCTTAACAAAATTTGGACCACATATGTATAAGATAGATCTTAACATGTGCGCCAAATTTCATTCAAATCCGTTTAGTAGTTCAGATTTTACAGATTTTTTTCCGCTCTCCCATACAAACCAAACCACTGTGCGACGCACAGTGGGGTCGAGGTGGTAAAAAACCATATATAAAAGTGTTTAATTTGGTATTGTGGATACACTTTTCTTTCAGTATTATTAAAGAATACTAAATTAGACTGCGCGGTCATGATTGAAAAACATGTCAATGAACTTACGTCAGCTATTATCAACGCTTTTGAAAGCTCTTGGCCCATAATCCCAAAGAAAGGCAAGCTCAACCCCTTGTGGTGGTCCAAAGAGCTGGCTATCCTAAGGAAAAACTCCAGGAGGCAAAACATAGCAATGCATCTGCTGATTGGGATCTTTTTAAGATCAGTAAAATGAATATAAGAAAAGACTATCTATCACGGTTGCCGCTGCACGACTTTTGTCGCATTTTGACCCCTTTTATTGCCTAATGCGACCATGAGACGACCTTTTAAAAAACTAGCTCTTTTTACCCTTTTTTAGAAATCTTGCGACTTTTCTGACCCCATCTCTAGAAAATAGCATGGAAAAGGTTAAATTCTTGGATTTTCTCTAGAAAAAAACTTTCTAATTTTCCATTTATGTACATATATGAACATGGGCGCCCGCAGGGGGGGGGGGTCAGAGGGGGTATTTGCCCCGCCCTAGAATGTCAAGCCTTTACTTTTGTTCTGTACATTAATTTTATTTTTATGTCCAGGACTATGATCTGGTTCAATTTTTAGAATAAGAAAAGGATATAGAAAGTAAAGGGTCCGCCAAATAACTTTTTTTTTTTAATTCGGCTGTGTGGCACGTCGCACGTAGCGCCGTCCTGTTGAAACCAAATGTTGCCAATATCCTCCTCTTCAATTTTTGTGAACAAAAATTCGTTCAACATGGCCCGATAACGATCGCCACTGGGCACGTTCCGCTGGTTATTCTCAGTTATCCGGATAGCTTTGTGTTGTTGTAATCCCTTGTTAAAAAACAGCTGATAACAGCTGACGCAACAACAACTCAAGTTATCTCAAAATGTTTGGGATAGCTCGATAGCATAGCGAATAAACATTGGAACGCGAGGATTGACTGTAACGGCCACTCAAAGAAAAATGGCCCAATTATGCCTCTGGACCAAAATCCGCACCAAACAGTGACTCGTTTTAGGTGTATCGGCTTTTCAATGGCATGCGGGTTTTTTGTGCTCCAAATGCGACAATTTTGCTTGTTTACATACCCGCCAAGATCAAAATGAGCTTCATCTGAAAAGATGATTTTTTTTGGCAAAATCGGCATCTTCTCTAAGTCGATCGCAGGCCCACTTAGCAAAGCAGCGATTTGAATGAAATTATTTTTCATTACTAACCGGAAGAATTGTACTTTCAAATAAAAAAGAAATTTGAGAAAATATTCAGTAGTTTTTTTTATAGCATTTTCAAAAAAAAAACAAAGTTATTTGGCGGTCCCTTTATGTAAAAATCCTACCAACCTACCACTAATGCAATTCAATTTTTGGCACTCAATAAACGAATATCCACCAAAGAAATGTTTTTCTGCCTCTCATGAAATTATTATGTTATCGGTTATCTACTCAAGCCGCAAGAGCATTTGAAAAAAGTGTGCTGGACAGATTTTCTAGGGAAGCACCAAGAAGGCTACAACTTCTCTTGCGAGAAAAAGAATAAATCCAATATTTCATACAAGGTCTTATTTTGTAAGTCTATTTTATAAGCTTTTGTCGGGTTACGTACGAATGACCGACAAAAAAATATCGACTTTTATCGACTTTTCTGTAAGTTGAAACACCGACTTTGTTTTCACCGACTTATTAAAATATAAACAGTTTGAAATCTCGATTTGACAAAAAGTCGACTGCCCGGATAGAAGTCGAGAAAAATATCGTCTTGTCCGTATTTTTCAAGCGCACGCTTGTAAACATCATTCTCTTAACTATGATCTGATCAAAATGTCGACTTTCAAAATGTCGACTTTTAAAATGTCGACTGTTGAAGTCTCGATTCAATTAATCTCGATCACTGTCGACATTTTGAAAAATCGACATTTTAAAAAGTCGGTCAAATTTGTGTCTATATTTTGATCTGTCGGTCTTTTAACCATTTTAACCAGTCGAAATTATTTCTGTCGAGATTTTAAAAGTCGATATTACGGAGTCGATATTTAAAAAGTCGACATATCGTACCCAATCAATTTCAATTCAATTCAATTCAAAATGTGTTTTTATTAAACTTATTACTTTTACAATTACAATTAATTTCAATTAAAAGTTATTCGGATACACAAAGTTTAGCATGGCGTTTGTGCCGTCTGCCATCTAAAATAATACAATAATTTATAACTTTTTCATTGTAAACAGTTTTTTTTCGAAAAGTCTTTACAAAATTAAGTGTTTTTTTTTCTAAATAAACTCATTTATGATACATTCCCTGTAAAACAACGCTTCTTTGCAGTAATGTGCTAGTGAGATCCAGTCTGCCCCATTGAGAGCTCGACAAACTTCCTCCATTGGCAAAATGTTTGCGTTGAAAAATTTTCGACGTATTTCTTTTAGCACAGGACATACTCCAATAAAATGAAAAACATCTTCTCTGGCTCTGAGGTTACAAAGGCTGCAGGTTTCCGTAAGGTCAACTCGATGGGGAATATAGTTAAGTTTAAGAATCTCTCCTCTACATTTAAATATTACTGAAATTTCGGAAATGGTGAATGTATCCTTAAAATAATTATCTTCCAGTGGTTTAATCAGGTTTCTATAAACTCCTCTGGTCTCTGACATCATAGCTTGTTGTGTGTTCTCTTCGGTCATGAAAGTTTGTATTCCATCCAAAAAACTATTAAGCTGCAGTTCCCAATGGGGCTCATTGAGCTCAAATAGATTTAAAAGTTCTACGTTGTAACGCTGTGCTAAGCTTTCTACATCTTTAAAAAATTGCAGTTTTCTTCTGTTTAACCTCATCATCAATATTTTTGCAATAGTTTGTTCTTCAGAAGTTAAAATATTTCTTACAAAATTTAAATGCAAACGCAGTGTATATAAAAATAAAGGTGACAATCCAGTTTCCAAAAACAGCATGTAGTTTGGAGAGCAGGTTGGGAGGTGAAATAGTCTCTTTATGAAGTACCTTTGTACTTTCTCCACTTCGTCATACATCTTATATCCCCAAGCTTGAGCACCATAGCAAACGATAGATCTCACCACAGCTTGAAAAACCTGAAATTTTCCTGAATGCTGAACATCTCGACGATTTAATACATTTTTCCAGGTATTGCTAATTGCAGATTTTGCCTCAGATGTTTTGATTGCGAAATGAGGTTTTAAGGATAAATTTGAAGGAAGCGTTATGCCCAGGTATTTGTATGTCTTAACCACCTCCAGGATTTCATTTTGGTAGAACCATTTTTCATTCCTTGCATTTCGTCCATTGCCTTTTTTGAAGACTACAATTTTTGATTTGCTTGTATTGATGACTAAATCATTACCTTCACAATATTGCTGCATTTTATTTATCATCAACTGTAGCGATGAGGGAAACTCTGCTAGTAAAACAATGTCATCTGCATACGCCAAGATAGGTATTCGTGTACCATCTACTTCGATACCAGCTGGTAGAACTTCGGTAACATCGTTCAAAAATAATGAAAACAAAAGAGGGCTTAAAAGACACCCCTGTTTTACCCCAATGCTGACATCAAACCACTCAGATAACTGTGAACCATTCCATACTGCTGATCTATTACCGTGGTACAAGCTTTCAAGGATCCTGAGAAATTTATTTGAAATGCCAATGTTTTTAAGCTTATAAAATAAAATATTTCGGTTGACGGTATCAAATGCCGCTTTAAAATCTATAAAACAAGCATATAATTTTTTTCCTTGGCAAATGAATGTTTCTGCTAAGCTTGTTAGGCTAAAAATGTGATGTATTGTACTGAATCCTTTCCTGAAACCAGCCTGGAAAGGACCTAACTTGCAATAAGTATCCACCCACTTCCTTAAACTATCAACTAGAATTCCCGTAAATATCTTCGCAACAGCATTCATAAATGATATTCCTCTGTAGTTGTTTGCAAGATTAGGATCACCTTTTTTAAATAATGGAAATATAATCGCTTCCTGAAAGCTTTTGGGTACTGTTCCTTCGTTGTAAATTTGGTTGAATTTTGACAAGAGCGTTTCAAGAAAATTCATGGAGACATTCTGGAAGAACTCATACGGAACTCCGTCCGCTCCTGGAGCCTTATTTGCTTTTCCTTTTTTAAGTGCCATTAATAACTCTTCTATTTCTATTTGCTTGTCAAGGCAATCAATAGTAACATAAGGAGCCGCATATTCATACACTAAACCTCTGCTACTAGAACACAACAACTCTTTGAAATAGATGAGTAATGAATCTGGTTGCAAAGAATTTCCGATCTTATGCGTACTTCCATTTAAGTTATTCATTATTCTCCAAAACGTCTTACTTTCTTTTACTTGGGCTAATTTCTGTATTATATTTGTGAAATATATTTTTTTTTTTATCCTTACATAGTTTTTTAAATGTTTTTTGTGCTTCGGTGTACAGTTGCTTTGCAAATGAAGTATCGTAAGCTCTGAAATAATTGAGTCTAGCCATTGAAGTTTTTCTAGCATTTTCACATTCTCGGTCAAACCATGGTTGTTGGCTATTGATTCCTTTTGTTTGAAACTTGCTCGCTACATCCCGGATGATTTCTACCAACAAATCTGAACTATTCGCGGATACATTCTCATGATTTAAAGAGAGTTGCTCGTCTAGATCTAAGCGGTATTGTTCTGTTCTGTTTGGTTTCCATATAAGCTTAGGAAGGAGCTTTAAGTTCGTTGTTTGTTGAATTATGCAGCCTAATTCCAATGAAATGACGAGAGGCATATGGTCCGAAAATTGAAGAGGCTTTACACAAAAGTCTTTAATTAAGTGTTGTAAACATCCTGCAATGAGACAGTAGTCTATCACTGAACATCCATTTCCTCCTATAAATGTGTATTCCCCTTGAAAATCACTTTTACTCCTACCATTCAACATGTATAGATCAAAAGCATCACAAAGTTCAATAAGTTTTTGCCCCTTTGCATCCTTCGTTGTATCTTTAGAATTTCTTGTTGAGGTCATCACTGGATTAGTAATAGTTGGTTTGAAGGGAAGGCCCACCAAATCTCCTACCCTAGCATTGAAATCTCCGATTAGCATCAAATTTTTGTTCTCAGACTCCAAAACTCGTACTCGTACCCAATCCATTTTGCCTTATTAATTAACCCTTAACTGCAGACGTGAAAATTATGTTCACTTCTATAGTCGTGGGTCCACTGGACCCAGCTATGTTAATAAAAATTAAAGTATGATTATTTAGTTTAGTTTAGTTTAGTTTTTTCTGCCGAACTTTAAGAATGATCACGATTATTGTTTTAAGAAAAAACAACAATAGCCCTGTTTTTTAGTGCATCTTTATCTTCGCTCACAAATAAGTTTTTTTTTTTTTTTTTTTTTTTTTTTTTTTTTTTTTTTTACCGTGGGTAGGCGCAAAACCTGCATCAGGCTCTATGAGGACCGGAAAACGCGTGCTCATAGAAGTGTGAGATTCTTACTACACTAAAACCACCTCCACTTCCCGATTGCAACTAAGTTGAAACTTATCTAGCAATTTATTTTTAACGAAGTTAAGTAACGTGTTGCAGGTAACTTTCCGGTGAAAGTTTCTGCTTATTCCGCGATTTTAAAGCGGTTTTGTGTTCACCGCACCAAGTCGGAAGGTTTTGTTCTTTGCAGACGGCGTACTAAATTCGACTCGTCAAGAATGTCAATAATCGTTGGATTAGCGTGATCTAATAGCCGATTTCTATGTTTTCGCGCGAAACTCTTAATTTCGTCTCGAACCGTAGGAATCCCGAGATCCCTGTGAAGATCTTCGTTTCTTATATACCATGGTGCATTTACAAATGACCTAAGCAATTTATTTTCAAACGTTTGTAATTTATTTAAATTTGTATCGCAGGTACAACCCCAGAGTTGTATACCGTAAGTCCAGACAGGTTTAAGTACCTGCCTGTATAAAATCAACTTATTATCAATACTAAGCTTGGAATATTTACCGAGTAGCCAGTTCATATCTCTTAATTTACTTTTTAATTCTTCGCATTTCTTTTTTACGTGCGGCTTCCATTTTAATTTCGCGTCTAGAGTCATTCCCAGATATTTTGCTTCATTCGCAAATGGTACACGACCGGTATTAAGAAAGACGGGCAATCTATTTATTTTTTTATACGTAAATTCCACGTGGACTGACTTTTGTTCATTTAGCGCTATTCGCCATGTTTTTGTCCACTCATTAACATTATTAAGAGCATTTTGTAATTTAATCGTAGCTTCGTTAATCGTTTTGCCTACTGCTAGTATTGCAGTATCATCAGCAAACGTTGCTACGAAAGTGTCTTCTGTTTGAGGTATATCACGTGTAAATAGAAGGTACAGAACTGGACCTAAAACACTACCTTGTGGTACCCCAGCCACTATTTCTTTGAAATTAGAATATTCATTTCCGTGTCTTACACGAAAAAGTCTGTTTTCTAGATATTCGTTAAGAATTTTATAAAGTCCTTCAGGCAGAACTTGTCGTAATTTGAATTTGAGGCCTTCGTGCCACACCTTGTCAAACGCTTGCGACACATCCAAAAAGACCGTCGAACAGATTTTCTTTTCTTCAAGAGCTCTCTCAATTACGTCAGTTATTCTATGCACTTGATCAATTGTTGTAGTGTTGCTTAAACATCGATAGTTTCCATTTCCGATAGTATCGATATTTTTACAAAAAACTATCGATAGTATCGATACTATCGATAGTTTTACCAAATGAATTACACAAATTTTTAATATGCCTTAAAAAGACTTCTATTGCAAAATCCATTGAATTATAAAATGAGTTATGATTTTTGAAAAGAAAAAAGATATTTTGCTATAAAAACGTCTCAACATTTTTTTTTTTTTAAATTGAATTTAAATGATAATAATTATTTAGTTTTAGCTCATTCAAAACTACAGTAGACGCTCGATGTAGAGAAATAATAAAAACCAAGGCGGTTCACTCTTTCGAAATTGTTCACTTTTTCGAGCGGGAGCTTTAAAGGGCTTTCTAACCCGGAGGCCACACGAGCGAGTACTCGCTAGCGAGTTGGGTACATACATATTAATTGTCAAATCACTCGCCGCTCTACTCGCTTCTCAACTGGCTTTGAAAAAGGCAAGCCAGTTGACTAGCGAGTAGGAAAAGTTTCGATGTATTAGTAACTGGCTAGCGATTACTCGCTCGTGTGGCTTCAGGGTAAAGATGAATTCGATCCAAAGTGCACATTTTGTTCGATGTGAATTTTAAATTTATTTAAGCGTTTACCAAAGCTGTCAATGAGGTTTAAACAAAAAAATGAAAACAATTCCTTAGTGATTTTAAGCAATGTTTAATGTTTGCGAGAAATTTGTATAAAAATACATTTTTATATAAAATTTTGTGTGTTCATTATTGTGGATAGTTCACTATTTTGAGTTTCACAAATAAAGCGTCTACTGTATTTTCGTTTAATGTTTTTTTGCCATTTTAAGAGTTTCAAGTACCTATATAACCAAACTTTGGTTTCAACTATTCAAATATTTGATGTGTTGTAGCTCTTAACCAACAGAACCATAGTCGTATGTCGTTTTCGATTGGAGTACGCCTTTTCTACTCCATTTTCACTCCATCTATTCCAAAAGCCTTCGATTGGCTGTTCGGAGTACTGTTTTCAGAGTATTTTTCTATTCCCGATTTGAAGAAGGAGTAGATTTGGAACACACGCATACACATACAGTTTTTTGTCGCACTACTTGTCAAAAGTGATGAATGCTTGAAGAAAGCATTTAATAATATGGTGTCATTCAGCAGTGTGTGTGTAAATTTGACAATACGATGTTTTCATATTCTATTGGAATCAAATAGGAGTAGAACAGTCAGAAAATCCAATCGAAAACGACATTAATGTCAGGATTTCAGTATAAAAAAATAATGATGGAGACAATACACAGCCTTAAAATATCATACGTTTTTGCTTTAAATTTTTATGGTCACAAGCCTTTCATTACACAATTTCGAATTTTTGAAACTATCGATAGTTTTTCAAAACTATCGATGTACGCGATAGTTTTTTACTATCGATACTATCGATAGACTATCGATGTTTAAGCAACACTAAATTGTTGAATGCTTGCTTCTAAATCCGAACTGATGTTCAGGTATTAATCGTTTCTCTTCTATTATAGGCTGCAGGCGCAGGAGTAGTATTCTTTCAAAAACTTTCGATATTATTGGAAGAAGCGAAATCGGTCTGTAAGAATTCTTTTCGTGAGATGGTTTGCCAGGTTTCAAAACCATTATGACTTCCACAACTTTCCATTGGCTTGGAACATATTCTAGCCTTAGAGCGGCATTTATTATATAAAGGAGGTTAATTAATCCTTTATTAGGAAGCATTTTTAATATTTCCGCTGTTATTAAGTCATACCCCGGAGCTTTATTAGACTTTAGCTTCTTTATTTCTCTGTTCAATTCAGCAAGCGTAGCATTTCTGGTTCTGTAATTTTCACTTGAGCTAAAACTCATATTAATATTTTCATTGAGTGCTTGCCCATCGGAAGGTTTAAATGTTTCTTCCAGGTAATCGGCGAATACCGCCGCTTTCTCTTTGTCACTTTTAGCCCATTCGTTTTGGCTTTTCTTAATCGGGGGTACTGGAAGCTTTGGTTTTTTCGTTGTTTTTATAGCTTTCCAAAGTGAGTAGTTGGATTCTTTCCCAGCTGACAAGCTTTCAAGGTAATTTTCAACTTCACGGTTTTTGAAATCTGATATCGCTGTTTTTAGCATATTACACAAGCGATTTAAATGAGCTTTGTGTTGAGGAGCACGGGTTCGCTGCCATTTCTTACGTGCTTTTCGTTTATCTTTTATTAATGTCCAGTTGCACCAAAATTCACTAAAAGCGGTTTTTGCTAAAATGGAGTTAAAATTTATCGGACTGATAAATTTATTTGGGTTGCACCAATCTCTTTCACTCATTTTTTAGCTAAAATGCAGTTCGTGAACCACCCCTGTATTTTATCATCTGTTTATTAAACTGAACGAAACATTTTAACCAGTGCAAGTGAGATAGCAATAAGGAAAATGTGAATAGACAATAAACAGAAACAAGGTATTCTCATTAGATACAACCAATGCGCCATCTTGGTGTTTTTATTATTATTTATTATTTGCTTCTATTTTTAAGAGAAACTATGAAACTATTGCAATAGATACCACACTAATATTTTTTCGACACACTGCTTGGATATTATGAATCGATATTTTGAAGCGACGTCATCGAATTCAGAAAATGTATTTCTCTGTTAATAACCTGAACAACTCTTCGACGACTCGCCATTTTTTGGTTTAGTTCGTTATCAGATGAATAAATGATGTCCAGTCTATAATAATTATTGTGGAATAATTTATTTATTTAACCAGTGAATTATAAATTGGAAACATAATACCTTCACCTGTTGTTGTCGTTATTTTAATTTGGAATCAACAATATTCCGTCAAATAAAATTGATTTTTTTTTTTTTGTAGGAAGGTAGCTAGATAGATATGTGCGTTTAAAACTGCTTTTAAAATTTATCTGGAGGAAAATGGAATTTTAGTTTATTGGTTCGTTTATTGGCCTGTTAGATTTAGAAGTGGTTGGTGCAACCGATAAATGTCATTTTAAAATTAAACGAAGCAATAAAAATTTAAAAGCGGTCGGTGCAACTGGCCATAAGTCTTTTATTTCCTGCGGATATTTTATATCTTTATAGCGCGGCGTAACCCTTTGATAAGGTGTGTTATTCCACGCTGCCTTTTGTATTATATCAACAAAGGTATCTACTGCATCTTCAAGCTCAAGAGGCGTTTGTAATGATACCCTCAATTCAACGTTGTCCTCGATATCTTTCTTAAATCCTTCCCAGTTGGTTTTACCGTTTGTTAACCTGGGTGGTTTTTCAATTTTGACAAGGCTTTCGCTCATAGTGAGTATGACTGCAGAATGATCAGAGAACAGATCATGGCCTTCTGAAATTTCAATACGGTTGGAGGGTATTCCTCTTACCATAAACAAATCGATTAAATCAGGTATTTTTGACGAATCAGTTGGCCAGTAAGTTGGCTTTCCAGTCGAATGAAAATCGCAATTATTTTCCATTCCTGCCTCATAGAGCATTCGACCCTTTTGAGATATGCATCTTGAAGCCCAAAAGGTGTGCTTCGCATTAAAGTCGCCACCAACAATTAAGTTTGGGCTTAGCGACTTTATCAATGTCGTAAATTCACTCTTATCGATTTTGCAACGCGGAGGGCAATATATCGAGGAGACATTGAGAAGAATGTTTTTAGTTCTAACTTGAACACTACTCAATTGCATCGATTCTACCTCTATTTTCAGGCCTATTGAGTGTTCAATGCACTCTTTTATATATAACGATGATCCACCCCTTGCTTTATTTGAAGGATGAACAGCGTGGTAGTCAAGAAACCCGTGGATTTTAAGATTTGATTCATTTTTGGCATGCGTTTCTGATATCAAGCATATGTCGATATCATTTTCCTGCATATACATCTCTAATTCTCCAAGTTTTTGCCATAATCCGTTGGCATTCCAGGTAAGAATTTTAAACTTTTCCATCATAATTTTTTTGAGAGAGATTTGGGTCGAAAACAATTTTCGAGCTTACTTAACCTATCAAAGATAAGTTTATTTGTGTCACATTGTTCCTCAAGTTTCGACAGAATTATTGAAAAGACTTTTGAAACCGGGTCTGTTTCAGTGTCGTTGTTTGCGGGTATATTTTTGGCCGCTATTTGGGCATATGTTTCTGCATTTCCTTGCTTTGATATATTCTCCGAAGGTATTGACACTGTTTTCTTTTCCTTACGGATACTAGGTTTTGGAGCTTTACTAGATTTGGAAGTCTTGGGAATTACGGTTTCTATTTGCCTTTGTGAGTTTCTTTGTGTTTTGGCAGATTTTGATCGCCGCTTTTGTAATTCTTTAGCTACTTCGCAGCCTCTATAGTTTGCCGGGTGATTTCCATTACAATTAATGCACGTCGGTGGACTTTCAATTTTTCCGATGCAGCCAACGGTTAAATGCTTTCCGGCGCATTTTACACACCTTGGCTCTTTTTTGCAATAAGTTTGGGTGTGATTGAATTCTTGACAGCGTTTACACTGAGGGACTAACCTTGTGCTCTTTCTTAGAGGTTCGATCTTAACTACGATGTTTAGAATTGTTTTGATTTTATAAATTTCATCTAGTTTTTCAGTCTTATCGAACGAAAGTATAAATAGTGGAAGACCACGCTGTACCACTTTTGTTTCACCCTCTTTTGTCTGTTTCTCTCTTTTGACGATGTTAATTGCATCTAAGATTTTGAAGTTGCGCTCTTTTAGATCACTAATGATATCGTCTTTTGAACATGATGCGTGTAAGCCTCTCGCCACAACACGTAAGGGTCTTTCCGACTTATTTTCATAAGTATACCACTCTACTTTTTCTTCGTTTAGTTTTCGCGACAGAAGGCGATAACTTTCGGGGTCTTTCACACATACTTTCCATTTGTTGTTATTGAGCGAAATAACTTTAAAAGCCGATGGTAGTAATGCCTTTAATATGGTTTGCAACTTGTTATACTCCTCAATACCGATAACATTTATCGGTGGCGGGGGCCGTTCCTTAACAGGTTTTTCTTTTACTGTCGCATGTTTTGGTGAAGCTATTATTTCAAAAGACGAGGCTGCCTCAGGTGAAGAGCCAGCTTTACGCTTTTTACTTAATCTTTTCTTTGAGGACTTTTCCGTTTCACGTGCTAGCTCTTCTTCGTCTGTTTCATATATAGAATTATTGACTTCTGGCAAGCTAGCTTTGGAGTTTATTTGAGAATTTTTGCCTTTCAACATCTCATTTTCTTTTCGAAGAAGATCGACTTCTTTCTTTAGCTCTTGATAAAGTTCCATTACTTCATCAAGTCTTCGTCGAAGTTCGTTATTATCTTTTTCAAGATTTTCTGTTTTATCTGAGTCTTTTTTGGCGCGCGCTGGCGTGACGGGTGGACTCTTTTGCCCGAATTTGGATGGTTTTATACTCGATTTAGATGGTGGTGATCGAGATACCCTTGCACTTTTTAGGAAGGGATTTATTAAATGCAATAATTGGCTCTCCCCAGAATCCATAGAGCCGACCTCCGAAGAGGGTGGATTTTCCAGTGAACCTGGACTGCCACCTGGGGTACTATATCTTATTGTTTTGCTCATTGCATAGTTATGTATACATCAATCTCAGTATACGGAGTTTGGATTTTAGTCGCCTCTTACGACAGGCATGCCTACCTCGGGTATATTCTTGCCCCTTACCCGCAGGGGTAACAAATAAGTAGCATGTTAAATAAAACAACAGTTTGGTATAACTCCGTATTGTTGTTGTATTTAACATGCAACTTTTTTTTTAAGCGAAGATAAAAATGCACTAAAAAACAGGGCTAGTAAGAGCTTGCATTATTTTTAATTTTCAATGAAAACAATAGGTCGCAATTCGCCTGTCCTAAAAACATATCATCTAAAAAATATATGTAAAATAGTAAACAAACTAAAATCTTAAGAAACATTTTTCCTAGACTTTAAAACATCCTCTTTAGAATTCCTGAAACAAAAACTTAAAATGTTTTATTGTAAAAAATTCTGACATTAGTAAAATTACGTGAAAGTAATAGCATATAAAACACACTGGAGCAGAGCAAATCATACTTTATTTACGCTATTTTTCATCGTCGACTTTTAAGCACTTAGCTATTGCTCCATCATATCGTCTGGATTCCCTGAATGACTAATTTAATTTTTCATTTCACAAATTTGAATTACAACACAAAAACTAAATTAGTAACAGGAACAAATATATCACGAACCCATGCGTATGCTGAAAGTGAAACTGACCTATGGGAGCAGCGAGCGGAACACGTCCTTCACTCTGCACTCACTTCGGCTTATTTGATGATTGTACTAAGAAGCTGAGGTAACCGCGGCGTTTTTTACACTCGTTTAAAGGTTGAGTTTGAGTAAAGGTCTAAGGTTTAAAAAAAAATATTTAGATAAATAAATAATATTTTTATATATCTAACGGGTGCCTGTTAATTACACAACTCAACAAAATAAAAAATTATTTTTGTTTCTGGATTTATTTCATGATTTTTTTATTCGTCATGCTCCAAAATGATGGAAAAATACCTACACCCCCCCTAAAGTTTGCTTTTGTAGAGTTGGTAGTCAAAATGCAGTTACCATAGTTTTCATAGAAATAATAAATGTTTGCTTTAATATTTTTTTTAAAGAGGAGAGCGGAGGGGAATTCCTATGCCAATTTGGCATCTCTAGAGTATATTTGTGTCACAAACTACACACATTTTTATTTTGACATTTAAGGACGTTAAAATGATATTAATATTGTGCTAAGGCGATGCTAATGCATTTTGCTATAGATGTGGTTATTTTATCAAAATTCACGTTATTATCATTTTTGAAAATATGTTAAGAAACTTAGGAGACATGCAGGATGTCTTTAAGATTGAATATTCTGCACGGTCATTTAGTAAAAAATTAAAAACTTCATTGGGAGCATACTCAGAAGAAAAAGGAAAACGTTTTAACTTGGACTTTATGGACTTCAAGAGTAATCGTCTACAAATGTCAATAAAATTAAACAATGATGGGAAATTATTCTATAGGTTTAATTTTAGAATATCACATTCCAGAATTAGTGTGTTTGTTGATAAAATTACCGTTTTAATGTTGGTACCAAACATTAAACAAAAAAATGAAGAAAAAAGGAGTTTTTGTTATTTTCAATTTGATCAAAAATTTAAATACATATAACCATCTGGTTTTTAAGCATTCACTTAAGATTGGTGAAAGCATTGAAAATTGAAAACAAAAACTTACTTTTTCACGTAAAACTAAGAAAATTTTAATTAAAAAAAAAAAATATTTTTTTGCAAAATTCCGAGTTTGAAAATTTATAAAAAAAAAACTATTCATGGAAATGACTTAATTTAAAAATTTAATCAAAGAATGGAGTCCTAACTTTAAAAAAAAATTTACCATAATCTTTTTGGCGTTGCCGTTGTTTTTAACATTTTTTTTTTAGTTCAAGTAACTTTTTAAAGAAAATTACCCCTCCTGCCTAAACAGGGAAACATAGGCACCCCTTATCATATCTTTTTTTTTGTTTTGAACCAGCTTACACACTCTAGCGTTTTGGTGGATCTTAGTCTTATATCTCGAAATATCAATTTAAATTGATTCTAAGATAGCACATTTTCATGAATTTTCAAATAATGTGCTCCTGGCTACAAAAGCAAACTTTTTCAAACATGACTATTTTTTATTTAATAAGTAATATGTAAGGAATAAGAAAATCATACGCAGAACCCAGAAAAAAAATTTGTGTTGACCAGTGTTATATGCCATTAATTTTTTGCAACAATGACTTATTTAGAATTTCAATTTTTTAAAGGTAGGTACATTTTACTTTTGCCCCCCCCTAGCAAAAATCCTGCGGGCGCCCATGTATATGAACAAAACATAATGTTATTACGATGATAGAGAACCCCAAAAAAGCACAATAGGCAATTCTGTCTGTCTATTTCTACCTACCTGAGCCCAAACCATTGAAACAATTTCTTCAAATTTTGAAGTTAAGATTTATTGGTAATTCCTTAGAGGTTTTGGTACACAATAACGGTACTTGCCATACGGAAAGGAAAAACTCCCCCCAAACTGCAAATGTGGAAGGGGGACACAAATATCTTTTATTTTCTCATTAACAGCTCCAACGATTTTAATGAAAAGTTTTTTAAAGAACCTTAAAGATGTTAATAATTTGCATATCAAAATTTTGAAAAAAGAAATTTTGGATTTGTTAAAAATTATTATTTTATTTGGAATTTTCAATATTTCTTCTGTGGTGTTTGGTACAAGAATGATAAGGATAACTCATGTCCGATGTAAAATACATCAAGCTAGAACCTAAACGAGTTAAGCGATTTTCTTTAAACTCAAAATATTTATGAACATGATCTTAAGAAAAATATGCATACCTTTTGAAGAAAATCGGTAAACGGCTTTCGGCTCTAACTCGATGTATAGTGAACCGTGGATGTGAAGAAGCAAATTAATTTTTGGACTTAATATTTATAAAAATCAGATTTAAATGTTGAATAAAATTTGAATGAATATACATACATAAGTACTGATTTTTTGTTATGGCAAATTTTCAAAGAAAAAAACAAAAAAAAACTTTCTTTGCGATTTAATTATACGTATTTTTTTTGCTATTTATCAAAAAATTTCTTAGTGCGACTTTTTTTTTCCTTGTGACCCTTTTTAATGCGACCTTTTCAAATTCCTCAGCGGCAACACTGCTATCTATGCAAAAAGTGCAGCCTGGCGGAAATTTTGTAAATCGAAAAAAAAACGATAGTCACGGAAACGAAAGTCACGACATACCCCGATTATGTAAAACGATAATGGACCCGTGAAAATGTTGCGAGGTAAAACAAAACAAAACAATTTTGTTCAACCACATCAACTTCGCGCAAGTGCTTGTTCGTATATATCGCAAAATCTTCACTTTTGTGAACATTTGTATTTCAAAAGGATAAATAGTCATATTTTTATCCTCAAAAGAAACTTTAAAAAGATTAATTGAGAATACATCTCTATTAAGCACTGTCAAAAAGTGAATAAATTTCGAGTTAAAGTCCAATAGTTTCAGTGATTTGTTAATTAACATGCTATAAATAAATACAACAGAAGAAAAAAGTCATATTACAAGAAGTTAGAAGTGCATCAGCTTCAATTTCAAAATTAACTTGTACCGGTTCGGTTTCGGTTTTTGTTAAGTTTTGTGTTGGTGTCATTCATATTAATAAAATTTTATTTTTGTTTATTGTTTTACTAAACGTATGATTGTTTCATTTTGATAAAAGATACAGTGGAAGTCACAGAAAGACAAATATTAATAGCATTGAAATCAAAACGAAAGTTATACGAGAGCCAGTGGCCAGTCGTAGAAGAATACGAGTATCGTTTTTATATTAACGATTATCGTTTAACGTAATCACATTTTAACAATAACGCGGTATTTTGAACGATAATCGTATTACGTTATAAGGGCCCAGATATCGAGTCTACAAATAATGACGCTGCAAGGCTCAGGAAAGTCATGTCAAAGGTACCACACATCCCCGGGATTTCTTAAAAGATGACACCGACTGACTCCTGCTCCGAAACCCTTGAGTCACTTACGAGCACTCATTTCCCAGGATGTATTTTTGATGCATCTCCCTTGGATAGAGGCCCTACCATAAGTGAGCTTTCCAATATTGGTAACCAAATAGTACCTATATAGTAGGAAAGTGGCCTGGGCCATAGATTCTTTTTCGGGATACAAGTCTGCAGGGCCCGATGGGATAGTGCCAATTATGCTCCAAAGCTCTAAGGACTTAACTGTACCAATTCTGGTGGAAATATTCAGGGGATGCTTAAATATCACCTACATATATGTATTTCATCTAGTTGGAGAGAAAAGAATGTTATCTTCATTCCAAAAGCTAGCTAGCCCACACACACCAAACCGAAAGATTTTAGACCAATTAGTCTATCCTCCTTTCTTCTAAAGACCTTAGAAATTATAATAGAAACGGACACTCGCCTAAAGCTAAGTGATAGTGTTCTCTCTCAGGCCCAACATGCTTATATGAAGGGCAAATCTGTTGAGACGGCACACAGCGGGCCAAACATGCGATTTAGGAAGAAAATATCTAAGTGGTATTATTTCGTATGTATTTGCACCTGCTAAATTGAATGGTATCATCCGTTTTGTGATCAGAGTTAAGGGGAAGTTTTTAATTTTTCATAATAGTCACGTGGAATCTTAAAAGCAAATAATGATTTCTCAAAGAAGAAAAAGCGGATTTGAGTGAATCAAAGTTATTTTTAAAGAAGAATAATTGAATTTTTATATTCCGTTACAAATTTTGTGGAAAAAAATCACATCTATATTGAACCGGTTATATTCAATCAGATATTTTCTTATTGCTCAAATTACATTTTTATTCACTGATCGCAAAACTGGCTGAATCTGGTGATGAATTTTTAACAGGATCTTTATTACCACCAGGACTAATAGAAAAGAGCTGAAACAGACCATAGGAAGGTGGAGGTTTTGTAGGGCTACTCAAGTCTGGAAGTAGACCCGAAGTCCATATGTTGGCTAGATTTTTCGGTGTAATCGAAAAAATGGGGTTAATTATTTGTTCATCAGAAACCTTAAGGTATGTACTATCATAGTACATTTAAGGAAAAATTTTAAATGATAGTCCATAAGACGGAGAAATTATGGAAAACATGGGTTTTAAAGGCTCAAAATGGTCTGTTTTAACCCCTTTATTCAGCTAAAAGAAAATTTTGTATCATAAAATCATTATAACAGCTGGATTCCTCACGAAAAATACTGAAAGAAAAGTGTATCACAATATCATATTAAACACTTTTATATATGAGGTTTTTTCCTCTTCGGCCCCACTGTGCGGCGGAGGGTCCGGTGTATCACCTATGGCATGTAATTTGAGGCTAAGATAAGGGGTGGGGCCCCTTTTCTCTCGCACTTCACCGTCGTCATGTCTGCGCTACAATGGGAAGAAAGGAGGAAAAGATTTATGAATTTTTTTCATCACTATACATGCACGATAATTACTTTCTCTCTAGGCTCTTTCTTAAAGTACAGGATGTAATCATTGGACCTAAGTCCACAGATCTTGCCGCTGTTAACCCAGGGCTCCTGGATTTAGGCTATGTCTATGTTTTCTTTTGACAAAAAAGAGGTTATGGTGGCAGAGGCCAACTTACTGTGCTGCGGATAGTTGTAGTACTTTCATCATCAATGTCATTTTTCTTTTGTAAGTTGGCTACCGTTACCGGTCGCACCTTAACATCGTTAATGCCAATATTTTTTTCGTAAACATTTGATGGAAGCATTGCCATTGTCTGATGAGAAAATAATTTAGCATGACAATGGCTTCCTGGCCTGCTTTTGTAGGCGCTTCCATTTTCATAACCTGCCAATCATTACTTGGAAGGTTGGGTTTTGAGCTCTAAGGAGATTAACCAACACTTCAACAAATATACGGACTTCGGGTCTGGTCGGAAGGTCACTCTTCGAGGCAACTTTTAGTGTTACCCCTTCAAGCATCCCTTTCATTTCCTCTATTTTGGTTTGCAGCCATTTCAGAGTGGATTCATAACTGCTAGATAGAATCTTGAACCCCTTCAACGTCGACAGCAGCCCCAAGGTTGGCACAGAATCTGTAGAGGCAAGTATCTCGGTGTTGATGCACTCGAGAAGCTTAACCTCCACTTGAGCCCACTGCTCGTTTGTTAGCCGACATTCGGAGCTCCCCTCGTTGATAACGGCCACCTGAAGTCTCTCTTTATCACTTCAGCTAGCGTTCCTGCGCTGCCGGCCGTCTTTGGCTTTTTACTGACGGACATAGGAGGGGTAGTCGAAACATTGTGTCTGGTCCTCTTTCTATGCCTACTAGGATCAGCGTTGTCGACCCTTTCACTTGTGGGTTATTGCCTTTTATCGTTTTAGAAGAGGATGAAGCACCTTTCTTTATTATTCTTGTCATTTATAGCCCTTATATGGTCCGGTTTGGAATTGGCTAGGGGCATGTCTTTGGCCTCTAGCTTGGCAAGAAGCTTTTGACCAGCTTTTTTAAATTCCCTAATAGTAAGAAACATGCTATATTTAATTAAATAAAATGTCAAGTGAGATAGATTTTAGACAACCGATGCCGTTGTCCAAGTTAGACAGCCTTAGGACAGCAGTAAACAAAGTTTATTAATAATTTTTTGGAATTAGACGGCTGTCTAAAGTTAGACAAAGTTTATAAATACGAACGTATGTTTTTTGAGATATTTTGACGTTTAAACTATTACATTCTTAGATTCGATTCTGGTACAGTCTTAAATTTTACGTTCCGTTAGTGAACGTATGCTATCACCTCAATTTATCTGTACGTATACCGTATCACGTAATTGTCATCCGTACAAATGGCGTTTCGTGAACGGATGCGGCGATTCGACCCCAGGGGGCCAACTATGTAATTCGATTCTACTTTCAATTCTACTCGAAACCTATTTCCGATTCTACTTTCAGTTGGTACTACGTATTCAATTAGAATACGTAGTATTAATAAATATTAAAGGATTTGTAAGGATAATTGTTCCAGTTTCAGCTTTGAGAAAGCTACAGGCTCTCAAAAGAAGCCTTTATCTATTTGATAGATAAAATTTAAAACGAGCTGAGCATTCGACGATTGCAAACTTTTGTGCCGAATATCATCGCGTTGAGGTGGACCTTCAGCATTCAAGTCCGTTGACTAATTAGTCCAGAAATGCTTAGATTTTTGTCTCGCTTCGGGTGTTCTTAGATATCCCTTGGACAAATCTGGATGCTTGCTCATATATTGCAAGAATATCTCGAACTGGGATGCTTTCGTATTTGCACTTTTCGATGATTCCCTGCACAGAAAACATTTACATAATTATATATTACTATATTTAAGAAATATTCAGAAAAATATTAATTTTTAACTTCTTTTTACTTACATTCTGAAAAAAAAACTTCTCGACGGAATCTATTCGCAAAAACATTTGGTGTCGAATGATAATTTGCGAACTGTTTTGACATTTACTTTCGAGATAGGTAGTTCCCTGATAATGCGAAAGTTTAGTTGGCACTACAGAGCTGCTCGATTATCGTAAATTAAAACGTTCTTAAAGAATTACATGGTTCCGATTTTGCAAATTCGAACATTTTTATAATAGAATCGAATTACATAGTAGGGCCCTAGATTTCTAGAAACTTCGACCATGTTAATTTTTTATTAATTCTCAAAATTTAGCTTATGCCATATGGAAACTACATGCCAAGTTTTAGAGTGGGATCTCAGTTCGTTTGAAAGATATATAATTTTTAGTGCGTCGTTTTAATTCAAAAATGTTTTGTATAGAAAACCCGAAATACATATATGCCAGGAGCCGAGTACTTTTTCTCTGCAATTTTCTACTGAACTGATTTTCTTATTGCAATATATTCAGGGGTGTCCCCCAAGTACATATATATAGCATTCGCAAACTAAATTAACCAAATCGCAAATAGGTTAAACCTAAACGCAAATACACTAGTCAACGAAATTAAAGGAACAAATTTTTTTTAATTTTCTTTAGTGTTTTTTGAAGAGCTGTTTCTTTGTGACGACTGGTCGTATTGAGTTGAAACAGAAAGCATTTTACAGCTTTATGTTTTTTGTTTCGAAAATTATCTGCAAACAAATTTTTTTGAACTACGGTTATTGCGTTATTGCAAAAAATGAAACGAGACAAAAAAATTATTTTTTTTTTATTTTTTTTGAAGGTCTTCATTTCTATGGATACATTTTTTTGAGTCAATCAAATGTAATGATCAGATACCTTCTTCATTTTTTTTTTGTTGTCGTGCAATTCTTTTTTGCATGGTTATTTGACTTTGAATGAAAAAAGATACTTTTAGCCTTGATTACCAATATTTCAGCAAATAATGACGTTATAAAAAATTCAAAGACAGTTTTGGAAATTTAAGAAAGCGTTTTACAAGATTTGTTTAAGATTTTGTAAAAATTATTGTTTTTTACCGTTCACCGTTGGTTTAAGAAAAGTACTAAAAACTGACGTTTTGTGGTCTTTTCGCAAATCTTTTTTTTCTTTGCAAATATTGATTGCATGGCTTGCGTTGGTATGCAAATTTGTAGACTTTTAAGCATCAATATTCTTGTAAATTTTCAAATGGATTCATCAAACCGTTTTTCCTCACCAAAACTTCAAAGTCTCACAAACCAGGTAAAGGAACAAATTGTGTTGTTCCTAAACAATGCGTAGTCGTCATCAAAATGACAAGAAAACCGCAATTCCAGTAGATTTTTTCACAGTTTTGCATTAGTTAGATACTTTTTTGACTTGAAATGAAATAAAAAGTACATTTTTCCAAAAAATTTAAAGTTTTTTTGTTTGAAAAATTTTTGAAATTAATTTTTTTTTTTTTTTCTTAATTCCAGGTTAAAATGATTTGTTAATAGTTTAAATTATTTGCGTATAGTTTAACTATATTTCCGTTTTGTTGAATTCGAATTGCGATTTGGTTAATTTAATTTGCGAATGCTATATCCAAGTTGACGGGGCGGTAAGCGTCAGCCGCCATCTTGGAATACACGTTTTATCAAACATCTCGTGAACCGTGTACTGCACGATTAAAATAGCAATTTTTTTTAAAGCTTATATTCTCATTTGCTTTTTAAATCAAGTTGTTTTACTGAAAGCTTTTAGAGAAATTTAGTTTTAAGGTCAATATTTTTCAAAACAAAATTTTAAGCTGATTTTTTTTCAAAATGTTTCCTTGTTAAGCACCACTTTTCTATTTAATGTTCAGCTCTCATTAATTTTTAAGTCGAAAACTGAAAACCATATGTAAAAATACTTCTGTTTTTGAGAAATTAAAAAGAAAAACAAAAGGCACTTTCCGGTTTTCTATACAAAAAATCAGTTTTTTGAGAGCAACGCACTAAAAAATATGTATCTTCTAAACGAACTGAGATCCCACTCTGAAACTTGGCATGTAGTTTCTATATGGCATAGTCTAAATTGTGAGACTTAAAACAAAAAAATTAAAATGGTCGAAGTTTCTTAAAATCTGGTTTAAAATGTTAATTTCCGTTTTGTACCCAAAAGAAAAATAGATTTCCGGTTTAGATTTTATTAATGAAAAGATCATCTAATTTACCATATATTCCACTATTAAAATAATTTTCTTATCCCTTCATTTAATTTATAAACATTTTTCATTGCGGAAACTTTACAAGCTCATAACTTCAGCACTAGGCCTCAAAATTCAAAATCCTCCTGCGTTTAAGTTATGTAAGTATCAAAAGAAGTACAAATGACCCAAAATTGAACGCATTCCCAGACCCAACTTTTTTTCGCTGTCCGCTCCAAGTAAAATAGCCCACTAATCAATTGAATTGGGTTTTTCACCACGTAGGAATATGTTCTAAAATGACGAACTGGTTTTATCTAACACAAAACTTTATTCACCAACTAAATTAATCTTTCTTCCAAGTTTATCAACATCAATGAAATAAAACTTTTTTTTGAGAATGAAAAGAACAGTCAATATTATATATGTAAGTAATGTCAAAAATCAGTTATTTGAGACTTTTTTGTTATTTTGTTGTGACTGCAATGGCGCTGCGCAGCCAATTCAAAGATAGAGACATCTAGCAGCGATGAACTGCATGCAGCCCCTGAGTGAATCTGCTCTCACAAGAACCTGTGTAATTCAATTTTGCTGCATGGAAAAAGCTGCACATCTGTTTTGGGCCATATGCGCATACAAATTAATTACAAATATTCAAAGATGCATTCAGTTTATCGCGTCCTTTTTGTTAGATTAAAAACATATTGATAAGCTGCATACAGCCCTTGAGTGAATCTGCTCTCACAAGAACCTGTGTAATTCAATTTCGCTGCATGGAAAAAGCTGCACATCTGTTTTGGACCATATGCGCATACAAATTAAGTACAAATATTCAAAGATGCATTCAGTTTATCGCGCCCTTTTTGTTAGATTAAAAACATATATTTCCGAGAAAAGTTGCGAAAATAGACAAAAATAGTTGTGCGGCCATTAAAGTTAAAAAAAAAAATAACCCAAATTCATTAATTCAGAGGAACACGTCGGCGGGGTGCGCTTTATGTCATTTAATCGACTTTGGGCAGTTTGGAATCGAAGTCAATTGATGTTTTGATAACTTCTCATTAACTATTGACTATTTTTTGATGAATTTAAATACTTTCAACTCCAAAGAAATGTCAATTCTTGCTAGTGTGCGTGAAATCGATCAGAAGTCTTGCTGAAAATGGCCGCGTTCAAGTTTCAATGGATAGCCTATCTAGGTTAGCTTTGTATCCATGTACGTGTCTGAACGCCAGTCAGCTGTTGTTGACATTTCTCCTTAGTATACAAAATATAAGGAAGCGCCATTTGTGGAAAAAAGTGAAGCATTTTTCATAATAGTGTTTGCTCTCACAGACACAAATACATTCCAAAAGGGACGGAGTGATTTTTAATGGCAACTTACTAGGGCGCCATAACAATCATTTATTATTTTCTGAATTTATTTTTCTTCTCAGTGGTATGTTTAAAAATATACTTATTTTTTTATGATAACCCTCTAAGGCACCGATAAAATGTTTTAATATCTACTTTCTTTAAAATTGTGCTGTTTCAGTGGAACATTATAAATTTATTTAGTTTAATTTACGAATTGTCATGAAAGAAGGCTCTCCAATACCAACGTGAATCATAGCAAATCATTCACATCGATACAAAATTGACACCCCAAATGTGGCTTTACTTTATCCACTTTCAGAATGGTCATCCTTTTACCACTCGACTTTCGGAAACCTTTTAATTTTTTTATGAAATTATTTTAAATATTTTAATTTTTGAATAGACAAATTAATTAAGATTATAAAAATGCACTAATAACTTCACTACAGAGCAAATTGAGCACAATTCTGAAGATGCACATGTTAACATAAATATACGAACTCCAAACGTACAAAATCGATTTAATAACAAAAATAATTTCCTGATATAAAGGGCGCTTAGCAAATAGTTGCGCCTTACAATCACCAATAACAAAAAAAATACGTCCTTGTTTCACAGAATCGCAGTTTGACATTACTACTATTCCAAATTAAAACCGAAAAACCATGTGCAAGTTTTCAATTAATTTATTAATTTTCTTAGTTTATATAAAATTTAATCATTTGAAATGTGTTACTTGATTGGTTACTAATTAAAATATGATCAATTCACATCACTTTCTTTGAGAAAAATATAATAAAACTCACTTGTGAAAGGAAATGATTCTTGTTCGCCTTATTCTGGCTTTTTATACACAATTTAACACTGCACTTCATATTTTTGTATTGTTATTAGTAAGTATACATACATTTCTAAGTAAATCACTTCAAACTATTTGTTTTTTTTCTAATAATTAATGATTTATTAATGTTTTTAGTCTTGTATTACTTTTTGTTTACTTTTTTTCTTCCATTCAGTCACCGATTTGACATTTCGGGTATACAGTTTTCTGCTTCATTCACGTACACTGTATATGTGATATACACCAGTTCCTTTACTTCTTCTTCTATGCATTTCTCATAGGATAGCTTCGTATCCTAACATTTCAAGGATAGCCTGGGATCTCTTTTTTGCTAACAGCTGTTTCGTCATCAGCTGTGTTTTAACAAGGGATGATAGTTTTAAAAAATTATATAAAACTATTTTAGTAGGAAAATATAAAATAAAAACCAATCTAAACAAAAAAGTTCACAATTTTGTTTTTCGACTGATTTAAAATGCTTCCAGACCTAAGACGGAACAACTAGGCCTAGGCCTATTAATATAAGACTAGGTGCGAGGAATTTTAAATTTGTATGTAGTACCATAAAATAAGCTTTTGTGCTAAACCTGCGAAAAATAATATGAATTGGGAAAGTTTGAATGGCTATATAACTGTCAGTTTTCAATTTAAATGTCTTTTTGAACATGTCATATTAAGGCAGGGTTACCAACAGAGGTATTTTGCCCCGGAGACTCCGGGAATGATCTCCGGGCTCCGGGTTAAGCCAAGATTTCTCCGGGTCTGCTACATTATTAGTTTGATAACCTTTATATTTTTGAAGGCATTGCTGAAACCAAACAAATACTCAAATCAAATATTGAAGAATAAATAGGAATACATTTTAATCTTTTTTGAGTCAAAGTTGAACATACATAAGCTTGAGAATTTGTATTTATCCACTCAAAGTTGACGTTTTCAACTTCCGATTTTCATCTCTAGTCTAGAGTTGATCAACTTCAGTTTTGCCACCCGACTTTGGAATATACTATGCCACCAACATATTTTAAAAATTTCTACTGTGGAATTTTTGCAAATATTTTTCAAACCGGATATTGGCCAACTTTAGGTTTTCAACTCTGGAGTTGAGAAGTTGAGAACTTTAGTGATAAAAAGAAATTTCAACTTGAATTTCAACTCTCGAGTTGAAGTCTACTCCCCAATTATTGTTCAACTCCAGAGTTTGCGATAGTGACTAAAATTGCTCTAAGTATACTTACTGCCTCCTTAACTCATTTTTGGCAAATTGGCCCAAAATCTGTTTTTATTTGGAAGCTAGTGGAATGATGCTCAAGTAATTTAATAAAATAATCACTTCATGATAGTGTAGGAGAAAAGAAACGAAATATATTTCGGAAAACCTCCGGGTCTAGACATTTCCAGAGTTGGTAACCCTGTATTAAGGCTTTGAGCCTCTACTTTATTTTGTCTCTCCATGTTTTAAGCCTTTGCTCCGAAAAAATTATGAGGAATTTGGTAAAAAAATTCAAAATTTTTGATTTTTCGATTTTTTTTTTTTTGTTTATGTTACCCTTTAATACTTAAACTTTTTTCCCATTTTTATAGGAAATTCACTAAACAAAAAATTGTAAGTGTAAAATTGTCAAGTTCGGCTTAGTTTCTGAGTTATACCAAACATATTGAAAAGTGGCCAGTGTGACCATTCTCCGACAAACGCATAGGCATACAAATATTTTTCTTTTTTATTTGCTCTTAAAGTTTTGTGGATCGACAAATTAGTTTGGTACAAAAAAATGAAAAGTCCCAGTTTCTCCGGCAGCAAAATTTTTTGGATTCCAAACTCGGCAGCATTAATTTGAAGTCAAAAAAACTGAAGAAATAATATCTTCTTGAAGGACAAGCGTGGTTTAACTAGTTGTTTTAAAAGTCATCGTCAATCAATAAATTATACAATCTCTACTTGAATCTTATTGGGTTTTGTTACAGGAAGAAGGAACTTAAGTTTTGATGGTTTTATGAAGCACAATTTTTTGCCAAGTGGGCGAGTTTTTTTATACTACAAACTCTTATTAGTGAATCGAATTAATAGAATATTATAAAGAAAATGGCAAAAAGTATGCCTTATGTTAAATAATTTCAAGAACTTTATTTTTCATTAAAATATTGTTTAAGTTAATTTTTGTGGTTGGTTTAAATAAAAAATGACATAAGAATGATATTACAAAATAATTATTTTTATAACTATACCAAATAATTATTTTTATAATTATTGGTATTAGAACACAAAATATTTCTATTTGTGGGTAATGTAAAATAGATTAGTTCAACTCAGAGATATAATAAATGTGTTATAATTATTTTATTAAACTTAATTTGCATAAAAACTAATTGCATTACGCTGAAAAGAACGACAATTTGTTCACTGTATTAATATAATGTCCAATATAAATATTATGTTTTGTATGTTAATTTAGTTATAAATTTAATTTAAAAGTACTATCTCAGACAATTAAAATTGTATTCAATTTTTATCTATTTATCACTACCATGTAGCTAGCTTTTTTTTAACAAGTTACATTTACAAGAAAATATTTTTAATTTAGTTATTTTGAAAAACATTAAACTGAAAACTGAACACTGCCTCTTTTTAAAGATGCATAAAATAAGATGTGTATTTTTAAACCTTAACATAGAGCATGCGATGGGCACAAGTTTTGCCAACTAACTTTCCGTATTCTAAAATCGATTCACGGTCATCATCTTCACCAGTGATCTGAAATTGACCAAACGAGAATAGCAAGGAGATCAATAAGTTAATTGTTGGTATATTGTTCACTTTAGAGTAAAGGTTAATACAGGAAGAAGAAAATGAAATTGAAATGTGTACTGGGAAGGGGAATAACGAATGAGGCGAACATAAAATTTAGCTTTGCGCTTTCTTAAGCTATTATGAAAGGAATGGCATTCGCGGGGTTTAACCCAAGTTAGATATTAGTTCAAGCAAACTTTTTTTAAATTTAAGATGTAACCTGGACAATCAGAGGCAACCTTATAGCGTTTTCGATAGCTAGTACAGATAAACTCATCCATTCCGAACGCGAATGGAACAGCAAGGCACATTCTACAGTTTGTGTACCACTGTATTTGTGATGAATTAATTTAAAATCTTATCACGACGGATAAGAAAATTTTACAAGTACTCTCAGTTCAGTCACACATTCTTTTCTATTAATTACGTATTTGTATTTTAGTTAGGAAAGATGTTTTTATTCATTAAATCTAATTACAACACTTATTTCAACTAATTAACCGTATGATTCAGGCATTATGTGACAGAGATTCTGAAATTAAATCCGGGACATTGCTTGCTGACAGACTGCTATTGCATAGTTTTCTGCATTTATTGCATGATCTGTCATGAAATGTGTTTTTTGAAGAGATTACTACAGCCGACATTTTTTCGGATAGCTTTTTTCAAACGCGTTCGAGAAACATACTGAATACTTCTGAATAACAAATCGAAACCGCTATAAATATATCTAACTTGCGTTAAAGCCAGCGATCTAAAAGAAAAAAAGAACAAAATTTAAAAAAAGAAACAAAATGTATTTACCTCTTTATACAATCTACTCCTGATCATGTCCAACATTGTGTCTATCGTCTCAATATTAAAAGACTGTAAAAATGTGTTTTTTTTCATGGCGAACATAAAAAAAATTGTTTTTTCAAAACAACATACAAACAAAATAAAAATGTTGGAAATAATGATGAGGTTAGGAAAGAAGCCAGTTTTAAATGAAAACGAAAACAGGAATCAAACAAAATTAAAGTAAAATGTGACGAAGGCAAATTAAAAAGGATATAAGTTTTTTGAGGTAAGAGAGGAAAAGGTAAAATAATAAAAAAAATTTAAATAAAAACAAGTTTACCTGAATGTACTCGCGGTAAGTGACGCAGGTATTGTTCTCAATCAATAACATAACAAGATCTAGATGGGTCTCTAAGAAATCATCCACGTCGTTTGCTTCGGGGTCATTATTTAATCGTAGGTATTTTTGAATGTCAAGTTGCTGTCGCATTTCTTTATACAAAAAAAAATTATAATTACTCGTTACATTGGATTTGTTTTCTATTAAATGTACCATTTGTCAAAAGATTCCAAGTGTAAGTTTCGGGGCAGAGCAAGTAAGATGGAACTAGTTTGCCTTTGTATCTCATTTTTGGGCAAGAGTGAATGTAGTACCCCATGTAGTAATATTTGAGTGAAGGCACCGTTTCAACTAATTGCTGAACAAATTCGATTTCTCTGTAATACACAAACAAAAAATAAAAATTCAAAATATTTAAAGGAATTTTCAATCAACGCTTAATTTTGAACTGACTCTATATACTTGTTGGGTTCAATGAAAACAAGGGACTTCAATGTTATTCAAGCTTTTCTGGTTTTTGATTTTCAAGACCCAAGGCCAATCAGGGACTGGAAACTTTTCTTACCTTGAAGTCCCTTAAGTTCATTACGTACCCAATGACATATCGCTCATTAGTTACAATACCGGCATAACTTAAAAATTGACGGTAGTACATCATGTCTCAATTTCAAATAAGAGCGCTTTATTCGTATCACTATATTGCTTCTTGTAGTTTTACGCGAAAACTGAAAAGATTTTTTTGAATACAAATTCTATTTACTATATACAACCCAAGTAGAAGACTTAGGACTAGAAATGTTTATTTTATAAAATTTGAAGCATTTGAACTAGAGAACAAGTTTATCTGTCCATAGACACCTTAATCATTTCGATCGGACAATAGGGTGTGTCATTTATTTTGAGTCTAGAATTTCCACATCTAATACCTCCAAAAAGCTGCTTTACATTTTAAAATTAAGTTCTTCATTTGAAATTTTCGTTTAAGTTATTGGCTTTGGCTCGCTAAAAAAGCTTGAAACGAACACCAAAAACGTTTGTTTTAGGCTATTTATTATGTCCTTAAAAACAGGGCAATAAGGAACTAAGACGTTCATGGGATTTTATTGTAACAATCTTCAAAGGGGTCATTGGAGATGAGAAAACCGCGTAGAGCTATTAAATGAGAGGGTGCATTTTGGAAAGGGGGGTGCAAAAGCACCTTTTTTGATTTTTGGCATATAACTCGAAAACGGAGCAAAATTTCGAAATAATTATGGAAACCTTTTTTGTAGAGAATAAAATTTACCATCGAAATGGATTTTGAAAAAAAAAAATTAAAAAAATTTTAAGCTACCTAAATTTAAAAAAAAATCATTGCAAAAAAAGTGTAAAACCGCATTTTATGGCGAAAAAAACGTTTTTAATGCTTTTTTAGATATGGTTATTTCGAAAAAGTTTCCTTACAAACATGTCATTTTTTGTTCAGTGTCATAAAATTAGCCTATAACATTTTTTTGGATAAGTAAAAATTGATTTAAGAAAAAATCATTAATATCTGTCGCACTTGAAAATTGTATAAAAATACAATTTTGAATGAATTCGAATTTTTAATTCTAATTTGTATTGCCTTATATTGTTTTCTTTTTAATTGTTTGTATACTTTAAGCAAAATTATTTAAAATAGTTAAATCAGCTCAGATTAAATATAACCATATCCAAGCATTAGACAGAAAAAGTACTAAAAACACAGTTTTCGAAAATAAACCTTGTTGTTTAGCGAGCCAAAGCACCATCTTATTTCAAAAACTTTTCATATATTCTTATTCCTACGATTTTAATGCAGCTCTTGGCAGGTATTAGATTTTTAATCTGAACAGTATTTTTTCGCCATACCAAAGTGACACACCCTATCGGACAAGTGCACGCTTCACAATCTTTTTTCATGAAATCACCATTTCAGTCCGGAACACTCTTAACGACAGAGACAGCACTGAAGCATTAAATTCAACACGTTTTTTATACTTTTATTAGATACAGAATATAAAAGAAAATTAAGGAGGCTCATTGCTAACTTTTTCCACTTAAACTTATAACATAATCACTTTTTAAATATGAAGTGACTAATTTGTTTTTTTTTTTTCTAGTATAGTAGTTTGAGCTTTTAACTTAATTTTGTAGGATAAAAACGTAAAATTGTATATAATTTACCTCAGAGATCCGTAAGTACCTAACGACAAAAAACTGTAATCAGGATCATAGAAGAAGTACACAGAACTGACACATAGAGGCAAGATATCAATGACTCCCACTGCTATTAACTTATCATCTAACCAGTATTGCTGATGAAATGAACCATATCCACATGAGGGTCCACCTGGTGTTTTTGTATGCTAAAAATAATATTTACGAGAACACAAAAAAAAGAAACGAATTAAATATCAAATCAGTATTTTAAAAATGTCCTTTTCTGATGGTAAACAAGCACAGCAGATCGCATTATTTGAACTCTTAAGTCGCCCTTTTTTTGGTGTGATTTTATACCTGCAATGGCGACCTCTGTAAGAATCCTAAATACTCCATCAAACCCTCTGGGGGGTCATTGTGTATTGTTCTTTGATACCGTTCATACAATCCATATGAATCCTTCAGCGATGCAGGAAATTGTTTACTTGATACGTTTACCAATTTTAACTAGCAAATACGATCAACAGCGCAAGTGTCGAGAAGAAAACCAAAAGAAAAAAAATACAAATAAAATTAACGACTACCTTCATTGGAGACTTATAGCAGAATCTTTGGAGATTGGCCTTTTTAAGTCGCGCCGGGTCATCATTATGGATTATTAATTGGTATTTACGATAAATATTGAATGCCTCGTTCGTGACCCCTTTATTGGACGTTACTAGGATGATCTAAAAGTACATCAACAAGAAAACAATCAAATAAAGAGGCCACTGTGTCGATAGCGCCAAAAACTGAGAGACCACTCAATATTTGTTTTTTTTTATGTTTTTTTGTAATACCTTAAGTTTGTGGCAATCATTTGGTGAAGCAGAATTAACGAAATCTTTGAGAGTTTTTTCTTGATTTCGGGTAGGATTGGATTTTAGTAGTTGTTGCTCTGCTGGCTCTACTTCTGCTTTGGCCTTCATTTTGGCCTCCTTACGTTCCTTACGCATTTGTTTTGCCTTTTTACACGGTGGTTTTGATTCATCAAAAGCTGAAAGATATAATGAACAAAATATTAATTTGAATATTCATTTGTAGATTTGTATTTGTATATGCTTAACATTTTTTGGATCCACCTAGGGAACTAGAGTTTGCAGAAGATCCACCTATCGGTACTTCAGAAGATTTTTTCTGTTCTGGAATTGAAAATTGCTTCTGTGGATTTGCCTTCACTATATCTTCCATATTAACTTCCCTAATCGCGACATTAGGTGCTTGAGGTTCCTCACGAATGGAACCTCTACCAGTGTCTTCTGCTTCATCATTTTGAAATGTTTCAGAGCTTATCTGACTGGCTGTAGCTGATGCTGATTTTGTAGATTCTTCAGTTCTATTCTTCTTGCCATCACGTAAGAAGTTTTTCATGCGCTTGAGAATTTTTTTATGAGACTTAGAGAGTTTAAACTCATTTGTATCACACCTGCAATATAAAAAATGAGAGTATTGAAATTATGTACTAACAAACATAATGTATGAATGTATATTGGGGTGGTCGTTATAAGGGTTTTTTTTTTAGTTTCTATGTTTGGATGGGCCCAAATCGGCTCTAAATGAAGAAAAAAACATTCTCTAATTTTTTTAGATTTTAATTTTCATCCCCTATAGTCGCTGTAGGGGTAATGATAATTTCCCCCCTTTCTTTGCATACTAGGAAATTCGCGTAAAATCTGCCAAAAAAAACTCAGAGCATGTAGGTGGGAAGTAGACAATAAAACAATCCTACGGGAGGGGGTAGTATCTCCCCCCACTTGGACGGGAGGGGCAATTCAGTAAAATAATTGCATAAAAATAAAATAGAAAACAAATAATTAAAAAACAATGGCAACACTTACAGTAATGTTTTGTATCTTTTGGAAAGGAACTGGCTCTTATTAAACCCCCCCGCCCCTCCCAAGGGCTGACAAAACCTGCCAGGCTTTGATATTTGATATCACAATACATGTACCTATAAACCCTCATACTCAGATTCTGGTTATACATCCCCTCCCAAAATTCATAGACTTAAGTTGATAAACCTGCCTTCGCTCTCGAAACATAGACAGTACCTACAACTATCATATACATACATGTTATTTATTATTTCAGTAGTATGTGTCCCTTTTTAAGCTCACATACTGAACCGATTTTAATGAATGAGGTGTCACAAGATTCGAAATTTAACCTAGTTGAAGAGAATTAAAGTGTGTCCAACGGAATATTTTCAACTTTGAAATTCAATATAAAAAAAACTATTGTTTTTATTTATTTTTATTTCAATTAACTGCAGAGTAACAATGCTGACTTAATTTTTTAAAAACCATATCATCCTAATGATGGCCATTTTTTTCAAAACACTCTTGCAGTCGGGCCCTTACATTTGCGACCCCGCTCGCTCGCTGAAATGGCACACCAAACTGTCGTTTTTAAACAACGCAAACGTTTTTGATGGCATTCTCTAAGGTTATTGGGGCACCAGTATCGCATATTTTGTTAAAATATTTGAATAGTGAAAATGAATTTGGTTTACATTTAATTTTTATATTTATATTTTTTCATTATAGGTATTTTATGTTATGACTTCTCGAATCGAAATAAAAATCTATTATGTTCACTTAAAAAAAATATAATAATTTGTTTTTCATTTGTAATTACATAAGTAACTTTATATAAACATCAAACCAATAACATCAACTAAAACAACATCAAAGTTTCGTTTGAACTTACCTGCCATAGAATGAAAAAAGGAGAGCGTTCACAGGTTTTATTACTGATGTATTTTACTAGCATTAGGCCAGGTTTTACCTCAAAAAAATTAAACGTAAATATTCAAACATAAAAATTCTTATAGATATTTTCAATTTTCTCCGAAACTAGAAAGGATAAAACTGTTTGGTTTTCAGTGTTTGATACATAATAAAAAGAGGCAGTGTATTGACAAGCCAACTTGGAACTTCATATCACAATAGTGAAACAATTAGTAGACTTAATATATTTTTTCAACATTTCTTTTCATTGTTTTTGAGTTTAAAAGTATTTTTTCGAGAACTATTGGTGGAAAATACTTGATTTAAAAACTAGATACTAGAACAGACTCCTGACTTTCAAAAAAGGTAAAAATCATTTTTGTAAGTGTTGCCATTTGTTTGTAATATTTTTTTAAATTATTTAAGTACTTTTTTCATAAAATAGACCAAAACAGCACTTTTGCGCTTGATTTCGACTTGGCTGCCATATAATGAAATAAAGTACTCCTCATGACCTTTCAAATGACATAAGTTTCATCACTGTTGAGCAATGTTTAAAGTAGGACCACAATGCCCATGGTCCTTTGTACCAAAGTTTTTTTTTCTAAGACTAATACAATTTAAGTTGCCACGGAAAACTTTTAAGAACTCGTTTTTCAATATGGTGGCCAAATGGTGGTGCTTTCAACACCTAAAATAGAGTTTTATACTTGCAATGAAGCCTCTTACACATCAAAAGAGAAAATCTTTGTCCAACCCAAATTTGGAGGTTATTGTAACATTTTGAGAGACATTTTGTGAAAATGTTAAAAGCTGCTTTATAATATGATTGACAAATTTTCTTGGTTATTTTGTTTATACACAAGCATGTGTTATACCATTTTGGAAAGTGCATTAAATAGACAACTTTTTTAAGCCATTGGCCATTCATGTTGTCAAACAATTTTAATTTATTAGAGTTGGTCAAACTTTTTTGAAAATAAATTTTTGTACTGAAAAAAATATTTTAAAAAATTATAATAAAAAAGAATGCAATAACTACTATTAAATTTTACCACCCATCTATTACAACAGTTATTCTAGAATATTATAAAAATAAAAAATTAGTAAAAATCGTTCAACCATGGTCGAATTTGAGGAAAGTAGTACTTGTTAACAACTTTTGGAAAAAACATCATAACATATTAACCACTGGGAAAATATTTTTTTTATATTTTTTTCTGAAAAGGTCATAAGGCCTGCTACAACTACTTGCAAGGTTATCCATTATTTACAGGACACCCTGTAAAGAATTTTAATATTATATTAAAATTACAGACAAAAATGAATGGCATTTATGTTTTATTTTCAGTGCAAAACAATTGAATCGGTGAGTGGAAGAACAGTACAAGCGCCATTGCGCTTGATTATTGGCTTAAACAAATGTTTTTAAAAATGAAATTTTAAACTTTTCAATCATGAGCAATCCTTTTTACATTTTCAGACCAACCTTGAGGAACTGGAAAGGCTTCGGTAGTGAAAATCTAGACAAGGAAAACTTGTCAAATACTCGCGAGGCCCTCGCTAGTAAGAACTTGTTGGATAGGTCTTGATATCCCATCGCAAATACCCCATATATGACAAAAACAAAAAAAAAAATATTTTATACCCATCGTACAATAGTAAGAAAAATTAAAGTATGTACATATAGTTTTTCATTTTCAACATTGCACAACCGTATTGCAAAATAGCTCAGTGGTTAAGGTATAGGACTCAGTCGATCTCGTACTGTGGAAGTGTGTAGACGTTTTCGGCTTCCCAGTTTATTCAACTAGCTATTCGGAGTGATTAAATCAAGTTTTACTTTAACCAAGCTATTTTCAATAGCATCAATAGCTCAGTGGTAGAGGTGGCGGACCGAGAATCCGAAGGTAGTGGGTTCGAGTCCCAGTCGGGCAGTAAATTTTTGGCCGCTTTTTTCCATAATCGAGAGGTGGAAAACATCATCGAGAGGGATAAGCGGCTAATGGAAAGCAACAAAACGGCGGGGGCATCGAAAGGTGTCCCAACAACAACAACAAGCAAGCAAGCTTTGGCACCACAAGCCCAAGCTACAGCAAGTGCATCAGCACCAACAACATCAACTAAGGCGATGGCACCACCAGCCATACCGTCAGCTAGTGCCGTAGCAAAAACGGCAAAAACAGCAACGGCACCAACAGCCGACACACACCAGAAGAGGAGGAAGAGGATAAGCTGTGCGCCGAACCTCGTTAAGCGCCGCTCCACCACCACCTCAGCCCAGCTGCCAGCTGGGGTGAAGGAGACGGCGCGCACAGCAAAAACGTCAGCAGCAGCTAAAATTCAACAACAATTGAATACCTCGCCATCCGACGATGACATCGAATATATGTCCGAGGGTGGCGAGGGATTGTATACAACAGGGGACAGCACCAACAACCTGCTTGTAGATTTAACCTCACCAGAGGCGTCCTCCGAAGAGGAAATTGAGGCACAAGAAGCAATGGATGAGCAAGCCATCAGTAAAAAGATCGACGTAATCCGGGGGGAGATGGAACGTCTTAATGCCGTCATAACCCCACTGATTCAAGCCTTAAAGGCAAAACAAGAAGCTCGACGTGAACGGGAGAGACAGGAGCGCGAGCAAAAAAAAGCGGCACAGGCGCCACAAATATCAGCAGCGCCACAACAAGAACAGCAAGTGCCAAATCCCCGAGCTCAACAGCAGCAACTGCCACAGCAGCCCAAAAGTAAGCAGCAACAACAACAGCTGCCCACAGAGCAGCCACAGCAACAACCGAAGGAGCAACGACCAAAACAACAAACACGACAACAGCAGCAGCAGCAGCAACCACAGGAGCAGAACCAACAGCAGCGGAACGAGCAGCAGCAGAGAATTCATCAGCAGCAGCCACAGCCGCCCCAAAACCAAAATAAAAAAGAAAAGGTGCCACCAATTAACACCTATAAAATGGAGCTTCAGGAAACCATAGACCTGTGTAAGTCGGCCATAGGCCAAAACTTTTTTATTAAACGCCTAAGCAAAGATAGACATGCGATCCACTGCTCCACAGTGGCGCAACATAAGATAATTAAAGAACTTTTAAAAAAATCCACGACTGAGTTCTTCAGTTTTACCCCCAAAGTGGATAAATGTCAAACGGTCCTCTTGAAGGGCATAGATTCCTGCACGGAACCAGAGGTGCTCTATAAGGAGCTCTGTGAAAAAGCGAGCGGCGATCTCGAGTTTATCGGGGTCAAGCCGTTCACTACAGTCAGAGCCAGACGGGAGAAGCGGTCTTTGCCGTTCTTCTTGGTTCAACTTTCGCCCAACAGCAAACTGGATAGTTTGAGGAGTATCTCCGTCCTCAACTACCAGGTTGTAACTTGGGATAAATTAAAGAGACGCGGCGACATGCTTCAATGCATGCGCTGCCAAAGGTTCGGCCACGCTGCAGCAAACTGCGAAATGCAGTCACGCTGCGTGAAGTGTGGTGAGAACCACATTAAGGGGGAGTGTAAACTCGGTGAGGAAAGGGTCGATGATATGACCCAGCTTAAATGTGCACTTTGTGGAAAGGAGGGGCACCCTGCTAATTATCGGGGTTGCTCAGCCTTTCAGCAAATTCGTACCAATAAAGCAGCTAGGCAGACAGAGGTAGTGGTACGCCCATCAACGCGTGCTCCTACAACAACACCCGTCAATCCCCAGATCTCCTACGCCCAAATGGCGGCAGGAAGGGGAAACACGGTACAGCCTGCAGCTAAGGTAGCCCAACCGGCCCTCGTGCCTAGGGCTCCGGACGCTCAGGCCGAAATAAGAAGCATGTTGCTGGCAATTCAAGGCCAGTTGACAGGACTTCAGAAAGAGATAAGGGAGCAGGCGAATAGGGTGGACTATATCTACTCTGTTTTGCCTAGCTTAACGCAAATTAGAGGTTAAAGGCGCGCTGTCGGAGAGGCCTCTTAGGATCCTTGCTGTGAATGTAAATTCACTGATTAGGACCGAACGTAGAGCTAATCTTTTCCAATTGTTGAAAGACCAGAGTCCAGATGTGTTTATGGCCAGCGAAACTAAGCTGAACCAGAAACATAAGTTGACTAACAACAATTACAATATCGTTAGAAGAGATCGACCCAACTCCACTCAAGGGGGGGGCGTCGCAATCTTCATACGAAAAGGCATTAATCATAAAGTTATATATAATAGTGAACTGCGCAGATTTCGGCTGTTAGAGGCGTGCATCGTGTGCATTCCTCTCCAACAGGGGAAGCGAATGTATGTGATCGCGGCTTATGCACCGGAATCACCTCAGCCAACTGATTTTATGACAGAGCTTGAAAAACTTTTCGAATGTCTACGCTTGAGCTTGGAAGAAAATTACTTTCTCATGGCCGGTGATTTGAATGCCAAACACCTAGATTGGGGAAATCAAATACAGAATCCAAGAGGTATTCATCTTTTTAATTGGATGAGTCGATATAACACGGAATATGGTGTCGACCTGCTGGCTACGGATCGGCCATCGTTTCCAAGAAGCGGTGCCTATCTGGATCTACTGCTAATAGACTCAAGACTGACAATTACTGACACTGTGGGTCAAAGACCAAGAAACTGTTTACGAACGATCGAGTACGACAGTGACCACTGCGGACTCGCGGCCGTAATACAGCTTCCGAACGAGCTCGTGGAGTTGGATGAGTATGTGCCTGTGCATACTTACAATTACAGTAAGGTGCGCTGGCCACGCTTTACCAACGCCTTATCGAGCGAAATCAGTTCGAATAATATATCCCCACCAAATGACAGGAATTTGACAAATAACGAAATAGACCAATATCTTGAACAAATGGACGAGACAATCAAACGAACAATGGACAGAACGATACCAAAGTACAAACAACGGGACGCAACCGACATGTACCGAAATGCGACCATTGACGCATTACACAGACAAAAAAGTGGACTGCTGACAAGACTCAAACGCTTGTACCGACGGTTTACTGACCCAAACGATCTGGAGATTAGGACATTGAAGTCTTCGATCAAGAACATCAACCAGCTTATTAAGGAAAATTATCGGTTGTCGATTAATTTGTATTGGGATAACAAAATTCGGGCTGTTAATTCTAGCGACCCGAGTATGTTTCCCCAAATTAACAAAATATTTAGAAGGAATGATCAGAACGACCTTCCGTGTCTTAAGCTCCAGAGAACGACAGATAACAGAGACGTACTTCTGACAGCAGGAATTGATCCAGAGGACGCCGTCTTGGACGATGACCTCTTTATTGTCGAAGATCCGCAGGAGAAAGTGGAGGCTGTGGGGGCTGCTTTCCAGCAAGTGTACAAGGTGAATGCATGCATTCGCCCGAACCATGACCTGGAAAACAGAGCCTTGCTCCACCACTTCTACCTTCGGAATGACATAACGCAATGGCGATCAGAGAACCTCGGTTTCACCGGGTTCAATGAAGATCATTTGGCAAACGCCATAATCGCCGAGCGAAATGGGCCAAGTTCCCTGTTAATTACGAAGGTGGAGCTTCAGCTTATCTTCGATTCATTAAAGAAGAAGAAGTCAGCAGGAGTCGATGGCATATCCAACGTTGTACTTCGACATTTACCCCAAGAAGCAGTAGACATTTATACCACACTGTTTAACAACGCTCTGAATAATGCATATTATCCAGTGCGGTGGAAGACAGCTGTGGTGCATCCTCTCCCGAAAAAGGGAAAGGACAACTCCAATCCGGCGAATCTCCGGTCGATAAGTCTTCTTCCGAGTATCAGCAAGGTATTCGAAAAAGTTATTAATAGAGCTCTGTCTAAGTGGGCAGAGGACAATAATATCATACCGGATAATCAGTTCGGTTTTAAGGCGGGACATGACACCATTCATGCCGCGTCTAAACTCGTTTCTGATGTCCAATGGAACAAATCAAAAAAGCAGTGTACGGGTGCCTGTCTGGTTGATTTGGAGAAGGCCTTCGACACCGTATGGCTAGAGGGTCTTTATCTAAAGCTGACCAGACTTGGCATTAGTAAACCACTATTATATATGCTTTATGATATGCTCAATGGTAGAAAGTTTGTTGTCAAGAGTGGCAATGTGACTTCTACCACAACCTTTAATATCAAAAATGGTCTTCAGCAGGGAGCGGTCAACTCGCCGATTCTATTCAGCATTTACACCAGCGATCTGATAAGTAGCCTAACTCAGGCAATTGCGTATGCCGACGATCTAATTGCGTACAGAACAGCCCCAAAAGTCGAGGTCATCAGAATTCTTTTGCAGCGTGACTTCGAGAAGATTCAGCGATATTGCGATGACTGGAAGTTGAAAATCAACTTCCACAAATCAGAAACTATCTTGTTTAGGACTCCGTTGCATGGAGCCACAAGGGATACGAGAAAGAACTGGCGTAAGCTGGTGATCGTAGGGCCAAATGGACAGCCACTGGCGAGTAAAAGTGTAGTAAAGTACCTTGGCATCTGGATGGATCAGTATTTGTATTTCGACAGACATATAAATGCTGCTCTGTCCAGGGCTAGGGGAGCTTTTGCCCTGACGAAACGGTTGTTTTATAGCAGCCGGCTTGACAGCAGGGTGAAGGTGATTTGCTACATGGCCCTCATACGGCCGATGATTGCCTATGGGTGCCCGGTTTGGTTCAACGTTGCCCCATCTCAAATGGAAAAGATTCGGGTGTTTGAGAGGCAGTGTCTTAGACGCTGCCTTGGATTACACAGAACACCAGAGTCGGAGTACAAACACTATTATTCCAACCTGGTTCTATACAACGGTGCCAACATAAACAGGATAGATAATTTCTTGCTGAAGCTTATTCGGGGTCACATTGCAAGAGCAATGTCCTCGACCAACAGCTTAATTTTTGGGGCTTATTACCCTAAAAACGACTATTACGAGAGTGTGCGTCTAAGCGGCTTTATTCCGCCCGATGCATTCCTCTATTTAGACAGTCGAGGGCTGATCCAGGATAGAGCGGCGGTTCCGCTAATCTACCACGTCGGCCGTAGAACTGTAGATCGGCGGCTCCTTTATGACCGAGACGTCCTCGCACAACACGGAGCGGAGCACCTTCGGTTCAGTAGGACTGTGTCCGATCGGGACCGAAGAGATAGGGTAAAGCAGGAGAACCAGTTCTGGTGGTTGAAACCTGAACAAGAAGATTCTTCGGATATTTAAAAGTTGACTGCATTTTTCTATGCCATGGCCGACTTACATAGGTTTAGGTAGTTAGTTTTTAAGCAGGGACAGTCAGGGTGGCACCAAAAAAAAAAAAAAAAAAAAAAAAAAAAAAAAAAAATTATAAAACCAATAAAAACACAAAAAAATTATAAAACCAATAAAAACACAAAAAAAATCACAAAAACCCGAAAATGCTTGCTGTGGCTGTTCTAGTTTGTAAGTAGTCTGTAAGTAGTTTGTAAGTAGCTTTAAGTAGTTTTATAGTAGTTTTAATTAGTTATAATTAGTTTTAATTATTTTTAATTAGTTTTAATTAGTTTTAATTAGTTTTAATTTAGTTTTATTTAGTTTGTAAGTTTTATATAAAACAAAAAAATAAAGATAAAGATTCCGAGTTTTTTTATAAATTCTTCTCGGTGAAAAATAAAACCGATATGGATTCTAGTTTTAAGATAGTTCTTAGGCCGAAAGGCATTAGCATTAAGTTATTAGTTTAACTTAGAGCGCCCGAATGGGGCCAGTAAGTTAGTTGTAAGATATTGATAAGTAGGCTAGTTTTTATGAATTTTTGTCTAGCTTTAAGATAGTTTTAAGATGAATGAAAAATAAAAATGAATTTATAAAAAAAAAAAAAAAAAAAGGTATAGGACTGGCAATCAGAAGATTGCAGGATCGAATCCCAGTAAAGACAACTTTTTTTTTTTTTGCTGTCTCTCGAAGAAAAAGGTTACTTCACTGGTGAGGCCCTAGAGAATTTCTAGAGTTATCCTTGCTGAGCCCTTGCTAGTATATATTTAAGATTTTCTAGCCCCTCGCAAAAAACTAGATTGTTTTTCCAGCCGGGAAAAAATCTATTTTTTGTCTGAGCAATAAGAAGTTATGCCTGTTTTTCTTACATTTTTAATTTTGGCACTTGTACTGTTCTTCCACTCATCGATTCAATTAAATTGAATAAACCCGTGTACTCACATACATGCAATTAACCGGTTCATAATACATTATCTGTAAAACTAACTCTTCTATTCAGGTTATTCGTCACAAACTTCGACGCGACTTCAATCCTCGTACTCGAATGAGTAGAAACAAGGCCATTTCAAATCGATTCAGATTTACAAAGAGTCGAAGCGAGCTTCAATCTCCCTCCAATACCCTATGTTAACGTACATAGTTAAGAATTGGTTGCTTTTTTTACATGCGGTAGTTTGCAGCTTGGAATTTCCCCCGGACGTCAGAATCAAAGAGCAAACAAACTTTACAGCTGTTCACAAAAAGTTGCCATTTACATTGATCTATTTTTCCAATTACAATCTTTTTGTTGTTGTAATAAATTGATTTCCCTTTATTTTGAATTCGATCATATTTTCTCCACACAAAAAATCGTACTGTTATATTCGGTACATATAAAACTCTTTTATAAACGAAAATTGGGAATGAAGTAGTTTTTATATCACCATTGTCATCCGACAGAAACTTTCCAAATTATTATTTTAACTATTTATCACTTTTCAAATCCATTACTTCTATCAAAAACAAAGAACATGGTAAAAACCTTTTAGCGTTTTGAAATGTTGGGAGTTACATATTAACATCATTACACTGCATTTTGTGAAAACTTTTTCTGATTTTCATCACCGTCAAGACTTCCAAGAAATATCATCGTTTGCATTATATGTCTCTTTCTTTACTAAAGCAATTCACAATGCATGTGAGTTTTGATATTTTGCATATGAGTAGATGAGAACCAAAACTCGTCATATCCACTTTTATCAAAAATTGAGATTTTGATGCAGATTTGTTAAGATGGGCATATTGAATAGTTTCAAAGGAAAATTTGACAGCCTTACCCTTCCAATCCCCTTTAATATCGATGTCAAACATCGTAACTGTCTCCAAAACTCTCCATATCCACAGTGCAATTTTCATCAAAACTTTCCATATCCATTGTATGCAGTAGGTTTGGTTTCAAAACTCTTCTTATCCATCATAGGCAATTGACTATGTCATTATAATAAGGAACTAAAATGTTCATGGGTTTTTGTTGTAAAAGTCTTTAAATGGGTCATTGAAGATTGGAAAGTAGTGAAGTGCTATTATATTAGAGGGTGCAATTGAGAGAGGGGGGGAAGGTGTGGAAACTGGCCATATACAATCATTTGCAGCAAAACTCTTCATATCCCAATTTAATTGGTAAATATCTTTTAAACGGATCATCCAATATATTTTTGCTCTTTATTATACCATACAGATTTAAAAATCTTTTATTATACAAAATAAAATCTTTTCTAACAACTATCATATAGCCGTATTAAGTTTTTCTCCATTTGCACAAACCGAAAATTTTGGATATAACGAGTTTTGGTTCTCAACTACTCATATATACTAGGGTGGTCCTTAAATTGGACATTGTCTTGGATAGCCTTCATTCGATTCAAAACATTGAAACACAATTTCCCTAAGTTTTTCAGATTTTTATTTCACCCCCCTGGTCTCCCTTTTTTCACTTCAAGGTACTTACAAATAATGGATTTAGGGTGATTCTTATAACACGCGAAAAAAAATCAGAACTTATAGATAAGATTGAGACGAAAAACTAATTGTATCGGAGGGGGGTCTATTTCCCCCCGTTCAGGCGGGAGGGGTGATTTTCTAAAAATTTGACCCGAAATAGAAAAAAATTATTAAAAATATATTCATCATATTGTAATTGTAAGCTACAATCACAATATGTAAATCGAATATCTGTTTCACCAGCTACAAACAAAATTCCAACAAATTTGTTGTTTACAACTATGTATAAAGAAATATCCGTCTCACCACTTATTAGCAATAATTGTAAAATGGGAACGTGAATTATGGTCGCAGTTTCTCTCAGAATTTATTGGCATCGAAAATTAGTATTCCTTGGCCACTTGGCCACCATTTTGATCGACCAAATTTGAACTTGCAAGAAACAGTAGAAAATTGTTGACAATTCCAATTTTAGAAGATGGGAGAAATTCCGTGGGAAATTTTATTCGCGACAGCCCCCAATGCCAAATTAATAAAGTGGAAAACAGTTTATGGAACTGTCAAATCTCATGGTATTTCGATTGCGTTAAAATTGTGGTTTGATTTGATCAAAGTTAAATTTGATCCGTTTTTATTCGGGGAATAAAATTTAAGGTTTTTGCTGTGTCAATTGGGATTTTTAAAGCCATTCTCATTAGTTTTTTGGTTGCATGACAGTAAGCCTAACAAATAATTTAGCAAAATTAATAATCATCTGAAAAAGTATTTTTAATAAATTTTTTTGCATTATCCAGAATTTAACAAGGGTAATTCAAACAAAAGGCGGACAGAAATTCGAAATTTTAAAAGGAGAGCAGTCGAAGTGCCACAAACATTTACGCCTAAAAATTGATACTTTTAAATACCTTATACAAAAAAATATAATTAGAGTTCTTTTTTTTATAGACAATTAAATTCTCCTGAGGAAGCCGGAAAAAAGCCAGCGAAACGTAGGGTAAACCAAAGATGAATTAGCCTTTAATAAATTGCACCCATTCAACTGATCATTAAAGCCCAAATAAACTACATACATTCTCTACAATTTATGTTAACATAAATACTTCTTACTGCAAAATTGAAAATAAAGAAGTCACAGTTGAAAAGAGACGAACGTTTTCCAGAATAATATTATTAAAGCGTTAAGGCTCTCCCAAACCAACGCGAAACATTCGCCGACGGCGCGAAATCATTCACAATAGTACAAAATATGAAAGATAAACAATAAACAACAACAAAAAACCGCCTTTGCGAATGATTCGCTATGATTTCGCGTTGGTTTGGGAGAGCCTTTATAACTTATTTTCAATTAATTTTATCGAAACAAAATTACGGTAAAAAGAACAGACATATATTGAAGCGAAATTAATTTTCACAAAATTCAAGTTTAGTTTTTGATAAAATTGATTGTTTCTCCAGATATCAAAAAGCTCGTGGCCATCTAGTGTCCAAGTGTAATCCTAATTTTTGTTAAAAGATCTCGGTAAGGCGATCACAGCGAACCTATCGACCAAATGTTAACCTACAAAATCGTGTTGCATGAGAATACTATAGAGTATAATGTGTATATACAATGATTATGGGTCACTTATGTATGTATGTTATTTAATTTTATTATTAAATTAGAAACCATTTGTGCATGCATATCAGTTCTCCAATGTTTCACATCTGCCAGGCGTCCCGCGACGGCTCAATTTTTTCGAGCTATTTAGTGTTTATAAATATTATTTTGAGAGTAAGAAATTGTTTTTTAGTATTATTTAAATTATTTGTTCGTGTTTGTTGTTGTTGTTCTGACAGTTCTCATTTTTGACAAACTGCACAAGATAATACCATCTATTTGTGTACTGTGCAGAAATTGAGATCTTGGAGACCTCAGCAATCTCTTCTCAACAAAATTTGTCAGTTATACTGTCAAATTACTGACGGAGCAAAACAAACACAGACGAACATGTTCATCTTCATAAGTGCCTGTATACATGGTTTTTGTTGTGAAAGGCGCATCCGGTGAGAAACGTAGATGTTATGTGTGAAAGAAAGAGAACGAAGACTTCACCCAAAATCCACCGATGCACCACTTTCAAAAATAAATCTTTGGCATGAGCGCCGGGCATGATGAATTTTGTATTGTGCAACTGACAGGTGTATGTATTGCGTGAGATTGGCAAGGATATTATGGAACCGAAAGCATTTTGTCTGCATAGTGTAGACACAGGACTTTCAGTAAAATGAAAGTGAAGGCACGCACTCATTTACTTTTGATGTATTCATATTTTGGCATTTTGCTTGTCAAACTCCACATTTCTTCAAGTCTGCAGATGCAGAAGCATGTAAATTCACCACACATCTAAATCAACCAGATAGATAGATAGATAGATAGATAAGTATTTTATTATTTTTCAGTTTGTATACAAAATTATTCGAATTCTTAAAAATTAAGACATGGCTTAATGCCGTCTGCCCGAGCTTGACAAAGCTTACAATAAATATGTTATGATTAAAATGATTCTTCAATTATTGATCTTCTATATTTAAGTGCTTTTTGACAGTAACCATGCAATTTAATCCAATCGGCGCACACTGGGACCTCTTGTATGGAGAGCGTGCTCAAAATGCAAAATTGAAACTAACGGTTTCGAATAAAATTGTAATGTGTCCTCAAAGTTGACATGATTGCTGTTCTAATTTGATAAAAATATTTTTTCATTTTCCACTGACCTTCATTTGATGCCAATATATTTTTTTTATTTTTGTATTTACCACGAATTCATTTTTTTCGAATTTTCAAATGACCTTCAACTGCGCAATGGATTTTAGAATTTACATGAATTGCTGCTTTTATCGCTTATTTTCTATTACATTTCTGTCTCCCAAAACTTCAAAACTTGACATATTGATAAGCAATCATGAAACTTTGAATCCACATTATAATTTTATACGAAACCGTTAGTTTCAATTTTGCATTTTGAGCACGCTCTCCATACATGAGGACCCATTGTGCGGCGCCATTCAAGATAGTTCTCATTTCCGTTTCCTCCAAAACTCGCTTTCCATAAAACTGGATTCTGAACTCATTCAAAATTGGACATCTACCCAGAAAATGATATATGTTCTCCCTCTCTTGTAGATTACACAAGGAGCAGATTATTGGCAGATCTTCACGATGTGGAATATAGTTTAAGTTCAATATTTCCCCTCTAGCTTAGAAAATCGTTGCTATTATTTCCGTAGAATACAATTCGTTGAAATAATTTTGTTCGCATAGCTCATGGTTCAAGTTGGCATATATTACTCGGTGGGCAGAACTTTTACAAACTTCAATACTCTCCGCGTGCATTTTTTCATCGATTGCCGAAAGTAAATGGAAGAGCTGTTCCTTCCAGTTAGTGCTGTTTTCAATATTCAAGTTAAGATTGAGTCCACAGAAATCAGAAAAATTTTTCCATTCTTCGAAAAACAATGTTTTAGTTTTTAGAATATACATTAATATGCGCTTTGTTAATCTATGGTCGTCTAAAGACATGGTTCTCAAAATGTAGTTGATGTGCAGTTTGAATGTTTCTATAAATAAGGGCGATAGACCAGTCTCAACAAACAGCATGTTGTTTGGTGTAGATTGTGGAAGCTTAAATACTCTCTTTAAAAAGAATCTGAGCAGTTTCTCCACTGTATCGTATTGTTTATAGCCCCACACCTAGGCACCGTACAGCATGATCGACTTGGAAACTGCCTGAAATATCTGGTATTTGATTTTAATTGCTATTTGACAGTTTTTCCACGCTGCGCTTATGGCCGATTTAGCTGCTATTAGTTTTTCCTTTAAGTGTTGCTCCATATTCATATTACAGCTTAAATTGACTCCCAAATATTTGTAAGACTTTACTGTTTCCAACTCCTGTCCATCGAAAAACCATTTTTCATTTCTTGCATACCTTCCTCCACTTCTTCGAAATACCATTGTCTTGGATTTAGATACATTGACATTCAACCTCCACTCCTGGCAGTACCTTTGTAGCTGATTGATCATTCTTTGTAAATTCTCCGGTGAGTCTGCAAACAGGACCAAATCATCTGCATACAACAAAACTTTTAAGTGAATACCATCGATTCTTATTCCTCCACATAGATATTCGGTGATGTCATCTATAAACATGATGAATGCTTGGGGGCTAAAATTGCACCCCTGTTTGACACCAGTCACTGTTTAAAAGAAGTCTCCTAACTGCGTGCCGTCCCAAACTGCTGAGGAAGTTTTTTCATACAGTTTTTCTATGAGTCTTCCAAACTTTCTAGAGAGTCCTCGGTTATATAATTTGACAAAAAGTGCACTTCTGTCTACCGTATCGAAGGCAGCTCTCAGATCAACGAAAAATGTGTACAGTTTTTTCTTTACTCTCATAAAATCATGTGCCACAGTGGTAACGATGAAAATTTGATCCGTTGTTGAATAATTTTCTCTAAATCCCGCTTGAAATTCACTGAGAAGATTGTTTTGTGAAATCCAGCTCTGAAAACGCCTAGCCAAAATTCCCATCAGTATTTTTAAGGATGAATTTAAAAAAGCGATTCCTCGATAGTTTTCAGCTTGATTAAGGTCACCTTTTTTATGGATCGGAAAGATCACGCTCTGTTTGAAGCTGTTTGGTATATCTCCGGTGTCAAATATTCTATTAAATTCTTTCGTGAGCATGATTAGAAGCGAATCATTTGCATATTTGTAGAATTCGATTGGTATGCCATCAGTTCCAGGTGCTTTACGATCCTTGCTCTTAACCAAACAGCTCTTAACTTCTTCTTCGGTACATATAAAACTCTTTTATAAACGAAAATTGGGAATGAAGTAGTTTTTATATCACCATTGTCATCCGACAGAAACTTTCCAAATTATTATTTTAACTATTTATCACTTTTCAAATCCATTACTTCTATCAAAAACAAAGAACATGGTAAAAACCTTTTAGCGTTTTGAAATGTTGGGAGTTACATATTAACATCATTACACTGCATTTTGTGAAAACTTTTTCTGATTTTCATCACCGTCAAGACTTCCAAGAAATATCATCGTTTGCATTATATGTCTCTTTCTTTACTAAAGCAATTCACAATGCATGTGAGTTTTGATATTTTGCATATGAGTAGATGAGAACCAAAACTCGTCATATCCACTTTTATCAAAAATTGAGATTTTGATGCAGATTTGTTAAGATGGGCATATTGAATAGTTTCAAAGGAAAATTTGACAGCCTTACCCTTCCAATCCCCTTTAATATCGATGTCAAACATCGTAACTGTCTCCAAAACTCTCCATATCCACAGTGCAATTTTCATCAAAACTTTCCATATCCATTGTATGCAGTAGGTTTGGTTTCAAAACTCTTCTTATCCATCATAGGCAATTGACTATGTCATTATAATAAGGAACTAAAATGTTCATGGGTTTTTGTTGTAAAAGTCTTTAAATGGGTCATTGAAGATTGGAAAGTAGTGAAGTGCTATTATATTAGAGGGTGCAATTGAGAGAGGGGGGGAAGGTGTGGAAACTGGCCATATACAATCATTTGCAGCAAAACTCTTCATATCCCAATTTAATTGGTAAATATCTTTTAAACGGATCATCCAATATATTTTTGCTCTTTATTATACCATACAGATTTAAAAATCTTTTATTATACAAAATAAAATCTTTTCTAACAACTATCATATAGCCGTATTAAGTTTTTCTCCATTTGCACAAACCGAAAATTTTGGATATAACGAGTTTTGGTTCTCAACTACTCATATATACTAGGGTGGTCCTTAAATTGGACATTGTCTTGGATAGCCTTCATTCGATTCAAAACATTGAAACACAATTTCCCTAAGTTTTTCAGATTTTTATTTCACCCCCCTGGTCTCCCTTTTTTCACTTCAAGGTACTTACAAATAATGGATTTAGGGTGATTCTTATAACACGCGAAAAAAAATCAGAACTTATAGATAAGATTGAGACGAAAAACTAATTGTATCGGAGGGGGGTCTATTTCCCCCCGTTCAGGCGGGAGGGGTGATTTTCTAAAAATTTGACCCGAAATAGAAAAAAATTATTAAAAATATATTCATCATATTGTAATTGTAAGCTACAATCACAATATGTAAATCGAATATCTGTTTCACCAGCTACAAACAAAATTCCAACAAATTTGTTGTTTACAACTATGTATAAAGAAATATCCGTCTCACCACTTATTAGCAATAATTGTAAAATGGGAACGTGAATTATGGTCGCAGTTTCTCTCAGAATTTATTGGCATCGAAAATTAGTATTCCTTGGCCACTTGGCCACCATTTTGATCGACCAAATTTGAACTTGCAAGAAACAGTAGAAAATTGTTGACAATTCCAATTTTAGAAGATGGGAGAAATTCCGTGGGAAATTTTATTCGCGACAGCCCCCAATGCCAAATTAATAAAGTGGAAAACAGTTTATGGAACTGTCAAATCTCATGGTATTTCGATTGCGTTAAAATTGTGGTTTGATTTGATCAAAGTTAAATTTGATCCGTTTTTATTCGGGGAATAAAATTTAAGGTTTTTGCTGTGTCAATTGGGATTTTTAAAGCCATTCTCATTAGTTTTTTGGTTGCATGACAGTAAGCCTAACAAATAATTTAGCAAAATTAATAATCATCTGAAAAAGTATTTTTAATAAATTTTTTTGCATTATCCAGAATTTAACAAGGGTAATTCAAACAAAAGGCGGACAGAAATTCGAAATTTTAAAAGGAGAGCAGTCGAAGTGCCACAAACATTTACGCCTAAAAATTGATACTTTTAAATACCTTATACAAAAAAATATAATTAGAGTTCTTTTTTTTATAGACAATTAAATTCTCCTGAGGAAGCCGGAAAAAAGCCAGCGAAACGTAGGGTAAACCAAAGATGAATTAGCCTTTAATAAATTGCACCCATTCAACTGATCATTAAAGCCCAAATAAACTACATACATTCTCTACAATTTATGTTAACATAAATACTTCTTACTGCAAAATTGAAAATAAAGAAGTCACAGTTGAAAAGAGACGAACGTTTTCCAGAATAATATTATTAAAGCGTTAAGGCTCTCCCAAACCAACGCGAAACATTCGCCGACGGCGCGAAATCATTCACAATAGTACAAAATATGAAAGATAAACAATAAACAACAACAAAAAACCGCCTTTGCGAATGATTCGCTATGATTTCGCGTTGGTTTGGGAGAGCCTTTATAACTTATTTTCAATTAATTTTATCGAAACAAAATTACGGTAAAAAGAACAGACATATATTGAAGCGAAATTAATTTTCACAAAATTCAAGTTTAGTTTTTGATAAAATTGATTGTTTCTCCAGATATCAAAAAGCTCGTGGCCATCTAGTGTCCAAGTGTAATCCTAATTTTTGTTAAAAGATCTCGGTAAGGCGATCACAGCGAACCTATCGACCAAATGTTAACCTACAAAATCGTGTTGCATGAGAATACTATAGAGTATAATGTGTATATACAATGATTATGGGTCACTTATGTATGTATGTTATTTAATTTTATTATTAAATTAGAAACCATTTGTGCATGCATATCAGTTCTCCAATGTTTCACATCTGCCAGGCGTCCCGCGACGGCTCAATTTTTTCGAGCTATTTAGTGTTTATAAATATTATTTTGAGAGTAAGAAATTGTTTTTTAGTATTATTTAAATTATTTGTTCGTGTTTGTTGTTGTTGTTCTGACAGTTCTCATTTTTGACAAACTGCACAAGATAATACCATCTATTTGTGTACTGTGCAGAAATTGAGATCTTGGAGACCTCAGCAATCTCTTCTCAACAAAATTTGTCAGTTATACTGTCAAATTACTGACGGAGCAAAACAAACACAGACGAACATGTTCATCTTCATAAGTGCCTGTATACATGGTTTTTGTTGTGAAAGGCGCATCCGGTGAGAAACGTAGATGTTATGTGTGAAAGAAAGAGAACGAAGACTTCACCCAAAATCCACCGATGCACCACTTTCAAAAATAAATCTTTGGCATGAGCGCCGGGCATGATGAATTTTGTATTGTGCAACTGACAGGTGTATGTATTGCGTGAGATTGGCAAGGATATTATGGAACCGAAAGCATTTTGTCTGCATAGTGTAGACACAGGACTTTCAGTAAAATGAAAGTGAAGGCACGCACTCATTTACTTTTGATGTATTCATATTTTGGCATTTTGCTTGTCAAACTCCACATTTCTTCAAGTCTGCAGATGCAGAAGCATGTAAATTCACCACACATCTAAATCAACCAGATAGATAGATAGATAGATAGATAAGTATTTTATTATTTTTCAGTTTGTATACAAAATTATTCGAATTCTTAAAAATTAAGACATGGCTTAATGCCGTCTGCCCGAGCTTGACAAAGCTTACAATAAATATGTTATGATTAAAATGATTCTTCAATTATTGATCTTCTATATTTAAGTGCTTTTTGACAGTAACCATGCAATTTAATCCAATCGGCGCACACTGGGACCTCTTGTATGGAGAGCGTGCTCAAAATGCAAAATTGAAACTAACGGTTTCGAATAAAATTGTAATGTGTCCTCAAAGTTGACATGATTGCTGTTCTAATTTGATAAAAATATTTTTTCATTTTCCACTGACCTTCATTTGATGCCAATATATTTTTTTTATTTTTGTATTTACCACGAATTCATTTTTTTCGAATTTTCAAATGACCTTCAACTGCGCAATGGATTTTAGAATTTACATGAATTGCTGCTTTTATCGCTTATTTTCTATTACATTTCTGTCTCCCAAAACTTCAAAACTTGACATATTGATAAGCAATCATGAAACTTTGAATCCACATTATAATTTTATACGAAACCGTTAGTTTCAATTTTGCATTTTGAGCACGCTCTCCATACATGAGGACCCATTGTGCGGCGCCATTCAAGATAGTTCTCATTTCCGTTTCCTCCAAAACTCGCTTTCCATAAAACTGGATTCTGAACTCATTCAAAATTGGACATCTACCCAGAAAATGATATATGTTCTCCCTCTCTTGTAGATTACACAAGGAGCAGATTATTGGCAGATCTTCACGATGTGGAATATAGTTTAAGTTCAATATTTCCCCTCTAGCTTAGAAAATCGTTGCTATTATTTCCGTAGAATACAATTCGTTGAAATAATTTTGTTCGCATAGCTCATGGTTCAAGTTGGCATATATTACTCGGTGGGCAGAACTTTTACAAACTTCAATACTCTCCGCGTGCATTTTTTCATCGATTGCCGAAAGTAAATGGAAGAGCTGTTCCTTCCAGTTAGTGCTGTTTTCAATATTCAAGTTAAGATTGAGTCCACAGAAATCAGAAAAATTTTTCCATTCTTCGAAAAACAATGTTTTAGTTTTTAGAATATACATTAATATGCGCTTTGTTAATCTATGGTCGTCTAAAGACATGGTTCTCAAAATGTAGTTGATGTGCAGTTTGAATGTTTCTATAAATAAGGGCGATAGACCAGTCTCAACAAACAGCATGTTGTTTGGTGTAGATTGTGGAAGCTTAAATACTCTCTTTAAAAAGAATCTGAGCAGTTTCTCCACTGTATCGTATTGTTTATAGCCCCACACCTAGGCACCGTACAGCATGATCGACTTGGAAACTGCCTGAAATATCTGGTATTTGATTTTAATTGCTATTTGACAGTTTTTCCACGCTGCGCTTATGGCCGATTTAGCTGCTATTAGTTTTTCCTTTAAGTGTTGCTCCATATTCATATTACAGCTTAAATTGACTCCCAAATATTTGTAAGACTTTACTGTTTCCAACTCCTGTCCATCGAAAAACCATTTTTCATTTCTTGCATACCTTCCTCCACTTCTTCGAAATACCATTGTCTTGGATTTAGATACATTGACATTCAACCTCCACTCCTGGCAGTACCTTTGTAGCTGATTGATCATTCTTTGTAAATTCTCCGGTGAGTCTGCAAACAGGACCAAATCATCTGCATACAACAAAACTTTTAAGTGAATACCATCGATTCTTATTCCTCCACATAGATATTCGGTGATGTCATCTATAAACATGATGAATGCTTGGGGGCTAAAATTGCACCCCTGTTTGACACCAGTCACTGTTTAAAAGAAGTCTCCTAACTGCGTGCCGTCCCAAACTGCTGAGGAAGTTTTTTCATACAGTTTTTCTATGAGTCTTCCAAACTTTCTAGAGAGTCCTCGGTTATATAATTTGACAAAAAGTGCACTTCTGTCTACCGTATCGAAGGCAGCTCTCAGATCAACGAAAAATGTGTACAGTTTTTTCTTTACTCTCATAAAATCATGTGCCACAGTGGTAACGATGAAAATTTGATCCGTTGTTGAATAATTTTCTCTAAATCCCGCTTGAAATTCACTGAGAAGATTGTTTTGTGAAATCCAGCTCTGAAAACGCCTAGCCAAAATTCCCATCAGTATTTTTAAGGATGAATTTAAAAAAGCGATTCCTCGATAGTTTTCAGCTTGATTAAGGTCACCTTTTTTATGGATCGGAAAGATCACGCTCTGTTTGAAGCTGTTTGGTATATCTCCGGTGTCAAATATTCTATTAAATTCTTTCGTGAGCATGATTAGAAGCGAATCATTTGCATATTTGTAGAATTCGATTGGTATGCCATCAGTTCCAGGTGCTTTACGATCCTTGCTCTTAACCAAACAGCTCTTAACTTCTTCTTCGGTACATATAAAACTCTTTTATAAACGAAAATTGGGAATGAAGTAGTTTTTATATCACCATTGTCATCCGACAGAAACTTTCCAAATTATTATTTTAACTATTTATCACTTTTCAAATCCATTACTTCTATCAAAAACAAAGAACATGGTAAAAACCTTTTAGCGTTTTGAAATGTTGGGAGTTACATATTAACATCATTACACTGCATTTTGTGAAAACTTTTTCTGATTTTCATCACCGTCAAGACTTCCAAGAAATATCATCGTTTGCATTATATGTCTCTTTCTTTACTAAAGCAATTCACAATGCATGTGAGTTTTGATATTTTGCATATGAGTAGATGAGAACCAAAACTCGTCATATCCACTTTTATCAAAAATTGAGATTTTGATGCAGATTTGTTAAGATGGGCATATTGAATAGTTTCAAAGGAAAATTTGACAGCCTTACCCTTCCAATCCCCTTTAATATCGATGTCAAACATCGTAACTGTCTCCAAAACTCTCCATATCCACAGTGCAATTTTCATCAAAACTTTCCATATCCATTGTATGCAGTAGGTTTGGTTTCAAAACTCTTCTTATCCATCATAGGCAATTGACTATGTCATTATAATAAGGAACTAAAATGTTCATGGGTTTTTGTTGTAAAAGTCTTTAAATGGGTCATTGAAGATTGGAAAGTAGTGAAGTGCTATTATATTAGAGGGTGCAATTGAGAGAGGGGGGGAAGGTGTGGAAACTGGCCATATACAATCATTTGCAGCAAAACTCTTCATATCCCAATTTAATTGGTAAATATCTTTTAAACGGATCATCCAATATATTTTTGCTCTTTATTATACCATACAGATTTAAAAATCTTTTATTATACAAAATAAAATCTTTTCTAACAACTATCATATAGCCGTATTAAGTTTTTCTCCATTTGCACAAACCGAAAATTTTGGATATAACGAGTTTTGGTTCTCAACTACTCATATATACTAGGGTGGTCCTTAAATTGGACATTGTCTTGGATAGCCTTCATTCGATTCAAAACATTGAAACACAATTTCCCTAAGTTTTTCAGATTTTTATTTCACCCCCCTGGTCTCCCTTTTTTCACTTCAAGGTACTTACAAATAATGGATTTAGGGTGATTCTTATAACACGCGAAAAAAAATCAGAACTTATAGATAAGATTGAGACGAAAAACTAACTGTATCGGAGGGGGGTCTATTTCCCCCCGTTCAGGCGGGAGGGGTGATTTTCTAAAAATTTGACCCGAAATAGAAAAAAATTATTAAAAATATATTCATCATATTGTAATTGTAAGCTACAATCACAATATGTAAATCGAATATCTGTTTCACCAGCTACAAACAAAATTCCAACAAATTTGTTGTTTACAACTATGTATAAAGAAATATCCGTCTCACCACTTATTAGCAATAATTGTAAAATGGGAACGTGAATTATGGTCGCAGTTTCTCTCAGAATTTATTGGCATCGAAAATTAGTATTCCTTGGCCACTTGGCCACCATTTTGATCGACCAAATTTGAACTTGCAAGAAACAGTAGAAAATTGTTGACAATTCCAATTTTAGAAGATGGGAGAAATTCCGTGGGAAATTTTATTCGCGACAGCCCCCAATGCCAAATTAATAAAGTGGAAAACAGTTTATGGAACTGTCAAATCTCATGGTATTTCGATTGCGTTAAAATTGTGGTTTGATTTGATCAAAGTTAAATTTGATCCGTTTTTATTCGGGGAATAAAATTTAAGGTTTTTGCTGTGTCAATTGGGATTTTTAAAGCCATTCTCATTAGTTTTTTGGTTGCATGACAGTAAGCCTAACAAATAATTTAGCAAAATTAATAATCATCTGAAAAAGTATTTTTAATAAATTTTTTTGCATTATCCAGAATTTAACAAGGGTAATTCAAACAAAAGGCGGACAGAAATTCGAAATTTTAAAAGGAGAGCAGTCGAAGTGCCACAAACATTTACGCCTAAAAATTGATACTTTTAAATACCTTATACAAAAAAATATAATTAGAGTTCTTTTTTTTATAGACAATTAAATTCTCCTGAGGAAGCCGGAAAAAAGCCAGCGAAACGTAGGGTAAACCAAAGATGAATTAGCCTTTAATAAATTGCACCCATTCAACTGATCATTAAAGCCCAAATAAACTACATACATTCTCTACAATTTATGTTAACATAAATACTTCTTACTGCAAAATTGAAAATAAAGAAGTCACAGTTGAAAAGAGACGAACGTTTTCCAGAATAATATTATTAAAGCGTTAAGGCTCTCCCAAACCAACGCGAAACATTCGCCGACGGCGCGAAATCATTCACAATAGTACAAAATATGAAAGATAAACAATAAACAACAACAAAAAACCGCCTTTGCGAATGATTCGCTATGATTTCGCGTTGGTTTGGGAGAGCCTTTATAACTTATTTTCAATTAATTTTATCGAAACAAAATTACGGTAAAAAGAACAGACATATATTGAAGCGAAATTAATTTTCACAAAATTCAAGTTTAGTTTTTGATAAAATTGATTGTTTCTCCAGATATCAAAAAGCTCGTGGCCATCTAGTGTCCAAGTGTAATCCTAATTTTTGTTAAAAGATCTCGGTAAGGCGATCACAGCGAACCTATCGACCAAATGTTAACCTACAAAATCGTGTTGCATGAGAATACTATAGAGTATAATGTGTATATACAATGATTATGGGTCACTTATGTATGTATGTTATTTAATTTTATTATTAAATTAGAAACCATTTGTGCATGCATATCAGTTCTCCAATGTTTCACATCTGCCAGGCGTCCCGCGACGGCTCAATTTTTTCGAGCTATTTAGTGTTTATAAATATTATTTTGAGAGTAAGAAATTGTTTTTTAGTATTATTTAAATTATTTGTTCGTGTTTGTTGTTGTTGTTCTGACAGTTCTCATTTTTGACAAACTGCACAAGATAATACCATCTATTTGTGTACTGTGCAGAAATTGAGATCTTGGAGACCTCAGCAATCTCTTCTCAACAAAATTTGTCAGTTATACTGTCAAATTACTGACGGAGCAAAACAAACACAGACGAACATGTTCATCTTCATAAGTGCCTGTATACATGGTTTTTGTTGTGAAAGGCGCATCCGGTGAGAAACGTAGATGTTATGTGTGAAAGAAAGAGAACGAAGACTTCACCCAAAATCCACCGATGCACCACTTTCAAAAATAAATCTTTGGCATGAGCGCCGGGCATGATGAATTTTGTATTGTGCAACTGACAGGTGTATGTATTGCGTGAGATTGGCAAGGATATTATGGAACCGAAAGCATTTTGTCTGCATAGTGTAGACACAGGACTTTCAGTAAAATGAAAGTGAAGGCACGCACTCATTTACTTTTGATGTATTCATATTTTGGCATTTTGCTTGTCAAACTCCACATTTCTTCAAGTCTGCAGATGCAGAAGCATGTAAATTCACCACACATCTAAATCAACCAGATAGATAGATAGATAGATAGATAAGTATTTTATTATTTTTCAGTTTGTATACAAAATTATTCGAATTCTTAAAAATTAAGACATGGCTTAATGCCGTCTGCCCGAGCTTGACAAAGCTTACAATAAATATGTTATGATTAAAATTATTCTTCAATTATTGATCTTCTATATTTAAGTGCTTTTTGACAGTAACCATGCAATTTAATCCAATCGGCGCACACTGGGACCTCTTGTATGGAGAGCGTGCTCAAAATGCAAAATTGAAACTAACGGTTTCGAATAAAATTGTAATGTGTCCTCAAAGTTGACATGATTGCTGTTCTAATTTGATAAAAATATTTTTTCATTTTCCACTGACCTTCATTTGATGCCAATATATTTTTTTTATTTTTGTATTTACCACGAATTCATTTTTTTCGAATTTTCAAATGACCTTCAACTGCGCAATGGATTTTAGAATTTACATGAATTGCTGCTTTTATCGCTTATTTTCTATTACATTTCTGTCTCCCAAAACTTCAAAACTTGACATATTGATAAGCAATCATGAAACTTTGAATCCACATTATAATTTTATACGAAACCGTTAGTTTCAATTTTGCATTTTGAGCACGCTCTCCATACATGAGGACCCATTGTGCGGCGCCATTCAAGATAGTTCTCATTTCCGTTTCCTCCAAAACTCGCTTTCCATAAAACTGGATTCTGAACTCATTCAAAATTGGACATCTACCCAGAAAATGATATATGTTCTCCCTCTCTTGTAGATTACACAAGGAGCAGATTATTGGCAGATCTTCACGATGTGGAATATAGTTTAAGTTCAATATTTCCCCTCTAGCTTAGAAAATCGTTGCTATTATTTCCGTAGAATACAATTCGTTGAAATAATTTTGTTCGCATAGCTCATGGTTCAAGTTGGAATATATTACTCGGTGGGCAGAACTTTTACAAACTTCAATACTCTCCGCGTGCATTTTTTCATCGATTGCCGAAAGTAAATGGAAGAGCTGTTCCTTCCAGTTAGTGCTGTTTTCAATATTCAAGTTAAGATTGAGTCCACAGAAATCAGAAAAATTTTTCCATTCTTCGAAAAACAATGTTTTAGTTTTTAGAATATACATTAATATGCGCTTTGTTAATCTATGGTCGTCTAAAGACATGGTTCTCAAAATGTAGTTGATGTGCAGTTTGAATGTTTCTATAAATAAGGGCGATAGACCAGTCTCAACAAACAGCATGTTGTTTGGTGTAGATTGTGGAAGCTTAAATACTCTCTTTAAAAAGAATCTGAGCAGTTTCTCCACTGTATCGTATTGTTTATAGCCCCACACCTAGGCACCGTACAGCATGATCGACTTGGAAACTGCCTGAAATATCTGGTATTTGATTTTAATTGCTATTTGACAGTTTTTCCACGCTGCGCTTATGGCCGATTTAGCTGCTATTAGTTTTTCCTTTAAGTGTTGCTCCATATTCATATTACAGCTTAAATTGACTCCCAAATATTTGTAAGACTTTACTGTTTCCAACTCCTGTCCATCGAAAAACCATTTTTCATTTCTTGCATACCTTCCTCCACTTCTTCGAAATACCATTGTCTTGGATTTAGATACATTGACATTCAACCTCCACTCCTGGCAGTACCTTTGTAGCTGATTGATCATTCTTTGTAAATTCTCCGGTGAGTCTGCAAACAGGACCAAATCATCTGCATACAACAAAACTTTTAAGTGAATACCATCGATTCTTATTCCTCCACATAGATATTCGGTGATGTCATCTATAAACATGATGAATGCTTGGGGGCTAAAATTGCACCCCTGTTTGACACCAGTCACTGTTTAAAAGAAGTCTCCTAACTGCGTGCCGTCCCAAACTGCTGAGGAAGTTTTTTCATACAGTTTTTCTATGAGTCTTCCAAACTTTCTAGAGAGTCCTCGGTTATATAATTTGACAAAAAGTGCACTTCTGTCTACCGTATCGAAGGCAGCTCTCAGATCAACGAAAAATGTGTACAGTTTTTTCTTTACTCTCATAAAATCATGTGCCACAGTGGTAACGATGAAAATTTGATCCGTTGTTGAATAATTTTCTCTAAATCCCGCTTGAAATTCACTGAGAAGATTGTTTTGTGAAATCCAGCTCTGAAAACGCCTAGCCAAAATTCCCATCAGTATTTTTAAGGATGAATTTAAAAAAGCGATTCCTCGATAGTTTTCAGCTTGATTAAGGTCACCTTTTTTATGGATCGGAAAGATCACGCTCTGTTTGAAGCTGTTTGGTATATCTCCGGTGTCAAATATTCTATTAAATTCTTTCGTGAGCATGATTAGAAGCGAATCATTTGCATATTTGTAGAATTCGATTGGTATGCCATCAGTTCCAGGTGCTTTACGATCCTTGCTCTTAACCAAACAGCTCTTAACTTCTTCTTCGGAAAAGGGACTATCCAGGAGCTCGTTCTTTGTATCTGGTACTGCGTATTGGAATTTAGATAGGTTGATACAGTCATGAGGGTTCAGAATACTTTTAAAATGATTTTCCAAATCTATTCGACTGATATTAATACCAATTTTAAGCTTGTGTCCGTTTTTTCTATTGAGCAGTTTCCATAAAGTTGCAGAGTCTCTGCACTGGGATATTTCAACAGCTAAGGAGTTCTGAAACTCTATTTTTTTCTTTTGACATGTCTGCTTGTATTCCCTCTTTTCCTGTAGATAAAGAGTTTTGTAGTTTGGCTCATCGTGTTTCCTAAAGAGACCTAACAGTGCAAAGGACTTTCTTCGTTTTCTTTCACATTCATGATCAAACCATGGTTGTTTATAGGAGTTGATTTGTTTTTGTGGTAGTAAGGTTGCAGAATTCTTAATAATTTTTTCTATATCATTAATCTTTCCGTTCGTGTTCATCAATTCTATCTCTCTACTAAGATTGGTATGATATAATTCTCTATGGTTGTGATTCCACTTCAATTTTGGAAGCGTATTTAATAATGTCTCACCGCCGGTGATCTCTTGTTTGTTGAGCTCAAAGGAAGTCACAATTGGTAAGTGATCAGAGAAATTTTGAGCTTGAACTTCAAATTTCTGTATCAAGTGATTCCATACTCCTCCGCTTAGGCTCAAGTCGATAACCGAGCTTCCTTGACCACCCACAAATGTAAATTCCCCTTTTGAATCACCTTTCGAAAGACCATTTAAAATTGTCAGACTGTACTCACTGCAAAACTCTAGTAATTTACAACCTTTCCCATCCAAAACCGTATCCTTAGAGCTGCGAATTTCTGAGAAATTATCTTCATCGCCTATAAGAGGCTGACTCTTGCCCGTTCTTGCGTTGAAATCTCCAGTGAGAAGGATATTGTTTTGTTCCTGTAGATTATTTATGCAATCATTTAGAATCTGTAGATCAGAACTCCATTGCGGACCCTGTGATCCATTCAGATAAACAGGAATTATGCAGTATGTAACACCTGGACTAATATTAGTTTGCATGTTGAAAAAACTGTAGCCCAATGATTGTTGAAATTCTATTTTTATGCCTTGTAAGTTTTTTCTGTAGCCATATAAACAGCCTCCACTAGCACGACCTCTGGAACTGTTTCGAATGCCTGACCTCCAACATAATACATAATTATTAAAATATTGCTCGTAGTTTTTTTCTTTACCTTCTAAAAGGTGTGTTTCAAATAAACAAAATATTTCAAATTCATTTACATATTTAAAAAATTCTGAAAATAATAATTTACTATGCAAACCACTTATATTATAACTTAAAATTCTATAATTTACGTTTTTGACTAAATTTTTACTTAAAACTCTTGGGCAGACGGAAAGTTCCTACGATAATGATATTTGAGCAGTGGGAGCACTGATCCGTGGTTGTTGATAATGGTTTATGACTTGACTACTTGAAGTTGCAGGTAGCTCTCCACTAGGTGGCGTGCCTGTCACTAAGAGTTCCTCTCTAGGCCCAGCTGTTCCACTGACATTCATATTGGTGTTGTTTACCATTTCGTTAAGCACAGAATTTCCATCAAATTTGCCGCATTTTAAGCCGTGATATAAACTCCATGTAAATACCTTACCCTGCACCAAAAGACGATCGTCTCGAAGAAAAACTTCAATGCTCGGATTCCGCGCCTTTATTGCCTTTCTTACTTCAAGCAAATACGATCTTTTCTGCCGGATAGCTAGTGGGTAATCACGATGAATTACAATACCAGCTTCCCTCAAAGATTTTGATGCGCGAAGAATGTTGATTGCAGGTGTTTTCTCTCCTAATCGTACTAAAAAATTGCTGCTTGCTGGGTTGGTTGATCGCATTGCAATAATGTTGTTCTCAGATAAAGGTGACGTAGTTTTGCCATGGGTGCGGCAGATCGTTTGTATTTGCGCTTTCGGGTCAACAGAATTTTGATTTTGTAAGTGAAATACAAGATTTCCCTCTGTATCGCGCATTTGGCTAGCCACCATTCTTTCCTCTAAGAACTCGCATCTATCCTCCAGTGCAGTCACTTTTTCAGTCAAGATTTGGTTACTGGTTTGCAATGATTTAATTTCACCGTGCAGTTTTTCCAAATCAGATAGTTTGACTACTTCTTTCAATGATTGTTTAATATCTTTTAGATTTTCATCTAAAGTTTCCTGCATTATTGACCTAAGCATCTCGATATCCATGTTATTTGTTGCAATTTTTTTACTTGAGGTTGCTGTAGTGGGAGAAATTTCTTGCACTTTCCTTTTGTTCATCAGTTGATTTTGACGTTTAGGGTTAAATGTTCTACTTTTTTTCAATCGTTAAAAAGATCTTATTGGTAAGAGAACTTACAGGGTTTTTGATACAGATCAGATGACAATTTATTTGCGCTTCGATTGGTGCACTTTTTAAATTTTTCAGATTTTTTTTTAATATAAAAAAATGAACTTTTAGCTAGGAACAATTTGTTTACACTTTGGTTGACTAGCAAGGGTTGCCAAACTAAATCAACCATCATCCTCGTGAGAATAAAAAGATGTGGATTAATGCCAAAAAAGTGCTGTAGTACATCTCTTTTTATCTTTTGTTTATTTATTTTTCATGTACGGCCTGTCTCTTTTCCTTACACTGCTGACAAATGGCTCACGTGCGTGATTCACAATGGTAAATAGCCACATAATGGTCAGAATGAAACTTGTGTCTAGGTCCCCTTTCACACGAGGAAACTGAGTTGCCAGCAACGTTCAGTTCCAGGGTGAGAAGGGCAGGAGGAAAGAGGGGTGAACAAAATCTCCCCGGTCGAGGATTTGAAGAGATTTTCTTGACATTTCCTTTCACATCTAGGTTAAGGTGTGTTCAACCAATAGACTTTCATAGGAAATTAAAAAAATTTCCTGGAGATTTGTTTCCTCGTGTGAAAGGTACAAGAGATTTTTAAGGAGATTAAAAGAAAACGTAAAAAAAATCTCTAGCAACTGTTTCTTCGTGTGAAAGGGGACTAGGTTATTGAAATACACCTCGAAAGAAACCTAGATCCCATGTTGTTTTTGTAATAAGTATTAAGAGATAACGTCAACCCAGACCCGAAGATAATAAAACGCAGCTATTAATAAAATTATGAAAAAGAAAACAAACCAAATGCTTCCTGCAATATATTTTTCAAAATAATCTCAAAATTATAACTGAATGAATTCTATAACTTTATGAACACTTTTTATTTTTATTGGTGCGAGAGTTCTCGCACGGGAAGGCTATTGTTACATTATTGGAATAGTGAACGGTTCAATAACATATTCAACAGCTCTGTGTCAATTAAATTAAAGTAATAGTCAAGTAAGTATAAGAAGACAGCTACCTACATATATGTCCTATAGTCAGTAGATCAAACAATGGTGTTAATAATCCTTTAAATCAATTGATTTCAGTTTTCAATAAATATTACTTTTTGATTTCATCTATTGATAACAATTTAAAATATATCAAATTTAAAGAAACCTTTTTTAATACAATATTGTGTTGAAGCTACTTGCTTCTACAAAACATTTTTCACTCACATTATTTATCTAGCATACTTTTATTTTATTTTATTTTCTTGTCATTTGTTTAATTTATAATTTTCATTCTAATTAGTTTTTTTGTATAAAATAGTTTAGTTTTTAAATATTGTTAAATAAAGAATCATTCTATAAAAATACAGTCCACTACTCAATTCAACATTTTGGTCCTTCTACGCCAAATATATAAATTGTATAATAACATACATTTCGCTTGAAAATACAATTCAAGCTAACATTTTCTCGAAGCTTCTTCTGGAAACGCTTATCCCCTGACGATGAGCACCTCTGCAAAACGAAATGTTGCTCGCAATGCAATTAAAAGGTCTCTGGTTCATAGCAAAAAGGCCGAAACTTTGGATGCTGCTGAATTGGATTCCTGCATTTCCATTCTCAAAGAGCAATGGATTAAATTCGATCTCGCTCAAGAAGCAGTGGAGTCAACATGTTCTGAAAAAACAATATTGGATGAGGAAGTTGCAAGAGATCAAGGAGAACAATGGTATCGAGAAGCACTAACAAATTTTACTCGTGCTTCCAACACCGTAAAAGCAACAACAACAAACAGTGTTAGAGCTGACCAGCTACCACGCGCTGTTCGAGCGGACATTCATCTTCCTCCTATGCGCCTACCCACGTTTGATGGGAATCCAAAGGAATGGAAACCTTTCGAAGATCAATTCAGTTCGTTCGTTCATGGTGAGGTCTCACTTTCTAGTGCTCAAAAACTACACTTTTTGCTATCTAGCCTGCAAGGACCTGCTCTCCAGGTGGTCAAAGGATTTCGCATAACCAACAACAACTACGACGAAGTTTGGGAACTCCTAAAAAAGCGCTACGATGCGGAACGCATCATAGTAGATTCACATTTCCAAGCCTTTTTTGCATTAAAGAAGATAGAAAATGAATCCTCTACAGCAATCAAAACCCTAATCGACGAGATTCAAGAACATTTTAGATCTCTTAAAGCACTAGGAAGACCCGTTACAAATTGGGATGATTGGTTAGTACATCTAACCATAAGTAAACTTGACATCGAAACCCATAAACAATGGGAGCTGTCACAAAGCGACAACAAAATAGCTGATTTCGAGACTCTCATTACTTTCCTTGAGACTAGATGCCGATCGTTAGATGCAATCAATTCTCACCAGCTCATCGGAAAACCTCAACAAGGAAAAAGTAAACAGAAACCTTCTAATTCTTTTCACATCGGAACAACTGAAAAACGTCAAGGTTTTCAGAAAAGCAAATGCCCATTTTGCTCAGATAAACACCTTATATATAGCTGTGACAAATTTCGTGCTTTAGATGTCCCAAGACGAGTCTCATTCGCTCAAAACAATAAATTATGCGTCAATTGCCTGGGAATGGGTCACAACTTAAGAGATTGCCCAAGCACTAACACCTGCCGAGTCTGTTATCTGCGCCACCACACAATGTTACATAGCGGACAACAAATCTCCAATGCCCCATCTCAGTCAACTCCAAATTCCACACCTTCGTACGCTTCGCATTCAAATCATCACGTTTTATTGGGAACTGCTTTGGTTCAAGTCATGGACAGGTCTCAAAGATACCAGCCAGCTAGGTTACTTTTTGACAATGGGTCTCATGCTTCCTTCATCAGCGAGAGCTGTGTCCAACGTCTGCAACTAAAGCGAAGGTCATCAACAACAGCAATTGAAGGAATAGGAGCTACAGCAGCTGGGTCTTCGAAAGGTGAAGTGCGACTTACCTTGTCTTCAGCTGATAGAAGTTTCACAACAACAATTAATGCTCAAATTTTGAACAAAATTACAAGCAATCTTCCACCAGTAAAAATTCAAGATTTCAACTGGCCTCATATCAATGGTCTTAAACTGGCAGATCCCTACTTCCACACACCCGCTGCAGTTGATGTTCTACTAGGATCGGATGAGCTAGGACAGTTTCTTTATGCTGGACTAATCAAAGGCCCTATCGGTACTCCTATAGCCCAGAACTCTGCTCTAGGATGGGTTCTTCAAGGGAAAATCGAAGATTCAATGCCTTCGATTAACACATTGTCTTCAATTTGTTTGTATAGCGACACTGCTCTGACGAAAGCTGTTTCTAAATTCTGGGAAGTAGAATCGCTACCTGATAAAAAACACCTTACTATCGAGGAGAAGTTGTGTGAGAAATTCTTCGAAGACACTCATTATCGACAGAAAGATGGCCGTTATGTTGTCCAACTACCATTCAGGCCTGAATGTCCTTTGGGGAACTCACGCAATGCTGCCGTACGTGCTCTACTTCGAATGGAAAAGGTTTTTGTTAAAGATCCAGATCTCTTCAACCAGTACAAGGATTTCATTCATGAATTCCTTCAACTAGGACATATGGAAGAAGTTCACGAACCACCAACACCAGGTGAGCACTACTACATGCCGCATCGAGCTGTTGTCAAAGATACAAGTACGAAAACTAAACTCCGAGTTGTTTTCAACGCATCTTGCCGTACCAATTCTGGATTTTCACTAAACGACTCACAGATGATAGGACCTCAGCTGCAACCAGATTTGTTCACAACACTGCTTCGATTCCGTACACACCGATTTGCTATGTGTGGTGACATAGCCAAAATGTACCGTCAAGTACTCGTAGACAAGAAGCACATCGACTACCAAAGAATTGTTTGGCGTGATTCTCCTGCTGAAAACATAAAAGACTACAGGCTGCTAACAGTGACTTACGGAGTTGCGTCGTCTTCGCACCTTGCTGTGAAATGCCTTCAACAAGCTGCAAAGGATCAAGGTCAATCTTTATCAACAGAAGTTATACTGCGTGATTTCTATATGGACGACTTATTAACAGGCTGTTATGAAGAAGCTGATTTGTGTCACCTACAAGAAGAAATAACAAAAATCCTTAGTCAGAGTGGATTCAACCTCCGAAAGTGGTCTTCAAACTCGTCAACACTCATGCAAACAATTCCAGAGGTTCAACGAGAAATCATTCAGTCTTTGGACTTATCTGATGCACATAGCGTTCGAACACTTGGTCTCCAATGGGATCCTTCATCTGATCATCTTCTATTCCCTGTCCAGGTTCATGAAATAGATAAAACAAACATAACTAAACGTCTACTCCTTTCAGACACAGCGAAGTTATTCGATCCTCTGGGGTTACTTTCTCCAAGCACAATCATACCAAAAATGTTGTTTCAAAGTCTATGGAGACCAAAAGTAGACTGGGATGAAACTGTGCCTCAAGATCTTAAACAAAAATGGTTGAATTATAGGGACCGAATCACTTCCCTTGCAGAAATCAAACTTCCGAGGTGGGTCGGTACAGGGATTCCAAACGCTTTCACAGATTTACATGGCTTTGCAGACGCCTCTCAGTCTGCTTATGCTGCTGTCGTTTATGCTAGAACAATCGCTCCTGATGGGAACATCTCTGTATGTTTATTTACTGCAAAGACAAGGGTCGCTCCGCTGAAATCAAACACACTGTCACTCCCACGCTTGGAGCTGTGTGGAGCTCTTCTGCTATCTCAATTGATTGGACACGTCAAAACCGTTATGAAATCCAATATTACAAACGTTTATGGATGGACAGACTCGACAGTGGCACTTGCATGGATTCGTCAACAGCCTGGAAAATGGTGCACGTTCGTTGCTAACCGTGTTTCAGAAATCCAACAAACCATACCACCTGAACGTTGGTTCCATGTTCCTTCATCAGACAATCCAGCCGATTGTGCAACAAGAGGTGTATTGCCACAAAATTTATCTAGTCATACACTTTGGTGGCATGGCCCGACTTGGCTTCAAAAAGAAGAACAATTTTGGCCAGTACAACAAGTTTTTGCTACAAATCTGGATCAACGAGCGGAATCTATTAATCTGTTTAGCAGTTTTGAAGTGCCAGTCATATGGGAATTAGCTGATCGCTACTCAAATATAAAGAAGCTCATGCGTGTTACTGCCTATATACTGAGATATATCAGTAAAATTCGACAAGCAGTTAAGATTCGTAAAAAGCAATTAGTTACTCCTCTACACTATAAACAAAATCTTCAACCTGATGAATTGGAAGAAGCATTCAACATTTGGATTAAAATCACCCAAAGACATCACTTTGCTAATGACATCAAATGTCTTCTATCCAAGAAACCTATCAAGCAATCAAGCAAACTTATAAGTCTTAATATCTTTCTTGATAATAAAGGACTGATCAGAGTTGGCGGAAGGTTAGCTAAATCAACCTTAGAATTTAACCAAAAACATCCAATTGTTCTTCATTCTTCATCAAGACTTGCATACCTTATTTGCGATGACATACACTACCGCACGACATTACATGGTGGTCCTCAAGCAATGCTTGTGACACTTCAGAGTCGTTTTTGGGTCATTGGAGCTCGTAAAGTTCTGCGTAAGGTATACAGGAAGTGTGTCAAATGCCGTAGACACACTGCGATTGTCCAGCAGCAATTAATGGGTGACCTACCAAGATCTCGAGTCGAAGCATGTCGACCTTTTCTTCGCACCGGAGTGGACTTTGCTGGCCCAGTCTCACTTCGATTTTCGAAAGGAAGAGGATCAAAATCGGTTAAGGGTTATATAGCCATTTTCATATGCATGTCAACAGGAGCTATGCATATTGAACTCGCAAGCGATTTATCATCATCAACATTTATAGCTGTGTTCAAACGTTTTGTATCTCGCCGTGGTCACTGTAAAGAACTTTATAGTGATAATGGAACCAACTTCGTCGGTGCTGATAAGGAATTGAAAATTCTTTTCGATCACGCCATCAAAGATGAACATCTAGCAAAATACTTAGCAGACGATGGTACTACCTGGCATTTCAACCCTCCAGCTGCTCCTCACATGGGCGGTTATTGGGAAGCTGCTGTCAAGCGCGTCAAATTTCATCTTCGTCGCATACAGGGAGAAAATCTGTTGACTTTCGAAGAATTCTACACGCTGTTGACAGAAATTGAAGCATGTGTCAATTCAAGACCACTTTGCCCTAGTTCTTCAGATATCGATGACTATGAAGCATTAACACCTGGACATTACTTAATAGGCGAGCCATTAAAAATTATACCTGAACCTGCCATCAATAATTTCAGAGGAAGCTTGTTGACTAGATGGCGACTTATCTCAAGTTTGAGAGAACAATTTTGGAAGAGATGGAGTGATGAGTATTTATTACATCTTCAACAGCGCTCAAAATGGAATCGAAAAACTCCTAACTTCAATATAGGAGATTTAATTGTCTTACGAGACGAGAAGTTACCCCCAACAAAATGGAAGCTTGGAAGAATAATTAAAGTGCATCCTGGATCTGACGGGAAAGTACGTGTTGTTTCAATCAAGACAGCTGATGGAGAATTTATGCGTCCTATAGTGAAAATAGCCCAACTTATTTCTATCACAGATGACTTATAAGATAAATATTCAAAAAGAATTTGATTTCACTATCCGTTCAAGGCGGGCGGAATGTTGAAGCTACTTGCTTCTACAAAACATTTTTCACTCACATTATTTATCTAGCATACTTTTATTTTATTTTATTTTCTTGTCATTTGTTTAATTTATAATTTTCATTCTAATTAGTTTTTTTGTATAAAATAGTTTAGTTTTTAAATATTGTTAAATAAAGAATCATTCTATAAAAATACAGTCCACTACTCAATTCAACATATTGTAATATAATATACAGGGTGTCCCGTAATGAGTGGATAATACTGCAACTGGTGATAGCAGGCCTTATGACTGCTCAGAAAAAAAATATGAAAAAATATATTTTTCTTGTGGTCTCCATGGTATAATTTATTTTCGAAAAATGTTAAAAAATTCAGGGTCTCCTAAAATACCTAATTACAACGGCCACCCATAAAGAATTCTTATTATTTTTGTATTTTTATAATATTCTTAAATAACCGTTCTAAGTGATGGGTAGTAAATTTTAACACCAGCTGATGCATTTTTTGTGTTATAATTTTCTAAAATTATTTTTTTTATCAAAAAAAAAAATCAATATTTTTTTTCACCAAAGTTTGAAAAATAATAAAGGGAAAAAAATGTATGAGAGCATAAGTTGCAAATTTGATAAAAATTGGCCTGTTTAATGTACTTTCCAAAATGGTATAACACATGTTTGTGTCTACAACCATAACCAATAAAATTGGCATTTAATCTACTTGTTGCCATCGCTATCTAGGACGCGCGCATAAACTGCTGCGCCGTAAGCCTTCGTCGAAGCATCGCAAAACCCATGCAGCTCTATTGCGCTGTTGGTCTTGCTCATCTGGGTCCATCGTGGAATTCGAAGCTGCTCGATCAGAGGAAGTTCTCGGAGAAAAGCATTCCAATCCTTTTTCAAAGCAGCTGGAATCGGATCATCCCAGTCACAACCAAGCTCCCAGAGTCGCTGCATCATTAGTTTGGCTGTGATGATGCATGGTGATAGCCAACCAAGAGGATCGAATAACTTTGCTATCGTCGACAACATAGCTCTTTTTGTGGTTGCTTCAGTTGCGGGTTGCAGATTCTGGTACGAGAAGCAGTCATCGATTGGGAACCACTTGATGCCAAGCGTCTTCACATGATTCGATAAATTGAATGGAAGTTCAAAATCGAGCTCCCGATCGCGAACTGGTATGTCTTCCACAAGTTCCTTCATGTTACTCGTCCATTTTCGCAAATTAAATCCTGCAGACGTCAACAGTTGCCTTGCTTCATCACGTTTGCTTCGTGCCTCTTCGATTGAATCCGCACCACTAATAAGGTCATCGACATACATGTCCTCTCGGACAACCTTCGCCCCCTCAGGAAAATTTTCATTTTCATCATCAGCTACCTTTTTTAAGACCTTGATAGCAAGGTATGGTGCACTTGCTGTGCCAAAGGTGACGGTATTCATCTTAAAAATTTTTAATGGCGATGTTTTCTCCTCTCTCCACATAATCAGCTGATAGTATCGATCTGATTGATTGACCAAAATTTGCCGATACATCTTTTCTATGTCGGCCGTAAATGTGACTCGGTGAGTCCGCCATTTTACTTGTATATTTATCTTTTTTACTATATATGTATATAGATATCAAGAAAAAACGACAAGTTTACAACATAAAACAAGCAAAACTTACTGCTTAATGTTGCTGCTACTGTATGCTGCTGCTGCTGTATGCTGTATGCTGTATGCTGCTGCTGCTGTATGCTGTATGCTGCTGCTGCTGCTGTCGATGATGTTTTAAGGCTGGATTCTGGTGCTCCGTTGACGTTTTAGTTGTAAATTAGTTTTAGTTTAGTATTTTACGTTAATTTTAAGTTAATTAAGTTAATTTTACAATAAAAAACGAAGAAAAATCACTGATTTAAATTAAAATTGTCTTGCAAATTTAAGTCTCGTGACTATTTTTTAACAAATCGTAAATTTGTAATGTTTTGTATAAAGCACACACTGCACACATTTAATGTTTAATGTTTATTTATTGTTCGTAGAACTGATTCGATAAAAGGCTCGAAGGACCAATGTAAATCGACTAGAATTTTGTAACAAAAAATTAGGAAAAAAAAAAGATTATAACTTTTGCAAAATAAAACACAACCACTTGCTTCTGATAATTGATTTGTAGTATTTTATTCGTCATAAGACCTGGTGTATACTCGAAGTGTAAAGTAAAATCATCAATTTTGTTGACATTTCATAGTTTGCTGAATTGTGGATCGTATGTAAAATATCTTGATGGTAAGATTCGATGTCGTCTAATTCTGCGTCGTATTTTGCAAATAGTCTTGTACATTCGTACACTACTAAAGTGGTTTTTTAACATTTTATCAGATGAAATTAAGTTAGTAAATTAAGTAAACCCTACGACGACGAATGAATGACTCATGTTGTTTTTTTAATTTTTATTGCATTTAAAAATAACCGTTCTTAAATAAAGGCAGTAACATTTAACACTAGTTGCTGTATTTTTTTTTTTATAATTTTTTTAATTATGTTTTTAATAAGAAAATGACTAAATATTTATTTTCATCAAAGTTTGATGACAACAAAAATTAAGTTGTAAGGAAAAGTCAATAGATATACCAGTGTCACTATTATGTCTGCTAAATTCACTAACTAGTTCACTTTCAAAAAGGTTTAGGTATGCAAAATTATTTATTTATTTATTTATTGAAGTAAAACTTCTTTTGCGGCATGGGGGTAAAAAATTTTTATATGGAGCTGTCAGTGACATGTCAAACCGACACCAAAAAATTGTATGGAGATTTGCAATACCGACAAATCAACGAAAAAAACCTATTTCTGAACAAAAAAAGATAATTCTTTTAATGCAGAACTAATATTGAATATTGGGGAACACTTTTAGAAACAACTCTTCATTAAAAAGTTTCTAATTTATTTATTTTTTCAGACATTCAAAATGATGTCAATGATCGGAAACCAAAAAAATTCTAATCAATGATAACACACAAAAACATATATTTTTTTCAACATTTTATTGATTATAATACAAATACACTTTATTCTTAAAACATTTATTTACATTTTTTCTTAAAATTACACTTATTATAACTCAAATTTACTAAATTATTTTGCACAAACTGAAAAAATTAAAAGTAAACAAAAAATTTTCTCGGTAAATGTCAGATTCAGCATTGCCATATACGAAAAATCCTAATTTCCTTGTCAAGTTTGAAAGGGCATTGCCATATATTAGTAAGAAGAATCTTAAAGGTTCGAACATAATGGATGTGATAGAGGAAAAGACGTGAGTGTGACGTCATCACGCTGTTTTTGTTAAATTAGTTTCAAATAATGACGAGAATACTCATAATAAGGCATTTTACGTTGTTACGTTACGTTTAATTTATGGAATAAGTACTTGGAAATTAGTTTTTTTAGTACTATTTTGTTAAATCTCGTCGTGGGATATCTCGTCGCTTTGCGAATTCGGGAACGAATATACATATTATTAGAAAAAGCTATCTGTGAGTTATGTCACACCCTCGTCTCGTTTTTTCACGCACAGTGAATCATTCTGTTAAATATCTGCTAAATTTTTTCGTGAACATATCGAAGCATTTATTAAAAGCAGTGAATTTTAATAGCACAAAGAGCATTTCTTCCTCACTGCAATTTTTCTACACACATATTACAACTGCAATTGCCTGGCAATCAAAAAAATATTTTCTGGTGCAAATTAAATCAGCTTGATAGAAATATTGTTAGTGGAGGCACACTGTAAATCTTGTTTTGATTTCGGAGATTTAACTGAGTTAAATCGGTGATATCAAATCGAAGAGTTAAATTCGGTGAGTTGAAATTTTTAATAATGGATTAAGATTTGAATCAACGTTGAATGTCCGTTCACTCCCCGAAATCAGTGAATTTATATTTCTGAAGTACACATCAAAATTTTAACGACGTTGTAAATATCTAAAGTCCGTGGTTCAGCAATTTTAACTCATCTGCTATTTTATGAATTCATGGAAGTTCAATGCTGGTTCAATTTAATTTGCTACTATAGCATATACACTTCACCTTTGAACCTCCGTTCAACCTCAGTGAGTCCAGCCAAATCAGTGAGTTCAATCTATTAAATCATTGATTAAAATTTAAAACACATTTGTGAAAATGATCTTTTGTGTCGGTTTCTAACTAGAAAAATTGCATCGCATTTCACACATTAGATGTTATTTGTTTCTATAGCGCTCCTGTTACCTTTCCGACAGCAAGTAAATACATTATTCTAGCATTACTGATTTATACACACACACTGTAAATCTCGTTTCGATTTCGGTGAGATCAAAACGAAAACATACATTCGGTGAGTTGAAATTTCTTAACCATGGATTAAGATTTGAACCAACGTTGAACGTCCGTTCACTCCCCGAAATCAGTGAATTTATATTTCTGAAGTTCACATCAAAATTTTAACGACGTTGTAAATATCTATAGTCCGTGGCTCAGCAGTTTTAACTCAACTGCTATTTTATGAATTGATGGAAGTTTAATGATGGTTCAATTTAATCTGCTATCCTGTTTTTGATTATATGGAATTTTTATTTACTATATTTTTTCATGTGCGTTCTCATATTCTACCCTTTAATTGAAAAATTACAGGCAACCTCATTTGCTTTCTTTCTTTTGATTTATTGCCTCGACGATGGAAATCAATAATTCCATCTTCTAGGAAATATTGCCATTGACAAAGCATCTCCATTTGCATTATATAAGGCTATAGCAATGAGTGAAGGCTTACGCTGTGGCTCCATTGGCAATTTTTGAGGCAATTGCAATTGGAATAGGAATGGCAATTTATTGCTTTGGTGGGCATTTTCATTGCCAGGCAATTTCAATTATAAAATGTGTGTATAGAAATATTTGACTGCAAATGCAGTCAAATGCTGTTCAAATTCCCTGTTTTTAATACAATTTATTTTTAATTCACTATATTTTGTCATGTGCGTTCTCATATTCTACGATTTAATTGAAAAAATCAATAAAGAAGTCATTCACAATTACGGGGAATCCCATTTTTCCTCAATTTATTGCCTTGACGATGGAAATCAATAATTGCCTTTCATCTTCCAGGCAATATTGCCATTGCCATTGACAAAGCGTCTCCATTTGCATTATTAAAGGCAATAGCAATGAGTGAGGCAATTTATTGTCTCAAATATTGCCAATGGAGCCGCTGGGTTAACTGCATTCAATTACTCTTTGAAAAAGTGCTAAGTGAAAAATTACAAATTAGCTAGCTAGCGACACCTTTCTGCGAAAAATGGTATGAAACTCGTGTTGAGTTGAATGCTTTCATACAAGAAAAAGGCTAGTTCAGCTCATCGATGCCAGCGACATCTATAGGTGTGTTTTTTTTTGCAAGCCCAGCGATATCGGATGAAAAAAATGACATCGGGGCTAAGCGACGCCATTACAGAAAAGAAAAATGGAGAGTCCATACAAACTATCGATAAAATGTATGAAATTCATGCCGGTAACACAGTTTTTATCTGGGCTTAAGTTAAGCCCCGAAAATTCTGTGGGCTTAGCTAAGCCCGAAGGGGCTTAGTTGTTGTTGCTTTTAAAAAGTAAATTGCTTAGCCCCGACGTCGTTTTTTTCGTCCAAGCCCATTCGAAAAGGGAATAAAACACAGCTTATGATTCAGCTTTTTATCTGTTTATTTAGATGTAGTAGTGTTTCACTTTTCTACAAAAGTTAAAGTAGGAACGCTCTAACTTTTACTTTTGCAAAACTTAAAATAAAAGATAGGATTGAGTAGTTTATTGAAAAAAGACAAAAATCGATTCGGATTGAATCCGATTATTTGATCCGCTCATGTAAATGTGGTATTAGATGGTTAAGTGGCGTTTTTAAAAAACTTGAATTTGCCGGCAAATAAGTTCTCTAAACATTGTTTCTTTGAATTTATAATCATTTATGATTATAAATATATGTATATATTATAAATATATAAATAATGTAACAATGAAAAATAAAATAGTCATAAAAGGGAACAAAAAACATAAATAACATGAAACTAAACTCTCGAAAGTTCTCTGTGTAGTGTAGCGGCAACATGCAAAAGCCATAAGTTAATTTAATTTGGTGGTTAATAATACTCTTAATAGTGAGTACGCAAATTTTCACGAAACTCTTATTATCTACACGTCAATTGATATTGTGTATCATGCTTAACAATTCTTCCTGTCGACAAGAGTGCCATCTGGAGCTGTTCGCCATCCATTTTGGTATACCTTGGTCACAAAAAACAACAACAAGATGGAGAAAAAACAAAACACAACAAGATTTGACATTTCTCTGGAGTTGAAAGTTTTGTTCAGTGGTGCTATACAAATACTCAAAAGTGTTTCTCGTTCGTTTAAATAAATTAAAAACAAATGTATCTCTTAAAAGTTTTTAATTAATCAAATGACAGTGCATAATTAATATGAAGTGATAAAAATATCAATGAACTTCGATTTCAAGTGTCCAAAGTCGATTAATGATATGAAGCGCGCGCTCGCCGACGACGTGTTCCTCATTTGATGTGTTTTTGATGGATTTTGGATTGTTTTTTTTTAAGTTTAATGCACGCATAACGATTTTTGTCTATTTCTGCTACTATTCCCGGAAATATATTTGTTTTTAATCGTATTAAATGAATGCTCTTTTGAGTATTTGTATGCCCATTAATTTGTTTACTTTTTGCCTCAAAATGTTTGTCAATGGCCAACGCACACAATCACATACAAAATCGATTTTTTTTATAAATTCTTTTCAACCCAAAAAAGAAATCGATCTCCAATGTTTGAAAGGAATTAGGGTGTTTTGCATAATATGATGTCGTCTCCCGTCTCCACTGTGCATGAACTATGGTTGGATTTTCAACATGTCGAGAAAAAATAAACTAATACGGCTACAGATATACATGTTCAAAAAATAGTGAAATATCTTTATATTTTATTTTAGTTTCCAAGTTTAAAATTTTGTTCATGTCCAGTGGAGGCGGAATAGGTACATAATGAAAAAAAGCTAGAGGGAGAGTGTTCAAAAAAGAAAACCACGCATTGGTAGCTGCCAAGATCCGAATATTTTTTTGATATTCGTGTATTTTTTAGATTTTATTAATTTTGAAGATTTATACACGGGGTGTTTTGCATATGATTTCATCCGTCGGATTTTGAGAAAAAAAAATAGTACGACCACAGAAATTCATGTTCAAATAGTGACCTAAGCATATATTTTAGTTTCCAAGTTTGATATTTTGTTCATGTCCAGTGGAGGCAGAATATAGATAAGGAAAAAAAGCTACAGGGAGAAGGTTCAGAAAAAAATTATCGGATTGGAAGCTGCCAAAATCCGAAAATTTTTGGCATACATATTTTTTATGTTATTTCTTTTTATTATAGATTTAATTAATTAAGGAGATTCTTGTACGGGGTGTTTTGCATATTTTTTCGTCTTCACTGTGCAGTTACTACTCTCGGATTTTGAGTATTCTTAGGAATTAAAATTAATGCGGCCATAAAAATCCATGTTCAAATAGTGACAATATATATTTTATTTTGCGAGTTTAATATTTAGTTCATGCTCAGTGGAGGTGGAATATAGGTTGTTAAAAAAGCTACAGGGCGAAGGTTCAGAAAAGAAAAAAATTATCGCATTGGCAACTGCCAAAACCCGAGCATTGGCATACAGAAGTAATAATGAAACTTATTATACACAAAACTATCAGAAATTTGAATCCATGTCTCGTTGCAGGATTATTGCAAGTTCTATGTACAAAGTGCTGTCATTTCAAATAACGTACTTCATAAGGATTATTTAATCGGTTCTGAGTTTCCAAATAAGTCCTCGAAGTGCTTCTGAAAAAATTTTCAATTCCTTTAAAATTAATTTTGTAATTTTTCAAGAAACTAATGAATTTTGTAATATTAAATTTATAGAAAATTTTGTTACCACTAGAAATGGTTTTTAAAAGTTTATTATTGACGAATGCTTCAATCAATAAAATTAAGTAAAATGTTTTGAACATAAAAGTTACAAAAATTTCCAAAAAATCTTACGATTTCTTGTAGTTATATGCAAAACGCTGTCATTTGAAAACAACTTGAGTGATTTGGGTTATTAAAACGGTTCTGTTTTTCAAATTAAGTGCTCTAAGTGGTAGGAATTGTAAAATACTTGCCCTGTTGTCGTGAAAGAAGTTTTACTTCTAGCGCGTGTACATAAGTACGCACACTGTTTTTTTATTTATTTATCATCATTTAGAGTTATCAATTAACTCAATACAGACTAACAGATTTATTTGTATTTTTAAATACATTTATATCAAGGGTTCAAAACTGTCCCACATTTACTGTGATACAGGCTCTGCATCTTCTAATGAAGGACTTCTCAATAAAACGAGCATATTGGCGCTCATTTATTTTCACAATACCATCAATTTTTTCTCGCGGTAAACGTCCTCCGCTAGTGCTGCCCAGTCCATTACAAGGCATACGTCCTTCTGAAAAACATTGGTGGACTCTGAGGAACACTCGATAGTCCGGATGTCGAGCATTTGGATATCGCTCCCTATAGAGTGCTGCAGCTGCATTAGCGCTTCCTCTGCATTCCCCGTATATTAAATGCATATTTGCATACTCCAGCGGCGTATACTGTGACAATCTTAATCAGTATTAATTTAATCAAATTCAAAAATTCGTTTAATTGACGAAACCAGTGTAACAACGTTATACGTTATGTAATGACAGAGAATTGACAAAATTAGCAAATAATACTTTTTTATGCATTTTAATGCCTATTTTATTACAAGTCAATATTCATTTGAGAAAGTGTTAAAAATCTTCTCTAGTAGATTAAAAGCCAATTTAATGTGTTATTGCTGTAGATAGAAGCTTGTAATTTACCATTTCGGAAAGTACATTAAAAGGAGATTTTTTTAGCATTATTTGCCACGAAAGTTGTCAGTCTTTTGTGTTTTTTATTAACTTACAAACTTTGATGAAAATAAATATTTAGTAATTTTTTTATAAAAAAATTAATTAAAAAATTATAAAAAAAATACAGCAACTAGCGTTAAATGTTACTGCCTTTATTTAAGAACGGTTATTTTTAAATGCAATAAAAATTAAAAAAACAATATGAGTCATTCATTCGTCGTCGTGTTTACTTAATTTACTAACTTAATTTCATCTGATAAAATGTTAAAAAACTACATTAGTAGATTAAATGCCAATTTTATTGGTTATGGTTGTAGACACAAACATGTGTTATACCATTTTGGAAAGTACATTAAACAGGCCAATTTTTATCAAAATTCCAACTTATGTTCTCATACATTTTTTTCCCTTTATTATTTTTCAAACTTTGATGAAAAAAAATATTGAATTATTTTTGAATAAAAAAATAATTTTAAAAAATTATAACACAAAAAATGCATCAGCTGGTGTTAAAATTTACTACCCATCATTTAGAACGGTTATTTAAGAATATTATAAAAATACAAAAATAATAAGAATTCTTTATGGGTGGCCGTTGTAATTAGGTATTTTAGGAGACCCTGATTTTTTTAAACATTTTTCGAAAATAAATTATACCATGGAGACCACAAGAAAAATATTTTTTTTATATTTTTTTTCTGATCAGTCAGAAGGCCTGCTATCACCAGTTGCAGTATTATCCACTCATTACGGGACACCCTGTATATAACCTTTATGTAATGTTTAATTTTTTATTAGTTTAGCGTTAGTATTTAACGGATTAATAAATAAATAATTGAATTTTTTTTACAAATCCTATCAATTATCAAGTATGAACAAGTGCATAGAATAAAATTTCCTAAGCCAATATCGTTGTTTGTTATCAAGATTTGCAGCAATTTTGTTTTATTTAAAAAAGAAACTGTCAGTTAGTATGTACTTATGTATATTTTTACAAAACCTTTATTACGTCAATTTGAGTAGAATAAAATAGAGTCGTAGTCGATAGATAGTCGAGATATTTAAGACTCATGAAATTTTTTTACAAGTTTTTTCTAAACTATCATAGGATTTTGAATTCGTTTATATTTTTCCGCAATGAGATAATTTCGTGCTTTAATTTAGACCAGCGTTTCCCAATCTTTTTCAGTCGCGGACCACTTTTTAGGAAAAAATTCGTCGCGGAGTATATCGTTGCGCGTATATATAGTTTTTCCAATTTGTATCTGTGGTGTTTGGTAGAAACATGATAACTCGATTTTAAAATTTGCATCTAAGCGTCCGCCTAACATCAAGCTAAAGCTTAAACGGGTGAACCGATTTTTTTAAAATTTTAAACATATTCTTCAAAGATTATCTTCATAACTCAAAAATTGATGACTTTGATTTTTTAGTTCATAAAATATTGTGATTATGATATTGTAGTACATTCAACATCGATATCTTTTCTCAATTTGAAATAAGAGCGCAATAGCTTTTGCACTACAGTCGTTTTTTCATATATTTTTGACGAAAACGAAATTTTCAATCACATTAATCTCGAAACAACTAATTTTGAGTTATGACGGTCTTGTAACAAATAAGCGATATGTATATATTCCACATTTGAAGAAAATCTTTAAGCTCGTTTAGGCTCTAGGCAGTGGCGATTCCTCTCAGTTGGCTAGGTTGGCTGCGCCAACCCTAAAATTTCGTCTTAAATACACGTACTACAAACAATTTGTTTGTATTAAAACTTGAGAATAAAATATCCTTTTATGTTGATAAAAAAAACAACACCCCAATCCGTTTAAATCATTATAAGACCAGCAAAACCTATTTAAATCGAGCCATTCACTGCAACCCCTACGTGCTATATTAATCCCATACAAAGTAGGAATCCCTTTATTTTTCTTTCAATGGCCGTGTTGGCTACACAAATTTGCGCCAACAAATCTCATACAAATTACATATTATTCCCGATGTGCTGTGTCACTCTATCTTTAAGAACAGACCCATAAAAATACCCACACAGGTTGGCTCTATTGATAGAGCCAACGTCTGGGTAGAAAAATGTGAGTTGATTGCCGACCAGTACCCACCAGTGGAGAACCTAGTTATCTGAAGCAAATGTTTTAGTTCGAATTTTATATGGTTAACTTGAAAAAATCATAACTCCCATTCTACTCATCCGATCTTCAAGGTTAAGGTCTTTAAATAAAGCCAAAATGACACGCTACATTGTGTGAAAAAATCATTGAAAAGGGGTAAAAAATTTCATACTAAAAGGGTGATTAAGTCTGCCTTCAATTCGATTTGCAGCATTCTAAATACAAAAGTTGATGAAAAATTTCACAATTTGAAAAAACAAAAAATGCTTTTTTTATTGCTTATTTTCTCTTCTAAGATTATGTTATACAATGTTTTACCATCAAACCTACATGAGCGGTGCTAAAATTTTTTTAAATGATTTTTTTCAAATTAAATGGTTTTAATTAAAAAACTGATCGACATAGCTACATTAATATAATGATTACTCAAACAAATCTGCATGATTCTTTATATTAAGGTTTTAAAATACTGTCAGTAAGATAATCGTTAGATTTATAAAAAAAATTATTATTTTTTACATGGAAACTATGAAAAAAATGTAAAAACAATTTGAAGTAATGTTTTTTTACACCTACTTAATGGCATTAATATCTAAAAATTTCATATAAATAATGAACATAGAAAAAAAAATTTGATCAAGTATTTAAATTTAGTATAAAGACTAAATATATGTAGGTAATCACAAAGCTGTACATCCAACACCAAAGCAGGAAATAAATATTATTTGAATTTAATACATTTAAAACATGCTTTGTTGTACATTGTTCCGGCCTCACTAAAACGTTAATAACTTTTTTAATTACCAACGGATTTTAATGAATCAGATTTTTTTCGATTAACAATTAAAAATACTTTTATTTTAATGTATCATACATCATTGTAAATCACGGAAAAGCTAAGAAAAAATGTACACACAAAAAAAATACCTTTAATTTTTGCATATGAAAATAATTGAAAGAATTCAGTATAAATGTAACTTATCAACATTGCTATTTTTTTTAATATTCCAAAATGAGGTGTCAAATAATGGATTATAATACCTAATTTAAATTATTTTCAGTCAAACAAAATTATAAAAAACTTCACAAGAAATTTTAGGGGGAAACAAACTTAGGGCATCTATATAAATATATGCTTTTCGAGCATATTTACCAGAAAAATACATAGCTTGAATATTAAGGAACTAAAATACACCTTATTTATGATTTAGTATTTGTCTTATAAATCAGAAATATCTAAATTATAAAGCTCAATTGGAAGTAAAATATCAAAAATGTGTTTTTAAAAAAGTCTCACATTAAAAACTACTAAATTAATCCCCCTTTCGGCAAACTATGTATATGGCTTATATTTATCAACCAAGTCCACAAAATGGATTTAATTTTTCAAAATTCTATTTCACCAATCCTAATAAAAAAATTGATATATGAAACATTGCTGTACGTTGCTCAAAAGCTTGAGTATTGATTTTCAATTTATTAATTAATTATAAGAAAATTCACATTCTGATAATTTCCAAGGTAGCGCGTAGAAACCAAATAAAATCAAAAATTGTCGATCCAACTGCATTAAATTTGCTATTAGTCGAGAAATACTGCTTTGATTTTTAAAAATAAGGTGTCTATTGGCGTTTTTCTATTTTAGCTCAGAGCAGATCAGATCAGATTCAAAACACAAAAATAATTGAATCAGAGGGCTCAGATAATAAAATTTTCAATTTCTGATCTGATCTGCTCTGAGTTAAAAAAGAAAAACGCCATATAGAGAGAATAATCCTCAATTTTTTAGAGCGTTACAGTTTACGGTTACATTTTCATAAAATTTGAGTAGCTGAGATGCCTAGAAAAGGCTTAAAAGCATGTTTTTTTACTATATTTACAATAATTTCATCCTTATTTTTCAAAGTGTTTAATTAATGTAATAATTTGGACTAATGTGTCAATAGAGAAAGAAATGTTGTCGATTTTTAGGAACCGGTTCTCGAAATTTGTTTGAAAATAGAGTAACGACTGGATTTTATGTATGTAGGTATAGATAAATGAGTTGTATTAAAACTCATTATAGAGGAAAAAAATTTAAAAATTTTGCTTTTATTACATTCAGCTTTGATCAAAGGATTATTCGTAGCCAACCCAGAACTCAAGACCAGAAATCGCCACTGGCTCTAGGTCGATTGAAAGTGGACGTAAAGACGCAAATTTTAAAATGGGGTATTTCTACCAAACATTACAGATATGTAGAAATTGCAATAATAAAGTATATTCTAGTGAGAACGATGTGCCTGTTATGTTCTGCATAATGCTGATATATTTTGTAGAATTTCTGAAAACTACGTGCAACCGAATATCTGGCTCTGCAAAGAGAAGGCTCTGCATATCGTCCCTTTATGCCAGAAGCATGAATGTGCAACTTAAATTTTTTCGAGGTGGTTAGTTAGTTTTATAAATTTATCGGTATTCCATGCCATTACGGGACTGTTAAAGTGCGTATATCGAATAAAATGTACTTTACTTACTTCATCAGTTAAGCCATTAGTAGTTGATTTAACTAGTTTTCCTTAATGTTTGAGTGGAATTCTTCCGGAAAATATCAGTGGAAGCTGCCGAAAAAACCTAGCAGGTGAATATGTAACTCGTTTAAAATATCGTCAGGAAAGTCCGACGGCTAGATACACCAATTTCAGTGGTCAACACAACCTATCTTAAAAACAAAATTGTCGCCAATTATGAAGGTTCTGAGTCTGACTTCAGCCCGCATTTCGAAAAGCTACGTTAGTGGTTTTCCGCAGGAAATCCACCTTATTTCTGCTTGAAGAAGTAAGGACGTACATATGCAGACTACCCATACCCATATCATCTCACAATACTAAAATTTCTCAGTTTTGCTGTCAAATCCCGCCTGGACAAATGGCAAGTTTTTGTCAAGTTAAATCGAGGCCCTGGAAGGCTTCGGTAGGGGAAATCTAGACAAGGCAAACTTGTCAAATACTCGCGAGGCCCTCGATAGTAAAAACTTGTTGGATAAGTCTTGTTATTCCATCATAATTACCCCATATATGACAAAAACAAAAAAAGAAATATTTTATACTCATTATACAATAGTAAGAAAAATTAAAGCATATGGTTTTTCATTTTTGACATTGTACAACTGTCTTGTGAAAGAGCTAAGTAGTTACTGGTAATCAGAATATTGCTGGATCGAATCCCAGTAAAGACAACTTTTTATTTTTTGTTTGCTGTCTCTCGAGGCAAAAGGTTACTTCACAGGCGAGGCCCTAGACAATTTCTAGAGTTACCCTTGCTATGTAAAACTTTCTAGCCCCTCGCCAAATACTAGATTGTTTTTCCAGCCGGGATTGCTAAGGAATACAAATATTGGATCTGCTTGCTCACTTTTTGACAGAGCAATATTTGGTGAGGTCTCATTTTTCTGAACAAACCTTATATCTCAAATTGCTAAGTTCAGAAGAGCAAAATGAACTAGTGAAATTAAATGTTGATATTTTTTTCGATATTTCCGAGGAGCACTTGGATATTTTTAGCGGAGTACCAAGTGCTCCGCGGAGCACACTTTGGGAGACCCGGGTTTAGACTAACACCTCTTATTTCATGGTGGCAAATTTTTGTTTATCATACTCATCACCGAATTTCAACAAAATCCTATTTCATCCAATACAATTCAAAAAGACTATTACGATGAGATAACCCCTTGATTTTCAAAAATAGCTCGAACATTAAATGTAAATGATTGAGAGCACAAGTACCGTCAAAAGCAATTTTGGTATTACAATAAAACTACAAAGGCAAAGAACAAATTGTTTGGTCTAATAGCTAGGACACAGCTCTGGTTCAGATATTTAATACACTCGCGAGTATTCAAACTCTTCAAAATTAAACTATAGAAAACAAGCAAAAAATACTTCTATTGCTTACCGTATAGCATAACATGGGCAGCACGTGTTTTTATTATTTGGCTTATAACAATAGTGTCCAGATCTCCTCCATCCCCGATCGATAAGATCTTGATAGTCTTGGGGCGCTAGGTTGTAAGCATGCATTCCTATTTAAAGATGATATTAATCATTATTAATTAAATATTAATTTTTTTAAACTTTGTATATATAAAAGCTACATTTTTAACTTAAAAATAGAATGACTAACAAAAACAACACAGTCGAAAACTTAATTGTGGGCAATAAAAAGAAGTCTCATTTACTTTTCTTTACTGTTTAAATTGGAACCATATCGCTCATTTGGTAAAAGACCGACATAACTCAAAAATTGATGATACTGAACTTAATATGTATGTATTTTTCCCGAAAACGAAATTTTCAATCGCATCTATCTCAAAACAACAAATTTTGAGTTATGAGGGTCTTATGTCAAATGAGCGATATGATAAAAGTTAAAAATCAAGAGGAAAAAGGCTGCAAAAAATTGTGTTCGTGTATTTGTACGCAGTGAATGCAATTTTTGTGAGAAAAAACTCATTTTTTAAAGACATTGTGTTTGTGTGAAAACAATGTTCACGAAAATTTTGTAAATGATACTTTGAAAAACTTGGTCAGTGATCCTTACAAACCCAATCAATGAGAATTGAGTCACTTTCTATACTTGAAAATGTTATAGCGCACATTGGGATATCTCGATTATAGTTATTATTTTATTGGTCACAGAATATTTCTTACAAATAAATTACAAATAAATAAACAAAATTAAAAAAAAAACTTTAGTTATGTTTAGTTTATTTAATTTGAACAATAACTGTATTTTATTATAGGTATTGAACCCATAATCCCATGACCCTGTTTAGACTGTAACTGCTCACTACGCCATGACGATGAGTTTTCCTCACATAAATAGGGTCTATGAAAATAAAACGATAAGTATCAGAGTGATTACAGCACAATATACCCTCCTCTGTTTTGTTAATATTTGTTTATTTTGTATGTATTTCACTTTTGCAAATCTTAATAGCCATCTACTCGCCAAAATAAAAACTATTTCTTGTATTATGAAACATCAAAACTTTTCCTTGGGATGGTTAAAAGCCAACGGCAGCAGCAAGTAGCGTCTGTAACCCATATTTGTACAGGTAAAATAGTACAGAAAGACCTTCGAATAAAAAAAATTAGTACCGCTTTGAACCTTGGTGAAAACGTTTCATGTACCATGAGAATGAAGAGGGGGAAGTTGTGGTGTATCAAACGGAATGTACCTTGGTACAACATAAGCATATGACACACGTTTTCAACGTAGTTTTAAATGCTGAATCAAATGACACCAAAACCAAGTCGATACAACTTTCGTGAAAGTTATTGTCATTTTTATGTTAGGATGAATATATTTTGAGTATAAAAGTTAAATATTACCGAAACCCAATTGGAATTATTAAAATTTGGCATCTGTGGTTCATTTGTCACGTTAATCAATAACCTGAAGAATCTAAAAAAAATATCTAAGGTAAAAGGGTGTTTTTTGCGATGTTGGGGATAGGGTGGGATTATTACCAAAAATACTGAGACAAAAATGGTACCATCATGAAACTTGGTAGAAATGTTTCTTTAACTTCGAGAATGTTAATGTTTGTCTATTTTGTATATTTTTTTCAAAGAACCTTTGACAATAATGGTACCGTCATAAATCTTGGCAAAAAAGTTTTATTTCCTATGAGAATGAATAATCAAAGATTCTATAAAAATATTGAAAGAAAAAGGGTATTTTTTCTGGTGGTGAAGGAAAGTATACTATTGTTATAAAAAATAGCTAGGAAAAATGGTAAATTGCTAAATCTTGGCAAAAATAAAGGATTTGTCATATCATAAGAATGAAAAGGTTCCACAAAAATATTTAAAGTGATAAGCTGTTTTTTTTTAGGGAGTAAAAATGTACATTTTCAACAAAATTCTTTTCTAATCGAGCTGCTTACAAGGGTTTGTAATAATATTTTCTCTAGATCAAGTAAAACTTAACCAAATGCTTTGCAAAAAAGGATCATATAATACTACCAGATACAGTTGTGGCTTGGTAACAAACTGATTCCTGACCAAAGGGGTTGGACACGAAATGACGGAAATACGTTGCTTCCTACAGAATGGCAATTGAAGCTGCTCCAGAAGAAATTTTGAAGTTGGTCTCTTGTGCGTGTAAAGGAAATTGCACAACTTCACAACGCAGTTGAAAGTAAATCGCCGCAGCATGCACAGCAATGTGCAAAGTTTGTGAAGGTCTCAAATTTCATAATGCAGAGTTACACAAACAAGAAGAACCGACGGATTTCGAGCCTGAAGATTTGATTAAAGATGATGATCAATATCGTTGTATTTATGAAAGTCAGTAAAATACACTTCATTCCTTTTTTTACTTATTGTTTATTATTTACTTATAGATATTCAACGATGGGCTATTGAAAACTGAACAGCTTTATATTGCCATACTCCAACATACTTTAGCTAATTTTTTGTATTGTTTTTAGACCTCTTGTTTGTACATACATATGTACTTACTTACTTAAGGTGGCGCTACAGTCCGGGGTGGAGCAGGGCCTCAACCAACAAGCTTCTTCGAACCGGCTCGGTTTCTAGCTAGTTGTTAAGTAAGTAAGTACATATGTACTTACTTACTTAAGGTGGCGCTACAGTCCGGGGTGGAGCAGGGCCTCAACCAACAAGCTTCTTCGAACCGGCTCGGTTTCTAGCTAGTTGTCTCCAGTTTCGCACGCCAAGTTGGTTGAGGTCCTCTTCCACTTGCGTGCGCCACCTTTTACACTGTACACCTCTACTCCGCTGTCCCACGTGCTTGGATTCAAAGACTTTCCGGGCCGAAACATTGGTGACCATTCGCTCTAGGTGACCCAGCCATGTCAGTCGTTGGCTTTTTACTTTTGTGGCTAGGCCGGTGTCGCTGTACAGCCCGTACAGTTCGTTGTTGTATCTTCTTCTCCATTCCCCATCTATGCAGACGGGACCAAAAATCACCCGGAGAATTTTCCTCCTAATGCGTTCTCATCCACCGTTAACATTGTCCATGCCTCTGCACCATACATCAGGGCCGGGATGATAAGCGTCTTATACAGGGACAGTTTAGTTGCTCGAGAGAGGGCTTTGCTTCTCAATTGCCTTCTTAGCCCAAGGAAACATCGATTGGCAAGAGTAATTCTTCGTTTGATCTCAGCACTGGTAGCGTTCCCAGAGTTTATAGCGGATCCTAGGTAGACAAAGTCTCTGACTACCTCAAAATTATAGCTGCATATAGTGACGTTCTGTCCGAGACGTCGGTGTTGGGTGTCCTTTCTTATTGACAGCATTTATTTCGTTTTGCTTTCATTCACCGTTAAACCCATCATCTTGGCTTCCTTCTCAATACTCACAAAAGCACCACTGACATCACGCTTCGTTCGTCCGATTATGTCAATGTCGTCCGCGTAAGCGAGTAATTGGACGGACTTTTGAAAGATTGTGCCTCTAGTGTTGACGTGAGGGTTTTGCACTATTCTTTCAAGAACGATGTTGAAGAAGTCGCATGACAGCGCGTCGCCTTGCCTAAAACCTTTTTTGACATCAAAGGTGTCGGTGAGGTCTTTTCCGACCTTGAAGGAGCAGCGTGCATTCTCCTACCGTTATCCGTCCGTTATCGGAGGTGATTTCGTGCAGGCTGTATTTTCCGATTGTGCCACCAAAGACGTCTTCTCTTCCTAGTTTGGATTTTAATACCACCCAAGACAATTTTAATGTCATAGCTAGGGCATTGCTCATATGTCTACATGCATGTGTATTTATATTCTTGTTTCAGTTAAAATTAAAAAAAAAACAATGGTTTTAATTTTATTAAAATGAAATAACTTGTATTCCATGTAGGTTTTATTTTACCTTCAATTAAATACATACATATTTGAAGGTATGTATACAGCATTGAAGGCCATCTTCTTAATCTCTAAATTTAAAGAATTTTTTTGCTTCTTAATTCATGTTACTTCATTTAGAGAAAATATAATTACAAACCCTTATTTTGAAAGAACTTGTACAAGTTTTTAAACATTATGTTTGTAGCTCGATTAGAAAAGAATTTAGTTGAAAATGTACATTTGTACTCCTTATAAAAAAAGACCTTATCACTTTAAATATTTTTATGGAACCTTCACGACATGACAAATTCTTCATTTTTGCCAAGATTTATCAATTTACCGTTTTTCCCAGCTGTTTTTTGTAAAAAATATTATACTTTCCTTCACCACTAAAAAAAATACCCTTTGCTATAAATATTTTTATAGAATCTTTGATTATTCATTCTCATAGCAAATAAAACATTTTTACCAAGATTCATGACGGTACCATTATTGTCAAAGGTTCTTTGATGACAATTTTTTTCAAGCGAAACCATTGATCAGTTTTTGAGATATTCAATTTTTTTTTGCAAGAATATACTTTTTTCATATGAAAAATGTACTTCAGAAAATCATCTTACAGAGTTAATTCAAGAATCATTAGTTTTGTTTTATGATTAGCTTATATATAAAATAATCAATCATGACAGTCTCATATATAAAACTCAAGATATAACCATTATATGCGGGCCTTATCACCCCTTTTTTCAAATATTTCAAACAAAACAAAAATCAACAAAACAATGTCTCCAAAAAAAGTCGATAAGGTTTGCTTAAAAAGCTTATATCATGGGTTCTATTGATAGGATCATCAAGGTAAAAGTCTTCAGACTAAAGGAAAATAACAGAGCATCATTTCCTATTTTTTTTAAATGCATTGAAGAGTTATTGACCACTAAATTTAAATAGGAAACCAAGCTGTTTTTGAACCCCCATCCCCACCAAAGGCTGAGAAAAAACCTGCCAAACTTTGGTATTTGATATCAGAATACATGTACCTGTAAACCTTCATACTCAGATTCTGGTTATACATATATCCACTCCAAAAATTTTGTGTCGGCTCTTGTACTAATATTTTTGTTTTTCATTTAAAACTGTATGTACTGAAATGAATATTTCTAGCAATATCGTTGCGACATCGGCAAAAATTATGTCTCGGGTAAAATAATAAAACACTATTTTACGTATTTTTTTCCGTAGAATTTAATGGTGTGATTAGATTTTGCAATTTCCAAAAATTTTTAACAATTTATCAACCATTATTAAAAAATAACTTGATGCAAAATGATTTTTGCTTTTTTCGTATTTTTGTACGTGGTTGCTATATGTTATCATTACTTCATATAAAAGTAAATGTAAAAACAAAACTAATGACATTTAAATGAACTCGATACGCTGATTTCCTGAATTACATTTTTATTTGAAAAAAAGTATTATTTTCCAAGCAAAATTGAATATCTCAAAAACTGATCAATGGTTATGCTTGAAAAAAAAATTGTCGTTATTAAGGACACAACAGGATATATTTTCACAAAGTTTCATTTAAATGCAACTGTTTTTGGAAAAATGCAAATTAAAAAACAAAGAAAAATTACGGTTTTTTGCCAATATCTCGGAAATTTTGCGGTTACGTTAAAAAATTATATATGTAAAAGTTGTAGATTTTTGCGTGATCTACAACATTTCTATCGAACATTTTTCATTTTGGCGTCAACTTTAGTCGGAAAACGCAAAAATACAATTCCCCCCCTCTTTTTCATCCCCCAAATATCCCCTCTAACTCCGCTGCTGGGACATAGATTTTTTTTTACATTCCTTATTACCCCCTTCAAAACAACAATTGTTATGAGAGAGACGCGAGAAGCCTCGGATAACGACCCCCCTCAAATGGCAACCAGACCCGGAACGAAAATGGACTATCTACGAGTATGCACCTGGAATGTAAGGACACTCTACACACCAGGTGCTACTCAAAAACTTGAATCTGTCCTCTCGCGGTACAAGGCAGACATTACCGCGATCCAGGAGATACGATGGATAGGATCAGGTATAACGAAAAGAAAAGATTGCGACATTTATTACAGCTGTCACCAAAGACTGCACATGCTAGGATGCGGATTCGTCGTGGGAAATCGACTCAGATCAAAAGTCATCGATTTTAAGCCGATAAGCGATCGCCTGGCTGTGATCCGCATCAAAGCTACCTTCCAAAACATCAGCCTAATATGTGCACACGCCCCTACCGATGAAGCTGAGGAGTCTAACAAGGAGGAGTTTTACGACCTCCTGGACGGAGCCTACGGAGCCTGTCCGGAGTACGATGTCAAAGTCGTGCTCGGGGACTTCAATGCTAAAGTCGGAAAGGAAAACATCTTTGGCGGATTAGTTGGAAAGCACAGCCTCCACGAAACGACAACAGACAACGGCTTCCGACTAATCGACTTTGCTGCAGCTCGTAATACGGTGATAAGTAGCACAAGGTTCCCCAGGCGAAGGATACACACAGCAACCTGGCGATCTCCAGATGGTCGAACTGCCAACCAAATCAACCACGTGCTAATTGGCGCAAGGTACGCATCGAACATCTTGGACGTGCGAACTTTCCGAGGTGCAAACGTGGACTCTGACCACTTTCTTGTTGTGACAAAGTTCAGAGCCCGACTGTCCAATGAAAAGAAAACGAAGACCGCCCAAAGAAAGAAGTTCAACATCGCATGCCTTAGCACATCTGAGAAAGCCAGAGACTACAGTGAGCAATTGACCGGGAAACTCTCTGCCGTACACCCAGCCACAAGCGTCAACAACCAGTGGAACCAGTATCGCGACATTATTAAGGAGACAGCCGAGACCACCATAGGCTATCAACCACCCAGAAAAAAGAACCCGTGGTATGATGATGAATGCGCGGTATTGAAGCAGGAGACAGAAAATGCACGAATGCAAATGCTGCAACGAAAAACAAGAGCAGCAAGAGAGGAGTACCGTGAAAAGAGAAGGAAAGAGAAAAAACCCTGCGTAGAAAAAAAAGAGCATCCGCAGCCTCTCAGCTCAAGTATCTCGAAGAGTCCAGCACCGCCACCAACACTCGCCAGATCTACAAAACAGCCAAGCAACTAGCATCTGGTTATAGGACTGGCACGCAAGCTCTTCGAAACAGCGAAGGGAACCTAGTCACCGAAGCACAGGGAATTGTAGGCGTGTTTAAGCAGCATTTCCAGCAGCTGCTTAGTGGGCATTATGTAGAGGAGGCGGAAGGGGAACAAAGAAGCATTAGACCAGTCAATGAAGATCCAGTCCCAGCACCCAGTACTGAAGAGGTTAAGAAAGCCGACCACAAGCTTAAGAACAACAAATCCGCCGGCTCGGATGGCCTACCAGCGGAACTCTTCAAGTATGGAGGAGATGTTCTGGTAGGGTGCATGCACCAGCTCATCAACCAAGTTTGGGAGGAGGAAAGTATGCCCGACGACTGGTCAAATAGCTCCATTTGCCCAATCTACAAAAAAGGCGATCCTATGTCCTGCAAGAACTACAGAGGCATATCCCTGCTTAATGTTGCTTACAAGATCCTATCCAACGTACTATGTGAGCGTCTAAAACCTATCTGCAACACTATGATCGGCCCGTTCCAGTGTGGCTTCAGGCCAGGCAGATCAACGATAGACCAAATCTTCACATTGAGGCAAATCCTGGAAAGGACAAATGAATTTCAAGTCGAGACCCACCACCTATTCATCGACTTCAAAGCCGCATATGATAGCATAAGTCGCCAAGAGCTTCTATTGGCGATGTCGGAACTCGGGGTCCCGAAAAAACTGATCCAGCTATGCCGCATGACGTTACAAAATACGCGGTGCAACGTGCAAATGGGTAACAGCTCATCCGAGTTATTCCAGACGTGTACAGGGTTCAGACAAGGAGATGCGCTATCATGTGATTTCTTCAACCTAGTCCTGGAGCAGATAGTGCGCAAGAGTGGTGTTAACATGGAAGGCACTATCTTTAACAGGTCTTCTCAACTGCTTGGCTATGCGGACGACATCGATATCATCGGCCGTTCCAAGAGAGCTGTACTTGAAGCATTCACAGCTATTGATGAACAGGCGAAACGGGTTGGCCTTGAAGTGAATAAGGACAAAACAAAATATATGCTATCAACAAACAAAGTCTCATCTGTCCATCGCCTAGGACAAAACGTCACTGTTGGTAGCAGTAATTTCGAGGTAGTCAAGGAGTTCACCTACCTCGGAACAAACATCAATTCCACGAACGACACCTTATTGGAAATCCGACGAAGAATTACCCTAGCGAACCGCTGCTACTTCGGTTTGGCCAAACAAATAGGTTCAAAACTCCTTTCTCGAAAGACAAAGTGCACGCTATACAAAACGCTAATTTTACCAGTTCTACTCTACGGCGCCGAGTGCTGGACGATAAGTAAAAAAGGGGAATTGATACTTGGCACTTTCGAGAGAAAAATTCTTCGGCGGATATTTGGTCCTATATGCGAAGAGGGCGATTGGAGGAGAAGATTCAATCGTGAACTGTACGAGCTGTACCAAGATGTGGATGTAGTCCAAAGAGCCAAAACACGTCGACTACACTGGCTCGGCCACATCGAGCGAATGGACAACAACGCTCCAGCCAAGAAAATCTTCGAATCCCAGCCCCCAGGTTCGAGACGACCAGGAAGACCGAACCTCCGCTATAGGGACCAGGCGGTCACAGACGCAAGAGCGCTTGGTCTCGTCGACTGGAGGGAGCGTGCGAGGGACCGCAACCGATGGAAGACCGCAATATCTCAGGCAGAGACCCTTTATGGATCGGGAGCCGGATAAGTAAGTAAGTTATTACCCCCTTCACCATTTTCAATCGTTAAACTGCTGTTAACAATTTTTCTTGTTTTCTAATAAAAATATGTTTATACGCCTGCACTATAAGCTGTTCTGACTGCAAAATAAGGGATTGAGTTAAAAAATATTAAAGCTGCTTCAAAAGTTTATCCTAATCTGTTTTCAATTTAAAGTCATATTTTGTGTTTCTGAGTTGATGGCCGTATGATATGGAATCACTAATTTGTAACTTATATGTAACTAAACAAATTTGTTGATTCGCCTTTCAGTTAAGCTGTCCAGGTATTGATGTCGAAAGTTATAATAGTTGAAATAGAATTTGGGAAATAGTGCAGTTTCGAAAGGCAAAGTTTCCAAAGATTTCAATGAAATTGGCACAGGTGATAGCTGATACAGAAATAAAAATGATACAAATATTTTGAAAACAAGATGTTCCAGAAATACGTCAACATATTGCAACTTCGTTGTTCCTTGAGCGATTTCAATGAAGTTGACATAGGTGAAAGCTGATACAGAATTAAAAAACAAAAAATATTTTAAAAACAGGGTCTTCCAAAAATATGTCAACGTATTGCAACTTTGTTGTTCCTTGAGCGATTTCAATGAAATTGGCACAGGTGATAGCTGATACTAAGTTGAAAGAAAAGCATATTTTCAAAACTTTTGTTTATTTCATTTGCAAAAATAATTTGAAAAGATCGTACAGTAAATTTTATTTTGTTAGTGTTCACCACCGTTTATTTAAAAATATTGTATATTTATATTTTAATTGAGCTCAATTCAATTATTAATTTTTGAATTTTTCGTTAATTTTACTTTCATATTTAGGTCCACTTTTCACATTATGACAAAAACATTGTGCCATATTTGATCATCAAACATATAAGCAAAAGCATTTGTTTTATTTCTTTTGATTCTATATCAGCCATAACCTGTGTCAATTTCTTTGAAATCAGTCAAGGAACAACAGTGTCAGCCATTACTTATGTCAATTTTATTAAAATCACTCAAGCAGCAACGAAGTTGACATATTTTTGGATCACCCTGTTGAAAATATGTTTCCTCTTTTAGTTTTCTATGAGCTATAACCCATGTCAATTTCATTGATATCGCTCAAGGAACAACGAAGTTGAAATGAATTTTTGGAACACCCATTTGAAAATATTTGTTTCGTTTTTAATTCTCTAAGCTATGACCTGTGTCAATTTCATTGAGATCGCTCAAAAAACGACGAGGTTACAATATGTTGTCATACTTTTGGAACACCCTGTTTGAAAATATTCATTTCTTTTCTAATTCTCTATTAGCTATCACCTGCGTCAATTTCATTGAAATCGCTCAAGGAACAACGAAGTTGACATTCATTTTTGAACACCGTTTTGAAAATATTTTTTTTTACTCTCTTTCAGCAATCACCTGTGTCAATTTCATTGACATTGCTCCAGGAACTATTCCAGGGTATATTTTATCTATCAGCTGTTGGAGGCTAGTGACTAAAACGCATATATCACTATTGGGAGAAATTTGTCCACCATAATTGATTGCAAGATCACTATTTCCGATTTTTAGTAGCATGTCAGCAAACATACCGTTATCCTCTAACGACAAATTAACTCTCATATTAATTTTGAGTGCATGTTTTGTAACGTGGGTACAAAGATAAGATCTTTTAAGTGATGCGTTTACTTCGTCAGCTCTAGTTCCTCTCGCTACCATTGGCAATATTTTTTCGAAATCTCCTGAGAGACCCATAGGTTTATTTATGTTTCTTAAATAAAGCATGGTCCTATCCAGAGCCTCAATAGAAGCTTTATAAGACAGAGTAGCCTCGTCCCAAACAACCAAAGAACAACTTGGTATTAGCTTAGACGTATTACTTTGTTTTGAAATGGTTCATACGCTTGTACCGTCGTCTTCAGAAACATTCAAGGGAAGTTTAAATGTGTCGTGTGCGGTTCTTCCTCCTTCTAAGAGAGTAGCTGCGATTCCAGATGCTGCTACGGTCAGGGCAACACTACCGCTTGAACAAACTTGAGTGAGAAGCAGATTAATTAAGAATGTTTTACCTGTTCCTCCAGGAGCATTCTTTTTTTGTTATGGATGCGAACAGGTTATCATAATAACTGCTATCTGATCAATGTTAAGACTTGGTTCTTTCTGTCTGAGGGTTTGTAACAGCTGAGATTGATTTTACGACGTCTATTTTAATAATTCAGCATTATTTAGGTCTGAATTAGCGTTAACGTGTAGAGGAAGACCAAAATCTGTGATGGATTTGTCTCCAGGAGATGTTTCTATTTTGTTGACTTCTTGTAACGCTTCGTCAAATACGTGACATTCTTATGGATGTATTTATTTTGTTTAATAGAACCACAATCTAAGTATGAGCCACAGCTAGACTCAAAAGATTTAGAAGCAGCTCAAGTTGGAGGCGAAAATAAAAACTGCAAATCAGAGAAATCACAGGAACAATTGAATGATGCACAGGCAGAGGCAGCAGAAGTCTCGCAAATTTTCGCAAGTCAAACAGAAGACTGATGCTTTCAGAAATATTATAGGGTGAATTGTGATTGTTGTATGTATCTTACAGTTTTACCCTTTTGTGTTATTAAATTAAAAAGAAATTCCTGTCTATTTTCTTATTAAGATTTTATTTGACGAAAAAAGAACGGAGTGTGTTAATAGAATCAAGAAACTTTCAAATCATTTTCTATTAAATTCACCTGCCTACTTCAGTGTGATCTATGTATATCTATTGTACTGAAACATACATTTTTTGTCTGTTTCTTCGAGTTAAGCCTGCCGGTGTGGATGGATTGGATTGAAGTGGAGAATGTTTTTCCATTCGGGCAGGGGTCCTACTATGTAACTTTGGTCTACTTTCGAATCCGTTCAAAAGTTGTTTTCAATGCTTATTAAAGTGGTAATATGTAGGTAAGAAAGTGGGATCAAATTTTAGTGCTTCCGACTTTTTGGCTTGGCACACAATCTTCAATTACCGCTGTTCTATTTCTGTTTATTTTCGCTTGTTAAAAAATTACCGAGCTGAGATTTTGGGAATTCGAACAAAAAAAAATTTGGGTAGAAGCTTTGAGTTTTAAGTATTTTTCTATACATAACATATAATAATAATAACAATAATATTTAATTGTTGAATTGAACTGAGATATACCCATGACAGATTCGGTTAAGTTTTCAACAGTTTGTTTTAGAAACGACTTATTTCTTCAATAAATTTTTACTATTTTTTGAGTAACGACCTTTTATCTAGTGGATTGAGTATAAATTATTTAGTTGGAAATATTTTGTTCCTTTTACCCCATTTAAATTTCGTGAAGAAAAAGACAATTTTAAATCAAACATAATATTGTGGTTTAACCCCATTTCGACCTATAAATAGCAAAATCTTCTATAAGAAAATCAATGTGGCTGATGTGGATTTGAGTGAAGAATGTTTTACATGCGGGCAGTTTATGTTTATATGTATATAAATATAACATAGACATATATTTTTGTTTTTACCCCATTTCACCCAATAAATAACTTAATTTTAAATTTTGTATACAGAAACCTTACTGGGAGGATGAAAATTACCTTCAAACAGAAAAAAAAAATTTTAAATCAGACGCCCAGTACACTCTTAAAATAGATAGATTTAAATTTGTTTTAATAAAAAAAACCTTCCTGGGGAAATGCATATCATCTTTCAAACACGTAAGAATTTTTTAGATAAATTGTTTAGTTAGACATTTTTTTGTATTTTCCCCATTTCACCCTATAAATATCTAAATTTTGAAATTTTTTATACACACACTTTTATGGGAAGATGCAGATCGCTTTTCGAACAGAAAAACGACATTTTAAATCAAATACCATTTTTTAATGATGACCCCATTTCACCCCATATATATTTTGGAAAATGTGTCGCCTAAGTGATGCTCAAAATCGATTATCAGAATATAACCTTCCAAACACACAAATAATTTCTTAAATCAGATATAATTTTTGGATTTTTACCCCATTTCATCCTATAAATAACTTTATTTAAAAACAAATGGGCCTTAGGTGACGTTTAGTCAGGTTTGTAAATATTATTCTTAAAGCGAATTTTTGTTTGGAAAATGCCTTGTATTTTTTGTGTTTAACCCCATTTCACCCTAAAAATAGTTATACATATTTCTAAATAATGGGCGGAAGCAATCTGCAAAAGATTCTCATACTAACTGTGAAAACCGCAATCAAATCCATTCGGCCTTTCACACCAAGTTAGCACCAAGGAATAGACAGACGAAATTATCGACTTTACTTTATACATATTAAAGGTAATATCATTAGAGTTTTGATTTTTCTTCAGTTCATTTTGTGTCAAATGTCGATATTGTTGTTGTGTATTTCTGTCCTCACGTTCACAGCCATTTTTTATTCCGGACAATTTCAATTTTTATTTGTTGTTGTATTTACGTTTATTTATTTCGTCACGTTCACAGCCATTTTTTATTTTCGACACTTTCAGTTTTGACAACCTGCGCAGTATAATAACTTAGATTTATGAACTGTGACTTTATACTATGCATAGATACCCCTGACTGCAAAAATGTTTTTTTTTTACACTTTTTGTGGGCTTCTGGCTGGGTGTGGCGATACTTATGTCGTTTTCGATTGGACGTTCGGAGTACGCCGTTTCTACTCTATTTTCACTCCACCTACTCCAAAAGCCTTCGATTGGCTGTTCGGAGTAGTTTTCGGAGTATTTTTCTGTTCCCGATTTGAAGAAGGAGTAGATTTGGAACACAAGCATACAAATACAGTTTTTCGTCGCACTACTTCTCAAAAGTGATGAATGCTTGAAGAAGCCATTTTATAATATGGCGTCTTTCAGTTGTGTGTGTGTAAATTTGACAACACGATGTTTTCATATTCTATTGGAATCAAAAAGGAGTAGAACAGTCAGAAAATCCAATCGAAAACGACATTAAAACGTCTGGGACCCCAAAATTCAAAACCATAGCGTAGTTCTTTATAGTTTGAACTTATATAAAAGTGGTTATACCTCCCAGCCAAAAATCCGTAAAATTACCGTTTTCAACCCCCTTTCTCCAGGCCTGGCGACAAAAGAATCCTGCCAGACGACTGAATTTGTAATCAAGACCCTATAACCTCAACATAAACGTTCGTGAATTTAGGTTATACCTTCACTAGGGTGTGTCACTTTGATAAGGCAAAACAAATACTGTTCAGATTTAAAATCTTATACCTGCCAAAAGTTGCATTAGAATCGTAGGAATAAGAATAAGAATAGTTTGAAATTAAATAGTTCTTTGGCTCGCTAAACAACTAGGTTCATTTTCGAAAACTGTGTTTTTAGTACTTTTTCTGTCAATTGCTCGGATATGGTTAGAGTTAATCTGAGCTGATTTAAATAATTTAAATAATTTTACATAAAGTGTATAAACAAATTTAAGGCAATACAAATTTGAATTAAAAAATCGAAATCACTCACATTTTTTTAAGTGCGACAAATATTAATAATTTTTTTTAAATCAATTTTGGCTTATCAAAGGTACCAAAAAAATTTTACAGTCTAATTTTATGTCACTGAAAAGTAAATGGCACTCAAATTTTTTGTAAGGAAGCCTTTTCGAATTATCCATGCCTAAAAAAAGCATACAAAAAACGTGTTTTCGCCATATTTGAGGGTATGCTACATCACAAAATATTTTTTTTTTTTTCAAAAACTTCCTTCGGAATCTGAAACTCCTTTATTTAAAATCTATTTAGAATTCTCAAAATCGTTTGATTTCTCACGCCGAAATCCAAAGTTGAAAGAAGCCCGCACTGAGTGTATGAACAAATTTTCCCGGTCAAATTGGCTGAAATTTTAGTATGTTATACTTGATACTATTCTGAATAAAAAAATATATAGGCAAACCGCTCAGAAACAAATAGTTTCGGCAGGGTCCCAAAGTACAACAACAAATAGGTGAAATTCAGAGCTATTTTGGTATACTTTATGGATTTATTGTGTCCAAAAAATGGTTTTACGAAAAATAATAACTGGATTTTATATTTTCTTAGGCTGCTGACTAAGAATTATTATTATTTTGGCCTTATTTCGACCCCGTTATAAAATATTTACCTCTTTTTGGCATATTTTGAGCGTTTTAAATAATGATTCGTTTTTTTTTTCTCGTTTTTTTTTTTTGTTAGTCAAATTGGATTATTCATACACAACTCCCATAAAACATCATAGGCGCCACAGAAAAGGGGGGGACAAGTATTTGTCAGTCAATCAGCTGATAATCTAAATAGTTTATCCATCGAATGTAAGGCTAACATTTTCATAAATAGGAAAATATCAGAGCTTGTAGACCAAACGATGATGATAGAGGATTTATGTTGCCACCCTTATGTCTTGGACTACGCTCAATCAATAGGCCATATGCCATGAAAGGATCACATCTCCATACATTCTTGCAAGGGCTTCGAGAGGTGGCAAGAAGTAGGCCGAGAATTGATGACGAAAATAGTCTTACTGATGAAGAATTTGAAAGTTTTTGTCCCATAACGAAACAGCAGTTTCAAAATCTATATCTATATACATTTTGACAGATTACCTCAAGAAAGTGGTTACAGGTACGTAAGTAAAAGAGATTTACTTTTGCTCTTGTGCAAATGCGTCAAGGATTTTCCGATGAATTTTAATGTTCCCTGTTCCAACATTCAAGTCGGCAGCAAACAACCTTAGCTGTCAGTACTGTTAGACAATCTTTGATGCAACGTTTTGTTCCTTTTATTATATGTGTTGTCTCCATGTTGTGTGGTTATAAATGAAAATAAAATAAAAAATGTATTTAAAAAATAATTCTTATATTTAGTTTATTAAGCTTTAATTTTATCCCAACATTATATTAAAATTAAAATTTAGCGACGCGTTTCGGATTTTAGTCCATCTTCGGGCTTAGTAAATTAAACTATCTTCCATAGTTTATTTAATTAAAGCTTAATAAACTAAATATAAGAAATATTTTTTAAATACATTTTTTATTTATTTTTATCTTCCATAGCGGGGTTCTTTGTCAGTCTTCTAAAAATTCGGACAGAACACTTTTCTCTAATTTTTAATTTTTCGAATATAGCAAACAAACTTTTTTTGGTGTTCTTTTCAAATTTATTTAGCGAGTCAAAGCCAATAACATAAACGAAAATTCCAAATGAAGAATTTAATTTTAAATGTTGCCCTCTAAAAGTACTGGAGAGTGCTAGGACGCCACATGGCCCTAGGCTCAATGAAAGGTAAATCCCTATGCACACCTCCACGTGGTAGAGGGCGGGTAACTCTAACGTGCAGGGGGACCGAACGGATGCCGGAATAAGCAGACAACCCAGCGATGCTGGTCAGGGCACAAGCTTGTCCTTGGGATTGTTAAAAGCCCCCTTAAGGCGGATGAACTGCAGGTGGCGGTCAACGGCATGATAGTCTGGTGGCGGAGGAGCTTTTTTTTTCGTTAAAAGGCCAACGGCAGCAGCAGGTAGCGTCTGTAACCCATATTGGGCGGCTACAACAGGCGTCTGTTTTCCCATAGTGGGCGGCCTATAGCAGTTATGTATTTGACCATACAAAAGGCGGGAGTGCCTGTCAAATCTGAGCTTATGCATGTTATTAATCTTATCTCGGAAAACACCATGGTGGAAGGATATATATGCAAATAAATGAACTATGACAACAAATGGAAATGAGTGAGAGGTAATCTTTTTTATGGAAAATCCTTCTGCAGCTTTGGTTGCAGTAAACCGCACATCGGATTTGGGGGTGCGGCATCTTTCATGTACGAGCGTCAATCAAGACGCCATAATAATAAATGAATCGTTGACAAATAGAAGAAATCTTTCAAGAAGCGCAAATGTTACTTTTGGCTACCGCATACGTACGAAAATCGAAAGAGAGGCTGGCCAAAGACTGCATGGTGTCGGGATTATGTTGAACGAAGAAGCAAAGCGTAGTTTGATCTCCTGGGCGCCCATTTCTGCGAGATTAATGACAGCAAGGTTTCGTTCAAAAATTCGTAACGTCACAATTATTCAGTGCTACGCCCCCACAAATGAAGCGACCGAGGAAGACAAAACCGCGTTCTACACTCATCTTAACTCGGTTTACAGAAGTGTTCCGACAGCCGACATCATAGTCGTTATGGGAGACCTCAATGTCCAAGTCGGTTCAGACAATTACGGACTGGAACGCGTGATGGGAAGAAATGGCTTGCGGTCACGGAATGAAAATGGTGACTTGCTTGTCGACTTTTGCAACGCGAATTGTCTTGTGATAGGTGAAACTGTATTTAATCATAATACGTGCAACAAAATTACCTGGGTGCATCCGGATGGTCAAACCGAAAACCAAATTGATCATATCATGATTCAGCAGCGATAGAGGAAGTCAATTTGTGATGTCCAGACTCTAAGAAATGCCGATGTGGGAAGCGACCACCATTTAGTTCTGATGATTATCAAACTACGAACCGCTGCCGTACAAAAACCACCAGCAAGGACCTCAAAATTCATTAATAATGCTTTAAATGACCCCAACATATGTCGAAACTATGTCACCACCCTTAACGACAGAGCCTCGTCATTAAACGGAATCCAACATTCAACAATTGATGAGATGTGGGGTGATATTAAAAGTGTTTTTATGGAGGCTGGATCCGAAACTGTACCCAAGCGAACGAGACGTAGAGACTCTTGGATATCCCAAGACACCTGGGATAAGATTGAACTTCGCAAATCGTTGAAAATCCAAATAAATGCCGAAGCAGATGTTCAACGAAATGATGAATTGCGAAGGGAGTACCGCATTGCACATAAGATGGTCTATCGCTGTGTGCGACGTGACAAGAGGGTGAGGTTAGATTCACTCGCAGATAATGCGGAAATCGCTGCCAGAAGAGGAGATATCCGGGAATTGTACCAAATAGCCAAAGATGTTATTGGGAAGAAAAGCAACACCAATCATCCTGTAATGGATGTGGATTGCACACTTTTGGTATCAATTGAGGATCAGCTTCGTAGATAGAAGGACCATTTTTGTGCCTTGCTAAATGAGGATTCAGTTGAGCAGAGTGCCCCAACTAAACGAGATGCGCAGGTCCTATAGGGGTATTGACATCGAACCCCCGTCAGAATCGGAAATCTATACATCAATAAATCTTCTCAAAAACAACAAGGCAGCTGGACTGGACAGAATACCAGCTGAATTCCTGAAAGCCGATCCCGTAACAGCGGCTAGTATTTTACATCCGTTGATACAAAGCATTTGGGAAAACGAAAGCTATCCCAAGGACTGGAAGGATGGTGTGATTGTTAAGTAGCCAAAGAAAGGTGACCTTAAGAATTGCAACAATTGGCGTGGTATCACCGTTGTGTCCGTTTTCCCAAAACTAATGGCAACCATCATTCTCGAGCGAATAAAGGATAGAATCGAGTCTACACTCAAGAGGCATCAAGCTGGCTTCCGCAGTAGTCGATCATGTGTCGACCATATCAACACCCTGCGTATCGTCCTCGAGCAGTCGATGGAATTTCAATCACCGCTTTACCTCATGTTCGTGGATTTTGAGAAGGCCTGTGATCGAGTTAATCGAGAATGTATATGGAGATCGTTGCATGGTAGAGGAATTCCGCCAAAAATTGTTGCCATTATTAAAGAGTCCTACAACAACGCAAGGTGTTTTGTTTTACACAATGGGCAGCTATCCGACTCCTTCGTAGTGCAACAGGGTGTGAGACAAGGGGATGTTCTATCGCCAATTCTCTTCTTGCTGGCGATGGACGACGTATTGACTGCCAGTGTTGGTACAGCTGAGCGACAGGGCATTCAATGGAGACCATTCGAAAGGCTCAGTCATTTAGACTATGCCGATTACATATGTCTACTGGCAAATAATATCAGTAGGCTGAATGGGATGCGCCAAACACTGCAAGTGAAGGGAGAATCGAGTGGTCTAAGAATAAACAGCAAAAAGACAAAAATCATGCTCACAGGCCGCTCCACACAGCAGCGTATTATTCTATAGGAGACGCCAGTTGAAGTAGTGGAACAGTTAAACTACCTTGGCAGTATTGTTTCTGCAAACGGTGGTACGGATCTGGACGTGAAAAGTAGAATAAATAAAGCTCGTGCTGCCTTCGGTACTCTGTCCCCAATTTGGAAATCCAGTAAAATCTCCTTACGCACTAAGTTGAGATTCTTCGAATCCAATGTCAAATCCGTGCTGTTATATGCTTGTGAAACCTGGAAAGTCACGTCTACCATTTCGAAGAAATTGCAGGCTTTTGTGAATCGCTGTCTTCGCAACATCCTTAAGATTCGCTGGCCACAAATAACATCAAACGAGGAATTGTGGCGCAGGACAAGTCAAGAGCGGCTGGACGTCGATATAAGAAAGCGTAAATGGCCTTGGATTGGTCACACACTGAGGAAACCAAACGATGAAATTGCAAAGCAGTCTTTTGAATGGAATCCTCAGGATGCACGGCAGGTTGGAAGACCAAGAACAACATGGAAATCAACTGTCTTGGCGGAAGCAGAATCCCAGAGAAAGACGTGGCCACAGCTAAAGTACCTTGCAGCAGACCGTGAAGGATGGAGACGTTTTATTGACGCCCTATGCCCCAGTCGGGGTTACAGGACACGATGATGATGATAAACGCCGCTTTTGGAAGTTCAAATAAATGAAACACCCTAACCTTCACCCATAAAATTTGCTCTCAGCTGTTAGACTATTGGGGTTTCGAAACTTTGGCGGATTCCCAGAATTTGGAAATTTAATTTCTCGACTGACATTTATATAGTTTGCTGTAGAAACCTTTTTCAGAATCTATGTTGGACTCCATTAAAGTAGTAGGTACGAATTTTCATACGGAGCCGATACTTTTATTCGGTAAATTTATCGTTCAAAGTAATAAATATCATAATTTTAGTGTGAGGCAACTTTTATTTACGTTTTTACTTTGTTGCGACTTTCCATTAAGGTAGCACGCCTAGACTGTTGATTTTTTTGTATAGTGAGCTAAGGCTCTCAATAGAATAACTATAAAATATTACGATGAGGAAACATTTCAAAATGTGATTAAAAAAAAATTTGTGATATTTTAGTACATTTTTGCGAATTACATGTTTTTTTTCGTCAAGGCTAAGGATTAAAATCACCTTTCCTGGCTCGCATCGGAGGTTCCCAGGATTTTAACTCTCTTTTTGGGTCCTCTATCTCGCTCCGCTTAGGTCATGTTCAGTCGCCTGGCAGGCGCCTATGCCAACAGTTTTTTGGACAAACGTGCATTTTGTATCGAAAATGAAGACTTAAAAAATTAATTAAAAATATAAACAAAAGTTTCCTCACTTTAAAATTACGATATTTATTACTTTGAAGAATAAATCTACCGAATAAAATGATCCGCGTATGAAAATTCGTGCTACCCTAGCCGAAATATATATTTGTCATAGAAAACTGTTGACATAGGCGACTGAACATGAGCCAAGCAAAGCAACGAGGTCAAGTAAGCGGGACGTAGGACCCAAAAGGTGAGTTTAAATCCTTGGCGGGCCCGGCAAGGTACTTTTTATTTTTAGCATTAACGAACAAAAAAAAAAATAGGTATGTAGTGCGCAAAAATATACACATTTTTTTAATCACATTTAACGGTGTTTTTCGACAGTAATATTTAATATAAAAGTGTAGAAAAAATGAACAAGAAATGTTAAGATTTTCACAAAACTGGACAAAATCTTTTCAAAATAAATTTAATTTAAAAATAAAATATAATTAAATTTGCGCCTACATCATATTTCCCACTCATCAAAACTTACCACGCATAACCGTCAGGTTCCCCTTCATTACGACCACATATAATATTTACATGGCTTCGATACGTGATAAATTACGATCCACAGATTCTCCTTCTCCAAAGCAAAAATTACAACCATCATCACTAGCACTACCACCACCTAAATCACCACAGGCAAAAAACAAAAAAAAAGTCTCCCGAAGACAATACGGCACTATGGATATGTTTGTAAAATTCGAAAAAGCTATTCACGTATAAACTGGGGTTAATACGTCATAGATTGCTTCACAGATTGCAGAATCCGAAAAAAGAATCACCGAAAAAATTGACATCGATGTAGCTGAATTAAAATCATCAATTGAAGGTATCAACGCGCGATTGTCACTTTTAGAAACGAAACAAATTGAAATTGAGCCCTTAAAAGAGGAAAATCGTGAACTTAAACAGCAAATATTTAAACTTGGCGAAGAAATTAAAACTTTCTCTACGCGCATGGAGGAATTTGAAGAGAAACAACAACAAAAAGAAACGATGTGTGATGCACTTTTACACGGTGTTCCTTTTTTACCAACAGAAAACTTATGGCCCATGTTAAATGCACTTTGCACTAATCTACAGCTTACACCACCAACAATTAAAAGTATTTTCCGCCTTAAATCTAAAACCGATACCGATGCACCGCCGATAACACTGTGCTAGTTCAAAAAACCGACAGATGGCGCACACATCTACTAAAGGTAATTCGGATATGCTGAACAAGATGGCGTCCTTAGTTTTTCGAGATTAGGTCAAATAAGAAAGATTTTCGATTTTTAAAATTTGCTTACAAGCCTGAAATAAACGATACAAATCTTGATATATTTGATATGTTTTGATTATAAATCGATGTTAATAGATCAAATATGTATTTTTTTAGTTAAATTACAGTTTGTAAAATTTATAAAGTCAACAAAACTAATAATTCGACATTTAAAAAAACGTTTTTGACTGAAAAAAACATCATTTTTTGTTCAATTTTACCTACAATTTTAAATTAAATAAAGTTTGTTCATTTTATTTGAATTATATTCCTTTTATATCTACATATAATTGTTAAAATATACATGGTGTCCGGTAAATAATGGATAACCCTGCAACGGTTATAGGAGGCATTAAGACCTTTCCAGAAAAAAATATTAAAAAAATATTTTCCCGGTGTTTACTTAGTTGTGATGTTTTTTTTCCAAAAGTTGTTAACAAGTACTACTTCCCTCAAATACGTGAATACTACGAACATGGATGAACAATTTTTACTATTTTTTTTTTTTTGTAATATTCTAGAATAACTGTTGTAATAGATGGGTGGTAAAATTTAATAGTAGTTATTATATATTTTTTTTAATTATAATTTTTTAAAATATTTTTTCAGTACAAACATTTATTTTCAAAAAAGTTGGACCACCTCTAATAAATTAAAATTGTATAAGAACATGAATGGCTAGTTACTTAAAAAAGTTGTCTAATTAATGCACTTTCCAAAATTTTATAACACATGCTTATGTATATAAACAAAATAACCAAGAAAAGTTGTCAATTATCTAATTAAGCAGCTTTTAACATTTTCGCAAAAAAAAAAACTATTAAAATATAACAATAACCTCCCAATTTAGGTTCGACAAAGCTTTTCTGTTTTGATGTGTAAGGGGGTTCAGTGCAAGTATAAAACTCGATTTTAGGTGTTGAAAGAATGAAAGCCCCACCATTTGGCCACCATATTGTAACACGAGCTCTAAAAATTTTTCCGTGACAAATTAAATTTTATTAGTCTTAGAAAAAAAACTTTTCTACAAATTTGTACCAAATTCAATTCTCTTCAATTTAACACACTATTTCTTTTATAATCAAAATTTAAATATTGAAAAATTTCATATGTTTTTGATTATAACTTTTTATTTACAGCTTTAGGGTAAAAAGTGTTTTACATAAATTGAAGAGAATTGAATTTGCTATAAATTGAACGTAAACGCTACACGTATTTGAGGAAAGTAGTACTTGTTAACAACTTCTGGAAAAAACATCATAACATAGTAACCACTGGGAAAATATTTTTTTCTGGAAAGGTCATAATGCCTTCTATAACCAGTTGCAAGGTTATCCATTATTTAAAGGACACCCTGTATATTTAAACAATAATGTAGATATAAAAGAAATAGAGGCCAAATAAAATGAACAAACTTCATTTAATTTAAAATTGTAGATAAAATTGAACAAAAAATGATGTTTTTCAGTCAAAAACGTTTTTTAAAATGTCGAATTATTAGTTTTGTTGACTTTATAAATCTTACAAACTGTAATTTAACTAAAAAAATACATATTTGATCAATTAATATCGATTTATAATCAAAACATATCAAATATATCAAGATTTGTGTCGTTTATTTCAGGCTTGTAAGCAAATTTTAAAAATCGAAAATCTTTCTTATTTGACCTAATCTCGAAAAACTAAGTACGCCATCTTGTTCAGCATATCCGAATTATCTCTAGTAGATATGTGCGCCATCTGTCGGAAAAAATAAGTTCCATTTTCAAGCACAGTGTAATTATTAAATTTTGTTCGCCACACGACAAACTACTTGTTCTACGATCGATTGCAAACTACCGAAAAACAACAAAAGAACCGCTCCACCTGCATGATCTTGGCTTAGGCACTGACAACGCAACGGGAAAATCTAATGATTACCTTCATGAGTGCCTTACTATTAAAAATCGCTCTCGTCTGCAGCATGCACTCAAAGCTAAACGAGACCGAAAACTGTTTTCTGTGTTTACTATTCGTGGCCTTGTTTACATTAAGAAAAGTAAAGATGAGGATGCAAAATTAATGAAGTCCACCGACGACTTAACTGATTCTGCCACGATGACGCGAGCAATAATAGGAACAACTACTGCAACAGATGACGACTCGGTTATCGAATAAAATTGCTCCGGCTAAATGTATTTGTAATTATTCTTATTCTTTGCAAGCTTCTTACTTTTTGTCAATCATTATTTATTTACATATTTTCTTTTAATTATGATTTTTTTTAATTATTATAAATTTAGTAAAATAATTATTGAATGTAGTTATTTGAAAGATTATTTTATTTATTTTCTTTTATTAACTAGCTTTCTTTTGAAATTTTGTATTAAATATCCAATCCTTATCATCATCTTCTTTTCCTGGTTTGTTCGTTTTCTGGAACAGGTTGTGCAATGTTGGCGCTGGGTGCGAATTATTAGGCACCTTTTATTGTGAACTCATAACAATGGTTGGTCCTAATGAGATAAATATTAGGGAATCTATAGCCTATATCAGTAGAGATAACACGCGGATAATGATAGATGTAATAAGTAGTCAACACACAGGGTTGCAAGTGTGTCACCTTAATGCGCAGTCTGAGATCAAGAGCGAAATTGGATGAATTCAGATACTTATTTGAAGACTCCAAGGTTGATGTTGTATGCGTTTCTGAGTCATGGTTTTTAAGTGATGTTATTGATTACAATCTTAAGGGTTGCACGCTCTTTATATCTGATAGAGTTGATCGTGTTGGTGGAGGTGTGGCTATTTTTGTTCGCGATTGCAAACTTGTTCGGAAGGCTTTACCTGGTAGTGCAATACAATATGTTTTTTTTAAGAATAATTTGCAAATCCAATAAAATATTACTTGGCTCTGTATACCGAGTAACATAAATATCGACCCTTCTCCATTGCTCGCTATTTTAGATGAGTTATCCTACGTCTCACCATTTTTAATTGTATGTGGAGACTTCAACAGCAATATTCTTTAAGATAATTCTCTAATGAATGGTATGAGGGCACTTAATTTGGCGCCAGTAAATACTTTAATGCCAACACACTTTACAAAGGATAATAGCACACTTCTTGACGTATTTTTTGTAAGTCATACATACAAAGTCCTTCACTTCGACCAACTCCCAGTTCCTTGCTTTTCCCGTCATGATATGATTCATTTAACATTTCAATGTGAACCTCTTAGTACTGAACATTTGGTAACGTTTCGTGACTTTAAGAATATCAACACAGAACAATTAAAAGAAGATCTTTCTGCAGTTGAATGGTTCAGGATTTATGGTATGCCTTTTGTTGATGATCAAGTAGCTTTCATACAAGAGAATATTAACAATCTCTTCGATACTCATGTTCCGCTAATAACAAAATCTATAAGATCGAAAGATTGCACACGATCATGGTTTACATCGCCTGTCAGGTTTTAGTTTATAATATAGCTGGACTTGTAAACAAAACACTATTATGTAATTTTTTTAATTTTATATGCAAATTTCAATTTTTTTTTCTATTTGAAACCTTTATGTCTGAAAATATTAAAAACTATGAAAAATATTTTATTGGATTTAAACTGATTTGGATTCCGGCAACAAAAAATCGCAACTTTGGGAGAGCAAGTGGGGGATGTTTATATGGATACAAGAAGGACATCGAAATTACTCACCAACTTAAATTTATTACCTGTAATGAAACAACTATACTACAAGCTACGTTCAGTGGAACAAGAATACATTTGGTGCCTGTATATCTCAACTGTAATCATTGGAGAACAGATTTTGACAAACTTAAGGCTTTTTTTTGTGAAACTGATCTCGATAATTTCATCCTCGTTGGTGATATGAACGTTAGGACTGGAACAAGAGGATCAGTTGATGCCAGCCCTTCAGCTTTAACATCAATAGCAGAAACAAGATGTTCAAAAGATATGACCTGTGACGCTAACTGCAACATATTTCTGGAACTTCTTGAGGACATTGGTGCTTTTATTTTAAATGGGAGGAGTATTAATGATAGAAATGGTGAGTTTACATTTGTCAGTAGCAGGGGCTCTTCTGTTATAGATTATTGCTGCCCATCATACGGAACAGCTCACTTAGTTGATGACTTCATCGTAGGGAGCGAAACTTTTTCCGATCACATGCCAATCACCTTTTCCTTAAAGTCCTTACAAGCACATCCAATTCAAGCCATCAGTACAAATCACCTTCCTCGTCTTAAATGGATAGATAATAGATGTCACACCTATGTTCGAAATCTCTTCTGTTATAGATTATTGCTGCCCATCATACGGAACAGCTCACTTAGTTGATGACTTCATCGTAGGGAGCGAAACTTTTTCCGATCACATGCCAATCACCTTTTCCTTAAAGTCCTTACAAGCACATCCAATTCAAGCCATCAGTACAAATCACCTTCCTCGTCTTAAATGGATAGATAATAGATGTCACACCTATGTTCGAAATCTTGAATCAGCCATTGAAAACAGGATGTTAACATCTATTTCGATTGAAAATCGTTGCAACGAAATAAAAGAATGCATTTACGAAGCCAACGGAGGTGTTCGTTGCCCACCACTGAAGTTTGAACCAAAGAACCCCTGGTTTGATCTCGCATGTAATATAGCCCGTAAAGCTACCTTTAGACACCTTCAAAACTTTAGAAAATTCAATCTTGACGTGTTTCGAATCAAATACGTTTCTGCTTAAAAACATTACAAAAACCTAAGTAAAACGAAAAAACGTCACTACTATCAGCAAATCGTCACAAAACTTCATACGGTGAGCACAACAAAGGAATGGTGGAAAATTGCGAAAGAGATTCGTGGAGATTCACCCAATTCAAAATCTCATTTAACGGCTGAAGACTTTAAAACTCACTTCCAAAACTCTCTATCAGAAACAGCGGATTCAACTACAGTATCATATCCTGAATCACTAGTGATTAACACGCCACAACTGGATTGCCATATTGAGATGGACGAAATTCTTGTAGCAATAAAAAATTCGAAAAATCATAAAGCTCCTGGTATAGACGGAATACCATATGAATTTTATAAAAACGCTAGTCCTTCACTTATTGAGGAAATTCATAAGCTATTCAGTGAGATTTTTGAAACTGCAACAATACCCACTTCATTTAAAAAATCGTTAATTTATCCCCTATGGAAGAAAGGCAATGCAGAAGAAGTAACAAATTATCGTGGATTGTCCTTTTTAGACACACTGTATAAAGTATTCACGTCTGTTCTCCTGAATAGACTAACTGTTTGGGTTGAAGAAAACAACATTCTAAACGAATATCAAGCTGCATACCGCAATAATTACTCCACGGTTGACCAGATCTACAACTTAACCTGTCTTATCCATCTGCAACTAAGCCAAAAGAAGAAACTATATGCTTTTTTTGTCGATCTAAAAGCTGCTTTCGACAACGTAAATAGAAATGCTCTTTTTTATAAACTTGCTGCACTTGGTATCTCGACAAAAATGATAACAATCTTAAAATCACTTTATAAGGAAACCACAGCTTCTGTATGGGATGGCAATAGTAGAACGGATTTCTTCCCAACAAACAAAGGTGTCAGGCAAGGATGTGTTTTGAGTGCATTAATGTTCGTCCTGTTCTTAAATGACATACACGCCGAGCTCCCAACAGGAATATGTGTGGAAGGACTAAGCATCAACGTTCTTCTATATGCTGATGATATAGTTATCTTATCTGACAGTGCTCCTAAACTGCAAACACTTATAGATAGTTTCATCGCGTATTGCGTCAAATGGGATCTTGCAGTTAATCTGGATAAATCAAAAATAGTAATTTTTCGCAACGGTGGACGCAGAGCAGCGCAAGAAAAATGGTTTTTCAGAGATGTCGAGATAGAAGTTACAAATCAATATAAGTACCTTGGTGTTATTTTAAGTTACAATATGTCTTGGACAGAACACCTGAATTGTAGACTTACAACTTCCAAGAATAGTATCAATGCAACATGGTCGCAATTTATAAGAAACAAGTCAGTTAGTCACTCAGCTAAATTTAAAATCCACGATGCTGCTTCGAGAACAATAATGCTGTACTGTGCCCAAGTTTGGGGATACAAGGAACATGTTCAGGTAGAAAGGTTACAACGTTTCTTTCTGAAAAGGTGTTTTCTCCTGCCAAATAATACTCCCAACTATGTACTGCATATAGAGACGGGACTTCCAAAATCTTTCCTGACAACCCTTAAACTGCACTTTTCCTTCATCCTTCGAGTCATGGAGCTACCGAGTAATAGACTTCCAAGAATCTTATCGGAAATTATAATTCGGAAGGACATTTTCTGGGCTAAGGAGTGGAAGGAGCTTTTTTCGGAATCCTCAATTCCATATTCATTACCATCACCGAGATCTGAGATGCAAAGCTCTCAAAATATGCTTTTGTCTAAGCTTAAGGAGAAGCACTGGATCAGCTTTATAAGCAGTGCACAGCAATCACAATTCCACGATGAATACAGCAACGTTTCCTACTGTGACGTTCCTAACTATTTTGAAGACACGAACCCACAGGACATGATAAGTCTTATATTAAAAGCCCGCAGTGGATTACTGAATTTGAATGCAAGAGCCTTTCAAAACAATACCAATGGCTTATGTACAATTTGTAATCACGATGCATCAGAGAATACGTATCATTTTATTGGAGTCTGTCCCATTTTTAGGGGATACAGGAAGCAATTCTTGGAAGTTTCGAGTTAAACAGATCGCAGTTCCTAGATGTCTTGAATGGTCAGTGTTATCGGAGTTTATACCAATTTTTAAAATCCGCACTTAAATATCGCTTTCAAATCTTGAATGAATTTTTGTAAAAGTAAGCTCACTTTGCCTTTATTTAGTTAATCTTTTTTAAACCTGACAGGCAACTTATACAAGTTATTGTCATACACTAATTTAAATACCAGCAAAACTTTGTTTTTATAAATTTATTTTGGAAATAAAATTATTTATCTATCTATCTATCTATCTATCTATCATGGTTTACAAATAGTATTAAAAATCAAATGGTACAACGTGATAAGGCATACAAGCGTTGGAAAAGATTTCGTTTAAATATACTTTATAATGCTTATCATGTTCTGAGAAACAGTTAGGTACTTGTGAAATACATGAGGCAAAAATACGTTTCTATGCCTCACGGCTTGATCAATCCCACGCTAAACAAAAATCATTGAAAAACTTAAGGGAAATTTGGGTGGACAAACAAATATATCGACAAAGTAATAACTATGACTGTAATGAGTTGAATAAGCTTTTTGTCTCAGTTTCTTCCTCAACTAATGTTGATGATGCATCGAACTATCTTTACATTGATGACTCTCTTACCATTGATCCGGATAACTCGCCTTCTCTACCGAGCTTCTGCTTTACAGCTATAGATGATACTGATGTTTTAGAAAGCATCTTATCAATTAAATCAAATTCTCCGGGTTTTGACGCAATAAGTCCAAAATTTGTTAAAATCATTCTTCCCTATATTTTGAAACATATAACACACTTAATCAACACTATTTTTATGACAGGAGTTTTCCTACATTTTGCAAACGGGCCAAAATAATACCAGTCCCCAAAAATCAAAGCGAGTTTAGACCAATTGCCATTTTGTCCTTTCTCTCCAAGGTTCTTGAAAGGTTGATGAGTAATCAAATACGATGATTTCTTAACAATAATAGTTTGCTTTGCGATAATCAATCGGGTTTTCGTCCAAAACATAGTTGTACAACTGCATTAATAAACGTTACAGAAGACATCAGACAAGCGGTAGACAATGACAAAGTAACTTTTCTTATCTTCTCTAAGGCGTTTGATACCGTAAACCACAATGTTCTCTGCAGTAAGCTTCGAAATCAATTTAATTTTTCTGTGTCATCAACTAACAGCTCTTTGGCAGTTTCCCGGTGACCACGCTCGATGCAATTCGTAGCGAAACGTTCAGGGTGAGTACAGCATTGAACTCGCTAAATATTGAATATTAATAACGCGGCTAATCCTAAAAACTTAAAAATGTCTGACTTATTTTGACTAAAACGTTACTGATTCCCATAATGTTGTTTGGTTGTGAAATTTTCAGCAACTGTGACTACGAGCATAAGCTTAAACTGAAGGTGGCTTACAACAGTATCGCGCGATATGTATTTGGAATCAAAAGGTATGAACACATATCCTATTTTTCCAAATCAATTTATGGTATCAGTCTTGACGGTCTCTTTAGGCTGAAAACATTGACTTTACTTCAAAATGTGCTTCAAATACGCCAACCAACGTATTTTTATAATAGAGTCTGTTTTACTCGTTCAATAAGAACTCTTGATCTCATACCAATTCGCTATAATTATTTGGTTTCTGAACGGCAATTCTTTATCTACGCAATTCGGCTATGGAATTCCCTTTCCCGAACCAAAAGGCTAATAAGTTGCAGAACACTGTTCAAAGTTAGGCTCAAACTGTTCTTGGAAGAACTTAGATGATGATGATTGGCTTTTTAAATACATTTATTTTTCTAACAAATTTTTTTTTTTGTTTGCTTTGAATTAATTTTGTATTTCATTCTTCAGTATATTTAACTGTATTCATATTATTAACTATTTGAATTTGAAATGATATGATTGTAAAATTGTAATTCATAAATAAGTTCTCCTTTTGAAATTGGAAAAATTTGTTGTAACAATTTCACATCCAATCTATACATAGTATAAAGTAAAGTCGATAATTTCGTCTGTCTATTCCTTGGTGCTAACTTGGCGTGAAAGCGACCGAATGGATTTGAATGCGTTTTTCACAGTTAGGATCAGAATCTTTTGCAGATTGCTTCTGTCCATTACCAAATTTAGAAATCTGGCTATTTATAGGGTGAAATGGGGTAAACACAAAAAATGGAAGGCATTTTCAAAAAAAAAAATTCGCATTAAAAATAATATTTACAGAACTGACTAAGCGTCACCTAAGGTCCATAATTTTGTTTAAATTAAGTTACTTATAGGGTGAAATGGGGTAACAATACAAAAATTATATCTGATTTTAGAAATTATTTGTGTGTTTGGAAGGTTTTATTCAGAGAATCTATTTTGAGCATTACTTTAGGTGACACATTTTCCAAAATATATATAGGGTGAAATGGGGTAAATATTAAAAAAATGGTATTTGATTTAAAATGTTGTTTTTCTGTTCGAAAGGTGATCTGCATCTTCTCATAAGGGTATTTGTGTAAAAAAATTGAAAATTTAGATATTTATAAGGTGAAATGGGGAAAATACAAAAAAAAAATGTCTTACTAAACAATTTATCTAAAAAATTCTTTTCGTGTTTGAAAGATGGTATGTATTTCCCCTGGAAGGTTTTTTTTATTATACAAAATTTAAAATTAAGTTACTTATTGGGTGAAATGGGGTGAAAACAAAAATATGTCTATCCCCATGAAAAACATTCTTCAATCAAATCCACATCAGCCATCAATTTTCGTTTTCTTTTTCAAAGACGATTGGCATCTTCCAAGATAGATACACAAAATTAAAATGGGGTAAAAGGAACACAATAGGCGTGTTCTTGAAAATGAGATCTCAGAGCCCTCAGCAATCTCAGTCTCTTCAACAGGATTCCTCAGAAATTTTGCTGTCAAATCACTGAGGAAAGAAAATATTGGATTCGCTTGCTCAGTTTTTGACACTGAGCCCTCTGAGATCTCATTTTCCTGAAATAGCCTAATATTTCCAACTAAAAAATTTATACTCAATCATTTTTATGAAACCGAATCTGTCATAGGTATATCAGTTAAATCTGGAATCGCTGCTGCTCTCTTAGAAGGAGGAAGAACCGCACACGCCACATTATTTAAACATTAAACTTCCCTTGGATGGTACAAGCGTATGTACCATTTCAAAACAAAGTAATACGTCAAAGCTCATACATAGTTGTTCTTTGGTTGTTTGGGACGAGGCTACTATGTCCCATAAAGTTTCCGTTGAGGCTCTGGATAGGACCATGCGTTATTTAAGAAACGTAAATAAACCTATGGGTGGCTGCACATTTTTGTTCTTAAGAGACTTTCGACAAATATTGCCAGTGGTAGCGAGAGGAAATTAGGCTGACGAAGTAAACGCATCACTAAAAAGATCTTATCTTTGGACCCACGTTACAAAACTTGCACTCAAAATTAATATGGGAGTTATTTTGTCGTCAGAGGATAACAGTATGTTTGCTGACATGCTACTAAAAATCATAAATGGTGAGCTTGCAATGGATTATGGGAAAATTTCTCTCAATTGTGATATATGCGTTTTAGTCACTAGCCACGAAGAGTTGATAGATAAATTATACCATTGAATAATTACATATAGAAGTGGACACCGACATTTCTCAGTTGACTATACGCCCCATCAATCCGGTGGTGAAAATAAGAAGCTCAAATTTCCTTTTCATCATTGAATTTCCAAACCCATTAGTGAATGCAAAATGTCTTATTAGATTTTTTTTTAAAAACATGGAGATTCGGAGGGATATTTGAGTCTGGCATAGAATGAAGACAACAACAATAACAACCACTTTGGTTTGGAATACCAGACAGTAAAACTTGGCTGGTATGCTAGGCAAGGTCAAAGCACTTTCGGTAGACATAATGTTTTTCCAAGTGTTGTTTTTTATTTTGCTTTTGTTTTCATTCAGAGAATGAAAATATGGTGCCTCATTTTATAGATGGTAGTAATAAGAAACTCAAAGGAAGGAAAGAGAAAGAATATATTTAAAAGCATATTTACGCAAGCTTTTAAAATTACAATTTAATTTATTACAATTACAATTTAAACGGTAAATCCGTTTGGCTTAAAATTTGATGCATTTGAACTATTGTTAAGGTTAATATAGAGCGAGAAGCTGCGATAAATCAAAATTAATTATTTAATTTTTACGTGCGACTATATGTACATATGTAGGTACTATAGGGCAAGTCTTGCATTCGTAAAAATAATCGAACTCGAGAGTTTGTCAATCAATTATTGACAGTACCTCTCATGGAACACTTGGTTTTATTTTCTCATTATCGGTTGAACCAAAATTGATTATTTTTTAATACAAAAGACTTGAAAAGTTTTTTTTTTCAAAAAAACTTCAAAAACGTTTTTTTTTTACGGTGCAGCCTTGAACCCTAGGAGCAAGTTTGTTCGATCCAGTCATGCATTGTTTTTTTTTTAAGTGGATCGTTCTATTAAACCTTTTCTGCCCTATTAAGATGAAACTCCGTTATTTTAATTCTTATTTACAAGTTAACTATTTCCTGGGTTATGAATGTTCTGGACTCAACTGAAACAGTAAACAATATTGCCTAAAGGGTGAGTTTGGAAAATTCGTAATCCATGCATTAATTAACTTGAAAATAAGACTGAAAATTAAATGTGTTTTTATTAATAAGGCCACAGTTAACTATCATAGAAACGAAAATTTAAATGATTGATTTTGAGACGATTGGAAATCAAAATCAGTGGTTATTTTGATGCCTGTTCTTAATTATTATATCTGGCATAAGAAAAAGTTAATTTTATTAGGTGCCAGTTATAGCTATCATTGAAACTCATCATTGAAAATTTTAATGATTGATTTTGAGACATTTAGTAACCGAAATCATTTATTATTTTGATGCAAAAATAAAGCTAAAGACTTAATTAATATTTCTAGCCAAAAAAATTGTTCAAATAGCATCAATTTTCCTTATAAAAAGACTTTTCTTATTTCAATGATTGAACTACCTTACCAATGATCATTGAAAAACTCAAAGTCAATTTTTGTGGAAAGTCAAAAAAAAATTTCAAATAGGCCCAACTTTCCACAAAAATTTACTTTTAATTTTTCAATGATCATTGGTAAGGTAGTTCAATCATTGAAATAAGAAAAGTATTTTTAGTTTTGGTTTATGGGCTATAGGTCAGTTTTTTCAAATTAAATTAAACACAAAATGTTGTTTAAAACAAGTACCTGATCGAAAGAACAAAGAAGAAAAGAAGTTCCAGATCCCCTTAGCACCCGCTTACCCCATGGATGATAAATCAATCATTATTTTTAACGTTTATGCTTTCTCCTTCTTTTCATTAGTCTTGTTCAAAATGTAAAGTATAGTATTGTGTGCAAGTAAAATGTATTTTTGTTTTTCTTCTATTTTCTAACTTAAGTGCAATATATATGTAATACGCAATATGAATGTTTAAAATAAGTGCAATATCAATGTATAGTTATGTCAATCATTATATATGTACGCTTTAAATGTTCATTACATAAAAACACAATGTAAGTTAGCCATTTTATCTATAATATTTTTAACCCTAATATCAATTTTTATATTTTTTAATTTTGTAATTTGCAATTAATACTAATACCCATTGTTTTCTTTAATGTGTGCATAGAAATAAATCCTGATGATGTTCATAATCATGAACGAAACGTCGTTTTAAACAACATTTTGTGTTTAATTTAATTTGAAAAAAACTGACCTATAGCCCATAAACCAACAACTAAACATATCTAGTTAAAAGGTCATAAAACATACAAATAAAAGTATTTTATTTGGAGCTCCAGTAATCTTATTGCGAAACATAAATCCAGCGAAATTATGCAACGGAACTCGATTGCAAATTTAAAGCCTAAGAAATTATGTTATTGAAGGTACCATTCTGACTGGCTGCGGTACTGGCGAAACTGTTTTAATACCTAAAATATCAATGATTTCATGATATTTTATTTTCCATTTTAAAAGAGTTCAATTTCCTATAAAAATTTGTTTGGGTATGACCATAAACAAGTCACAAGGACAAACTCTCAATGTGGCTGGAATCGATTTGAGTGGAACATTTTTTTGACACGGGCAACTATACGTAGCCCTTTCGCGTGTAACTTCAAAACTAAATCTTTTTGTGCTGGCGGTTGGAGGCAAAACAATTAATGTTATTAATTAATTAATTATTATTAAAGAAATTTTTTGAAGTAGGTATGTATTCTACAATCAATATTGTTATTTTGTTTTACTAATTCATTTTATTTATAAATTATTAATAAAAAAGTTATTAACTATGTTATAGAAAATATGCAAATATGTATTTCCTTTTCCATTGTATTTATCAAAAAGAAAATTTTACCCGGGCGAAGCCGGGACGGGCCGGGTTGCTAGTAATATATATAATAGAGTTTTCATTGAAGCTTGCACTATTAAAAAAAATATTGTATCGTACTGTGTAAGTTATTAAATAAAATTTGATTTGATTTGAAGGTGAAATAGTTGCTCGTTTCACAATACTGTAGGTAATTCGCAAAAATGTAGACATTTTTTTAATCACATTTAACGGTGTTTTCCCACAGTAATATTTGATAGCTATTCTATAGAAACAATTACATAGCTCACTGTAAAAAACAATATAAGTTCTATGCATGCTATATTTATGGAAAGTCGCCCCTACTTTGTGATGGTCGTTCTTATATGATTAATCAAAAAAAAATTACCGATTTCGATTTAATGCCAGACAACTCCCTTGGGAGGTAGTAAAAAACAAGCCAATAACTTCAATCACCATTTTGAGTAGCTTATTGGGCAAAGTTTTACAAAACAAAAAAAAAATTTAGTAGCCAACACGTACAATATCAGTCAATATTGTATGTCGTCTTCAAAGTAGGTATCGACCAAGTACGTCAGCATAACTATTTGGGACCAGCGTAATTTAATCACCCCAAACACTGAACGACGAGTAGAACCTATCTTCATCATGTTTTACTTTCGGATAAATTGATTAATTCGAACACAATAAAAAGGGTCAAAATGTTGCCTTGACTTTCGCACTAGATACCTCCAAACATATTAATTACCTACCTACCAAGAAATTAAGGCAACAATTTTTCCTCTATCTTATCTGAACACAAAAAAAAACTTTATTTTGTATATGTATGTAGCTACAACCATTGCACCTACATATAAATATTAATACGAAATCGGACAGCTACCCCCAGTTTAGTCGGGCCTGAAATCTTGAAACTTTTTTATCACTTTTAGTTTTAACTTTTAATTTTGATAAGAAACTAAACAAACAAAACAATAATTGATATTCAATTTCAATAAGTCTTACCATGAGAATTACTACATTCGACATTCTTGCAATAGCCGCACCTGCTTGTCTGTTTACCATAATAATTTATTATCGTTGGTTCCATTTGACAAGAAAACCAGAAGTTATGGTTGCAATTTATTAAACTGAATTTCTTTTTATTATATTTAAATAGATTGTTTTTAAAACTTTGCTAATTGTCCTTCGTTGATATATTTGAAATAAATGAATTCAATACTAAAGTTCTTACGATCAGGAGCAGAGAAAATTTTTGTTTCCAAATTTTCACTTTTTCCTTTGTGATTGAGCGCACAGCTGGCGTTGACATTTGGAAACTTCGGTTCCAGATTCTATAATGGAATCTTATTGGATAGAGTCAGTTATCGATAAAGTCGAAATCGATAATAGAGATGAGAACTTTAGGCGTGTTTTTTTCAAACCCGACAGAAATTGTTCGAAAAGAAGGAAGTTGGGTTTACAATATGGGTTTTCATGCAACAGAAAGTCGTCGTAAGCGTTGTAAAGTTTAAAACTTCGTAGTTCTGTCACAATTTGTATGCAAAATATGACAGATTTACGAAGTTAAAAACTTTACCACGTTTACGACGACTTTACGCTGTTTCATGAATACCCTTAATGTTTTTCTCCTTGCCCGAATGGGCCTGGACGAAAAAAATGACGTCGAGGCTAAACCAATTTACATGTTAAAAGCAACAACAACTAACCCTGAGGCTACACGAGCCAGTACTAGCTAGCCAGTCGCAATACACTCACATTTTTTTACTAACACATACAAACCTGAGCAACTGGCTCGTCAAATGGCTTGTTTTTTTCACAGCCAGTTAGGAAGCCAGTAGAGCAGCCAGTAACAGAGCTCGGCAGTACTACTTCGTAGCATATTTCGAAAAATAGGACTAAAATTAAGTTTACTCACATTTTCTTTCACAAAATATTAATAAAATAAAAATCGGGAGGCCATGCCCATTCCCTTAGAACCCAAAGTTTTATAAATTTGATTAGCGATCTAAAAAATATTTGAAGATGAATAAAGCCGGAACCATCACACTTGTCTCGTCTGTCGTGTTCTGTATTTCCGTTTGACAAAGAAAGCCAAAAAAAAATGGCGAATGAATTAATTGGGAATTTTACAAATCTGTCAATTTTGAGAGTGTTAGCTTCCATTGACGTGGAAGTAGTGTCAAATTCCAAATTGCAAAGCAAATTAAAAAAAAAAACAATTCCACAGCTAATTTCGATATGATAAATTCCCCATAGTGCTGATTTCGACGTTTGTAAATGAACGAGAGAGTCATGTATTGCTATTTGTTAAAGTGCTCTATTCAAGGCTTTCCCCAACCGACGCTAAACGTTCTTGGCCAACGACAGTTTTTTGTTGTTGTTTACCATTGTGTTTCTGTCATATTTTGTATCGCTGCACACGAAAAATAAAACTAGAGTTTTTATAATAAATATTATTTTGTGATAAAAATAAGTTAAGGCTCTCCAAAACCAACGCAAAACATTAGTAATGACAACGAAACTTTGGCTTATGTTGTTTTATAATAGTGATGTTTCAAGGCGTCAGTGCGTGTGTTTTTAGTGCATTTTTATCTCCACATAAAAAGAAGTAGCATGTTAAATACAACAATAATCCGGAATAGTTCTGTATTGTTGTTGCATTTAACATGTTACGTTTTTAAGTGAAGATTAAAATACACTAAGTACTTCGTCTAATGAGAGTTTGCAACATGTCAGGCTTGTTAAGTGAGCATGTAAAATGCCACTCCACACCACACAGAAGATATAATGAAGTGGTAACATCTTCAGTCTTGAAAAGGTGGTAAATCGTAGTAGTAGTTAAATTTTTTCCTTAAAATCGGAGTAGATTTACTCCATTGGAGTAAGAACTGAACGCTGGCCAGTAGAGAAGCCAATGTGGCATGCCACATCGTCACAGCATATACACGAATAGGAACTTGACAGGTAGTCTGTGTCACGATATACAGAAACAAGGTATGCTCATTGTGTTTTGACAGCTATGGTGTGACGTCACTATAATCTGGTTTGGATATAAGATAGAAGAAAAGAATTTCATTTCATTGGACTATTTTTATTAAGGGTATTCATGCAACTAAAAGTACTTGAGGGTGCTAGGACGCCATATGGCCCTAGGCTCAATGATAGGAAAATCCCTATGCACACCTCCGCGTGGTAGAGGGCGGGTAACGCTAACGTGCAGGGGGACCGAATGGATGCCGGGATAAGCAGACAACCCAGCTATGCTGGTCAGGGCACAAACTTGTCCTCGGGATGGTTAAAAGCCCCCTTAAGGCGGATGAACTGCAGGTGGCGGTCAACGGCATGATAGTCTGGTGGCGGAGGAGCTTTTTTTTGGTAAAAGGCCAACGGCAGCAGCAGGTAGCGTCTGTAACCCATATTGGGCGGCTATAAAAGGCGTCTGTTTTCCCATAGTGGGCGGCCTCGAGCAGTTATGTGTTTGACCATACAAAAGGCGGGTGTGCCTGTCAAATCTGAGCTTATGTATGTTATTAATCATATCTCGGAAAACACCATGGTGGAAGGATATATGCAAATACATGAATTATGACAACAAATGGAAATGAGTCCCCAAGAGGTAATCTTTTTATAGAAAATCCTTCTGTAGCTTCGGCTGCAGTAAACCGCACATCGGATTTGGGGGTGCGGCATCCTTCATGTACGAGCGTCAATCAAGACGCCATAATAATAAATGAATCGTTGACAAATAGAAGAAGTCTTTCAAGAAGCGCAAATGTTACTTTTGGCTACCGCATACGTACGAAAATCGGAGCATGGAACGTTCGATCCTTGTACAGCGATGGTAGATACGAGCAGGTTGAGCGTGAAATGCTTCGCCTAAAGATCAGTATCCTGGGCATAAGCGAAACTAAGTGGAGAGGAAGAGCTGAATACAGATCAGACACTGGACAGACGAGAATGCTGTATTCCGGCGAAGATGAAAGAGAGGGTGGCCAAAGACTGCATGGTGTCGGAATTATGTTGAACGAAGAAGCGAGGCGTAGTTTGATCTCATGGGCGCCCATTTCTGCGAGATTAATGACAGCAAGGTTTCGTTCAAAAATTCGTAACGTCACAATTATTCAGTGCTACGCCCCCACAAATGAAGCGACCGAGGAAGACAAAACCGCGTTCTACACTCATCTTAACTCGGTTTACAGTAGTGTTCCGAGAGCCGACATCATAGTCGTTATGGGAGACCTTAATGCCCAAGTCGGTCCAGACAATTACGGACTGGAACGCGTGATGGGAAGAAATGGCGTGGGGTCACGGAATGAAAATGGTGACTTGCTTGTCGACTTTTGTAACGCGAATCGTCTTGTGATAGGTGGGACTGTATTTAAGCATAAGACGTGCAACAAAATTACCTGGGTGCATCCGGATGGTCAAACCGAAAACCAAATTGATCATATCATGATTCAGCAGCGATGGAGGAAGTCTATGTGTGATGTCCGGAGTATAAGAAATGCCGATGTGGGAAGCGACCACCATTTGGTTCTGATGAGTCTCAAACTACGAACCGCTGCCGTACAAAAACCAGCGCAGGATGCAGCAAGGAGCACAAAATTCATTACTAATGCTTTAAATGACCCCAACATATGTCAAAACTATGTCACCACCCTTAACGACAGAGCCTCGTCATTAAATGGAATCCAAAATTCAACAATTGATGAGATGTGGGGTGAAATTAAAAGTGTTTTTATGGAGGCTGGATCCGAAACTGTACCCAAGCGAACGAGACGTAGAGACTCTTGGATATCCCAAGACACCTGGGATAAGATCGAACTTCGCAAATCGTTGAAAATCCAAATAAATGCCGAAGCTGATGTTCAACGAAAGGCTGACTTGCGAAGAGAGTACCGCATTGCACATAAGATGGTCTACCGCTGTGTGAGACGTGACAAGAGGGTGAAGTTGGATGGACTCGCAGATAATGCGGAAAGCGCTGCCAGAAGAGGAGATATCCGGGAATTGTACCAAATAGCCAAAGATGTTATCGGGAAAAAAAGCAACACCAATCATCCTGTAATGGATGTGGATGGCACACTTTTGGTATCAATTGAGGATCAGCTTCGTAGATGGAAGGACCATTTTTGTGCCCTGCTAAATGAGGATTCAGTTGAGCAGAGTGCTGAAGTGCCCCAACTTAACGAGATGCGCAGGTCCTATAGGGGTATTGACATCGAACCCCCGTCAGAATCGGAAATTCGTACATCAATAAATCTCCTCAAAAACAACAAGGCAGCTGGACTGGACGGAATACCAGCTGAATTCCTGAAAGCCGATCCCGTAGCAGCGGCTAGTATTTTACATCCGCTGATACAAAACATTTGGGAAAACGAAAGCTATCCCAGGGACTGGAAGGATGGTGTGATTGTTAAGTTGCCAAAGAAAGGTGACTTAAAGAATTGCAACAATTGGCGTGGTATCACCGTTTTGTCCGTTTTCCCAAAACTAATGGCAACAATCATACTCGAGCGAATAAAGGATAGAATCGAGTCTACACTCAAGAGGCATCAAGCTGGCTTCCGCAGTGGTCGATCGTGTGTCGACCATATCAACACCCTGCGTATCGTCCTCGAGCAGTCGATGGAATATCAATCACCGCTTTACCTCATGTTCGTGGATTTTGAAAAGGCCTTTGATCGAGTTAACCGAGAATGTATATGGAGATCGTTGCTTGGTAGAGGAATTCCACCAAAAATTGTTGCCATTATTAAAGAGTCCTACAACAACGCGAGGTGTTTTGTTTTGCACAATGGGCAGCTATCCGACTCCTTCGTAGTGCAACAGGGTGTGAGACAAGGGGATGTTCTATCGCCAATTCTCTTCCTGCTGGCGATGGACGACGTATTGACGGCCAGTGTTGGTACAGCTGAGCGACAGGGCATTCAATGGAGACCGTTCGAAAGGCTCAGTCATTTAGACTATGCCGATGACATATGTCTACTGGCAAATAACATCAGTGGGCTGAACGGGATGTGCCAAGCACTGCAAGTGAAGGGAGAGTCGAGTGGTCTAAGAATTAACAGCAAAAAGACAAAAATAATGCTTACAGGCCGCTCCACACAGCAGCGTATTATTTTACGCCAGACGCCAGTTGAAGTAGTGGAACAATTTAACTACCTTGGCAGTATTGTTTCTGCAAACGGTGGTACGGATCTGGACGTTAAAAGTAGAATAAATAAAGCTCGTGCTGCTTTCGGTACTCTGTCCCCAATTTGGAAATCCAGTCAAATCTCCTTACGCACTAAGTTGAGATTCTTCGAATCCAATGTCAAATCCGTGCTGTTATATGCTTGTGAAACCTGGAAAGTCACGTCTACCATTTCGAAGAAATTGCAGGCTTTTGTGAATCGCTGTCTTCGCCACATCCTAAAGATTCGCTGGCCACAAATAATATCAAATGAGGAATTGTGGCGCAGGACAAGTCAAGAGCGGCTGGACGTCGACATAAGAAAGCGTAAATGGCGTTGGATTGGTCACACACTGAGGAAACCAAACGATGAAATTGCAAAGCAGTCCTTTGAATGGAATCCTCAGGGTGCACGGCGGGTTGGAAGACCAAGAACAACATGGAAATCAACTGTCTTAGCGGAAGCAGAATCCCAGAGAAAGACGTGGCCACAGCTTAAGTACCTTGCAGCAGACCGTGAAGGATGGAGACGTTTTGTTGACGCCCTATGCCCCAGCCGGGGATACAGGACACGATGATGATGATTCATGCAACAGCGTAAAGTTGTCGTAAACGTGGTAAAGTTTTAAACTTCGTAAATCTGTCAAATTTTCCATACAAATTGTGACAGAATTACGAAGTTTAAAACTTTACAACGTTTACGATGAGTTTACGCTGTTGCATGAATACCCATATTATTTTTCTATTTTAACCAGTTTATATCACTTAAGAATAATTTATTTAAATTATTGATTTTAAAATACAGTCTTCACTTAAAAAATAGTGGGTTAGCACTTATTTCAAAACGCATTACCTCGGCTTTTTATATCAGTTTCCATAAACTTATATAACTATATGTATATAAAGATTCGTTATTTTTCTTAATAAAATAATATTTTCAAGAATTCTAATGCTTCCCAGCATTTGACTTGGTTTCTGAAGTCCACCTTCCTATAACTTTTCATTCACCCACGTAAAACTACTGTAAGTGTTTGGATCGTTCGGCACTTTACACAAGGAATCCTGCGAGGTATTCAATGGCATATATTTTTAATTCCTGGAATTTAAGTGATGAAATTTCTTCCTCTTCTTCTGTTGGTAATTCTACATCATGTCCTTCAAGATCAGCAACTTCCGGATATATTTTTGATGCAAGCACTTTAGAAAGCATTTATGTTACAAGTTGATTATCGTTGTTGTGGTCCTCGACTCCTCGTCTCTTTTTGCAACGTTGCTGTAGTCATTGACTTTGTCGTGTGGCATTCGAGTATCCTGATACTAAGATATTTAAAAGTATATCGCGAAGCCTATAGTCACTCTCAATAAAATGTTCTGAGCAAATACGACTATTTTTTAAGAAAATTTGTTTTTATTTCCACAAATACAAAACCACAGTTTGCATACTCTTGTGTCTTTCGAGAAATAGTGAAATATTAATTTTAGTTTAAAATGTACTCTATTCGGGGATTTTTTAATTTTAAAGTTGATTTTTTAACTGAAAACACAAATTACAAAAATTCAATTCAAAACTTCTAATAAACAACCTCACTTGTCGAATTCACAGATGATTGTGACGTCACGCCTTATCAAGATGGCGAATTGGGTTTTTTCAATGAGCATACCTTGTTTCTGTATATCGTGGTCTGTGTAGCCAACTGGCTAGCCAGTACTGGCTCGTATGGCAGTGTTCCCAGATTGGTGGTTTTTCCAACCAAAATGGTTTGAAAAAATGCCTTTGGTGGGAAAAATGGTGGGAAAATATTCATAGTGGGATTTATAGTGGGAAAATATTTCAATGGTCTCTTTTTTAGTGGGAAAAACCATAATTCACTATACCTGCCTATCTTCGAATTTTATGATCTGTAATGAGTTGGCACAAAAAAAAAGATACATTAAAAAATATTTTTTTGTGAATACCACACAAATGCGGTACCAAAAATCACTGACCTTGAAAAAATTAAAAAACATCTCAAAATTCATAAAAATCAATGGCTGACCAATGACTGAAACTTACTAGCTGACCTTTTATGACCGTTAAGTGACCCTTCAAGTGAGTTGCCAACATTTTTTTTATAACCTTGAAACGAACTTTAAAAATTCATAAGAAAATCTCTGGCTAAGCAATTTACATGTTAAATACAACAACAACTATGTCCATATAGAGTTAGCTAAGTCCATAATTAACTGGAGTTAACTTTTGTCCCGATAAAAACGGTATTGCCAGACTACCATTTAGGCCTATTCTGCCAATTCTGTTATTCTGCTATGAATTTTCTGTTATCAACCATAAAAGACTTTAACCATAAAAGATCTTTAAAATTGGTATTCAGGATAGTTCGATATTTTATAAATTTCTGTTATGAAACTTCAAAAACGAAATCTGTTACCGAACAGGCCTAAAATCTGTTGTCATAATCAACTGATCTGTTATGATAAAAGTTTTCGTCTGGCAAATAACTAGGCCAACATTTCATTTATATTTATTTTTTATTATTTAACCTGGGGCCTATTTCTCCGCTACTACACCAGCTACATCAACTACATCTTACAGCACTCTTCTACAACTACATCAATTACATTTTTCTGTTTCATTCCTCGCGTTCCAATGTTTATTCGATATGCTATCTAGCTATCCCAAAAATTTTGAAGGCCCCGACCCATAGAATCCGTTGCGTCCGTTGTGGCGACGCACTCAACTGACAGCTCGATAAAATACATGTTTTCTTATGGGAACTGGTCCAATAGCAACGCAGGCGTCGAACGCAACGGACAGAGTAGCCGAACTTTTAACTTTTTCTCTCCGGCAGATGCGTTGACAGGAACTTTTTTTGTGTGTGTTTTAATTTTAAGTGGTTGTTATGTGTGTGTGTTTGAATATCAAGTGGTTGTAATGTGTGTGAGTTTGAATTTCAAGTGGTTATGAGTGTGTGTTTCAATTTTAGCTGGTTATTATGCGAACGTCAACGCATTCATTGGGCTACCTCAATCCGTCGCACCCGGCAACATCAATGGCTCCGTCGCTGCAACGGGCGCAACGGATTCTATGGGCTGCGCCCTTGAGAGCTGTTATCAGCTGTTTTTTAACAAGGGATTACAACAACACAAAGCTATCCGGATAACTGAGAATAACCAGCGGAACGTGCCCATTACTACAACTGGAAGTGTTGTATGATGTAGCTCGTTGATGTAGTGGATGTGCAGCTCGTTGTAGGATGTAGCTCGCTTATCAAATGGATGTTGTTTTTGTGACATTTATATTATTTGTTTTTTTGGAAGTGAGTTAGTTTCAATTTTTGAAGAGACAACAATGTAGTAGCAAAAGCTGTGAAACAGAATCATACATTTTTCCAATACTTCCAATCGATTCTCCAAAGCTACATTGATGTACTACACCTGAAAAACCAATGTATGTTTGAAACAGAAATGATGTAATACAACTATTATACTACTACATTGTAGCTGATGTAGTAGCGCAGAAATAGGCCCTTGTTTGATGTATTTGAAACTGAATTGTTATATTTGTGGCACGCGTATGTTTTGCAATTTGCAAATTAGAGTTCAAAGTGATTAGATAATCAAAGCGACTACATTTTCTTAGCTTATAGTTGTGCTCTGTGTTTTCTCTTCAAAATTGTTTTTTTTTTTTTTTTTTAAATAATATGAACCCATTTAAATTTATTAATAAAATACTTTGTTTGAAAAATATTAAAATGGTTGACCAACATTTGTTTGCATTTATTTCTTAAGATTTAACATAATTTGAAAATAAATTGTTGTTTGTCCTAGGTATTTGTGGCTCGCGTAAATTGTTGCAATTTGCTTCTTATTAGCATTTCGTAAATTTGTCCAATCTGAGAAGCTGTATGAAGCATATATCGGGAACATCTAAGGGATTACTTTTTGATCTTGGTTCCATCAAGTGTTCTGTGCTTTCATAAACAAAAATAATTGTTTAAATTTTCTTATTTGTTTATAATATACATGCATACATACGTTTTAATATACTTTTTTACATTCCTCACCTTTTAAAAACTTTTTTTTGACGAGATAAATTACCCCTTTTTACTTCATATTTCTGCGTACTTTTGAAATCATTTATGATAAAAGTCAGAAAAGTTTGTCTTTTATTCTTTTACGATTTATAACAGATTTAATAACAGATCTTGATGCGCTGAATACCAAAACTACGATTTGCAAAAGATTTTGTTCTGAGTTCGAAAGTTTGGCAGTTGATAACAGATTTTTTAGCAGATTTAATAACAGATTAAGCATGCCGAATGCCAAAATCATAATTCATAAAAGATTTTTTGACAGATTAATCTTTTGTATAGAAAGTCATAGCAGAATAACAGAATAGCAGAATAAAAGATCACGCCGAATAGGCCCAATTGTCTTTGTGTTATCGATAATTTGTATAGAAATGTCAAATGTTTGTTGGTAATATAGTTCAGAACAAAATGGCAGACCAAGGCAAAAGTTGAAATGTCCCGATGTCGTTTTTATCGCCAAACTCCATACGGACATACAAAAAAACGCAGCTTTTATATAAATACATTAAATAAAAATAAATAATAAATAAAAAAGTGTGTGTATGGAAATTCCATTTTGTTTGTGTCGCTAAGCCCCGATGTTGTTTTTTTTTGTCCGAATACCCTGGTATTGCAAAAAAACACACCTACTTAGGGTTTCAATGCAACAGCGTAAAGTCGTCGTAAACGCAGTCAAGCCTGATTCACAATGTGACGAGGAAACGAGACGTGAGCGTGACGAGATCATGTCGTTGTTGTCAAGCGAATTTCAACCAATGAAAGTATATGAGGATATACACAATGAAGCGTTTCTCGTCGTCACGTCACGCCAAGGATTGAAAAAAAGACGCGACGAGACGACGATTTTCATTTTTGACAAGTTATTTACATAATGGAAGTATTTTTTTAAAGAAAAAATACGATAACTTGAAATAAAAAGATAAAGTAATTCCTAATCTGTTGTCTATAGACCTTTTTTGGATAATTTTAATTATTTTTTATTTTTAAGAAAACAGTTTTCGTTGTAAGGAATCTCACCACATTGTCAATTGGGAAACGATTTTATAACTAGACAAATATGACAGCTAATCACGTCACGCTCTCGTCTCGTTTTCCCGTCGCATTGTGAATCAGGCTTCAAGTTGTAAACTTCATAAGCCTGTCAAATACTTCATAGCAATATTGTGATTGTCACAGAATTATGAAGTTTAAAATTTTACAACGTTTACGATGGCTTTATACTAAGGGTATTCACGATCCGATGTAACTGATCTTGTAACATTGCAAAAGTGTAAAAGTTTAACATTTTCTGACACTACATCAACAAAATATACGTCAAAGTCTTACACTTCCCAACTAATTTTAATTAAATCGAAATCAGTTTTATCTTGAATTGTCTCCTATGAGACAAAAGAGAGCTATGACCTGCATCAATAAGAAAAAAATTGTTCAAGAATAATTAAAAAATAAAAGATTGGTAAGGCTATTTAAAAATGCATATTGTTGACTAAATAAATAGATAGGTATAATAGATTTTCATAAATACAAACCTTTAAAAATTGCTGACAATAATAGCTTGCGTTTTTAACTTGAATCAAAATCTTTAATCTAAATAAAAATTATAACTTTTAGATATTAAGTTGGAAATAAAAAACATTTTACTACTGCTAATAAGAAATATATGTGCTCGGATGCCAAACATGAAATTATAAAATGTCCGATTATATCTTTAAGCGCCATATCATCTATATATAAATAGGCTTAAATAAATTTTGTGGTACAATTTTCTCAATAAGTATTGCACCGATTTTGATAAATTTTATGTGGTTGGAAAGCTATAGTCTCGGGGGTGTGCGAATCACAAAATTAAATACTGTGGGTCTATTTTGCTGAGTACCATTTTATACTACCGCTCACTGTGCACATTCAAAAAATTAAAATGAAAAAATACAAAAATTGTTTTTTGCTTCAATTTTCAAATATTTTATAGCTAGCTTTCACTTTTTGATTGGTGTCGATTTTTGACACGGGGTTGGGCCGAGACTGGTATAAACTAGTACACAAGAAATATAGAAACAAAGTAACACAAACTAGTATGAAGATTCTATAATAATTGTACAGGATGACTGTGAAGTGAAAGCTCCTTGGTCATTTCATAAGAACAACATAGAGAGATTAAAGAAACAAAAAAAAAATCAAAGAAAGGTACATTGCTCCTATTAAGCTGATAAAATTAACACCAAAAAATGTTGAAGGAATCAGTAAAATGCTGGCTCCACTAGACATGAGCCATGCTCGAACTATGAACATGTCCAGAAATAAACCAACGAAGGCAGAAAAATCCATGTCTTGTCGACGACATAATGTCGAAGAAAACCAACTTTTGAGCACAAAATGAACGCTGTTCAAAGCATGAGATTTGATTTTTCACGTGCGTGTGAGTATTTTTCTGGATATTAAAAAAGTCTGTTTACTGTTATTTGGAGTCTATTGCATTTTCATTAGGCCAAATGAGGTAAGGTCGTTGAAGTTTTCCAAACTACACCCGAAATTACCTCATTTGCCATACAAAATCACATTTCGAATTGAGATAATTTCAACCAAATTTGCACGAAATTAGGTTGGAAATAGATAAAAGAAAACCGAACACCACCTAATTGAATTCAATCGACCAATTTCTAATTCAAAGTGTCAAATTTGAAGTCGACGTCAACCACATAATGGAAAAAAATAAATAAGAGCAAATTTTTATTCATGGAAAACAAAAGCAAGCGTTCTGATAAATAGTAGGTATGTCTATGTACATTAAAATTTTATTGATAAAATACTTCTTCCTATTTGTCTAATTATTGTTTTAGTCATGAGCTGTCCAAACTGTACCAGTGCGACCATCTATAGTGAGACATAAAATTATGAGTGGCAATATGAGTCTCCCACAGAAATCCGTAATGTTAAAACGTATTGCATTTCGGTACTTCTTAGTTTCTTGTATACCTATTACATTGCAAATCAGCGCATACCTTTGTATAATTTATTGATCATTTTCTCTTCAGAACCTTGCTGTGCAAATCATTTCTTGTTGTTCGGACTGTCGAGAAGCGAGAGCCAGATTCCTCTTCCTCTCGTATCTCTTCCCTGAACATTATGTCTTCAGTACTGTAGTCATTAGCCGTTTTCCTTTGGAGGTGGCAAAGTTCTTATGAGTAGATGAAAACCCTAATCTAGTACTACCAACTGCACATGCTCTCATGTGCGAGTAGATACATTTTACATGGGAAAGCAGTTTGATGTGTTCCATTGAAAGTACTTGCAAGTACTTCGCCACCTCCAAAGGAAAACGCCTATTATAAGCAGATGAAATCTAATGGAACTTATACTTGAGTTTTTGAAAGTAGTAGGCACAAAAAATGTAATGTTGTCTCTGGAATCAATGTTCTTGTACTTGGAAGAACACTGATGTTAGAAAAAGAATCAATAAAAATAAACCATTTTTTATACTTTGTTCATTTATTTGCGTTGGCAAGGAAACATTAGTAAAGAAACAGAAAATATATAAATTAAAGTATAGAAGATATGTGTAAAATCGTTATTCGTTTCTGCCAAGATGTAAATAAATAGAAAAAGGTTTTGGTAAGACCTCTTCTTTGAATAGCTCTTGTTAATAATACTGCCATTCTTAGATAAACGGAAGGTCCAATCATCAGACTCTCTTACGCTGCAAATGCCGTACACCTCTTGGATCCAAAACCTGCCTGTTTTTGGGCAGGTTGTTGATCCAAAAGGTGACATCTCAGCAACGGCCGGCGTACGCCTCACATGCAACTCCCGTTCTGCTGGTGTCAGGATCCTTAGCGAGGATAGTTATCTTTTTGGCAAAGCGCTAGGCCATTCCTGTGTGCAGTAAAAATCAACTGATTTCCGGCGTTTTTTACAATTTCATTAATTTCTTAACTTGAAAATTAACTACTGACAATCGACGATGAAACTTCAAAAAAAAAAACAGGGTTGTCAAACGAAATGAGGTAATTGATGAAAACACTTTTTCTATAATTTGCAAAATTACCTCATTTCGGCTCTAAAGAAAACATTATACTATACGTTTTCATTAGACCAAATGAGGTAATTTCGTTGAAAATTTCCAAATTTGATACGAAATTATTTCATTTTCCATACAAATTCACATTTCGTAATGAGATAATTTCAACCAAATTTGCACGAAATTAGGTTAGAAATTAATACTGCGTTTTCATTAGGCCAAATGAGGTAATTTCGTTGAAATTTTCCAAATGCGATACGAAATCATCTCATTTCTCATACATATTCACATTTCGAAATGAGTTAATTTCAACCAAATTTGCACGAAATTAGGTTGGAAATTAAGTCAAAACCTAACGAACACACCCAATTAGCCACAGTTTGAAGAGCTCTGAATTGGTTTTGTATGAAAATGTCAAATGGCAATGGAAGGAGACAAAAGTAAAAAAACAACAAAAATCGGTTAACAGCCAGTTGAAATTCAAAAATGAAATGAGCTGTCAAACGAAATTACCAAATTACAAATGAAAACACTTTTTCTGTGATTTGCGAAATTAGGTCATTTTAGCTCTAATGAAAACGTAGTATAAGTCAAAACATAACGAACACACCCAATTAGCCACAGTTTGAAGAGCTCTGAGAAGGTTTTGTACGAAAATGTCAAAGCGCAATGGAAGGAGAAAAAAGAAAACAACAACAAAAAGCGAATAACAGACAGATGAAATTCAAAAACGAAATGAGTCAAACAAAATTATCAAATTACGAATGAAAACACTTTTTTTGTGATTTGCGAATTACCTCATTTCGGCTCTAATGAAAACGTAGTATAACTCGTGTTATAACCTTAAGTTGTAAAGTGTAAACACTTATTTGAACCTTAAGTTGTAAAGTGTGAAACACTCATTTGAACACGCCCAATAGTTCTATAAAATATGATTGTGAACTATGCTTTATACTTGTTGAATAAAACACTCGCAAAAAGGATTTGAACAAGAGCAGTCGTGATTTATTTTAATTAAAGAATTACCATTTTAACTACGGTCACAACAAATTGGCGACGAGAGATAAAAAAAAAATTTTATAAGTTTATAAAAAGTGCATAAATTTCATTAAGAATGGCACAAGCCGCACAAGTCATACAGACAGCATTCTTTGTTGAAAGTTTCGACAAAAATAAATCGAAGTGGAATCGCTGGGTGAAGCGATTGGAATGTGCTTTCACAATTTTCAAGGTGAAACCAGAGCAGCAGCGAGATTTCTTGCTGCATTACATGGGACAGGACACGTATGACACTTTATGTGATAAATTGTCACCCGCCCAACCTAATCAAAAAACCTACGAGGAAATAAACCAACTTCTAGAACAACATTATCACCCGAACCCCTTGGAAATTGTCGAGAATTATAAATTCCACCTGAGGAAGCAGCAGGACGGAGAAAACGTTGGTGAATTTTTGGTGAATCTCAGGAGGCTGGCGGCTTCCTGTAATTTTGGTGAGTACCTGAACACAGCACTTCGAAACCAGTTCGTTTTTGGGCTACGATCCAAAATTATCCAGAATCGTTGTCTGGAAAAAAGAGCTCTAACGTTGGAAATTGCGTTGGACATAGCGAAAGGCATAGAACTTTCTGAAGAGGGTGGTGCGGTGCTGGGAAATGTGCGGAGTGGTGGTTCGGCGGTCAACAAGCTAACCGTAAAAAAGACGAGACATCCGTCTGGTAACGGAACTTTTCACACAAATAAAGCGCACACACCATCAAATATTCCTAGTAATAGTGGTAGTAGTAGTAGCAATGCATATAGGCCTATTCACAATAATACAAATTTTAAACGTGAAAATAAATGTTTTCGTTGTGGCGAATTACATTTGGCATCCATTTGTAAACACATAAATTCAATCTGTTCATTTTGTAAAAAAAAAGGTCATTTAAGAAGAATTTGTTTTGCGTTGAAAAATAATAATAATTTTGCACATTATGTTGAAAATAATGAAATAAATAACATTGAAAATATTTTTCATATATATGAAATTAAGAGAAACAGTAATGATGGGCTTTTTGCAGAAATCAATATTAACGATAAAAATGTAATTTTTGAAGTCGATACAGGATCGAAATTTACTCTTATGTCTATAAAAAATTTTAAAAATATTGTTCCAAATAAACATATTGAAAAACCTGATATTATTATGAAAAGTTTTACTGGAAATAATGTAGGAATTTTAGGATTCTGTAACATTGATGTAAAATATAAAAATGAAGTGCATAAATTGAAAATATATTTGACTTCTGAGCCGAAACATCCCTTGCTAGGTAGACAATGGGCAAGAGCATTAAATATTGATTTAAACGATTTGGCAGGAATTAATCTAAACAATCTTTACACAAGTGATGTAAATGAAATTATTTCTAATAAAAACAGTAATGATACAATTTTGATTGAAAACATTAAATGTAAATTTCCTAACCTTTTTGAAAATTCTTTAGGCAAAATTCCAAATTTTCAGGCAAAATTAAATATTAAATCTAATGCAAGACCAGTGTTTGTAAAACATAGATCTGTACCATTTGCTATTCGGGAAGGTGTGGAACGGGAAATCGATAAGATGGTAAGCGATGGTATTCTCGAAAAAATTAACTCATGTCCCTGGGCGACACCAATTGTTCCTATAAGAAAAAGTAATAACCAGATAAGATTGTGCGGAGATTATAAGGTTACGATAAACCCTTGCTTGGTAGTCGATGAGCATCCTTTGCCAACAATTGAGGAATTATTTGCATCGATGAGTGGGGGTAACAAATTTTCAAAAATCGATTTGGCCAAGGCGTATCTGCAACTCGAAGTACATGATGATTGTCGGGATTATTTGACTTTGAGCACTCATAAAGGTCTTTATCGACCAACAAGACTAATGTATGGCATATCATCAGCCCCAGCTATTTGGCAACGTTATATGGAAGATTTATTGAACGATATTCCTGGAGTATCAATTTTCATTGATGATATCAAGATAACTGGGCGTGATGATGAACAACACATGGATAGATTGTTTCAAGTTTTAGCACGGTTAGACAAAAACAACATGCGCATTAACGTAGACAAGTGCCAGTGGTTTCAAAACAAAATCGAGTACTGTGGATACGAAATCGATAAAGAGGGTATCCATAAAACAAAAGGCAAAATCGAAGCAATCGATCAGATGCCGGTACCAATTAACAAGGACCAAGTCAGGTCATACGTAGGTTTGGTGAACTACTACGGAAGATTTTTTAAAAATCTTAGTACGGTTCTCTATCCAATCAACAATTTGCTAAAAAATCAAGTGCCTTTTATCTGGAACAAAAGTTGTCAAGCTGCTTTTGATAAAATTAAAGCAGAGATGCAAACTGATAATTTCTTAACACATTACAATCCAAAGCTTAAATTGCTTTTAGCCACGGACGCTTCACCGTATGGAGTCGGAGCTGTTCTCAGCCATGAATTTCCAGATGGAACGGAAAAGCCTATTATGTACGCATCTCAGACGCTGACACCAACCCAACAGAAATATAGCCAGATAGATAAAGAGGCTTATGCTATCACATATGGAGTAAAAAAGTTCTATCAATACGTTTACGGTCGGAAATTTACCCTCATAACTGACAACAAGCCAGTTTCACAGATTTTTTCACCCAAGAAGGGTATACCGGTTTTATCTGCTACACGAATGCAACATTACGCAGCGTATCTGCAATGTTTCGACTACGAAATAGTTTTCAGGAAAACTGAGCAACATTGTAACGCAGATGCTATGTCAAGATTGCCTGTGAAAAAAGTTTCTGAATTCGCAATGGATGAAGCCGATGTACTAGAGATATCGCAAATCGAAAATCTGCCGTTAACAGTGGATGAACTGGGAAAGACAACAATCAACAATGTAAACTTGAAGGTATTAATACAAGGCCTGAGAATGGGAAGAACAGTAGAGCCAAAGTACAGATTCGGAATCGATCAGTCAGAGTTCACGTTGCAACAAAACTGTGTTATGCGAGGAATGAGAGTAGTTGTTCCAGAACCTCTTCGTAAACGTGTCCTCAACGAGTTGCATGCATCTCATTTCGGAGCAACTAGGATGAAGTCATTAGCGAGAAGTTACTGTTGGTGGGAAGGAATCGATCAAGACATAGAGAATTTGGTAAGGAACTGCTCGGACTGTCAGCGAATTAGAAGCAATCCTATCAAAGCTCCATTGCACTGCTGGGAAACACCTACAGCACCATTTCAAAGAGTACATATCGATTTTGCAGGACCATTCTTGGGTAAACTTTTCTTCATTTTAGTAGATGCTTACTCTAAGTGGCCAGAAGTCTATATAATTCCAAACATGACAACGGATACAACTATTAGTACTTGTAAAGAAATATTTAGTCGTTTCGGTATACCATCGGTGTTGGTGAGTGATCACGGAGTTCAATTTACAAATTACAAATTCAAAGAATTTCTGAAGATGAATGGAATTGTACACAAAATGGGAGCTCCTTACCACCCTGCAACAAATGGCCAAGCCGAGCGGTATGTCCAGACAATTAAACAAAAACTTAAAACTTTGAAACCGGACATGGCAGATATTAATACCGAACTGTGCAGAATTCTTCTAGACTATAGGAAGATGGTTCATCCTTCAACTGGGAAGTCTCCTTCAATGTTGGTTTTTGGACGTGAAATCAGATCAAGAATAGATTGTATGATACCGTCTGGATGTCTCACCTCTAATGATGGTAAAACTGTAAGAACATTGGAAGAGAACGACCGCGTTGCTGTACGCGAATACTTCGAACGCTCAGTAAAATGGAGATTCGGACGAATTGAAAAAAAATTAGGAGTACTTCACTATTTGGTAAGATTAGATGATAATCGTATCTGGAAACGTCACATTGACCAGATTCGCCAAGTGGGCAATGAGTTACAAAATCAACAAACAATGGATTTTACCCGAAATGATATTCAACCTGAACCTGATATTGAACAACATGATAATAGCAATGGTCGGAATACACTTACAAATACTGAAGACTTGAATTTGCCAATAGATAATTTGCCAATAAATAATTTGCCAATAAATAATATGCCAATAATTAAAAACGAGAACACAAACTATCAAAATTGTAACAATGGTGGTATCACAAATGATGATTCCAATTGTACTAAAACTGAAAATACATTTCAAAATATAAGAAGATCTAATCGTACTATAAAAGTACCAGATCGATTAAATTTGTAAAAGTCAAAGTTTGCCTTTATATTAAAATAACAAAATCATTAAAATTACTTGTTTATTTTGACTTAAAAGTAAAATAATAATTTTGTATTTTTTTTTAAGGGGCGAAGAATTGTTATAACCTTAAGTTGTAAAGTGTAAACACTTATTTGAACCTTAAGTTGTAAAGTGTGAAACACTCATTTGAACACGCCCAATAGTTCTATAAAATATGATTGTGAACTATGCTTTATACTTGTTGAATAAAACACTCGCAAAAAGGATTTGAACAAGAGCAGTCGTGATTTATTTTAATTAAAGAATTACCATTTTAACTACGGTCACAACAACTCGGAGGCCACACGAGCGAGTAATCGCTAGCGAGTTACTAATACATCGAAACTTTTCCTACTCGCTAGCCAACTGGCTTGCCTTTTTCGAAGCCAGTTGAGTAGCGAGTAGAGTGGCGAGTGATTTGACAATTAATGTATGTACCCAACTCGCTAGCGAGTACTCGCTCGTGTGGCCTCCGGGTAACCATACAAATATATTTCGTAAATCTTGATAAGATTCCTATGACAAATTATTTTACAAATCAAACTAACCTAATCTTGTATGGCGCTGAAGGACTTATTCCTGGCTGAATTCAATTCTTCACCAAGGTAACATTCTATCTCACTTCCACTTCATAAGAAAATATGAAACACCATTTGCATTTTTAAATCTGCTGTCAAAGTAAATCTTTTTTAAAAAATTTTTTGTGCGGTGAAATCACCAAATAGATTTATGAAACATAGTATTAGCTAAGCCCAAACGGGCTTAACTGTTATTGCATTTAACATGTAAATTGCTTAGCCCCGACGCCGACGTCGTTTTTTTCGTCCAAGCCAATTCGGTCGGGCAAAGAAAAAACATACCTTTTATTACAAAATTTATAAAAAAAAATAATATTCTGTTAAAAGTGGCAGCTTTGGACAGTACGCAACAGACCCAATTTCAGGTTACCAAACACACCTATTATGAATTCATGACAACTCATAAGTGCCCCGTGCCCCTCTCTTTTCGTTGAAGAGCACTTTCCATGTGAAGGTAGAACTATAATAGTCGGAAGGGCACTGAAGCTAATGTCAAAAACCAACGAAAAGTAGCTTTCCGTACCGAAAAAAGGGGAACACACCCATAATGTAATTATTATCTATCTCTTTTTGGTATTCCTATTTCACCAAATGTCAGTTTTACTTAAGTGAGGTGCGCTCGGGAGCGCACCCATAGAAGAAGAAGTAAAGGAACTGGTGTATATCACATATACAGTGTACGTGAATGAAGCAGAAAACTGTATGCCCGAAATGTCAAATCGGTGACTGAATGGAAGAAAAAAAGTAAACAAAAAGTGATACAAGACTAAAAACATTAATAAATCATAAATTGTTAGAAAAAAACAAATAGTTTGGAGTGATTTACTTAGGAATGTATGTATACTTACTAATAACAATACAAAAATATGAAGTGCAGTGTTAAATTGTGTATATAAAGCAAGAATAAGGCGGATAAGAATCATTTCCTTTCACAAGTGATTTTTATCATATTTTTCTCAAAGAAAGCGATGTGAATTGATCATAATTTAATTAATCATCAATCAAGTAACACATTTTAAATGATTAAACTTTAAATAAACTGAGAAAATTAATAAATTAATTGAAAACTTGCACATGGTTTTTCGGTTTTAATTTGGGATACTAGTAATGTCAAACTGTGATTCTGTGAAACAGGGACGTATTTTTTTTGTTATTGGTGGTTGTAAGGCGCAACTATTTGCTAAGCGCCCTTTATATCAGGAAATTATTTTTGTTATTAAATCGATTTTGTACCTTTGGAGTTCGTATATTTATGTTAACATGTGCAACTTCAGAATATTGCTCAATTTTCTCTGTAGTGAAGTTATTAGTGCATTTTTTTAATGTTAATTAATTTGTCTATTCAAAAATTAAAATAATTTAATAAAAAATTTAAAAGGTTTCCGAAAGTCGAGTGGTAAAAGGATGACCATTCTGAAAGTGGATGAAGTAAAGCCACATTTGGGGTGCCAATTTTTTATCGATGCGAATGATTTGCTATGATTCACGTTGGTTTTTGGAGAGCCTTCTTTCATGACAATGCGTAAATTAAACTAAGTTAATCTATAATGTTCCACTGAAACAACACAATTTCAAAGAAAGTATATATTAAAACATTTTTTTATCGGTGCCTTAGAGGGTTATCATAAAAAAGTAAGTATTTTTTTAAACATACCACTGAAAAGAAAAATAAATTCAGAAAATAACAAATGATTGTTATGGCGCCCTAGTAAGTTGCCATTAAAAATCACTCCGTCCCTTTTGGAATGTATTTGTGTTTGTGAGAGCAAACACTATTATGAAAAATGCTTCACTTTTTTCCACAAATGGCGCTTCCTTATATTTTTTATTCTAAGAGCGCACCTCACTTCCGTAACCAAAGTTGAACGAAACTTGACGAAACGCTCCACTTCGCAATTATAGCCGGCGCCATATGCTTTCCGTGTATTCGCTTGTTTTCTTCCGACCACTTAAGTGCCCCTCCGAGCATTATAGTTCTAGCTTGACACTGACACTTGATTTTTTTTTTTGATAAATATAGTAAATTTTATTTTTTAACCAGTTTCATTCTTCATATCATTCATCATATCATTTAGTTTGTTTTTAGTGTTTGGTCTAGTCATTCTAGATCTTAACTCGGAGCGTAAAAGACGGAAATCTGAATTTGTTCGGGTCAACAAACTTTTTCGTAAATCATTAGACAATCCATGTCGGGTCAATAAACTGTTTGTAGACTAAAAAAACGAATCAATTTTTTTATAAGTTTGAAATAAATAATTTCTTTATATACCTGCTGTGATCCGTCGAAAATTTGAGTGCAACAATTCAATGTCATAGTGTCGTTTGCGTATGTTAACAACTTGTTAGCGATCTTATTAATTGACTGCTATGTATTCCTAATTCAAAACTGCTGACACACAATAAATGAACGAGGACGTTAAATATATTTGAAAGTTCAAGCCCTTTCCGACCTACATTTTTAGTAAGTGTTTATTTATTTTGCCCTCAACCATGGCACTATTCACTATTTGGGATTATTTGGTACTTCTTTTGGTGCTTGCTTTCTCGGCTGCGATTGGTGTTTATTATCGCCTGACCGGCGGCAGACAAAAAACAACGAAGGAGTACCTCCTTGCCGATGGTAATATGCCGGCATGGCCAGTTTCTTTCAGCTTGATGGCAAGTTTCATGTCGGCGATAACTCTGCTGGGGGTTTCAATGGAAAGCTATCAGTATGGTATGGTGTTTGTGTGGATAAATGTGTCATATGTACTTAGTACACCAATTGCAGCCTATTGGTTTCTACCAGTGTTTTACAACATGCAAAACACAAGCGTGTATGAATATTTGGAGAGGAGATTCGGCTTCACAACGAGACTTGTTGCTTCCATAGCGTTTTCTATCCAAATGATTCTATATATGGGAATTGTTCTTTACGCCCCTTCGCTGGCACTTGAAGCTGTAACTGGAATTAGTAAGGATGCTGCGATACTTACTCTTGGAGTAGTATGCACGTTTTACTCCACACTAGGGGGTATGAAGGCGGTGCTGGTTACAGACGTGTTTCAGTCGTTTCTTATGTTTGCTGCGATCTATTGCGTCATATTGTGTTCTGCATTCAAAGGGGACGGATTTAGAGCAATTTGGGATACAGCTGCTTCAAATGGGCGTCTTAATTTTGATGTTTTCACACCCGATCCCACAATTCGTCACAGCTTTTGGTCGTTGGTCATTGGAGGCTCCGTTACTTATCTCAGCTTGTATGCAATTAATCAAGGTCAAGTGCAACGTTTGATGTCCGTTAAGAGTTTGAAAGGTGCCCAGCGAGCTCTATGGCTTAACTTACCGATTTTATGTTCAATAAGTTTTTCAACTTTGTTTAGTGGCCTGGCTATCTATTATTACTACAAAGGCTGTGACCCGGTGTTACAAGGAAGAGCAAAAGTGAGGGATCAGCTTATGCCTTTATTTGTCGTAGATACTATGGCAAACTATCCTGGACTATCTGGACTCTTTGTTTCGGGGATCTTCTCTGCAAGTCTGTCATCTATAAGTTCAACTGTGAGTTCATTAGTAGCTGTTACTTTGGAGGACTATATGAAGCCTTTTTGCGAGAAAGTCCTGAAAAAACCAATGACGGAAAGTAGTACCACGCTTCCTTCAAAAATTATGGTACTTATATTTGGAGTTATATGTATTTGCTTGGCATTCTGTGCTGGAGCACTTGGCGGAGTACTACAAGCTTCCCTGACTATATTCGGAGTTGTTGGAGGTCCTCTTTTGGGTCTTTTTACAATTGGAATGTTTACAACTAAAGCGAACCAGAGGGGAGCATTATTTGGACTTTTCATGGGCTTTGCTTTCTCGTCTTGGATTGGATTTGGTCAACCCAAGCCACGAATACCAATTCTTCATTTAACAGCGACTGAGTGTATTGGTTATAATACAACTTTAATCACCCCAACTACTTCTGTTCCCGAGAACATAGAATATTTCTATTTATTTAGAGTTTCGTACCTTTTTGTTGCAGTTCTTGGTTTTTTACTAACCGTTTTCATTGGATATATATCGAGTATTGGTTTGGAGATGCTAAAATTAGCGGATAATGCCATAATTTATCTAGATGAAGCTAGAACACAACTCGACTATGATTTATTCGCACCACCGATTTCGAATCTATTAAAACGAAAATCTTTAGCACAAAGAAAATCAGGCGAACATGATTACTGTTTAAAAAATACCGAATTTTAATTAGATTTAAGATTTTTTTAAAGTGATTTGCTAGGATTGATTTATTGTTGGTATATTTAAAAAATACAAGCAACTTAAAAATGTGATGATAAGACAATACATACAAACAAAATGTTCACTCTTTATTATTGTATATAATGTTAAGTTTTACAGTTATTTCCATGGCTTTATATTTTCGAAATATTTGATTTAATTTAATTTAATTTAATTTAAGGGTTTTATTTTTAACTTAATTTTTTCCTAGTGTCTCTTAGTATGTTATAAGACAAACTGTATCAAAAACAAACAAAGTTATTTTAAAAATATATATTTTAATTTAAAAAAAACGCTTAGGTTAATACTTTAATTTTGATTGCATTAAATGGATAATTTTATTTTCATTGAATTATTTAAAGGTGAGACTTATGTTGTTTTGGTTTCTTACCAATTGTTCAGTTTATATTTCAGAGCGCTCAACCGAGCAGACGAATGAAATTTTTTTTCTTTAGTATTTTACAGTTAAACGGAGAATTCCCTGATCCCTCGGAAATATAAACTCGATAATTGTTTAATATATTCTGACATACATAGAAAAGTGCCCTCACCGATTCAATTTTTTTTAAGAACATTGGTTAAAACCAATTTTTCGTTTGAAAAATTCATGTAAGTTGAACTGAACTTAATACAAATTGCGTATGACAAAGCCCTCACTGATGAGTTCAAGTGAGTAAGCCGAACGAACATCAATTTGTAGGACTAAAGGCCATAAAAATCTATTTTGAATCAATAATTCAACAAGTCCAATCCTTAATGCTAAGTCTTCTACTTGGCTGATTTATTTCAGTAGTATATAGAATTTGTATTATAAAACCTTCTTATATATTGGTTTAAACCTACTATAAATGCTTAGAAACCATTGCGTTGGGGAAAATCTTATGCGTCAAAGATTTCCATAATTTTGTTCTATGTGCTAATAATAACGCTAACAAGCGTTACTAACAGTAGCTCCAACTAAATAGAATCTTAGTTTCTTATTTAAGGCTTAAACGATAAAGGCCTGCAACCCACCTTCATTTCAATAACAACTGCGAGATGAAACTTCCCAACAAAGATTATTCGAATATATATGTATGTACATGTACATTAGGGTGTCCGTTATTTCCCAAAATCGTTTTTAAATATCAGACACCTTCTAAATCAAAAGTGTATGCCCTAAAAAAAAATTTGGCCAAAAAAAATTTTGTCCGAGGCCATTTACACGTGGCTCTAAGCCCATACTTTTGCCATACAAATTTGTATGGGATTTTCGCTCTTTTCACGTTTTATTTTTTTTCTCTCGAGTTACTGCAGCTATTCTAATTTGTTTGCTGATTTTTGTTCTTAAATCATCCCTTTAAAAGATCTCATTCAAAAAATTTATTAACAAAAATTTAAAATTAAATATTAAGACGGTCACTTTTATGATGTTTTTATATGGGAGTTCCCATGGTAATAATCGAAGCAAAAAATTCGATTTTTTTATAAATTTTTGAATGAGGGATGACTTAAGAACGAAAAATCAACAAAAAAAAATTAGAATAGCTGCAGTAATTCGAGAGAAAAAAAAAATAAAACATGAAAAGAGCGAAAATCCCATACAAATTTGTATGGGAAAAGTATGGGCTTAGAGCCACATGTAAATGGCGTCGGACAAAATTTTTGTTGGTCATATTTTTTTTAGGGCATAAATTTTGATTTAGAGGGTGTCTGTGATATTTAAAAACGATTTTGGGATATAACGGATACCCTAATGTACATACATAGTAGCAGGGGCGTCTTTAGACAATTGGGGGCCCTGGGCCCTTAAGGATATGGAGGCCTCTTGAAATTCTTTATTGAAAACTATTTCATATTACAAGTCTTACCACAATTTTTATTAAATTTAACTATTAGACCAGGAAAAATAGCACAAATCGTATGGGGAACCTTGAAAAAATAAATTCATAAAATATTAAAATTGGAATCGACGCAGAATTGCAACCTCTATAACATATCCAAAGTCCCCCAAAATCCCCGCATTGGCTTTTTGTGTAGATGCATTTGAAGAGGTGCAGACGGGGAGAATTTGGAGGTCTATCAAACTAAAATATTTGTTTGGGTAAAACCTGATCATATGATACATGTCTTAAGGGTAGTTTTTAACGCTGAATTTAATGAAACCAAATGCAAAATGATACAACTACCCAAAAAGAAGTAATAGTCCTTTTTATGTAATGAAGACTTTTTTTTCAGGTACAATAGGTAAAATATTACCGAAAAACCTTTGAAAATAACGGTATGTTAATGAAACTTGGAATGAATGTTTCATTTGTCATAGGAACTAAGAATCAAGAGAGTCCCTAAAAATATCCATGGTGAAAGGGTGTTTTTTAAGGGGGAGGGGCAACAAAGAATGTTAACCATAACACCCACGTAAAAACTCTTACACTCATGAAACTCGCCAAAAATATTAAACTCTTCATGGCAACCAAGAATCAAAAAAATCCATACAAATATCTTTGTTCTAATAGTGTTTTTGGTGACTGTTAACTTTTGACTTGATCTACGGAAAATACGATTTAAAAAATTTATTTTTGCTTGAAAAGGCCCATAACTTTGTTAAGGGTGCTTGTATCATTTTAGTTTTGCTTTTATTAGATTCAGCGTTAAAAAATACCCTTAAATCATATAGGTACCATACTTTGTGTATATACCTCAATTACACCAAATCGGAATTTTGGCTCAAATCTTCCAACTTCTTCCCAGATTTTCCCTCTCTTTAATAAAAAACCCCAGAACAAATATATTTATGAGGACTATTTTGATTCTTGGTTGCCATGACAAATTATATATTTTTGGCGAATTTCATGAGTGTAAGAGTTTTTTCGTGGTTAACATTCTACACTTGCCCCTCCCCCTTAAAAAAAAACACCCTTTCACCATGGATATTTTTATGGACTCTCTTGATTCTTAGTTACAATGACAAATGAAACATTCATTCCAAGTTTCATTAACATACCGTTATTTTCAAAGGGTTTTCGGTATTATTTTACCTGTTGTACCTGCAAAAAAAAGTCATCATTACATAAAAAGGACTATTACTTCTTTTTGGGTGGTTGTATCATTTTGAATTTGGTTTCATTAGATTCAGCGTTAAAAACTACCCTTAAAGCATGTATCATATGATTAGGTTTTACCCAAACTAATATTTTAGTTTGATGGACCTCCAAATTCTCCCCGTCTGCACCTCTTCAAATGCATCTACACAAAAAGCCAATGCGGGGATTTTGGGGGACTTTGGATATGTTATAGAGGTTGCAATTCTGCGTCGATTCCAATTTTAATATTTCATGAATTAATTTTTTCAACTTCGGAACCCATTTTCCCTATAATTTTCTCATTTTCGCCTTGTTTTGGATATTTTTATTCTTAACTAGCTCTACCTTTACCAAACTACAACAGATCTATTAAAACGAGAATTTTTAACCTGATCTTAAATTTGTTCTTGTGCGGATAACGATTTTGCGGATTTTTTGTACCAAACGTCATTTTTTTAATTTTCGAGTTCTATTCGCTTTGATATTAATTTATTATTAAAAAAAAACAAGTTATCGAAGTTATTGAGTAAAATTTGTTCTTCCTTATTATGAAAGCCCAATTAATACTCTTAAGACTTTTTTGCAATTTTTGTCCCAAAACCTGAAAAAGCGTTAGATATAGTTGTTATTCAATTGTGTTTATTATTTATTTTATTTAAAAATTGAACTTTTCTTGAATTTCATTTTGGTACCAAAAGTACCAAAATAACTTAAAATGTTCTTTTTTTGTGAAAAAATTTAAATAATTTTAAGATTATTAATTGGTCTTTCCTGATAAGGATGAAAAAATAATGCTCTATCACTTATTTTATTAGAGCCATATAAATCCAATCTCAACTTCGCATACCTACTTTCAAAAATAATCATCGGTTGGTATACTGGGGCTGTCCAGGGGGCCCCCTAAATCGCGGGGCCCTGGCCCACCGGGCCCATGCCTAAAGACGCTACTGCATAGTAGTCTAAGAGCCAATCTGGCAGACTTACGGTATTTCAGTACGATTCATATCAAGTAGAGAGCCACTGTACTAGACCTTAGCATAGAATGGGCATTCCTTATACAAAGTCATAGTACCTCTGGGACCACTGGGGTCACAAAAGTCGAAAAAATCGACCTCGAAAACGTGATAGCAGTACGTCTGCCTCTTTGATATGTTAGACTACATAGTTTTTGCTATTCAAAAATAGCAGGAGTAACGGAGTTTTAAAAAAAATGGCTGGAAAAACTCCCAAAAAAAAATAAGCTTTCAGTTCGAGTGAATATGAAATTTCTATACAAAAGTGCCCGTTAATTCTCAGTGATGGAGTTCGCAACGAGAGATGAGTACCCAAATTCGAGAGTGAAATATGAACCGGTTCGTTATATATTTCACGATATATGTAATTTTCATTTCTCTACGTACAACCACTAGGAAAAAGGATTGAGATGTGAAAAAGTTTGACTTTTGTCAATTTATTTTTTTGGTTCAAAATAAAAATTGTAAAAAGTTGTTTCGGATCAAACCAACGACTTTATTCTTGCATTTTTTTTGCAATCAACAATTAAAACAAAACAAAATACACCAATTAACAACAATAAAAGATAAACTAATATTCGTTAGAAATTTTTCAAGATTCTGTCAAATAACTTTCAAAAAATGTAGGTATTTATTTTTTTTTTCACTCAAAGTGAATATCAAACATTTCAAACTGAAAAGCCTAGGCTTAAAGCCTAGTACTCACCTCTTGTGAAATGAAAAATTAAAACCGCTTCAAAATCCATGTGAATAATCATAAAGAAATATAATTGATTCTCCACGTGAATTTTTGGTACTCAAAGAGAAAAAATATTAATTAAGTAATTCGCCTACTTGATTGAGAAAAAAATTAAAACTTATTTTTTTTTTTTAATTTTGATCAAAGTGCTGACAAGTATTTTCGCACATATCTATAATGAATTAAATCCCATTCACAACAAAACTTCTTTGTTTGCGATTGACAAGAAACAAACAAAAAGAAAAGGAATGGATTAAGAATTCCACGTGTGGCTCGACCCACGAAAAGCCGGGCTAAAGCAAAATTCAAGGTTTAATATCCTTAGCATGAAATTTTCCCAGGTATTCACCATTCAATTTTTCTAGCTCATATAAGCAGTTTCCTACTCTTCTTCGAATTCTGCATTTGACAAATTTATGAGAAAACTTAGCATTTCGAGATTCCACGAAACTGCTCTGTTCGAAATTCCTACGATAGACTTCTTGTCCTACTCTGAACTCAACAGGTTTCGACCTTGTGTTATACACTTTGGCTGACCTTAAGTACGCCGTATCTAGATTTTTAGAAATATTTTCTCGTATTCTGTTGAGTCTAAGTCTATCGGAATTAGTGAAGACATCTATAGAAGGCTCTCGTGTACATTCTATTTTGTCTAAAATATCATACGCCGTCCCATGTTGTATCATGTGTTGACCAAATACCGCGAAGTATGGAGAACATTTTATGGCGTGATGAACATCGCTTCTCAATATAAACATGATTTGCGAAAGATATCTATCCCACTTGGTATGATCACGTCCATTGAAATATCGTAATTTGGCAATTATTTCCCTATTAGCTCTCTCAGATGCATTGGCTTGAGGTGAATATAAAGCCGTTGTTATATGTTGAACACCATAAGCATTAAGGAAAGCCGTGAAGTCTTTGGGATAAGAATTGTCGACCATTATCGCTATGCAAATACCGTGGTACACCTACCAGATTGAAGACATCGCATTGAAGATAATTAATAATATTCACCGAAGTTGCCTTTTTCATTGCTTTAAGGAAAAGAAATTTGGAAAAGTGATCTATGACGATAAAAATGACCGAATTACCATCTTTAGTCCTTGGGTATGGACCAAGGAAATCGACATAAAGCCTTTGGAATGGACGCTCGGTTACGATCTGGTTTCCCATTGCTGGTCGAAGTATTTTATTAGGTGCCTTTACTCCTTTGCATAAGTTGCAGCCATCTACATACACCTTGACATCGCGAGCCATACCTGGCCAAAAATACTTTTGCCGAATGCGAAAAAGTGTTTTAGAATATCCGCCATGACACGCAGCAGCAGAGTTATGCGCATTTTCGATCACCTGTCTAATCAAATTCTTAGGGATCCAAATCATCCACAGACTATCTTCCTCGTCATTTACACCTTCCCTAAATCTAGTTCTTTTATATATAAAGTTTTCGGAGACACACAGATCTGGGAGGACCTCACCACTAGATTTAATCTTCTCCCGCAAATTGGCATATTCTTCACTCTCGAATTCTGGAGAATTTAAATCAATTTCCATTGCATGATAATCAACACTGAGTTCCTCCATATCTAACCTTGAAAGGGTATCGGGCACTATATTGAGAGATCCCTTCCGATGCTCGATTTTGAAATCAAAGGCTTGCAGCTTCAAACTCCAGTGAGCTAACCTACCATCCAAATCCTTAAGCGACATAAGCCACTTGAGGCTAGAATGGTCTGTTAGTATTCGGAAGGGCAATCCCTCAATATAGGGTCTAAACCTTTTCACACAAATTACCGCGGCTAGACACTCTAATTCAGTGACCGTATAGTTTCGTTGTGATTTATTCAATTTCCTTGAGACGAAGGCAATTGGTCTTTCATGGCCTTCATCGTCATATTGAAATAAAACACCACCCACACCAACACTAGACGCGCGTCACACTGGATGGTAAATTCTTTTGTGAAATCTGGTTGAACTAGTACCGGGGCTGAACTGAGTGCTGGAGTTAGCTCAAAAGTTTTGCCTTTTTTGAGACAATCCGTGAGAGGAGAGGTGCAGATAAATCCGCGAAATTTGCAATGAATTGTCGGTACCAACCAGCCATACCAATAAAGCGTCTGACTTGGCGGACCGATTTTGGTAATGGAAAATCAGTGACAGCATTCACTTTGGACGGATCTGTTTTCAAGCAGCCATGTCCCACGATGTACCCGAAGTACTTTATTTCGGCCTGACAAAATTTGCTTTTCTCTATGTTAATGGTCAGCCCAGCATCTCTTAGACATTTAGATACTTCTGAAAGAACTTCCAAATGTCTTTCAAAATTTTCTGTACACACAAGGAGATCATCAACATAAACAAAAACACACTCGCGTAATCTTGACGGAATGACCTTATCCATAAGAGCACTTAAGGTTTGTGAAGCATCGCTCAATCCAAAGGGCATTACATTAAATTGCATGAGTGGCATGCCTGGAACTGCAAAAGCTGTTTTTTGTTTGTCACTTTCTTTTAATGGAATTTGCCAGTAAGCATTTTTCAAGTCAATTCCGGAAATAAAATGAGTATCTTTGACTCGACTTAGCAATCCATTCATGTTAGTGAGGGGATAAGCACTCTTCCTAGATTTGCTATTTAATTTTCTATAGTCGACGCAAAATCTCACTTTACCTCCTTTGTCGACAAGAACAATCGGACTGGACCAGGGACTATCACTAGGTTCAATTACTTTTAGTTTAAGCATTTCTTCAATTTCCTTGTAAGCTTGTTTTTGTCTTGGTGGTGAGAGAGGTTAATATTTGGATTTGATGGGAGCTATATCACCAGTATCAATGGAATGAGTAATTAAATGCGTACGACCTAAGCCCTCCTTGGAAAACGAAGGAAAACTAGCTATTACATTGTCGAGTTCGTATTTTTGAAACTGATTTAGCTCATGTAATTTCGATGGTGCCGGAGTAGAATTATCAAGACATAATTCAGATATAATATTTGGTGCTAATTGAAAATCTCGCCAAAAATTTACTCCTAAATAAACTTTTTGTTGCAGCGAAGGCACAACATATAGAACAAAACTTCTTTGGAAATCCCATTGAAGGTTACAGAGATTTGGCAAAATCCGACAATATTCTGTTTTGCTCCATCAGCAGTACTAATACAAGATTTTATTTCTTTAATCTTAACATTGTTACGTTCTATGAATTGTAGACTTTCCTTGCCAAGAGCACTAACAGAAGCACCGGAATCAAGAAGTGATAGTACTGATTCTGTACCAATCTTAACATTGTGCAAATTGTTGTCGCTTCTATAGCTAATCGAAAACTCTTGCGCTTCTTAATCTTTCTCGTGCCTTCAGAATTTGTTTTGAAGGTTCGGCGTCAAAAATTTTGGAACGAAATTTATTGTAGTTCTGCTTCCTTTGATGCAAATCGATGTGAAAGGTTTTGTCCCTACTTACTGACGGATTCAGAACTTGCAAGGGTCTCTTTAAAACTGTTATATTAGTTTGTGGTGTTCGAATATCAGATTGATTATTGCGAAGATTGGAAGACCTATGGTCATCACAACCCTCGAGTTTTAACGTTGGCTCGGGAAAGTTGGGAATGAGCGAGCGTTCCCGGCAGCCATCTCGCCCATCGATCGGTTTCTCACCAAATGCTTTTTGCAGGTGACTGTAGTCACGTTTTTCGCACCACATTTATAACAAAAAAGATTGCGTTGCTCCAGGGGGCATTTAAAGAACGAATGTCCAATTGCATCGCAATTCCAGCATTGGTATTTGGTGGTATTAATAGTACTATTTTGGCTGAATGCATCTACATTAACATCATTTTCACTATTATTGTCTGTTCTGATTTGGTATTCTTTTCCTTCGATTTCATTTATATTAGGTTTGAATCTAAAGGAAGTTGAAGGGTGTTGGCGCATTAAATGTTTTTCAGCACGTCTTGCGATTTCACGGAGCCTTTGTAAATTAACATCGTCATAAGCAAATAACAAAAAACCTAGTGATTCCTTTGCGTTGCTTTTAAGGAGTTCTATGAGTTTTTTTAATCGCTCATGGGTTCATTTAAACGGGAATTCATAGTGACAAGAGCTGTGGTACGTTCTTTTTCTAACCATAGTTAACTATAGTTAACTATAGTTAACTTTCATCGTTCCTTTAATTCAAAAAAGTTACTTTATTTAACTCTATGACGTCATTGAGTCGTTCCTAAATTCAAAGTTAAAGTGTCAAAAAGTAACTTTGAGTAACTTTTTCCAACTCATCTCCTTGATATGAGTTGAAAGGGTTAATCTGTCAAAAGCAGCTGAAATCACAATGTTTTCATTTTGATTTATTTTTTTTGTTTGCTTCTCGATCGTTCGGTTTGGAATTGATTTCATTTTTGTAATAAATATTTTTAATTTAATTGATTTAATCGTCGATAGTGAGTTTTGAAATTGTTTTTTAAGTTTTGCGACATTTTTTATCCGATTTGATCGATTTATAATAAAGAAATTTGTGCTAGTAGTGAATGAAAAAAAAAGATAGCAAATAATTGCAAATATTTTGCTAAAATATTCCATTTTGTGCTTGAATGAAGTGAAATGAAACTTAATTTGAATAAAAATATGTATTTTCAAAGTGCTAATAAAAGTTCTTTTCAATAAATCTCATGGAATCACAATTTGTTCTTGATTTTTAATTCCAAATCTATTTCGATTTTTTTTTTTCATCCATTTTGTTTGACATATCAACCATTTCTAACTTTGGTCGTTCCTAAATGAAAAGTAACTCAGAGTAACTTTCTTAACTATGACATTGCAACTCTTATTTTTGACACATTAACCATAGTTAACTAGAGTAACATAAAAGAACGCACCACTGTGAAAAAGTCGTCGAAAAATTCTTTTTGACCTTGTCGATGCTCTAGCATTCGTACAAGTTTGTCGTGATCGTTTTCAACGTGACTGAACTCTCGTATTAATGCTTCCTTGAAAGATTGGTAAGAAAAGGTTCGGTTTTGTTTTGAGAAAAGCCAAAACCACTTTTCTGCCTTTCCTTCTAATAATAGATGAAAGTTAGACAGCAAGAATTCCCATGAGCACTGAGAGCGTTCTTTTAAGGTTTCTACTTTGAAAATGAAATCGTGGATACTTTCAATGCCATTAAAAGATATTTTCCATTTTTCAATTTTGCAGTTTTGGTCTGATCTGGTGGGAGAAGGTCGCACTTCTTGCTCAAACGGGGGTAATTTTTCAGAAAACCCTCTAAAGTTACGTGAAGAATATGAAAACATATTTTCTCGTGCTTGATTTTGCCTGATTGTCTCGACCTGATTTGTTATATTATCTTTAAAAGATTTAAGTTCTTGCATGAAAGTTTGTTGATTATGAATCATTGTTTGTTGAAGAGTTGATATCAATTTCTCAATATCATTTGACTCAACAACGTTCGGCTTATTTTGTGTACGGGGCCTTTTAGTTGTGTCAGTCATTCCTTGCTGAAATGCTACGGATGTAGCACCTGTTGCTTCAGTTAAATCATTAACATGTTCCGGTTGGGAAACTTGACCTGGTTTAGGTAAATTAAGAATTCTAGTTGGAGAGTGAACAACCTTTGGTATTGTACCTGTATCTCTTGGTGATATACCACTTTCATTAAAATCCGAATCATCATTCAAATTAATTTTGGCTGGGTTTTTCTTTGAAGGGGTATTCTTCTTCTTATTTGAACGCGATGTCATTGTGTTGTTGATTTTTGAAAACTGCCTTCTGCTAATTTAAACTATGGGGTTGCTTTCGGATGTCGCGAAAGATCAAGTGAATTAGTTTGCCAATGTCTTAGAAAAAAAAAAAAATAACTTTCAATTTAAAATTCTATCACAGCTACGTTATACAAATATCTTGTACTAAAGGACTTATGATACCTAATAAAAAAAAAAATTCAATTATTTTAGCCCGTCGCGATGTATAAACAGCTTGGGCTGTTAACTACAGACTTACGATACTAAAATAACTTACTCAAAACAACGAAAGGAAACAAAACGCTATGCAAATTAAACATGCATAAATTCTTTAGACTAGGTCTAAACAATTTGACTATGTTTAAGGAAAAAAAAAATGAATATTCATGGCAACTCGTCAACAAATTACTCAATAATCGGGACTCATGAATACAAATAAAGTTACTATCCAAAAAAAATAAGCTTACTCGTTGGGCGCCATATTTGTTATTCCAATAATCCTTTTCCTGTGGGCAAACGTAATAAGAATGCTCTTAATAGAGAGGTCCGATTTATGGTGGCATGCTTGTTAAGACTTAGCTCGTCGGTGGGGAAGGTTCTTATAAAATGGAATCACCCTCAAGAACAACAAATAAATTCATGCCGAGACTCAACATAGATATACTATGATCTTTCTGATATTTCAGATATCCTTGCGCGGACGGACTATTAAAACATTGACAATGGGTACATTGATGTTGTGCACCTGAGTACATTTTTCCCACCCTTGAAACGCCTTTGGTAATATTCGTACTCTACTTTTGATATTATCCCTAAAATTAACTCTTCTTTACTCTAATTCACTTCATGCACGAACATCTTCAGCAGTCCCCATAAGTTAAACTTTTTAATATGTTTTCATTTCAATATAGGTACATTAGGGTGGTCCTTAAATTGGACATTGTCTTGGATAGCCCTCATTCGATTCAAAACATTGAAAAACAATTTCCCTAATTTTTTCAGATTTTTATTTCACCCCCCTCGTCTCCCTTTTTTCACTTCAAGGTACAAGTAATGGAGTTAGGGTGATTCTTATAACACGCAAAAAAAAAGTCGGAACTTATAGATTAGATTCAGACGAAAAAAAAATCGTATTGGAGGGGGGGTCTATTCCCCCCCGTTCAGGCAGGAGGGGTAATTTTCTATAAATTTGACCAAAAATTAAAAAAAAATTATTAAAAAACAACGGGACCACTTACAATGGCATGCTATAGCTTTTTTTAAAAGCCATGAATCCAGTCTCTAATATATTTTTTAAATCAAGTTTTTATTGTAAATAGTTTTTGAAAAAATAATTTTCAAACCTTAAAAATAAAAACAAAAATAATAGTTTCTTACGTTTGAAAATTATTTTTTTCAGAAACTATTTACAATAAAAACTTGATTTAAAAAATATATTAGAGACTGGATTCATGGCTTTAAAAAAAGCTATAGCATGCCATTGTAAGTGGTCCCGTTGTTTTTAATAATTTTTTTTCTATTTTTGGTCAAATTTTTAGAAAATTACCCCTCCCGCCTGAACGGGGGGAAATAGACCCCCCCTCCAATACGATTTTTTTTTCACCTGAATCTAATCTATAAGCTCTGACTTTTTTTTTGCGTGTTATAAGAATAACCCTAACTCCATTATTTGTACCTTGAAGTGAAAAAAGGGAGACCAGGGGGGTGGAATAAAAATCTGAAAAAATTATGAAAATTTTTTTTCTCCATTTAGAGTCATTTGATGCCTATCCAAGTTGGATTTTCAAAAAAACCCAAAATAAGGACCACCCTAAGGTACACATTATTTATTATTATTCAAGACATCCTTAAGATTTATAGTCCAGTAAATAGAGAAATTTTACTACTGACCAAATGGAAAAAAATAGCGGCAGGCTGAAATTTTGCAGGTCGTTTCGGGGGTAGGTATACAACTTAAATCTAAGTTGGCGACCTCCTACCCCTTGCAGGGGCGGTGCCACGCCCACTTTCCTTAAATCCTGGTTTCTGAAGAAACGGCTGCACCGATATGAATGAAATTTTCATAATTTGTTAATATAGTCGTAGAAAAAATTAAGAAAATTGTTTAAGTAAAATCCGCCCACTGCCACGCCCACTTTTCTTATTTCTTTGTTTCTAATAAACTGCTCCAAGGATTTCCATGAAATTTTAAGAGTTGGTTCTTATGGATGAAAAAAAAATCTCAAATTGGTTGTAGTAAAATCCGCCCACTGTCACGCCCACTTTCCTCATGTCCTTATTCCTCGGAAACCCCTCTAACGATTTGTATGAATTTCTGAGAGTTAATTCTTATGTACGAGAAAAAAATTAAAAAAAGTTAAAAGTTAAAGTGATGTGCATAATCAAAACAATTGGATTTCCCACAACCTTATGAACACTGATGAATAATACTAATTGTAAGTCTCGCTCGAAAAAACAAGACTTGAAAGTTCTACACACTCCAAATAGCCGTCTTACAGAGACAATATTGAAGAAAAGTCGGAGCGCTTAGTGGGCGGATCTTACTAAAAGTGCTTTTTTAATCGATATACATATAACACTGGTCAACAAAATTTAATTATTTTTTTGTTATAGAAACCAAAATATACTTTTCCGTAGGTTTTTGGTGTGCTGAACTTGAATCTGAAGTCAGAAAAATTCTATCGGGCTACGTTTTTGAGATATTCCCGTTACAAAATCGAAAAAAACGTTTTTTTGCTGTTTTCAAAATTGTATTGTAACGTGAAGTAAATTGTTTCAACAAAATTTTCAATGGTTTCTGAAAGAACTAATTTTCTTCTTTTGAAATCAGTTTAAATCTTTCCGATACCTCTTTTCTTCTCGGAGAAATCTTCAGTTAATTGTAGGCCTTCCATTTATGACATAAATACAATGTTAAGGAGAATGGGCAAAAATTTATGGGAAATGATCCATTTCCCAATACGAACGTGTGATATATCGTTGAAAAGGTTATTTTGAGTACATCATTTCACTATATGGCCGTTAAGCTCTAAACCATGGGGTTCACGAGATATTCAGCTAATGTGGATTGGAAACACATTATTGTTCTTTCGGTGCTTTGAAGCCGAATATCTCGCGAGCCCCATGGTTTAGAGCTTAACGGTCATATAATGAAATTATGTACTCAAAATAACCTTTTCATCGATATATGACACATTCGTATTGTAAAATGGACCATTTCCCATAAATTTTTACCCATTCTCCTTTACATTGTATTTATGTCATAAATGGAAGGCCTTCAATTAACTGAAACTTTCTCCGAGAAGAAAAGAGGTATCGGAAAGATTTAAACTGATTTTAAAAGAAGAAAATTAGTTCTTTCAGAAACCATTAAAAATTTTGTTGAAACAATTTACTTCACGTTACAATACAACTTTGAAAACAGCAAAAAAACGGTTTTTTCGATTTTGTAACGGGAATATCTCAAAAACGTAGCCCGATAGAATTTTTCTGACCTCAGATTCGAGTTCAGCACACCCAAAACCTACGGAAAAGTATATTTTTGTTGCTGTAAGAAAAACCTTGTTGACCAGTGTAATAGTACAATGATTGTCCATTTAGCTGCGAAATTAAGAACAAATCTTTACGCTATGAAAGAACTCAATTAAATGATTTTAATCAATCTGAAGACTTCGAGGCCTGATTTGGGTTTTTATTTTTATTCAAAAACTAAGTCGTTACTCCCTAATACAGTTCGTAGGATTTAATAAATATATATGAAAGAGGAGCGTGACTATACCTGTGGGTTTCACTAAACCAAAAGTGCTTCGCAAATCTTTATATGGGTAATTCCATGAAAAAGTGGACATGAAGATAGAAAAATGGAAAATTTATCTCGCCCTCTGTCTATTGTTCGCTAGTTTTAAAATTAGAATTACAAAATATCCTACAAGTAATAAGCATACGGCTAAAAATAAAATAAAATTATAAAAGGCTTAGCCCTAAATTTTTAAATTAAAAGCGTGAAATAACGTGAGTTACCGACTTTTTGTAACGTGAGTTACCACGTATTTTATTAAATTTGTATAAAATATTTTCAATAATTTAAAATTTGTGTACAGATAAAAACAGGCTGATAAATTCTTATATCTAATGCAACAAACCTGTTAACCTTCATTGGTTTGTTTAATTTTTAGAAAATATGCATAGTACTGCTACAAAACCCGTGTCCAAATATGGTAACGTGAGTTACCAACATGTTTAAGTATTTATTTTTCCCAAAAATTTTATTTTTTCCTAGAAGTCGAAATCATTACCATGTATCGAGTTTATATTTTGTTTTATTTATATTTATATAAGTATGGAAATTTTAATGAAAGAGAACGTGAAACTCTCCCAAATGTAACGTGAGTTACCATGGAATTGCCCATATCACTAGTATGAGAACTCCAAATCAGTTTCTGAGAAATCAAGATATAAAAAGTGGGCGGACTTAAATGAAATTTTGTTTTAAATTTTGTTCTCGTTCAAAAGAATAAACTCTGAAAATTTCATGCAAATCGTAGGAGCCATTTTCGAGAAACAAAGAAAGAAGAAAAGTGGGCGTGGCAGTGGGCGGATTTTACTTTTACAATTTTTTTAATTTTTTCTACGACTATATTAACAAATTATGAAAATTTCATTCATATCGGTGCAGCCGTTTCTTCAGAAACTAGGATTTTAAAAAAGTGGGCGTGGCACCGCCCCTGCAAGGGGAAGGAGGTCGCCAACTTAGATTTAAGTTGTATACCTACCCCCGAAACGACCTGCAAAATTTCAGCTTGCCGCTATTTTTTTCCATTTACAATTCTAATTTTACTGTACTATTAAGAAAGATTGCAAAACAAAGCAAGATTAAAGTTAAGTGTGACTAAAGTATTTAAAGTATGCAATTTCGAGAACAAGAATTTATTAATTATTGACTTCAATTTTTAAAACTAATTATATCGATAAAATACTTGAAAATATTTGAAATGTAACGTTAAACACAAAAAATAAGAATATAAATTAGGTCTTTATTTTATTTTGGTTAAGAAAATGTAAGTATCTGTTGATATGAAAATGTCTGGAGTTAATATAGATGGCAATCAATAAAGAAACTTACATGGATCCTCGATGAAAATGTGCGCACATAATCCTTCTTGATCCTGTTAAATTTGGACGTAATAATTTGTTTTGTTATATATCCTCCTCACAACAGACACTTAAAAAATTAGATTTACGAATTAAAGAGTGAAATTTAAATTAAACAAACTGAACACGAATAAAATGAAATAGCTAATTATTAAGTTATCCAAGATAGTTAAGGTTTTAGATTTTTTTGTTTTTCTTTTTTTCAATTTGTCTTCTTTTCATTAATATTTAAATCACCAACACAGCACTAGCTCGAAGCAATATTATTAGATAAGTTAGATTTAATTAATTTCTTTTTTTTTTTGTTCCCATTGATTTTGAAAATTTTGAAATATTTGAATTAAAATGAGGATTAAGTAATCAATTCTAGGAAATTTGAGATCAACACTGAATTAGATATTATTAGATCAGAGCAGATGGTCAATAAGGAAGATGTTCAGTAAGGAAACTTCTCTTCATTTGAAGTCTTATCTTCCTTTTCCCTAATGATCTCAACGAACCGGGGATATATCGTTTCTTTTTTCTATTGTTAGTTTCTATGAAAAGAATAAATATTTCCATTAAGGATTTTCTTTCCGTCCAATATTTGTAAAAAAGGAAACAAAAATGCAATACTTACAATGCAATTTTTAACAAAATTCACCGAAATATTTTCAAATTCTTTTCTAGAAAATTTTAGAATAAGTTTTCCTTTCAAGATAAAATTTGATTTATTTTTTTTTTGTATTGCCCAACTCAATGCCTTTTCGATAATGAAAATTTTATACAGGAGAAAAAATATTAATCAAGTAATTCGCCTACTTGATTGAGAAAAAAATTAAAACTTATTTTTTTTTTTAATTTTGATCAAAGTGCTGACAAGTATTTTCGCACATATCTAGGTATAATCTTTGTATATGAAAGATTCTACATATATAAATACAAAGATTCTATATAAATTCAGCACAGAAAATGTTATTTCTTAAGGAACCATTTCTTTTTTAATAATCAAGGATAGAGGAATAGTGGAGGTTTTAAAACAAATGTGGTTTCTTTCTTATTAGTCCAGTCAATTTGTGCTCAAAAGGGCAAATTGTGGGATTTTTCAAATTAGGTAGTAAGACGAAAACCAACGATTTCTCGAAGACGAATGGAGGTATTTGAAAGATTCAAAAAGAATTTTTAAGTAAAATGTTCATATTTCAGAATGACAATAAACATTTTTTCGAAAAAAATTACCTCGAGAACAAAAAAAAATAACCCTAAATTTGTATAAAAAATGCATATTTTTTGTTTAATTTTTAGATTCGAGTATCTCAAAAAGAGCAATTTCAAGGCCAGATTCAAACTCAACGCATCGAAGACCATCAGAAAAGTAAAATTTCGGTTCATGTTACAGACAAAAATTAAAATTTTGTCACACAAAGTAATTTCTTAGCGCTTTCGAGTAGATTTTCGAAAACAGTAAAAATACGTCAATTTTCGACTAGCGCTTGAGTCCAAATGGATTGTTGCAGAAATGTACATATGTACATATATGTATCTCAATAACGCAATTATTGAAGACCCTTTGGTGTTTTTTGAGAACCGAAAAGCCCATGTTTTGTTTGACAATTCTTATGGGTTGTTAAGAAAACCTGGTTCAACCGTGTTTAAACTTCAACGAACAAACCTTTTCACAAAAAATGCGGGTCCAAACAGAAAAATGTTCATATTTTAAATTATGTATTTTGTTATTATAAATCATCGAAATTAATTCTAAATGTCAAAAACAATATAATTTGGTTTGAGGTATGAGAGAAGCTACTCCGTTTGAATGAGGAGGTGCTCTCGAGTTTGTTTATAATTTTATTTATACGAAATGGGAGCAGGTACTTTTTTACTGAGCACATCCTCTGATTCTCATGGAGTACCTGCTCTGAGTACGTGCTCCGTTTTATTCATATCACCCGCTATTTTAATAACATTTAAAAAAAACTTTTATTTAAATTTTTATAGAAATGAGATAGGCCGTTGATGAGAAAATCAAAATGAAAAAGCGTTATATGACAGGTACCGTTAATAGCAGTTTCTTGTAAAAACGAAGATTATCAATAAGTAGGGGGAAGGCGGGAGACTTGAGCCACTTTTTGTAAAATTGTTGATAAAAACTTGTCTATTTATCTCAGCCGCATGAAAGATACATCTCTATTAAGCTACACTTATCTATTTTGAAACTAGTTAAATTGGCTTCAAATATATGCAATCGGTTTCAACCCAGAGCAAATTGTTTGAAGAAAGATTTTCGGCTCAAGTCTCCCGCCCCTACAGGAGATTTGAACACCCCCTGGGGGAGACTTGAACATACCCAAATTGAACAAGTTAACAATACAAAAAATGAGATCATCGTCTATGATTTTCATAAAACTCAACTGTTACTATATTTAACGTATTATTTGCTAAGAAAAATGTTTTAAAAATGTATACACGAAAATATTGATACGAAATTAAAAACAACCTTAAAAACCGTAACAAACGAAAATAAATTCAAAACTTAAATAAACCCCTCCTTGGGAAATACAGTAAGAAGATTGTAAGATTTTTTAAACATAATTTGAGCATTGTTATCCTTGTATTTCCTCCTCTGCGGCAGTTTTTTAACTTTTTTTTGGTTTTGCTCCTCATTTTCGTATGATCAAGTCTCCCTACAATAAGTGGTTCAAGTCTCCCGTCCACGCTTTTTGAGACAAAAGAGATTATAAATTCTATTACGTAAGCTGTTGCAATATTTTGCACGGGTATTTACAAAAACAATTATTCAAGGAATAAGATCATACTAAATTATTTAATTAACTACGAGATAAAAAAAAGTTATGAACTGAAAAGAAAAAAAAATTGTTTAACTTTTCAAAGCGAAAAATGCATTTACTCGTCCAGGAACCAAAATAATATGTTGATCCTGAAACCTTTTCATTAGCAAATAGAAGGTCATTTTCTGCTTCGGATGTATAAACTCTTCTAGAATTTAAGGGTAGTCTGAGTGAAATATTGCGAGTGGCTCATGTCTCCCGTATGGTCAAGTCTCCCGTTTTCCCCCTACCTACCAATTTTTTACAGTAATTCACGGATTTGTTAATCAAAATCGTTGGAGCCGTTTTTGATGTAAATAAACTTTTCTCTAGCGGTTGTATGGAAAATACCGTTATTTTTGTAGCTAAAAAGAATCAGTTTCTCCTCTAGAAAATTACCAAGAAACTTTAATGCGAACATTTTAAGAAAATCGCTTCAGTGGCTTAGGACTTAGAAGTACCTATATTAAGGCCATCTGCACACGACGCGTCTCGTCACAGACGCGTACTGCGCTTGTATGCAGATTATGTGCAGATTGTGTGCAGCGCACATTGATTTCAATGAGTAACTGCACACGAGGCGTACGCAACGCTTGTCGTACAGGAGTTTCAGTATCTTCGATGACGCCGGTCGTAAATGTTTCATTATGTGCATGGACAATTTCTTTAAAATGTCAGATTCATCGAAAAATTTGTGTTATTGCTGGAGAGTGAGTGTTTGTATAGTAATACATGGCAAGAATACGCCAGAAGAGACTTGAAAGAAAAAGCATAGGCAGCAAATTGCAAAACAAATGCAATGGTCAGATGAATTTAATAAATAAAAAGATTGATATCTTTAATACAAATGATATGAAATGCAGAATCAAATAGATTTTTGCAAAAAATATTATTCGACGATGACGATACGCTTCGTGTGCAGAAGATTGGGCGTAGAGAAGTCGTCGCTGCATGACGAATCTTGTACACGTCTATGACGCGACGTGTCGTGTGCAGAAGGCCTAAGGTATACATTGTACTTCCCGAGACAGCTAAGTTCCCGTCTCAACATTTTGATAGCCTTATCTCATTTAAATGAGATTTGGCCTTTTTTGCATATGGAAATATCTCAAATGAGAAAGATCTCTAAATTGAGAGAGACCTCTTTTCAAAAAGATTTATCTCAAGTTAATTTTGCATATGAAAGCTAGCAATATCTAAAAAATAAGATATTCGCATTCCACCCTTTGGGTAGGACAAGGCTTTTGCTATGTATAAAGTGGGTCAGTGTGAGTATAAACCCGATTTTCGGGGTTGAAAGCTCCTCCATTTGGTAACAATTTTGAAAAATAGGGATAAAAGTATTCCCAAGATATCTTAAGAACCGTTAGTCTAAGGAAATGATCCTTTTTTATAGAAAATTAAATTATGTACAGTTTATGTTAAGATACTTTTACTGTTAATATAAAGAAGTTACAGTTGAAAAGAGACGAACGTTTTCGAAAATAATATTATTAAAGCGTTAAGGGCCCTGGAGACGCTCAAACATGGTGCGAGTGAACATAGTTCGACTAAACTCCGCAGACACTGAAACCAAGTAGGAACCAAACAACTCGAACTTCATTATTCTCACGACTTAAGGGCCCTGGAGACGCTCGAACTTGGTGCGAGTCAACATGGTTCAAGTACTATGTTCGAGTTGATTTTATTTGTCTGCGGGCTGGTTCGAGTATAAATTATTTGGTGTCACTTAACAAAAATTTGGTCTCATCAAAATCAAAAGGAGTTTGATATTTTTCGATGTTCGAGGGCGGGGCTAGTAGTTTGTCGTAACAGATTTGACTGTTTGCGGACCGGTTTCGTATGTTTACTCGAACATTTCGGTTTAATTTTGAGTTCAATATTAAAAAATAAAAAGAAAAATTTCAAATAACCTGAATAAAAATAAATAAATAAGTCGTAAGATTAATGAAGTTCGAGTAGTTTGGTTTCTGTGTCTGCGGAGTTTAGTCGAACTATTTATGTTCACTCGCACCATGTTCGAGCGTCTCCAGGGCCCTTTATATGTTATTCACAATATTCACTGTCACATTTATTTAATTTTCTTTCAGGTTGTTTGGCATTTTTCTTTTTTTTTAATATTGAAATTCAAAATTATACCCAAATGTTCGAGTAAACCTATAAAACCGGTCCGCAAATAGTCGAATCTGGTACGACAAACGATTAGCCCCGCCCTCGAACATCTATAAATATCAAACTCCTTTTGATTTTGCTGAGACCAAATTTTTGTTTAGTGACACCAAATAATTGGTACTCGAACCAGCCTGCAGACAAGTAAAATCAGCTCGAACATAGTACTCAAACCATGTTCACTCGCACTATGTTCGAGCGTCTCCAGGGCCCTTTATATTTTGTTTTCAATTAATTTTATCGAGACAAATTTACGGTAAAAAGAACATAGATATAAGTTGTAACGAATTTAATTTTCTATAAAGTTCAAGTTTAGTTTTTGATCAAATTGATTGTATCTCCAGATATAATGCAAGCCCTTTTTCACCCTCTTTTTCAAGATGCCGTGTCTAACGAAATATGCTGATTGAAAATTTTTATGTGAAATAATTTTAATAAGTGCTCCATCATTGCACGCATTTCATACAAATAAATACCTCATATTTATTTGTAGTTGATGTTTTACCGGCAATATTATAGAACCGTTCGCAAATGTTTTCATGTTCCTCTGGCCAATGCAGAATGATTAAAAGAAAATATCTTTAATCACTGCACAGACTCGATGGATGGAAAGTAATCTATGGTTTAATTTGCATCTGCTTTGCACGTTTATGCGAAACTTTTCGTTAAAAGCGAACAAATCTGAAATTTCGTAATTTGTTTTCCTATTATTTGTCACAAGATGATCACTTGCATCACTATCGCACCGGCCTTAGAGACATTTTCAGAATAAAAAGAAAATTTTATCGGCAAATTACAAAATTGTAGATGAAATTGCAAACGATCTTTCTCTTGTAGATTTTTTCAAGAACTTAACAAATTTGTAATGTCATTTAGTTTGGTGAAACAGAAAATTACAAAAAAAATGAGATTCTACAAATTTGTAACTTTGTAAATTACAAATAATTTTTTTTTTTGGTGAAACAGAAATTAGCATATTCTTAAGAATTTCCCTTTGTAAATTACAATTACAATTAAAATTTTGTAAAAAAAAACATTTTGTGAAACCGAATAAATCGATTTTTCTACAAATTTTGTAAAAAATCACTTGTAAATTACAATTTGTAAGTTGGTGAAATAGGCCACTGGCCATGTACTAAAAAGAATAATTAATGTTACCGAAGACTTTTATTATGAGGGGGATAAAAAGGGGCGAATTGGGGTCCCCCCGGTTTTTATTTAATTTCTCAATAATTAACAATTTTACGAGGAAAAATCTCAATACAAAAATTATAGCTTTTATAATTGCGCACAAAAATTATCATAATACATTTTTTTGTAGAATCGATGCTTTCGAATATGAAGTCTTAATTAGAACTTATAAAAAGTCAAGTCATTTGCGTAACAGTTGTAAGCCATATCAAAACACAGGTTTACAAATATCAGTTAACTTTTTGACACGTTCTAAGGGTAATTTTTTACGCTGAACTCAAATCCTTTATCCATTTTTCGCTATCAGCTATATCAGTTAGAAAACGCAAAAAAACACCTTTTCGCCACTTTTGGGGCTATGTAACTATGCGAATTGATTTTTTTAAAGGTCTATATTTCTGATATATACCTATATCAGCTTTAATCCATTACTTAAATCTTACTTTTGAGAGATATTAAATTAGTTATAAGTCCTCATCTGACTACATATAATTTTAAAAATGCTTTCTCTTTGGCTTACGTAGCTTTCGACAGGAGCAGGTACCTAAAATATGTTCTAAAAAGAGTTTTTAGTGTAGATTTCAAATCTGGAATTCATTTTTTGCTATCAGTTCAACTTTTGGAAATAAATTAAAAAATCACCCGTCACAAAGTGTAATGAAAGTGCACGGTTTATATGCATTTTGGTCCGTTTCACGTGCAAGATACCAACAATAGTCACTTAACATACCATCATCCCAAAAACCTTTGTAACTTTTTTCTATTCTTTCTTAATCTTGGAGAAGTCACTCTCCTTGCTCATCACAATATATTGAAAAATGCAACTGAGGATTTCTCAAAAAGTAAAAGAAATATGAGGACGATTAGAGCTGAGTTTTGAAGATTAAGATTGGTACTTTCAGAAATCTGTACAATAAAAAAAAAAATCAATTTCGCATAGTTACATTACCCCAAAATGGGGGAAAAAAAGGGTTTTTTGCACTTTCTAACGGTAATATCTCGAAAACCAGAGCTGAAAGCGAAAAACGGATAGCGGATTTGAGTTCAACACGAAAAATTAACCTAAGATCAACTCTTACTTAGTCGTGCTGAAAACCTCGTACCCCTGTGTAATAGTCCTTGAGGTGTTGAACCTTTCGCCGTTTGCTGCCTATCTACGTGCCGAACAGGTGTAAAATTTGACCTAAATTTTGTATATCGATTCATTTCAATTTCAATGCCTATTGGTCGGAGGGAAAAAGTGTGCATATTATAGAAATATTAAGATTGCAACTTTGAACAAATGTTGTCATAGGTCCATCTCTATGTAGTGAATCCCTAAGAAGATAAAGAGCCACGCATAGTTTCCAAATCATCACTTGTTTACCTGAGTGTTTTATGGAAATTTTGCCGCTTTCTGTCACTGGACAAATAACAGAGAGTTTGACATATCACAACAATTGTTCAAAATTTCAAGCTTAATATTTCTTGTATGCATACTTTTTCCCTCCGACCAATAGGCATTGAAATAAATCGATGTAAAAAATTTACGTCTAATTTTACACCTGTTCGACACGGTTTAAGGAAGGCAAGATGTGACTAACAATGTTACGCGAATGAATTGACTTTTTATGTCGTTGGCTCTCAGTCTATTAGACATTAGAGTTTTACCTTTGAACTGACGTTATGTACCTTCATAATATGTAGGTACGTATAACAACATGAGATTTAAATAGTCAAAACATAATAAAATAATTAATTTGAATGTATTCTATGTACAGCTTCCTATCTTAAGATTTGGTTGCAAATAATTTTTTAAATTATCATTACTGTGCAACCGTGAGAAATGACCCGAGACAAAAATTGTCTAGACAAAAGTATCTTTTTTCATTAAAACTCAGATACCTACATATCTCGGGCAAAACCAATTTGTACAGCTACACAAAAATACTTTAAAGCTGAATAAACAAGTTATTTGTTCATTTTATTGACTTAAAAAAAATCCAAGAAAGTGACACCCTTCAAAAAAATAACAAAAATGCAATCCAATATAGGGTGTTTTGTATAATGTATGACAAAAAGGTAAGATCGTGTAGGTTTGGCTGAGACAAGACAAAAATCGTATGTAACGGGGGTTTATTGTGATTTGTCTGTCAAATCCTTTTCCTGAACATTGTAGCTCTATTATTTGATTATTTCCGTGTGTTCAATTTTTGTTAACTTATTTCCGGAAACCTATTAGATCGAGAGCTGGTGAATGTTTTGCTCAAAGTGAGCATACAATTTGTATATGTGCAAACTATAGATATGCGACCAACCTGGCATCGATACCGCGGCTCTTGACTACCAAAATGCTTTTTGTGACCTTTAGCTCATATGCGTTTCACCCAGGTACAACGATTGGGCTCATCAGTTAGATGTTGTTGTTCCCTTCTAAGACGCATAATCCTGAAATAGCCCAGGAAAATTAATCAATTTTTATAACGGGTTTTTTTTTTAAACAAAAAAAATTGTTTTTCCCCATTCCAACGAGTTTTCGTCCAAAACACTTGAATCCAAAATTTAAGTAAATAAAATTTCCAATAAAATAATCATACAACTGTTTTGATAGACGTAACGGTGGCCGAGCTATTGATTGTTAAAGATTTTGATGTTTTCTATACTTGTCACAAAAAATCATTTCCCTATTTTTTTCTAATTCAAGGTTCTTGTTTTTACTTCGATTAATATGTATTTATGACATACAGTGATGGCCAAGCACAAAATTATATCTCTCTGGAAAAATATAAAGAAAATTAAGAAAAACCCATGATAATTTGAAGGTTTTATTGTTTTCCAATCATATTTTTGTAGCTTTTCATGAATCTAAAAATGTACTTTAGTTTTGTCCACCTAATTTTGAATAAATTCTGACTTATTTTGTTGGTTATAAAATAAGGTATGAGGTATGATTAAATTTATAATTGTGAATTATGTAAGTCTAACATATGTAAGCCTAACATATGCTGATTAGAAAAAAAATAAAACCTTCAAATTATCATTGGTTTTTCTTAATTTTCTTTATATTTTTCCAAAGAGATACATGTAGTTCCGTGCTTTAGTTTTGGCCATCACTGTATAGTATATGGGGCATTTCACGTGAAGCGGACAGTGAAAAAAAGGTCGGGTCTTGAAATTCGTTCAATTTTGGGTCACTTGTACTTCTTTTGATACTTAACATAAATGCAAAAGGATTTTGAATTTTGAGGCCTGGTGCTGGAGTTATGGGCTTGTAAGGTTCCGGCAAGCCATGGGGTAAAGTTTGAAAGAAAAATGTTTATAAATTAAATGAAGGGATAGGAAAATTATTTGATTACTGGAGTAAATGGTAAATTAGATGTTCTTTTCATTACTGAAATCAAACCGGAAATCGATTTTTTTTAGGTAGAAAACCGGAAGTTAACATTTAAAATCAGATTTTAATTTTTTTTGTTAAGGTCTCAAAATTTAGCTTATATAATATAGAAACTACATGCCAAGTTTCAGAGTGGGATCTCAATTCGTTTAGAAGATACATAATTTTTAGTGCGTGAATCTCATTCAAAAAACTGATTTTTTGCATAGAAAACCGGAAATATAGGCCAGGAGCCGAGTATTTTTTGTCTTCGATTTTCTACTGAACTGATTTTCATGTTGCAATATGTTCAGGGGTGTCCTCCATACGTAAATCCAAGTTGGTGGACCGGGGTGGTGCAAGCGTCAGCCGCCATCTTGGAAAACACGTTTTATCAAATATGTCGTGAACCGTAAATCGGATGAATGTAGTAGAAAATTTTTTCGAAAGCTTATATTCCATTCTCTTATTTACTTTTTAAATCAAGTTGTTTAAGTGAGAACTTTTTGAGCAATTAAATTTTAAAGTCAATATTTGTGAAATTTTTTGTTTTAATTTGATTTTTTTCAAAATGTTGCCTTGTTTAGCATCACTTTTCTATTTAGTATTCAATGCTCTCATTAATTCTAAATCAAATGCTGAAACACAAATCTAAAAATGCTTCTTAGTTTTTGAGAAATTAAAAAAATAAACAAAAGTTCAATTTATCAATGGTACATTTTTTGCCTCATATACAAACAAGAAATAAGAAAAAGTATCTTTTGTTTTTTTAATTCACGAATGAATGAGATTCACGCACTAAAAATTATGTATCATCTAAACGAATTGAGATCCCACTCTGAAACTTGACATCTAGTTTCTATATTATATAAGCTAAATTTTGAGATCTTAACAAAAAAAATTAAAATGGTTGAAGTTTCTTAAAATCTGATTTGAAATGTTAACTTCCGGTTTTCTACCTAAAAAAAAATCGATTTCCGGTTTAGATTTCAGTAATGAAAAGAACATCTAATTTACCATTTACTCCAGTAATCAAATAATTTTCCTATCCCTTCATTTAATTTATAAACATTTTTCTTTCAAACTTTACCCCATGGCTTGCCGAAACCTTACAAGCCCATAACTCCAGCACCAGGCCTCAAAATTCAAAATCCTTTTGCATTTATGTTAAGTATCAAAAGAAGTACAAGTGACCCAAAATTGAACGAATTTCAAGACCCGACCTTTTTTTCGTTGTCCGCTTCACGTGAAATGCCCCATATGTTAATTAATATGAAGAAGAAGAAAAACACAAACAATAAGATAATATTATTGTTTTTGTTTTTATTTTTGTGAACTTTATTGAATTTAATTCAGTTTTAAAGATTCTTATGACCTTTAGTCCAAATGCGTTTCGCCCAGGCAAGACAGTATCTAAAGTTCGTACACTACCCAGAATCATAATAATTTCAAGGTGCATGAATTTAACCAAATTCCCCTAGAAGAATATAATTTGCAGTGTTTTTGTGCTGCAAATTTTATTAGTGTTGGTAGCCATCGACCAAAATATTGCGTCTTCTTAGAAGGATAAAGACAGCACTTAACTGAGCCCTGGACCTTTGACACCTCATATGAGGGAAATTTGATAAAAAAAGATGCAATCTAATTGGTAAGTCATTGGTCAGAAAAGGTCATCAAGTGGTCCCAGAAATTGTTCAGCCCTAGATAACTTGTGATAAAGGCTTAAACTTTCTCAAGGTTGCTCAAGGTCACGCGCGATTTTTTTCATTTGGCGTTACCCAGAATGCACCACAAGGAGGTAGAATTGCATTGCATTCCACGTCCTAGTCAGTCAGTTTGTGGTTAAGTCAGGAGTTTGTCAAAAATAGTCACGTCAACTTTCAATAGATATATTATGCATACATATATTAAAAAGTTATGTCAGTCTCGTCAAAGAAGTCACTAGTACTAGTGTTACTGTCGAGTTCGTCCAGTTCTTCGTTGATGTTGAGGAGCCGAGGTTGTTTTGGTGCTTTGAACTGTGGGAGGGTCGAGGTCTTTTAGTTGTAAGCCCACACTTTCTTCACCATCGTTGAAACATGGGTATACTTTTTTATATCAAGTAAGAACTCCATGATTTGGGAGCCCAAGTCGTCCTTATACTTCTCTTCAAGGCAGTATTTTCTGTAAAAGAAAAGTGCCATATATTGGTGAAGATGGTGGGTTGTTTTGCGGCATACAATAGGCGTGTTTTATTGGAAAAAGTTATAGCTAGCACAGTAAAACTTGGTAAACAACAACAAACCCAAAAGTGTCGATAAATAAGTCAGTAAAAAAGTGGATATGAAAGTTGAGATAAAGTTTCGTTAAGTTGAATCTTGGATAGCGCTGGCATTGGATTGAGTATAAAAGTGAGTATAGCGTTTTATTGGTACTTGCATTACTGCGCTAGCTATAAATACCAATAAAACGCACCTAATGTTTTTTTGGCTTGTTTTGGTTCTCCAGATCATTTATTGTGTTGGTTGGATCGGTCATATTCACTATTCCCCTTTGCTATGATTCGTCACTTCATGAGTTCAACCAGGGAACATATTTTCAACACGTATGTACTGGCGTGCGCTGTCGGTACAAATACGACTGTTGTTGGGGTAGACGTATTTGTGTATATAAGGCCACAAGTCTTCTTTACATTTGGTGTTCACTTTAAAAAAGCGCCCGACATTGTCCTCTTTGCAATACAACCCCAGCACTATTATCGTCATATGCTCCGTTATCGTTACACGACCTTTATGATACTTTCTTTTAGTTAGATAGGTCTCGTCGATTTGCACAGTTTGTTCCCTGCTTTCTTTTGGAGGTGGCGATGTACTTGCAAGTACTTTGCTAGCTTTTTTCAATGGAACACATCAAATTGCTTTCCCATTTAAAATGTATCTACTCGCACATGAGAGCATGTGCAGTTGGTAGTACTAGATTAGGGTTTTCATCTACTCATAAGTACTTTGCCACCACCAAAGGAAAACGGCTAATGTTAACTTCAACGTGAGACGCAATAATTTCCGTTATTTCCCGAAAATAACTATAGTAATCTATTATTGTAGATTTACTTAATACACTTTTATGGTCGTGATAGCGCCAAGAGATTAAATGCTTATTTTTAAATAATGATACACAAGAATTTAAAAAATATCCTTAAGCTGTAGCTTAAGATTAAATTAACTTACCTGAAAAACCGTGTTCACAGGCATTTTGATGACAACAGCGATTATTAACGCAAGCACCTCGCGAATCTCTAGCCGACATTAGGCGTTTTCCTTTGGAGGTGGCGAAGTACTTGCAAGTACTTTGCCAGCTTTTTTCAATGGAACACATCAAACTGCTTTCCCATGTAAAATGTATCTACTCGCGCATGAGAGCATGTGCAGTTGGTAGTACTAGATTAGGGTTTTCATCTACTCGCAAGTACTTCGCCACCTCCAAAGGAAAACGGCTATTGAGACACCTGCAAAAAAGTGCCGATGGATCGGTTGATTGTCTTTCTACAACTTTTGTCACCTTTTCTTTTTGAGCTTTTTTCGAGCACCGCTCCGAATTCAATGCTTTTATGTCGAAATAAAAGTTGTAGTAGACCAAGATCCCAGGGCCGCCAGACATACGTCATTTTATCATAGCTGAATTTTTTTCTGTGAATGCACACTAGGGTAGGTATGAACAAATGGATAATACGAACCTTGAACCCGGGTGCGTTTCGGAGGTATTTAGTGCTAAAAGTGCATAAAATTGATGCAAAATTACGTTATTTTATCAAAGCTGGTTTTTTGATATGTTTTAAAGAAAGTTATGATTAACTTATTTTAAATCTTACCAGACACCTACATGGGTGCACAATGTCAGCCAGACACCATTAAAGGTGCCAAAAAAAATCGTGAAATTTCATTATAATATCAAAGCCGAATTTTATATATATTCTTCGGGAAACTGTTACAATATATTTCCTATGCTGCAAGACACCTACAGAGGGACCAAATGTCAGCCAGACACCTTTGACGTTTTCAAACAAATATTTTAGTTTACGTTTTAGTGTCAAAGCAAATGTTTCATGCACTTCGGAAAACTATTTCACAATATTTCTCAAGCGACCAGGCACCTGCAATGCGGCTTTGGATTCACTGGACACCCCAAAGTTGTCAAAATAATCGTATATTTTACGTTATAATATCAAAGTTAAGTTTTATATTGCATAATATGTTCCTTGGGCAGCTTGGGAAATATATTGTAACAGTTTCCCGAAGAACATATATTAAATTCAGCTTTGATATTATAATGAAATTTCACGATTTTTTTTGGCATCTTTAATGGTGTCTGGCTGACATTGTGCACCCATGTAGGTGTCTGGTAAGTTTCAAAATAAGTTAATCATAACTTTCTTTAAAACATATCAAAAAACCAGCTTTGATAAAATAACTAAATTTTGCATCAATTTTATGCACTTTTAGCACTCAATACCTCCGAAACGCACCCGGGTTCAAGGTTCGTACTATACATTCGTTCATACCTACCCTAGTGTGCATTCACAGAAAAAAATTCAGCTATGATAAAATGACGTATGTCTGGCGGTCCTGGGATCTTACTCTATAGGTAGACCTTTCAATTATCTATATTTTTTGCCTCAATATTTTTTTCTTATGCGATATATACGGTGACCATCCGTCCCGAGTTTACCGGGACAGTCCCGTATTTGTATAACCTGTCCCGGTTTATTTTTTAAGAAACCCGGGACGTACAAGTGTCCCGTATTTTGTTATTTGTCCCGTATTTGTACATTCTCTTAAGTTTCATATAATTTGAATAAATAAAAAAAAATATATTTGAATGCCCACTGAACGCATTCATTAATTCATTGATTTTCCAAAAATCTTGTTTTGAAAACAAAGAAACATGTTTTAAAATTTGCTTAGTGTGCATTACGGAACGTTATTTCTTAGCTGTAGGTATATATAATTTACATTTAACTTAAATGTATTATTTAAAAATTTAGGGTCAGTTTTTCAGTGTGATCTCATCCTAGCCTTGGCGTTAAACCTAAGTTAACTCCAGAAACGTGTTTTTCAATAAATCTAAGTCCTATGTTAACTCCGAGTTAATTTACCTAATTTGGCGAGTTAACTCAGGATATAAACTCTCAATTGTGGCACGATGGCGATTTCGATTGTGGTATCCATGTATCGTACTGTCGAACATCTATTTCAATAGATTTTTAACAGCTGAAAGAATAAATTAATCCTCACCTCAACTAAAAAACTACTTCTGAAATTGCTCAAGGTTAATTTATTTTCAGTACCTGCGTTCTGTTACTCTCGCATCGATAAAATCAGTCGAGAAACGTTGAAAAATGGAACAAAACTCATGCATTTTGTTTCAATTTTTATCGTTTCTCGACCAGTTTTTTCGATGCGAGAGTTACAGAACGTAGGCACAGGACTAGCTTACTCTGAATTAAACTAAGGGTTAACTCGGCACTGAAAAACTGGGCCTAAGTTGCTTTATTAACAGAAGACTGAATTATTCTAATAGATAATAAAATTAAAAATCATAAGTTTTTTTTTGTTTTTAGTTTGTTACGTTGTGAAGAAATTATAATTCAATTTAACGTTCCTTTCTTTTTAAGAATTTCCTTTCGTTTGTTTTTCTGTAATTTTTTAAACTTAATTTTAGATATTACTTGATAAAAATAATAGAAGAGTCAAATTTTTTCACTTTAAAAATTGTTCACTTCTTGTCCCGGGTTTTGCTCAAAGAAATATGGTCACCGTAGCGATATACCTTATGATATGATTTGTTAATAGTTTAAATTATTTGCGTATAGTTTAACTATATTTCCGTTATGTAAAATTAACTAATATCGCACGCTTATCGAGAAATGACTTCAGATCTTTTGTGGGAAATTACATAGAAATTTCCTAATTAATATCAAAGGGCACGGTAGTGCCCAGCCAAGTTCGCGGCACTACACCCTTTTTACAGGAACAAACTCAGGCGATTTTCAACCCCCCTCTAACTTCAGTACCAATAAAGTCAGAAACTTCAAATTCGGAGTATTTGCTGAACTGATCAAACACAGGTGGCTCACCAAATTTCAACTCTTTAGCATAAGTAGTTCCCAAGATATAGGACTTCAAAAATCGCAAAAACCGTAACTGACTGACTCACTGACTCACTGACTCACTGACTGACTGACTCACTGACAGATCATCAAAATTATGGAGCACTTCCCGACATCGTAGAAACTTGAAATTTCGCACAACGGTAGGCCTTGTGGTGCATACAAAGGAAAAAATCGAAAATCTGCAATTTTCTATTCAGGGGGCGTGGCATCCACCCACTTTCTTAAATATTCTATAAATTATATGGAGCCATTCCGATTGTTGTAGAACAATGAAAATGGGTAAGTCGGTAGGGTTTGAGGTACTTAGAAAGAAAAAAATTGAAAAATTGGAATTTTCCATACAGGGGGCGTGGCATCCACCCACATTCTTAAAAATTCTTATAAATTATATGGAGCACTTCCGATTGTTGTAGAACGATGAAAATTGGTAGGTCGGTAGGGTTTGAGGTACTTAGAAAGAAAAAAATTGAAAAATTGGAATTTTGCATTCAGGGGGCGTGGTATCGACCCACATTCTTAAAAGTTCTTATAAATTATATGGAGCACTTCCGATTGTTGTAGAACGATGAAAATTGGTAGGTCGGTATGCCTTAAAGTACTTAGAAGAAAAAAAATCGAAAAATTGGAATTGTCCATTCAGAGGGGGTGCCATCCACCCACTTTATCAGAATTGCTATTATTTGTATGGAGCACTTTCGGTTGTCGTAGAATTATGAAACTTTTTAGAGCGGTAGGGCTTGACTTTCACCTGGCAAAATAAATCTTTGCAAAAAGGAGTGAAATCACAACAAAAACATAAATGTTAAAAAAGGAGCCAAGTTCTTATGTGTACAAGAAACCTGTGCGTAAAAAGTCAGCCAAAAAAAGTAATGAGATCTAAAATATATGCCAAGTTTTAAGTTCATGAAGTTTAATATCAAATATCTGAAGTAGAGTAATATCGAAACAATTCCAAATCATGACAGAAATTTGGTAATTAATGATTACTGATTAAAATTTGGTGGATTTACTTGGCAAGTTTTCTGTTAAATACTTACTTAATCACAAATTTAAAATGTACGAAAACTTGACCAGTGAACCCACCAAATTTTAATCAGTAATCATTAATTACCAAATTTCTGTCATGATTTGGAATTGTTTCGATATTACTCTACTTCAGATATTTGATATTAAACTTCATGAACTTAAAACTTGGCATATATTTTAGATCTCATTACTTTTTTTGGCTGACTTTTTACGCACAGGTTTCTTGTACACATAAGAACTTGGCTCCTTTTTTAACATTTATGTTTTTGTTGTGATCTTAAATTTCTAAAATAATGCTAATTGTATGTTAGATAAATGTACATAAGTAATTTTATCGACTGGGTTTGAATGGATGTAACTTCAAAACGGCTGTATTGACGGTAAAACATATCAAGACCTTTTGTGTAGAAAGTTCAATTTTATAAAAGAAAAACGTATAAAAACGTAAAACGCATAAAGTTATAAAATTCCAAATACAAATAGGAGTTTTCTCCCATACAAATCGTATGGAAACCGAAATCTGCGACGAGGCATGTCTAAACATGATTTTTAAGTGCCCACATTTCCACAGACATCTTTTTTCGCTTAACTGAAACTTTTGAGCCTGTTTGGAAGAAAACGTTTTTTTGGAAAAAGTCTAATAATGGATAAATCAGATTCTATTTTTTTGTTGTTCACTCGTTTTTGTACTGAAAAACTCCATGTTGAGGGTGGGGTGGAAGAGAGTTATGTCGTCAATTATTTGTTTGAGTATAGCCAATTATGATACGAATATAACAAAACAAAATTATAACAAAAATAAAACATCCAATCCTGAACGGATCTCTTGAATATACATATATGCGCTACAGAAGCAGTGACGTGCGGCACTCGAACGAACTGGGAAGACAGTTATAAATTTAATTCATTATTTTCCATCTTATCCAGTCAAAAATAAAAACTGTTAACAAAGTCCAAAATACAGCGTATTTCTCTTTGAATCAAACGTTAAACTTCACACAAGACTTCACAAACGTGTATAAAAAACATGGCTACCAATAACGAACTCTTTTAAGCTAAAATTAAATACCTATTTAATACAAGAATACAAATTACAAAAAATTGTGCACAGATAATGATATTTATCAAATGCTTGTATTTTTTGAAATAAACGTTGAAGGGCCAACATTTATGTACTCCCCATAAAGTTTTAAAAACATCATTTTGAAAACCTATTCAAGTCTTCAAAACTGGTCCTTGAATATGTCATCCTCATCCTTATTATTTTTTGTTGAGATAATGGTGATCAAAGACAAAAGTATGCATTTGTTTGACCAAAAGCTATATAGGTACACCAATCTCAAACAAACAAAACTTGTAGACCTAAATTAAAGCTGAATAAAAAATGTGTTGATTTATAAAAAAAACTCATAAAACAAAGAAAATAATAGAACATTTGATTCTCGTACCATTTCTCTCAGTCGCAATAAGGCAATAATGGTACCTTAGAATAAATCACAACAAAAACATAAATTTTAAAAAAGGAGCCAAGTTCTTATGTGTACAAGAAAAGTGTGCGTAAAAAGTCAGCCAAAAAAAGTAATGAGATCTAAAATATATGCCAAGTTTTAAGTTCATGAAGTTTAATATCAAATATCTTAAGTAGAGTAATATCGAAACAATTCCAAATCATGACAGAAATTTGGTAATTAATGATTACTGATTAAAATTTGGTGGGTTCACTGGTCAAGTTTTCATACATTTTAAATTTGTGATTAAGTAAGTATTTAACAGAAAACTTGCCAAGTAAATCATGAACTTAAAACTTGGCATATATTTTAGATCTCATTACTTTTTTTGGCTGACTTTTTACGCACACTTTTCTTGTACACATAAGAACTTGGCTCCTTTTTTAACATTTATGTTTTTGTTGTGATTTCACTCCTTTTTGCAAAGATTTATTTTGCCAGGTCAAAGTCAAGCCCTACCGCTCTACAAAGTTTCATAATTCTACGACAACCGAAAGTGCTCCATACAAATAATAGCAATTATAATAAAGTGGGTGGATGGCAGCCCCCCCTGAATGCAGAAGATCGATTTTTCAATTTTTTCTTTCTAAGTACTTAAAGTCCTACCGACCTACCAATTTTCATCGTTCTACAAGAATCGGAAGTGCTCCATATAATTTATAAGAATTTTTAAGAATGTGGGTGGATGCCACGCCCTCTGAATGCAAAATTCCAATTTTTTCTTTCTAAGTTCTTTAAGTCCTACCAACCTACCAATTTTCATCGTTCTACAACAATCGCAAGTGCTTCATATAGTTTATAAGAATTTTTAAGAATGTGGGTCGATGCCACGCCCCCTGAACTGAAACTTCCAATTTTTCGATTTTTTTCTTCTAAGTACTTCAAGGCATACCGACCTACCAATTTTCATCGTTCTACAACAATCGGAAGTGCTTCATATAATTTATAAGAATTATTTAGAATGTGGATGGATGCCACGCCCCCTGAACTGAAACTTCCAATTTTTCGTTTTTTTTTCTTCTAAGTAGGTACTTCAAGGCCTACCGACTTACCAATTTTCATCGTTCTACAAGAATCGGAAGTGCTCCATAGAATTTATAAGAATTTTTAAGAATGTGGGTGGATACCTCGCCCCCTGAATGCAAAATTCCAATTTTTCAATTTTTTTCTTTCTAAGTACCTTAAGCCCTACCGACCTACCAATTTTCATCGTTCTACAACAATCGGAAGTGTTCCATAGAATTTATAAGAATTTTTAAGAATGTGGGTGGATGCCACGCCCCTTGTATGGAAAATTCAAATTTTAAAATTTTTTTCTTTCTAAGTACTTCAAACCCTACCAATTTACCAATTTTAATTGTTCTACAACAATCGGAAAGGCTCCATATAATTTATAGATTATTTAAGAAAGTGGGTGGATGCCATGCCCCCTGAATAGAAAATTGCAGATTTTCGATTTTTTCCTTTATATGTACAACAAGGCCTACCGTTGTGTGAAATTTCAAGTCTCTACGATGTCGGGAAGTGCTCCATAATTTTGATGATCTGTCAGTGAGTCAGTCAGTCAGTGAGTCAGTGAGTCAGTGAATCAGTGAGTCAGTGAGTCAGTCAGTTACGGTTTTTGCGATTTTTGAAGTCCTATATCTTGGGAACTACTAATGCTAAAGAGTTGAAATTTGGTGAGCCACCTGTGTTTGATCAGTTCAGCAAATACTCCGAATTTGAAGTTTCTGACTTTATTGGTACTGAAGTTAGAGGGGGGTTGAAAATCACCTGAGTTTGTTCCTGTAAAAAGGGTGTAGTGCCGCGAACTTGGCTGGGCACTACCGTGCCCTTTGATATAGGATTACAAAATAGACTTTTGGCTTTTAAAACCGTTATTGTTTTGCATTTTGAGATTTGCTGTTGTTTTTTAATAAGAAGTAAGAATTCATTTTATTCAATTTTCTCAATTCCAGGATTTACAAAAATATGAATTTTTAAAGCTATGGCATTGCCGTCAGCTCGGTTAGCAAGTTTTTTGTTTAATAGTTTTATGTATGTTAATAAAATAAATACATATTTGAGTTTTAGTCCAAATAAATAGTAGACAAATTTTCAAATTACTATACAAATTCTGTTATTAGTAACATTCTATACGTAGAAATTTCTTTCAAAAAATTGTAAAGGGTTTTCCAGTTGTACTCGTTCAAAATTTCAATAGTTTCCTGCATCGTAAGAGTTTTCTTTCCAAAGTATGTACGCCGATGAGAAGCGAAAATTGGGCAAATGCTAAGAAAATGGAAGCAGTCTTCTTGTTTTTTAATATTTGTTTTTTCCATTTAAGTTGTGGTGCTTTTTGAAATTGAATTGGCAATGGTGTAGTGGACGTAGTGCTTGACTGCTAATTTAGAGGTGTGGATTCGAGCTCCATTCTCATGTTTATTAATTTCAACTCATGTTTATTAATCCGTTAAATACTAACGCTTAGCTCATACAAATTTATACATTACATAAAGGTTATATGTATTACAATATCGTATTGAAAAAATTTTCTTTAAATTTGATACATTTTAAATTGTCATTAATTGATGAAATCAAAAAGTAATATTTATTGAAAAATGAAATCAAATGATTTAGAGGACTATTAACACCATAGTCTAGGCAGAATTTAATAAGAAAATGAACACCTTTATCTCAATCCACTGTGCCAAATCTTTCCTATCCTCCTTCTCTTCTTTAGGTCTGGGCACAAGTTTTGTTTAATTTTTGGAGCCAAAAAAAAACTTAAAAAAAGTGGGCCATTTTTTTCAAAATCCTTTTTGATAGAGCTATATACATATCTACAAAATGTCCTCATTAGTCTAATTTTTAAAAAGTTGACTTAAGCCATTTTTCCCCTAGATCCTTCATTTGTTTTGTATGTAATAAATTTTTCTCTCAAGATGGCAACAACCTCTGTCGAGACGTCTCGATAGAAGTAAATTTTACAATTGTCCAGTTTATATTTCTGAGGGCTCAGAGAATTTCCCCAGTTTTGCTGTCAAATACTAAATAAAAAAAATGTTTGCTCCGTCAGCTCAGTGAGCGCTCATGAATTATAAACTGAACAAATGTGTCTCATTGCTAAAACTTTCCAAAACAGTCGACAGAAAACATTATAGAGTAAGATCCCAGGGCCGCCAGACATACGTCATTTTATCATAGCTGAATTTTTTTTCTGTGAATGAACCCTATGGCAGGTATTAACGAATGGATACTACGAACCTTGAGCCCGGGTGCGTTTTGGAGGTATTGAGTGCTAAAAGTGCATAAAATGATGCAAAATTACGTTATTTTATCAGAGCTGATTTTTTTATATGTTTCAAAGAAAGTTATGATAAGCTTATTTTGAAACTTGCCAGACACCTGCGTGGGGACCCAATGCCAGCCAGACACGTTTAAAGGTGTCAAAAAAGTCGTCAAATTTACGTTATAGTATAAGAGCTGAATTTTATATATGTTCTTTGGGCAACTGTTTCAAGATATTTCCCAAGCTGCCAGACACCTACATGGGGACCCAATGCCTGCCAGACACCTTTTAAAGTATCAACAAATCATTAAATCGCGTTATAGTATCAAAGCAAATTTTTCTATTTTTTTCTATAGACAACTGTTTTAAGATATTTCCCTGCCAAACACCCACAACAGTGGCAACTAATATCAGCCAGACAGATACACATTTAAAAGTATCCAAGATATTCCCCAAGCTATCAGACACCTACACCTAAAAGTTTTCAAAATAATCGTGTTTCATACGGTTCAATATCAAAGTTATTTTGATCTAACAAGCAAAAATATGTTCCTTGGATAGAATTATTTAACAATATTTTTAGCCAAGAGTGCGAATGATATCCTTATCTAGGTCCAAAGCTTCACTGGTGCTTAAATATGTAGACTAAGAGCCCACAGCAAATTTTGGGGTTGGGTGATAGCAAAAAAAAGAATAGGCGTTGAAAGCTTCATTAAAAGCTATTCAAAAAATCAAAGTCTTGCAGTCCACAACTGGGGCCTTTGCGATTAAGCAGTGCATCAATAAATAATATTAGTCTAAGGGCCAGTTTGTTCACAGTGGGTTAAATCAGCAATTAGATTATCACTGATTCTGTTAAACCCATAGTTATGAATCTGTGATAATCAGAGAGTGTTTGTTCACTCAATTTTCAGTTTGATTAATAAATCATAGTTTTTCCAATAATCTTTCCATTTTCCAGTCTATCTGTCAATCAATTGTCAGACATATTCCGTCATTAACTTATTTCAGTGTGAGTGAGCTTTCGAAAAAAACATTTTTTGTGCAAAAAAAACACGGAAAATCAGTGCTTGAAATATATCTAATGTTGAGTTCAATTTAAGATTATTTCCTGTTAAATTACTATACAGAATAGCTACACACGTGAAATTTGTATTTATTTTAATGCGGCTAATTGATTTTTTTTTTTCCAAATATATAGTTGAAGTGTGTAGGTAGTGCTGGCATTTTGTGAAACCTAGTGATGGGATTTTTTCCCAGTTGTAGTTTTTCTATGCATATTTTATATTAGGCCTTGCAAAAAAGCACTTTATTTTTCGATAGTAAATAAAATAACTACAATTTGTAGTAAAATCTGTACAAATTGTTTATTTTTTTCTTGCAAGATGGACGATGCTTGGTTTCTCTTCATTTATGTTCTTTGTTCGAAGGAATTTAATAGATTTTGTTTCTCTTTTTTATACCTACGCTCAGGAAATAACCAATGATGAACAAACGAAATTCCAGAAAATCTTTGATTAAATCATGCTAATCAGACAGAATCGGCGAATTAGTGATTTCTCCAATTAAGTGCTCAAATCATGGATTCTCTGTTTAAAATTTTGCTGAACAAACGCATTCAATGATAACCAACTGGAATAATCATTGATTTAAGTTGACAAGGTGTGAACAAACTGGCCCTAAGAGCCAGTGATGGGCAGACTTACAGTATTTCAGTACGATTCATATTAATTAAGTGGAGCCATAGTACTAGACCCTGAGCATGGAATGGGCATTCCTAATCCAAAGTCAAAGTACCTCTGGGAGCACCGGGGTCAAAAAGTCGAAAAAATCGACCTCGAAAACGTGATAATGAAGCTGTCGACGCCTATACTTCTACTGTGGGCTCTCGGTCTAATACCTGTGTACCTATCAACATTTTCTAAGCATTTATTAAAAAAAAAAATATTTTATTCTGCTACGACTAACTTATTACCTAGCAACAATTAAAGAAAGTGAGCACTATAGGATTTGGGGTGGGTTCGAGGTTGGGTATATGCAAAGTTTCTTTTGCAATAAAAAAATCTGGACCCGTGAGTCTTTTTTAAAAATGTTTGCAATCGCCCCGATCACAGTTGGGCGATATTTCCTTATATTGCAGTGGTTTTTGGCAATTTTTCCTATTTTGGGTTCAATTTCCCATTTGGTTATCTTAATTTACTAATTTGGGCATATTCAAAGTAAAGAAATTTAATTGTTGCTAGGTAACAAGTTAGTCGTAGCAGAAAAAAATATATTTTTTTTAATAAATGCTAAGAAAATGTTGATAGGTAGCTAGGTATATTTGAGCACCAGTGAAGCTTTGGAACCTTGATAAGGATATCATTCGCACTCTTGGCTAAAAATATTGTTAAATAATGTTATCCAAGGAACATATTTTTGCTTGTTAGATCAAAATAATTTTGATATTGAACCGTATGAAACACGATTATTTTGAAAACTTTTAGGTGTAGGTGTCTGAAAGCTTGGGGAATATCTTGGATACTTTTGAATGTGTATCTGTCTGGCTGATATTAGGTGCCACTGTTGTGGGTGTTTGGCAGGGAAATATCTTAAAACAGTTGTCTATAGAAAAAAATAGAAAAATTTGCTTTGGTACTATAACGCGATTTAATGATTTGTTGATACCTTAAAAGGTGTCTGGCAGGCATTGGGTCCCCATGTAGGTGTCTGGCAGCTTGGGAAATATCTTGAAACAGTTGCCCAAAGAACATATATAAAATTCAGCTCTGATACTATAACGTAAATTTGACGACTTTTTTGACACCTTTAAACGTGTCTGGCTGGCATTGGGTCCCCACGCAGGTGTCTGGCAAGTGTCAAAATAAGCTTATCATAACTTTCTTTGAAACATATAAAAAAATCAGCTCTGATAAAATAACGTAATTTTGCATCATTTTATGCACTTTTAGCACTCAATACCTCCAAAACGCACCCGGGTTCAAGGTTCGTAGTATCCATTCGTTAATACCTGCCATAGGGTTCATTCACAGAAAAAAATTCAGCTATGATAAAATGACGTATGTCTGGCGGCCCTGGGATCTTGGTAGGTATTTTCACTTAATATAAAATTTCTTATAATAAATACTTACAATTTAAATCAATTAAAAATACATAATTTAATATGTATACGTAACTACATACATATACATATGTATAACTTAATTAAATAATTCATGAATGAGTTTTAATTTTAATGAAATATGACCTACTTCGTGGACACAATTTATGAACATTGATGTACATTGGGGTGGTCCTTATATTGTTTTGTTTTTATTCCAAGTTGGGTGTACCTACATCAAATTAGACCAGTATAGTAAGTCATAGCTCCTATGGGAATTTAATAAAGCCTTGGGGAAGACATTTTTTTGTTATCCGGTTAGAGTACTTTATGGGAAGCTGTATTGATAGATTATGCAAATTCAAGAAAGTCGTAGATGCAAGGAAAAATTCGGGAAAACATAGGAAAGGGAGATATGAACGTTTAAAAGTCAAAAACGGGGACGAAGATGGCTAAGAAATAATTGGCAATAAATCAGAATGATGTAGGTACTTGGGTTAAATAAATTTTATATTTTTGGAAAGGTAAGACACAAATATTTTATCCATGTTTCCGGAATTTTCGATTGATGCGTTAATATTTGGCCCAAAATTTGTTTGAAAATCGCAATTGTTCCAGATCAATTTTTTCAAATATCTATTTACATATATTATTAACGGATGGGTTTGAAAATTAGTTTCAAAATTTCTGTAAGCTTTCCACCATCGGAATATTTGGCGGCGCTATATACGGAGCGGAGAAATTTGATAACTATAAAGGGCCAGTCACATGAGAGCGACCAACGAACGACAAATAAACGAGCAAAACGGGATTTAACACATTTATAAACCGAAGTTATTCGAAAAAAAAATAGACAGAATGGTAGAAATCTAACTAACATTAATGTTGAGGTAAAAAAAATTGCATTTTAGTTGTTAAAATTTGTGAAATCAAATTCGTCGTCGCGAATTACAATTGAAGACCAATTTGTTTTCTCAAATTTCTTTTGTTTTAGCTTTCAAAATGCAAATTTTAGTAGCTCAGCATTAACGTCAATTAAATATCTATTATTTTGTTTAGTTTTTTTCGAAGAATTTTTGTTTATATAGGTATGTAAGTGTTAAATCGTGCGTCGTGATCAGAAAGGCTACGCATTGAATTTCAATGATCGAATCCACGGCTCCATGAAAGGAAATACCGATTATTCACGAAGCACCTTTCTAATTACCGAAAGTGCCCTGCACTTCCTATAATTTTTATTAAATTTTGGCGTTTCTAGAAAGTTCTGTCCGGGCGGTACTGAAACCAAAAGTTTTATTGTCAACAAAAAATATTATCAACAATTATTTGAACAATAGATGATGGGTACGAAGGTAGAAAGTAATGGGGTTTTCTTTTGGTAACAAAAATTGATTTTTTCCCCTTCAGATCTGTCAAAACAAAGAATTTGGCAATTAAAGCCTTCCAATGGGCAAAAAAATCAATTTTTTTTTGATCGAAAATTAATTTTGCAGATCTGGATTTTTCGGCAGATTTACCCCTCTTTTACTAACACCATTACACACCAGAAGAATTGAAAGCCATCAGTTTGACATGTCTGAATCGCTATAGCTTCAAAGACACAAATTATACACCAATACAATTAAAAAGAAAAATCAATCTGAATTCGTATACCATTCGCGACGAAAAAAATCAATTTTTGGATCAAAATCTGAATTTACCAAAAGAAAACCCCATAAGAAAATATTGATTGAATATTCAAATATTATGATGTTCTAAAGAATTTCGCAGCTATTACGGCGCGGCGAGGATATTGAAAACAACCTTTCAATAAAAAGAATATACCTATTCCCATTAAAATGTTTACAAAGAAAATATAGGTAAAATTTTGGAAAATAGAAAATCGTTCCTTATGCATAAAGGGTTATAGCGATTAGTTAATATTCTTATTTGGATAATTTAACCTGTTATCATACCATTCCAAATGTAATTAAATCCAAAACTGGGTCGCACGAGCTTGCTCTTATGGCCAAGGGACATAGGGTTTTTAAATTATTTTTAAAAGACATGGAATTTATGAGAGAAAAAAGAATACTATCTGAACTCATGATGAATTTATGAAAAAAAAAAAAAAATCGTTCGAGCAGTTTTAAAACCAAAAAATTATTATATAAAATTTTCAAAACATTTTTAACGAAAAATGTTGGTATGCAAATTTTAAGTTTTTATCAATATAGAAATAAAAATTAAGCTTTCAAAAATATATCAACCAAAAATCAAAAAAAATATTTGGATTTTGTTTGTGGGAAAATATTTTTTTTTTAATTTAAATGCGTACCTAATATTATTTATACTTTAAAGAGTTTAAATTGACCTTAAAATGCAGGCTAAGTCCAGGCTACTTTTTTTCAAACTTCGGTCCAAAAAACTTTTTCTTTTGAACTTTTGATTAAAATCAATCACACATCAGTTTACAAAAAAATCAAAAATCATTGTTGCTTGTTGAGCTGTTTTTGAGAAAAATAAGATTTGGGTTTAGTATGCCCGCTATTACACGTTGACGCAAGCGTGGTGACTCAGTTTGAATGAAGTGGATATGAAAAAATAACAAAATTTAGCTTTGCCGAAAAATGTTGTTGAGTTTTTTGTTAATGTATTTCGAAGTTTTTTTGTGTTTGAATATTTACAAATTTTGGTAGGTGGGGCCACAAACTTTTTCTATGAGCAATTAATTGTTTATTTACTGTACCATCTAAAATTTGATCACATAAATCGTATAATTGCCGAATTACAATTTACTTGTACCATCGGAAACACACGCATGATATAAAACATTCACCACAATTCAAAATGGACTTTTAAACTGCCCAGTAGAGAATATCAATTGCGTTAAAAATATTGTTAAATATGGTCCCATGGCAACACAACGATTTAATTTTTGTTGTGGCATTTTGAAAGTGCATTTTGGTGATTAAAGGGCTGCGGTATCGCTGCCAGGTTGGTCGCATACAGTTTGCACCTATACTATTGTAAGATCACAAAATTTGGAGCGGTATAAAATACTTTAAAGTGCCTTTCACATGAGCTGCGAACTGCGAATCCGAATAAATTTGTTTAGACAATTCCAAGCGCAAATATCAACAAATTCGTGTTTAAACTTTTCGACAAAGTGAATAAACAACCCTATCTACAATTTTAAGAAGAAAACACGAACAAAAATTAGTTTAAATTGATAAATTTAGCATTTTTTATATTCTATGCGACCACCGAGATATTTTCTGCGAGCTGCTAAACACTTATTCACAATCCACAACATCAGGACGCACTCCACAAATCTGCGAATGAAAAAATAATAATAAATAAATAAATAAATAAATTGGGTGGCGCAACAGCTCGAGGAGAACCAGGGCCTAGTGACTTACAACTCACAACCATTCCTGTGTGCGTGTTTGTTGGGCAGGAATGGAGGGGACCTACAGTTTTTTGCCGAGTCCGAACGTCCATGAGAAGCACTTTTTCATGACAAGTATACTCTTGGAGGATTTGTCAGTTCCTCGCAAGAGGCAGTACCTCGAATAAAACATTTCTGTTTTTAGGTGGCACGGCTGGGAATCGAACCCACACCTTCGGCATGACAGTCCTACGCACTCACAGTACACATATTGAAGGTAATATCATTAGCGTTTTCATTTTTGTTCAGTTCTGCGCATCCATCAAAATCAGTGAAAAATGGCGACTCTACGTGACCCCGACTAGTTAAACATCAAAATTTGTTGTGTGTTATGTGTTCATTTGTTACTTATTTAAATACAAATACAATTATTTCAAGCTTTTTAGTGTTTATTAACATTTTTTAGTGTTATTTAAATTATCCTTTTGTGTTTGTTTTCTTCGTTGTTGTTGTAATACAGTGGAAGAGGTCACGTAAGGCTGCCATCTTGAATTTCTTTGACAGTTCTCATTTCGGACCACATGCGCAAGATAATACCTTAGATATGTGTACTGTGCTACGCACTAACCATCAAGCCACGAGGTACTGCGAATGAAAAATTCACTCGAATTTAACCTCAAATTTATTTTAGCACCCATTTTACCATTTTATTTTGTATGGCTATTCGCGTCTGTCGGCGACCACTCATGTGAAAGAAATGTCAAAACTCAAGACCATTCGCAATTCGCAGCTCATATGAAAGGCACTTAACTTCGCTCATTTTTTTGCATTTTCAAAGTGCATTTTGGTGGTCAAAAGGCTGCGGAATCGCTGCCAGTTTGCTACCATGACGAAACTTGGAGCGGTATAAAACACTTTGAGCAAAACGTTCACCAGCTTTTGGTCTTGTAAGTCCAGGCACACTTAGCACCTTTTTAAAAAATAAATATGTTCATAATTTTTAAAGGAATACGTGTAAATGAGGAACTTAATAGGGGTATGGTGTATGGAGAACACAAAGGCCTACACGAAATCGTAAAAAAACTCAATTTGCCAAAAAAAGTGGACCTACCCCCTTTGCAAAATAACCGATTCAATTATAGTTCTACCTTAAAGCAAAGGAAAACTGCTATTTTGGCGGGCTGTCATTGAACATATTCGTATTCTTAACGAATAAAATTGGGAAACTCTTTTCTAGTAGGTACTTAAAACCATAAGTATCGATTAAGTATTCCAAATGAATTTCAATAGTTTTTAGTAATCGCCATAGTTTCATCGATAATTTGGTTGCATTTTACTTTCAGTTATTTAAAAACTTTACAACTCCGAGTCATTGAGGCATGTCGTCAATGTCATAGTATTTCAATATTCATTACTAAATTAAATAGGCATCATACAAAATTGCATAGGTAATACCTAATAAATTAATTTTATTTAATCTAAAAAATCTAATCAATTACATAAAAGCTGATGAATGGCGGAAAATTTATTGTCGGTCAAAAACTATAGAAAAATAAGTTTGGGAAATAACGGGCACCTTAATATACACATTGATTCAATATAGCATAGAAATCGGGAGAATTGATAAATTAATACCAATTAAGACAATTGATTTTGTGTACCACGGCATAATTGAGCAAGCGAATCTTAAATTCCTATTGATACCACATGAAATTCTGTCTTCCTTTGATATTTCCAGGCTTTTTTTTTTTATTGATGGAACTATCGTTGAATATTTAATAATTAAATAAATCAAAAACCTTATAGACTGCAAAACAAAGTACTAAATTACTAAAAAACAACAATTTATTTTAAAAGTTAAGAACGCATTTCGGTTCACATCAATGCCATCTTCAGCTTTGAACCTATAAATGGTATCATTTTATATGTATTGTTGTCCGCTCAATTGAACTGTACTTTTTGTTTTTTTTTTGTATTTGAGTCATTGGGGATAAGTTGGAGCTGCTTTTATGTTACACTATCAAACAAATTAACCGGACAAGATTTTTTTTCAATTCTTGTTCGTTTTTTCAACAGAGTTGTATCCTTGTGATGAGTGCTCGTATCGGGTTGAAACAAAAGGCATTCTACAGTTTATGTTTCGAGATGCATTTTCAAATAAGTACGGTATTACCATACCGTTATTGCCTATTGCAAGAAATACGACAACTCCTAATCCCTTATTATAGTCTAAGAGCCGACAGCAAATTTTGGGACTGGAGGTATAACCAAAATCGGAGTATGAGGAATTATAGGTAGGTACGTATCGTGATATCAAATACCAAAGTCTGGCAGGTTTTGTTTTCAGCCTTTGGGGGGGGGGGGGGGGGGGTGGGGGATTAAAAAGTGCTAGATCCCCTGATTTATTTTGGGGGTTTTAACCTCTTTATTTCATTTTTAAGAAAATTGGGTATGATTCCCTGTCATTTCTTCTAAGCTTCTAAGCATAAACACCACAACCTTGACGGTCCGATTAATAGAACTCAAGATATAACCATTTTACGTGAACCTTATCATCCCTTTTTTGGAGATTTTCAGCTAAATAAAAAATCAACAAATGAAGTCTCCACAAAAACGCAAATAAGGTTTGCTTAAAAAGGTTAAATCATGGGTTCTATTTATCGGATCACCAAGAAAAAAGTCTTGAGACTTAAGGAAAATCACAGAGCATCATATAAAATTTTTAAAAATGCATTGAAGTGTTAATGACCCTACCATATTAAAAGGAAATCAAGCGGTTTTTTAACCCCCACCCCCCACCAAAGGCTGAGATATCTCCACTCCCAAAACTTGCTGTCGGCTCTTGGTCTATTATGTTCCCCTCTTTTTATATGCATCAACTCAAATTAGTAGGACAAAAAAAGTTATTTGTTTCAATGTTTTTCTTTTTGCATATATATTGTTGCGAGGCAAGAGGAAGTAAGGAAGGTCGGTAAAGAGCAGAAATTTGATATTCTCTGGTAAAGAGGTAGGGTAGGAAAAAGGAAGGGATAGGAAATTGGAAAGGAAGAGGTTGGAAAATGGAAAGGAATGTCAAGTTCCGGGGAAGCGGCCTGCTTGGCCTTAACCCACCCAACCTGGAAATCTGCGGCTATGTTTAGATTTTCTCAATCTCCATTGAGCTCAAAGAAGGCAGGGATTTGTTATTAGATCCAAAAGGCAGACCAGTGGGAGTCTGTGGAGAACAAAAAGAAATTTACATTTGTTTAAATTTTTTTATAACTTTTTGTGGTTTTGGTATATCAAAAATTCTTATTTGTATAATTTATTGTTTTTTTTTTTTTGTAAATGCCTAAATAATATTTGAATGAGTTCTTTAGTTATAATAAAACTTCGCAAAACGCCATTTTTATGAAACTTTGGAGTTTGTTTTGGTTCCGCAAAGAAACCATGAACTTTTGAAGACCTTTTCAGGGGGTGCCAATGGTCAGACCCCTCTTTACCACTGGGCCCTGGCACAGGGCCCCGCAATCACCAGGGGCCCCCAAATTGCTGAAACATCACTTAACCTCTATTGGTCTGTTTTCAAGAAAAAAAATATTTCAATACAAATTTAGATGCATAAAGAATGATCAGAATTCGTACTTTCTTTGCTGAACAACAACCTTTGCTGAACATTTTAAATCACATATTATATTCAAATTAAAAAAGAAATATGAAGCACCTACATATATATAAACAATGCTCCGCTGTGAATAACTAACTGAGTGACAATGCAGTTTGCTTTCACAGAAACGAAAAAAAACACACATTTTGAATATCACTGTACCTGTATGGAAAAAAAAGATAATGGTGTTTCTATATTTGCAATGCGCATGCAAGTTTGCATCAACGCAGTAACTCATACATAGGCGATTTAACTATCCGTCGGATGAACGGCACTCAATTTTCTAAGATTTCAAGGTAAAGAGGTAAATGTAAATTTGCCACTTTTGTACCATGTGCAGGGCACTCATTAAGCTTGGTAGGAGTGCACGCCGCTGAATGTGACTTAGAAGCAACCAAATTCTTTGACATTATTCAAAAATTGTATAACTTTTTTTCGGTATCTTCTCATCGATGGAGTGTGTTGACTGCTCATAAAGGTCCAAAAAAAGTTTTGAAAAGTCTTTCTCAAACAAGATGGTTGGCGCGAGCTGATGCACTAAGCGCCTTATATAAAGGTCATCAAGAAATTGAAGAAGCTTTGATGTCTATCGCCAACGATTTAAGACAGGCACGAGAGGCCAGAGAGGAAGCACTTAGTCTTTGCAAAAAAAATGTCCAAGCTTAAACTTACCATACTTACAGAACCTTGGAACTCTGTATCGCAAAGAATTAATAAAACAAGAACTTTACTTCAAAAACAAAATATATCTAACCCTGGATGTCGCAATAAATTTGCTGAATGCAATCAATGAATTTATAATTGGGCTCAGGGACAATTTTGATAGCTTTGATTCATCAGCCAGACAAAAAAACCCGGATTCCGAATAAAAGGTCCTTTCTGAAAGGACGAGGTGTAGAAGCTCTGACTGGGAAAAAAGATTCAAAATTGAAACATTTCTTCCTTGTCGACACTCTAGGCGGCGTTCACTTGAAACAGCGACTAGGTTCGTATACGAAGATTGGCCAACATTTTGACTTTTTTTTCGATTAAAAAATCTGAATTCAGACGCTTTAAAAGAAAACTGCAAATCTTTTGCTAAATTTTACACCGAAGATGTGAACGGAGATGAACTACATGCTGAATGCCTGAATTTAAAAGATTATACTCGAAAATTAGTCGCCACGAAAATGAAAAAATTGACATATAATCTAGAACTTTATAATTTTTTAAAAACAAATAAAATTGAAGATGAATTTCCAAATGTTGAATTTGCACCAAGGATTTTCTTAAGTATGATCAAAGATAATAAACTATACAGATGTAGCATCTATATGGGAAAAAATGTCTTGTCTATGAAAACGAAATTCGTGCAAAAAAAGAGCTTTCTCAAAAGTTCAACTTCTTAGAGAAGGGACAACTTTCTAAATTATTTTCTCTACTTCTCTAACACATATGGGAGAGCTATACACAGAAAAAAGGCACCATTTTGTTTTTGTTTTCTTATTTCTCGTATTTCTTCAAGAGCTCTGAGAAAAAATAAAAGGAAAAAAAAACAGTTTGCTTCTCTGTCTCTCTTTTTAGGAACTATGTGGTGGTCATTGTTTTTGTTTTCATGATCGTTACTCAATATGTGCTACTGACTGCCGCAGGTCAAATTTGCTACTTCGTACTTTATTTACATAGGTACATGCGTTTGGAAGATGGTTTGTTTTACATATACATTAGGTCTGTTTGGTTACTGAAATTTCGTACGAATTCGTACGACGTCGCACTACATTTCACAAATTCCTGTTTGTTAACTCCAAAGTGTAGCAACGAGAGAGCAAAATGAGAGAGCAAGAAATTTCCCCTCCATGAAAAATCTTGCAAATTTCTGCTACACAAATTTCTGTGTGCAGGAAGTAAAAAACTGTCAAATCCACATCTGTGTGTATTTTTGTTTGTGTGAGTCTTAAGATTTGCCTGTAGTGTTTGATAGTGTGTGTCACGTTTGAAGTTTCGTACACTAAAGTGATACAAAATTGGTTTTTCGCGTTTGTTAACTTTGTAGCAAGTTTTCCCCTCTATGAAAGAATTTTCCCCTTCTTTCAATAATTTGACAGTTTTTGAACATCGTGCTACAAAAGTAACCAAACAAACCTATTATGTACGCTGCATTGTATACATATTTTGCTTCGCGCTTCATGAGATTTTATCCGAAAAATATTGAAATTGACTTTTTGAAAATGTTGGGAAAAAAATTAATTTGAAAAAAGAGAAGAGGTTTTTTTGAATTATATGAATTATTTTTAATAGAGAATATTGATATTGTATATTTACGCACTACTTCTGCAGTAATTTTCTTCTTGATTTGATGGAAGATCGAATAGCTTTTGCCTTGATTCAATTCATTATTCATAAATCTGGGTGATGTTTTGATTGAGGTAAATTCGTAAATTGAATGGGTATGTATAGCCCAGGAAAAATAGGTGCAGAGGTTGAAATAATTAATTCATGAAATACTTAAATCGGTATCGACGCAGAATTACACCCTCTATAACATAGGTATCTATCTAAAAACTCCCCACATTGGCTTTTTGTGTAGATGCATTTGAAGAGGTGAAAAAGTTGGAAGTCTTTCAAACTGAAATACCTTTATTTTTGCAGCAACTTGATAATATTATTCTACATTTTTAAGGGTAACTTTTATCGCTGAATTTAATGAGACTAAATCCAAATGATCAACTACCCAAAAAAAAAAGTTAAGGTCCTTTTTATGTAATGATGATTTTTACTTGCGATTAGGTACTATAAGGCAAGTTTTGGATTCGTGCAAAAAAAAAAAAATTTAGATAATAATCAAACATGATATTACGATGATAGAGGACACGAAAAAAGTGGGTGGCACAATTCTGTCTGTCTGTCTGTTCGACTACAGCCTAAACGGCTTGATCGATTTTCTTCAAACTTGGTACATAGTGGTTTTTGGTGATTCTGCCGACACGTTTTTTTCATTTTTTTTTTAGAACCAAAAATAACGGTACCTGCCATACGATTTTTTTTAGCAATTTTACATAATCGTATTTTTCTCAAAAACGGCTCGACAACTTTTCTTAAAAAAAAATTTAAAAATTTATTTTAGTAAAGGCTTTGTTTAAGTGGAAAACCATTTTTCAAAAATGGTTATAACTGGTACCTCCCAAAGAACCATTTTTTAATTTCTTGATTTTCTTAAAAACGGTAAGACCGATTTCAATTATTTTTTTTATACAAAAGCTTCCAAAAAATATAAATAGTTTTGTATACCGAAATTTTTGAAAAAATATTTTTTGTATTTTTAAAAAATGTTTCAAAATTTTTTTTTGAAAATCAAATATTTCGAAAATGACAAGATCGATTTTTTTGAAACTCGATATTTAAGAGTTTTTTAGTACTTTCTAAAATATTTAAAAAAAAATTTTTACATTTATGAAAAAATAACGATACCTCGATACAAAAGTTAAAAAACCACAAAAGAAAATATTTTTTTTGCTTAAAAACGGCTCCAACGATTTTGATAAAACTTTTTCTATATACTAAAATTAGTATGATCTACTACAAAAAAATATAAAATCTTACACTTAGAAACTATTAACAGTACCTGTCATAGAACGTATTTTTTTATTTTGAATTTTCTCGTTATCAGCTAAACGGATTAAGATGAATTTTTTTATATACGAGTTTCAGATAAGACTCAATAATCTTGCATATTAAAATTTTCCAAAAAAATGTTTTTGGATTTTTAAAAAAGTTTCAAATTTTTTTTTTGAAAATTCGATATCTCAAAAACGGGTTGACAATTTTTTTTTCAATTTTTGTTTTTATATACACATAAATATTTACTTAAGATTTGCATACCAAAATTTTTTCTTAAAAATGTTTTAAGAATTTTATATATAAAAAATTATTTTTTTAAAAAACCGCTCCAACGATTTTAAATTTTTTTTTCCCATACAATCATATTCCATCATGAATTAAGATGGCATACTTTTTTTTCACCTAAAACTGTCAAAAGAGTTGTTTTAGCTAATTTAAATGTCGTATTTCATGCTTCTCTACATTTTTCTCTCATAATTTCCATGTTTGTATATACAATTTTCTTAAACTCGCAGTGTCTTGAACATAAGAGCAAGTACGTGCGACCCAGTCGTGCATTTTATTTTTAAGTACATACAACAGTTAAAAACAATGGTACCTACCCTTGTAAATGGAACTTGGGATAAATATTTCTATAATCAATAGAACCAAGTATCGAAAAATTCCCTAAAAATATCTGAGTTGGCAAGGCGTTTTTTTTAAGGGTAGGGGCAAGCGTAGAATTATTACCATAACACCCACGAAAAAACTCTTACACTCATGAAACTTGCCAAAAGAGTTTAATTTTATTTAATTTGAATTTAAAATAGATTCAGCGTTAAAATGTACCCATAAAACATGTGATTAAGTTATTGCAAAACAAATATTTCAGTTTGATAGACCTCCAACTTTTTCACCAAATCCATGCAAGTATCTGGAGAAGGGGTCAAAAAAGTCGCAAGAGTTTTAAAAAAGGGTACAAAAAGAGACATTTTTTTAAAAGTCGTCTCATGATCGCATGAGGCTAAAAAAAATGGGTCAAAATGCGACTAATGTCGCACAGCGGCAACCGTGAATAAGTTCGTAATAAATTTATGGTTCCCGTTACTCCTTTGAGAATTCTTGCATATTATTAGATACTGCTCTAAGCCTATAAGTGAAGGTAAATAATGAATTTAATAATAAAATTTAACAAAATTATTAGGTGGAAGCTTAATTTAAAGATATAAAATAATCGATATGGTCCTGCTTACTTATGAACTTATTATATTCATTTATTACCTTTGCTTAAATAGTTTCCAGGGGTTACGAGCGCGGACGTGGCAGTATATTGACCCCACCCTCCCAACCACCATCTTAATCGTTAATAAATTAATTTTATTGTTTGTTTTAGGTCTAAGCATTCATCAAATTTAACAATTTCTTAATTTTTCTCTTAAGGTTTCTATTCTTATAATCTTTTTGCTTATCAAAATACCATTTGCAATTTGTCCAGAGCAAAACCACTCTTAGCAAATCAATTATATCAATTTTATGCTCATAACATTTATCAGATAGATTGAACCAGCTTGGAAAGTATCCATTACCATTTGTTTCAGTTATGCATTCTTTTATAATATGTTTTCTTTCACCTTAGATGCAAAAGATGTTTTATGAAAATAGGTTGAAAATATTTGTTCATGAAGGCGGCACACTTGAAAAAAATTTTAGATGGCCATAAAGAAACTGTGTTTTCACTTGAGTTTTCGTTCTCCTTATGTTTAATTAATATTTTTGTTAGTTCAAAGCTTGTGTTTATCTTTCGACATTTCTTGAACAGAGTTTTCACAAATTTTATTAATTTTCTTTATTGATTTAAAAAGGGAATAGCCTGCAAAATATCTAGTGGCGTGGCGAGGTCACTGATTTTTATGTAACACACAAATACAAAATAAAATCAATATTATCGGGGAGAGTACGATAACTTAGGCGCCAAGAAATTATAACGGATTTTAGTAGAACAGTTCAATACAAGAATTTTTTTCTATGGGAGGGGGGGCTATCTCCCCCTGTTTGGTCAGTAGGGGCATTTTCATAAAAAAAGTACTTAAAGAATAAAAAAATTATACAAAAATAACGGTAATACTTACAGGTAAGTTTTGTACTTTTTTTTAAAGCCAATACTCCGTTCTATTTGCTAATTTTTAAATCAAGTGAAATCTATGCATGGTTTTTGAAAAAAATGAATTTTAAACTCAACATTTGCGAGAAAAAAGCATACAAAATAGGTTTAAAGTGTAATTTCTCAAAACTGTAAGATTATATATCACTTTTTTTCTTCTGAAATTCGTTGCTCTAATTAATTCTTAATCAAAAACTGAAAACTAGATGATTCTATGTCTTCTAGTTTTTGAGAAAATTGAAAATTACTAAAACTACTACTGTACAAAACTCGAATGTTTGCTCGTTTTTTTTATGATCTAAGTGGGTATGCATACTTTGAGCATTTCAACTGCTTTGTATATATTTGCTTAATCCAGATTCTTAAAATGCAAAAGAAACTTTGCATAAACCCAACCTCGCACCTACCCCAAATCCTATAATGTGCCCAAGCAGGGGGGTTGCAGGGGGGCAGCATGCCTCCCCATACATACCTCACTGTTTATACGCCAGCCGTAATACGTAAGCAAGCAAAAAACAAACATCCCATACAAAAGTAGTTATAGTAATTATCGATTTTTTCAAAAACTAGAAGACATAGAATCATCTAGTTTTCAGTTTTTGATTAAGAATTAGTTAGAGCAACGAATTTCAGAAAAAAAAATTATATATAATTTTACAGTTTTAATAAATTACACTTTAAACCTTTTTTTATGCTTTTTTTCTCGCAAATTTTGAGTTTAAAATTCATTTTTTCAAAAACCATACATAGATTTCACTTAGGTTAGGTTAAGGTGGCTGCCAGGAAAACTGCTGACACACTTAGGCCAGAATAGGCCCATTGTGATACCACATAAAGACTGCGAGGTGATCCTCGCTACTTTGTTGTAAGTATTACCGTTATTTTTTAATATTTTTTTTACATTTTTGGTACTGTTTTTATGAAATTGCCCCTCCCACCCAAACGGGGTGAGATAGACCCCCCATCTCCCATAGAAAAAAATGCTTGTATTGAACTGTTCTACAAAAAACCGTTATTATTTCTTGGCGCCTAAGTTATCGTACTCTTGCCATATTATCCAATTTAATGTAGGTTATTCAGGACATTATAACATTTTCTTAAATATAATACCTACCTTCCTACCTAGGTCCACGTAGGAATATAGGTACATACCTGTTCTTTACATATCAAATCGAATTAAAATATTTTACTTTTCATTATTTCATTAGTATTTTCAAATTATTTTGTAGGTATTTGTTTCCTTTTACGAAACAACAAGTTCAAAATGTTGATATGCATTAGTATTAAAATTTCTTAATATCAGAAACTAGAAAATGATAAATATATGTAAATAAAATTAAAAATGATAGATAGGTACCTAGCTAACTAATCAACAAATGCTCACTCTAACGAATCTAGAATAGAATACCTACAAAAACTAAAAACTACACGCTCATTCAACCAACCAACCAACAACCGAAAAAAAGAATACCTACATTTTTTCTATCACCCACATAAAGAATATTATCCTCCATCAATGCAGAAAAAGAGTTCATAATATACTTTTTATTTACTGTCACCAGCCTCAGACGACCTTAACAACAACAAAAATCGTATATAGCTACAACACAACAAAAAAAAAACATCATCGCATTGTCTTTCGTCTTCCTCTCGATCATTGCTGACTGCATAGAATAGAAATACTAAACAGAAAAACAAGCTTTTATTCAATATTTTCCCCATTTATATATTCTGTCTGAGTAACAAAGAAAGAGAGAAACATTTATGAGCGGGAACGCAAGAGAGAACTTTTTGCAAAAGACAAACAGCTTTCTTTATGAGCTTTACTATCGACAGGCAAAGAGCTTTCTTGCCTGTTGATCGTCTGCCTGGTGTAAAAAAAAATTGGGACATTTTTTTCTATGGGGATGCTTCATCTGTATAGTTTGTTATCTGTGGTATGATGGTGACCAATAGAGATCTCTACCAAATTGTCAAAGTCAAAGTGACAGCTAAGAACTCGGCACCTTTGACAGACGCAATCACCAATAAAAAAAAAATCCAAACATTTACACTCCACTTCAAATGAATAAGGACACACATTTTCAAAGGTACTTTTTCCATTTTTTCTTAACATTGTGCATTAATGAATCATTTGATTATCCTTATTGTTTGTTTATGATGTTGGGAAAAGAAAACAGAAAGATTAATTCAAAAAGTACTGCTATTTTTCCTCCGACTCTCATCAAAGTCTTTCCATAAGGAAAATGCAGTCTTTTTGTGTCAACTGAATAAGCTGAAATATTGAAACTGGTAATAAAAGTTAATGGATGGAAGTAAAACAAATGTTTTTGAAATAGTTTTTATTGTTTATATTTATTCTCGGACAATGCACAATGTTTGAAAAAAAAAAATTAATAAACCAACTTCGAAAATCCATGTGCTCATTCTGTTGAATTGGAGTGTATTGGCCTCCGAAATAAAAAAGAAAATGGGTGGTACCTAAATGTCATTTGTGCCGAGGTCCTGAGTTTGACATTTAGAAATTTTTGCTAAAAAGCTCTATTGCAGTGGGGAACGTACCTTCTCTAAGTTAAAAAGAATAAAAAACGAACTCAGAACTACAATGATTCAAGAAAGATTGACAAGTTTGTCGCTGATGTCAATCGAAAGCGACATCCTCAGAGGCATCTATTTTGAAGATGTGATCAATGATTTTGCTAATCTCAAATCAAGAAAAAGACTCCTTCAATAAACATTCCTCTCTTTTACCTGAAAAAATATAGTCTGAGTCCCTTTTTGCATATTAATATATTGTTCTTTAAATTACATTCTGAATAACTTATTTAATTTTCTGTTATTTAAATTTTGTTTATTTTTGAATTTTATATGAAATATTTATTTGTTTGTTTTTATTTTTACATTGTTTATGTTTATGTTTATGTTTATGTTTATGTTTTAAATGCTGCCATAACTATATTTATCTTTTTAATGAATTAAAAAAATATTATTTATTCAAAAAATTAAAAGAATAAATATTAATTCAAAGTTATGTTATCTTTTCTGTATATCTTTATTACACAACATAACATTTTTATATAATAATACAGGGGCCCCATTTTCGAAAAGTGCCCAGGGCCCCAAAAAGGGTAAAGACGGCCTTGCCAATGGTAGCTAGGTAACTTTGGTGAAGATGGTGTGACCTGAACGCGATCATCCACCATCTTTGGGGAAATCTAAATATGGCTGCAGATTTCCAGGTTGGGTGGGTTAAGGCCACGCTGCAACGTCACCAGCAGCGCCTTGGTGTGGTGATAGTCCGTCCGATGTCATTTTAGTTTTTTTCTCTGCCTGATTTGTGTTTTTGTTGCAGGTGAGGTTTAGTTTCGGGGGCAAGACCCCCCCATTCCGACGAACTAACTGCCGTGCGTAGCAAGCAGCCCGCGTCCCCCGGAACTTGTCATTCCTTTCCATTTTCAAAAATTGCAAAAATGGCAATTTCAAATTAGTTTGGCACTGTGGCACCCATTGGCACTGAAAAGTTTCAAATTTGGCACTCTTTTTTTATTAAATATCATACCTTACCAGTATTAAAGTAAGACATAAATCACAAACAAACCAATGCTTTCAATGAGCAAACAAACATTCGTTGAGTGGAAAACGGAAAACATTCAAGGAATATATTCCTTGAGATTTCCGTTAGCGACTATTTTTTGTTTTAATTTATTTTCGGTTTTAATTTTAAATATCGGCTGTCAATTGTTCCGGCACGATTACGATAACTCAGACGATAACGATGATAACGGTTTTTTGTAGAACAGTTTAATACAATAATTTTTTATTATGGGAGGGGGGGTCTATCTCACCCTGTGTGGGCGGGAGGGATAATTTCATAAAAACAGTAAAAAAAATGTAAAAAATTATTTAAAAATAACGGTAATACTTACAACTAAGTACCTCTATTACACCTTTTTTAAAGCCAATACTTCTATTAACTAGTTTTTGAATAAAGTGAAATCTATACATGGTTTTTGAAAAAACGAATTTTAATCACAAAATTTGCGCCAAAAAAGCATAAAATAAAGGTTTAAAATGTAAAGGACTAGGTTGTAGCTTAGAAAGTTTCATACAAGAAATGTTAAGTAACTTTGTTTCATAAGAGCAACCGTTTTCGAGACAATTCAAAATGCAATGGTTTTCTGTTTTTGACTATAAATTAATAAAAGCATTGAATTTTGAAAACCAAAATAGTACTTAAATACGTAAAAAAAGTTTGAAATTTTCATTAAACTTTGTTATTCAAAATTTTAAGTTTGAAATTAATTTTTCAAAAACTGTTCAGTCAAACAACTTAATTTAAAAATTGAAATTAAAGAAGAGATTTTGGCTTTACAAAAATGTAAGCTTGTAAGTGTTACCGTCATATTTTTAGTATTTTGTTTTGTTTTATGTCAATTTTATAGAAAATTGCTTTTCCCGACGAAAACAGAGGAGAATTGAACCCCTTCCATACGATTCTTTTCTTTACTCAACCCACCCTACACGCACAAGCTTTTTGTCACATTTTATAAGAATAACCCTTTATAAAGGAAATACCATGTTTTGTGACCTTCGACCCCGTATGATTAATAAAGTGGAACCCAGATCGACGGGGAGCTTTCGCAAAACCTTTAACTAAATCCCTGTATATATTGTTTAGTACTTTTTTTTCTAATTTTCTGGGTGGATATGAAGCAAGAAGAACTCACATTGTACTGAATCTCAAAGATACCAAAACAGCCGGAAAAAAGGGTTAAATTATGGATAATTCATGAATAAATTAATTTTTTGGTAAAAGTACCTTTTGTTTTTCCTTAATTTCTCAAAAAAAAAGAAAGATTTTTACATTTGGTTTTCGATAATGGACTAAAAACTAATGAAGGCATTGAATATTGAACACAAAAAAAACACTTAATTACGTAAAACTTTGAAAAATATCGACTTAAGAAAAAAACTCACAATTTTTTTAAATTTTGACTTTGAAATTTTATTTCTCAAAAACTTTTTGCTTAAACAACTTGATTTAAATACCAAATGCAAGAATGGAGTATTAGCTTTCAAAAAAACTATAGCGCATTATTAGATGTGCTTTGAATGTTTTTTTTTGCATTTAAAGTCAATGTTTGAGAAACTGCTCCCCTACCTCAGGGTAGGGGAGAACTTCCCCCCCATAAAATTTTTTTCTTAGATTAACCCCAATAACCACACCCTAAAATACTACCACTCAGGTCCGGGACACCCTGTATATACATACATACATATGGAGGGCTCAGAGCCGTACCGAACCAAGTCATGATTTTTTATTTTTTTTTTTTTCAATTTTTTGTGAATATTTTTCGACTCAAGTTTTTATATAATAATCTAATTTAGGGAATAAACTTAAGACTTTTCCTGTTTACGAGTAAAATATTCATTAATTAATGGGAGTTTATTTATTAAACCTCTTATTATCTTCGAATTTTCATTTTCTGACTTGGTTCGGTTCAGCTGTGAGCCCTCCATATTATAATTCAAAATAATAAAGGACCAGGTGGAAACATTAAACAATACATAACCTTTAAGGCTCATTATTTTAAAGTACCGATTGATTTAAGCCCTTATTTCTGCTCAACAGATTTTTGTGACCCCAAAACCTTTAACACACCCAGATTCGTCATGAAAATACAGTTAGAAAACTATATCACAACAATACAACAAACAAATTACACACCTTGAAAAATAGGGTTTTTTCCACCTCGGCCCCGGTGAGCGGCACCTCGCCTCCTCCCCCTCCTTTAATTGCGTCTATATCGTAAACCAATGAGGGGATTTTGGGGGACTTGGGATATAATGTAGAGGGTGCGTCAATACACAATACCAATCTTTTTATTTTATGAATTAATGTTTTCAACCTCAGAACCTAAACCTAATTTCTCAGGCTATAAGGTTCTCTATCTATATAGGATAGCTTGAAAAAAACGGTGAGGAAAAACTGTGAAATGTACTTTTTTGTTACATTTTTGCAAATTGTTTTTTTTTTAGGCTAAGGATTTAAAGTACCTTACTCGGCCCGCGTGTTCCAAGAGTTTTAACTCTTAGACCAAGAGCCGACAGTAGATTTTGGTGAGTGTATCACCAAAACAGTAGTATGAGGAATTATAGGTACATGCATCGTGATATCAAATACAAAAGTCTGGCAGGGTTTTTTTCCCAGTCGTTGGTGCGGGGTTAAAACCATCCTAACTTCCTATTTATATGGTAGGGTAGGGTCTCGTCATAGACGCGTACTGCGCTTGTATGCAGATTGTGTGCAGCGCACATTGATTTAAATGAATAACTGCACACGAGGCGTACGCAACACATATTCGTCACAGCACACAAGCAGCAAATCGCTTGTCGTACAGCAGTGTCAGTGTCTTCGATGACGCCGATCGTAAATGTTTCATTATGTGCATGGACAATTTGATTAAAATGTCAGTGTTAGAGTGAGACGGATCTATGCTAAGTAGGGGAAAAATGAATTTCCAACTGCCAGTTCTCGCTCAGCGTTGATCAGTTGAATTTTAAAAGCCAAGAGAGAAAGACATAAAACATAAAGAAAACTTTGCCTATGCATAATTTTTGTATCCTTTAATCCATTCAATTTAATATTAAACAACAAATTAATATTACAAGTGTCTTTTATTTGAAAAGGTTAAAGGTTTTTGTTTTAAAATCGATTAGCCGCCGCCGCCACTTACATGTTTTTCTTTATAAAAAGTCTTTCGTCTTAACAAAATTAAAACGAAAAGAAAAAAGTTTGTCGCGCTGCATAAAACACAGACAAATCGCCAACCAATCAGAATCAGCGTTCTATTTGAAGAATTTACAAATAACGCCAAGTGACCAATCAAAGCCATTCTTCTATTTCTCTGCAAGTACTTAATATGCCACGTACACGGAGACAAGACGATGAGGAAGAAGGGTTGAGCGACGATGGGGACAGAGCGGACGAAACAATGGTGGAAAGTTCGAAACTAGACATTATTCTAGAAAGTCTCAAAACATTCAGCGTAGCTGTAGCAGAGCTTAAGAGTAATACAAAGGAAAGCCAGGACGAAATTGAAAGGCTACATGCCAAAATGAATACCGCCAGCTCTGCAAGTGCCATCGACGTCTCGCCACAAACCATCGAACTCCAGCCAAATGCCAATGAAATCCCAGCAAATGCAATTAAAGAATCGTCCAATGCCGCCGAGAATACAATGCCTGCCAACTTGACCGAGAACCAACTGCTTCAGTATTCGGCACCGATGTCCTGGAATAATCATCCAGCAACAAGCAACAACTTCATACCGCCAATAGTGAAATTACACGATTTGCCAATGTTCTCGGGTCGGCCTGACGAATGGCCACTTTTTCTCGCTAATTACGAAGATTCAACAGCTGATTTTAGATACAACAATCGACAAAACTTGCAAAGACTGCAGAAATGCCTCATCGGACCGGCCCGAGAAGCAGTGACGTCAATGCTGATCAATAAGGAAAATGTTCCAGAGGTAATTGAGGAATTGAAGTTTCGTTTCGGTAGATCGGATATTCTGGTAAGGTATCAGCTCCAGAAAATTCAACAATTCCCAGCCATGAAACAAAACAAAACCGATCAACTTCTCGATTACTCAACACAAGTCCGTAATGTCGTTGCATTGTTGAAAGCTTCCAAGAGCGAACACAGCCTTCACAATTCGATAATTCTCGAAGAATTAGTTGGGAAGTTGCCCGAAGACAAACAATATGAATGGGTGAAACATGCATTGACTCTTGCAAAAAACACGACAATCGAAGATTTTTCTAAATGGCTATGTCAACTAGCCAGGGTTGTATGTCTGATGCCACCACCGCCAACACCACTTCCACAAACGTCAACTTCAAGATCGAAAGCAGAAACTCAACCTCGCCGAATGCTTCATGTGAACAACAATGCCAGCACCACCGGGCAAGAAGGATCACATCCACCACCAACATTCAAGTGTTACCTGTGCGGTGAAGGTCATTTCATTTCGAGTTGCAGTATCTACAGTTCTTTGAGTGTTAACGATCGGTGGCAAAAGGTTAAGTCCATGCATTTATGCTTTTCTTGCCTACGTAAAGGTCATAGTACGGGAAGCTGCCGTAAAAGGAAAATGTGTGGAATACAAGAGTGTAAAAAATGTCATCACACAAGTCTACATGATGAGTCGTCACAAATAAGAAACCAATCCGTCGTCACTGCCACTGCTGTCCAGCCATTATTAAGTTGTCGAACAACAACCGCCTCAGGTCTCCTGTTCAAAGTCCTGCCTGTAACGCTCTTTGGTCCTAATGGTAGAACAGAAGTTTTCGCCATGTTCGATGAGGGATCTGCTTTGACAATCCTTGAAGAAGAAGTTGCTTATACTCTTGGACTAAAAGGAAGATCGCAACCATTGACACTACAATGGTATGGACAAAACACCACAACCGAACCGTCAAAAAGTGTAAACCTAGAGATTCGGGGCGAAGGGGAATCAAACATCTTTACGATTTCCAACTGCCGCACAGTGCGAAATGTCAACTTGCCCATGCAGACGTTTAACAAATCAAGCCACAAACATTTGGAGTTTCTTCCTTTAAAAAGTTATGAGAGCGTCCGACCATCTATTCTCATCGGACTGGACAACATCCATCTTGGTACATCTTCCACAGTAGTCTCAGCTGGAGATAAAAAACCTGTAGCTATGAAGACAAGACTTGGTTGGGTCGCCTGTGGACCGACTAACAACAGCATGGTGACATCAACACCAACAGTTCTTATCATTCGAAGTCAGGATGAACTGCATTGCCTAGTTAAAGAATACTTCGCCGCTGACAATTTCGGAATTAATCCGTCATCTTGCATTCTTGAGTCTGAAGACAACCAAACAGCCCGTCGGACGATGGAAACAACAACCCGCCGTATTGATAAACGTTTTGAGACCGGCCTTCTATGGAAAAATCTAAAACCGATCCTGCCGAACAGTTTTCAGATGGCTATGCAACGTTTTTCTGGAATCGAAAACAAAATAAAACTTAATGCCGAGTTCGCCAAAAAGTATAAGGACGAGATGACCAAATATATCCAAAAAGGTTATGCCAGAAAGCTCCAGCCAGACGAGATATATAATTCATCTCAGCCAGTGTGGTATTTACCCCACTTTGCTGTTCAAAGCCCGCACAAACCTGAGAAAATCAGAATAGTTTTCGATGCCGCTGCCACAGTGAATAATGTAAGCCTTAATTCAGCCCTACTAAAAGGTCCTGAACAAGCCAAACCGCTGATGAATATACTCTTCAAATTCCGAGAAGGCGTAATAGGAGTGGCGGCAGATATACGCGAGATGTTCTCGCAAATACGAATTCGTCCAGAGGACCAACAAGCACAGAGATTCTTGTGGTGAGATGGTGATGAAACACAGCCTATCAACACCTATGTCTATGTGATGGTGTCCATGATCTTTGGAGCGATTTGTTCGCCATGTGTCGCAGAGTATGTCAAGAATCTGAATGCGCAAGACTTTCAACAGAATTACCCTGAGGCCGCTTCAGCCATCGTCAACAAGCACTACGTTGATGATTACGTTGCGAGCTTTAATGACGAAAGAGACGCCATAACCATTTGTAAAGACGTAGTTCGTATCAACAATGAAGCTAGCTTTGAGCTCAGAAATTTCACATCCAACTCGAAGAAACTTCAGAATGAGATGAACCCTGAAAGAGCAGAGATGACAAACACAATTAACATGGAACATCAACCCACGTCAGAAAAAGTACTTGGTATGTTTTGAAATACAGCCTCGGATACTTTCGAGTTTAAGACAAAATTTCATCGCATACCGAAAGAAGTCCTAGAAGGCAGCCGCCCACCAACAAAGCGAGAATTACTTGGCATCGTCATGGCTATTTAAGATCCTTACGGACTGTTAGCAGAGTTCCTCCTGTATTTAAAAATATTGGTAAGAGACACTTGGAAAACTAACATTGCATGGGATGATCAACTGCCTCCTGAGGCCAACAAACGGTGGCAAAACTGGTGGAGAGAATTCCAGAACATCCACACATTCCAAGTCCAGCGATGTTATTCATCACATCTATGCACATCCATAATTATTGAACTTCATGTCTTCGTGGATGCAAGTCAAGTTGCATTCGCTGCCGCAGCATACTTACGAGTAATCCATGACGCTGGAATAGATGTCACCTTTGTCTTTGGTAAAACGAGTGGGGCACCTCAAAAAACTATGTCCATCCCACGGCTGGAGCTCCAAGCTGGAGTACTTGGAGTACGAATTAGCAAAATTATAACTCGGAATCACGACATCAACATTTCTAAAATAACCTTCTGGACCGACTCGAAAACACTAATGTATTGGATTGGATCAACCGAACGCAAATTCAAAGCTTTTGTAGCTCACCGTATCGATGAAATCCTCACTTCATCAGAGGCAAGCCAATGGCGATGGACACCAACTGAAAAGAACTGTGCAGATGTAGCCACTCGAGCAAACGGCTTCCCAAAATTCGTTACAAACAGTGTTTGGATCAATGGTCCCGATTTTCTCCAACAGCCCGAAGAATTATGGCCAGCCAAAATAATCAAACCGCTCACAACAATCACTGACACCGAAGAAGTCAAGCCATTGCTCCTGCTCCAAGCCCCAAACGGTAAATTATTAATAAATTTTGAACTCTTTTCTTCTTACCAGAGACTTCAGAGAACAATGGCATATGTTATCCGTGCCACACAAAAATTCCGCTTCATTGTGCCCTTTGAAAAGACATCCAATTGTTTTCTTTCAATCGCCGAACTCAAGAATGCAGAGAACCATCTTTGTAAAATCGTCCAGAAGGAGCAGTACGAAGACGAAATCAAATTGCTGTTGTCATCAAAGCCGTTGACCAAGAAAAGTTCCATCTACACACTAAATCCATACCTAGACGAAAAAGGCCTATTGAGAATTCAAGGTCGACTCGACGAAGCCCTCTACCTGCCATTTCAAGCCAGACGTCCAATCTTACTGCCACCAAAACATCCAATGTCCACCCTCATCATGAAATTTTATCACGAGAAGTTCCATCATCAAAACTCGGCTGTTGTACTAAATGAAGCGCGACAGAAATTCTGGTTCCCCCATCCCAAGATGCTTCTGAAATTGGTAAGACAAAAATGCCAGCAGTGTAAAATCGATAGAGCCGAACCTCAGACTCCAATTATGGGTCAACTGCCAACTGACCGTATAACTCCATTTGTCCGCCCGTTTGCTTACACGGGCGTTGATCTTTTTGGCCCCCTAAACGTAACAATTGGCCGCCGGCGAGAAAAGAGATGGGGAGTCATCTTCACTTGCCTGACTGTACGTGCAGTGCACCTCGAGCTTGCCGAAAATTTATCGACCGATGCTTTCATTATTTGTCTTCGCAACTTCATAAACAGAAGAGGAACCCCAGTCAGAATCAGAAGTGATAATGGGACCAATTTCATCGGGGCCCAACGAGAATTAGAGAAAGAACAACATTTATTCGATCTGGATCGCATTGAGAAAGAAGCCACAAGCAGAGAGATAGAATGGATCTTCAATTGCCCATTAAACCCAAGTTCTGGAGGTTGTTGGGAGCGTTTAATTCGTATCGTCAAACGCCTGATGATGAAGATCCTGGTAGACGAAACCCCAAAAGTCGAGACCCTCAGAAGTGTACTGATCGAAGCTGAAAACGTGATAAATTCACGTCCACTCACTGACATACCACTTTCAACGGAAGATGAGGAGCCCTTGACTCCAAACCATTTTCTTCTAGGATGCGTCAATTCTACCCAGACACCATATCCACCCGATGAACAAATTTGCCTTAAGAAACAGTGGAAAATTGCACTCAACCTGAAAGACCGCCTGTGGAGAAGATGGATAGTGGAGTATCTGCCTCAACTTTTGAGAAGACCCAAATGGCATGAAAAGGTACGCCCGCTGCAGATCAACGACTTCGTTCTAATATGCGACCCAAATCAGCCGCGAAGCCAATGGAGCAAAGGTCGCATCACAAAAGTGTTCCCAGCAAAGGACGGGCAAGTGCGATTCGCAGAAGTCCGAACTGCCAATTCAAGTATTCGTCGACCAGCCTCAAGACTAGCAGTCCTAAACTTGGATTGTGAATCCCAGAGCGATTCACGGGGGGAGGAATGTTAGAGTGAGACGGATCTATGCTAAGTAGGGGAAAAATGAATTTCCAACTGCCAGTTCTCGCTCAGCGTTGATCAGTTGAATTTTAAAAGCCAAGAGAGAAAGACATAAAACATAAAGAAAACTTTGCCTATGTATAATTTTTGTATCCTTTAATCCATTCAATTTAATATTAAACAACAAATTAATATTACAAGTGTCTTTTATTTGAAAAGGTTAAAGGTTTTTGTTTTAAAATCGATTAGCCGCCGCCGCCACTTACAGTCAGATTCATCGAAAAATTTGTGTTATTGGTGGAGAGTGAGTGTTTGTATAATAATAAATGGCAGGAATACTCCAGAAGAGACTTGAAAGAAAAAGCATGGGCAGCAATTGCAAAACAAATGCAAAGGTCAGATGAATTTAATAGGCTAGTTCAGGAAAATGAGATCTCAGAGGGCTCAGTGTCAAAAACTGAGCAAGCGAATCCAATATTTTCTTTTCTCAGTGATTTGACAGCAAAATTTCTGAGGAATCCTGTTCAAGAGACTGAGATTGCTGAGGGCTCTGAGATCTCATTTTCAAGAACACGCCTAATAAATAAGAAGATTGATATCTTTAATACAAATGACATGAAATGCAAAATAAAATAGATTTTTGCAAAAAATATTATTTGACGATGACGATACGCTTCGTGTGCGTAGAGAAGTCGTCGCTGCATGACTAATCTTGTACACGTCTATGACGCGACGTATCGTGTGCAGAAGGCCTAACACTTCAATTCACTTTAGGTTTGTTCGATGTCAGCACTGGGGCGCACTGGGTCGCCCTGAACTCGCTCTAATGTGTTTTATGTGACACTTTTTTCATCCCAGTTTATTTGCACTGTGTTCGATGCATAGAAGAAGAAGTAAAGGAACTGGTGTATATCACATATACAGTGTACGTGAATGAAGCAGAAAACTGTATGCCCGAAATGTCAAATCGGTGACTGAATGGAAGAAAAAAAGTAAACAAAAAGTGATACAAGACTAAAAACATTAATAAATCATTAATTGTTAGAAAAAAAACAAATAGTTTGGAGTGATTTACTTAGAAATGTATGTATACTTACTAATAACAATACAAAAATATGAAGTGCAGCGTTAAATTGTGTATATAAAACAAGAATAAGGCGGACAAGAATCATTTCCTTTCACAAGTGAGTTTTATCATATTTTTCTCAAAGAAAGCGATGTGAATTGATCATAATTTTATTAATCATCAATCAAGTAACACATTTTAAATGATTAAACTTTAAATAAACTAAGAAAATTAATAAATTCATTGAAAACTTGCACATGGTTTTTCGGTTTTAATTTGGGATACTAGTAATGTCAAACTGCGATTCTGTGAAACAGGAACGTATTTTTTTGTTATTGGTGGTTGTAAGGCGCAACTATTTGCTAAGCGCCCTTTATATCAGGAAATTATTTTTGTTATTAAATCGATTTTGTACCTTTGGAGTTCGTATATTTATGTTAACATGTGCATCTTTAGAATATTGCTCAATTTTCTCTGTAGTGAAGTTATTAGTGCATTTTTTTAATGTTAATTAATTTGTCTATTCAAAAATTAGAATAATTTAATAAAAAATTTAAAAGGTTTCCAAAAGTCGAGTGGTAAAAGGATGACCATTCTGAAAGTGGATGAAGTAAAGCCACATTTGGGGTGCCAATTTTTTATCGATGCGAATGATTTGCTATGATTCACGTTGGTTTTCGAGAGCCTTCTTTCATGACAATGCGTAAATTAAACTAAGTAAATCTATAATGTTCCACTGAAACAACACAATTTTAAAGAAAGTAGATATTAAAACATTTTATCGGTGCCTTAGAGGGTTATCATAAAAAAGTAAGTATTTTTTTAAACATACCACTGAAAAGAAAAATAAATTCAGAAAATAACAAATGATTGTTATGGCGCCCTAGTAAGTTGCCATTAAAAATCACTCCGTCCCTTTTGGAATGTATTTGTGTTTGTGAGAGCAAACACTATTATGAAAAATGCTTCACTTTTTTCCACAAATGGCGCTTCCTTATATTTTTTATTCTAATGCTATGTTTCCACCTAAGGTTTATCTCAGTTTAGATTAAATAAATCTTTTTGGTGTTTCCACCGCACAAAAAGATTTAAAAAAGATTAAATCTGACATAACTTTCAAAAATGCAAATGGCGCTTCAATTTTTCGTATGAAGTGCGAAAGAGACAGAATGTTTTATTCGTGTAAAACAATGAACTGAATCGAGTCTCGAATGAATCGTTCAGCACCATGTTAAAATAGGTTAGTTCGATTTGTAAAACTATTTGTTCTAGGAAGATTTAATAAGATTAATTTCTAATCTCCAAGATTAACGAAATATATTTGTATGGTAAATCTTCAAGATTTAAAGAAGATTTGAGGTAAATCTTATTAAATCTCAGATTAGCGTTAGGTGGAAATGTAACATAAGGTTCGATGTGTGTTCGGGGCGAGCACTGAACTCGCACTTACGCACCCAGGTTTTTTCTCGGGGAAAGAAATCAGAGCTGTGAAATTGAAATCAGCTGTTGGTAAGAGTTGAATGTCAAAAGAAAAGAATTAACTTTGCAAATTTGTATGGCGAAATTAATGGTAAATGTGAAATGTTTTGTATACTATTTTGTTACTATTTATTAATGTATATATTAATAAAGGGAATGCTTAGAAAAATATTTGGAAATTTAGTGCCTGCATAAAGATTTTGAAGCTGCACAAAATAGTACTTTAGTAACTTAACATTTTTATAATAAAAAAGTAGCACTGAGGTGTTCGATGTGAAATCAAAACCCGAGCAGCCCCCAGTTTTTTGACATTTGAATGACATTCCCCAGTGCGCCCTGGGGCAGGGAACAACGAACAAACCTAAATAAAATGCACGACTGGATCGCACGTACTTGCTCTTATGTTCAAGTTGTGTGGAACATTAGATCTTTAAAAAATATGCAAGTAATTATAGAAAAAGTATAAAAAAGCATTTAAATCGTTCTTTAAATTGTATAAACAGCCTGATAAATAACTAAGAGCTCAAAAAAAATTATGCCATTTGATTACTTGAAACAATACGAATATGAGACACAATAATAATCGTTGTAGCCGTTTTCTTAAAAATTAATTTTTTATATATAAAATGTTGGTATGCCGATTTTGAGTATTAAGATGCATTCAAAACTGAAATTTCAAAATAATTCATCAACCCGTTTTTGAAATATTGAATCTTCAAAAAAAAATTTGAATCTTTTTTTAAAAATCAAAAACTTTTTTTTTAAATTTTGGTATGCAGTATTATTTATATTTTAAGAAAGGTTTTGTGCAAGAAATTTTACTGAAATCGTATGAGAGGTTAATGAGAAAATAGAAAATAAAAAAAAACGTTATATGGCAGGTAGCGTTAATACCTAATGTTTTTAGTAATTTTTTTCTTACCAGAAAGTGCGTTTTGAGATAAATTAGCTTTTCCTTAACGGTTGTATGGCAAGTACCTGGAGAGTTAAAAAAAACTTAAGTCAAAATTTAAAGAAAATCGCATCATTGGTTTAGGCTGTAGATCCAGATACAAACACAGAGAGAATTGTGCCACCCACTTTTTTCGTGTTCTCTATCATCGTAATGTTGAATAATTTTGAATGAACAACAACAACTTGCGTCTGTTACCACCAAGTATATAGGCTGGAGTTATAGCTATTTGCATCGGCCTCTGAATTGCAAGGTTCATGGTTCGCTCCCAGATGACGGCAGTTTTTCAATTAATACGGGCATAACCAGACTAAGCACCACTAAAGGAGTCTGATGATCGAGGTGGCTCTCGTGAAATAGCCTATATACTTGGTGGTAACAGACGCAAGTTGTTGTTTTTCATTCAAAATTATTCAATATAAATTGATGTTTAATTTGCAGCATGCACTGCACTTGTGTGGATTTCCATTTACACACAAACCCAGCTTAAATCGTAATGTTATGTTTGATTGTTATCTCAAAAATTTTGTTTGGACGAATCCAAAACTTGCCCTAGGTAGGTACTAACCTATATCGCAAGTAAACAAAATAGCAAATGATGCTCTGTCATTATCCCTAAGTCTTAAAACTTTAATCTTGGTGATCCGTTAATTAGGACCCAGCTTTTTAAGCAAAACCTTATCGGCGTTTTTTGGAGACTTTATTTGTCGATTTTTCATGTAAAATGTTTATAGGTAGGTATCTTGAGTTCTATTAATCGGGTCGTCAAGATTGTGGTGTTTATGCTTAGAAAAAATGACAGAGCATCATATCCGATTTTATAAAAATGAATTGAAGAGGTTATAACCCTGAAAAAAAGCGGACCTAGCACTTTTTAACCCCCACCCCTCCCAAAAGCTGAAAACAAAACCTGCCAGATTTTTGTATTCGATATCATGATACATGTACCTATAATCCATCATACTCCGATTGTGATTATACATATATCCACTCCCAAAATTTGCTGTCGGCTCTTAGACAATCTCTTTTTGGGTCCTCTGTCCCGCACACGCGGCTTCGTAGCCCCGATTAGGGTATGTTCAGTCGTTAGGTAGGCGCCTTTGTCAACAATTTTGTTGGACAAATATACAATTTTATATGAACATTTTAAAAATTAATTAAAAATATAAAAAGAAGTTCCTCACATTAAATTTATGCTATTTTGTTTTGAACGATAACTTGCTTCCTTTATGGAATGTTCAGCCGCGATAATGTTAAAAGTTAAAAAAGGTGTTTTCAATACCAACAAAATTAGTGCACACCTTACTGAAACACCACGGCTCGTCACTGCAATCAACCCAAGAAAAGTGGACACACTGGAATTGCCGGATATCAACGGTGCATATCTACCCTTTTAATATTTCTTATTAAATCATCAGCCTCATAGTTTAACCGAAAGCTAGGACTAGCTATAATCTTAAAAAGTTATGCAGTTTTATGAGCATTTGACCACTTATTTAATTACTTTATAACACTCCTTCATTCTTCAATTCAGACCTCGTTTTGAGCATCACTATTAACTGACCATAGCCCGATGGAGTCCTTGGTTCTTGAAGTCACAACACTTCTTTACACTTTTAATACAAATATCTTTTATCAATTAAATCACAGGTTGGTTATGGAATTCATACTTTTTATTTTCTTAAAAAATCACACATTTATTTGAATGGGCCACCATAACATCTAAGGATAGAAAAGTATTTCTATTCATGTTTACTTCTTCTTGGATACACCCACAGTGCGACCACGGCGACCAGTTGTTTTGGTGTGTTGACCACGCACACGGAGACCCCAATAATGTCGCATACCACGATGGGCACGGATCTTCTTCAAACGCTCCAAATCATCACGCAGTTTTGAATCCAATAATGCGGAAGTGTACTGTTGATATTTGCCGTCGACAACATCCTTTTGCCTGTTGAGGAACCAGTTGGGAATTTTGTAGTGCCTTGGATTTTGGATGATGGTGACAATTTTGTCGACCTCTTCATCGGAGCACTCTCCGGCGCGCTTGGTGAGATCAACGTCAGCCTTTTTGAGTACAATGTTTGCATAGCGACGACCAACACCTTTGATTGCGGTCATTGCGATGGTAACCTTTCGTTTACCATCAATATTCGTATTCATGATACGAAGAATGTGTTGAAACTTCTCAGGAATAACGAGAGACTGAAAATAGAAGAAAGTATACAAATTAGCTCATCTTTAGTGAATTTGTTGAAACCATTTCCAAGATTTATACCAGTAAAGTAAAACTAAAACTACAAGGTCACATTATGAAAAATATTTAAAATAGGGCGATTTTGGGATTTATTAAATGATGTTATTATAATTTTGGGATTAATTTGCAGGACGTACCATTTTGCCTTCAGAGTCCACCGAATTCAAGCGAAAAAAGACAGAAGAGCGGAAGTTTGCGAGACGTCAAAATTTTGGGACGGCTTACAGAGCCATCTGTGTATGAGCACAGAAACTACCTTCGGAAGCGTTCAGCGAGTTTGTACCAAATGTGGTTGGGAGTTGGGACAGACTTATAGCCATATTATTCACCATAAGGTCCCTACACACGATCAATATTCATTGACAATAATTATTGAAAACATTTTCTGTCAAAAATCATTGATGAATAGGCTAGTTCAGGAAAATGAGATCTCAGAGGGCTCAGTGTCAAAAACTGAGCAAGCGAATCCAATATTTTCTTTCCTCAGTGATTTGACAGCAAAATTTCTGAGGAATCCTGTTCAAGAGACTGAGATTGCTGAGGGCTCTGAGATCTCATTTTCAAGAACACGCCTAATAATTGCCACCACACGTATCAATGAAAATTGACAATAATTTTAAGTAAAATTGTATGAATTGGCTGCAAAGGTGCTCCATTATGGGCGTATCAGCAATTAAAAAAAGGAAGACAAAAATTGGGTAGTAAACAAGTTTGTTACTATAGTAAAATTTCTTTTGAAATTCGCGAGAATTAAGCCGAAAATCCTAATTTTCTTTTTTGTTTTGTTTCATTTTCACCACCGACTACATCAACATGGCCAACAATAGCTGCGTATTTTTGTATGTCCATATGGAGTTTGGCGAAAAAAACGACATCGGGACATTTCAACATTTGCCTTGGTCTGCCATTTTGTTCTGAACTATCTAACCAACAAACATTTGACATTTCTATACAAATTATCGATAACACAACGACAATGGTAGTCTGGCAATACCGTTTTATCGGGACAAAAGTTAACTCCAGTAAATTATCTGGATTTAGCTAACTCTATATGGACATAGTTGTTGTTGTATTTGACATGTAAATTGTTTTGCTTTGTTGTCATTTTTTCCCCACAATTTTATTTGGACATGCAAAAAAACACAGCTAATAATGACACTTACATTGAAGAAAACCAAATCGATTTTGGTTCTCATCAATGTCGTCGATGTTCATTGACAATGACATTGAAGAGCATACGAACGATCAATACTCAGCGAAAAATAACTTTTTCACTGAATATTGACGATAAACATTGATCTATAGGCTCTATAGACAGTCTATAGGTGCGTTTTATTGGTACTTATAGCTAGCGCAGCAATGCAAGCACCAATAAAACGCTATACTCACTTTTATATTCACTTTGCATTTTTTCTGAAGGTTGGCAGACATGCCACTTAATGTCAAAACTATTCGCCATTAAAAATTCGAACAAATCTTTACATAAAAGCAAAGGCTACCAACTTTCAAGTAATGAATATTTGTTTATAACTTAGTTCAGCGCCACCTTAGTTTCAACTTTACGAAACTTTATTTCACTTTTATACTGCCTTATTTATCGACACTTTTGGGGTTGTTGTTGTTTACCAAGGGAAATTTTGCTGTGCTAGCTATAGTTTTTTCCAATAAAACACGCCTTATGTTGTTCATGTTCACTCTCGATTTAAATTGGATTCCTATTTACGCACTAAAACGAAAATGTGATTATTTTGCCTGAAAACTTTTGATATTTTCAATATTCGATTGGTGGAATAATAACCTATATATTTGAACCAAATTGAAATTCAAAAAACCTAAACGGAAATAGTTTTCATGCAAGTGCAAATAGATTTAACCTTATGCTATGTTTCCACCAGAGGATTATCTCAGTCCAGATTTAATAAATCTATTTGGTGTTTCCACCGCTCAAAAAGATTTGAAAAAGATTTACTTTGTAAGCCCCTTTTAAAATGCAAATGGTGTTTCATTATTTCTCATAGAGAGGAAGTGAGATAGAATGTTTCCTTTGTGAAGAACTGAATTCAGCCATAAATGAATACTTCAGCGCCATACAGGAATAGATTAGTTCGATTTGTAAAAGTATTTATCCTAGGAAGATTTAACAAGATTGATTTCAGCTGAAAAATTTTAAGATCTCGAGTTGGTGGAGCGGGATTTCACTAAGATTTCGTTTAAATCTCGAGTTTTCATTGAGATTTTGTTGAAATTTCCATGAAATCTTGTTCAATCAACTGGAAATATACAAAGTTTTCAACTGAAATCTCGGATTTCCGAGATATCAGCTAAAAAATTTCGAGATTGCAAATAGGTGGAGCAGAATTTCATGGAGATTTCGTTGAAATCCAGAGTTTTTATTGAGATTTCGTTTAAATTTCTATGAAATTTTTTCCCAGCAGTTCAAAATATGTAAAGTTCTCAACCGAAATCTTGGATTTCGTTTTGGTGGGAACATAGTATTAGGTGAAAATGTAGCATAATGCTACATTCTGGCTCCACCTGCTATGAACTATGCCAAGAAATGAACATATGTCTAATAAAAATCCAATGGAGCCAGAAAAATCCATGTCTTGTCGACGACATGTTGAAGAAAACCAACTTTTGAACACAACTACATGAACGCTGTTCAAAGCTTGGCCATGAGATTTGACGTTTCACGAGCGTGTGAGTTTTTTCTGGTTTTCGTTGCATCTCAAGGTGGCTGGATATTGAAAAAGTCTCTGTTATCTGGAGTCTAAAGGTCGTGCATTATTGCAAAAGATAGAAGTAGTGGTGAGAGAGAAATAAAACGACATGACATGAAATGCCCAGCAAAAAAAATCAGTTGTTTGTATAGTGGATTGTGGTTGCGATGTTGGACATCTGTATGCCCATTGAAGTCAGGGTGTTAACGCAAATTACCCCGAGGGAACACGAGTACTCGCAAGCAAGTTCTACTAAAAAACCATTTGTTCACTACATACAAACCCAAGCAACTTGCTCATCAACTGGCATGGAATTTTTGAAGCTAGTAGTGAAGCAATTTGGGAGACACAGACAAGCAAGTGGAATGCAAGTGGGAAGGAAAGTGGAATGCAAATTACTAATTTGACAGGCAGTGTATGTGGCCAACTCGTAGATCGAGCTAAAACTTCACTCCCATACAAAATTCTCTCCAAAATTTAGTCAAGCATGAGGTACGCCAGTACCAACTAAAAAATCAATTTTTCGTTTCTTACTGTACAGCTTTCGCAAATTAAATTAACCAAATCGCAAATAGGTTTCCTACTGTTATAACCCTTCCATTTCTTCACCACACAGCTGGAACAATAAGTTGAGCCCGTGTTAATTAAATTTGCGTTTTGGTTAAAATGATTTGTTAAAAGTTTAAATTTTTTGCGTATAGTTTAACTATATTTGCGTTTTGTTTAATTCGAAGTGTGATTGGGTTGATTCTATTTGCGTTAAATCTATTTGCGCTTGGGTGAAACTTATTTGCGTTTTAGGTTAAACCTATTTGTGATTTGGTTAATTTAATTTGCGAATGCTATAACTGTGCGGCACATTAATTCTCGAGCTAAAATCAAAATTTAGCTTGGATATTAGCTTTGTATATTAAACCATAGTACTATCATGAAGAATATTTTAGGAGAACATACTACCAGGGGGGGCACCAACAACCAAAAATTTTGTGGGTTGGACATGTGGAGAACACAAAAGACAAGCAGTAAGAGCAAGAGGATTGTATCATTTTCATTCTGGTAAGAAATAAAGGGAGTAAGTGAGATAAGCAAATCATCTGTTTATGAAATGAAATGTCAAGCAATAGAAAATGAGAAAATGTTTCTCGTATCCTCTTTGAATTCAACAAGATTTGTTGTTTTATTTGGGGAGTTCACATTGTCAAATATGCTTCACAAGCATGGCTTGATGATTCTTGATGGAAATATCAAAATATTTTGATAGAGCTTTTTAGCAAAAATTTCTAAATGTCAAACTCAGGACCTCGGCACAAATGACATTTAGGCACCACCCATTTTCTTTTTTATTTCGGAGGCCAATACACTCCAATTCAACAGAATGAGCACATGGATTTTCGTAGTTGGTTTATTAATTTTTTTTTCAAACATTGTTCTTTGTCCGAGAATAAATATAAACAATAAAAACTATTTCAAACACATTTTTTTTACTTCCATCCATTAACTTTTATTACCAGTTTCAATATTTGAGCTTATTCAGTTGACACAAAAAGACTGCATTTTCCTTATGGAAAGACTTTGATGAGAGTCGGAAGAAAAATAGCAGTACTTTTTGAATTAATCTTTCTGTTTTCTTTTCCCAACATCATAAACAAACAATAAGGATAATCAAATGATTCATTAATGCACAATGTTAAGAAAAAATGGGAAAAGTACCTTTGAAAATGTGTGTCCTTATTCATTTGAAGTGGAGTGTAAATGTTTGGATTTTTTTTTATTGGTAATTGCGTCTGTCAAAGGTGCCGAGTTCTTAGCTGTCACTTTGACTTTGACAATTTGGTAGAGATCTCTATATCCACCCAACATGCTTGACAAGCCCGTTTGATGGAGCGTTCACATTTTCAAATTCGAGTCAATCAAACCATGCTTGTCAAGCATATTTGAGAATGTGAACCCCCATATTCAGGAAATATATTTTTTTGCCTTTATCAAAGAATCTGATTTCAATCAATCAAGCACTCAAACTATGCCCTGTTTTTTAGTGCATTTTTATCTTAGCTTAGAAAAAAGTTGCATGTTAAATACAACAACAATACGGAGTTATACCAAATTGTTGTTGTATTTAACATGCTACTTTTTTCTAAGCGAAGATAAAAGTGCACTAAAAAACAGGGCTTTTGTATGCCATGATGAATTGATCAAGGGGGTGAAAGAGATACCTGAGTGCTGAGTGAGCTGCTTGCGTCGGTGTCGCAGCAACGACGAGAAAAACTTTTTTGTACAATATTTGTTTTAGTAAGTGCCCTTTCACACGAGGAAACTGAGTTGCCAGCAACTTTTAGTTCCTAGGTGAGAAGGGCAGGAGGAAAGAGGGCCGAACAGATTCTCCCTGGTCGAGGATTTGAGAAGATTTTTTGACATTTCCTTTCACATCTAGGTTTAGGTGTGTTCAACCAATATACTCTCGAAGTCCCATTTCACACGAAGAAACAAGTTGTCTGGAGATTTTTTTGACGTTTTCTTTTAATCTCCTTAAAAATCTCTTGTACCTTTCACACAAGGAAACAAATCTCCAGGCAATTTTTGAAAGTTCCTTTGAAAGTCTATTGGTTGAAGGTAGGTTTTCAACCCGATTACAGAATCCGGTGATTTAAGCCCGTTAGCCGAGAAACTGCAAGAAGAACCCTCAACGACAGCTGCGTTTTTTTGTATGTCCATATTGAGTTTGGCGAAAAAAACGACATCGGGACATTTCAACATTTGCCTTGGTCTGCCATTTTGTTCTGAACTATCTTACCAACAAACATTTGACATATTTCTATACAAATTATCGATAACTCAAAGACAATGGTAGTCTAGCAATACCGTTTTTATCGGGACAAAAGTTAACTCCAGTTAATTATCTGGACTTAGCTAACTCTATATGGACATAGTTGTTGTTGTATTTAACATGTAAATTGTTTTGCTTTGTTGTCGTTTTTTTCACACAATTTTATTTGGACATACAAAAAAACACAGCTGACATTGGTTTTATCTCAGCGGTTAAAAAAACAAAAGCATAGTCTGTAAAAATGGTAAAGTGCGGTTAAAGTTCGTCAGAAAACACGGAAATTGGACAGTAGGTAATTGGAAACGTGTAGTGTGGTCAGACGTCCAATTTCTGTGTCCTCTGTTGAACTTTAACCACACCTTAGCATTTTTTCCGACAATGCAGGCTTTTGTTCTTTCAACCGCTGAGATAAAACCAATGTCGTTGAGGGTTCTTCTTGCAGTTTCTCGGCTAACGGGCCTACTTATTGCATAAGAAACATGATTTGGTGTTAAGCACTTATTCCTTTTAATTTCTAATATCCTGCGAGGGCAGTCCGCATCCCTCAAAATTTTCTTGCGGCCTTTGACTTGTGCTTTAGGAACAATAACTCTTTTATGACCACCGATTGGCTTGGATTTTTTAAGCTTCTTAGCTATCATTTGTGTCGAGAAGTCACTCCTTCTCATGACTACAATACTGTCCTCAATCTGTCGTGATAGTTTCTTCATAATCTTAAAGAGCAATGAAATTTTTATAATTATTTATTTCATTTATAAAAATACGCTGGTGAAAGTTCTAGTGGGGTCGCTTAGCGTCAAATTTCGGACAAAAGCACCAAATTTATTTTAGGTACTACTAAGGTCCATCATAGCTTGTGATTTAGGGTAGGACCCATCTCGGCGGTCAGCCATCTTGGATTTTATAGCCGCCATTTTGAAATGTAGGTATATTATTAATATCTCGGCTTCTAAATCACTTAGGACCCCAAATATACGAAGGGGGCATGGGGTCATGACCTCCTTGCACCATGACAATCAAATATAATATTTAGGGTCAGATAATATATAAACACAAGTTTAAAATGTATCTGACTAAACTTATTCAAGGAGGGGAATGGGGGTCATGATACCCCCCCCCCCCCTTCAGAGCCCAAGAAAAAGTATAAATAAAAAACAATTCTCATTTAGTACAAAAAGGTAGAAAAGAAAGAATCCTGTTGGTAATTTTTTGGAATGCTTGCATATGTAAACTCTTAAGCTGCATACGAATTATTTTGGGATAAGAACTACAAAAAATAATTCTGATACACAATTCCCCCAGAAATATACACTCAGAAGTGCAAAACTCACGCGACGTACGACTTGCCGTAATTATTTCATAACCGTAATGTTATCTCTTATGAAACCATGGTAATTGTTGCAACAAGTCCGGCTGCAACCGAAGACCTTTTGTTAACATGCAGTTTGAAGTAAAAACAGATTGGTTTTAACTTAATGCAGGTTACAAAAATTCCTTTATTAAATAAATTCATTAAATAAGATAAATTATGTACATTAAATAAACTTACTTAGTCTTCATTAGTAAATGCGTAAAGGAAATTTTAATTAATTCAAAATGGTAGCTTAAATTAGGTTAGAGAACTCAGCCTCCTCGTGGCGGGTAAAGTTTAAAAATGTGAAGAAAGAGAAAAGGATACGAGCTAGTAATTTGACATTTGGTTTGTGGACACTAGCGCCATTCACCAGTCATTCCAGTAACTACACCACTAAGGGTGGGTTACCACCTCTTTCAACACTCCCCTTCCGTAGTTTCGCCGGTGGACTGGTATCTTCTGGGGCTGTAATGTCGAGGACTGCCAGTTTTACTGCTGGTCTTTCGTAAACCCCGCTTTTCGTTTGTACGAAAGCACTTCGTACTTGTTCATCTTTGGAGAGCTTAACTCCAATAATTCGTCCTTTAGGCCAACAGTTTCTGGGGCTATTTGGATCGACGACCAAAACTATGTCGCCTACTTCAAGCGGTTTTACGGGTGTGAACCACTTGGTGCGTCTGGTAAGCGTGGGTAAGTATTCGGCTACCCAGCGCTTCCAGAAGCGGTCCGCAAACTGTTGTGAGATCAGCCAATTTATTCTAAGCACTAGGACGTCGTCGTCAAACTCCACCAGGGGCTTAGATCCACTTGCCGATCCCAGAAGAAAGTGGTTCGGCGTGAGAGCCTCCGAATTTTCAGGTTTTATAGGGATATATGTCAAAGGCCTGGAGTTGACGATATTTTCTGCTTCTATTAACATGCTTCGCAATAGTTCATCGTTTGGATTCCTCGTCGGTGTAGTAGCATATAAAACGTTTTTTATAGAGCGTACTAATCGCTCCCAGCTACCACCCATATGGGGAGACCCCGGTGGTATAAATTTCCATTTCGTGTTTGTTGTTGTGAATGCTTCGACTAATTTTGCCTTTTCTATAGTTTTTGCTGCTTCTCGTAATTCACGTTCAGCTCCATGAAAGTTGGTACCGTTATCGCTATGGAACTCTATGGGGGTACCTCTTCGTGCTATGAAATTGCGGAGACAGAGGATACAGGAGTCTGTCGTTAAGGTATGAGCAACCTCTATATGGACGGCCCTAATGGTAAGGCAGGTTAAGAGAACTCCCCAGCGCTTTTCAGTTCTTCGGCCAACACTGACTGTCAGGGGGCCAAAATAGTCGACCCCAACGTATGAAAATGGTCGACAGAAAGAAGCAAGGCGAGCAGGTGGTAGCGGCGCCATGATTGGTGGGCGTGGGTGAGCTTTGTTGATCTTACATCTTGGACAGGACTTCTTGATGGCTCTTAGAGCAGATCGCACCTGAGAAATGTAAAATTTCTGCCGTAGAACGTTCACTACCGTCTCGTCATTATGGTGTTTGAAACGATGATGAACATCTTCGATTATAAGTGTTGTTATTCGATGAAATCTCGGAAGAATAATGGGCAGCTTGAAGTCTGTGTCCACTCCTTCTGCTAAACAATATCTTCCATTGGCTCGCATAAGCCGATTCTCGTCTAAAAATGGGCATAAGTTGAATATGGAACTGCTCTTTTGGACACAACGGTTCATCGTTAAATCTGCAACCTCTTCTTCGTACTCGCTGCTCTGTGCCTCTCTCAAAAGTTCGTTTTCAGCCATCTGTAGCTCTTCACGGGTCAAGGGGCCACTGACCTTTAATTGTTTAGTTCTTTTAGTGCTTGTGTTATGAATGAATCGGAAAAAGAACCCCATGCTCCTAAGCAGCTTCGTCCATTTGGAGATTTCGTTACATCGGTACATGTGCTCTCGACCCAAGCTGTGAATGCCAACGAAGTTTGTTTTAAGATCTTCAATCGTAGAACCCACAATTTTCTCTTGCGGCCATTTATCTGGAGATGATTTCAGAAAGGCTGGTCCATTGAACCATCGGCTTGTAGCTTTGAGCTCCGGTGGCCTTTGCCATTTAGTGGCCTCGTCAGCGACATTCATATTTGTAGGAATCCATTTCCACTCTTCAATTTCGGTGAGTTCTAGAATTTCGCTTACTCGGAACGCTACATACTGCCGGTACCTACGGTGGTCAGATCTGAGCCAACACAGGACAGTTTTGGAATCTGACCAGAAGTATCGGTGAGAAAAAATAATTCCATGTGATTCTGCGATACTTTTGGCAAATCGCGCACCGAGAAGGGCTGCCTGCAGTTCTAAGCGAGGAATTGATAGTGATTTAAGGGGTGCAACTCGGGTTTTTGCACCTATTAGACTCGTCTCAGCCAGATCGTTGTTGAAATTTCTTAAGTACGCTACGGCAGCAAAACCATTTTCGCTAGCGTCGACGAAAATGTGCAGTTGTACTTCGGAGCCCCATGTTGAATTCACATAGCATCTTGGGATTCTCACAGCTTCTACCTTGACGAGGTGATGCACCCATTTGAGCCATTTGTTGTACTCTTCATCTTTAATTTGGTCGTCCCACTCAATTTTGGAGCGCCAAATCTCTTGGAGGAGGATCTTTATGTACATCAGGAAACAAGCTATCAATCCTAGAGGATCGAAGATCGTCATCATCACCCTGAGTACTTCGCGTTTAGTTGGACGGCGTGATCCAAAAAGAATTTCTCTCAACTTGGGATTTGTTGTAAGTTTGAAAGTCAAACAGTCTAACGAAGTGCACCACCACATCCCCAGTACCTTTTCTGTCGCTAGTTCGACGTTGACATTCATATTTATCTGCTCTGTTGGTTCAGATTTAAGTGCTCTTAGGACTGTGGATGAGTTGGACACCCAATTCCTGATATGAAATCCACCTTGCTTATGAATGTGTCGAATTTCTTGCGCTAGTTGGATAGCCTCTTCCTCCGTCGGTACGCTGTCCATCAGGTCATCTACGTAATGATTCTCCCGAATTGCGCGAGCAGCTCTCGGAAATTCAACGGCGAAGCGATCTGCGTTGGTGTTTTTAACGAAATGTGCAGTACAGGGGGAACAAGTCGCCCCGAAAGTCATCACTGTCATGATATATGTGTCGGGATTTCCATCCTCATTGCAACCCCATAGGAATCGCTGGTAATGTTGGTCTTCTTTTCGGATACCAATTTGGTGGAACATTTCCTGGATATCTCCGCAAACCGCGATCTTATGTTGTCTAAATTTGTAGATAACAGACGTAAGAGGTGTAAGTTGATCAGGGCCTTTCAAAAGTACTGAATTGAGTGAAGTCCCCTGAGTTGAAGCCGCAGCGTCCCACACGATTCTTATTTTACCCGGTTTATTGGCGTTTTCCACAGGAAAGATTGGTAGATACCATGACTGATTTTTGTATTCTAGTATCTCTTCGGGCGTAGCCTTTCGAGCATAGCCCTTCAAGACGTATTCGTCAATCTTATTGTTTAGTGTTTTGGCTAGTTCTGGTTCACGATGCATACGTTTTTGAAGACAGACTAGTCGATTTCTGGCCATTGGGTAACTGTTCGGCAACTGTATGCCATCGAATCGCCAAAGAAGTGCCGTTTCGAATTTTCCATTCTTGCGAATTGTATGGTTGTTGAGCAGATCTAGAGCGCGAATATCGTCCTCAGACATCCTAACCTCCTGTGATTCTGAAGTCCCAAAATTATCGTCACAAATAAAGTTCTTTACTAAGCGGCGCAAGTCTAGATCGTTGCAATTACAAATGTGAAAATTGTGAGTCTTACGATTACTGTCTTTGCCGATACAGTTTCCATGAACCACCCATCCTAGTCGAGTTTTTGTCACAACAGGCTCGCTTCGACTGCCTTCTTTGGATCTCAACGGAAGTCCAAGTTGTGCATTGTTTACGCCTATAAGCAATCGTGGAACCGCTTTGTCGTATGAATTGATGGGAAGGCCCTTTAAATGTTCGAACCTATTCTGCAGCTCGTGTGAATTAAGCGTCTGTGCGGGCAGGCAGAGTTTCTCCACAGTGTGAACGTCTTCAAGTTGGAATATCTCTGCGTTGGAATTGGTGCTGGATATCTGCAGGTTAATCAACTCCGAACGACTCTCGTAACGCGACGTGTTCCCGGTCCATTTAAGACATAGCGGTCGTGACGTCCCTCGTACGTTTAATTGCTTTGCAATCTCTTCATCCATTAACGTAACCGATGACCCATCATCCAGGAGTGCATACGCTTTTATTTTTATCCCTTTTCCATAAAGGAATACAGGGATGATACGAAACAAAATGGAATCAGTGATGTAGCTATGAGAGTCATGGCGGTTTTCAGAGTGCACTCCAACGGTGCCAGCTTTAGGTAGAGATAGTGTATCTTGTTTCTCATTATGTAGGAGCTGATGATGTTTGAGGAGGCAATTATTTTTCCCACAAATAGACTCGGACTTACACCTGTAGTTTAAATGCCTTTTCAGGCATTTACTACAAAGTTGATGCTTTCTCACGTGTTCCCATCTGACGGTACGGTTGTACTGTTGGAATTTCTTACAGTCAGCTACCGAAGCACAACTACCACTGCAAATACAGCACTTTGTTTCTGGTCTAGAATAGTGACTTTCGCTTTCGTTATAGTGAGCATTTACGATGCCTTTATCTTTCCAGCCTTTGCTTCGGTTTTTCTTTTCTTCAGCAGAAGTGGAGGGAGCAGCAATGAGAACTCCATTGGCAGCCTCAGCCATCGCGTACATCCAAGTACTGAAGTGGACAAGTGTGCATGTTGGTAACGATTGCTTATGAACCGCCCAATTAAGTCGGAGACTCGGGGGAAGCTTGTCCACGAGTTCTTGCATCAGCATAGGATAATTAAGGTGGTCGACTATACCGGAGGCTTCGACTGTAGCACAAAGGTTCTGCACCGCTATTGCAAAGGTGACGATGGTCTCCAGTTTTTCGGCCTTTGGAGAGGGTGTAGAACTGATCTTTCGAATCAGAGTATTGATAATTAACTCTGGTCTACCATATAATATCTTCAGCGTTTCGATAACTTGTCCAACACAGTTTGGTTGGATTATCAAACTTCTTACAGCCTCGAGTGCATCACCTTTAAGAGCTCTGTGTAATCGGATTAGGTTTTCTTCATCGATGAAACCGCCTAGCTCAGTACTTCGATTAAAACTAGCAATAAAGAGAGGCCATTCTGAAGGATTCCCATCGAAGGTTGGTAAATCTCGAATTAAGTGCCGTGCAGCTAAGTGATTCTTGGTTAAGTAATTACCTGGAGGCTGATGTTGGTTGGTAGAAAGAGGAAGTAAATGTTGAGATGTCTGAAGGTTAGGCTGTGGATGCGTCTGATGATGGTGAGGAACTTGTGTCGACAGCGGAAGGTTTACTATAGGTGGATTTTCGTTTATAGATGACACGAATGCTGGTTGTTGTTGATGGAGCTTTGGCGTCACAAAGCTGGTCTGAGGTTTGGTAAACGAAAACTGATTAACACACGGTATGACTGTCGCACCGGAGGACTGTTGGTGAGTACCTGAAGTTGATTCCCTCGCAGCTCCGCCCCGAGTAGTCCATTTTGGTTGATAATTGATGGGTAAGACATTGGAGGGATATGTACCAACATTCGTCGTGGAGTGAAGGTAGTTCTTCTCTGGCATTGAAGAAATCCAGTTGTCTACATTTGCTTTCGAAGTTTTTATGTTGTCCTCATCGTAAGCGTCTTCATCATCATCGTCTGAAGAATCAACTGCTTGGCTCATAATCTGGTATTTTTTGGTTATGTACTCAGCTTCCCTTTCTTTTCTTAATTTTAGCTCCTCTTTATCTTGATTTTCCCTCAGCAATCTTTCCTCTTCAATTTTCTGCAACTCTATTTGGATTCGCTTATTCGAAGAACTCTTCGAAGATTTTGAACTGATTGAGCCTTTAGAACGTGGTGGTTGCATCCCAAGAAACGGAGTATTATTGTCTGTGGGTATTGTGAAACCAGGGGTTGTAGTCGTCTTCATGGTAGAAGAAGCAGGTGCGGTACTTATGGCAAGTGGTAAGGGTGTATTATGTTTAGAAGTTATAAAACTTCGTCCACTTGTAATAAAGGCCGAAGCTCTCGGTGGCAGATTCGGCACATTGAATGCGTTTGGAGTTGAAGTTAGCGAATACTTATTTGGCTGCGTATAACTCGTAATTGATATGTCAGCGAGAGCGGTATTCCCACACACAGTAGCGACTTCGGCTACATTATGCGCGGAAGTTGTTGAAGTTTTTACATTCGCCATAAATGCCGCTGTTTTCGGTGGCAGATTTGGCACACTGAATAAAATTGAGGCTGAAGTTGATGAACATGGGTACGACTGCGTATAGTTCGCAGTGGACTTGGCACCAAGAGCGAAACTTCCACACACAGCAGCATCCTCGACTGCATTATGCGCAGAAGTTGTTAAATTTGGTACATTCATCGTTAACGTCGTAGTTCTCGATGGCAAATTTGGCACATTGAGTTCAATTGGAGCTGTAGTAGACTCGTTTGGATTCGGCTGGCTAGAACTCGAGGTCGATATGGCATCAAAGGCGATATTTCCACACAAAGCAGCATCTTCGGCCGCATTCGACGAAGAAACATTGATAGCACTTTGTGAAAACGAAGCAGTATTTATTGCTGAAGTTGTTAGTGATGATTGATGGCTATATATATTGGCTTCTGTATCAACCGATCTCACAGCAGATGCAATACCCGCTCCTGAAAAGCTAGCTAAAAACTTACTACTCTTACCTGCGCATATTTGGCAAATATATGGTTTTTCTTGAATACTTATATTCACACCGGCACAGCTAAAATGGTTCCAGACATTACACATATCGCATTGTACCATGTCTTCAGCAGAATCTGGCCTTTCGCAGCAACAGCAGTGGTAATCCTCATTCTGCGGAAGATTTCTTATTGGGCTTTTTGACTTTTTCGTCACTTTGGGTGGCATCTTTGTAGTTCCGAATTCGCTGGGTTATACCAAGTAAGAATTTTTGTAAAAATGTTGCAACAAGTCCGGCTGCAACCGAAGACCTTTTGTTAACATGCAGTTTGAAGTAAAAACAGATTGGTTTTAACTTAATGCAGGTTACAAAAATTCCTTTATTAAATAAATTCATTAAATAAGATAAATTATGTACATTAAATAAACTTACTTAGTCTTCATTAGTAAATGCGTAAAGGAAATTTTAATTAATTCAAAATGGTAGCTTAAATTAGGTTAGAGAACTCAGCCTCCTCGTGGCGGGTAAAGTTTAAAAATGTGAAGAAAGAGAAAAGGATACGAGCTAGTAATTTGACATTTGGTTTGTGGACACTAGCGCCATTCACCAGTCATTCCAGTAACTACACCACTAAGGGTGGGTTACCACCTCTTTCAACAGTAATATTATTCGCGAAAACTATATGTTTTGTCGTATCGAGTTTTTCTGAAAGGAAAATGAATAAGTTAAATGCAAATACAAAATGCAAATTTTCATCATCTTGGACTCTATTCAACATGAAAACAGAAATAGAAAAAATCTTAAAATATCATATAATCATAAATAAAATTTTAAATTTAATTTCTTTGTCAGCTGTTTTAAGCAATATGTTTTGGTTAGTTATCTAAATACGACCATTTACGCAAAAATTTTTTAAGTCCTCTATTACACGATAATTCTTTGCGTCTGACTCTTTTTTAACATAATGAAGAATGGCTGTAGTAGGCGTATGGTTCGTACTGTTGAAACGGACGTGGTCGCAATCGTCATTGGCAAGTTCCATCACCAGATGACCATGTGTACAGATTTGAAGATTTCTGTTGCCTTTGGTACGGGCAGATCATTTAATTATATAGACATCAATGCTATTTACGAAAAACTGGGCGTACAAAAATCCTTGGCCTCCCCGTATTTCACAGTCTTACGGGTTGCGATACAACATCTTAATTTTTCGGACAAGGCAAGAAATCTGCGTGGGTGGCATGGAATTGTTATCCTGAGGTGATACATACCTTCACATGCATAGCAATACATCCTTATACAGAGCTTGATGGTGATAGTGAACGTTTTTAAAGACTAGAACTCCTCACGGTAATATTATATGATAAATACAGTAATTCCGACAGTGTGAATGATTTCAGGAAGGAGCTGTTTTGCAGAAGACTAAGACAATGGAGAAACTTCCACCAACAAAAGATGCACTACTTCAACACTCAAAGCGGGTTGTATCTATATCAGGCAGGAGTATGGTGTATGTAATGTGAACACATTCAACAGTGAGCTCCTAGTCCGGAAGGCTGGGGCTGGACCCAGAAAGAAGAAGGTGGATCATGGGTTCCTATATGAAACACATTACCTATAGCTTCAAAGGCATGTACTGAATTGGTGAAATGTAACTGTAGGAGTCAAAAAGGATATACTGGTAGATATGCTTGCAAAGCTGCTGGAAGTGTACTGACCTTTGTAAATGTCAACGCTTAAATACGACATAAGCAATCCATATAGATAAATGCAATTCAACATCTTCCATATGTGATTTCTCTTGTATTTAAATTTTATATGCGTATTAATATGTATGTACATAAATCTTATTTCATTTTCAACCTTATATCTTAGAATTTAATATTTTTGTCACGCGATTTAATAATTGGATAGTTTGTAATTAATATATACTTATACAACCTAACTAATAAAAATATATATTTATATAATACCTCCCATAAAAATTGTTAAGCTGTATTCCCTGAATCCAAACATAAAGGTTTACTAGAAACACTAGGCTATTCATGTGCATGGTGTGTTCTTCTTGTTTTAGTCATTTTCATGAAGCTGAAGAGTTTATGCAAGCATGCCAAAAATTTAACGATAGAATCATTTCTTGTCCATCTTTTTGGGCTAAATGAAGATTGTTTTTTATTTATACTTTTCCCCTCCTGGAATAAATTAAGCCAGACACATGTTAAACTTGTGTAGGTATTTATATTATCTGACCCTAAATATTATATTTGATTGTCTTGGAGCAAGGGGGTCATGACCCCCATGCCCCCTTTGTATATTTGCAAACTTTATGATTTGAAAATTATGTGGTTGTATTCCCTGACCCCAAAAATGTACACCTAGACACCAAGTTTGGGGTCCTAAGTGATTTAGAAGCCGAGATATTAATAATGTACCTACTTAAATTTCAAAATGGCAGCTATAAAATCCAAGATGGCTGACCGCCGAGATGGGTCCTACCCTAAATCTCAAGCTATGGACCTAAGTAATACCTAAAAAAATTTGGTGCTTTTGTCCGGCAAAAACAGATTTTCTTGCTAAGCGACCCTACTAGAAGTTTCCTTTCTATAAATGTCGAAAACAAATTTGTTAGATGAAATTGACAAGGTTAAATCCAGAAAATTGATAAAGTCAGAACCATACTCCAGAGTAAAACCTATATCCGATTCCAGTTTATTTAGAATGGTGTCAAGAAATAAAGAAATTTTCCTCTGAGTCCCTGTCCATATACAGAAAATGTCATCGACATATCTGGCCCAGAAAAATATGTTGCTTAGAAAAGGGCTGTTTAAAGCAAAGAGCCTTTGTTCTAAATGGTCCATAAAGAACTCCGCACCAAAAGGGGAAAACGATTCATTCATGGTTGAATTCAGTTCTTCACAAATGAAACATTCTATGTATATCACTTCCTCTTCATGAGAAAAATTGAAACACCATTTGCATTAATGTAAATGGTGTTTCAATTTTTCTCATTTGCATTAATGCAAATGGTGTTTCAATTTTTCTCATGAAGAGGAAGTGATATAGAATAAAGAAAAGGTGAGTTCGATTTGTAAAATTATATGTCCTAGGAAGATTTTACTAGATTATAGGCTTTTCACACCAAGCCCCAAAACCTGTTTTCAGCGAAAACTTTTCAAAAGCTCAAAAACCATTCACACTGAACATAGTTGTAGTAGTAGTAATTTTGTATTGAGGTTTCTTTTGATATTACATTAAATTTCTTATAACTACATTGACCACTTAATTTTATGAATTGCCGACTTTTTATAAATTGTATGAACTTAACCTAAGAAAGAAGATAGAGGAGAAAAATATAAGGGATAACAATATAAATGAGAACAAGACAGATAGATATGACACAAGTCAACACTACTCTAAGCACTTGTATGTGTGTTAGCATAATAGTTGAATCTCATCATCCTGTTTTTTCTTTTTGTATGTGCAAGAGGATTTAAATTTATTATTACTTGTACACTCTTATGTGTTTACATTTATCTTATGGATAATATTTCACAGCTCTTTAGGTTGATTATGTATATGTATATAGAAGTATATAAAAAAAAGAAAAACTTAACATCGAAGTAGGTAGTTAACATGAGTTTCTCTTGTTTTTTTTTTTATCCGACTAAGAATGTAGGTATTTCATGCCAACATTTGTTTTGATTTGAACTTACAGCCGGTTTAAAAAGGCATCAATTTATCACAATTTGCATATTCAAGTTTGAGTCAGTTACATTTCTAAGGACTAAAGATGAATATATAGCTTAAAAATATGAGTAGTACAGTCAGTTTGATAGTTTTTGTTAATAATATTTCTTTTTTTTTCATTTAGAATAAAAAGATAAGAACTACTTAGCCTCTATAATTGCTTGATGTGGTTTGTTTGTAAAAAGGGGCGAGAAACATGTTGCCATCGTCCTGGAGAAGAAACTCCAGGCCGAAACCTTCACAGAAGACACTTGTTACCGACACTAACATAAAAGCAGCTTGGCACCATTCTGCCAACTATCATTTTTTTTTTGTCTAAAACGGAAGCTTTCATCGGCCCTTTTTATTCTGACATTTGTGAGAAATTTCGAGAGCCTCGTGGAAGTTTTCTAAAGCTAAAACCTAAAAAATATAGATATTAAAACTAAAGTAAAACTTAAAACTCTAAATAAACTAAAAGTAAGATTAATTGTAACCTAAAAGATACAATAAGATTAGATTAGAAATAAAAGAATAATGTAATAATCTTGTTTTAGGATATTAAAGCCTCCCTATCAGGATAAAAATCAAAAAAAGTCTTTTATTCCTGAGACTAAAGATTTCGAATTACCTGGAGAAACAATAACACTTATTGGAGATATATAATATCGGTCATTAATTGAATAGTTTATATTGTCTGAGAACCCTATCCTCCAGAACGTCTGGAGGATAGGGTTCTCATGATGCTCCATAGCAGCGATTCTTTTCTTCGATAGTAGAATCAAATAGTTTAGCAAAGAATTGATACCAGAGGCTTCATATAAGGTTTTATTGCTATACCATTTCCCTGATGGCCTACGTCCCTTTGAAATACACTTTCCTATGGTTCTTGTTTAAAATCTTTGTAATTTTATCGCAATATTAGGGGTGATGTTAAACCAAATAAGAAAGCCATAAGATATAAACGGTCGTATTAAAGTTTTATGCATTGGCAATTTGTTTTTTTTTTACTTCTTTGGAGTTTAAGAGAATCTTAAGCTTTGCTGCAGCTGCCTTACTATTACGGAGTGCAACTCTTGCGTGGGAATTCATCTTGAGACGTTCGTGCAGTCGAACTCCAAGATATTTCAAGGAATGTTTTAGGGGAATTCAATGATCAATTTAAGAGCGACTCTCACGAACCGCCAAGTGATGACCCCTGCCAGATGCGTTGGGGAAACATATGAGCTCGCATTTTTTAAAATTTGGTTTTATTCCCCACTGGTTATAGTAAGGAATTACTTCATTTAATTGTTTTTTTTTTTTATCTAATTAAGGGTGTCATGCGGTCTTTCATGTGAGCTAAAAATTATTGTATCGTCAACATATAATATTGTATAGGATAAATTGTTTCGAACAGGGACGTCATGGAGACACTATAATTACTCTGAGGTGTTTTTAGCGAAAATAATTCGGTATAGTATGATTCAAAAGCAACGACTTTTTCAGATAGGGTAGAAAAAACTCTATCTCCATAAGAAAGAGTTTGATCTGGGTGCGAACCCTTACTTTTTCTTGCTGTTATCTGATTGATAACCTTGAAAACATTTGTCGAAGGTTTCATACTATTAAGTTTGGCTCTGAATTGCGCATTGACTTCAATCTTGACCCGGTCTCTAATTATATTGCTAAGACACCTAATACGGGAAGACAGTTCAATGTACTCTTGATTAATGCGGTCACCTAACCTGTGAAAGATTCTTTTGAGTTGCTCTTTCCAAATTTTTCTGGTTTTAAACAACTCAAGGATAGCATCTGAAATTCTGTGGTGGTTGACATGGATTGACTTCTCTTGACTGTGGGAATTAATGCAACTTGTTAGAGAGTTAGAAAAGAAACTGATACAAGAATCGATTTCTTCATTGGATAGATTTCTATCCGTAGTCAGGGACTGATGACTTAACGTTGCGAGTTTAAAGAGCGGTTGAAATTAACCCAATTGGTGTTTTTAAAACATTCATAAGTTCTAGACGATGAAGGGAATACTGCTGTGGATTGAAGTTGTATTGTTAGAAATATCGAGAAATGGTCAGAGATGGGGTCAAGCGTTAAACATGTTATATTGCCACCAGATGAGTTAATAGAACGAAGGTTAGATGAAGCAATGTCGGCATTTACACCACCCGATTTTTCCATTACGATTTTTCCCAAAATCGGGTGAAATGTTTACATGAAACGATATGAAACGATCTTTCCAGTCAGATTTGTGTCCCTGCCCTCTTCATACTTTATTGCTGACCATTTCATTTTGCATTCAGAGGTAGATGACATATTGAAACCAGCGTTGCCTATTACATTTTTTTTCTTAAAAAAAATCTACTGCCAATTAAATATTTTTTTGTTTTACGAAAAAAAATTAAAATTCAAAAAAATTAAATCCACCAATATGTATTTCATCATCATTGTTATTGTTTTTTCTCCTGAAACCAACCCTTTTAGTGCCTTGCATATGAGCTGTGGTCGTCAAAAGATGTGAATTTTCATTAAAATAAACTAATAAATGGGTGCAAGCAATGGTTAAATTTAAGCGAATTTTGTCATTATCTGCTTTGTAAAATGCGTCCTATGCTGGGGAGTGCGAATAATTAGCGTTAAACCGTTCTCAGAAAACAGCTTATTGGTCGCGTAGAAAATATAAAATGCATAATTTAACAATTTAAACAAATTTAAAGCCTTGTTTTCTTTTTAAAATTGTTGACACATAGTTTATTTACTTTGTCGAAAAATTTGTGAGAGAATTCGTTGATATTTGCGTGTGGAACTGCCTTAACAAATTTATTCGCAGTCGCAGATCTTAGGTTATGTTTTTCAATCAATTATCTATTATTATTTTCTTTTTCGAAAATACAAATACAAATTTGAAAATGCATATCTACTGCGAAAATAAAATAAATCTCTACTGTTTTTGGACCAACTTCGGAAAATTTTCTGATTAGTGGTAACGCTGGAGCCTGTTTAGATTGGGAAAATTGAGTCCGGACTCGTGAGCCTCATCGTGTCTACATTAGAAAATCTGAAGCGCCTCAAATCACATAGAAACAACAACAACTTCAATGTTTTGGCGCATTGAAACAACAACAAATGAGATTCATGAGTCGGATGTTAATGTTTTCTTCATGCCTCACGACATCCCTGACCCCCCACTTCTCTTGTCCAGAAACCGCCGTGAGACCGGTCTCATGCCTTCCCAATCTAAACAGCGTCCTGGTCAACACTGAACACACAAGACTCTGAAAAAGTATAAAAGAGAACGCAAACATACTGGCAAAATCGTGTGAGTTTGCCAGGAACGGACGATTTGGTCCTTCCTTACCCCTCACTTTCTACTCCCTTCACCCATGAACCAAAGATCGTGTGTGAAAAAATCGGGTGGTGTAAATGCCGACAATGAAGAAATCGATATGGGACTCTGAACTCGGTCTTGTTGGACCCTCAGACGCTATAATATCAAAATCAAGAAATATATTGTCCAAGTACCACTGATATAGATGATCACCGTTGAAATTCATTTTTGAGTCCCCCCAGACAGGCTGTCTGGAATTAAAATCTCCGCGGCTCCGCCTATGATTATGAAATCAAAGCCAGATACACATAACAAAAGTTCGTCCAAGGCAGTACGTAAAGCAGACCCTATATTGCAAGGGACATAAATCGATACTAACGCTAGAGATTTGGTAGTATGATGCACAATGCACTCTTAGAGGTATTGTAGCTATAGTAGCTGAAATGACTTGGCTATGAAAACTTTTTGTGTGAAATTTAAAGATTTATTAATAATAATACCAGTACCTCTGCCATCATCATTGGTAATGATGTCATAAGAATTGGTAAAATTACATTTAGATTTATTTTGCTTAAAGCATTTTTCTTGTAATAGGAGCGTCGTTGGGAGAATGTCAACAAGGAGCTGCTCGACTTTTTTTTTTTTTTTTCAGCAGGGACGAGGGAATTAACGTTTGCAGAAATTAAGCTTAAATTCATGGTGTCAATGAGGCTATGAAGCCCAGATAAGCCATAGGCCTTTCATTATCGTTGAGTTTGTGATATTTTGGCCAAAAAGACTGAAATTTTGAGATCAGCTGCCCTAAGGACACTCCAAACAGCTTTTGGGACTAATTTATGAAGTCCGAAACCTCGCAACCACCCTCGAAGTTAGTAGGGGTAATTTCCTGATTAACCTTCAGCCTTTTTTTTGCGGCATTACGGTAAGGAAAATTTTGTTGAGGTGAATTTAGTTGAGTAAAACCTTTTTGAGGGATACCTTGTTAAAAAAAAACCATGGTTTGGTGTAAATAAGTTTTCATTATTGAAAACTATACATTGCTCAAAACAACTTTATTTTTTCTTTGTGTTTTTGAAACCACTTCTTCCCTTCTCCTAAGGTAAAACGCTCTTTTTGGGCAACCTCGAAAGTTAGCCGGGTGTCCTAGTTCACCACAATTGACGTAAGAAGCAACTGATGTTTCACTTTTTGGACCTAGTTCACACTTGCCTACCTCGTCGTTAAGTAGGCATTTTATGCATCTTGGCATGAATGTACGTATTATACACATGCCCAAATCTTTGTCATCGGAAACACTGCCTGGTTCCGGAACTTTTAAGAGAATCCCACTTTATTCTGTGTCTTAGCAAAAACTTGATAGATTTGAGAATGGGTATACTTTCCCTATCCTCCAAAACGCAAATAAATAAATGAAGTGGAATGCCACTTTCTTTTGACCATTTTGTTTCTAAGTTTTTTACTGTGACCCTCAAAGAAGGCTCAGGTCTACGAATCTCCACCTCAATTTCCGCGGGACAAAAATCACAAGAAAGGCCCTTATTAAGCACAATTTTAAATTTTTTGCATTCCTTCGGAGTGAAGGAGAATGCCTCGATATTACTGTTTTTAAATGCTTCTAAAAGATAACTATGTATGTAGGTAGTTCTAATTCTTTTACATGAATGTTTATTTTGCCGAAACCTTTTGTTTCAAAACGTATATTTTTAGAATGAAATTTTGACTTATACTACATTTCCACCTAACGCTAATCTGAGCTTTAATAAGATTTACCTCAAATCTTCTTTAAATCTTGAAAATTTACCATACAAATATATTTCGTAAATCTGGGAGATTAGAAATTAATGCTATGTTTCCACCAAAGGTTTATCTCAGATTAGATTTAATAAATCTTTTTGGTGTTTCCACCGCACAAAAAGATTTAAAAAAGATTAAATTTGACAGCACCTTCAAAAATGCAAATGGCGTTCCAATTTTTCTTATGAAGTGCGAATGAGACAGAATGTTTGATTCGTGTGAAACAATGAAGAACTGAATGCGAATCTCGAATGAATCGTTCAGCACCATGTTAAAATAGGTAAGTTCGATTTGTAAAACTATTTGTTCTAGGAAGATTTAACAAGATTAATTTCTAATCTTCAAGATTTACGAAATAAATTTGTATGGTAAATCTACGAGATTTAAAGGAGATTTAAGGTTAATCTCATTAAATCTCAGATTAGCGCTAGGTGGAAATGTAGCATAATCTTGTTAAATCTTCATAGGACAAATAATTTTACAAATCGAACTAACCTATTTTAACATGGTGCTGAACGATTCATTCGAGACACTCGATTCAGTTCTTCTGTTTGACACGAATCAAACATTCTGTCTCTTTCGCACTTCATAAGAAAAATTGAAACGCTATTTGCATTTTTGAAGGTGTTGTCAGTTTTAATCTTTTTGTGCGGTTGAAACACCAAAAAGATTTATTTAATCTTATACTATGTTCCCACCAAAACGAAATCTGAGATTTCAGCTGAAAAATTTGGAGTTCTCGACTTGGTGGAGCGGGATTTCATTAAGATTTCGTTGAAATCTAGAGTTTTCATTGAGATTTCGTTGACATTTCCATGAAATCTTGTTCCATCAGCTTGAATTATCAAAAGTTTTCAACCGAAATCTCGGATTTCATTTTGGTGGGAACATAGCATTATGTGAGATTAACCTATGGTGGAAACATAACATTAAAAACTCATTAAATTGGGCTTTCGATGAAACTCCTTTTGCAAATATGGGGGGCTGACTCCGCCTGTTGCTCAATCTTTCTGCCTTGTTGCCAGAAGTTGGGTGTCCTTTGGAGCCACTTTATCTTGAATTAAAGATGCAGATGCATGATGATTTTTTTCCGTGGTTTGCTCTGGGTCAAGCACAGAGTAATAATTTGTGTTATTAGACGTGCTTGTTGCAATTTTGTTTGCACTTTTTTCCGTGGAAGGAGGTTGCTTAGTCGAAGATTGACGCCTTCTTCGTGCCAATATCTTTTCATTAGGTATTTTATTATCTTCAAACATGGTTGAGAAAACTGTTTTTTGAGGAACTGGCACCGAGCCGGCAGATACATTAGGCACGTCTCGCCAAATAAAATCTCACTGAGCGTTAAATGTCAAGTCGACGGAGGCGGAATGCTTTGGTGGGACAAGATTCTCCCTAAAACATGTGTTATAATTCTTGTACTGCAATTATGGAAACAAAATTTCAATTTTGCTTAAAATATTAAAAAGTTAAAGCACAAAAGTTTATGAAATGAATGAAAGATAGTACCAAGTTCAATTTATTTTCATTTTTATGAACATTCCACCTTTATTTTGTTTTTATTTATCGTTTTCGTATTTGCACTTCACTGAGAAATTACAAATTTAGTTGTCAAACGAACAGCTGTTTTCGCTGAGAAAGAAGATTGAGAAATGAATCCAAAAAATGTTCGTCTCAGTAACCTCCGAAAAAAATCTCAGGGCTCAGGTGAGATTTTTTGTTATTTAAAAAATCTCTGAGCGCTCGGAGATCTTATTTGGTGAGACACGCCTATCTTTTACTTCTACATTTCCAATTTAGATGCCATTTTCTAGAAATACGTATTGAGAGGCACTTGTGGTCATCTTTTTCTTATCCGTGGATGATTTAAGGTCCTCTGTCTCCATTTCGGAAGAGTTCGACGATTGTGTTAGTGTTTGTGTCGTATATAAGTACGTTTTGGCCGTTGGAATGATGCCACCGGCGGCACCATTCTTATCACCATAGTTATACCAATCGAGACTGTTCTCAATTTTTTGTATATCTTTATTTGTCATAAATACTGAAGCAAACTATCAACAATTTGACTTACCACAATTTGACTTACCACAAACAATTATTTATCAATTTTAAATAGCTTCATTTATTTTGAGATTCGAATTTTATATTTGATATGACAGAATTCCGTCAGCTGTTTTCAATTTCTTTTGAAAGCATCCCATCTGTTTCTTTTTTGACACTTCAATTGGCGCTGAACTTATTAAAAGGTAGGCTTGTTTTGTTCATCTCTGAACTCCAACAAGTTTTATGTAAACTTATATTTTACGAAAACCTGAAGCTACAGAAAATGTATGAGAAAACTTGCGTTTTCGATTAGGTTTTTCTCCAAAACCGATATTTTCGCAAAAACCACGTTTTGGGTTCGGTGTGAAAAGGCTATTAATTTCTAATCTTCAAGATTTTCGAAATTATTTGTATGGTAAAAATCTTCAAGAAAAGTAGATTTGAGGTAAATCTTATTAATACTACGTTTTCACCAAAAGATAATCTGGGATTTAAGGAAAAAGAATTATGTGGTGTTTCCACCGGATGAAAAGATTTAAAACAAAATTAACTCTGACAGCACACATCAAAAGAAAAAGATGTTTTTTTTTCTTATGAAGTGGGAGCGAGAAAGAATGTGTTTTTAGTGTCAAACAATGGAGAATGAATGAATCCAGCCACGAATGAATCCTTCAGCGCCATATAAGAATAGGTTAGTTTGATTTGTTCAACTTTTTTTCTAAGGAGATTTAACAAGATTAATTTGTAATCTTGTAGATTAACGAAAATAATTCGTATGGTAAATCTTGGAGATTTAAAGAAGATTTGAGGTAAATCTTATTAAATCTCACAATTTCGGGTTTAGTGTTCGGTGTAAACGTAGTATAAATCTCAGATAATAGCCATTCCACACTATCCCACTGAGTATTAACACATGTCAAAAAAGTGTGAAGAAACCATGTGTAATAGTGTGGAAACAAAATATGAAATTTCATCCCACACAACTTGACATCGCATCCGACACGATTTGACATGATGTGTTAATACATGAAAATATTTAGGATCGGTTCTAAAACCCTCACACTTTCTATCCCACTTGGGCGTTTGAGGTTATGGTGAAACTGATTTTTGATGACAGTGTGGAAGGAAAATATGAAAGTCAGTTACATCACACAAATTTGGCAATCGTATATAATTTCTTCCCACTTCATTCTGACATGTGTTAATACTTTGTGGGATATTGTAGAGGCACTTTAACGCCCATATTATTGACTCACTTAATCCAGATTAAAACTTAAATCCAGATTAAAAGTATTTTAAATCCAAACAATAAATCCAATCCCATATTATTCATTCGTTTAATCCAAACTTAAATCCATTTTTTTAAATCCAATATCGATTAATCCAATTGGATTTAAACTGCCCTCCGGAGGCCAGTTTAAGTACTTAAATCCAGATTAAAACACAATTTCATATAATTCACTTTTTCTTGACATTTCAAGCTTCTTAAAAAATTTAAAAGTTAAATTAAAAATTGTTTCTTACCGCCATATTATTCACTCTGGATTTAAATTGGATTTAAGGAAGTTTTTAATCCAACAACTAAATCCGGATTTATTTAATCCAAAACTTTATATCCATGTCCATATTATTCACTCTGAACATGCCTTAACTCCAATGGATTTAAAATGCCCTTAATCCAGATGTAAAATGTATTTAAATCCAGATTAAGATCGTTTAATCCAAATGTCAAATTTGAGAAATGTCAAATTTCTCCCGTGAAACTTTTTGTTTACTTTAATTAATTTTTTTCACTACAGGTCTGACCTTTTACTTTGAATTTCTGTGATTTTCTGTGCATTATTGGGCATTTCAAGTCCAAAGTTGTGTCAAAGTTCATATAAAAAAAAATATTTTGACACAAGTTTGGACTAAAAATCACAGAAACCCAAAGTAAAGGATGTTGGTAAGATTCTGCAAGCGCACACGCAATCAGAAACTTGAAATGTCAAGAAAAAGTGAATTATATGAAATTGTGTTTTAATCTGGATTTAAGTACTTAAACTGACCTCCGGAGGGCAGTTTAAATCCAATTGGATTAATCGATATTGGATTTAAAAGATTGGATTTAATTTTGGATTAAGCGAGTGAATAATATGGGATTGGATTTAATGTTTGGATTTAAAATACTTTTAATCTGGATTTAAGTTTTAATCTGGATTAAACGAGTGAATAATATGGGCGTTATAATAAAAATTAAATAGGTATAAATTTGAACAAGAAGTGATGTAAAAATATTTTTAATTATTATTACTGCCTATTTTCCAATAAATGAACCTCAAATTTTTTGAACGTCAAAGTCACGAATGGATTTTTTTCGTTGTGTGTAATCATGAAGGAACGTACCTGTCAAAAAGACGAAACGAACGAAAAAACGAATCGTGTAATCAGGCTCCAACATAGTGAAATAAATTAATTAAAGTAAACAAAAAGTTCCACGGGAGAATTTTGACTTTTCGCAAATTTGACATTTGGATTAAACGATCTTAATCTGGATTTAATTACATTTTACATCTGGATTAAGGGCATTTTAAATCCATTGGATTTAAGGCATGTTCAGAGTGAATAATATGGACATGGATTTAAATTTTTGGATTTAAAAAATCCGGATTTAGTTGTTGGATTAAAAACTTCTTTAAATCCAATTTAAATCCAGAGTAAATAATATGGCGGTAAGCGTTTAGGTGCAAATGTAGCGTAAGCCCCGATGTCGTTTTTTTCGTCCGCGTCTCCCTTGCTTGCAAAAAAAACACACCTATTATTGGCCACGTTCAAACACCGAACTAAACCGATCTGGATAGGTTTGTGTTGTTGTAATCCCTTGTTAAAACACAGCTGATGACGAAACAGCTGTTATTAGAAAAGAGATCCCAAGCTATCCTAAAAATTTTTGGATACAAAGCTATCCTATGAGAAATGTCAACAACAGCTGAAGCCTGATTCACAATGCGACGGGAAAATGAGACGAGAGCGTGACGTGATTCGCTGTCATCTTTTTCTAGTTATAAAATCGTTTCCCAATTCACAATGCGGCGAGATTCTTTACAACGAAAACCCTTTTGTTAAAAATAAAAATAATACAAATTATCCAAAAAAGCTTTAAGGATCCCCCAAACCAACACGAAACATTCGCTGACGACGCGAAATCCTTCACAATAAAGGCTCTCCCAAACCAACGCGAAGTATTCGCCGACGACGCGGAATCATTCACAATAATACAAAATTTGAAAGATACACAATGCTAAACAACAACAAAAAAACGCCTTTGCGAATGATTCGCTTTGATTTCGCGTTGGTTTGGGGGAGCCTTAATACAAAATATGAAAGATACACAATGCTACGCAACAACGAAAAATCGTCTTTGCGAATGATTCGCTACGAATTCGCGTTGGTTTGGGAGAGCCTTTAAAGACAACAGATTAGGAAGTAGGTACTTGATCTTTTAATTTCAAGTTATTGTATTTTTTCTTTCAAAAAATACTTCCATTATGTAAATAACTTGTCAAAAAATAAAATCGTCGTCTCGTCGCGTATTTTTTTCAATTTTTCGAATTCTTGGCGTGACGTGACGACGAGAAACGCTTCATTGTGTATATCCTCATATACTTTCATTGGGCCCGTTCAATGTTTGAATGGATAGCCTATCTAGGATAGCTTGATAGCTTTGTATCCATGTATGTGTTTGCACGCAAGGCAGCTGTTGTTGACATTTCTCATAGGATAGCTTTGTATCCTAAAATTTTTAGGATAGCTTGGGATCTTTTTTCTGCCAACAGCTGTTTCTTCATCAGCTATGTTTTAACAAGGGATTACAACAACACAAACCTATCCAGATCGCTCTAGTTCGGTGTTTGAACGTGGCCATTGTTTGAAACTCGTTTGACAGCAACGACGGGATCTCGTCACGCATTGTGAATCAGGCCTGACTTGCGTTCAAACACATAAACCCTGTTCCATGGTTTAGTCCCAAACAGTTTCAAACAGTTTCAGACCGCCAGATTTGGTGCGGACCAATACAATTTTTCAAGTGTGGAACGACTTCGGACTAAATCTGGCGGTTTCAAACTGTTTGAAAGTCGGCATGGAACACACCTATACATGGATACAAAGCACTGATCTCTATATATAACTGGACAGCGTATCCATACAAAAAAGTTGACTCCATTTGAAGAACTGTTATAAGTGACGTTGCCTATTTTTTTTTGTTATACTGTATGAAAGTATAACATAAAAAGTGAAAACTGACATCTTCAAACGTCAAAAAGTGAAAAAACAAAAAGGTTTAACTTTTCCGAGTTTAAAATTAATATTCAAGAGAATTCTAAAACTTTATTAAAAATGCGAACTAAAACTGATCCATCTCATGTGGTAAACTTTTCCGAACAAATTTATGGCTTTTTACAAATTTATTCTTAAAGGACACACGAATTACGTCAACGATGTGGCCTGGGAGCATGACGAAGAGTTCCTTGCCTCCGTTAGTGACGATCATTCGTGTAAGATTTGGAGTTCAGCTCACAGCTTTGAAACTGTTACAACCTTCTGCCTGTCTTAGGCTGGTATGTCAGTGCGCTGGCATCCAGACATCCAGACGAACCTGGCAAGGTGTTGGTGGCCGAAAAGAAAGGAATAATACATTTGTACAACGTCCGCTCTCAACAAGACATAATGTCCTTGGAGTCACCGAATGTTCCTCTAATGGGTGCTGACTGGTCGTTACACAATCGTTTGTTTATGACGGCATTGGCTGGGGGAGATTTCATCACCTGGGACCTTCGTAGGACATGGTTAGTCTATCTTATTTTTGTTCTAGATATCGTTTGATGCTAAGCAATGTTTTATTTCATTTTAGTGGACCAGCTGATATTAAACAAATCACGAATACGGAGCACGTACTGTGAGATTTTTGCCCAACAGTGAAGTTGTCTATACCAGTATTGGTCGACCCGACATAACTCTAAAGGTATACATAGCTAAATCAACTGTTCCACTTATTGAATCGTCCCTTAAATTATATGGTGGAATGTCGATGTCAAGAATTAAATAAGTTTTTGCTGAGAAAATGTGTTTTTATTTAAGAGAATGTGGAGACTTCTAAGATCCCAGAAATATAAAAAAATGTTTTATTGTTAAGTTTTTCATTGATCTAATAATGTATTAATAAAATTCTATTCTGTAACATATCTAATTGTGGTTTTTTTTAAATTTTCTTGGCTTATGTTTTAGGGCTGCTAAATCCTTGATATTGATAGATAAACCAAGCTCCCATTTCCAAACTATTTGCTTTATTTGAATGATTGGAACGCATTTAAGTCTCTTTTTAAGTATTCTAACTAGAATCAAAAACCATTTTCAATTCGAAAAAGGATTTCAAAAAATTTGCATATAAAAGTAGTATCATCATTTTTCCACCTTCAAAAAACTCATGAAATGTGTTTTGTATGCAAATTTTTCGAAATATAAGTTTGAATTGAAAATGGTTTTAAAAACCATTTAAAGGACTTAAACTCAAACTCAGAAACGTTCCAATCATCCAAAAGGACCAAATATTTTGGAAATGAGAGCTTGGTCTATCCATCAATTTCAAGAAATTTCTAAAAATTCGTAGAAATTTCTTGATATTGGTAGAAAGACCAAGCTCCCATTTCCAAACTATTTGCTTTATTTGAATGATTGGAACGCATTTAAGTCTCTTTTTAAGTATTCTAACTAGAATCGAAAACCATTTTCAATTCGAAAAAGGATTTCAAAAAATTTGCATATAAAAGTAGCATCATCATTTTTCCACCTTCAAAAAACTCATGAAATGTGTTTTGTATGCAAATTTTTCGAAATATAAGTTTGAATTGAAAATGGTTTTAAAAACCATTTAAAGGACTTGAATTCAAACTCAGAAACGTTCCAATCATCCAAAAGGACCAAATATTTTGGAAATGAGAGCTTGGTCTATCCATCAATTTCAAGAAATTTCTAAAAATTCGTAGAAATTTCTTGATATTGGTAAAAAGACCAAGCTCCCATTTCCAAACTATTTGCTTTATTTGAATGATTGGAACGCATTTAAGTCTCTTTTTAAGTATTCTAACTAGAATCGAAAACCATTTTCAATTCGAAAAAGGATTTCAAAAAATTTGCATATAAAAGTAGTATCATCATTTTTCCACCTTCAAAAAACTCATGAAATGTGTTTTGTATGCAAATTTTTCGAAATATAAGTTTGAATTGAAAATGGTTTTAAAAACCATTTAAAGGACTTAAATTCAAACTCAGAAACGTTCCAATCATCCAAAAGGACCAAATATTTTGGAAATGAGAGCTTGGTCTATCCATCAATTTCAAGAAATTTCTAAAAATTCGTAGAAATTTCTTGATATTGGTAGATAGACCAAGCTCTCATTTCCAAAATATTTGGTCCTTTTGGATGATTGGAACGTTTCTGAGTTTGAATTTAAGTCCTTTAAATGGTTTTTAAAACCATTTTCAATTCAAACTTATATTTCGAAAAATTTGCATACAAAACACATTTCATGAGTTTTTTGAAGGTGGAAAAATGATGATACTACTTTTATATGCAAATTTTTTGAAATCCTTTTTCGAATTGAAAATGGTTTTCGATTCTAGTTAGAATACTTAAAAAGAGACTTAAATGCGTTCCAATCATTCAAATAAAGCAAATAGTTTGGAAATGGGAGCTTGGTCTTTTTACCAATATCAAGAAATTTCTACGAATTTTTAGAAATTTCTTGAAATTGATGGATAGACCAAGCTCTCATTTCCAAAATATTTGGTCCTTTTGGATGATTGGAACGTTTCTGAGTTTGAATTCAAGTCCTTTAAATGGTTTTTAAAACCATTTTCAATTCAAACTTATATTTCGAAAAATTTGCATACAAAACACATTTCATGAGTTTTTTGAAGGTGGAAAAATGATGATACTACTTTTATATGCAAATTTTTTGAAATCCTTTTTCGAATTGAAAATGGTTTTTGATTCTAGTTAGAATACTTAAAAAGAGACTTAAATGCGTTCCAATCATTCAAATAAAGCAAATAGTTTGGAAATGGGAGCTTGGTTTATCTATCAATATCAAGGATTCAGCAGCCCTAAAACATAAGCCAAGAAAATTAAAAAAAAAACACAATTAGATATGTTACAGAATAGAATTTTATTAATACATTATTAGATCAATGAAAAACTTAACAATAAAACATTTTTAAAAGAAATAAACAAAATATTCTGTTTTTGTACAAATAAAAATCTCACTTCAAATTACTTTTTTTTTGTGCTCAGCAGACGTCAAAAAGTGAGAATGCCTAACAAATGTCATCTTCAATTGGAGTCAAAAAAAACTGTTATACTTTCTATGGAATACACTATCCAGTTATATCTAGAGATCAGTGATACAACCATTCAAACATTGAACGCGCCAATTGGGTAGAATTTGGATGTTTTGTGTGAGTACACGAACAGACCTATAATTTATAGTGCTCAAATGTCAAAATGACAGCTGACTTGGCTTCATTTTGACATTTTTTAATTCGGGACGGCATTCGGCAACTTGCTTGAGCGGTAGATTTTAAATTATAAACATTTTTTTTGAAGAAAATATTTATCCAAAAATTATAAAAAAATGGAAGAGGAACATGTTGCAGTATTTGTAAGTAACTTTTTTTTCCAAATCATTATACCCATGCCAAATTCTTCTTAGGGCATTATTGATCCGCTGAGCACGCGAAGCAACACTTCCATTACCGGAAAATTTGTCAATGGAAGTAAAATTTCTCTCTCAGCTTACAAGCATATTACGAGGTAATTCATTTGATATGCGGGTTGCACTCCAGATTACTTATTTTCTTCCTTAAAAGCACCACTCAAGATCGACCAACAGAATATGCCAACAAAGACGATGTAAACATCTTCCATCTGCAACCGGAGTTTCTTTTCGATGAACCAATTCTAAGGAGTCTTCTAGCAGAGGCAAATAATACATTTGTAACTCTTCAAGACCTAAAAAAGAATGGAAATAAAAGTGGATACTTAAAAATATCTCGAACTTATCGCAGTATCATTCGTGCGTGTCTAGAGAAGCTTCAAGAAGTTGATTCTTGTCAGTTGGAGCAAACCGAAGAGAGTTCAAGGTTTATGAAATTTTTTTGTTCATTGACTTCGTATTAAAGTTTTATTCAATCGATTCAGATTCCAAAACTACATCACGATATTCTACTCCATAGAATGTGTATGGCATCTGTGTGAGATATTTTTCATCGATCTATCACCTTCGAATGTAATTGTCCCGCAGCTTCTCGATTGGATACGATTTCATTTCCCTGCCGTTGAGAGAATGGCTACAGATCTTCTTTTGCTGGGAAGAGATGCTGGAGATGACGAAGATTACTGGCCGACAGTGAAGGGATTGATCCTGCAAGGACAAGTTGATGTTGCTAGAGCAATTCTGCAGCTGCATCCTTTATCAGAAAACAGCGCTTTTAAGATGACTGAACAGATCTTAAGAACAATGCCTTCTGCCAGCGTAAGTTATAATATTTCTTAACCAAGAAACTATGGGTCAAATTTGTACATTACACTGACTAGAACTGTTGAGCCGAGGCTGACCTCGTACCCCAAACCCAAACAAACATACATACGGTTCCTTACAAGGCCTTCCAAAATTATCTCTATAAATTTCTCTATTTCGTCTTAAACTACCTTATTCGAAAAATCCAGTCAATTTGTGCTCAAAAGGGCACTTAGCGAGCAAATTATAGGATTTTTCAAATTAGGTAGTTTAAGACGAAAACTAACGATTTCTCGAAGATGAATGGAGGTATTTGAAAGATTAAAAAAGAATTTTGAAGTTAAATGTTCATACTTCAGAATGACCACAAACATTGTGAAAGAGCAAATTCAAGGCCAGATTCGAGCTCAACGCATCAAACACCATTAGAAAAGTATATCTTGGTTTATGTTACAGACAAAAATTCTAATTTTGTCACACAAAGTAATTTCTTAGAGCTTTCGAGTGGATGCATACGTCAATTTTCAACTAGCGCTTGAGTCCAAATGGGTGGTCGCAGAAAAAAACCTTAGATAGAGATTTATTGGAAATTGTGTACACTTTCAATGGTACTTTGATGTAATTTTTGAATAATTGGTAGTTTTCGAGCAAAAAGTGAAAAACTCCCAAAAAATGCATTTTTGCATCATTTTTTGCATTTTTGTCCATGTTGCGTCACGAAATTTTGGTGGCAAACCTCAGATTCGGATTCAGCAGCCCCGAAAACATAAAGGAGCGAACAAATCAAAACTACCCCACAATTTGCATGGTAAAAATACAATATGACTGGACTAATAGTACTTTCAGACTCCGGAAGAAATTTTGTCATAGAAATTATTTCGTGATGTAGCACCTCAAATAAGACGAAAAAATATTTTTGTATTCTTTTTTGGATATGAATATTTCGAAAAAGTTTACTATCATTTTCTTTTCAGCGACCCAAAATTAATCAAGAAAACTTTTCTTGGGTAACTTTGATGAGCCAAATCTAATTTAAAAAAATTGATTAATGTTTGTCGCACTCGTGTTTTTAATTCAAAGGAGAATGGGCATTTTCGGCGTTAGCTATGAAATTAATGAAAGGAATGCTACTCGGGAACATTTTTCACTATGTGCGTTACATGGCGTTTCATTTAGAAAAGAAGGTATTTCATTGTCATGGGTAGCCTGTCGAAATGTAATCAAAGCATAGGGTTACCAAGCAATCATTCTAAATTTTTGGGGGCTTTCAATTATCTGCCCCAGCTTAGATGATAAGCCTTAAAGATATAAAAAATACCATTTAAAGAAAATTTTATTAGAAAATAATGAACTGTGATTTTTTGAAATTCAAAATATCAGTAGGGTAAATGAGGGTAAACCTAGAGAAAAGTATAGAATCTTTTTTCCAAATAAAAAATAGATTAATAATTGAAAAACCCCAAAAATTGAGAATAATTGCTTGGCAAAATTATGCCTTGGCCACATTTCGAGAGACAACTCACGCGCAAATTGTTTTTTTTAGACACTTCCTATAAAACTACACCGCTCATCGCATCTAATACTAGGGTAGGTCGTCCTATGGCCGTATCTATATTTGATTTCAAACTTTTTTTCACACATTCTTATACCTACGATTAATAATGAAACTTTCGGCATTAAGTTTTAAAATATAAAATACTTTTCTTTTCGCCGTACTAAGTGATACACCCTAATGTACAGTGTCAGAAAAATCTAAAGCACAAAATTACCTCACTTCGAAAAAATATAAAGATGATTAAATACAAATTGTTTTATACTTTTTATTTTTAATCAAAATATAAAAGAATTTTATTCATAACGAAAACCTTAACTTTTAAACCTTAAATTTTAAGGTATTAAAAATCAGAAAAATAATTAAAAAAATGTAAGTGGAAAAAGCCCATAAGATCACTTAAAAATTAAGTGAATCCAACTGAATCGCAACAGGCTATACAACATGTGCTGCCGTTTTCTAGTTTTTAAGTTTTATCGCTAGTTATAAGGTGAAAATGTGTTGTTTTACAAGATTTTAATAATGTGAGCTGTTGATACTCATTTTTAAGGCTCCTTACGATTTTTCGTACTAATAATAGTGTTTTATCTTCAAACAAGTAAAAACTACTTTTTGGTGCTGTAAACTTCGAAGAAATGTTTAATATAATTGAAAACCCGCCTGGTAACTCGTTACGGCATTATAGAAACCGGACTTTGCCATAGTGCCGCACTTTGATTTCGGTAGATTTTTGGCTCTCACAATATAGCATCTGTCAGAAATATCTATTCAGTTTACCTAGAGTTAATTCACCAAATTTATTGAATCAACTTGGATTTAACTGAGGATCTAAATCAGGTTTAACAACTATAATAAGATGATCTCGCACTGAAAATCTAGGTCTTCAATTATTAATGATCAAAAGATTAAGTCATAATACTCGTTTACATATATGTTAAGTGGAAAATAAGTTTTCCGTTGGCTTTTTTGGTCACAATAATCTTTTTTAATATAACACATATTCTTATAAGTATACAAAATTTATATTCCTGTTAGCTCTACGGAGGTTTCTCTATACAAAAGTTCCGCGCCCAATGGCAATATTGGCAAGTAGACACAGAAAGAAAGCTTGCAGCGGATATAATTTCTATTGAGCCAAATCTAGAGGTTGTCATAAAAGTAAGAACCCTCAAAAATGTTAGTTACAAAAATTGAAGCAAATTTTCAAATTTTCAGTTAGTCACTGGGGATCCCAAAACTTGGAACGAACAAATCAAGGAATCAAACTATTGGTACGAATATCTACCCGGATTTCTTTTTTATACAGAACCTGCTTGCAAACATTTCGAATTGGCTACATTAGCTAATTCCTGGATTAATCGATGGATTACTAACAAGGGACAGTCGTATAATGGTTCCTTAAAGTATTTAGACAAGATTATTCTGAGTTTGATGGAAAACGATCTCCATAAAGTTATACATGGAATTCAGTTGATGTGTGATAATCAATGGTTTGTTACACATTTAACAGATTTGTTATATCATTGTGAGAAACTTCAGATAATCGGTGACCAAAAATCCAAGTAAGTAAATATTAACAATTATTATTATGTATCTTATTTCTTCTTTTTTTTACTATAACGAGGTGTTGACCCCTGAAGCGCCCCAGTCAAGAAGAATAAGCGCTCGGAAGTCCGCGATGACTTGGTTCATAATTAAGTAAAACGTAAACTATCGAAAAATATAGTTTTTCTGATAGTTGTCTTTATCAACCTATATTCGATCGTTTTTATTTTACTTCAATTGGCCCTTAGTCTTTAAACTAGAAGTTGGGCCTTCCTTTTTGTCTAGAAACTGGAGGCTGGAATTCAAAGATCTCTTGTATGGAGCATTGTTGTCCATTTGCTAAATGTGAACGAGCCAATCTGAATTTTCGGACTTCATTCGACCCTCATCCTGTTTCAGCTCGTAGAATTGAATGTATTCTTCTCAATTCTTCACACAGAACCAAATATTCGTCTAAGAATTTTTCTTTCATAAAAGCAACACTTGAGCGGACTAGTGGTAAAGCGGATTTATAGAGCGTGAAAGCTGCACTCCGTCTTTCGTGTAAGGAGTTTTCAACCCATTTTAATTCTCCGCCGGATCTATACTTTATTTTCAATCGTATTTCTGCAATAGTAACGTTTTAATATAGGTAGTGGACATATATCTGTCTATAAATATATCAACTGTTGAGCGTTAATGAGTTAACTTAACATTGATTCAACACTTTTTAGTTTGAAAATTATTTTTTCAAAAAATACTAACAAAAACAACTCAATTTAAAAAGTTTATTAGAAAATGGATTATTAGCTTTAAAAGAAAATATAGCTTGACTTTGTAAGTGTTGCTGTTGTTTTAAGTATTTATTTTTTTCCATTCAATATTTTTAGAAAATTGCCCCTCGCCTTCTAGGCTTATTATTTCACTAAAATCTAATAGAAAAGCTAGTGACATTGGAAATCGAAGACATTCGACCCGCTCATCTGTTTTGGCAGTGTTAATATTTCACTACTTTTTATATGCTCAATAGAGCGATGATTAGCCACTTGGTGGAAGTTTATTGTTCTGAACATTTTAACAAAAAATGATAAATAAAACACTTGTTATTTCCACAATTTAAATATATGAAGGGTCCAAGGGAAAAACGGCTTAAGTCCACTTTAATTGATTCCGGGAAAAACGTAGTTGGAAATATATTACTAAAATAATGGATAATTTGAAGAAAAATAAATAAAACAAACACTTTTTTTTGTTGAGCACGAAGTACTCAAGTAAGCAAACATATATTGATTTAACATCTTGAATTTTTTGCATGATAAGCTGACATGAGTCAAAAGGACCTTCGATGTTTTAACCAAAATTTTGAATTTTTTGATTTGAAATTTTCTTCTGAAAGAACCGGACATGATAATTGGAAACGGTTTTTTGCTTTTTATTCAGACACCTCTAGAATTTCAAAATAGAGTTTAAAAATAAAATAATTTTCACAAGCGTGACATTGGACCGTTTTTGCAATTCAATTTGTTAGACAGGACCTCGACCGGATGTAGTTAGAATATCTAATTTTTTTTGTTTTAATTATTTACCTGACGTGTCGCTAGGTCTATTCACAAGTTTTTCTTTTTTTAATATTGCTTTGTTTAATTTTTGGAGCAAAAAAGATACTTTTGGAAAAAAGTTTTTTTTAAAAGTGTACTATTTTGCGAGTTTTCAAAATCCTATGTGAAGAGAGCTATACTATATCAGATAGTACCCATACAAATCTATAAGATGTCTTCATTAGTTTAATTTTTTCAAAAAGTGGACTTGAGCCGTTTTTCCCCTGGACCCTTCATATGTATTTATTTGAACTCTAATCGCAAGCAAACGCGTTTCGTCTTCTTAAGACATCTTCAGGGCACTTACATTTACATTGATTGAAATACAAAGAAATTTAAGTGTTCGTGGTGAATTCTTAAAATGCAAAACTATACATATAATTATATAGACATATTGTAATTTTTTTTTTTTTTTTACAATATGTCTATATAATTATATGTATAGTTTTGCATTTTAAGAGCTCACCACGAACCCTTAAATTTCTTTGTATTTCAATCAATGTAAATGTTAGTGCCCTGAAGATGTCGTTGGCTTGCGATTAGAGTTCAAATAAATACATATATTTAAATTATGGAAATAACAAGTGTTTCACTACTGTCATATTTATTTTTAATTGGTTCAAAAATACTAACTTGATGTTAAGCTAAATAAATTATCAATTTGATGACATTTATAACCACTTTATAATTTAATTTTATTCTTATTTACAAACAGCGACTGTCTGAAACTGAGAGATTCCTTATTGTTTGAGTTTGGTTCATGTCTAATGTCAAGAAGTCCACTTTGGCAACTTGGAATGGATTATTTAGAACACTGTTCGTATGAAGGTAAGTTAAATTACTCCTTTGAACATCTGTGCAAATATTTAACAAAAATAATATAGATTGATAATTTTGGGAGGACTAATACAACATTATAAAAAATCTTTTATAGGTCAAGGTGCAATGGAAATTTTATTAACTAAAATTCCTATCCGTACTGAAAAACAGGCTTTAAAAATAATTGGTATTTGTCGTCAAAAAGGACTTCATTTTGCTGGTAAGTTTTCATTAATTTTTCTAGATAAATAACATCCTACCTATTTTCATCGCTCTACAACAATCGGAAGTGCTCCATATAATTTATAAGAATTTTGGAGATAGTGGGTGGATGCCACGCCCCCAGAATAGAAAATTGCAGATTTTCGATTTTTTCCTTTGTATGCACCACAAGGCCTAGCCTCGTGCGAAATTTCAAGTTTCTACGATGTCGGGAAGTGCTCCATAATTTTGATGATCTGTCAGTGAGTCAGTGAATCAGTGAGTCAGTGAGTCAGTCAGTCAGTTACGGTTTTTGCGATTTTTGAAGTCCTATATCTCGGGAAATCCTAATGCTAAAGAGTTGAAATTTGGTGAGCCACCTGTGTTTGATCAGTTCAGCAAATACTGCGAATTTGAAGTTTCTGACTTTATTGGTACTGAAGTTAGAGGGGGGTTGAAAATCGCCCGAGTTTGTTCCTGTAAAAAGGGTGTAGTGCCGCGAACTTGGCTGGGCAATTTTTTTCTTTCTAAGTACTTCAAGTCCTACTGACCTACCAATTTGTATCGTTCTACAACAATCGGAAGTGCTCCATATAATTTATAAGAATTTTTGAGATAGTGGGTGGATGCCACGCCCCCTGAATAGAAAATTGCAGATTTTCGATTTTTTCCTTTGTATGCACCACAAGGCCTAGCCTCGTGCGAAATTTCAAGTTTCTACGATGTCGGGAAGTGCTCCATAATTTTGATGATCTGTCAGTGAGTCAGTGAATCAGTGAGTCAGTGAGTCAGTCAGTCAGTTACGGTTTTTGCGATTTTTGAAGTCCTATATCTCGGGAAATCCTAATGCTAAAGAGTTGAAATTTGGTGAGCCACCTGTGTTTGATCAGTTCAGCAAATACTGCGAATTTGAAGTTTCTGACTTTATTGGTACTGAAGTTAGAGGGGGGTTGAAAATCGCCCGAGTTTGTTCCTGTAAAAAGGGTGTAGTGCCGCGAACTTGGCTGGGCACTACCGTGCCCTTTGATAACAACTAAAGTTTTGTTACCATGCTAATACCATTATGTTCTCGTTGTTGTAGCATGGTATAATATGGCACACTTATGGTATAAGCGGATACCATAGTATCCGTACCACCAGTGTGTCACGGGTATAACCGAAAACTAATAAAAGATTCTTGTAGAGTATTTTTGGAGTTTATTGGAGTTTACTCCTTAAGAATCGATTTTCATATGTAGCCCCCGGTATGAAAAAAATATGAGGAGTAAAATCTGCTCAACGAATGCATATGAAACGAAAAAGCGACCCCAAATACAGGGTTGCCACTTCTTAGAAATCTTTTCGCAGTAGGTATATTTAAAAAAAAAAGGTCAGGAGATTCAATATTTTCTCGGTAATTATTTTTTTTTATTTATTTTTTCAAAAAACTACATATGTCATTCGAACAAAACTGATAAATAAATAAAATACTACATATAACATTTGTTTTTCTTCAAAACATTAAAAAAAACAAACAAAATAGCTATAAATTAAATATATCATATTATTATTAAGGCGTGAAGGGTAATTTTGTTCGTAAAATCAAGTGAAGTAGATTTTATTTTAAGGCAGCAGATTGATTTTGAGAAAAAAATGCAGTAAATCTACTTTACTTTGCAGTAAAGTGGCTATATCGAATAAAGAAGCCAATCCTCAACTGTCAATTTGATTTGCCTACAAGCTGAAGCGATAAGCGAACAGCTGATGTATTAGATTTGCAAAGTATTAGTGAAAAACAGTGAAAAACGCATACATAAAATCAACTCGTCATTCAGCTCAGGTCTTGTTGTTGATGCAGTTCACATCTATTCTTCGACACGAAATGAAATAAATACAACAATGTAAACAAATGGGTTTTGGAGGATAAAACGTACAAAGGATTAGTCTCTTTTTTGATATTCTCTGATTAAGATATGTATACCTACATATATGTATTACTGTATAAATTATATAGATTTAGACGGTGTCTACATTGTCTTTTTACTGAAAGGTGTATTTACGATATAACAAGCATACAAAAGAGATAGGGAGTCTACCCTTCTCTTTTAAACGCATTTAAAATCGTAAATATGCCTTTCAGTAAAAAGACAATGTAGACACCGTCTTAGTAAGCCTTTTATGTGCCTATTTAGACAATCGATCTGAAGGAGGAAACTCCAGTCGTGCGTCGGAGCTGACACACACACTTTATTTTTACTATGGGGTAGGAAGGGTCAGGAGGGGGTACATCCGTCCTGATTTTGGTGAGATATGCAATTATAAAAAAAAAGAGGACTTAAAATGAAAGCAACGCTAAATCTTACCGCAAATAGGTTTAACCTAAACGCAAAAGCGCAAAAAGATTTAACCCAAACGCAAACAGAATTAACCCAATCGCAAAACGCAAATATAGTTGAACTATACGCAAATAATTTGAACTATAAACAAATCATTTTAACCAAAACGCAAATTGAATTAACCCGGGCTCAACTTGTTGTTCCAGCTGTGTGGTGAAGAAATGGAAGGCTTATAACAGTAGGAATAGATCACTATAGGGTTTTGACATAACCCCAATTGTAAATTCAACTAGTTTTGCGCATATTTCCAAGAACTAACCGAAAAAATAAAAGGCCAATTCCTTAATAATGGCTCTTTAACAATTATGGATAATACCAAACTACATAAGACCCAAAAGTACAGCTGGAACAATAAATCAAGCTTAGTTTAATTCAATTTGCGTTTTGGTTAAAATGATTTGTTAATAGTTTAAATTATTTGCGTATTTCAACTACATTTGCGTTTTGTTTAAATCGAATTGCGATTTGGTTAATTCTATTTTCGTTTGGGTTATATCTTTTTGCCATTGGGTGAAACTTATTTGCGTTTAGGTTAAACCTATTTGCGATTTGGTTGATTTAATTTGCGAATGCTATATAAGTGTTATATGTTTTTGAATCTTTTGGTTCTTGATTTTATTGACTAATGAAACGTTTATTCCAAGTTCCATTGACATACCATTATTTTCAAAGGGTTTTCGGTAATATTTTACCTGTTGTACTTAAAAAAATCATCATTACATAAACATTACTATAACTTTTTTATGGGTAGTCGTATATTTTGAATTTAGTCTCATTAGATTCAACGTTAAAAGGTACCTTCAAAACATATCATTTGATTAGGTTGTAGCAAAACAAATATTTCAGTTTGATAGACTTCCAACTTTTTCCCTCCTCCATCTCTTGAAATGCATCTACACAAAAAGCCAATGCGGGGATTTTGCGGGACTTTGGATATGCTATAGAAGATTTAAAAAGTGTCGGTTGACTTTAGCATCCCGGTTGTCCAGTGGTGATTTTAGTAGGTTCGGCATTTAGTCGCACTTAGTGGCTGACTCTGTGTCAGCGTAGAAGTAAACTGCTTCCTCGTTCTCCCTCCATGGTGTCGTCCAGTGTTTCAATCACGCTGAGGAACCTTGTCTCGAGTTGTCGTTGCTAGGTGGCGACTTTGATGTGGCAAAGGTCAGCGAATCATGAGCATACAGAAGATTCTCGCATCCAGTTGGGACAGCTTTCTCAGATGTCATCAGGCTGTAGAGGAAGAGGCCACGTTTCAAACCTTGAGCTACTCCAGCCCTGAATTTCTTTATGTTTGATTTACAGTTGTTCAGTTTTCTGAAAAAAAGAAAGAAAAGAAATATCTTCATAGAAATGGTTACATTTGAACCAAAATTTGAATTTTTCTATTATTTATTAAAATCAAAGTTATAAAAATGCAAAATTTTATTGAATATCTTACAAGTGTTTTCCCATTCAAAACTTGTTTTATCTTGAAGGCCTAGTTGAAGGTAAATAATGAGCTAAAATCGTACAGGTATTTTTTTTATTTATTTAGAAGAAAATGGGCGAGGGGGGGTGCATCATTTAAAATAATATAATGACATTTTTAAGGACCACCCTAAACCGCATGCGTCTGTGTGTATCAATTCCAAAACATCAATTGATCTATTTTCGGGAATTGCATACCTTACAAGTATTGTTGCCAAATCAGTTGAAACTATTATCTCAATCGCATCTGGATCCTTATAACCAAGATTACAGTGTCATTCTTGTAGGTAATTCTTAATTGTCCTTATTAGGACAGTCGAAAGAGGTTTTTTTCTTGATTGGAGTAATTGATAGATGGGTCGTTTCTGAGCATACAAAAAAAATGGTGAGCTTGTAAGTGTTGTTTGAAAAACGCGTTTTAGACAATATCTCGACAACGGTTCATCGTAAAAAAAAATATGTTAGTACCTTTTTGATAGGAAATTTAATTATTTTCATTCCTGTGTACTTTTTTTGTATTACTCTCAGAGTTGAAGAGCCTTAAAGTATCCTTTTTTTAGTTTTTGCCTAATATCTCCATGATGGTAGCTGTTATGGAAAAAAATGTTCTACAAAAAGTTGTAGAACATGTTATTTCCAATAATTCTCATCTATACATTTGTATTCTACGAATTATGGTTCAAAAGTTATTGTTCTCTAAAGTCGGCATTTTCACGATTATAGACCAGAGAGTTGGTGAACATTTTGCTCAAAGTGCTTTATACCGCTTAAAATTTTGTGGACTTACTGTTCGTATCAGTGCAAACTCCATAATAGACACCTGGGGCTTATACCACAAAACTACAATTTAACAATTGTATAAGCAAATGTCAACTATGGATATTTAACAAGTAATTATAGTTTCTGTGCCACAAAAGAAAAGGGTTAAATTTTTTTAAATTTGCTAATTTACCTTCTTGTGCAGTTCGGAAACACAATCTCGTCCCGACTAGACAAAGCGTAGAAGAATCATTACATTACTAAGGTATCACAAAGCTACAAGTAAACATGGAACTTTACAATTGAACAATCCAACTTGGGTAATAGGGAAATTAACAATTTCCCCCAGTTTTGTACCTCAAAGCCACAAGTGCAAATAAAATTTAACAAATCATTGTTAAATAGTTAGAAAAACTTAATGTACCTATTGAAAATTGTAAAGTCGTTACAAGTAATATTTTAAAAGGTTTTATTTATAAATTCCAAATATTCTAACTCATTTGAAGACAGTTCATACATTTTCTTTGCTTTATTAATGCCAGATGTAATAAATTTTGTCGGCCTATAAAGATTTTTCAGGAAGTTTATAGAAACTTAACTGATTTAACCAAGAAAGATTTGAGATTTTCTTGGGGTTAAGTAGAAAAGGAAGCTTTGGAGATGCTTAAGGCGAAGCTATGTAAAGAACCAGTTCTCAGGTTGTTCAACCCATTGAGTTTTTCTCAGCTGCACACTGATGCGAGCAAGGAGGGTTATGGGGCGGTTTTGCTTCAGAAAGACGAAGATGAACATTAACACTGTATATTTTCTTAGTTTCAAGACCGCAGAAAAGAATTACTCTAGTTTTCAAATATACCTTGGGTATCATTTGGGTAGTAACTGTAATAATTTTAGTAATACTGTTTTGTTTTAATTTCTTTTTTCTTTACATTTGAGTAGTTGAAAGACAAAACTCGTCATATCCAAAATTTTCATTTTGTGCAAATAGAAAAAAAAAACTTAATAAGGGCATAAAAGATTTTATTTTGTATAATAAAAGATTTTTAAATCTATATGGTATAATTAAGAGCAAAATATTTTGAAAGATCCGTTTTAAAGATTTTTAACAATTAAATTTGGATATGGCCAGTTTCCACACCTACTCATTTTTTCATTATACGCACATATTTTATTATTGAGTTTATTTTTTCTTTAATTTACCTTTTATTCCAAAACTGTTAAAAAAGTCGAAAGAATTTACTTTTTACTTTGATTATGAATTGACAATGTTATAACAATGGAATAACACAGTTTATAAAGTTCAGTTGCTTTGTAAAATTTAGATCATTTGGTCTGGGAGAGGATTTCGATTAATCAATAAATTTGTAAGACAAAAATGTTGAAGGTTCATGCGATGCAATTCAAAAAATTGAAAATTTTTGTATCGGGTCATGACTTATGTTTGCTTTGTGCAATTACGGTGTCTGGTGTCTTTAAAAATTATTTTTCAACAAGTATCACTACATAAAACTTGAAGCTGAAGAAAACTTTTCGTTGCATCTCAATACAAACACTTACGACAGGGAAACAACTTTTCAAAAAACACTCAGGGAAATTGGCAACAAAAACAAATCATGTTTCCGTAATTTTTTTGTATTTGTATCAAACGCAGAGTCTAACATCTCGCTTAGTTCGGACCGGGTTGATAAGCGTCTTACACAGGGACAGTTTAGTTGCTCTAGAAAGGGCTTTGCTTCTCAATTGCCTTCTTAGCCCAAGGAAACATCGATTGGCAAGAGTAATCCTCAGTTTGATCTCAGCACTGGTATCGTTCGCTGAATTTATAGCGGATCCTAGGGAAATAAAGTCTCTGACCACCTCATAATTATAGCTGTCTAAAGTGACGTTCTGTCCGAGAAGTCGAGGTTGGGTGTCCTTTCTTGTTGACAGCACATATTTCGTTTTGCTTTCATTCACCGTTAAACCAATCTTTTTGGTTTCCTTCTCAATACTCACGAAAGCATCACTGACATCTCGCTTAGTTCGTCCGATTATGTCAAGGTCGTCAGCGTAAGCGAGTAATTAGATGGACTTTTGAAAGATTGTGTCTCTAGTGTTGACGTGAGTGTTTTGCACTATTGTTTCAAGAACGATGTTGAAGGAGTCACATGACAGCGCGTCGCCTTGCCTAAAACCTTTTTTGACATCAAAGGTGTTGGTGAGGTCTTTGCCGACCTTGATGGAGCAGCGTGCATTCTCCATCGTCATCCTGCACAAACGGACAAGTTTGGCCACCAAGGCCACCAGCTCCAGCAATTACTTGCTGCAAGTTTTTTTCGGGTCGCCACACCAGGCAAGTTTCACTTGCAGCAATCATTTTACTTGCTGCAAGTACTTGCGGCAAGTAAAACTTGCCTGGTGTGACGGCACCTTTAAGTTTAGATATAGCTATCTTTACTTCGTCGAGATCGGGTCGACGGAATTGTTGGCCTACGTCGAACAGTGGTCTCAAAAGCGGGTCAAAAATCCAAATCTTTGTTAACGAGTGGTGTGTGTGTCCTTATCTGATTTCAACACCTAAAGAGCCTAGCAAGTGCCAAATAAGGAGAATAGTCATTTCATGGTTATGTGGACAGTTAATTTTTTTTTTTCAAAGACAAAAAAGACAGATCTGATCCGGATCAGATCATGATAAATAAAACAGACAGGACCTTAGTTATATACCCTTCTCTTTTTGCCTTATGTTTGTTTATTTGTCATGCATCTGTTGCCCCTTTTCTTTGCACTATAGAGCTTTTTAGCAAAAATTTCTAAGTGTCAAACTCAGGACCTCGGCACAAATGACATTTAGGTACCACCCATTTTCTTTTTTTATTTCGGAGGCCAATACACTCCAATTCAACAGAATGAGCACATGGATTTTCGTAATTGGTTTATTAATTTTTTTTTTCAAACATTGTGCATTGTCCGAGAGTAAATATAAACAATAAAAACTATTTCAAACACATTTTTTTTACTTCCATCCATTAACTTTTATTACCAGTTTCAATATTTGAGCTTATTCAGTTGACACAAAAAGACTGCATTTTCCTTATGGAAAGACTTTGATGAGAGTCGGAGGAAAAATAGCAGTACTTTTTGAATTAATCTTTCTGTTTTCTTTTCCCAACATCATAAACAAGCAATAAGGATAATCAAATGATTCATTAATGCACAATGTTAAGAAAAAATGGAAAAAGTACCTTTGAAAATGTGTGTCCTTATTCATTTGAAGTGGAGTGTAAATGTTTGGATTTTTTTTTTTATTGGTAATTGCGTCTGTCAAAGGTGCCGAGTTCTTAGCTATCACTTCGACTTTGACAATTTGGTAGAGATCTCTATTGAGACATATTCACAATCGTCATTTTTGGATAATTGAAATAGATCCAGATAAAAAGCAGGATCCTATGTTGTTTTTGTAATCACGTGTTAGAAATTGATCCGGATAAGATCATGTGGATAATAAAATGCGGCTAATGATAAAATGATGTCTCAATGCCAGTTTTTGGACTAAATTAAGGTAAAACTATATCAGACAATATTATGTTGACCTCTGAGATGTTTGCCACTGAAAATTTTTCACTTTTTAGCCGAACAATTTCGACCACTGCACTGTCGTCAAATAACCTGTAAGATGTTATGTTTTACATTTTCCAAACGGGCAGATGCAAAATAAAAATATGTTATCTACATTAATCCTGGAACTCAATTTTAGTTCAATCTTTTTGTACAGATTTGTACAGAAAAAGTTGCAGCCTACAGAATAATAGTTTTATCAATTTTGTCTTACTAATAAAGAAAATGCCACGGTTCGTTTATCTAAAACACCGTAAACCATAAACAAATAAAACTACTAACCTTCTTAAATATATATATATATAGTTCAAGTTAAAAGTTCAAGTGCGTTTCGCCCAGGTACGATAGTTGGGTTCATCAGTAAGATGACTATCGTAGCCTTCTATGACGCAATTTTGTATCGATGTTTGCCGACTAATATAAAAATCACAGCATGAAGATACTGTGAATTTTATTATTCTAAGGGAATTAATTGATTATCAGAAAAATTTCTTTTCAAATTTTCTTCATATTCTATTATTATAAAAAGCCTGAGCGCAGGCATTTGAAATTCTAAGTGCCTGAATTTATCCAAATTCCCTTAGAATAATAAAATTCACAGTATCTCCATGCTGTGATTTTTATATTTGTTAGCAAACATCGATACAAAATTGCGTCTTAGAAGGGTCCGATAGTCATCTAACTGATGAGCCCAACTATCGTACCTGGGCGAATCGCAATTATGGAGTTGAGCTCACTTGAACTTTAAACTTGAATTATAAATATTTCGTCACTCCACTTAATAAGAAGAACTTCTTTTCAAATTTTCTTCATACTCTTCTTAAATATAGTAAAAATTTCATAACTTTTCAAACAAATAAGAGGTAAACAAAATCCTACCGTCATAAATATTGAACGAACAGTGACTGAATGATGTGTCTGCAATTAACGGTATTATTGCTTAAAAACTAATGATCTTTTCGATTGGAAATCCAGAAGCGTTCGGAATGCGTGTAAACCCTTCTGAAAGTGTTCTATTGGCATTCAGAATGACAGTTCTTCTCCTGAAAAGAACAGAAAACGATTCTGTGCCTACGTTCTGTAACTCTCGCATCGAGAAATTTCTCGCATGGAACACGTGAATCAAAACAAATATGACGTAAATTGGCATTAAAATTGTTTTCTCACGTTCGCCTGGTTCTGTAACTAGATTTTCTCGACTTGAAACTTTTCGGAATAAAATTTCTGTGAGAGCCTGGAAAAATATGAGTAAAACTGTGAGAGCCTGGAAAAATGTGAGTTAAACTGTTTCTGTAAGAAAAAAGTCGTGATAATTTCTCGATTTAACTGCTAAAATTACTCGACAAGTAAAACGCATGTGAGAAGAAAATTAAAGCGATTAAAAGTAGAGAAATGGCAAATATTTTGTATTTGTAATTATTATTATTACAAAACAAAAACAAAAGAACACTCTCCCTTTGGATTTAGCAAAGAGGGTAGTTTGGAAATGTAAATGTAAGCGCTAAAAACAAATATAGAAATACCTACTTATCAATCATTTTCTTCTTTAGTTCAACTTAAGTGAGGTGCGCTTGAGAACTCTCCTCACTTCAGAAGCAATATTGAATGAAAGTATATACGTAACAGACCCTAAATAGGGGTGATCATACCTATAATTCACTTAAGTGAAATTAGTAATTTTGTCCATTTTGTGCTTCAGTATTGTCAGTTTCACTTAAGTGAGGTTTACCTAAGATTTTTCATTTTCACTTAGGTTCACTTAAGTGAGGTGCACTCGAGAGCCCTCATAACATCTGAAGCAAGAGTAAATTCAACTAGACTAAAAGTAACAAACCGTTATTATGGGCAAATTCACTTAAGTGAAATTAATAATCTTTCTTTTTTTGTGCTCAGTGTCTTCAGTTTCAATTAAGTGTGGTATACTTCAGATTCTTCAGTTTCATTTAATTGAGGTATGCTTTTGAAAGCTTACAAAATTGAAACTAGACCAAAAGTATCGAATGAAAATTATGGGAACGTCATTATATAGATTATATTTACATAATTGTATGGTTATATATACAAATACATGCGTAGATGTATCCATATAAGTATATTATCAATGTGTTTAGATTGATATTTTTTCAATAAATGCATTAATAACCCTCAAAAAAAAACAATTTACATATTAGTACGTACCTAAACACTTTTCTATATCTCCCTTTTACTACTTGGCGATACTAGCTTATATAAATGCGTGTTTACTAATTGCATTAAGACGGCAGACCTACATAAGACATTTGATAAAAGTACAAATATTTTTAAATATTTGAATTTTAACTGTCAATAACATAGTTTCCGGTAGATATTCCAATGGAAAGACAAATCAAAAGAGATGTTTCTCACATTGAGATACAGACACAGTTTATTTTTCCAAGTCGAGAAACGTTGGGATTTTGTGTTCCATGTTTTCTCGATGCGAGAAGTTCTCGCCTAAGTTACAGAACGTAGGCACTGGATTTCATTTCAGAATCGAAACCAGAACTACTCACACATTCAAACACATAGTTTTCAAATATTGCAAAAAGTAAATTTTTAGCTAAAAATAAGTACATTTCACACACTTTATTGTTTTTAAGAACAATTATTTTCCGTTTAGAATATTATTTTCCCATTTTCTTATTGAAAATTATCATACTCTTTCATATTTGTGTCCGCCAAGTGAATGTGAACAACCATTTCGGCATCCGCATGTGAAGTTGCACAAATACAGGGATACGAAAACTTCAGAATCAAACTACATGTGCCTGTTTGTTTTATTGGCGCTCTGGATCGGAGAGTTCTTCCGAATTACCAATCGAAAAGGCCATAAAGTCTTCTGTCAGTTAATTTTACACTATTCATTGTCTCTGACATGTTAACAATCAACATATGTATGTATTACCTGCTCTGCTATAAAATACATATTTTTTGGGCTTTTGACCCGCTAGATTCGCTTTTGAGACCACTGTGAGTCGTCCAGGTTGAATGGTGCAATCTGCATGGTAGTGGGATTCGGTTCGTCATCGCCGTTATACATTTTGCAGAAATGATTTTTCCACATCCTCAGCACCGACTGCGATTTAACTACGATGTTCCCCTGCTCATCCTTGAAGGCTTCGGTTCGGGCTTTGTAACCTTGGGAGGTTCCTTTTACTTTTTGGTAAAACTTCCGAACTTCGTTCCTGCAATGGCATCCCTTTTTTTTCTCGATCGCTCGCTTTTCATGCTCTTTCTTTTTCCTTCTAAGAAGCTTGTGTTCCTCTCTCCTCTTTTGCTCGTAGAGTTCGTGAGCTGCTGTGGTCCTTCAATGCATAGTGGCATAGGACTATTTAAGAGGGGCGCGAGAGACTTTCGCAAAAGGATCTGGCGATTTCTTGCGACTGTAGCCGTGCGACGTCGAAATTTCTCACAGTATTTCCCTGTTTTGGCTTTGGTCTGATATCCGTGGCATAACCTTGGCTACAACGAGGTAGTGGTCCGAGCCAACGTTGGCTCCTCGGAATGTTTGGACATCCTTGATACTGGAGGAGTGCCTTGCGTCGATCGCAATGTGGTCAATCTACACTAGTCAACAAAATTAAACGAACAAATATTTTTTCAATTTTTGTTAGCGTTTTTTGAAGAGCTGTATCTTTGTAACGAGTGGTCGTATTGAGTTGAAATAAAAAGCATTTTACAGCTTAATGTTTTTTGTTTCGAGATTTGTTTGCAAATAAATTTTTTTGAAGTACCACTATTGCGTAATGGGAAAAAATGAGACAAGACAACAAAATTTTTTTTTTTTTATTTTTCTTGAAGGTCCTCATTTCTATGGATAATTTTTTTTGAGTCAATTAAATGTCATGATCTGATACCTTGCTTATTCAGCTTCAATTCAGTACATTAAACAAAAAAAAAAATTAATTTCAAAAAATTTTTCAAACAAAATAAACTTGATTTTTTAATTTTTTTTTGGAAAAATGTACTTTTTATTTCATTTCAATTCAAAAAAGTATCTAACAAATGCAAGACTGTGAAAAAAATCCACTGGAATTACGGTTTTCTTGTCATTTTGATGACGACTTCGCATTGTTTAGGAACAACACAATTTGTTCCTTTACTTGGTTTGTAAGACTTTGAAGTTTTGGTGAGGAAAAACGGTTCGATGAATCAATTTGAAAATTAACAAGAATATTGATGATTTAAAAGTCCATAAATTTGCATACAAACGCAGGCCATGCAATCAATATTTGCAAAGAAAAAAAAAAGATTTACGAAAAGACCACAAAACGTCGGTTTTTAGTACTTTTTTTTAAACTAACGGTGAACGGTAAAAAAAAATAATTTCTACAAAATCTTAAAAAAATCTTGTAAAACGCTTTCTCAAATTTCCAAAACTGTCTTTGAATTTCTTATAACATCATTATTTGCTGAGATATTGGTAATCAAGGCAAAAAGTATCTTTTTTCATTCAAAGTCAAAAAAAATCGTACGACAACAACAAAAAAACTGAATTGAAGCTTAATAAGCAAGGTATCAGGTCATGACATTTAATTGACTCAAAAAAAATTATCCATAGAAATGAGGACCTTCAAGAAAAATAAAAAAAAATTTTGTTTGTTGTCTTGTCTCATTTTTTGCCATTACGCAATAACGGTACTTCAAAAAATTTGTTTGCAAACAAATCTCGAAATAAAAAACATAAAGCTGTAAAATGCTTTTTATTTCAACTCAATACGACCACTCGTCACAAAGATACAGCTCTTCAAAAAACGCTAACAAAAATTGAAAAAATATTTGTTCCTTTAATTTTGTTGACTAGTGTAGTTGGCGGTTGATTGACCAGGAATTCGCCTGCCCCCTTATGTATATCGAGATGTGGGAACTGTGTACTATCTACCACAACGTTTCGCCCCGCAGCAAAGTCGATTAACCTGAGTCCGTTATCGGAGGTGGTTTCGTGCAGGCTGTATCTTCCGATTGTGCCACCAAAGACGTCTTCTCTTCCTAGTTTGGCATTAAAATCACCCAAGACAATTTTAATGTCATAGCTAGGGCATTGCTCATATGTCTTGTCCAGGAGCTCGTAGAACTCGTCCTTGGTGTCGTCATCTTTCTCCTCTGTGGGGGCATGCGCGCATATCAGGCTGATGTTGGCGAATTTAGCCTTGATGCGAATTGTCGTGAGGCGCTCGTTCACATAGTTGAAACTCAAGACTTCTTGCCCAAGTCTGCCTCTAACGACGAATCCACATCCAAAGAGACGCTGCCCTTGTGGTCGGTAACAGTCACCGTAGTAGATATCGCAGTCTTTCAGTTTTCTCTTGCCCGGCCCATCCCATCGCACTTCTTGGATGGCGGTGATGTCTGCTTTGTAGCAGTCTAGGGCCTCTGCTAAATGTTCGGCTGCACGTGGTCTATAGAGAGACAGAACATTCCACGTGCAGATCCGAAGTTCGTTGTCCTTATTTCGTTTGTAAGTTACAGGCATTCAAAGTTTTCAAACCGAGTAGGTATTTTTGGAAAATTTCTAGTTTTTGGTTGCTCCATATGGATAGAAAAAAAAATATTTAAAATAATTTTAAGAACTCAAGTGAAAAACAATCCTTTTAACAAAGATTTGATCCAAAGTTTTTCAATATTGGACGATAAATGTAGAAGTTATTAAATAATTAGTGAAAGAGGGCAATTTAATTTTTTCAATAAAAGTCATATAAATGTATATTAGGGTGTCTGTTATTTCCCAAAATCATTTTTAAAAATCAGAAACCCCTAAAATCAAAATTCTATGTCCTAAAATAAAGTTTTTGACCAAAAAATTTTCGTCTAAGGTGATAAATCGGTGCCTCTTAGGCCATTCTTATTTCCATACAAAGGAGAATTGGACACACCAAACTCCAAGGCCAACAATAATGACGTGATATATATCGTTGGAAAGGAATTTTTATGAAATACAATAGTTACTAAAAGAGTTAATTTCAAATCTCTATGTGAAAAAGTTATTCGCTAGTTAAGGATAGTTTTGTTCACATCAAAATGCGCTGAAACACAATTTTGACCAGAAAATAACTTTTTTCACATATAGATTTGAAATTAACTCTTTTAGTAACTATTGTAGTTCATAAAAATGCCTTTCCAACGATATATATAATAATAATAATAATAATAATAATAATAATAATAATAATAATAATAATATCACGTCATTATTGGTCTTGGAGTTTAGTATGTCCAATTCTCCTTTGTATGGAAAAAAGAATGGCCTAAGAGGCACCGACTTATCACATAGGATTTTGATTTTAGGGATTTCTGATTTAAAAAAATGATTTTGGGAAGTAACAGACACCCTAATATACATTTATATGACTTTAATTGAAACAAATTAAATTGCCTTCTTTCACTAATTATTTAATAACTTCTACATTTATCGTCCAATTTTGAAAAACTTTGGCTCAAATCTTTGTTACAAAAATTGTTTTTCACTTGAGTCCTTAAAATTATTTTAAATATTTTTTTTCTATCCATATGGAGCAACCAAAAACTAGAAATTTTTCAAAAATACTCGTTTTTGAAATTTTGAATGCCTGTAACATACAAAATTTTAGTCCGACTTATACAAGCAGTACATCGTCGAAAGGAGACAGATCACATCATTCAGAAAATATACATTTTATGTAAATTAGCTAAGCCGTTAGCGATATTTATGGGAATATCTGAAAAAAACGATATTTGCGCATATCTCGAAAACGCTTCTTGGAAAAAAAAATAATTTTGATTTTCGTTTTGAGTGACCCAAAATTGGTCTAGAAAATATATTTTTTCTAAGGACCCTACCATGACCCAAAATTTTGTAAACTAATGTAATTATATAAATCCACCCAGTCGTATTCGAGACATAAGGTCACGCACAAAAGTTAAACTCATTTTTATATATAAAAGACGCCATACATTTATCTGTAATCTCAACCATTTCAACTCAACTCTAAATGGAGCACTAGGAATATATGACACTACTCCAACTCGAGCTCTCGATTCTGCCAAGTATTCATAAGGTAGACAAAAGACGTCTTCAATAAGTGCGTTTGAACTTCAATAGTTTTCTCTAAAAATGTCTCATGTATTCAGATAAAATTAACATACATTTAAATTTTATAAATCAAGAACATTGCACACATGCAAACTTTTATTTATTCGAATAAAAGATTAAGGATCCAGATGCATAATGTACATTATATTCTTTAACTGAATTTTGAACTATTTTATTTATTTATTATAGGTATGTAAATAAATTTTCATTTTTTATTAATTATAGAAAAGGAAATTTGCAAGGTCCAGTCAAAAAAGTCATTCGACGATGAAAGGTACGGCAACGCTTTGGAGTGGGCTATTCGGGCAAAAGATGCCATTTTTGTAACATCAATTGCTGATTTCTTTTTGAATGTTAGTATATTTTTTTTACTGGTATTGGAATTTTCAATGGCCTGTTCATTTTTCAGCACTACTCTAGAAATGGCGATATGCTCAGTCCAGATGTAATCGCCAACATTGGAGCAAAAATGTTCATTTCACCACGCTTGGTGTTCCTGGTAAAATATTTTGATTTTTATCAATTCTATCGTCGCAGGGACTTTTTGCCTGCTGCTGAATTGCTGGTAAATCTATTGGACTCAAAAATCACTCCAGAATAGTGAGTATACAAAGCTCTCAACTTAAACTAAAAACTTTGATTAATACAATAATTTTGTTCTAGTTTCTGGCCATCATTGCTAATCGATACCATTCCTTTGTTAGAGTCAAAAGATCCGAAAATACTAGGAAAAGAAACTTGTGCGATTCTAAACCACTTAGAATCCCAATTAGTGCCTTTGATTGAAAAGAAGAAGAAGATTTTAGAAAAAAATCCTAATGTAAGTTTTATATTTGGTGAAGTTTAAATTTGTTTATTAATAAGTTTTTTTAAGGCAACTATTGACATTTTAAAGGATTATCGCATTGAAAACATAGAAGAGATAATAAATTTATTGCGGTTAGCTTGTGCAAGGAATCTGAGCAGAGCAATTATTATTGAGAATACTGTTATAGCATAAGTTTTAAATGATGTTTTCTTTTTAAAAAGATTTGAATGCTTACAATGTGAAATACGTTACTAATAAATCGATCTTCTAACATGATACAGTTGCTGACACAGTTAAACATGTCAAATTGTGTGAGATGCACTGTCAAGTTCTGTGTAATGAAATTTCATATTTTGTTTCCACACTACCATAAACTCAAATGGGTCTGAAAATGCGATTTTTCAGTCTTCACAACTCCTCCAGTGAATCAGTGAATGAGATGTGAATACCGAAACGTCAAAAAATAAAAATCCACTTTTTCAATCTAATGTGCCTGATCAACGTGAAGAAATTCAAAAATTTTCTGCGATTTGTGATAGTGAATTGAGAAATTTGAAGAATAAGGAGGGGGTGACAAATTTAAAAATATTTGAAAAAAAAAAATCGGTGTAGAAAACTGACGAGCCTTACTGTGAGTTTCACCCGAAAATTTTTTGTTCCCCCGGAATTTTAAAAGCTATTATGAGTTTCGCCCGAGCTTCTATTGGCCTAAAATAAACAAAAAACTTGCGCAAAAAGCACCAGTGCCCTCTGTTTATCTTTCGTTCACCTTTAAAAATGTGTGACAGTTAAAGCTCTTAACTACGCCACCTTTCACCCGAAATGAGAACTCACAAAAAAGGGGAATAGGCGAAAAATTAAATTTCAATTTTTCCGGGTGGAATGTTGTTCACGTGAAACTCACAATAAGGCTGGACGTTTTCTTTTGTGTTCCTCGACTCGACTCGACACGACCCGACCTGACTTGCCTCGACACGACTCGACTTGACAAGATTCGACTCTTCTCGACGCGACACGACTCGACTCGACAAGACTCGACGCGACACGACTCGACTCGACTCTACTCTACTCTAGTCTATACTCTAATCTACTCTACTCTTCTCTAGTCAACTGGACACAACCCTACTCAACTCAACTCAACTTGTTGCTGTAAAATTTACCACAAGTTTCGCCTGCCTATTCTATATCACGAACTATTTTTAGCCTTTCCTTTTTTCCGTTGCAGCTTCAAAATGATTGTAGAGTAAGTGATACCTGACGTCCATCAGCCAGAGACCTATTAGTCCAAGAGCCAGTGCCAAAAAATGCTCTGAATTTATTAAAGCTGATATTTGGCCTGTTGGTTAGAGAGGGGTTGTGTACACCCACATACTGCGGTCAGTCAAGCGAACTGTAGAACAGGCGTCTTAAATATGTTATCAAACTTGTATCATCACGATGGTGGTGCAATGAATTTATTAAGGCTGAAAATTGGTATATAGGTTACATATTACGTATAAATAACAGTACCGCCGGTCAGTCAGTCCATCGTTAGAACAGGGCTGGTCAGTCAGCGCTTATGTGTCAAAAAATGGCATGAGTACGATAACTCAGGAGACAAAAAATAATAATGGAGCTTTGTAGAACATCTAGAAACAAGCATTTTTTACTTTGGGCGGGAGGGGCAATTTTCCAAAAAAAAAAAACACTTAAAATGAAAAAAAATATTTAAAAATAACGGTAATAGCTACGATTAACTATTATAAGTTTTTTCAAAGCTAGAAGTCTATTCTATTACCTTGTTTTTAAATCAAGAAATTTCTATGAATAGTTTTTGAAAAAACTAATTTCAAACTCAAAAGTATGGAAACAAATGAAAAAAAAAATACGTTTTATTGTATTTATTCCAAACTGTGGGACTACATACTAAATTTTTTTCTCATTATTTTTTGCTCTTATCATCGAATCCATTCATTTCGTTTTCATCTTCCGAAATATTAAACTCGTCGGTGTCCGATTGAGCATCTAAAATAAATAAATATGATTTCGTTAAGTCAAAACAACTCCCTTTTTCTTTTCTTCTTATGTAATTTACTGCGACAAAAAATAATTGAGCAAGCAAATCTAAAAAATTCCAGTCTCGTCTGGAAGGCGCCAATATCAACAACTTTCTTAACAACTTTAGCATTTGTATGTAAATTTATTTCAAAGAAAAAAGTCCACAGATAAAAATTAAAAAAAAGTTGGTTTGGTAATTATCAATTTTCTCGAAAACAAGTAGACTAAAGTTTTCAGTATTGGATTAAATACAAATAAGAGCAAAAAATAATGAGAAAAAAATTTAGTATGTAGTCCCACAGTTTGGAATAAATACAATAAAACGTATTTTTTTGCATTTGTTTCCATACTTTTGAGTTTGAAATTAGTTTTTTCAAAAACTATTCATAGAAATTTCTTGATTTAAAAACAAGGTAATAGAAAAGACTTCTAGCTTTGAAAAAACTTATAATACTTAATCGTAGCTATTACCGTTATTTTTAAATATTTTTTTCCGTTTTAAGTGTTTTTTTTTTTTGGAAAATTGCCCCTCCCGCCCAAATGGGGGGATAGACCCCCCTCCCAAAGTAAAAAATGCTTGTTTCTAGATGTTCTACAAAGCTCCATTATTATTTTTTGTCTCCTGAGTTATCGTACTCATGCCATTTTTTGACACATAAGCGCTGACTGACCAGCCCTGTTCTAACGATGGACTGACTGACCGGCGGTACTGTTATTTATACGTAATATGTAACCTATATACCAATTTTCAGCCTTAATAAATTCATTGCACCACCATCGTGGTGATACAAGTTTGATTACATATTCTATAAGAAATATTTTTTTTCGGATATTATAGTAGACGTTATTTCTGAAGTTTATATTTCTTTACTATGTGGGCAAATTATGTCGTGACATTTCATTCTTCGGTAAAAAATGAGTTTCAAACCACATTTTGGCTTCACAAGACATAATTTCTACGCAAAGTCAAATTATAACATGAAATTTCCACTGAAATGAAGGAATGTAACATGGGAATGTGCAAATCAGTATCAACACTCGACGTTTTGTGAGAAATGTGTGTCCGGTGAAGTTGGGATGTCGCAAAACGTCAAAATTCATTCCTTCTACGAAGACAAGAAATTATGAAAATACGAAAAACACAAGGAAGAAAAAAATCTGCAGAACAATTTTCTTCACATCTGAACACTTTCGTTCTTCACGTGTAAGCAAGCACTTTGTAAGTAGGCATATTTTTTAATAGCCGCATTTTACTATCCACATGATCTGATCCGGATCAGTTTCTAACACGTGATTACAAAAACAACATGAGATTATGCTTTTTATCTGGATCTATTTCAATGATCCAAAAATTACTATTGTGAATGTATCTCAATTGTGCCAAGAAAAGAGGCAACAGGCACGTGAAAAATAAACAAACATAAGGCAAAAAGAGACGGGTATATAACTAAGATCCTGTCTGTTTTATTTATCATGATCTGATCCGGATCAAATACAAATTAGAAAAAGCAACCCAATAGGACAAACTACGATAATAATACGTAAATTAATATATCATAATGTTTTTGTCAAGGGGTACGGGATTAATTGCTATATTTTTATTGTAACCTTTAACTCCACGTGGATCATAAAGTCTTGCTATCATAAGCAAAACCATTATCATACTACATACTGGTGGCCTGATTAAGGAATACGAAGCGAATCGTTTTCAGTTCGATATCTCCTTTTCGACTCGCTTCGATTTGAGCAATTATAGAATACGAAGCGAGTCGTAAATTATCAAAAAAGAAGAAGTAAAGGAACTGGTGTATATCACATATACAGTGTACGTGAATGCTGCAGATAGTGTTGTATATACAAATTGTCAAATCGGTGACGGATGAAGAAAGTAAACAAAAAGTGATACAAGGCTAAAAACATGTCCATGGTTTTTACGTTTTTGGGGTTCCTCTTAGTTCGCTTAGAATCCTCAGCTGTCCAGCTACGGATCTCCTGGTCTATCCATTTGTACTTACTGTACTCAAGACGAGCCGAACTTGAGGACTGTTCAAGGAAAGGTGAAGAAAGGAAAGGACGGTCTCTTGCCTCCGCCTGGCTCTCGCCCAACTGCGAGTACGTTCAACCAAGCTAGGCTAGACGACAATACGTCACGGACAGTTAGTATAAACGGATAGACTGATCAGGAGATCCGCAGCTGGACGGCTGAGGATTCTAAGCCAACTAAGAGGAACCCCAATCTTACGACCATGACAAAAATTCAGAGACTAGCGTGCGTTGGCACAACTAGTGCTATTAGAACCACACCAACGGCAGCCCTTGAGACTTTCCTGTCACTAGCCCCACTCGATTTGTTTACAAAAGAGTTGGCGGCCAAAAGTGCTATAAGACTTAAACAGTGCAATAACTGGAAGAGGGGCCACTACGGTCATAGAACTATTATGAAATTCACAGACATAGACATTCAAACCGACTACATCACACCGCACATAGATTTTAACCCAGTGGCCATAACAGATATCCCGACAAGGGAATCCTGGAATGAAAACCGGGTCATTAACGCTAATCATGTCTCGGTGTTTACGGACGGTTCCAAGACATGTGAGGGGGTAGGGGCTGGTATCTACTCAGCTAACCCACCTATTAACAAATCAATAAAGCTTCCAAATTTCTCCAGTGTATTCCAAGCGGAAGTACTTGCAGTATGCGAAGCCGCAAAGTATCTTGCTTCACGTGAAGTAGTTAATAGAAATATCGATATCTTTATTGATAGTCAGGCGGCAATAAAAGCCATTTCCTCAATTACTACAAAGTCCAAACTGGTAGATAGTTGCCGTTATGTGCTGAGGATTCTCAGTGCATCGAACACAGTCACCCTAAGATGGGTCCCAGGACACCGTGATATACACGGGAATGAAATGGCAGATGAGCTGGCCAAAAACGGATCATCTCTTGATCCGAGCCAAACCGATCACTCTGTACTCGTTCCACTGGAGCAAGAAAAAAGTAGAATTCACCAAAGCTTCCTCGAGGTTGCAGACGTTAGATGGTCAAACATCGACTCTTGCAGGGTTTCGAGGAATCTATGGCCGAATATCTCTAGGAAAAAGACAGAATATTTACTTAAGATAAGTAGGCCTCAACTTTCCACTCTAATTGGAGTCCTAACGGGTCACAACTCAATGGGAACCCACATGCACAGAATGGGCATTAGCTCGTCGGACTTGTGTAGAGGGTGTCAGGATGTAGAGGTGGAGGAGGGCTCATATCACTTTCTTTGTGAATGCCCCAGCCTAGCCAGAACCAGAAAAGCAGCCCTCGGAGAATATTTTTTCGACGAATTGGGCGACATCTCTAACTTGCCACTAAGAAACATCCTTAAATTCATCCAGAATTCAGGGTGGTTCAGGGAGGCATCCCATACCTAAACTCCACCCAATCCATCTTATCCTTTTCCCCAAACCTTCCTTAACAAAACCCTATGGGGAGCGCAATGGATCCATTGAGATCCGAGTGAGATGCGACGGCTTGCCGTAACATCACCCCTTCTAACCTAACCTAACCTACATACATGCATACATATTCATTCAGATACTTTTAAGTTCAAACAACTGCATTCCTTGAATATTTTATATTCTTTAGAAAGTAATATTCTCTGTGAAGTGGCAAAATCGATTCGTAATTAAATCGAAAAACGAATTTTCTGACAGCCAGCTACCAAAACCCACAATTAAAACATAAAAGAAAAATAAGAAGAAGATAATGACATGACAGAGACACATAAATACATGACGAGTTTGGTCGAATTCAGCAAATGAGCAAACCAGAAACATAAATTGCAATGGTAGATTGGTTTACTTGAGCTTAAGAAATATTAAAAATCGGGGAAAAGTGTCATATTTGTATCAAAAATCGGTGTATCGGAAATAGGTCTGAAAATCGGGAGAATTACGATAAATCGGTGTTTCTGGCAACACTGGGCATATAGCATGAAGCCAAGATAAGCGAGGGAAGCCCATCACGCGATTCACGGATAGAAGAAAGAGATTAATCTGTTTTCTAGCTACAATACATGTTCTATAATTACTGTAAGTACATATGTTAGAGGATTTAAACAGTATAAGTCCTTTTGAGGTGAGCCCCCTAATTTTGCCACCTGATATCCAGGGTTCTTGAATTAGGGTTTTGTATATTTGTCTACTCTCCATGAAGTAGATCAGGTTAGCACTGGCAGCTTTACTATGGTGAAGATTTATTTGTAAAAGTTTCATCATAAGTTATTAACTACCACCCCCTTATTTACCTGCTTTTTCTTATTGGCTATAAACAGCTATATGCAGAAGTGGCATCGATCTGTGGCTAAGACTCACAATCACTTCGGTGCCATCTTTGGTTGGGGTGCCAACCTGAACAACGTCCCAATTCTGGATGAGTTGTTCGGTGTTCAGGGACTTGATGTTCCACTCTATCCGGTCTCTTGGAATCACGGGTCCTCTTAGTGTCAGGACTGCCTTTGGTCTGCTGAGTTCGCTGATTTCCCTCTTACTGATTAGTCGAAGGTCAGCGTTAGGCCAAGGAGCTTCGGTCTTCTCGATGAACTCTCGGAGCCATGTGAGAGTGTTGCCGTCTTCACATGTCATCACCTTGAATCCGTGGACAGTGCTGAGGCTACCGAAGAGTGGTGGAGGTCTGTTCTTGACGATAGCCGCGTTTACCCCATCCAGAATTCTTGGTTTTATCAATTGCCATTGATCATCCAGTCAGTTTCCCTCTCAGCGTTTCGATTTTGCCTGCGGAGTACTTGTTTATCGTCTAGAAGACCTTTCACCTTGCGCTTGCGACGCTCAGCTCGGGCCTCCAAAACAGTCTTCATGGTGTCCATTGTTGAGTCGGTCGGTTTGCAATCCCCTGTCTGAGAAGAGGGGTACGCATCCGTACTGCATTCAGGGTTCTGAACCCGACCGCAATCCGAGTGCGACTCCTCTAGCTCATCTACTCCCAGGGTTATCTCCCCACCTTCCAGGCCCATTGGAGCAATATGCACCGCGCAACGGCTGGTGGTTTGGATGGACCATGAGCTGGTTCATGCATCTCGTCTTTTGTCGTGTCAGTGTTTGCATGCACAGTTGATGAGGCCGTTCCTTTTCATTTACCGGCAGGGGGTTTGGGTGGTCCCATCAGCGTGTTCACGTTTGTGTCTTCCGCAGAAGTAGCCTTCGCCGGTGTTAGGACAAGAGTCCCAACTTCCATTGCAGACTCCTTCCGCAGAAGCGCACGTGCGATATGCAATCGTTTGCGTTCTAGTTCCATAAGTTCTTCCCAACTCCTTGTTCCAAGTCGTTCGATCACTCTTCTACAGTTGTGTTACTTACTCCGCACTGAAGAAGTCGATAGCCGTGAGATGTTGGAGTTTGCAACGGAACAGGAGTCACTGATGTCGTCAGTGTCAACCGTTATGATGCAGGCCCCATCATCCACACCGAGATTGGCAAAGGGGTTGAGAAGAAGGTCTTCCTCTTCCTCAGTCATTTCCGTTTTTGTGTCGTTCTTGTCTTTATTGTTTATGTTTTTGGTCACTGGCGATTTCTCCCCTCGTTCGTTTCGAGGGGCCAAGCCCACGCCGATAGTCGCGACTTCTACCGACGGTTTAGCGTATATCCCTGCTAGTTTGTTGTTTGTTTTCTGTTTTGTGTGTCTTGTCCATGGTTTTTACGTTTTTGGGGTTCCTCTTAGTTCGCTTAGAATCCTCAGCTGTCCAGCTACGGATCTCCTGGTCTATCCATTTGTACTTACTGTACTCAAGACGAGCCGAACTTGAGGACTGTTCAAGGAAAGGTGAAGAAAGGAAAGGACGGTCTCTTGCCTCCGCCTGGCTCTCGCCCAACTGCGAGTACGTTCAACCAAGCTAGGCTAGACGACAATACGTCACGGACAGTTAGTATAAACGGATAGACTGATCAGGAGATCCGCAGCTGGACGGCTGAGGATTCTAAGCCAACTAAGAGGAACCCCAAAAACGTAAAAACCATGGACAAGACACACAAAACAGAAAACAAACAACAAACTAGCAGGGATATACGCTAAACCGTCGGTAGAAGTCGCGACTATCGGCGTGGGCTTGGCCCCTCGAAACGAACGAGGGGAGAAATCGCCAGTGACCAAAAACATAAACAATAAAGACAAGAACGACACAAAAACGGAAATGACTGAGGAAGAGGAAGACCTTCTTCTCAACCCCTTTGCCAATCTCGGTGTGGATGATGGGGCCTGCATCATAACGGTTGACACTGACGACATCAGTGACTCCTGTTCCGTTGCAAACTCCAACATCTCACGGCTATCGACTTCTTCAGTGCGGAGTAAGTAACACAACTGTAGAAGAGTGATCGAACGACTTGGAACAAGGAGTTGGGAAGAACTTATGGAACTAGAACGCAAACGATTGCATATCGCACGTGCGCTTCTGCGGAAGGAGTCTGCAATGGAAGTTGGGACTCTTGTCCTAACACCGGCGAAGGCTACTTCTGCGGAAGACACAAACGTGAACACGCTGATGGGACCACCCAAACCCCCTGCCGGTAAATGAAAAGGAACGGCCTCATCAACTGTGCATGCAAACACTGACACGACAAAAGACGAGATGCATGAACCAGCTCATGGTCCATCCAAACCACCAGCCGTTGCGCGGTGCATATTGCTCCAATGGGCCTGGAAGGTGGGGAGATAACCCTGGGAGTAGATGAGCTAGAGGAGTCGCACTCGGATTGCGGTCGGGTTCAGAACCCTGAATGCAGTACGGATGCGTACCCCTCTTCTCAGACAGGGGATTGCAAACCGACCGACTCAACAATGGACACCATGAAGACTGTTTTGGAGGCCCGAGCTGAGCGTCGCAAGCGCAAGGTGAAAGGTCTTCTAGACGATAAACAAGTACTCCGCAGGCAAAATCGAAACGCTGAGAGGGAAACTGACTGGATGATCAATGGCAATTGATAAAACCAAGAATTCTGGATGGGGTAAACGCGGCTATCGTCAAGAACAGACCTCCACCACTCTTCGGTAGCCTCAGCACTGTCCACGGATTCAAGGTGATGACATGTGAAGACGGCAACACTCTCACATGGCTCCGAGAGTTCATCGAGAAGACCGAAGCTCCTTGGCCTAACGCTGACCTTCGACTAATCAGTAAGAGGGAAATCAGCGAACTCAGCAGACCAAAGGCAGTCCTGACACTAAGAGGACCCGTGATTCCAAGAGACCGGATAGAGTGGAACATCAAGTCCCTGAACACCGAACAACTCATCCAGAATTGGGACGTTGTTCAGGTTGGCACCCCAACCAAAGATGGCACCGAAGTGATTGTGAGTCTTAGCCACAGATCGATGCCACTTCTGCATATAGCTGTTTATAGCCAATAAGAAAAAGCAGGTAAATAAGGGGGTGGTAGTTAATAACTTATGATGAAACTTTTACAAATAAATCTTCACCATAGTAAAGCTGCCAGTGCTAACCTGATCTACTTCATGGAGAGTAGACAAATATACAAAACCCTAATTCAAGAACCCTGGATATCAGGTGGCAAAATTAGGGGGCTCACCTCAAAAGGACTTATACTGTTTAAATCCTCTAACATATGTACTTACAGTAATTATAGAACATGTATTGTAGCTAGAAAACAGATTAATCTCTTTCTTCTATCCGTGAATCGCGTGATGGGCTTCCCTCGCTTATCTTGGCTTCATGCTATATGCCCAGTGTTGCCAGAAACACCGATTTATCGTAATTCTCCCGATTTTCAGACCTATTTCCGATACACCGATTTTTGATACAAATATGACACTTTTCCCCGATTTTTAATATTTCTTAAGCTCAAGTAAACCAATCTACCATTGCAATTTATGTTTCTGGTTTGCTCATTTGCTGAATTCGACCAAACTCGTCATGTATTTATGTGTCTCTGTCATGTCATTATCTTCTTCTTATTTTTCTTTTATGTTTTAATTGTGGGTTTTGGTAGCTGGCTGTCAGAAAATTCGTTTTTCGATTTAATTACGAATCGATTTTGCCACTTCACAGAGAATATTACTTTCTAAAGAATATAAAATATTCAAGGAATGCAGTTGTTTGAACTTAAAAGTATCTGAATGAATATGTATGCATGTATGTAGGTTAGGTTAGGTTAGAAGGGGTGATGTTACGGCAAGCCGTCGCATCTCACTCGGATCTCAATGGATCCATTGCGCTCCCCATAGGGTTTTGGTAAGGAAGGTTTGGGGAAAAGGATAAGATGGATTGGGTGGAGTTTAGGTATGGGATGCCTCCCTGAACCACCCTGAATTCTGGATGAATTTAAGGATGTTTCTTAGTGGCAAGTTAGAGATGTCGCCCAATTCGTCGAAAAAATATTCTCCGAGGGCTGCTTTTCTGGTTCTGGCTAGGCTGGGGCATTCACAAAGAAAGTGATATGAGCCCTCCTCCACCTCTACATCCTGACACCCTCTACACAAGTCCGACGAGCTAATGCCCATTCTGTGCATGTGGGTTCCCATTGAGTTGTGACCCGTTAGGACTCCAATTAGAGTGGAAAGTTGAGGCCTACTTATCTTAAGTAAATATTCTGTCTTTTTCCTAGAGATATTCGGCCATAGATTCCTCGAAACCCTGCAAGAGTCGATGTTTGACCATCTAACGTCTGCAACCTCGAGGAAGCTTTGGTGAATTCTACTTTTTTCTTGCTCCAGTGGAACGAGTACAGAGTGATCGGTTTGGCTCGGATCAAGAGATGATCCGTTTTTGGCCAGCTCATCTGCCATTTCATTCCCGTGTATATCACGGTGTCCTGGGACCCATCTTAGGGTGACTGTGTTCGATGCACTGAGAATCCTCAGCACATAACGGCAACTATCTACCAGTTTGGACTTTGTAGTAATTGAGGAAATGGCTTTTATTGCCGCCTGACTATCAATAAAGATATCGATATTTCTATTAACTACTTCACGTGAAGCAAGATACTTTGCGGCTTCGCATACTGCAAGTACTTCCGCTTGGAATACACTGGAGAAATTTGGAAGCTTTATTGATTTGTTAATAGGTGGGTTAGCTGAGTAGATACCAGCCCCTACCCCCTCACATGTCTTGGAACCGTCCGTAAACACCGAGACATGATTAGCGTTAATGACCCGGTTTTCATTCCAGGATTCCCTTGTCGGGATATCTGTTATGGCCACTGGGTTAAAATCTATGTGCGGTGTGATGTAGTCGGTTTGAATGTCTATGTCTGTGAATTTCATAATAGTTCTATGACCGTAGTGGCCCCTCTTCCAGTTATTGCACTGTTTAAGTCTTATAGCACTTTTGGCCGCCAACTCTTTTGTAAACAAATCGAGTGGGGCTAGTGACAGGAAAGTCTCAAGGGCTGCCGTTGGTGTGGTTCTAATAGCACTAGTTGTGCCAACGCACGCTAGTCTCTGAATTTTTGTCATGGTCGTAAGATTGGTTTTCTTGTCCAAGGCTGGCCACCAGACCAAGCATGCGTACGTAAGAATAGGCCTTATTATGGCTGAGTACATCCAATGAATGGTTCTGGGGCTGGGACCCCATCTTTTTCCAAAGATTCTACTGCAAGTGTAGAATGCAATTGAGGCTTTTTTCCCTCTTTCTTTAATGTTGTCTTTCCAGTTCAGTTTACGGTCAAGCACAATACCAAGAGACTTGGCAGTTCCCGAAACCCTTAGCGGAATTCCGTTAATGGTTGGCAGGTTTATGCTGGGAACGTTGTGCTTCCTTGTAAACAAGACCAGTTCTGTCTTTAGTGGGTTAACGTTAAGTCCACAGCTACTGGCCCAGTTACTGAGCTTGTCAAGGGCTGTTTGTAGGAGTTCGCTCAGCGTAGGAGCAAATTTTCCCGAGGCCATTAATACGATGTCATCGGCGTATGCAACGACCTTGACACCACTTGGACGACTTAGCTTAACTAAGATCTGGTTAACTACGAGAAGCCAGAGCAGAGGAGATAAGACTCCACCTTGTGGAGTACCTCTACACGTCCTGGCTTTTAGCTTGCTGTCACCTAATTCTGCATTTATAAGTCTTGTTTGAAGCATACATTCTATCCAGTTTGTCACCATCGGATCGATGTTAATGGTGTTAAGGGCTTGTCGAATTGAATCGTTATTAACATTATTGAAGGCCCCTTCTATATCCAGGAATGCTGCTAGGGTAAATTCCTTGAACTGAATTGAGTTTTCAATTGTGCCGACCACTTCATGAAGTGCTGTCTCAACAGATTTGCCCTTTATGTATGCATGTTGGGCCTGCGAGAGCACACCATCATTCAGTTTTAGGCGAATATGGGTATCAATTAGTCTTTCTAGGGTCTTGAGGAGAAAGGAGGACAGGCTTATTGGCCTGAAATCTTTCGGTTCAGTGTGCGTGGGCTTGCCAGCCTTCGGGATGAAGATGACATTGACTTCTCTCCAACCAGTAGGAATGTAAGTGATGTTAAGACATCCCCTAAAGATGTCCACTAGAATTGGAACAATTAAATCTTTAGAGCTTTGGAGCATAATCGGAATTATTCCATCCGGCCCTGCAGATTTGTATGCTGAGAAGGAGTCAATGGCCCAAGCCACCTTCCTACTGTCTACGATTTGATTGCTTATGTCAGAGATTACACTTGTGTTCGGGGCTCTGTCCACAGGAGATGTATCGATGATACATCCTGGGAAGTGAGTGGTAACAAGTGATTCTAATGTCTCGGAGCAGGAGTCTGTCCATGTTTTATCGGGTCTTTTAAGGAATCCCGGGGGAGTGTAGACCTTTGATAAGACTTTCCTGAGCCTAGCAGCATCATTTGTAGACTCAATGTCAGTACAAAATGTTTGCCAGGCTGCTCTTTTTGCATAGGTCGTTCTATTTTTGTATTCGTTTTTGCTGATCTTGAAGAGATCCCAGTCAGCAGGTTCGTTACTGTGCTTTGCTCTATTGAAAAGCCTCCTTGAATTTTTCCTCAGGATAGACAACTCATTTGACCACCATACAGGGTTGAGTTTGCTTTTTCCTTTGGCAATGGGGCAGGAGCAGTCGTAAGCATTACTAATGGCTAACGAAAGTTCACTTACATGTCTTTCAATATCTGAGCAGTTTAGCAACGGTCGATTTTCATACTGGCCCAAAGATGAGGCCAATCTTATTCTGAAGGCTTCCCAGTTTGTTTTCCTGGGGTTTCTATAGGGCTTTGGAATTACTGTGTCATGCTCAATTTGGAATGTTATCATTCTATGGTCTGAGAATGTTACATTACTTGACACCTTCCAGTCACTGATTACAATGGAATCAGAGTTAGTGGAAAGTGTCACATCGAGCACTTCTTTTCTATTTCTTGTGATAAAAGTAGGTTCGTTACCTCTATTTAAAATCAGCATGTTGTTCTTAATTATAAATTCGAAAAGTGACTCACCTCTTGTATTGGTGTCCGTACTCCCCCATTGCAAATGATGAGCATTAGCGTCACAACCAACTAGGAGGTCCCAGTGGTTCTTACCTGCTGTTGTAACCAGGTCATCGAGAGCAGCTGGCGGCGGAGGCCCCGGTGAATCACCTGGCATGTAGGCGGAGGCTAAGATCAGGGGCGGGGCCCCTTTTCTTTCGCACTTCACTGTCGTCATGTCTGCGTTGCTATGGGAAGATAAGAGGAAAAGGTTAATGATTTTTTTCGCCACTATGCATGTCCGATAGTTACCTTCTGTAGGCCCTTTATTAAAAAATATAATGTAATCTTTGGACCTAAGTCCACAGATCCTGCCGCTGTTAATCCAGGGCTCTTGGATTAGGGCTATGTCAATGTCGTCTTTTAACAACAATGAGGCTAAGGTGGCAGAGGCCAACTTACTGTGCTGCAAATTAATCTGTAGCACCTTCATCATTTTTGTTTTTGTATTTATTTTGTAGGTTGACTGCCGCTAGCGGCCGCACCTTAACCTCATTGATGCCAACCATAAGTTTAAAGCCCCTGGATGGGAGCAATGCCATCGTTTCCTGATTAAGCATTATAATCGCTTCTTGGCCTGTTTTGGTAGGCGCTTCAACAGACATAACCTGCCAGTCGTCACTAGGAAAGTCGGAATTCTGCCCCCGGAGGAGGTTCTCCAGCAGTTCCTTTGTGATGCGCGGGCCCGGCACATGAATGCGGACTTTAGGTCTCGTGGGAAGGTCACTTTTGGAGGCAACTTCCAGTGTTACCCCCTCAAGTAACCCACTCATCTCGCTAATCTTGGTTTTCAGCCATAGCAGGGTGGGTTCGTCTCTACATGAAAGGATTTTGAAACCCTTAATCGTCGACAATGGCCCGAATTTAGGTACAAAACCGGTAGAGGCAAGTATCTCGGTGTTAATGCACTCCAGGATCTTCACCTCCACTTGAGCCCACTGCTCATTGGTCAGTAGCTTTTCGGAGCTCCCCCCGTCGATAACGGCCACCTGAAGGCTTTGTGTTACCACATCTGCTAGCGTACCTGCGCTATGGGCCGTCTTAGGCTTTTTGTTGACGGACATCGTAGGGGGTGTCGAGTCATTATGCCTCGTTCTCTTTCTTTGACTAGCTGAGCCTTGTTCGACCCTCAAGTTCTTAGAACCATTAGCAGGTTTAACTTTGGGGTTGCTGCCAGTCATATCAGAGGAGGAGGCACCCTGTTCCACAGATTTGTCTTCGATTGGATTATGTGGTTTAGATACGACCGCCGTTTTGCTCTTGTACCCAGTTTTGGCCAGAAGCTTCTGAGCCCAGCTCAGGCGCTTCCAGTCCCTGAGACAAAGTTTTTTGGTGTCGCCTTGGCCATACCTTCGCACGGCTCTCTTGGCGTTTTCTATCTTCCTGAGATCTGGATCCAGATCCCCCCCCTTATTCTGTTTCTTCGGATGTACCAGTCGTTCCTGAATCGGTTTTGGCCCATCGGTAGACGGGCATCGATTTTTGGAAGAGGTTGCCATCACGGTCCCGGAGGACCCTGGGCCATCCACACAGACTTTGGTGGGTTCACTTTCACCAGACCCTTGGTTGGGAGTAGAGGTTATCTTGGCTCCTGGTAGTACCAAGATTTTGGCCAAAGACTCGCCTTGAGGTGTTTCTTTATTCCGACGTTTTGCAGGGTTTTCAGCCACAGTGACATCTGCGTCCGAGCTGTCCGAACTGGCGAAGGATTGATAGTCGTCGTCATTGAGGATTCGATTTTCCTCATCAGACGCCATCTCTCCCTCGCCAGCCCCAACAGCACCGTCCTCAGAGTCAGTAAAATCCATGAGGTATTCAGAAAACACCTCATGGACGTTACGGGCACCGCTGCTAGAGGCAGGAATGCAGTCTATTGCTTCATTATTTGTATTTGTTATGGTCTTGTTTAATTGTGTCACTGGCGACTTAGCTTCATTCGAAGCCAAGCCCTCGCCGGCAGCCGTGACCTCTGCCGACACTTGAGTGTATATCCCCACTCGAATTTTCTCCTCTTTATTTACTTTTTCCATAATTCCATTATGTTATTTTTAGATTGACATCTCTGCTGGTTTACTTAGTTATTCGATCCTGCAGCTGGGTTGCTGGAGGGTCGAATGTAAGCCCCCCCACCACGACAAGGTGAAACCTCGGGGGGGATGCATGTATGTATGTATGTATGCATGTATGTATGTATGTATGTATCAGGGACGAAGCGTCCATATAATGAGTGGAATGAGTGCTTCCGTTGAACAAATTAAAAAAATCGTAGGAGCAAAGAATTAAATTCGAACTTGCAAATCGTATTCATTTTCCTATTTACCTGTATTTTCTACTACATATAATCAAATCTTCATCCTGTGAATTAGATTCCAACATCATTGTGAGAACATTATCATCTTTTACCAAAATTACCATAGAATGCGTAACAGATATGCATTCTTTACTGTCGCTTTCTTAAATCAATTCCAAAATACCCTACTACTCCAACTCCAACCAAATTGAGAATACAACATAACCCACCACTATTCATATAATGCTCACACAAAAGTGCTTCATAAAAAACTAGAATGCACAACTGCTAGGCATTCCATTATTTCGCATACTTAGCTTAGATCCCAACACAAAGTCAAAGTAATTTTTTTTTGTTTCTCGCCATTTGACCAACGTATGAAGAATGAGTTGAGTGAATGCATTCTGAATATTCCATGAAACAAAACTAGTAGAGATAGAGGTAAAACAAAGATGTATCTATTGAGTTGCGTACTGTCTCAAACTGATAATGAGTTAAATTTCATAAAAGAAAGGGTTAGAAAAGATATTTTTTGTGTGAGTGGGAATAAGGTCTAAAAAGGTATATAAACTTTATAGTAGTATCATCGACATCAATTGTTTCTACACAATCTGATGTTGAAGCCCCCGTATCTATAAACATTCGAAAGTTGAGGAAATTTTTGGTGATTTGACATTTGAATGTTGAGGAACTTTATTGACAGGGTTGATATTTCCCCGTAGAAGAGTATAAAAAGTGGTAGAAAATGAAAAAATGCTAAAATGGCGAGAATGAGAAGGGTGTATAGGTATTTATATGAAATATATGGGAGTTGGAGGAGAAGAAAAAATAGAGCAGAGGAACCGAGAATACGGTAATTTCTGTGAAATTTGGCATATTGTTTTTTTGTGTGTATATGTGATTTTGTATGGAAGTTCTTCATAATGTATGACTGTATAGGTAGTATTTGTACCATTTTCTTAATAAAAACTTTTCGCGGTTTTTGAAGCTATTTCAGCTTTTTGTAACGATGTTTCTTCAGATCAACTTTTTGGTTGCAAAAACGTCGATCTTTGCAATTTTTTACAAATAAATACATTTTGTGCGGTTTTTACTGAATAATATTCCTAATTTTATATTATATAAAGCAAAGTATTGATTGACTCACTCATTCATCTTTTTTTGGAATCAACGCACAGCTTATAGGTATCTATATATAGATATATAATACAAAAAATTTTGAATACCTATATATATATGGGGTTCCACTAAAAAAGGATTTTTTTTAAATCGTATTTTTAATAGGGTAAATAAGGGTAAATGTAGGGAAAAGTCGGATTTCTATTTTCTAAATTAAAAGGTTTAAAAAAATTTTTGCTTATAAAATTTGAAGATTTTTTTATTTTGAGAATGGCAATATGGATTAAAAATTTTTCAAAATTACCGTTTTCAACTTATTATTGTTTGAAAGTGAAAAATGAAAAAATGGATGTTTCAAAAATAATTCATTATATATCAGGGGAGTGCGGTAGAGAATTGAAATCTACATTTTTAAAAAGTTAATAAAAAAAAAGTTATCTATGTTAAAGGAATTTTTAAATACCATCGTATTTTGAGTGCTGGGAGTTTTTGAAAATGATTAATTTTTTTTTGCGTTTTTTTGACGGTTTTAATTTGTATCTTTTTAAAAAGTGGTTGAAAAAATTTGAAATTCTAGGATCGGATAAGGTTATTTGGTTTAAATATTAGGTGTGAATTTCGAATCATTTGGACGTCATTTGAAGAAGATATTGGAATATGGGCAAAATTAAAAAAAAATTTGAACAGTGTTTTTGAGTTTTTTTTGTTAATAACTTTTTTATGGGTTGATTTAGGAGATTGGTTAATGCCTTAAATGATAGGTTTATTCAACATAAATGTTAATTAAAAAAAATTACATCTCCAGGTGCAACTGAACGGAGATATAATGGTAATTTTAAAGTTGCTATGAAGATATGCTTTTAACTTCTCAACACATGCATGTAGAACTTTGATTTTTCTTCAATCCAATAGTCAATTGAATTTCCATTATTTTGATATCTCATTTATTATCCTACCACTTATACAAGCCTCACAATTAATTTTTGAAATTAATTAAAAATTCGAAAAATTTCATTGAAATTACCTGATTGGGTCATTGGCCACGACCATCCACCAGCGTGAATGATCCCGTTATCTACATCGAATATTTTAATTGAAATTTGATATGGATTTCTTTAAAAATGCATAGCTCCCTACTGATCGGATCTTCAAGGTTAAGGTCTTTATAGAAAGCTGAAACAACAGGCTACATTGTGTAAGAAAATCATTGAGATACTAAAGGGGTGAATAAGCCCTCTTTGGTTCCATTTATTTTATTCTAAATTCAAATGTTGATGAAAAATTTTATTATTTTGAAAAACTAAAAATGCACATTTATTGCTTTATCCCTCTTCTAGAATTATGTCATACCATGTTTTATCATCAAACCTTTAATAGAGGTGCTACAATTTTTTTAATTAATTTTTTGCTAATAAATTGAATTTTAATCAAAAATTTGATCGAGATGGCTTCATTAATAAATTCATAACTCAAGAAGTACTGCATAGATCTTCAAAATTAAGGTCTTAAAATACTGTCATTAAGACATTCTATAGAAACATGTAAAAAAATTACCAACTTTTACATGAGAACACTGAAAAAAAATGTAAAACAATTTGAGTTGCTGTTTTTTTGCACCTACTCAATGGCTTTAATAATTTAAAAAATCATATAAATATTGAAGATATGGAAAAACTTTTAATCAAGTATTTTTATTAAGTATATAGCCAAAATAAATGTAGGTAATCATAAAGTTGTATATCCAACACGAAAGCAGAAATTAATTAATATATTAATAATTTAAAACATGTTTTTTTTACTGTGTTCTTGAATTACTAAAACATTAATTACTTTTCTAATTTCCAACGGATTTTAATAAATCAACTATTTTTCGATTCACAATTAAAAATACTTTTATTTTCACGTATCATACATAATTGTTGGCCATGAAAAAGGTACGAAAAAGTTGTTCAAACAAGTTGTTTAAAGATGTAAACTTTGATGCCTCTAGGACGCTTAGTTTAGCCGCAAATCGCGTTTAAAGATAAAAATTGATTTTTCGTATATTGCTATGCATTAATTAAGTTCTCTTGAGCAAGAGTACCTTGAATGACAAATAAATAAAGTATCTAAAAAGTTGGGATTATTTTAAAAAAGTATTGAAAATCCTAAGTATATATTAAAATCTATGAAAATAAATAATAAATAATCATTTTGTTTTGAAATGGTTATTTAGAGTGATAATTATTTAACCAGAGTTCAAATAATAAGACTTGAATGTTTAAAACTCGAGGTCTGAAAAATCAGAAATCTAATCGTAACATTCAAAAATATTAAGCTCTAAACCATTCTCTAAGTACTTTCCTTCAATACAAACAAAAATTTAAATCGTAGGTAGGTATAGGTTTTTTTTGTTTAACCTCGTTTCACCCTATTAATAGCTAGAGTTACACAAATATTTACCTCTTAAGCCATTTTTTAGCTTAAACCTTAAAACACAAAAATAATTTTTAAAATGGAACCGTTTGTTTCTTAACATTAACAAATATGTAAACTTGTTGTGCTATTTTAATAAAATTTTACACAAATACCTACCGAAGGTTACTTTAAACTGTTGAAAATCTTTTTTTTTTTGTGAAAACTCGAAGACTCAAAAGTTCATTTAGGCTTAAGACGATGTAGTTCTACTACTCATATTTTATTCATATTTCAAAATTAAGTCCTCAATTAATCGAATTCCGGTTAGTGGAGAATCGACTGTATAAGCCTGGTTTAATTCTATTTTGATTTATTTTATTTATTAGAATTTTGACATTTGTTCAGTCTATATGTATTGTTATGTTTACATTTTCTTTCTCCCGTTCATTTTCAATTTTTTATTTCGGACACTTTCAATTTTTACAACCTCCGGAGTATATAACCTTCTATCTATTTTTCCATCAAAATGTATTTGTCTTTTCATAAAAATCAGTGTCGTTTAACAGCTCAATATTGTTCATAATTACGAACGATAATTTTTTTAGCTTTAACAAGAACAAACAACAGTGTACATAATTCAACTATCCACAAAAGAACAACATAAGGCGTTTTCCTTTGGAGGTGGCGAACTACTTGCAAGTACTTTGCTGGCTTTTTTCAGTGGAACACATCAAACTGCTTTGCCATGTAAATAGTATCTACTCGCACATGAGAACGTGTGCAGTTGGTAGTACCACTTTCATCTACTCATAAGTACTTTGCCACCTCCAAAAGAAAACGGCTATAATTGTCTCCAATCAACATGACCACCATGAAAATTATCAACAACAATCAACACTTATCATCGGTGATTTTAAAGCAACCCCAAGTCCAAAGCTTAAGAGGATACCTAATTTTATCGTTTAAAGAAGTTCATCAATCGTAGCAGAAGTAGAACCAAATCACTGCCTGCTTATGTGAAAAGAAGATATCCCACCATCAATGATGCCACCACCAACAACATTTCCTTTGATGATGAAGCCACCGATCCAATCGTAGCATTGTATATAAATTCTATAGTATTCTCATGAAGAAAAAAAGCTCGTGGCCATCTATGCGTCCAAATGTCATACTAATTTTTGTTAAGGGATCTCGGTAAGGCGATCACAGCGAACCTATCGACCAAATGTCTACCTACAAAATCGTGTTTCATGAGAATACTATAGATTGGATATACAATGATCGTAGTTCCTTTCATGCCAAGACACTTTCACCCACCACCATATTATATGCCAAATATTTTTTTTCAAATTTTCTTCATATTCTATTAAGAAATATATGTAATTTGAAAAAAATCAGAAAGTTTTTGTCATATTTATTTATAGGGAAAGATTTACATAAACCAAATTGATGAAGGAAAGTGCATTACAAAAACCAGCGAAGTTTTTTAGTGCATTTTTATGTTCGCTTGGAAAAAAGTAGCTAAAAATACAACATCAATACGGAGTTATATCAAACTCAGAAAATGTTGGTATATGAAACTCATTTTTGGTAGTTTCAATGGCATACCTAGGTACAACCTTTGTTTCGCCAGTGGTTTGTCAAGTTTTCCAAAATCGTTATAAATCGGTTTTTCTATGCAAAATACAATTTTGCAATTTTAACAAGGTGTTCACTTGCACACACAATATGAAGATTAATTTTCTCTGAAGTTGAAAGTATTTTGCCGCGGGTTTATTAAAAAGATTCGTTCATTTAAATGGATTAAAAGCAAATATATTTTCAAAATAATTATTCACGTAGAAGTGCACAATAATCAATTTAAGAAATCCAAATACCTACCAAAGAACTTGGATTTCAATAATTGTCCACAATCAATTATTGCTATGAAGCGCGCGCTAGCCGATGTGTTTATCGATTAATGAGTAACTTGTTGGATATAAAATTGATTTTTTTTTTTTTATCTACACAACACAAAACAATTTTTGATTTTTTCTTGAACCATTCTGAAAAATATATTTGCTCTTAATCGTTTTGAACAACCGAAAAACTTATTCACTTTTGACACACAATATAAAAACCAAACAACGATGCAAGAGCGACAACCAATCGATCCCATTGCAATGAGATGATGGTTAAAATATTTTACCTACCCACTTATTTCGAGTACCTATACCTGCTCTTGTTGTTTGTCATACTGTCCACCTACAACATTAACCAAAAGTACAAAATACATTGTAGTTCCAACTTCTAAAAGAAAAACAGGACACTTGGGTATTTGTTAGATTTTCTTTTTTTTCTTTATTAAATATATGAAAAAATCTCACTACACAATTCACATAGGTTTATTGAATACAAAATTTCTTTATTTTTGTGCACTTTAATTTTTCAAGTGGTGTGTAAAAACACATATTTAATATGAGGTGATGAGAACTAAAACTCGCTATGTCAATGCCACGAAAACTAAGATAGTTTTCCTTCAAACCATAACAAATAGAGTTATAAATCTATGATTAGCAGCGTTACCGCTGTGCCACTTTAGTGTCAAATTGCCAATTTTTTTCATTCTGTGCCACCGAGCCACCACCTTTTAGTCTGTGCCACTTTTTATTCCCCACAAGTAAAACAAAAGTTAGCAATTATTCACCATGCCATTTTTCCATACCTTTTCATATCTTTCATTCTTTTAAATAAATTATTATTTATTATTTATTCACACTTTTATTTATTTATTTATGTTGAATAATAATACAAATTGAACTGTTTTTAGTTTTTAGCTCACGTTGTAATAAACCTTAAAATGATTGTTAAAACTATGTGTTTTCTTCAACTCCTAGAAATTCGTTGAGATGAGTGTGAAATTTTTTCCCTTAAGTCAATTTTCATACATATAATTATGGTGCTGTTCTGTTTTTAATATAAAGTGCCACCTTTTTTTCTCGAGTGCCACTTTTTTGCCACTTTTCCAAAATATCCTACGGTAACGCTGATGATTAGGTACAACAATTATTCTCTTAGTAGGTATTCTCAAAGTTACTTTAACAATTCAATTTGATTATAAAACTTCTTTGGCATTGATATGACGAGTTTTAGTTCTCATCAGCTCATGTATTTACATTACAAATAATAACAAAAAAAAACACTAGCACACATTTTTATATTTTTGGATTTTTATCCACTGGAACAGGATATCTTGATGTTCATTGTTGATGCAATTAAATATTTATGTAGGTAGGTATTTTCTGAAAGTAGGTAGAAAAAAAATTATTTGCAAAGAAAAAAACAGAATTCAAAGATATCTATCTACAGTAAAAACAAAATACTTATCTATTTTATTGATGTTTCTTGATCTTTCCTTTTTATAATTTATTGCAGCTCCATAAATCCATTTGGTTTTCACTTTTAACTTCAAAGCAAACAATTTAATTTTACAGCACGATTTCACGATTTGTTTTTTTTTTTTCCTTCTGCCATTTGACAGCACAATATTGCGGTAAGAAATCGTATTTCTATTCTACCACTTTGTTTGGTCATGCGCGGTGGAAGTGGAAAAACTACTTCACTCGCTTACTCCATTTATTATTACGAGAATAATATATGACTTTCTCGTTCTTACGATAATAATAAATGTACCTCGAAATAAAAAAATATTCCCCATTCTGGTGTCAAAATGTGAAACATGTTTCACAACATGGGTGCTCACTAGCGCCACCATCGATGGAATACCACGTAAATAAAAACGACTCCATGATAATACTATATAGTTTATATACAAAGTCTAAACAAAGAGCCGATTTAAGGTGGTAGTTTTTTAAATTAGTTTCGTGGCCGTGTGCGATATAAGCAATCCACCTGTTTTCTATTGTTATATTCTTTTTGGGAATAAATATGAATTCCTGTAACTGCGCTATAGAAAGTATTTTCGATAAACCATTTTCAGCTAGATCGTTTGATGAAAAAAAAATATAATAGATGGTGGGAGACCGAAATCTTGTGTAATTATAAACACCGCACCGTCATAGCGGTGTACTAGGCATTTTTCGATGCAATCATATGAAATTTTTTCGTGGTTAAAGCATGTTGTTATGTTGTACTGTTGGCCTTGCCTTTTAGTTGCAAACGAAAAAAGTGTGTGGAACAGTGCGGGGTTTAATGATATGAACAATTTTTCAAAATCCGCAAAAGGCATGGAAAAGAGTGCGGTTCATATTTAAGTGCAATGGTGTCATTAAAAATGTTTGGTTCTGTTCGCATAGAATCATTTAATTTTAGTTATTTAATTATTTTATGTAGGTATAAAATAATGATTAAGAAGAATTAAAAAAACAAACCAATGTGATCTTAAAAAAAAGGTCTTTACTTTTTGCTTTTATGTTAAGTGCTTCCACTACTTAAGAAGTCACGCCTCTTGCCTGGTATGTATGTACGTACATTAGGGTGGTCCTTATATTGGGTTTTTTTGAAATTCCAACTTGGATAGGCATCAAATGACTCTAAATAGAGAAAACAAAATTTTCTAATTTTTTCAGATTTTTATTTTACCCCCCTGGTCTCCCTTTTTTCACTTCAAGGTACAAATAATGGAGTAAGGGTGATGCTTATAACACGTGAAAAAAAAATCAGAACTTATAGATTAGATTCAGACAAAAAAAATCGTATCGGAGGGGTGGTCTATTTCCCCCCGTTCAGGCGGGAGGAGTACATTTCTAAAAATTTGACCCAAAATAGAAAAAAAATTATTAAAAAACAACGGGAACACTTACAATGGCATGCTATAGCTTTTTTCAAAGCCATGAATCCAGCCTCTAATATGTTTTTTAAATCAAGTTTTTACCGTTGATAATTTCTGAAAAAAATATTTTCAAACGTACAAAATTATTATTTTTGTTTTTGTTTTTAGATTTTGAAAATTATTTTTTTTTTTTAAACTATTTACAATAAAAACTTGATTTAAAAAAAATATTAGAGGCTGGATTCATGGCTTTGAAAAAAGCTATAGCATGCCATTGTAAGTGATCCCGTTGTTTTTTAATAATTTTTTTTCTATTTTGGGTCAAATTTTTAGAAAATTACCCCTCCCGCCTGAACGGGGGGAAATAGACCCCCCAATGCGATTTTTTTTTCATCTGAATCTAATCAATAGGTTCTGGTTTTTTTTCGCGTGTTATAAGAATAAACCTAGCCTCATTATTTGTACCTTTAAAGTAAAAAAAGGGAGACCAGGGGGGTGAAATAAAAATCTGAAAAGATTAGGGAAATTGTTTTTCAATGTTTTGAATCGAATGAGGGCTATCCAAGACAATGTCCAATTTAAGGACCACCCTAATGTACATATGTATATTAAAAACAATTAAAATTAGCACTATATTTAATTTAATCAAAATAAATATATTTAAATTAATTAAAATTAAGACACTTAAGCCGTTGGTTTATAAGAGACTTGAATCTTTGGAGTATTTTTTGTCTTTTGTTCTACGATTTCCTTTCTAAAGCCCGTATGACATAACATTTTTTTCTCATTTTTAATTCACATAAAATGAAATTAAAGCACAACGTACAATTTCTTATTTAAACTTTGATAAGTATGTGTGGGTACGCACTATATCCATAAATGCAAAAATGTCACAAAAAATTTTTAAAAAAATTATGATTTTTTAAAATTATATTTGTCAGGTTCTGGCAGTTTTTTCTTGACATTCAGAATTAATTATTAAAAATTATTTCAAGGTACACTCAGTCACAAAAGTAGGTATACACTGGAACCTAGAGAACACTAGTTTATGATGTGTATTCACTTTAGGGACACACTGTAATTGTGAAAACAAATTAAGAAAAATGCTATCTCTTAAATAACACTTTTTATCCCTTTTTACTCTGCTGAACTTTGATCGATTTAATGACAAATTAAATGAATAGAAAATGTAGTGTCATACGGGCTTAAGATAGCTGTGCTAAAAGAACAAACAGTTGAATTTATAAACTTTTTCTAACTCTAGACATATTTTCAATTCCATAAAGATATAAGCTTTGTTCACTGTTGTCCTAAAGTTGTCTAATTTGGAAAACGGAATTGGTTGCCTAAGGTTTGACTAACTTGACATTTAATTTAATTAAATAAATCATATTTCCAACTATTGAAAACTTTTAAGAAACTGTCTTTCTAGTAAATCGTCTAAGAAATCTAATAAATAAGGCTGTAAATGTTTAAGCATATACCACCATACAAGACTATTAAAAAAATGAAGTATTTATTTTTGATTTTGAAGCTTTACGTACTGTTAACTAAACAATATTACATTTAAAAATTAATTTAAATAAAATAAATAAAACAAATTTGTTTCTTAAAAAATACTTTTCACCTTCAAACAATTTTTTTCAAAAGAAATTTTGATTTTATTTACTTTTAGAATGAAAAAAATTTAATATCTGAAAACATATTCGGAAAAAAATCAGCAAAAACATTTTATATAAAAATCTGAGGTGCATTTGAAACCTGGCATGACTTTTAGGGTTAAAGCTGTTTCCCCGATTTACACCGATTTCTAGAGTGGTAATCTCCCGATTTTAGAAAATATTTTCTGGCAACACTGTATATGCCTTACGATAGGACGGGGGGACCACCTGAAAATGTCATGTGCCAACTTGTTCAACGCGCAGCTGTGGAGAAATAGGACCTTGTGATAGGATGTGATTCTAGTTCACATATCACATCATATTCAATGGGGCAGCACTGATATCAACGGGGTGGGTATATAAATAAATTTATAATAGAAAATAACATACTAGTAGCGAATAGAGGTAATGAACCAACATTTGTCACTAAGCAACGCTAGGAAGTACTCGATATCACCTTTGTGAGCAACTCGAATACTGTCTCAATTGAACAATTTTTGCAAAACCTGCATAAAGCTCTATGAGGATCGAAGAACGCGTGCTCATAGAAGTTTGAGATTCTTACTACACTTAAACCACCTCCTCTTCCCAATTGCAACCAAGTGTTGCAGGTAACTTTCCGGCGAAAGTGCCTGCTTATTCCGCGATTTTAAAGCGGTTTTATGTTCACCGCACCAAGTCGGAAGGTTTTGTTCCTTGCAGACGGCGGCCTACTAAATTCGACTCGTCAAGAATGTCAATAAACGTTGAATTAGCGTGATCTAATAGCTGATCTCTATGTTTTCGCGTGAAACTCTTTATTTCGTCTCGAACCGTAGAAATCCCGAGATCCCTGTGAAGATCTTCGTTTCTTATATACCATGGTGCATTTACAAATTACCTAAGCAATTAATTTTCAAACGTTTGTAAGTTATTTAAATTTATATCGCAGGTACATCCCCAGAGTTGTATACCGTAAGCTCAGACAGGTTTAAGTACCTGCCTGTATAAAATCAACTTATTATCAATACTAAGCTTGGAATATTTACCAAGTAGCCAGTTCATATCTCTTAATTTACTTTTTAATTCTTCGCATTTGTTTCTTAGGTGCGGCGTTCATTTTAATTTCGCGTCTGCAGTCACTCCCAGATATTTTGCCTCATTTGCAAATGGTACACGACCGGTATTAAAAAAGACGGGCAATCTATTTATTTTTGTATACGTAAAGTCCACGTGAACTGACTTTTGTTCATTGAGGGCCATTCGCCATGTTTTTGTCCACTCATTAACATTATTAAGAGCATTTTGTAACTTAATCGTAGCTTCGTTAATCGTTTTGCCTACTGCTCGTATTGCAGTATCATCAGCAAACGTTGCTACGATAGTTTCTTATGTTTGAGGTATATCAGGTGTAAATAGAAGGTACATAACTGGACCTAAAACACTACCTTGTGGTACCCCAGCCACTATTTCTTTGAAATTAGAATATTTATTTCCGTGTCTAACACGAAGTCTGTTTTCTAGATATTCGTTAAGAATTTTATAAAGTCCTTCAGGCAGAACTTGTCGTAATTTGAATTTGAGGCGTTCGTGCCACACCTTGTCAAACGCTTGCGACACATCCAAAAAGACCGTCGAACAAATTTTCTTTTCTTCAAGAGCTCTCTCAATTACGTCAGTTATTCTATGCACTTGGTCAATTGTTCAATGCCTGCTTCTAAATCCGAACTGATGTTCGGGTATTAATCGTTTATCTTCTATTATCGGCTGCAGGCGCAGGAGTAGTATTCTTTCAAAAACTTTCGATATTATTGGAAGCAGCGAAATCGGTCTGTAAGACTTCTTTTCATGAGGTGATTTGCCAGGTTTCAAAACCATTATGACTTCCACAACTTTCCATGGGCTTGGAACATACAGTCACTCACAAAATTATTCGGAAATTTTTTTTTTTTAGAATGATTGTTTTGTGTGTTATTATTTTGTGTTCTGTCATTGTTGTTTTCTGCTATCTTCATTTCTCTTTGTTTTGTTTTGATATATGTACATTTTAATACCGTTACATTTTTGTATAATCTCAACAGAGAAGAGCTATCTTTATATAGATATGATATAGATTAATTCCGAATACTTTTGGGAATGACAGTATTCTAGCCTTAGAGCAGCGTTTATTATATAAAGGAGGTTAATTAATCCTTTATGAGGAAGCATTTTTTATATTTCCGCTGTTATTAAGTCATACCCCGGAGCTTTATTAGACTTTAGCTTCTTTATTTCTCTGTTCAATTTGGCGAGCGTAGCATTTCTAGTTGTGTAGTTCTCACTTGAGCCAAAACTCATATTAATATTACCATCTGATGGGCAAGCAATCAGAAGGTTTAAATGTTTCTTCCAGGTAATTGGCGAATATCGAATAAAACAATGGAAGGTACTTCAGGAAGAATCTTTTTCCGATCACAGGTTAATTGAATTCTTTATACTTAATACAACAAACTTTCGAAAACCTTTTGGAAACTTCGGGAAAACTAACTGGGATATTTTTAATGGAGAAGTAGAAAATGAAATCAAATTGCCTAATACCAATGCAATTAATAATCCTGATAACTTAGACAAAGCTGCCGTGAAATTCACAGAAATACTCAGCAATGCTTTTTTTCGGGTTACGTACGAATGACCGACAAAAAAAATTTCGACTGGTAAAAATGTCGACTTTTATCGACTTTTTTGTAAGTAAAAATACCGACTTTGTTTTTACCGACTAATTAAAATGTCGACAGTTTGAAATGTCGATTTGACAAAAAGTCGACTGCCCTGATAGAAGTCGGGAATAATATCGACTTGTCGGTATTTTTCCGATACAGAAAAGTCGATATAAAATATAAATCGACATTCTAACCAGTCGACATTTTGACTTGTTGATATTTTACTTGTCGGTCATTTGAAAGTAACCCAAAGAACAACGCTCTGCCTTAAATGTTTGCACGGAATAACTATAAACTCAAGAATCATAAATTCTTGTCTGATTTTTTAACAGGTATTTAACAGTTTTTTGATGCTGTGGAAAATTTAAGACTATGTTTAAGGCACAAGTTCTCATTTGATTCTTATAATAATTAACTTATTTAGGTAGTTATTAATTTTATTTATCTACCTTGTGTTTAGCTTCAAGAAAGTTCAATAAAACGCATTTTTGTTGCCTACCTACATTATACCTCATATTTCTAACTTTTAACTGCCTCATTTTCTGGATGTTTTAATTAATGTATAATATTGTTATTATTAAATGTGTTACAGACCCTGAATAAGAGGCAATTAAGACGTCGAAATATTTAGGCAACACAAATTTAATAAAAAAAAATGCGATTTATTGAACTATAAATGACAATGCGATATTAGATAATAATGATCAGATCATAGTTAAGGGAATAATGTTTAGAAGCGCGCGCTTGTAATCGCGCGCTGATCAAAATGCCGACTTTCAAAATGTCAAATTTTAAAATGTCGACTATTGAAATCTCGATTCATAAAATCTCGATCACTGTCGACATTTTAAGAATCGGCATTTTGAAAAATCGATATTTTAAAAAGTCGGTCAAATTTGTGTCCATATTTTTATCTGTCGGTCTTTTAACCAGTCGAGATTTTTTCTGTCGAGATTATAAAAGTCGATCTTATGGAGCCGATATTTTAAAAGTCGACATATCGTACCCAATCCCTATTTTTCAAAGGATGGAAATTAAAACCAGGTAAGAAAGGCAACAAAAAACCACCTTGGTAGACAATAGAACTGGGCGACATAAGGAAGGAACCGAGGCGACTTTTCAATGTCGCCAAGCGCTCCGGATCAGACCTCGACTGGGAGATCTACAAATCCAGTCAAAGAAAATTCAAAGCTGAAACAGCGAGCGAAACGCAGTTCGTGGACGAAAACCTTCTCTGATGAAATAGAAGGCACCAATGACTAAGGCTAGACTAAGGAAAATTCTCTCCAAAGAGCCATCTACCTTAGTTTCCTTAAAGGAACCAAGTGGTCGCTGGACAGAATCATGCAGTGAAACTCCTAGTTAATGCTCACTTTCCCAAGTGTAGCTGCAACCAGGAAACTGATATATACAGAGCACTGAACACCGTCGGATATTGTAACGGAAGACAAGATTAAATGGGCAGTAAATTATTTCTCCCCTTAAAAATCCCCGGGACTATAGATGGCATATTTCCAATGATGTCACAAAAAAGTGAAAACCTCATTACTTCACACCTGAAAAACATATTCTCGAGTAGCCTCAGATGGGGATATGTACGTCAAGCATGGCGTCAAAGTCAAGGTTGTATTTATCCCGAAGGCTGGTAAAACCCAGCATTTCTCCAATGCAGCATGTCTATACGAAAGGCAAAAGCGTAGAAACTGCACTTCACTGTTTTGTTAATACATTTGAAAAAAAACTCTCAAGCCTGATTCACAATGCGACGGGAAAACGAGACGAGAGCGTGACGTGATTCGCTGTCATATTTTTCTAGCTATAAAATCGTTTCCTAATTCACAATGCGGCGAGATTCTTTACAACGAAAACTCTTTTGTTAAAAATAAAAAATAATAAAAATTATCCAAAAAAGCTTTAAAGACAACAGATTAGGAATTACTTGATCTTTTAATTTCAAGTTATCGTATTTTGTCTTTAAAAAAATACTTTCATTATGTAAATAACTTGTCAAAAAATAAAATCGTCGTCTCGTCGCGTCTTTTTTTTCAATTTTTCGAATTCTTGGCGTGACGTAATTTCATATAAATACAGAACTTGGAGAATCACGTTTAATAGTGATTCAAAATAGCTTTTTATGGCATTTAGTCGTACAAATTGGCGTTTCGTTCGGCTTACTAACTTGAACTCATCAGTGACATAGTGAGGGCTTTGTCATACGCAATATGTATTAAGTTTAGTTCAACTTACATGAATTTCTCAGCGAAAATCCACTGTAAACTATATCCAACTAGATTAGAATTCCTAATCATTAAGCTGAAAGTTTTTTTTTGCCCGGGGCCAGGCATAGTTTCTACAAAGGTTTTATAATACAAATTCTATATACTACTGAAATAAATCAGCCAAGTAGAAGACTTAGCATTAAGGATTGGACTTGTTGAATTATTGATTCAAAATAGCTTTTCATGGCCTTTAGTCCTACAAATTGGCGTTTTTTTCGGCTTACTCACTTGAACTCGTCAGTGACATAGTGAGGGCTTTGTCGTACGCAATTTGTATTAAGTTCAGTTCAACTTACATGAATTTTTCAACGAAAATCCACTGTAAACTTTATCCAACAAAATTAGAATTCCTAATCATTAAGCTAGAAGTTTTTTTTTTTTTTTAATAGCATCCACACCCCAGGGAGGGGTGCTTTTTCCGCTTCTTTGGACACTAGTTATGAAAGAAATTCTTGTAAAATTAAAATATAGTGGAGTCAAAGTAGTAGCCTATGCAGATGACTTAGTACTACTTGCGACAGGTAAATTCCCATCCACTATTAGTGAACAAATAGTATATGCCCTTTCAAAGGTCAACACCTGGGCAAAGAATTGTGTTCTAATGGTCAATCCATTGAAAGCAGAATTGGTTCTCTTCACAAACAGAAGGAAAATACCAATGTTTTGATTACCATCAATTGAAGGGACTCCACTCAAAATCTTGGATCAGGCCAAATACTTGGGTGTGATCCTTGATTAGACACTGAACTGGAGTCTCTACACTAAGGAAAGAGCAAAGAAAGCTATGGTTGCGTTCTATTCCTGCAACAGGATCTTTATCAGGTGGATGTACACGGCAATATAGTTAGACCGATACTTACCTACGCTAATTTAGTTTGGTGGAACGCGGCTGAGAAAGCAACAAACCCAAAAACATTGACAAAAGTTCAAAGATTAGCATGCGCAGGTATTACGGGGCATTGAAAACCACTCCCACAGCGGGAATGGAAGCGATACTCAACTTGAGACCCCTAGATCTATTCGTGCAGGAATCTGCAGCATACAGTGCCCTGTGGCTAGGCCAGACTAAATGCTGGAAGCAAAGCAAAGATTCTGCAGAGATATGTGGGAAATAATGTTTGCACAGACTACAAAACACCCCATTTAAACTTCAACAGACCCTTCACTACATCTTTTCCTAAACCGATCGACCTGTAGCATTAAACAGGATATTGGTAACAAAATATCAGAAAAAAACCAATGAAAGATGGAATATGCTTGAAACATGTGGCACAACTAGAAAGTTATGGCCAAATTTCAATAAGCAGAGAACAAACAAAATTATGCAAATGAACAAGAAACATCTCCGTTCCCTTGTCAGCATAATCATCGGACACAACCTACTGAGATATTACAAAAAAGAAAATGAGGCCCAGTACTGACGACCTTTGCAGAGGGTGCAGCGACGAAGAAGCACATGAGGATGCCACACTTCCTTTGCCACTGCCCAGCAGCCAGCACTCTGTCATTTAAGAAAGAAACGAAAAATGCCGCAGTTTTTTCCAACAATGGCGCTTCCTTATATTTCATCTACTAGGTAAATTATACTTCCAAGGTTTCCAGATAATTGACAGCTGATTTCCAGAGAATATTTTGTTTTCTTTTTTTTATTAAAATCATTTGGCGAAAAGAAAATATTTACAATTTTTTGTCTTTGCTTTAGAATTAAATTAAAATATATATTATTTAAATTAAAAATAGACTTCATGATGTTGTTTATATAATAAGCTGAACCTGTAATATGGAATTTTCCTCAATCTTTCAAGAAAGTTATTCGAGTGAGTATTTTTGTGTAAAGTGTTTTTAATCTTAAATTGGCTTTATTCTATAAAAAAAAGGGTCAATAAGCTGTTTCGGCTTTCCAAAAAATGTTTTGTATTAAGGTGCATTGAGTGCTCCTTTGCTTTTCATTTTCCCTCAAAAATTCAAGTTGTTGCTGGTTCGTGTGTTGCTGTTTTACGTTTGTCATAACAAAATAAATTTAAATTCTTCCTTTAGTTTTATTTTATAAAAAAAAAAATAACTATTACATCACATTTGTATTTATTATAATGAAATCAGTTAACAAACATTCACTTTCGCCCGTCGATGCACCAATCCGCCAATAAAAACTTAAAAACAGGGTGAATGTTAAACGAAAAAAAAGGCGAAAGTTAGAGCAATAAAAGCAAACCTCATTTTCGCCATCTAAAACGATCCGCTTCGTCTTCCCTAATCAGGCCACTGGATAAAACTTTGAACTTACAATTATACTTTCATGTGCAACATACAATATACCTGGATAAAAACTGTGGATATTGAGCCTGGAGATACCATGCATACTTGCTGACATCACCCTGGAGCGGACGTTACTCTTAAGCGGACTTACCTGTGCCAGCAAAAAAATCCCTAGTGTACGTGTTCTCATACCCTTGGCATTTTTCTTGTGTTTTCCAATCCTATTATGTCTAGTGTTTTGTTAATTATTTTACTCAAAGTTTAATTAATTAATTGATTATTAATTCTTAAGTAATTTTAATGTGAGGCCATAAATCTAAATAATTATTCCGATTAAACGTAAAGAAGTTATATTTAATAGTTTATAAAATAATACAAAAAATAAATAAATAGAAAACAAAAAAACAAGATGATAATAAAAAGCAGGGAAATATTCAATATAATGTAAAGCAAGAAAATCAAATCCCTTTTAAACCAAAACAAAAAAATAAAAGGATAGATAGATAGGGTAGGTCCCTTAAGTTAAGTTAATTAACAAATTATCCCAAAAAAAACAAAAAAAAAAAACAGAATTTTCAACTATATTTATAGTGATTACCAACTAAATTCAACAGAGCTCCAAGGTTGTGCACGACATTGGCAGTCCGGATTGAAACGTAAGTTTTAATGATTTATAAATTGCATGCAAATGAAACATATTTTCTTCTGTTTTTTTTTTTTATAAATTGGGAAAGGCTGTTTTATAGAAGCAAAATATAAATAAAAATATAAATATAAATATAAATATAAATATAAATATAAATATAAATATAAATATAAATATAAATATAAATATAAATATAAATATAAATATAAATATAAATATAAATATAAATATAAATATAAATATAAATATAAATATAAATATAAATATAAATATAAATATAAATATAAATATAAATATAAATATAAATATAAATATAAATATAAATATAAATATAAATATAAATATAAATATAAATATAAATATAAATATAAATATAAATATAAATATAAATATAAATATAAATATAAATATAAATATAAATATAAATATAAATATAAATATAAATATAAATATAAATATAAATATAAATATAAATATAAATATAAATATAAATATAAATATAAATATAAATATAAATATAAGTATAAATATAAATATAAATATAAATATAAATATAATAGTAGACAAAGGAAGAAAATAAAAATATAAAACTTATTCCATCGATACATATAACGGGTGATTTTTTAGCTGGTTTGGTTTTGGCAACACTGGTTTTGACAGCTGACGTGTGTTTAGTACCTTGTGTCACTGTCAAACAGCTTCAGTTTGGTTTGCAATTTAACCATGGATCGTCTACCGACCTACCACAACGCCGAATTTTTGGTGAATGGGCTCTTGGAAAGCTGGCCGAGGATCCGCTTTTTTATCGAAAAATTGTGTTCAGCGATGAGGCTCATTTTTGGTTGAATGGGTACGTAAATAAGCATAATTGCCGCATTTGGAGTGAAGATCAGCCAGAAGCATTGCAACAGCTACCAATGCATCCCGAAAAAGCCACTGTTTGGTGCGGTTTATGGGCCGGCGGCATTATTGGGCCATATTTCTTCAAAGATGATGCGAATCGCAGCGTTACTGTCAATGGTGAACGCTACCGAGCGATGATAACAAACTTTTTTTTGCCCGAAATGGAAGTTCTTGACTTGCATGATATGTGGTTTCAACAAGACGGTGCCACATGCCACACAGCACGCGAAACAATGGCGCAATTGCGAGGCGAGTTTGGTGAACAGTTAATTTCACGTTTCGGGCCGGTCAATTGGCCGCCTAGATCGTGCGATTTGACACCATTAGATTATTTTTTGTGGGGGTATGTCAAGGCTAATGTCTATAGGGACAAGCCCGCTTCGATTGACGCACTGGAAGCCAACATCCATGCATTCATTCGTGAGATACCGGCCGATATGTGTGAAAGAGTATGCCAAAATTGGACTCAGCGGATGGGCTACCTGAGACGCAGCCGCGGTCAACATTTGCATGAAATTATCTTTAAACATTAAATTGCAAGGTTCAAACTATCGATTCAAATAAATATTTCATTCATTTTTTCGAATTTTTTGTGTTTTTTTTTTTTTTAAAGTTCTAAACCTCTTAAAAAATCACCCGTTACAACAACAAAAGAAAAACAATTTAAATACATACCTACATATAGGAATTGATTTTCAAGTTTTGTTTACCTCCTTTCTAACTGTACGGTTACCAACCATGATAAATTGTTTCTTTTATAAGATAATAAAATCTTTAGGCTAAATAATTTTGAAAGTTATTTAAAAATAGTTAATTTTTTTAGATTTTGCGCCTATAATAAATATTGTTTAGTATAATTTGAAAACTGAAAATCCTTTCGGCTCATTTAATTAATATGATATCCTGAGACAGTCAAGTCTACTTATTGCGAGTTGCAACATGTTTTAATTGGATGTTTCTATCGCTTGGGAAGGAGGATGGCTTAAACGATTTGGTCAGAGGTGGAGGTGACCCACAGAAGGGAAGGTAGATGGGAGATTGAAGACTAGGTAAGTTAACGTCCCAACTAACAAGATTGCTTCGCATTTCAGACATTATAGTGTTATTTGCTTCTATTACCCCTCTGACGGGAAGTAAATACCTTATTGGAGCATTACTGATTCCTTAAATATTTTCTGGTGCAAATTATATCAGCTTGATAGAAGCGATATACCAATGTTTCTTTAATCTCTCTATATTGCTCTTATGAAATGATGACGGAGATTACGCTTCTATAGTCATCCTATGAAATAATTATACAATCTCTATATTAGTTTCTGTTACTTGCTAAGTGCAGCCACAAAATATCTGCTATACTAGTGAAAACACAAACCACTTCTGGTATACTAAAGAGTATAGCCACAAACCAGCAGTGTGGAGAAAGTGCATACGTTTTTTTAATCGTAAATATATTCTTCCATGGCTGAGTGGTTAGCGTGGTATGGACTTTCAGTGTGAGAGGACCATGGTTCGAATCCCACAAAAGCCTTGTAACTTTTATAGCTTAAATAATATCTAATAAATTCTAAGATTACATTTCAGATAAAAACTTTCGAATAAAATATCAGCAAATAAATAAAATAAGATAGAATAAAAATATACATAAATAAATAAATATAAATCAATTGTGAAATATTTATTTTTTTTCCACCCTCCTGTATAAGACCTTTATATTGAGCCCAGTAAGTATTTTTTGGGGCAACTGAATTGACTCCATAAAGATCCAATAGGAGCTTAAAAAGTTCGCCTGTTTTAATTCTATGGACTATTTTATAATGCCTGTATGATTGCAAGAAATGATTATGAGAAGCTTCTTTGGATGGTTATAGGGGCATAATTGTTAGTTGGGGTGATTACCAGAATAGGGGCTACTGCGCAAATTGGAGGAGGCAGTAGCCAAGGAGTTATCTTAGGGATACAATGGGTGAGAAAATCCTCCGGAGGGTCGATATCACCTTTGACCCTCCCTCCCCCTTGATATGTAAGTACAAAGTAAAAAGCAGTCAATGATAAGAGCTATGATTTTATTTATTAGAGGTAACTTACAAGACCAAGACTTAAACGTTATTACAGACTTAAGCTAATTGTTATTTATTTCTATATTCTCTTATACTTAATAATTCTACATAATATTAGGATCTAGGGGTTATGCATACAGCACACTATACATAACACTCCTTTCTCCTTAAGTTTGTTATATATATATAAACATAATTATAAAATTAAAATTCAGTTAGTTAATCAGATACAAAATAGTTATAAGTTCTTCATTTTTTTTTTTTATATTCATACCAAATGGTTATAATATTAATGATAATTTAAACTTTATTATTTTATTTCAAATACAATTTAGTTTAATTCAATTAATTCATATTCTTGTGTTAATATAAATTTAAACTCACTTTAATTTAAAATTTGTCTTATTTCACAATAATTCATACATATATCAAAATATTTAATTTATATGTTTGAATATCTGTTTGGTTTTCTTTTCGTTCTCACAGCTTTACTCAAAGCAACAGGTGTATTTAATTTCAAATTACAATGCTTTCTTTCTTCTGTTCCAAATTCATTAGTTTCATTCATAGAGCTTCCCTCTCTTTCTCTTAAATTTGGATTTAAAACTTCAGTTGCTTGATTATAGCTCTGATTCTTGCTTGTATGTGTATCAATGTAACCTTCCGTACATTTCTTGGTCCCAATTGATTACCATGAGTCCATGAGCTTTACGAACTGTACCATTTAATCTTATTATATAAACTACTCTAGAGATTTGATCAGATATAACGGCTGGTATCAACCGCACAAAGTTGTTATAACTACAGCGATACCAGACAGTTTGATTTTTTTTTAATATAATATTTTTATTTTTATTTTTGTGGTGTTTATGTTGTTGTTGCTGTTGTTTCTTTTGTTTGGTTTGCTTCAGTTCTCGCTTTTGGCTTTCGATACACTCAACTCTTTTGTTTTTATTTAATGAATTTTCATATTTATTTTCTACTTGGTTATTAATTGGTTTGATAGCATCTAAAATAGCTCGTGGGTTGTATCTAAAAATTAAATTTGATGGTGTAGAATTGGTTGTAGTGGAAGGAGCATTTCTGTACCTACTTAAATAAAAAATTTTCAAGATGATTCTCTATAGGTAAATGTTTAATTTTAATATCATGAAAATATTTCTTCAAACTTGATTTCACAGTTTGAACTGCACTCTCAGCACTGCCATTTGATTGAGGGTTATATGGTGGGGTTTTTGTAAAGATAATGTTATTTGCTTTACAGAAATTTTGAAGTTCCATTGACGAAAATGGTGGACCATTATCGGAAACAATTTCTTTAGGAAGTCCAAAAATACAAAAAACCTTTCTAAATACCGATATAACATCACTTGCAGTTGTTCTTTTCATAATATGAACATAAATCCATCTGGAAAAAGTGTCTACCATCAAAAGAAATATTTTATTTTTAAAATATAAGAAATCTATGTGCATTCTTTCGAAAAGAAAGGATGTAACTGGCCAAGACGACAGCGGAACAACTCCAGGTCTTTTGCTTTCCTGCTGACACGCATCACACGTTTGGACATAGTGCTCAATGTCACGATCTATATTTAACCACCACATTGTTCCTCGAGCGATATCTTTCATGCGGACAACACCTAAATGTCCTTCATGTAAAAGTTCTAACATTTTTCCACTCAATGCATTCGGAATAACTACTCGACAACCTAGCAACAAACACCCTTCATCTGAAATAGAAAACTCAAATTTCCTATTACTGAGTTTTTGTAAAACATTAGGTCTGATCCTTTACTTTTTGCACAGAAACCCAAAAACTGTCAAAAGTCGAAGAGAGGGGATGAAATTCTCTCAAAAAATTCTGACACTGCACAAAAGTACGGGAACGCAAAAAACAACAGCAGAAATAAAACGTGAAATTACTGACAACTAAAAAAAAAAAAAACATGTCGGTTTCAAAATCAAGAAGTTTATTTGTTTTATATTAAAAAAATCAACAACAAGTTATATGCTTGGACATGCGGAAGCATTTAGCCAGTAGTTCAGGTAATAGTGTGGGTCGGCTGTGCGATTTGAACACAGAGTCTTCACTTTACGCACTCCAAACAGAAGCAATGAGTTCTGTGCGTGCCGTGTTCACCAGATGAAAAGAAACTTGCTAGTGCATGCAAAGTAGGAATCGTATTAATTTGTGTTCCTGAAACTGGCAAGCAGATCGTAAACCGCTGAATGGACATAGGAAATGGATAAACAGCTTGACCTGGGAGCCTTACCACAGTATCACTAGTTAGTCAGTGCTGATGCCGATGGAGATGGCAGGAATTGACACTGTTTTGGATCTCATAGTTGCAGCTGCTGGTAAGGTGTCTTCTTAAAGTATTTGAGTTTTAAGAAATTAATTATTCTGCCTCAGGAATATGTCGCTGACCTCTTTGCGATGAGGTGGATCCGGATTTGCTGTTCACTACTTCTAAAGACCGAACCGTCAAAATGTGGAGGGTAGCCGATGGAGTTCTCTGCATTACAGACCATGCCTTAGGGGTCAACTTCATTGCACTTATTGCTTACAAACAAGTCCATACCATCCAGTGATGGATCGACAGAAAACATACACTGAAATTCCAAGTAAACTATTCAATCAATCACTTTATACAAATATTTTCTTTTACTAACCCGAATTGCAGGGAAAGAGCTGGCCAAACAACGTTTGGTTCTTCTATTTGTACAAACAGCGTTTCAATAAAGCCTGTTTCGATTGTGTCGAATCATTTGTGTCTTGTTCGGATGGTTTTACACTAACCCTCTGGCCGTCAAATCAACCCAAGCGTGTCGAATGTATGACTGGACATCAAAACGTTGTAAACGATAAGTTTTCGCAAAGAACATTGCTTAAGCTTCTTTTTACAAGTCACTACGACTGTGGCGAGCTCAAGATGAAGATGGACTGTTAGACTTTGGCATAGTCAGCTGATTCGAGACTTGTGGAAACAAGGATTCAACATTGAAAGGTGAGACATAGCCAAGCAATAGAGTTTTCATCATGATTTCGATTTTGGATTAGAAATTTTGAGCCATCCTATGAATTTGGCACTCCAAACCAAAATACGCAATGCAATCAAGTGCGATTAAGAGCTTGATTATTATGCAATTTTACTAGAGACAATGTTAATATACGGTATTATGGTGAACGTACTTATTAATGATGTTATTTGAGCATTTTTATATACAAAATGTTCTTGAGACTGTCTTGATTTCTTGGTGCACTTAACTTTTCTATTTTTGCATTGGTTTCTAACCAAGCCAGAATATTTAGTAAAATTTAATTAAAGTGTTAAAACAAAAATTCATTTTTTTCGAAGGTCACCACAATGAAAAAACTTCTTTACGGTGATTGTAGGAGTAAGCCACATTCAAAAATAACAAAATCATTCCTGGCCACTCACGCCCATGTTTCATACAAATTTGCCCATTCTCCTTTATCTATGTAAATATATCGCTATGGCGATAACGGTCTATTCTTAAACAACAGCATCAATGAAACAAAAATATATGTATTTAGTAAAACACAATTACCCTTTATTATTTACAAACCCCAAAAATATTTTTGAACAATATTTTATTTTTTCAGTTTGGAGTGCCGCAACCAAGAAACCAGATGAAGTATTTGAAGAAAGCAGTTGAAATATTTGAAGAAAGTAGTTGAAGTACCTATTTAAGTTCCATTGGGCTCCTGATGGAAAAATAGCTATCGTGCATCTATTGTAAAAGCACACTTATTAATTTTACTATAGATTTTCTCTGAATAATATTAAATGTTATATTCTAAATAGTAAAGAATAACAATATATTGCTATATTATACAGCTAAGATACTTATCACTTTATTATACAATAATTGTAATAAAATTCTGATCAAAATAAAATCACGCTTTTAATTGTTGTTAACTATATTTTCAAAGACAATTTGCAGCAAAAATTCAATAGGTAACTGCTTAAAATAGACCAAAATTTTTCTATAACTGACAAAGTCTTCAACAGAGGGTAGGAGTGCATAATATTGGGTGCTATCGTGGGTAAAATTTCTAACGGAATTGTTCCCATCATCTAAAATTGCAAATGCAAACAATTTTCCACTGTTCCTTGTGGGTTCAAATTTCGTCGATGAAAATGGTAGCCCAGTGATCTTGGAATATTCGTTTTCGATCCCAATAAATATAATAGGCCTACAATTTATTAAATAAGGGTAAATTATTGACTCCATGGGAGACTAAGGCCAAAGCAAACATTTTTCGTTTTGAATATTATACAGTATTATGCACAGAATAAATTGTTTTGAAATTTTTTGATTTTTTTCACATGGACGCTAAACATTTTTGTGATAAAAAATAGTGTTTTGAATTTTTTAATTTTATTTTGTTCAAAAACCACTTGTTACTTTAAAAAAAAATTAAAGTATCTAAGATTCAATTATAATAAAATGTCATGTTTTCAAAATAATTTTCATCTAATAAAAAAAAGCTGAGGTAGTGTGACTAAATTGGTAGTTAATTCGAAATTGTGAAATTTATTCGATTTATTTACTCCAAGGCAAATTTGTAAGTTAATTTTTATTCTTAATCAAAAAAAATATGAATTATAAAATCTTTTCAGAAATAGTACTATGGATGTTCAAGATTTTGTAATGAAGTATTTGGTGGAGTACCAACAAGATGACTTCGATTTAAAAATATTAGAAGATGAGGAGCTACAAGAAGAAGAAATCTTGTTGCTTATGCAAAAGTCGAGAGATAAGAGGAACTGCATAAAAGATTATGTAGAAAAGGTTGTGCCATCCTACAGCGAGAAGGAGTTTATAAAACACTTCCGCATAAAAAGATCACTTTTTAAAAGCATTTCGGCTAGGTTAGAATCCTCTGCCGAATTCAAAAGCCTTCGTGCTGATAAGAGATTCAGTGCGGAAAAAAGTACCCTGATCTTCTTATGGTTTGCTGGGCACGAGACATGCAGTTTTAGGGATCTGGCCGACCGTTTCGACATATCAATTTCTTCGGTGTCTCGTGTTATCGAGCGGCTCACGAAATTTGTAAGCAGTCTGAGCAAAGAGATAATAAAATGGCCCAACGAGGAGGAGATGAAGAGAACCAGTGCATTTTTTAAAAACAAAGCTGGTTTTGAAAAAGCAATTGGTAAGTTTTTTATTCTTTCAACATAAATTCCAGTAACTATATATACATCGGAGTTGTTTATGGCGACGGTTTAGGTACCTAAAATGACTTGCTATTCACCGATTCGAACGTTTAAATTTAACTAAGTGTAACTACCGTTTGTGACTCTCCTAAATTAAGTTCGCCTTATATGGCTAAAATTTGGAAAATTTGAAAGTCACTCAATACCTTTAGCAAATTTTCGGCCCATGAATTAACCTTTTTAAGCAAACCTTATTTGCGTTTTTGTGGAGGCTTTTTTTGATGATTTTTTGTTTTGCGGAAATTCTCCAAAAAAGGTAAAATAATGTTCACGTGAAATCGTTAATATCTTGAGTTCTATTAATAGGACCATCAAGATTGTGGTGTTTATGCTTAGAAAAATTACAGGGAATCATATCCAATTTTTTTTTAAATGAATTAAAGAGGTTCTTATCCTGAAAATTAATCAGGAGATCTAGCACTTTCTAACTCCCCAACCCTAAAAACAAATTCTGCCAGACTTTTGCATTTGATATCACGATACATGTACCTATAATCCCTCATACTCCGATTTTGGTTATACCTCGACTCCCAAAAATTTGCTGTCGGCTCTTAGACTATATAAGATTACTCGACTTATACGACATAGTGTAATTTTAACAAAAATCGAACTCTAGATTAAACTATACTTGGATTCCTAGTTTTTGTATTTGCAAAATCAGGAATAAATTCGAAAGTTGAATAAAGTTACATAGTTGGGTCCTTGATGTCTGACCGTAGAGACCGAAAGCTAAAATTAAATATTGTACATATTCAAAATTAAATCAAATATTTCAAGGTTGCATCGACGGGACTCATATTGTTATTGATCCACCAATAAAACATAAAGATGAGCACATCGATAGAAAAGGAAGTACCACAGTGTGCATGCAAGCTGTGTGCAATGAAAAAAAAAATTCATCGATGTTTTTATTGGTTTTCCGGGATCTAGCCATGACAGCTGGGTTTTCCAAAATTCTCCTTTATGTGATGAATTGCCGAACTACGGAGGTATTATATCTTAAAATTTTAATGAAAACTATGCTCAACGACAATTTGCTTTCAGATTACTACTTGTTGGGTGATTCAGCATACCCTTGCTCCCAAAATTTAATTACACCATATAGGGATAATGGGCACCTAACGATTGAACAAAAAAATTTTAATATAAAATTGAGTTCCTGCCGCGTTGCTGTAGAACATTCATTTGGAATTTTAAAGCAACGCTTCAGGCAATTGTATTATTGCAAACTGCGAGGCATAGACAAAATATGCCATTTTGTAAGAGCATGTTGTGTTCTCCACAATATTGCTGGAGAAGATGACCTCGAATTCATACTCGATCAAGATAATGCTGGAGATAGTAGTTTACACCAGTTTGGGGAAATTTCCAAAGGAAATAAGATACGCGACGCAATTTGCAGAACTCTGCAGCCAAGTCAAAGGCGTTAAATAAATAAAAAAAAAATAAGACATCCATTTTTGTGTTGTTTTATTTTTAAAATCACAGTATTCAATATATGTACTAACATCACGGAGTATTCAAATTAAATTATATTTGGAAGCAAAGATTAAATATCCTTTCTACAAGATATAAAAAAAAAAATAGATGCAAATTTTACTCAGATTCTCCTTTTGCTGTTATCTGTCTCAAAAGATTTAGCATTTCTTTTTCTCTCTCTTCTTTTGCTTGTATATACTGTTTAATTTGAGAGTGGTACTCTTTTCTCTCCTCTGCTATCTCATCAAGCCTTTTGAGAAGCTTGTCCTGATTGGACGATTGGTTTGTACGCTTTTTCTTTACCGGACTTTGGTCTTCATCGATGTCTGGAAAGAAATATAAGAAAACATAAACTTTTAGAACAAATCAAATAGTTATAAGTAAAGGTTGTACCAGAAGTTGATGACCATGAGGTTTTTTGCATTGCACTGGAACTGGTACTTGGTGAAGATATATCTTTCGAGGCGCTACCAGAGGACGACTTTGTCAATACTATACTGGAACTGGTACGTAATAAAGCGGAGCTATTCTGCGAAGCACCGGACGATTTTTCCTTCGAACAGCCACTAGCACCTGACGAACAGGGAATATTTTGGGAAGCATCGTCACCAACCAACTCTTTCCTGGTCTTGCCTTCAATATCCCGGCTATGGAGGATAAATTCAGGATGGAGTCCCCGCCGTTTCTCAAAAATTTTATCCAGCTCACTTTTATAAAAAGATACAGTATTTATTACAATCTCAATAAATTCTATATAAATTAACGAAAATATTAAGGGCATTTATGCAAAAGCGAAAGCTGATAAGCATATCAAAAGCGAAAGCTGATAAGCATATCTTAGCCCTGAAAAAGTAAGCGCAATTTATAAAAAAATTTTGAAATCTTTTATTTTTCGATTTTTTTTTAAGTTGATTTTTGTGATTTTTTTTTTTTTAATTTTTTAAATTATCCATTTCGATAGAAAATTAAATTTTGAACAAAAAGTTTTAAGTGTAAAATTGTCAAATTCGGTTTAGTTTCCGAGTTATACCAATAATATTGAAAAGTGGCCAGTGTGACCATTCTCTTAGAAACGCATCTGTGAATTTAGTAGAATTTTCGGTTTTAAGCATGCTTATGGGCCAAACAATAGTAATAACAACCCTTGCACGTAATTGTTCCTTTTATGTCTATTCAATAGCCTATACCTATTTAATTAATGCAATTTTCTTCTCACCTTTCAAAGGGACACGTAATTCTGTTTCTGCCCGTCTTTGAATTGTTGAGCTTTGTTTTTTTATACCGCCGCTCAAGTGATCGGTACTTTCCCTTAATTTGGGACAACGTGAAACGGTAGCCCTTACCAACCATATCTTTGTGTATTAGCTCCCACATCTTTGTCTTATTTTTTAAGCCTAATGTTTTGCCAACTTTTGGGAGCAAATCCTCTATGCGGGATATGAAATATTTGGTTGGTTCTGTTAACCATATATCCTTGTCAATGTCAGGATCTTCGAAATAACCAGATTCATTATTTTCAAACGGCTCATCGTTTTCTTTTTCATAAACTTCATTATTTTCTTGTTCAAAAACTTCATTTTCTTGTTCAAAAACTTCACTTTCATCTTCAAAGACTTCGTCATGTAGCATTTCAATAGCTTCATCGGTAATTTCGCTTGATGGAAATGGTGTAATAATAACGTTTGGAATGTAGTCCAATGTAGTCGGAAGGGATTGAATAAAATCTTCAGTCAACTGGCTTCTATATTCCATATCTACAAAATAAAACGTGATATTTATAAATTTTTTAAAGCAACAAAAAGAAGATGTGCAAACACTCAGTGAATCTTCTCTTTGGGCCTGTTCAAATATTGTTGTCCTTTATATAAGCATTTTTCGAGATTTTAGGACATTCTTATTCAATGATATTGAATACAAAATTGCTTTAATTTTAACTAGCTGGCCTTCCCTAGCTTCGCACATTTCGAAAAAATTAACATAACTAAATTATAGATAAAGGAGAATGGGCAAATTTGTATGAAACATGGGCATGAGCGGCCAAGAATGGTTTTGTTATTCTTGGATGTGGTTTAGTCCAACAATCACCGTGCAGAAATTTTTCATTGTGTTGTACTTCAAAACCGAAAAAAGTGCATTTTTGTTTTAACACTTTAATAAAGTTTTACTAAGTTTCTGGAAAAATAGAAAAGGAAAATTTAAAAATCAATCTAGACAGTCTCAATAATATTTTGTATATAAAAATGGCCATATAATATCATTACGAAGAACATTTACCTTAAAACCATAATATTATCTACAATCCTCATAATATTAAAAAATTTCTGAGGTATGTATGTCTATAAAAAATGTGCATTTAGTCAAGCTCTAAATCGCTCTTGATTCCGTTGCGGGTAATTGAATGTTCTCCGTTTGGTTTTCGTCAAAAATAGTGCAATTACCAGTGGTGATTTGGAAGGTTGCTTTTTGTCTATTCATATTATTACGAAAATCATAGCCCACCAATTGCTTAAGTAGTTTAAAGTGGTCTTTATTAATGCCTACAAATGTAGATGTATATACGATTTCATGTATTGGAAAGCGCCAATTAGTCAACCTGGTTCTTTAAAGTCTTCAAACATGGGGCTTAAATTCTGAGTAAAATAATATGTTTAAAAAATAAAAAAGTTGTTGAAATACGTGCTGGGTCTGTCTAAAACCGTAATGCATCCTTGGGATATTTTCAAACCCCGTAAAACACACTATTAAAGTGTCAGTAGACGTTATACAGTTAGAAAAAGCATTACACACACAAAAAATATAATCACTATCCAATATTGCTCAATGCAATTACAATATATTAACATTGAAATATCTTCTTTCTTAAATAAAATGCAATGTAACACCTATAGTGTAAGTTGTTCCTGAGGAGCATACCTTTCATTTGACACTAATTTCATTAATGGCCGCTAACGCCCAAAAATGCCCATTCTCTCTTAAGAGTAGTACATTATGTATTAGACAAGCAACATTTGTTTTGTTTGTATAAATTTCTACATTTAAAATAGGTGAACAAAAGAAACTTCAGCTCCGGTTTCCTCCATACATCTTAGTTGGAATTCATATATGCACCTAGTTCATGAGCGATCATGTTCATCTTAGTTATATAAAAGGAATTCTTATTGTATTTATAATATAATTTTTTTTATGTGGATACCAAGTTTAAGCACTAAAAACAAAATTAATGTCAATTAATTCGAAATTTTGTATGACTGTTACCCACCCACTTCGATGGATACATGCAACCACAACGGTGCACCGTGCATTACAAAAAGTATAATATCTAAAACTCAATACGTCTTTTTACACGATTTCCCGCTTTAAATATCTAAAGGTTTGATCCTTTACATTAAATTTCTGTGGTTTTTAGTCCAAACTTCAGTCAAGAAGTTTGTTTATTTGAACTAAAATGAACCGAAATTCAAAGTAAGGGAAGAGACCTTACATTTTGAAAATATCCAGCCAGTGGTTCTTGAGTCTATCCTCTAACTATAAAAATTGAAATGATACCTAGGTCTTTTCTGAGACAAGCTCGCACAAATAAATATATTTCAAAGTAAGGGAACAGACCTTACATTTTGAAAATATCCAGCCAGTGGTTCTTGAGTCTATCCTCTAACTATAAAAATTGAAATGATACCTAGGTCTTTTCTGAGACAAGCTCGCACAAATAAATATATTTCAAACAAACAAAGCAAGATTAGCGCTCTATTAATATAGATCTATGTAGGTCTTATAATCTGGCAATACTACAGATACCTGGAAACCTTACGATATTGCGAAGAAGTTTACGAAGAAGATGAATAATTTTACCAAAGAAGAAAACCAACCTGAGATCTCGCAGAAGATTGCTCGATCTCTTTGCCGCCAACCTTCAACAGATAGAGACGACCCCGAAGAATACCACTCACCGCGAATCGCACTAAATTTAATATTTTAACTTAATTTACTTAAAACTAACTTACATAAATTGAATTGTTTAATTATTTTTATTAATAAACTACTTTTTATAACGTTTTGGAACGTGTTTTAACCTCTACATGGGGGCTCATTACCGGAAATAAAACCTTCAATCAAAAAATAATTAATAAATTAAAATTTGCCTATTTTTAATTTACGGAAAGATTTTATCAAGATCCAGAATCAAACATCGAGGGAAAACATTGCCGTGAAGTTCAAAACTAACCCGGCAAATTGGTAACAAAAAGATAATAATATCAGCGATCATTAGTTCAGCCCACAGAAGTCTTAAATATCAATAGGCTGTTCGAGATAAGAGATTAAAACACGCAAAAAAAAAAGTAGAAGAAGATTAGTTTCAATTGTGCCAACTGTACCAAATGTGCAAGATCTCTTCTTAATTTGATAAGATTAGCCTGTGACGAATTCCTCTTTGTTCAATATTTCTTTTCCTCTGATTGAAACGAGAGCGTTGATTAGATCAGTTTTTTATCATTACAAATGGGTAGACGGAATAGAAATAGCATTGCGGGTAGACCAGAAAGCTTAGATGATGCAATGGCAGAGTTGGAGGAAAAAAGTAAGCAGTTAGAGATTCGCGAAAAAAATCTTGAAGAGAAAGAACATAATATGAGAAGGGATGTCGAGATGTCTGTGATGCAAGAAGAATTGGTGTATTTACGAAGTAGGAGTAGAGGAGCTCTTTCTTTCCAAGATGTTGCGAGTTCCATTCGAGAGTTTAGTGGCGATGATGAGTTTAGTATTCTTTGTTGGGTTGCAGAGGTTGAGAGCGGGTCGAAACTTATGAATTGGACACCTCTAGAGAACTTGTTGTTTGCCAAAAGACTTTTGTCAGGATCCGCAAAGACGGCTGTTCGTTCAGAGGTAGATTTAAACACGTGGACAGATCTGAAAACCTTCTTGATAGGAGAATTTGGTGAACGTCATTCTAGTGCTGAAATTCATAGAAAATTAATGACGCGTAGGCAACAAGAAGGGGAGACAGTGCTGCAATATTTTCATAAAATGAAGGAGTTAGGATCACGTGCAAAAGTTGATGAGGCTTCTATTATTCAGTATGTGATCGATGGCGTTAAAGGCACACATCATAACAAAGCTATACTCTATGGAGCGAATAGTTTCAATGAATTCAAAAAAAAGCTAGAGGTCTATAGGTCATTCTCAGAAAGGAATCAACCGTCGAACTCCAGATCGAGCATGCAGATGGAAAGAAAGCAGGTTAATTCTTCACGTGGAGGAAAAGGTGAAAACTTAGGAGTGATTTGTTACAATTGTGGAGTAAAAGGACATCGTTCCGCCGAATGTCAAAAACTATCAGAAGGTCCTAAATGTTTTAAGTGTAAAGAGTTTGGCCATAAGGCTCCGCAGTGTACAAAAAACCTACCAACAAAACACGTTAAAACAGCAAATGCTTTGTCGAATTGTGGTAGTTCTTTTCATAAAGTAATCAAATTTGTCGATAAAGACTACTCATTAAAAGCACTCCTTGATACAGGCAGTGAAGTAACGCTACTTCGTTCGGATGAATTTATACAGCTAGGCTCGCCAACTTTGACAGGTCAAAAGACACCATTACGGGGTCTAGCAGAGAATGGTGTAGAGACGCTAGGAAGTTTTGTAGCCAAAATCGCATTTGATGAGAATATTTTTGAGGAAGTAATTCATGTCATCTCAGACAGATTTCTTTCGATGCCAATGATTTTGGGACAAAACATTTTCAATAACACCCAAATTGTGGTTACTCCTGGAGATGTTCAAGTTAAGAAACTCGATAATATGCTAGAATGTTTTGCAATAGGCCAAGATGCAGAAATTGAACTTAAAATAGAGAATGAAAAGTACAGAAGAGAAATTAAGGAAATTGTAGACGGATACGAACCTGTAAAAGATGGCAAGAATAATTTTGAAATGAAAATTATTTTAAAAGATGAGAAACCAATCTTTCAACACCCTCGCCGACTTTCACCATTGGAGAAGGAAGTGGTAAACTCGCAAATAGAAGAATGGCTTCATAAAGAGATAATAAGACCTAGTTTATCCGAATTCGCTAGCCCTATTGTCTTAGTTTCGAAAAAAGATGGTTCTAAGCGCCTTTGTGTAGACTATCGAAAATTGAATAGGCAAGTCATTAGAGATCACTTTCCTCTCCCTCTAATCGAAGACCAGGTTGATCAGTTGTGTGGTGCAAAAATATTTAGTACCTTAGACCTTGAAAATGGCTTTTTTCATGTTTCGGTAGAAGAAAACAGCAGAAAGTATACTTCCTTTGTGACGCCAAGTGGCCAGTATGAGTTCTTACGAATGCCTTTCGGCCTTTGCACCTCACCAACTATATTTCAAAAGTATATTATTTCTATTTTCCAACCACTCATCAAGGAAAAAATAATTATTATTTATATGGACGACTTCATCGTAACTGCCAAAAACTATACAGATGCTATAGAAAATTTAAGAAGAGTTTTTGAGATGGCAAGACAGCACGGTCTTAGATTTAAATGGAGCAAATGTCGCTTTTTATGCACAAAAATAGAGTATTTGGGTTACGAAATTTCAAATGGACACATTAGTCCATCTTTGCTAAAAGTAAAGGCTGTGAAGTTTTTCCCTGAACCGAAGAGCATTAAGAATGTCCAAAGCTTCTTAGGATTGTCAGGATATTTTAGAAAATTCGTTCATAACTATGGAGTCCTAGCAAAACCATTGAGTGATCTATTGAAGAAAGATGTCAAATTTAGGTTTGGAGATGAGCAGAGGGAAGCTTTTGTACGAATTAAAGAAGCTTTGTCACAGCAACCAACGCTGGCTATCTACAATCCTGAGGCCGAGACTGAACTGCATACTGATGCATCGAAAATTGGCTTTGGAGCAATTCTTTTGCAGAGATGTAGCGAAGATTGTATGTTCCATCCGGTATGCTACTTTAGCCGCAAAACTACTCCGCAACAAGAGAAATTCAGTAGCTATGAGCTGGAAGTCTTAGCAATTGTTGCTGCTCTTAAAAAGTTTAGAGTTTATCTTCTGGGACTAAGTTTCAAAATAATTACTGATTGTGCAGCATTTAAAATGACAATGGAGAAAAAAGATTTAGCTCCTAGGATTGCAGGATGGGCTTTGCTATTGCAGGATTATAACTACAAGCTAGAACATCGAGCAGGAACAAAGATGAGGCATGTTGACGCACTCAGTCGCAATCCATTTGTTATGAGTGTGCATAGTGAGGTCGTTGATAGGATAAAAGGAGGACAGAGTAAAGATGAAAGGATTTATCTTATTTTGAAAATTCTGGAACGAGGGCCTTACAAAAATTTTGTGTCAGAAAATGGAATTTTATATGAGGAAAATAATCAGGGAGAGAGATTGATGTGTGTCCCAAAATGTATGGAAAAGGAGTTTATAAAGAGGGCACACGAACAAGGTCATTTTTCCGTGAAGAAAGTCGAAGAGATAGTAAGAAGAGGATATTCGATTCCAAACCTTCGTGAAAAAATTGAGAGATGTCGCCAAAGCTGCATTCAATGTATTTTGGCGGAAAAGAAGCAAGGAAAACAAGAAGGTTTTCTTTATCCTATACCAAAGGAGGACCGTCCTTTACATACTTTCCACTTGGATCATTTAGGACCCCTCTCAGCTACAGGGAAACAATATAAGTACATTTTTGTCGTTGTAGATGGTTTTAGCAAATTTGTTTGGATCTACCCTACGAAAACGTTGTGCACAGTTGAGGTTTTGAGTAAGCTTCGTCTTCAAAGTTCTATTTTTGGTAACCCAGATAGAGTGATCACCGACAAAGGAACTGCATTTACCTCTAATAGTTTTGAGGATTATTGTCAGGAAGAAGGTATAAAACATGTGAAGATAACAACGGGAGTTCCACGGGGCAACGGACAGGTTGAAAGGATTAATAGAACTATAATACCAATATTAACAAAATTGTCATTGGAAAATCCTAAAGAATGGTTCAAATTTACTAACAAAGTCCAACAATTCTTAAATTCTAGCATCAGCAGAAGTACGCAAAGATGTCCTTTTGAAATAATGTTTGGAGTAAAAATGCGAAACAAAGAAGACGTAAGGATTGCCGAAGTTGTAGCTGACGAATTTTTAGAAATTTTCAACGAAGAACGAGACAACATACGCGAGAAGGCCAGAGAAGAAATCGACAAAATTCAAAAAGAAAACACTAAAAATTTCAACAAGAAGAGGAAACCCGCTCAAGCATACAATATTGGCGACCTTGTTGCTATACGCCGCACGCAATTTGGTAATCTTATAAAAATTCATAATAAATTTTTTGGTCCTTATAGGGTGACGAATGTTGGCCTTAATGATCGTTACGATGTTGCAAAAGTTGGAGAGTCAACAGAAGGCCCCAAGAAAACTAGCAGCAGCGCCGACAACATGAAGCCATGGGTCCCTTATGATGACAGTTCAGACGAAGATGATGACCACAGCAGCGAAGATGAGGAATAAGATTCCCAAAGTTACCCCTGAGATGACCGAGATGCCTAGATGATAATGCCGAGATGAATTTACCCGACCAGACTAATGATGATACAACAATTTGAGATACCTGTGTTCATAACTACCATAACATTCACCTGCCTGAGAAAATATTGAAATTGACAACCTGAGATGATACGGAAGTCTTTTTTGATTGAGATGACAGCAGCTATTCTGAGACGACTTTACTTTAGATGATACGAGAATACTTACCTGTTTTAGATGATAAACTTTCAACATTATGAAATACCTACAAAGACGATACTCTTTAGATTCATTGGATTCACCGAGGCGTTGAACCAAAGGATGGCCGGGTTGTAGGTCTTATAATCTGGCAATACTACAGATACCTGGAAACCTTACGATATTGCGAAGAAGTTTACGAAGAAGATGAATAATTTTACCAAAGAAGAAAACCAACCTGAGATCTCGCAGAAGATTGCTCGATCTCTTTGCCGCCAACCTTCAACAGATAGAGACGACCCCGAAGAATACCACTCACCGCGAATCGCACTAAATTTAATATTTTAACTTAATTTACTTAAAACTAACTTACATAAATTGAATTGTTTAATTATTTTTATTAATAAACTACTTTTTATAACGTTTTGGAACGTGTTTTAACCTCTACATCTATTAACTCACAGTGTAATACGTAGTGTAATATTTCAGAGGTACCTACCTATCAGACGTTGTTCAACTATAGATACCATTTGTTATGTAGTTAAGTTCTATATCACCCCTCAATTTCTTTGTAGTTTTAACAAATTTAAAAACTAGATTTCTCACAAATACCAAAAAAAAAACACAAATATTCACCATACGAAAGTCGTTTTAATAAAAGGCCAGTAAAACGACACGGCTCTAAAAAGACATGTGGCGTTTCACTAAAACAACTACCGTAAAAGTGGTGAGAATAGTGAAGAGCGGAGAGAACGCTTAACTTTTAGTTCCATTCAAACGCCAACTGTGCCGTTGATTATGAAAATGGACTAATAGATAATTATATTTTGGATTAGCCGCGTTTTAAGTTTAAAGAGTGCACTCCAAGCCAAAGTTTAAGCTCAAGAAACACACTACATCCCACGGGTAGTAAGGGAGGCGATTGAAATAAAACGCAATCCAAGTTTCTAATCGAGATGATAGTTTTAAGCTTTCACGTTCTTGGGATCTCATCATTAACACCTTACCTTCATCCCAGTTCAAAGTTAAAACAACCTACGATGTAGTGGGCATAGTTTGCTCCCAACAACCTGCGCCTCAACAACATCACCATCATGATATAGAACCGCCTACGCACAGCAACAACCTGCGTAGTCAATCAAGTACATCTTAACATTTTAGTTTTTAACTAGCGTTGCCATGGTTGTAGCACTTGCAGAAGGGCGAGAGGGGTCGCCATAAGAAGCAGGCTTAGACCCAAAATACATTGGCCTATAAAGCGAGAACCAGATATCGGATTCAACACACTGGAGACTATAGGGCCACATCATTGATTTTCCCCCCACCCCACTCCCAGACATGCTTAGGGTGGCAAAAAGTGTGGACATTTATAAAGTATAAAAAGTTTTTTCTTTTAAATTGAATTTTGTTTTGTTTTATTTTGTTTAATATGTATTCCTCATCCTCGGGTGGTATTTCATCAAGTGGAGCAAAGCCATCCTCTATTTCGTACAAAATTTCTAGGATCTTTTCCACGAAAGATGGAATTCTCCCTCAACAGCATCTTAATATAAAATTTCAATGGCTCTCAGTTTGCTGAAGTTGAAATCTCTTTCCTTTTCAAGAATCAAGACCTTCCACTTTCATATTCAGTCTCAGTTCCATCATCTGAGTGTATAGTTCCTCAATTTATTGATTTGATACTTTATCCACTGACTATGCAGTCTTCTTAGCATAGATAAACAAATAAAGATGGGAAACTTTCGTACGTTTCACCCCCCAAAACCCATTTGTTTACATTGTTGTTTTTGTAATTTCACTCGTGTCGATGAATAGATGTGAATTGCAACAACAATTTAACGCGGTGAGTTTGTTTTGTTTTGACAGTTCGATTTTTTTTTCCAAACTCGGTGATATTTTTCTTCAGTGCGTCTAAAAAAAACAAATAATATGTTAAAATAATAAATAAAATAACTAATTATCCTTCGTCTACTGGTGTCCTTATTGCCAATGATTTATTCGGCGTATAATTTGAATTCAGCCTATGGAAACTGGTTCCCTGGATGCAAGACGCTCATCCAACAGGCAATGGCTAAGATCAGGCAAATCCAGCATTGTTTTGTTGAAGGAGCGCATCAGGAAAGGAAGGGCTGGACAGAAACGTTTGGGGTAGCTGGCCAAGTGGAAAACTGCTGAAGAAGGATCCATTGGAAGTTTATTTGTTGGATTTCCCCAACATTGAAATCAAATGTTCTGAAATACAATTGCCTTTCCAGGCGTGTAAAGAAGTTTAGTGATCTTATTTTGAAGGCAACCGAACCTCCAATGATGTTGTTCAATCTTTACGATGATTAACTGAAAACCATTTCGTCCTACACAGCTTTCAGTCGATTTATTTTGATCACCAGAGCCTCGAACGTAAAACACCGAACGAACAAAGATCATTCTGAAGCCAGATAAAACAACAACCACAGAAGTTCATCACATTTGGCCAACGTTGCAATAAATTTATATGAAATTCTTGCAAGTGCTGGATACAAAGCGTTGTCATTTCAAAACTACTTGGTGGATTTTGATGGTTGAAGCGGTTTTTAGCCTTAATTTAAACCTTCTAAGTTATTTTAAAAAATATTTCCAATTTAAACAAAAATTTCGAAAAATTTGCCCATAGAACTAGTATCATCATATTCTTATTGAGATTCGAAAAAAGACGAAAATAGTTTTTTGAGACAATTTTTTGAAATCTTTGCTCGAATTGGAAATGGTTTTTGAGATAAGTTAGAATACCTTAATTAAGACTAAGAACCGTTTCAATAATCAAAATCCGGCAAGTAGTTTTGAAATGGCAACGTTTTGTATCCAGCACTTGCAAGAATTTCATATGAATTTCTTGCAAGTGTTAAATACAAAGCGTTGTCATTTCAAAACTACTTGGTGGATTTTGATGGTTGAAGCGGTTTTTAGCCTTAATTTAAACCTTCTAAGTTATTTTAAAAAATATTTCCAATTTAAACAAAAATTTCGAAAAATTTGCCCATAGAACTAGTATCATCATATTCTTATTGAGATTCGAAAAAAGACGAAAATAGTTTTTTGAGACAATTTTTTGAAATCTTTGCTCGAATTGGAAATGGTTTTTGAGATAAGTAAGAATACCTTAATTAAGACTAAGAACCGTTTCAATAATCAAAATCCGGCAAGTAGTTTTGAAATGGCAACGTTTTGTATCCAGCACTTGCAAGAATTTCATATGAATTTCTTGCAAGTGTTAAATACAAAGCGTTGTCATTTCAAAACTACTTGGTGGATTTTGATGGTTGAAGCGGTTTTTAGCCTTAATTTAAACCTTCTAAGTTATTTTAAAAAATATTTCCAATTTAAACAAAAATTTCGAAAAATTTGCCCATAGAACTAGTATCATCATATTCTTATTGAGATTCGAAAAAAGACGAAAATAGTTTTTTGAGACAATTTTTTGAAATCTTTGCTCGAATTGGAAATGGTTTTTGAAATAGCTTAGAAGACCTTAATTAAGACTAAGGACCGTTTCAATAATTAAAATCCGGCAAGTAGTTTTGAAATGGCAACGTTTTGTATCCAGCACTTGCAAGAATTTCATATAAATTTCTTGCAAGTGTTAAATACAAAGCGTTGTCATTTCAAAACTACTTCGTGGATTTTGATTATTGAAACGGTTCTTAGTCTTAATTAAGGTATTCTAACTTATTTCAAAAACCATTTCCAATTCGAGCAAAGATTTCAAAAAATTGTCTCAAAAAACTATTTTCGTCTTTTTTCGAATCTCAATAAGAATATGATGATACTAGTTCTATGGGCAAATTTTTCGAAATTTTTGTTTAAATTGGAAATATTTTTTAAAATAACTTAGAAGGTTTAAATTAAGGCTAAAAACCGCTTCAACCATCAAAATCCACCAAGTAGTTTTGAAATGACAACGCTTTGTATTTAACACTTGCAAGAAATTCATATGAAATTCTTGCAAGTGCTGGATACAAAACGTTGCCATTTCAAAACTACTTGCCGGATTTTGATTATTGAAACGGTTCTTAGTCTTAATTAAGGTATTCTTACTTATCTCAAAAACCATTTCCAATTCGAGCAAAGATTTCAAAAAATTGTCTCAAAAAACTATTTTCGTCTTTTTTCGAATCTCAATAAGAATATGATGATACTAGTTCTATGGGCAAATTTTTCGAAATTTTTGTTTAAATTGGAAATATTTTTTAAAATAACTTAGAAGGTTTAAATTAAGGCTAAAAACCGCTTCAACCATCAAAATCCACCAAGTAGTTTTGAAATGACAACGCTTTGTATTTAACACTTGCAAGAAATTCATATGAAATTCTTGCAAGTGCTGGATACAAAACGTTGCCATTTCAAAACTACTTGCCGGATTTTGATTATTGAAACGGTTCTTAGTCTTAATTAAGGTATTCTAACTTATCTCAAAAACCATTTCCAATTCGAGCAAAGATTTCAAAAAATTGTCTCAAAAAACTATTTTCGTCTTTTTTCGAATCTCAATAAGAATATGATGATACTAGTTCTATGGGCAAATTTTTCGAAATTTTTGTTTAAATTGGAAATATTTTTTAAAATAACTTAGAAGGTTTAAATTAAGGCTAAAAACCGCTTCAACCATCAAAATCCACCAAGTAGTTTTGAAATGACAACGCTTTGTATCCAGCACTTGCAAGAATTTCATATAAATTTATTGCAACGTTGGCCAAATGTGATGAACTTCTGTGGTTGTTGTTTTATCTGGCTTCAGAATGATCTTTGTTCGTTCGGTGTTTTACGTTCGAGGCTCTGGTGATCAAAATAAATCGACTGAAAGCTGTGTAGGACGAAATGGTTTTCAGTTAATCATCGTAAAGATTGAACAACATCATTGGAGGTTCGGTTGCCTTCAAAATAAGATCACTAAACTTCTTTACACGCCTGGAAAGGCAATTGTATTTCAGAACATTTGATTTCAATGTTGGGGAAATCCAACAAATAAGCTTCCAATGGATCCTTCTTCAGCAGTTTTCCACTTGGCCAGCTACCCCAAACGTTTCTGTCCAGCCCATCCTTTCCTGATGCGCTCCTTCAACACAAACAATGCTGGATTTGCCTGATCTTAGCCATTGCCTGTTGGATGAGCGTCTTGCATCCAGGGAACCAGTTTCCATAGGCAGAATTCAAATTATACGCCGAATAAATCATTGGCAATCAGGACACCAGTAGACGAAGGATAATTAGACATTTTATTTATTATTTTAACATATTATTTGTTTTTTTTAGACGCACTGAAGAAAAATATCACCGAGTTTGGGAAAAAAATGACGTTTCAAAATTCACCTCGGAACTATTGGGATGCGTTTGAAATATTGTTCCTAGAGGTGCGGTCGCACTTTTTTTAATATCTCTGTTCTGTTTTTGTATTCTGCATTGACTCTATTATAATAATATGTTAAAAAAACTTATTTCGAGAAAATTTGTTTGAAATTGTCTTATTTAAAAATGAAAATTTGTATGAGTAATGAGATGATTTCGTATCGAATTTGGAAATTTTCATCGAAATCACCTCATTTGGTCTAATGAAAACGTAGTATTACGATGATTTTATTATACGTTGCATGAATAAATAGAATACCCTTATTATTATAGTTAAATGACCAATTGAATTAAAACTCTTAAGCTGGCCATAAGCAACACAGTCATCCGATCCATTTGGCTCAGTTGGATTTAAGATGGGCTGAAAATCCTAAATGTGATAGTAACCAATTACATGCTTGAGCCGTCGTTGAACCTCAGCAGAAACACGAATCAAAATTTTAACCACGTTTGTCCCTAGTCATTGTTCACGAATAGAATGTAAACAGGGCCTGATCTGGCAGGCGTGGGGGGCAAACCAGGAATTTTCCCCCGGTGGCAAAAGTTGAGGGCGGTAAAATTGAAAATTTAGGGTGGAGGCGGCTACAAAAAAACTTTGTTTTTATTTTTAACTGATCGAAGCATACAAAATAGGTGTGTTTCGGACGAAAAAATAGCATCGGGGCTTAGTGACGCAATCACAGAAAAAATGGAGTTTCCATGCAAACTAACGATAACATTTATGAAATTCGTGCCGGTATTGTATTTTGTATCAGGGTCTGAGACCCTTTGCACCATTTGTAATCAATCTCAGATATACAAATCATTACATTAAATCGGAGATACTTTTATCTTGAATATTCTATCTATGAGACACTAAGCTATAGCTTGCATTAATAAGAATATTGTCTTCAAGAATATCATAGATTAATAAATTGATGATCGTTAGGTATAATAGATTAATTAATAAATACCAACCTTAAATATTGGCTGACAATAATAAGAAATATATGTGTGCTCGGATGCTAAACTGAATATAAATTATAAAATGACTGACTAGCTTTAAGCGTCACCATATTCACTAATACAAGCAATATAGAAACGAAGTAATACAAACTAACATAAATGTATTAAAATTTTAATTTTCACAACTATAATTACTAATTTTGAGTTTTTGCTACGGTTTGATTTAATATAATTGAAATTGAAAGTAAACTTTGGCTACACAACACCGCAGGTCAACATCTTACACCCAATGATGATCTAATCAAACAGAAAACCGTCGCAAAAATTCAAAATAATAATAGTTTGAAAATAAAATTTTAATAAATTTAGATCATTTTTTTTAAATAATTTTTTTCAAAAAATTGTATGTATGTATTTGTATTGTCTACACACTGACAGGTATGTTTGTTAACGTGAAATTTCTTCTTCTAATATATGTGCACCGGAATCAGCAAGTTAAACTTGCTGAACCACAGTTCAAAATTTTAAGCACTTTTTAACAACATGGCCCTTAAGGCTTTACTACATTGGCCACTTTTTGCAAAATTACGACAGTAAAAATATTTTTTTCCCGCTAGCGCAGTTGTTTTGTGAAAAAAAATACGAATTGTTTTTTAAACCAAAATTTAAGCTTTCTGCATCATTTTAATATGTTTTCCAATAAGAAACATTATCTAAAAATGAGTTTGAAAATGTTCACTTTTATACTTTTTCACTTTCTTGGCCAATGTAGTTAAGGCTTTAGTCTGCTAGTACCCGATAACTTTTGAGTGGTGAAAGTCATGACTCAAAAGAGTCCTCTTGTAACAGCAGACTTAAATTTGGAAATTCATCAGCTATTTGTTGAATATGATTTGTTATTACTTTTTAAACTCATAAAAGTTGTACAAACGTGGCTCATTATTTATTCTTTGGTTCAGAAATCGGTTAATTAAAATTGCTGAACCACTGATTTAAATTAACATACTTTATTTACGATTGAAAGATAACTAAAAGCAAAAACAAAATTCATTCAATAATTGTATTAAGGCTCCCCCAAACCAACGCGAAATCATAGCGAATCATTCGCAGTCAGTTTTTTGTATTCGTTTTGCATTGTGTATCTTTCATATTTTGCGTTATTGTGAATGATTTCGCGTCGAGGGCGAATGATTCGCGTTGGTTTGGGGGAGCCTTTATCCAGACAAATTTTGATAGTTCGTTTCTGTGGAGATCAAAAAACTAAGGGAGTATACAAGCAACAGCTGTGTTTTTTTGCATGTCCATATGGAGTTTGGCGAAAAAAACGACACCGGGACATTTCAACATTTTTGTTTACCTTTTGCATTCTGCCATTTTGTTTTGAATTATCTTACCAACAAACATTTGACATTTCTATATATGTAAATCATCGATAACACAACGATAATCGTAGTTTGGCATTAGCATTTTTATCGGGACAAAAGCTAACTCCAGATAATTATCTGGACTTATCTAACTCTATATGGACATAGTTGTTGTTGTACATGTTTAACATGTAAATTGTTTTGCTTTGCTGTCGTTTTTTTCACACAATTTTATTTGGACATGCAAAAAAAAAACTAACATATACAAATTTAAAGAAAAACTTATGTAACTTCATAATTCACAAACAAATTTTCTCCCACTTCGATTCAATTAACCTACATTTATTATTCAATTATTTATTACAAAAAATATTGTTGTTTCTTATTTTAGTACGCGTAAATATTAGAAGCCAATGCAATTTTAAAATAAAATGATATAAAGGGAAGTGAGCACTTAAAAATTCAGTTCACCCGCTTTTATACTTTACGAACATGTCCATGAGATTTTTAAAATAACTGACAAATTAAAAAAAAAAACGACGATTTGTGGTGAAAATCATAAAGTTGCACTAGTGTGCGTGTGGTAAAGGTTACTAGTGCAACTTTATGACATTCACCACGGTCTGAGCTTGTAGGCAAATCAGTTTGACAGCCGAAGATTCCCATCTTTATATTTTTTATCTATGCTTCTTAGGTACATCATAAGGCTGGCAAAACACGACAGAGCCGAAGAGCCAAATGGCCCCGCACCGATCCATTTCAATTTTCATCCATCTGAACTCTAACCGAACCAAATGGATCAGCTGGCTCGGTCGCGTATGACCAGCTTAAGATATTGGTTGCGATATACCCCGAGAGCTACTTACTGCACGTACACGTGGTTGGACCTTAGACAACAATCGGTCGCGTAGCAGCTGAACTTGATCCTTGTGTCGATGGCTCACTTATGAGTTTTCTAAAAGTGGGAATAGCATGGTCATGTTTGTACAGATTGTCCGCCATCGTTACATTTGTGGAATAAACGTTAACGACTTTTGTTAAGCTATTTCTTTATCTTAAAATACACTCAAGATTCTTATAGTTTTGTTAGTCTTTTTCATAAATACCAATTGAATATCTTATATGCATGCAAAAAAAAATGGAATCTAGATACAAAAGTATATAACAATCTAATGTTGTACTTACCATATTGTACTCGCTGAAACATTTCTGCTGAGCATTGAATCTTAAAGCTTTTTTTTCCATTTGTTTTTTTTATTTTTACTTTTATTTTTTCTTTTATTTCGATTTTTATTTTATTATTTTAAAATACCGCACGTGGAACTAATAGACTGAAACTGAAAATAAAAATGGATGTCGGGAACTTTCAAATCGATGACTTTTTTATTTTTTTAATTTGTCAGCAATGACATTTAACTGGGCTGTGAATTTCTGTCCAAAGAAATTTCTTGGACAGAAAATCACAGATAGGGGAAATGTTTTACTCTCTCGCAAGCTTTCTCTTTTGCGAAAAACTGTGAATTTTTTGAGTACGGGAACACGTTTTGGGCTGAAAATCACACAAATGCACAGAAAATCACAGAAAATCACAGAGTCTCAAAGTAAAGGAACAGACCTATTATTTTCAAATTTTGTTGGCCATTCTAAACGCACAAAAGACATAACTTTGTTCAAAATTTCATCTTTCGATGTTTCAATTGCAATATCGCTTGCATTCAAGGGTATATTACCCGCAATGTTAAAAAAATTTATTATATAACTAGATACTTCAGTTGGCTCATTCATAGGTAATCGCGATAACGCGTCAGCGTTGTTCATAGCGCTGCCTTTTCTATAAATAATTTTATAGTCGTATTGCGAAAGTATTAATGCCCATCTTTGTAATCTTGCCGCGGCTATGGCATTATTCTTTTTCTCGCCAAATATATTCTCAAGTGGTTTGTGGTAGCTGTGTTCACTTGGCCCGCAAAAGTCTCCATTTTTTTTTTTTTTTTCGTAAAAGATGACCATTTAAATGACCACTTTTGACCACCCTTTAACTTTTTTTGACCACCCACAGTTTTCGAGAAAATCGATTTTGAAAAATAGTGGGCCAAAAGAACGCTGCGCCTCAAAAATCGATTTTTTCAAATTTGATTAATGTTTTCGATAGATAATTTTTTGAACATAAATGACCACCCCTTAACTTTTTTTGACCACACTTAGAAATATTTTTTTTTGATTTTTGAAATTTTTTTTTTGATTTTTTTTTTCTGTATATTCCCTTTCCATTTTTTTAAATTTTCTCAATTTTTCTCTCTTTTCATCTCATCAAAATGATGTGTAAGAAAAATGTGTTCAATGGCAAACCTGGAAAGCTGAAAGATTTTTATATTCGCTGCATCGGAGTAATGACTATATGTGAAAACTTAAAGGATTTCAAAAGAATGCTCTTAGCGATTTTTATAGTCGCCCTTAGCGAATGTGATGGACAAGATGAAATTGGTCAGGATTTAATAAGCCAACAAAATGAAAATTATCTCTTTGACCGGATAAAGACACTCACATTTGAAAAGGACGACTACCAAAAGGACGACAGCACCGAATGGGAGCCTATTGACGATGAGCCATCAGAAGTTGACGATAGCATCCACACATTTATAGGAAACATTAAACGCAATGCTGAGACAGAAGCTGCAAACTGCATAGAATATCAGAGGCTGAACGCATATTATTTGCCGGAAATAGTTAACCCTCTTGTGAAGTTGGCGCTTTTTTTCCCCCTTTGGACGAATGTTATGAAGGATAAATTTTGCCCGCAGTACCATATAGCAACTTCATCAATAATTGAAGAATATTTCAAAGATGTAAAACATTCTGATTTGAGCAACTATAGTGGACCTATTCGAGCAGACAAATTCATCGTCACACACCTACGATCAATTGAAGCAACCTGTAAATTTGAAAGGGCAGCTTCAAAGCGGAAGGCAAAGCTCGACAAGACGGAATTAAATACTGAGGTGAAGAAAAAATGTGTATTCAAGTCCAAAAGCTTTGAATTAAATAATCATCTAAGCCAAATTGAGAATTGGAAAGGGAAGAATTCTAAGCTAGAAGTCCTGCTCGAAGAAGAAATTACATTTTTTGACAACAATGGTTCACAAACACAACAACTGGATGAACTATTACCGCGGATGCCTTTTAAACCAATTGATAATTGCACCATCAAATGTGATCTACCTAAAAAACCGAGGGGGAAGTATCTTACTCCGTCGATGGACATCCAACTGATTCATAATAGGTACCTATTAAGAAAAGTAGACCCAAAAATCTATTTTCTTATTTAAAATTTTGTTCTTATTTATTTATCAGGCCACTCAGAAGAAAACAAAATTTAATTCTTCGTAATGGTAATAGCCTGGGACCAGCGTGGATTTGTTCAAGACTTGTAAAAATAAAAAACACTTGCCCTTTTGATTCCGTGGTTGAACTGCTGTCGACAGCTTACATCGACAACAAAAACTATAAGGAGAAAATTGACAGCTTAAAAGACAACAATTTGACTCTTCTTCTGATGGAAAAATATGTGAATAATGGGCCAACAACGCAACTCTACCAACAAAGAGCATCAATTTTATCGACCATTTATACATGCGAAAATAATGTTTTGGATTGCAAGGACAATGCTACTTTCCTCACCAGCCAAATTTTGCAAGACGCGCCAAGTTGCTCCCAAGTAAAAACTTGTGAAAATTGCGGATCGGAGCCATTGCTGAGGACATCCATCGAAGTCGACCATACCGCTGTATCAAAATTGGAAATACAAGATTTCATTGCTGATTACTTTCTTGACCGGACATCAATATGCAAAAAATGCAATAATATCTGCATAACAAAAATTTATCCAGGGATGCACGTATTATTAGATTTTGAATTTGCACTCGACAGCGAGTTTCATCGAGAGATATACCCTGATGCACCTGATAAAATTAATATATCTGATGTACCAAAGAAAGTCATCATCAAAGAAAAGAGCTATATTTTAAACGGCTTGATTGGATATCTTCCTCCATACACCCAAGATGAAGTTGGGCATTACATTGCAGTATGTCGAAGGGTAACTGACTATTGGGAGATACATGACGACCGCTGCCTAGAGATCGAAAGAATTATTAACTCTCAAAAATATGCAATTAAAGCAACCCTTGTATTGTATTCAGAAATTTAAAATTACCGAAAGTTAAAAATAAAATGTTATATGCATGTATAAATCTTTGAAAAATGGTTGTATGTATTTCAATATTTTCTTAAATCTTTCACAAAGTTGCTCTTCGGCTTTCTCTTTCAAAAAAAAAAACAAAGCTTAAGCTATTTTGAATATCTCTCAAAATTCGAAAAAAAAAACTTTTTGATAAGTGAGAGTAATTTTGAAGGGTGGTCATTTTAGATAATTGAGTTTTTCACAATGGTCATCTTTCAAAATTCGAAAAAAAAATACTTTTTGATAAGTTAGAGTAATTTTGAAGGGTGGTCATTTTAGATAATTGAGTTTTTCACAATGGTCATCTTTCAAAATTCGAAAAAAAATACTTTTTGATAAGTTAGAGTAATTTTGAAGGGTGGTCATTTTAGATAATTGAGTTTTTCACAATGGTCATCTTTCAAAATTCGAAAAAAAATACTTTTTGATAAGTTAGAGTAATTTTGAAGGGTGGTCATTTTAGATAATTGAGTTTTTCACAATGGTCATCTTTCAAAATTCGAAAAAAAATACTTTTTGATAAGTTAGAGTAATTTTGAAGGGTGGTAATTTTAGATAATTGAGTTTTTCACAATGGTCATCTTTCAAAATTCGAAAAAAAAATACTTTTTGATAAGTTAGAGTAATTTTGAAGGGTGGTCATTTTAGATAATTGAGTTTTTCACAATGGTCATCTTTCAAAATTCGAAAAAAAATACTTTTTGATAAGTTAGAGTAATTTTGAAGGGTGGTCATTTTAGATAATTGAGTTTTTCACAATGGTCATCTTTCAAAATTCGAAAAAAAATACTTTTTGATAAGTTAGAGTAATTTTGAAGGGTGGTCATTTTAGATAATTGAGTTTTTCACAATGGTCATCTTTCAAAATTCTAAAAAAAATACTTTTTGATAAGTTAGAGTAATTTTGAAGGGTGGTCATTTTAGATAATTGAGTTTTTCACAATGGTCATCTTTCAAAATTCGAAAAAAAATACTTTTTGATAAGTTAGAGTAATTTTGAAGGGTGGTGATTTTAGATAATTGAGTTTTTCACAATGGTCATCTTTCAAAATTCGAAAAAAAATACTTTTTGATAAGTTAGAGTAATTTTGAAGGGTGGTCATTTTAGATAATTGAGTTTTTCACAATGGTCATCTTTCAAAATTCGAAAAAAAACACATTTTGATAAGTTAGAGTAATTTTGAAGGGTGGTCATTTTAGATAATTGAGTTTTTCACAATGGTCATCTTTCAAAATTCGAAAAAAAATACTTTTTGATAAGTTAGAGTAATTTTGAAGGGTGGTCATTTTAGATAATTGAGTTTTTCACAATGGTCATCTTTCAAAATTCGAAAAAAAAATACTTTTTGATAAGTTAGAGTAATTTTGAAGGGTGGTCATTTTAGATAATTGAGTTTTTCACAATGGTCATCTTTCAAAATTCGAAAAAAAATACTTTTTGATAAGTTAGAGTAATTTTGAAGGGTGGTCATTTTAGATAATTGAGTTTTTCACAATGGTCATCTTTCAAAATTCGAAAAAAAATACTTTTTGATAAGTTAGAGTAATTTTGAAGGGTGGTCATTTTAGATAATTGAGTTTTTCACAATGGTCATCTTTCAAAATTCGAAAAAAAATACTTTTTGATAAGTTAGAGTAATTTTGAAGGGTGGTCATTTTAGATAATTGAGTTTTTCACAATGGTCATCTTTCAAAATTCGAAAAAAAATACTTTTTGATAAGTTAGAGTAATTTTGAAGGGTGGTCATTTTAGATAATTGAGTTTTTCACAATGGTCATCTTTCAAAATTCGAAAAAAAATACTTTTTGATAAGTTAGAGTAATTTTGAAGGGTGGTCATTTTAGATAATTGAGTTTTTCACAATGGTCATCTTTCAAAATTCGAAAAAAAATACTTTTTGATAAGTTAGAGTAATTTTGAAGGGTGGTCATTTTAGATAATTGAGTTTTTCACAATGGTCATCTTTCAAAATTCGAAAAAAAATACTTTTTGATAAGTTAGAGTAATTTTGAAGGGTGGTCATTTTAGATAATTGAGTTTTTCACAATGGTCATCTTTCAAAATTCGAAAAAAAATACTTTTTGATAAGTTAGAGTAATTTTGAAGGGTGGTCATTTTAGATAATTGAGTTTTTCACAATGGTCATCTTTCAAAATTCGAAAAAAAATACTTTTTGATAAGTTAGAGTAATTTTGAAGGGTGGTCATTTTAGATAATTGAGTTTTTCACAATGGTCATCTTTCAAAATTCGAAAAAAAATACTTTTTGATAAGTTAGAGTAATTTTGAAGGGTGGTGATTTTAGATAATATAGTTTTTCACAATGGTCATCTTTCAAAATTCGAAAAAAAATACTTTTTGATAAGTTAGAGTAATTTTGAAGGGTGGTCATTTTAGATAATTGAGTTTTTCACAATGGTCATCTTTCAAAATTCTAAAAAAAATACTTTTTGATAAGTTAGAGTAATTTTGAAGGGTGGTCATTTTAGATAATTGAGTTTTTCACAATGGTCATCTTTCAAAATTCGAAAAAAAATACTTTTTGATAAGTTAGAGTAATTTTGAAGGGTGGTCATTTTAGATAATTGAGTTTTTCACAATGGTCATCTTTCAAAATTCGAAAAAAAATACTTTTTGATAAGTTAGAGTAATTTTGAAGGGTGGTCATTTTAGATAATTGAGTTTTTCACAATGGTCATCTTTCAAAATTCGAAAAAAAATACTTTTTGATAAGTTAGAGTAATTTTGAAGGGTGGTCATTTTAGATAATTGAGTTTTTCACAATGGTCATCTTTCAAAATTCGAAAAAAAATACTTTTTGATAAGTTAGAGTAATTTTGAAGGGTGGTCATTTTAGATAATTGAGTTTTTCACAATGGTCATATTTCAAAATTCGAAAAAAAATACTTTTTGATAAGTTAGAGTAATTTTGAAGGGTGGTCATTTTAGATAATTGAGTTTTTCACAATGGTCATCTTTCAAAATTCGAAAAAAATACTTTTTGATAAGTTAGAGTAATTTTGAAGGGTGGTCATTTTAGATAATTGAGTTTTTCACAATGGTCATCTTTCAAAATTCTAAAAAAAATACTTTTTGATAAGTTAGAGTAATTTTGAAGGGTGGTCATTTTAGATAATTGAGTTTTTCACAATGGTCATCTTTCATAATTCGAAAATTTAAAAAAATGGAAAGGGAATATACAGAAAAAAAAAATCAAAAAAAAAATTTCAAAAATCAAAAAAAAATATTTCTAAGTGTGGTCAAAAAAAGTTAAGGGGTGGTCATTTATGTTCAAAAAATTATCTATCGAAAACATAAATCAAATTTGAAAAAATCGATTTTTGAGGCGCAGCGTTCTTTTGGCCCACTATTTTTCAAAATCGATTTTCTCGAAAACTGTGGGTGGTCAAGAAAAGTTAAAGGGTGGTCAAAAGTGGTCATTTAAATGGTCATCTTTTACGAAAAAAAAAAAAAAAATGGAGACTTTTGCGGGCCAAGTGAACACAGCTGTTTGTGGTCGCTATAAATTACGATTTTACGTCCGTATATATATTTATGAAATCGTTTCACACTGAAAATCACCGGAAGAGCTTCTCGCTCTATTTAGGAATAATTTTTTTCTGAACTTGATAAAGTGCTCGACACAAGCATAATAGGACGTTCTTCACCATTATTCTCAATGTGAAATAATACACCCCCAACACCATATGAGCTAGCATCACAAACAATTCCTAGGGGCTTATCTGGCGAATAGTGTACTAACATTATTATCATCGTACAACCAACACTTACTTTCGTTAAAAACCTTTTCGCAATCTTGATTCCCATCAAAATATTTGTCTTTTCTCAAGAGTTCATACAAGGGTGCTAATCGAGAAGAAAGATTTGGAATAAACTTATATTATTATAAAAGTTCAGCAAACCCAAATATGCTTTTAACGAGGTAATATCAAAAGCAGCAGGAGCGTCTACTATTGCCTTCATCATATCTGCCTTCGGATGAATGCCATCCCCATTTATCTCATGACCTAGATATTCAACCGATGATTTAAAAAATTGGTACTTGTCGATACGTACTTTAACGTTTAGTTGATTAAACCTGCGCAAAACCTCCCACAAATTCATCTTACAATCATCCAATGTTTTACCACCAATGATGATGTCATCGATATAGCCTCTGACATGCTTAAGACCCTTCAAACTGGAAAATTGAAGGTGCACTTTTTATTCCGAACAGAAGCCTAGTGTACTGAAACAAGCCTTTGTCAGTGTTAATTGTAACGTATTTTTGCCACTGTTCAGATAACGCAACTTGTTGGAATGCCCCTGCCAAATCAAGAGTACGAAAGAAGGAACAACCTTCAAAACTACACAAAATATAGTCGATTCGTGGAATTGGGTAATGATCAACCCTAACATACCTGTTTATTGTCGACTTACAGTCCATGCAAATTCGTATGGTTCCATCTTTTTTTTCCACCACGTGGGCGTGGCCCACTCGCAATATCTAACAGGTTTTAGAATGCCTACTTCAACTAGCCTTCCCAGCTCTTTCTCAACCTTTTCACGCAATCCATACGGAACCGTATATGGTATACGAAAAATTGGGGATACGTTAACATCAAGCACAATCTCTGCAACGTGATCCTTAATTATCCCAAAATAATTACTATCGAACACTGACGGAAAAGCTTTCAAAATGTCGTGTCTTATCTCATCACGTGGTTGGACAATAGGTACTATTTACCTTGAAATTATTCCTCCAGTCTTTAAAAAGCGTGTTCAACCAATTCCTTCCCAAAAGAGGGGTAAATTGCTTACGGATCTAACCACAACCAAATCCAAGTTATATATTTTGTCTTCAAAAATACCGTTCACCACAACAGCAATAACTCCAACAACAACAACATTTTCACCTGTAATTACATTAAGCGTTTTATGTAATGGCTTCAGCTTGCAACTTTTAAATAACTTTAAGAACATGCATTCAGAAACGATAGAGAGACAGGCTCCAGAATCAACTTCCATGTCAATTTTAATATTATTTACAATCAATGAAATGATTAGAGGTTGTTCATACTCGCAACCTAAAGAATTTATTGCAATATTACCTAAAGTTAAATTTGATAACAATTGTTGTTCACTATCAACGTGATTGACTGTTTTATAATTTTTAGTCTTTATATCTACTGTTAGTATTTGCATGCCTTACTCTATTTTATCCACACTCATATGCATAGTGACCTTCTTGCTGACATCGAAAGCACGTGATTTTTTCGCTGGACCTTCTCGGTCGTGATGACGCACGGTTAGCTTCTTGATCGTGGTGTCTCCTTTTGCTCCTCGAGGCGATGCGTCGATTATTAGAATTTCCCATTCTAAATCTGTTCCGCCCAATCCAATTCCAAAGATGGAAATGTCGATTGGATATCTTTCACATCTTTCTGAGTTGATTCCATAGTTTGCGCAGCTTCGAATATTTCATTTAGGAGTCTTCTCTGGATATCAGCGCTTCTTTGAGACCAAATGTCACACAGTGCCTGATCCAAAAAGGTACCATATTCACAGTTTTCGGCAATAGATTTTAGCTCCACAGCTAAATCTTGTAACGTTTCGCCATCTCTTAGATTTCGGGACATAAATTTGAAGCGCTCTGCTCTCACACTTAGTTTCGGCTTAAAATACTGCTTCATTACCTTTATGAATTCGTCATAGGTAAAATCCTATTCTGATTTTGGCGCAATAAGTGTCCGAAGAATTTTATATAAATCTCCTCCTACATAGGACATAAAAATGGACACCTTTTGCTTCTCCTCTGGCACAGATTCACCAATTCCATTTAACACAAAAATATGCTTTAAACGATCTGCATATTGTTCAAAATCGTCTTCATCGATTATAAATGGATCAATATTTCCACGAAAATTTGCGACACTCATTATATTAGCTATAGCTTTTTTTTAGGTTTTTCATCTGTCATTTAATCGTTTTATTTTATTTCTTTTCCTTTAGTTATAGTAACGTGTACCTCATCTCTTGACTTTGAAACAGTTTCACACACGATTCAATGTCTCATAGCACATGATTTTGTTACGGGTTCTTGTTTTTTTTTCTTTTTAATTAATGATCATTAAAAAAATCGAACGATCCTCGTTGCCAAATATGATATGTAAGTACAAAGTAAAAAGCAGTCAATGATAAGAGCTATGATCTTATTTATTAGAGGTAACTTACAAGACCGAGACTTAAACGTTATTACAGACTTAAGCTAATTGTTATTTATTTCTATATTCTCTTATACTTAATAATTCTACATAATATTAGGATCTAGGGGTTATGCATACAGCACACTATACATATCACCCCTATAGGAATCACACCCCTTCCATATGGACGAATTTGGGCTTCAGATAGTCTTTTTTTTAACCCGATTTGTATACTCAATGGCATGAAGATACGTAACATACAGTTCCCACCCCACCGACGAGCTAGGATGTGCTTTAGCATGCCTCGCTGCCGTAGCCTGGACACCCTCTCCTTCCTGCTGCCAGGACAAGCCTCATGTTCCTGTATACATAAGGTGACCATACATCCCGCTTTTGGCGGGACAGTCCCGCTTTCGAACTATGTGTCCCGCTGTCCCCAATGGAAAAAAATCGATCTCAAAGGTAATGATGCTTCAAATGAACGAAGTTTATTCAAGAAATTCTTTGCAAGAAAAAACAAAACAGGGAAACTTCAATATCCTCCATGAGAAAAATATTAACCCTCGTTTCGGCTCATGGATGTATTCCTTTAGAATCATCAGAAAACCTCAGCTCTTTGTTCCCTCCTCCATGGAAAAGACACTTGCTATCCATCGACACCAGTCTCTCAAGTTTCAAAAAAGAAAACACCTAATCAACAATTATCTATGCTTCACCGGGAACTAATTGAAACTATAAAACCCATCAGGACATTGTAAACAGATGGATCCTACAAGGATGAAAATTCGACATATGCAGTGATTGAACTAAAATCCAACAACGAAACAATCATCGTCTTCCAAGGAATACTCTCAGACGCGGCTGGTAGTTATCTGGCAGAATTTACAGCATTATTAAAAGCACTCTCCATTGCTCAAAACTGGACAGAGAAGACATTGATCCTCACTGATAGTCTTCTAAGTATCCTAACCGGAATAAAAAGTGCAAATAATAACTGCTCTACTCTTAATTATATTCGAAGCATCCTCTTTAACAATAGCCCTGTTTTTTTGTGCACTTTTATCTTCGCTTAGAAAAAAGTAGCATGTTAAATACAACAACAATACGGAATTATACCAGTTTGTTGTTGTAATTAACATGCTACTTTTTTCTAAGCGAAGATAAAAGTGCACTAAAAAACAGGGCTAATGTCAACATAACTTTAGCATGGATACCAGGTCACGCAGGCTTCAAAGGTAATGAGGTTGCAGATACAGCAGCAAAAGAAGCGATAAGTTATCCATATTTACAAGAACTGCCAAATATCTTGTAGCTTATTCGGAGAGTTTTCAATTCAAACGAAAATGAATAACTCCAAAATTCTTGGTTTAGTGAGAATTCCATACAGTTAAAACTTAACCTGAGAGCAATGTATCTCACTTTTTCGGATCCGAGTAGGAAAAACTCTTTTTATTAGCCGTCACTACTTTAATAATGACCCACCAGATGAATGCGGAACTTGTAGCAAGGCTCTCACAGTTTGGCATATATTTGTAGATTGCCCCGTTTCTCGTCAAATAACAAATACAACTTCAACGGAAGAAGAGCATAAACAAATATCTGCAATACTGGACCCATCAGATGCTCAAACCCTCCAGAGCATTAAAGAAGCCACAGCTTAAATTTGAAAACCATCATCATCATCGTGTCCTGTAACCCCGGCTGGGGCATAGGCCGTCAACAAAACGTCTCCATCCTTCACGGTCTGCTGCAAGGTACTTTAGCTGTGGCCACGTCTTTCTCTGGGATTCTGCTTCCGCTAAGACAGTTGATTTCCATGTTGTTCTTGGTCTTCAACCCGCCGTGCACCCTGAGGATTCCATTCAAAGGACTGCTTTGCAATTTCATTGTTTGGTTTCCTCAGTGTGTGACCAATCCAACGCCATTTACGCTTTCTTATGTCGACGTCCAGCCGCTCTTGACTTGTCCTGCACCACAATTCCTCATTTGATATTATTTGTGGCCAGCGAATCTTTAGGATGTGGCGAAGACAGCGATTCACAAAAGCTTGCAATTTCTTCGAAATGATAGACGTGACTTTCCAGGTTTCACAAGCATATAACAACACGGATTTGACATTGGATTCGAAGAATCTCAACTTAGTGCGTAAGGAGATTTGACTTGATTTCAAGATTGGGGACAGAGTACCGAAGGCAGCACGAGCTTTATTTATTCTACTTTTAACGTCCAGATCCGTACCACCGTTTGCAGAGACAATACTGCCAAGGTAGTTGAACTGTTCCACTACTTCAACTGGCGTCTCCTGTAGAATAATACGCTGCTGTGTGGAGCGGCCTGTGAGCATTATTTTTGTCTTTTTGCTGTTAATTCTTAGACCACTCGACTCTCCCTTCACTTGCAGTGTTTGGCACATCCCGTTCAGCCCACTGATGTTATTTGCCAGTAGACATATGTCGTCGGCATAGTCTAAATGACTGAGCCTTTCGAACGGTCTCCATTGATTGCCCTGTCGCTCTGCTGTACCTACACTGGCCGTCAAAACGTCGTCCATCGCCAGCAGGAAGAGAATTGGCGATAGAACATCCCCTTGTCTCACACCCTGTCGCACTACAAAGGAGTCGGATAGCTGCCCATTGTGCAAAACAAAACACCTTGCGTTGTTGTAGGACTCTTGTATAATGGCAACTATTTTTGGTGGAATTCCTCTACCAAGCAACGATCTCCATATACATTCTCGGTTAACTCGATCAAAGGCTTTCTCAAAATCCACGAACATGAGGTAAAGCGGTGATTGAAATTCCATCGACTGCTCGAGGACGATACGTAGGGTGTGTTGATATGGTCGACACACGATCGACCACTGCGGAAGCCAGCTTGATGCCTCTTGAGTGTAGACTCGATTCTATCCTTTATTCGCTCGAGAATGATGGTTGCCATTAGTTTTGGGAAAACGGACAAAACGGTGATACCACGCCAATTGTTGCAATTCTTTAAGTCACCTTTCTTTGGCAACTTAACAATCACACCATCCTTCCAATCCCTGGGATAGCTTTCGTTTTCCCAAATGTTTTGTATCAACGGATGTAAAATACTAGCCGCTGTTACGGGATCGGCTTTCAGGAATTCAGCTGGTATTCCGTCCAGTCCAGCTGCCTTGTTGTTTTTGAGGAGATTTATTGATGTAAGGATTTCCGATTCTGACGGGGGTTCGATGTCAATACCCCTATAGGACCTGCGCATCTCGTTTAGTTGGGGCACTTCAGCACTCTGCTCAACTGAATCCTCATTTAACAGGGCACAAAAATGGTCCTTCCATCTACGAAGCTGATCCTCAATTGATACCAAAAGTGTGCCATCCACATCCATTACAGGATAATTGTTGTTGCTTTTTTTCCCGATAACATCTTTGGCTATTTGGTACAATTCCCGGATATCTCCTCTTCTGGCAGCGATTTCCGCATTATCTGCGAGTCCATCTACCTTCACCCTCTTGTCACGTCTCACACAGCGATAGACCATCTTATGTGCAATGCGGTACTCTCTTCGCAAGTCAGCCTTTCGTTGAACATCTGCTTCAGCATTTATTTGGATTTTCAACGATTTGCGAAGTTCGATCTTATCCCAGGTGTCTTGGGATATCCAAGAGTCTCTACGTCTCGTTCGCTTGGGTACAGTTTCGGATCCAGCTTCCATAAAAACACTTTTAATTTCACCCCACATCTCATCAATTGTTGAATGTTGGATTCCGTTTAATGACGAGGCTCTGTCGTTAAGGGTGGTGACATAGTTTCGACATATGTTGGGGTCATTTAAAGCATTCGTAATGAATTTTGAGCTCCTTGCTCCATCCTGCGCTGGTTTATGTACGGCAGCGGTTCGTAGTTTGAGACTCATCAAAACCAAATGGTGGTCGCTTCCCACATCGGCATTTCTTATACTCCGGACATCACACATAGACTTCCTCCATCGCTGCTGAATCATGATATGATCAATTTGGTTTTCGGTTTGACCATCCGGATGCACCCAGGTAATTTTGTTGCACGTCTTATGCTTAAATACAGTCCCACCTATCACAAGACGATTCGCGTTACAAAAGTCGACAAGCAAGTCACCATTTTCATTCCGTGACCCCAAGCCATTTCTTCCCATCACGCGTTCCAGTCCGTAATTGTCTGAACCGACTTGGGCATTGAGGTCTCCCATAACGACTATGATGTCGGCTCTCGGAACACTACTGTAAACCGAGTTAAGATGAGTGTAGAACGCGGTTTTGTCTTCCTCGGTCGCTTCATTTGTGGGGGCGTAGCACTGAATAATTGTGACGTTACGAATTTTTGAACGAAACCTTGCTGTCATTAATCTCGCAGAAATGGGTGCCCAGGAGATCAAACTACGCCTCGCTTCTTCGTTCAACATAATTCCGACACCATGCAGTCTTTGGCCACCCTCTCTTTCATCTTCCCCGGAATACAGCATTCTCGTCTATCCAGTGTCTGATCTGTATTCAGCTCTTCCTCTCCATTTAGTTTCGCTTATGCCCAGGATACTGATGTTTAGACGAAGCATTTCACGCTCAACCTGCTCGTATCTACCATCGCTGTACGAGGATCGAACGTTCCATGCTCCGATTTTCGTACGTATGCGTAAGCCAAAAGTAACATTTGCGCTTCTTGAAAGACTTCTTCTATTAGTCAACGATTCACTTATTATTATGGCGTCTTGATTGACGCTCGTACATGAAAGATGCCGCACCCCCAAATCCGATGTGCGGTTTACTGCAACCGAAGCTACAGAAGGATTTTCTATAAAAAGATTACCTCTTGGGGACTCATTTCCATTTGTTGTCATAATTCATGTATTTGCTTATATCCTTCCACCATGGTGTTTTCCGAGATATGATTAATAACATACATAAGCTCATAAGCACCCGCCTTTTGTATGGTCAAACACATAACTGCTCGAGGCCGCCCACTATGGGAAAACAGACGCCTTTTGTAGCCGCCCAATATGGGTTACAGACGCTACCTTCTGCTGCCGTTGGCCTTTTACCAAAAAAAGCTCCTCCGCCACCAGACTATCATGCCGTTGACCGCTACCTGCAGTTCATCCGTCTTAAGGGGGCTTTTAACCATCCCAAGGACAAGTTTGTGCCCTGACCAGCAACGCTGGGTTGTCTGCTTATCCCGGCATCCATTCGGTCCCCCTGCACCTTAGCGTTACCTGCCCTTTACCACGCGGAGGTGTGCATAGGGATTTTCCTATCATTGAGCCTAGGGCCATATGGCGTCCTAGCACTCTCAAGTACTTTTAGAAGGCAAGAAGGAAAACCATACTTTAATGTTAATTTTTAACTTATTCAAAATGTATTACATAATAGCTGCGTTTTATTATCTCTGGGTCTGGGTCGAGGTTATCTCTTAACATGCATTACAAAAACAACATGGGATCTAGGTTTCTATCGAGGTTAATTTCAATAACCCAGATAGAGGTTTTCACTCTGACCGGCAGAGGGCTATTTACCATTGTGAATGGATGTCAGCAATTTGTCAGCAGTATTAGAGAGGAAAAGAGACAAGTGCTTACATGAAAAACAAATAAACATAAGAAAATAAGAGACTAATATACAGCACTGCTTTTGCACTAACCCACATCGTTTTATTTTCACGAGGTGAACCATATGGGTTATGAGCGATAATAAAACGCGGCTAATAACTATGTAACTACCAAATGTCTCAAAGCAATTGTAAGATCAAACATTATATTTCTTTAAAACGGCATTTATGGTCTTACATTCTCCACAGTTTCAAGAAAAGTTGCTTGATGCTTTAAATGTAAATATCTTATAAATTTATTTTTGTAAGTTATTTTTGATAAATAAATAAATAAATATAATTTTTTTTTATTTTTCATACAGTACAATGCGTTTTACGTTTTTGGCGCAAAAACGTTAAATTACTCTCATAATAATTTTATTATAAGATATCGCCTCTTTTCAAATACCAAATGCTTAAGTCTTATTATGAAATCAATTTTGTCTCCCTTAGTAGGAGTGTATAAACTTTAAGACCCATTTGCTGATACGGAACATAAATACTAATGTTCTACATAAACCCTTAAGTGACACTTACTGCTTTGCACCAAACGTAAACTCGAACATTAAATTCCTTAAGTTGAGCATAAATTAGGTGGAAGAAAAAGTACCACATAAGATATTGATGTTTAACATTAATTTTCGTTTACTGGTGGCTTTGACTCGTTTGTCAAAAATTTTGAAGATAATATTATTAAAAATGATGTGAAAATCCTTGATATTTTAAAGGTAGAGTTTATTTGTTTAATTTACGAGAGAATAATTATTTTAACTCTTCCTATTCCTACAAAAGATTTCGCAGAGAAAATAACAATAGTAATTTTGAACCTTAGCAGGTATAGCCGATTTTGGTGGAAATATATTCTCCACAGTTTCAAGAAAAGTTTTGAGAGTTTCGAGAGCAAAAGCTTGATTTGGAAATGGATTATATAATATTTCCTGAAATTTCAAAAACAAGACGTAATTTTTTTAACATAGCATCGAACTATGTTTTTCTCGTTTTTCTCATTAGAATATAGTATACCTACACTTTTTACAATTATAATATTTGCGACTTGCACTTTGCACAATCTGTTGATGCATAATGATATACTTGCCCCTTTTGAAAGCTCCAATTTTAGTGAATAAGGTCTAAAACGTGTTGTTATTGATGAACATATATGTACACAAAATGCAAACACCAATTTATTTTCAAACTCCTTTAATTTTACTATTTTGCAGGGTTATAAGCACATCAAATTTCAAAGATCAAAAACTCAAATAAATAAAACTCCAAATTTCATCTCAGAATAAAAGATTAAAGATTATCACAATTTATTCCTTATAAATAAGATAACTGTCTAAAATTTTAAAAGAACATAATTTGCTGCTTTCTCGTCCTTCCTTATTTCGGCTTTGTACCTAGTTGTTAGAAAACCTCTTGAGCGCCTCACTATTCCAATATAGAATAATCCCGAATCTGCACCAGTTTTTTCATTTTGCTAACAATTTGGGCATCTTTTTTTATTATTCCCGGACATTGTTTAAAATAAAAAAGCGTAAAATAAGTTTAAACACAAAAACAAACCAAAACTAACATTTACGGGCTTGAAGTTAAGGTAGATCTAGAATAGGCGGAAGCTGTCGAAAGCTTATGTTAAAACCGACCGAAAAGTAGCTTTCCAAAACGTCAATTTCATAAGTCACCCATAATCCACACAAAAACAAACCAAAACTAACAATATTTTGACATTTACGGAAACGGGCTTGAAGCTAAGGTAGAACTAGAAAAGGCGGAAGCTGTCGGAAACTTATGTCAAAACCGACCGAAAAGTAGCTTTCCGAAAGGTCAATTTCAAAGTGGAATTTTTTTTTTTCCCGTGGGTAGGTGCAAAACCTGCATCAGGCTCTATGAGGACCGGAAAACGCGTGCTCATAGAAGTGTGAGATTCTTACTACACTAAAACCACCTCCACTTCCCGATTGCAACTAAGTTGAAACTTATCTAGCAATTTATTTTTAACGAAGTTAGGTAACGTGTTGCAGGTAACTTTCCGGTGAAAGTTCCTGCTTATTCCGCGATTTTAAAGCGGTTTTCCGTTCACCACACCAAGTCGGAAGGTTTTGTTCTTTGCAGACGGCGTACTAAATTCGACTCGTCAAGAATGTCAATAATCGTTGGATTAGCGTGATCTAATAGCCGATTTCTCTGTTTTCGCGCGAAACTCTTTATTTCGTCTCGAACCGTTGGAATCCCGAGATCCCTGTGAAGATCTTCGTTTCTTATATACCATGGTGCATTTACAAATGACCTAAGCAATTTATTTTCAAACGTTTGTAAGTTATTTAAATTTGTATCGCAGGTACAACCCCAGAGTTGTATACCGTAATTCCAGACAGGTTTAAGTACCTGCCTGTATAAAATCAACTTATTATCAATACTAAGCTTAGAATATTTACCGAGTAGCCAGTTCATATCTCTTAATTTACTTTTTAATTCTTCGCATTTCTTTTTTACGTGCGGCTTCCATTTTAATTTCGCGTCTAGAGTCATTCCCAGATATTTTGCCTCATTCGCAAATGGTACACCACCGGTATTAAGAAAGACGGGCAATCTATTTATTTTTTTATACGTTAAGTCCACGTGGACTGACTTTTGTTCATTGAGCGCTATTCGCCATGTTTTTGTCCACTCATTAACGTTATTAAGAGCATTTTGTAATTTAATCGTAGCTTCGTTAATCGTTTTGCCTACTGCTAGTATTGCAGTATCATCAGCAAACGTTGTTACTGGGAGCTTGGGAAGTAGGAGGTGAGTATGGGATTAAGGATTTGGAAGGAAACAGGAAGTTGGATAGGTGAGGTACCGGAAACCATTCAGGAGAACCCAGCAGGTAACAGAGCAATGGAATAAAAAAGATGGAAGCGGAAACTAGATGCCTAGGGAAAAGGAAGATGGGATCTGTTTAGACGATGATAGGAAATGAAGCTAGTAAAAAAAGCAAAACGGAAATGAAGAGTTGAAGGAAAGTGAAGAGTAAGTATGAAAGCTAGGGTTAAGAAACTGTCCAGAGGAACAAATAATGGAGGTACGGAAGAAAGTGAAGGGTAGGTATACTGAAGAATGAAATATAGGGCTAGTCAAAAAGAAAGAAAAAAAGAGAGGGGACCTGAATGGGGGATGGGAGAGTTTAACCTCAGGAGCTGGCACGCTAGCGAGGCACGGCTTAGCTCGCCGGATATGGGGGGGATCTTGTCCCGAAGTTAAACGAAGGCCAGCAACAAAACATAAATCGTGCCAAAACTAAACAAACAAAGCCACCACCACACAAAACATAAACCTGGCTTACCCTGACGCTCGCTCCTCGTGCGACTCCGCTGGTGTTGTGCGGGCGGCCGCCCTCCCGACCTGGAGTTCGTGGCAAGGTTTTTCGAACTCCCCGAATGCTGGACATGGACGCTACCCTCAGGTCATCTCCTCCGAAAGTGTTTTAGCCCCCTTTGTCCACCCCCTGAAAATCTATCTTACGCAGCCATTAAGCAGTTTTTACCGCTTAGAAAAAAACGACAAAATTGGCGTGATCGAAAATAAACATAGTTTTTTTTATTCAAACAAAACCTAAGCTAAAGACTTTTCTTACCAATAAAACAAAGAACAATATTATCAAAAAAAAGAGAGCCACTAAAAATGGAAATGGCCTTCAATTTACGGTAATTAAAATAATGAAATAAACTTAGACTGATCCAAATCACTATGACACTAGAGGTATTAAAGGACTTACGACCAAATAATTATATCTGTAAATTTTGTTTTTTTTTTAAATTTTATGGTTTGTTTTAGTTTTTTTTTGTTGTTTTATAGTTTTTTTTTTTGTTTAATAATTTTTTTTTGTTTATAGATTTTTGTGTTTTATAATTTTTTTTATAGTTTTTTTTTTTTTTATATATATAAATAAATTCAAAAAAAAAAGATTTGTTTAATTAATCATCGGCAAAAGGCCTAAATAATACCAACATAAACCTAATACAAAAAAACAATAAGAAGAAAAGTTGGAGGCTTCAGCCCCTACCTAGCCTTCTACAAGGCGCTTCCTTCTACCAGCGCCCCCTGTTTGGGACGAGTTTACCAATCCGTGCACGTTTTCGTAGACCCTACCTAGATAGAGCTCTATATAGGCATTCGCCTCCCGAAATAAAAACCAAAATGGCCGACCGACCGTAAGCAGTCCAGCAGAAAGCTTGGTTAGGTTTTTTAACTTTCCTTTTTCTTTCACAGCCAATAATTATTATTAAAATATTTTCTTATTCCAAATTCCTAATTCTTTCTCTATCTTACTAAATCACGCCCAAAAAAAATTTTCTTTTTCCTTCTTTTCTTTCAAATTTAGTTTTTTTTTCCAATTAAATCTAGAATCTGCCCCACTGTAGTGGGAGATTCTGCCCAGATGGGACTCCAACTATGTTATCTTTTTCTCCTAACGTATTAGTGCCGACTCAGATTGCGCGTTCTTTTTGTAGTCGAATATAAGGGAAATCTCCCAAAGAAAAATCTCTCGGCGGCCACGACTTTTGCCTAGTCGATGACCGCCAAAATTCCTTTTTAGTTGTTTGAGTTTCTACACCTAGCCGAAATCAATATTTGAAATTTTTTTCGCGCTCAAAAAAAAAAACTTAACTCACCCTTTTCTTTCGACCACTCTAAATGCGAAAAGCCGAATCGGAGCCCGACTCTTTTATCTGCTGGCACTTGCTAAAATTTGTCTAAAATTAACCTAATATTTTACAAATTTCCTACACTCTATCTTTTCTTACCACTTTTCTTAAAAATTCCGCTACGTAGGTATATATATTCAACGTTGTCTGGATTCTCCTTCAACCTGCACAAAGGTCATATACGTAGGGTATAAGAAATTGACTATCGACGAATGTATATATAATATGTAGGCATATAATATAGGTAATATATAGGTACTAATCTAATTCAATATAGCAATTGCGCCACTGTCCACTCACCATTTATTTTTTCCTTTCCTTATTTATTAAAAAGGAATTGGGTTTTCAGCACGCAGCGATCGTTTTTTTTTTCTTTTTAAATTCAAACTCAAATTTTTATTAAAGCCGACCGCACTGCCTTATTTAGCAAGGACTTTGTACCCGATTGGACTTGCGCACTTCACTTTTAGACGTTACTCGTCTTATACTGGTTTGGAGCTTAATGATATGAAAATTTCATTCCACAAATCTCGAAACCCTATCATCCACCAATCTGCACCCATACATCTACCCCTATACCGCTCGCCAACCGAATCGATTATAAAAAGCCGTATCAACCCACCAACAATTTGCCTACATAACTCTCTTCTACTTTTTTCTTTTCTTCCCCCCTCCCAGGTAATTCTTCTCAACGAATTGGGACACACCTATACCTACACCTTATTTGCAGGCCTACCTTACCAACCTGGTACTACTTCTTAGGTTCCACAGGAGTTTGAGGTGGTGGAACCAAACGCGTTCCACTTGTTGCTTCCTTTCGGTTACTTTGCGGATATAGTCTCCTTTCTATTTCCTATCTAATTTATTTTGACAAAAAAAGAAATAAAAGTGTGCCTAGTTCTTAAAATGTTCATTGTTTCTAAACTGGCCCAATTTCTCAACTTCCTCTTTATTTGACGTCTGTGGGATTAGCTCAAACATTTGTGGGACGGAGTTTGCTTGCGAGTATGTTTCTCTCACTCTCGCACCCTATGCGCAACTGCTGAACAGCCCTCTACATCTCTGGTGTACTAATACTATTTTTCATTCATACATTATCATTCCATCCACAACAGCAAGCCATCATGGCCGCAATTATGTGTAGTTATGCTTTGTTTTGTAGTTAGTTTTTTTCTATTTTCCTCTAGGATTATTTAGAATTTATTTCGTGTTGTTTCTTTCTTGATTTTATCATATTTTATTCCCTAGCTATGTTTGTTTGTTTGTTTAGCTAACCCTTCTTTTCCTATCTTTTGATTAATTTTGTCTTTTTAATTTCTTTTCAGGTACCCCAGCCGGCAAGTCTGCTTAGGAGGATTTCTGCGGTGGTGCAGTTGGTAAGATCCAAAAATATTTTTGTTCGCCCCTCAATATTAAAATTATTTTATCTCCCCTTACAGTCAATCGCAACAAAACACCGGTTCTGAGGATTACTGGTTGGCCTCAGAGACGGTGGCCGATCGGGCAATATTGGCTGAGGTCATACCAATTATGTGGGGAGTTTAACCCACGCTACAAGCCGGGCAATGTGTATCCTATAATTGCTCAAGGACGTCAGTACTCGTTAACCACGCTGCCTAATAAATCTATTGCTCTACGTATGTGTCCTACCGCCGCTGTTTTTTCTCATTTGCTTTGTCTTCTACGTGTATGGTTAGTTATTCGCATGTCATTTAAACTGAATTGCTTTGTGGTTATTACGACCAGGGGCCTGTACCACAAAACAACAAGTGTGCTTTAACAAGCAAATTTTAACAATTAACAATATTTTCTGTACCACAAAAACATAAGTTAACAATCATCTTAACAATATATAATAAGTGACAAATTTGATGAATTCTTGTGTTCTGTACCACAAAACGACAATTGTTAAGAATGAATAAGATGCGTTTGCCTCTAAGCAACCGAACTAACTTTCTAACAAGTAGTTTCTAAATATGCAGAGTTAACAAGATAGTTAATTTCTGTACCACAAAACTTTTCGCTTTAATAGTTAGCAAGTAAAATTTCCCTTAAAACTTGTTAACTGCGTTATTAAGGAAAAAAAAGGGTTGAAGTATTATATTATATTCTAGTTGCTTTTTTGCGCAAAGTAACGATATTTAACAAATTTGAAATTTAAAAGGTGATACGTATTTTTAATTTAACGCTAGGTTAAATTACAGTTTAAAAACGTCTGTTTTAATCTTATTTTCCCAGTCAGACTATATTTAAATTCTGCATTAAAGCATTAAAACAAAAAAAAAAAAAGCAATGCTTAAATACGCTGAGCATGCACAAAAAATAATTAACTCACTAACGAGTATTCTCATAGCAAAGTAAGCAAGTAATGTGAGTTCTGTATACAATGAAATAGGATTTTGGTGCTTTTTCTGATAAATTAACAAAATGTTACAAAATTGAAAAGTTGAGAGGTATTTTTGAATTGGCGCAAAGTTTGAATGTTGTCCCAAAGAAAAAAGATTGGACATAATACGAGATATTTTTTTGGCAAAATTGCAGGAAGTAGGGGAAGTACCTACGTACAAAATGACATATACGGACAAAATGACATACCAGCCATTTCATAAAATCAGCTCCTCTAAAAGCACCCAATTCAATTTTATAAGTTGGTTTGAATGATTTTTGAAATCCTATAAGAATAATGATTTATTTGTCGGCCGTGTCTCGTCACAGAAAATAAAAAAACTATTTGCAAAAAAAATAATATAATTTTTTTGGACTTGACTATTTTTCGTATTTTGGTAGTTTTATACCTTTTTATTTTACTATTATTAATTTAATTTATTGTTTATGACAAAATTCGTAAAATAGTCTTATCACCATATCATTCGAGTTATATGCAATTTATTGATAAAATTTTGTCATATTATAAGGGCAAAATGACATACCCTAAATATGGACAAAACGACATACCTTTATTGAGAACAATATTTAAATTTTAAAAGTAAAAATGTCTCGGAGTTACAAAAGGTCAACATATCGTCAATCTTGAAACATTGAATCGATAAAAATAGCAATTAAATAGGTTACCCTGCATAATTGGGCTCGTGAATCTTGTGCGTACGTGTCAAAAAACACAAAGCAAATTCATTTGCGAACTATGTATCTTATATGCACCCAAAGGCAAAATTTGAGGACAAAAGTGCCAAAAAATAAATTATAACCAATAAATTTATAAATTTTAGCCAAATTGATTCTTTCTAGAACTATGGAACTAGAAAATATTTATATCCTATGTCATTTTTCATTACGATATATTGTCTAAGCAATTATTTTGATTCAAAAACTTTATAGTCATTTTGGACGTACTTCCCCTACACTTTGGGAAAGTTTGTTGATAAAATACCTATTTTTTAATATTTTGCAATCATATTCTATTTTTTTTTTTTTCAGGCCAAAGTTGTATACACAGTTACACGTGAAAGCTTAGATTCACTTAATTGTTCATATAAAACTCTAAAAAATAATTTAGAAAACATAAAACTGCATATTTATGCTTCATATAAAGTTAAAAAAGCATTTGTTATGAGCTAACAATTTTGAATTCATCAGTTAATTTTTTTTAACAATCTAACTATCATTTTTAACAATTGTCGTTTTGTGGTACAGAACCTGAGAATTCCAAAATTTCCCACTTGCTCTCGACTGTGTTAATTATTGTTAAGAAGATTGCTAACTTTTATTTGGTGGTACAGAAAGCATTGTGAATTGTTAAAATTTGCTTCTTTAATTATACTTGTTGTTTTGTGGTACAGAATTCTTGTGTGTTTTCTTTAAGTTATTCAACAATCTTTAAAGGAAATTTAACTTGTTAAATGTTAACGCATAAATCTTTGTGGTACAGAAATTTATTTTCTTGTTAAATTTGTATGTTAAGAATTTACTTGTTAGAAAGTTAGATTGTTGTTTTGTGGTACAGGCCCCTGGTCATGTTTCTCATTCCTTTCAGATTGACTAGCCAACCTACCCGGAGTTTAGCAGCAGACATAAACTTTTTTTTTTTTTTCGCTAAGGGCTTTCACCACCTCTTCTTGTCAAAGAGGTACGGTCTCAAGGCATCACAGGTTCAGTCAGGATATCTGGAGGATACGACCCTACGTATGAACATCGAGTGTTGGGCTTCTCACCCATTTCTATTCCTGTGTCGAAGTATGTCATCTGTTACCCCTGGAGGAAACGAAAGAATCTAACAACCACAGGTGAAATTTTATGAAATATTCTTCGAACGGGCCAGAGTAGTCGGAATTTATTATTATATATATTTTTTTTCTTTATTTGAATTGAGGGTAGTCAAAAGTTCGGGGAAAACTTATTGCCTGAAAGAGGGACAACAAACGTAGATCGAAATGTTCTTTTGTTGCACTACGAGCCTACTTAGTGTTTTGTGGGAGTTATCACGATAGTGAGGCTACTGAACATATCTTCACAATTTTATTTTGGGCCTCTAAATTGAATGCCTATGTAAATCGAGTCTCGTTGGTGTTTTTTTTTATGAACAACCTTGAAGTTTTAACTCGCATCACATTCGCGTTGCTAATATATGTACGGCAATTGAATAATTGTACTATTAGGTATACATAGGTAGCAGCTTCAATGATCTCTGATAATCAGGGATTCCTTACTTTCCTTCTTTTTTTGTGTTTGTTTGCCTACATTTTCTCATTCGAATAGGGTCAGAGTGCGTACATTTACTGGTACACCATTTGAAAACATCTCAGCGACGAGAGTTGCCTTGTTGGTAATACGGTCAAGCTACTGCCCTCACCAGCCGTTCAGACTCAATTGTAGCTATGTGCCATGTAGGTCATCGAAGGTTCTTTGCCTAATTGTGTTTTGGGAATATTCCGCCTACGCTATTTCTCATCATGGTTTGCCAGTACACATCTCTTATTCCATGTACTAAAAATTTTTGGAGCTAAACTTATAAAAGGAATCAGTTACTATAAACAAAACAGCGAACGGTGAGAATAATAAATTACTTTGAACTTTTAGAACCATCACGGGCTTAGTAGTACCCCACCAACTTATGTAAAATAAAATTACGCTACCTACTGAGAAGCATAATCTTTCTTTTTCTGTAACTATACTTCGTTACTGAAACGATTAATTTAATTGGGTCGTAATGACGTAATACTCGAATCGTTTATGGGATTAGGTCACCAAAAAAAAGCACTTTCGGAAACAAAAAAAAAACAAATGAAACGTTAAGGGATAATAATTCATGAGTGATCTCTTTAACATATCAATAAACAAAATAATTACCATAAGAAAATAATTTTGTTTACTACGGAAATGAATAGGCAACAGATAAATATATAAATAATAGATGAAAAAAACTTACTAAGTAGCAAAAAAAAACATAAGTAACAAAAAAAACTAAATGAGAAATACCTCACCAAAATAAAAGATAAGTAAAAGATAATAAATAAATAACAAAAGGTATAATTAAATAAATAATAACAAGAGTTTGAATAAATAAATAATACAGAAGGTATGAATAAATAAGTAACGACCAATAAGAATAAATAAATAAATAAAAGATAACAAAAAGAATAAATAAATAAATAATAACACAAAAAATAAATAAATAAATAGTAACAAAAAGAATAAATAAATAAATAATAACAAAAAGGTATAAATAAATAGATAACAACAAAGAATTAAACAAATAAATAATATGGAAGGTATGAATAAATAAATTATGACAAAAGATTGAATAAATAAATAATACGGAAGGTGTGAATAAATAAATAATGACAACAGATTACTAAGTAAATAATCCAGAATGTATAAATAAATAAATTATAACAAAAAATTAAATAAATAAATAAACAAAACATAACCAAAAAGAATAAATACATAAATAAATAAATAAATAACTAAAATAATAAATAAAATAAAAAAAATATAAATGAAAATAAATAACTAAAACTAAGAAAAGGTACTACTAGGGTTATTGCACTATGAGAGAAAACTTAGAGGCTACGCCTGTTGCAGGTACTAAATATCACAGATCATTGTTTCATATCCTTTGCGTGGAACACTCCAATTTTTTTCCCGGAAAGGTTTTCTAGCTCGTACATGTTCTTTCCGATACTTTTCACTACGCGACATTTAATGAATTTTGGGCAAAGTTTTGACGAGAGGTATTTCGATGAATCGCTTAAAACGAAGTTTCGTCGAAATACTTCCTGCCCGGGTATGAAACGAACATTCCGGCTTCGGATGTTATATGATTTTGCGCTTTTCTCGTTCGCTTTCAAAATGTTTTGTTTTACTTTATCGCGAATGCACTGCAGCCGATTTACCCTTGGGAGAGTCAATAGCTCACCGTCCTCCAAAGCATTAAGTTTCTGGACTAGTTCGTAACTCTTGCCGTGTGTCATCATGTTCACCCCGAAAAGAGTGAAGTATGGTGACACGCCGGTCGAAGAGTGTACTGAACTTCTCAACGCGCATGCGATATCACTTATGTGAATATCCCAGTCGCGTTGATCGTCTTTTAGGTAGGAACGAATCGCTGCTAGCAGGGTTCTATTAACTCTCTCAGAGGCATTCGACTGAGGCGAATAGTTAGCGGTTTTGAAGTGGCGAATTCCATAACTTTGGAGGAGATTTTGGAAATCTTTAGCCACGAATTGTTTCCCGTTATCCGAGTGGATTATCTGCGGTACTCCAAACGCGTTAAAGATCTCGTTCTTCAAAAATTTCACAACACTTGTTGTATTCGCTGAACGCAAAGGTTTAAGAAACACATATTTCGACAAATGATCAAGAACAACAAATATATATGCATTCCCTAGTTTAGATCTCGGGTACGGACCCAAGAAATCTATAAATAGTTTTTGAAAGGGAAGATCTGTGACATAGCTATTACATATAGGCGGGCGAAGAATTTGATTCGAAGGTTTACTTTGTTTACATATCGCGCATTGGGTTATGAATTGTTTAATTTGGACCGTCATGTTCGGCCAAAAGAAGTGCTGTCTTATTCTGTACAGGGTCTTGGCGATTCCTCCATGTGCGGCCTGTGGAGGCTCATGTGTTTTTCTTATAATTTCCTCCGTCAGACCCGAAGGAATCCACAGTCGCCAGGTATGACTCACCAAGGATGCATCATCACCTAAGGAAAAAAATCGTTTATAAACAAAGTTATCCTCAACTTTCAAATCGGGTAACTCTGGACTATTATTTCGTATAGTCTCTAAGAGGGCTAGATACTCTTCGGAGCGGAACTCCTCCGAATCCAGGTCAACTAACGGTGCCACTTCCGATATCTCCAGGCTATCTAAGTGTGCCCGAGAAAGGGTGTCCGGCACGACGTTCAGTGATCCTTTTCGGTGCTCTATGTCGAAGGTAAAAGCTTGGAGGTCAAGACTCCACCTAGCCAGTCTGCCGTTAAGGTCCTTCATATTCATTAGCCATTTAAGGCTAGAATGGTCGGTGATGACCGTGAAATCCATACCTTCGACATAGGGCCTGAACTTTTTCACCGCCATAACCGCCGCCATACACTCTTTCTCGGTCACACTATAGTTCCGTTGACACGAGTTTAGTTTTTGTGAAAAGTATGACACTGGACACTCTCCACCGTCATCATTCTTTTGAAAGAGCACCGCCCCAATTCCGGACTCGGACGCGTCGCACTGAATATAAAATCTCTTAGAGAAATCCGGGTGCGTGAGGACCGGAGCGGTGGTCAGCGCCTTTTTCAACGCTTCAAAGGCCGCAATCGCCTCTTCCGTCATTTTGAACTTCACGTTTTTCTTTTTTAATACATCTGTCAGAGGGGCAGTCAAGGTCGAAAAATTTCGAATGAATCGTCTATACCACCCTGCCAGACCAAGCAACCGACGGGCCTGTCTCGGATTTTTCGGTAGAGGAAAGTCCACTACCGCTTCCACCTTAGCAGGGTCCGTTTTCAACATCCCACCACCAACGATGAAGCCCAAATATTTTAACTCCTTGAAGCAAAATTTTGACTTCTTCACGTTGATGGTGAGATTTGCCTTTCTAAGACATTCGGCTACTTCGTCCAGCACGGCAACATGGGTCTCAAAATCCGGGGCTATAATGAGCAGGTCATCCAGATAAACGAAAACCCGATCTCTGAGTCGTGCAGGAATAACCTTGTCCATTAGACGGCATAACCTTTGGGCTGCATTACACAAACCAAAGGGCATGACCGTAAACTGATACAAGGGTCTTCCCGGTACCGCAAACGCAGTTTTCTCCCTACTCTGCTTTTCCAGCGGTATTTGCCAGAATGCATCCTTCAGATCAACACTACTTATATAGTAGGTATCTGGTAGACGACTGAGAAGCCCGTCGATATGAGGAAGTGGGTTGGCATCCTTTTTGCTCAACGCGTTGACCTTACGCGAGTCTAGGCAAAAACGATATTTTATGGTACCGTTTTCACCTGGCTTCTTGATCAGAACAACAGGCGAGCACCAAGGGCTCTCACTTTCCTCTATAACGCCGAGCTTCAACATTCTATCTAATTCTTGATACAAAAGGGCTTGTACCGCAGGAGAAACCGGGTAGTGACGCTGCTTAACAGGGACCGCATCTCCGGTATCTATGACATGCTCCATTAGAGACGTCTTACCGAGACCATGACGATCAAAATCTAGAAATTTCGCCTTGACCGCCTCCAACTTTAATTGCTGTTCATGCGAGAGCTGATGGGCGTTCACCACCTCTCCGGCCTCGTCCAGAATTGAGATGGAGCTAATGACATTAGGTGCGAGTTGGAATGCCTTCCAAAAATCGACGCCTAAGTAGATCTCTTGGTCTAAATTGGGTACCAAATAAAATGTAATAACATGTTTTTGATCTTGATATTCTACAGGTGCATTGATTTTCCCGATGATTGATTGATTCCTGCCATCAGCTGTTTTGACATCCGATTTATATGGTTGCATCACTTTTCCGAAGGCCTCAATCATAGCTAAGCACCCTTTTCCCAATATACTAACACTGGCCCCACTGTCTAGCAGGCCTAAAACTTCCTTTCCCGCTATCGATATTTTGGCATATGGCCGGGGGTCTGAGCTAGTATCTACAACCGTGGCTAAAATTTTATTTCTAATCTCTTTCCTTAGTTTGAAACGTTCGCGTGTTTTCACAATCCTCTTTGAAACTTTACCTCCTTGACTATTCATGATTCTACTCCTGGCCAATTCATATTCTCTTATTCTCACATGCAATGGTTTTATCTCTCTAAGTTTTAAATCTGCTTTTAATCCTGTTTCATCATTTCTTTTTAATATTTTAATTACATTTAAATCTTCTTCCGCTCTTACTTCTTTCCTAGGTTCTCTTGGGGCGTCTGAGTGGAACGTGAATCCCCCAGAGATTTCGCGTTCCTCAGACCGTTTTCCGGGTTACAGATACGGCATTTGGGGGTAGTAACCCCTTCAAGTCCGCACCTGAAACAAAAAATATTACGCACTGACGAAGGGCAGTCCATGAAAGAATGCCCCGAGGTCCTGCAATTCCAGCAGGTTAAAGATTTCGAGTCTCTGTACTCTCGGCTGTTTTTCGGACGAGCCCCCGAATAATGGAAAGCAGCTAGATTTTCCTCCTGAAATTCCTGGGGATCACCATCCAGGAACTCCAGTTCGTTTGCCGAGTACCGAGCCGGTGGCCTTTGCGGCTTTGGACCGTCTCTTTCCCGTCCTGAAAAAGCTCGCTCAGCGTCCTTACAAGCAATCCTCAGATGGTCCAAGGAATAGACCGCCTGAGGGTACACCAGCCGTCTAATTCGCTCGTTCAAATTTTCCTTCAGCACTCTCACCAATTCCAACTCAGGAATCTGCATCCTGAGCTGAGATCTCATTTTATTCACCGCTGCGAAATAGTCTTCACTCGACTCCCAGGCACCTTGTCGACGGTCCATTATGTCCCTCATTATGTCTAAATTGGACTTCGAATTCCGAAATTGGCGCATTAATGCGTCCCGTAGCATTGGCCAGTCGGGACTATAATGGGACCGCTGAAACTGCCAGTACCAATCATTGGCGGTGCCCGAGAGCAGCAAGTGGAAATCCCTCAAGATCTCAGCCCAGGGGCAGTTATGCTGACATTGCAACGTTTCCACGCGAAAGATGAAATCCTCCACGGTAAGTGTTTCTGGTTTTCCATTGAATTTTACTCCCCACCCATTTATCTATTTTTATAGGCATCCTCGTCCCCATATAAGGCGAGTACCCTGGGTACCGGTACCACTCACCAGAAGGCTTCCCTGCGTGCTGACGATAATCTTCTGGATACGACGGCCGGGGTCCCCCAGTCGGCCATCCACTTGGCCCACCCGAAGGTCGCTCATTGCCAAATCTGCGATAGCAATTTTCTTGTGCGTTCGCTTCGACCGAGTGAGCCTGTTGCTCATGGCCGGTTGCGATTGTGCGACGTTGGTCATTGGGTTGGACTTCGGTCCTTACAGTTGACGGTTTCGGAGACCTTTTCTCCAACGGCGGCTCGGCTCGAACTGTCCTGTTGATATCCCCCAAAAATTCCAGGAAGTTCTTTCTAACTTCCACCTTCAGGGACTCTGAAAGTTCTCCTTTCAAGGAATTCGTATAAGAGTCGTAGGCCTGTACTACAGCTAAATTTATAACCGTTTTTAGCTCTGCTGAAATTTTCGTCACTTCTGACGTCTCTTCCGTGTTGTTGGCGGTTTGAACTGGTCTTTTTGCCGTCTGTCTCTCAGGGACGACCTCCTTCTGGCGGTTATTTTGAGGTTTGGGTGGCCTAGCCACCGGGAATTTATCAAATGGCCTCACCGGTGGAACCGAGTTCCCTACTTTCGGAATAGCCCCTGTTCTTGACCAGTTATTTTCTGTCCTAAGATTTTCTCTCCACATTCCGACCCTTTCGGTCACAATATTACTTTGCGGTTGTACGCCGCTTGCTTCTGGGCCCACCAAAGTTTCCCACTCGTAGCGATCCGACCGGAAATTATACCCCTCATTCGGTTTCTTAGGACGCTCGGCAACCCCTCCAAACAGTTCCTCTCCTAAGCTTCTGGCTCTGGACCTTGAGTCCAGATCCCAGTCTATGGGTTCAAACGATCTCATTATATCTTGGGGAGCTACTGAAGCAGCCCTCTCGACTGGATTCCTAACAGAATCTAAACCTATTGCCCAATCCTTCAATGCTGCAATTGGATTATTCGATTGGTCTGTCGCTTGAATAATTGTATTCGAAGTTCTCGAATGCTCGGCTAAAGAGGAAGTTTCTAACCCCGTTAAACTACTAAATGGTGGCGAAACAATCGATTCGGGGCTGGGCGTCTTACTTGGTGGTTTAGGTGGAACAGGTGGGGGATGGTTTCGCCCGTTGCTAGTAGCTCCTACTGATACCGTATCACGTGCGGCTTTCTTAACGGGAGAATGCTTAACGGGAGCCATATCGGTTGAATTGTCCCAATTCTGTTTTTTCCACGAGCGAGTTATTGCCCTATCTCCAATTGGTGTATATCTTTTACTGACTTTATTTTCTTTTATTTTAGGTTTCATCCCTTGGTACCACTTGGACTAGACTTGCCGAGTCACCGATCCAGAAAAACTACACGGATGCCAGGACTTATTATGATTATACTTTATTTTAAACTTTATTTTATTATGCTTATTCTTTATTTTAAACTTTTTTTCTGTATCCACTACCTATGTAAAATGTAAGTTAAGAGCAAGGCAAAATTTTTCGTTTCGCCTAAGCTAGATACTCAAACAAAAGTTTTTAACTATTATGATATCGAACCAATAATGTCAAAATAAATAATAAATAACTACCTTTGTATGTACAGTAACCAAAATTTATAGCAACTCTTTATCTATGTATGTACAAATAGCAAGTATTCTTACCATGTGTGTAATACTGACAACCCCTTAGTTTGATTCTCATAAAAAAAACTTTTGCTTAATAGAAGATAATGTATTTTATTGTAATATCTATCCCCGATGATAATTTTTAAAATCAAAAACAAAACTAAATCTGTAACAATTGTATTGTAATTGCAAACATATACCTTATCAATTAAACCTTTAACACAAAGAAAAAAAAAACAAAGTTTTGCTCTAGGCAAAGTTATTCAACTCTAAACCTAATCGTACCTAACTAAAAAATTGTTGAAAGGACCGATTCAGTATTGATATACAAAACACCATTCATGGAACTTTCGATTTAACGTTTTTAGATTAATGTTTAAACTACTATGGAACTTATTGTTGAATATGAAATTCACACTAAGAGTGTATATGTATATATGAAATAATATTGTATATGAATGAATCAATTATGACGATAGATTGTACCTTAACTCACAAGAAATTCTATTTTCCTGCTACCTCAGGTAATAAGGCTTATTCAATTTCCTGAATCTTGTTATTACCCTTACCTATAAAGAAAAATTGTTTCAAAAATTTCAAAACATGAAATCCGTAAAACTTATGTTTCAATAACCGACACAAAACTTGAAAGACCTTCAAAAAAGGTTTTCAATGTTGAAATTATTTGTTTTATATTTACTGTAGATATGTTATTTTGATCTGATTCTTTACTTTTTTATCACTATTCAATAAATGCTTTCCTTTTGTGGTTTGTTTTCTATCATTATGTGCGGGGGTGTAGAAGGTGGCTGTCTTCGGAGATCCTTGTTGACGACGATTATGAGAATGATCCCGAAGGTAACATCCATTTGCATCTTAATGTGTACTTTCGCCGATTTCGAGCTTTGGGTAAGTAAGCAAAACATATATACTACACGACATAAATACATAACTAGTTCGCATTCGATGTTGCTGATGGGGATCCGATGGTTCGTCGCTGTTGATCGGGCATTCTCAGGAGCAATCCCGATCAAGACATACGATTCATCCTACTCCACCCGCAACACCCACTGTGATGGAAAAAAAAACTGCTGGAACTCGGTTGATGCTGCCATCGGAGCCCGTATGGTCTGTCGCTATTGGTCGGGCTTTCTAACAAGCAATCCCGATCAAGACGTACAGGTCATCTCACTCCAAGGACAGTACCAATCGAGGACCCTCACGTTGTCTCCATAATCCGGTTCGAAGTTCCTGCCGCAATTCCATAGTACGTATTGAACCTTCTATGTGAAGACTTGCAGGATCAAAAACTTTAACCATGAAGACAATAGTAAGACAACATTAATCGTCACTCTGCTCTCGATGGCTTTCTCCCACTTAACGTCGCAAATGATTAGGCCTTCTTACGAGCAATCCTTATCATGACTTACGTCTTGCAGGATGAAGACATCGAGACCAAAATGACTGATGGGATAGGGGTTAGGGACAAAAGACTTGGACTACACGAATGGGCGCCATTTGTTACTGGGAGCTTGGGAAGTAGGAGGTGAGTATGGGATTAAGGATTTGGAAGGAAACAGGAAGTTGGATAGGTGAGGTACCGGAAACCATTCAGGAGAACCCAGCAGGTAACAGAGCAATGGAATAAAAAAGATGGAAGCGGAAACTAGATGCCTAGGGAAAAGGAAGATGGGATCTGTTTAGACGATGATAGGAAATGAAGCTAGTAAAAAAAGCAAAACGGAAATGAAGAGTTGAAGGAAAGTGAAGAGTAAGTATGAAAGCTAGGGTTAAGAAACTGTCCAGAGGAACAAATAATGGAGGTACGGAAGAAAGTGAAGGGTAGGTATACTGAAGAATGAAATATAGGGCTAGTCAAAAAGAAAGAAAAAAAGAGAGGGGACCTGAATGGGGGATGGGAGAGTTTAACCTCAGGAGCTGGCACGCTAGCGAGGCACGGCTTAGCTCGCCGGATATGGGGGGGATCTTGTCCCGAAGTTAAACGAAGGCCAGCAACAAAACATAAATCGTGCCAAAACTAAACAAACAAAGCCACCACCACACAAAACATAAACCTGGCTTACCCTGACGCTCGCTCCTCGTGCGACTCCGCTGGTGTTGTGCGGGCGGCCGCCCTCCCGACCTGGAGTTCGTGGCAAGGTTTTTCGAACTCCCCGAATGCTGGACATGGACGCTACCCTCAGGTCATCTCCTCCGAAAGTGTTTTAGCCCCCTTTGTCCACCCCCTGAAAATCTATCTTACGCAGCCATTAAGCAGTTTTTACCGCTTAGAAAAAAACGACAAAATTGGCGTGATCGAAAATAAACATAGTTTTTTTTATTCAAACAAAACCTAAGCTAAAGACTTTTCTTACCAATAAAACAAAGAACAATATTATCAAAAAAAAGAGAGCCACTAAAAATGGAAATGGCCTTCAATTTACGGTAATTAAAATAATGAAATAAACTTAGACTGATCCAAATCACTATGACACTAGAGGTATTAAAGGACTTACGACCTAATAATTATATCTGTAAATTTTGTTTTTTTTTTGAAATTTTATGGTTTGTTTTAGTTTTTTTTTGTTGTTTTATAGTTTTTTTTTTGTTTAATAATTTTTTTTTTGTTTATAGATTTTTGTGTTTTATAATTTTTTTTATAGTTTTTTTTTTTTATATATATAAATAAATTCAAAAAAAAAAAGATTTGTTTAATTAATCATCGGCAAAAGGCCTAAATAATACCAACATAAACCTAATACAAAAAAACAAAAAGAAGAAAAGTTGGAGGCTTCAGCCCCTACCTAGCCTTCTACAAGGCGCTTCCTTCTACCAGCGCCCCCTGTTTGGGACGAGTTTACCAATCCGTGCACGTTTTCGTAGACCCTACCTAGATAGAGCTCTATATAGGCATTCGCCTCCCGAAATAAAAACCAAAATGGCCGACCGACCGTAAGCAGTCCAGCAGAAAGCTTGGTTAGGTTTTTTAACTTTCCTTTTTCTTTCACAGCCAATAATTATTATTAAAATATTTTCTTATTCCAAATTCCTAATTCTTTCTCTATCTTACTAAATCACGCCCAAAAAAAATTTTCTTTTTCCTTCTTTTCTTTCAAATTTAGTTTTTTTTTTCCAATTAAATCTAGAATCTGCCCCACTGTAGTGGGAGATTCTGCCCAGATGGGACTCCAACTATGTTATCTTTTTCTCCTAACGTATTAGTGCCGACTCAGATTGCGCGTTCTTTTTGTAGTCGAATATAAGGGAAATCTCCCAAAGAAAAATCTCTCGGCGGCCACGACTTTTGCCTAGTCGATGACCGCCAAAATTCCTTTTTAGTTGTTTGAGTTTCTAAACCTAGCCGAAATCAATATTTGAAATTTTTTTCGCGCTCAAAAAAAAAAACTTAACTCACCCTTTTCTTTCGACCACTCTAAATGCGAAAAGCCGAATCGGAGCCCGACTCTTTTATCTGCTGGCACTTGCTAAAATTTGTCTAAAATTAACCTAATGTTTTACAAATTTCCTACACTCTATCTTTTCTTACCACTTTTCTTAAAAATTCCGCTACGTAGGTATATATATTCAACGTTGTCTGGATTCTCCTTCAACCTGCACAAAGGTCATATACGTAGGGTATAAGAAATTGACTATCGACGAATGTATATATAATATGTAGGCATATAATATAGGTAATATATAGGTACTAATCTAATTCAATATAGCAATTGCGCCACTGTCCACTCACCATTTATTTTTTCCTTTCCTTATTTATTAAAAAGGAATTGGGTTTTCAGCACGCAGCGATCGTTTTTTTTTTCTTTTTAAATTCAAACTCAAATTTTTATTAAAGCCGACCGCACTGCCTTATTTAGCAAGGACTTTGTACCCGATTGGACTTGCGCACTTCACTTTTAGACGTTACTCGTCTTATACTGGTTTGGAGCTTAATGATATGAAAATTTCATTCCACAAATCTCGAAACCCTATCATCCACCAATCTGCACCCATACATCTACCCCTATACCGCTCGCCAACCGAATCGATTATAAAAAGCCGTATCGACCCACCAACAATTTGCCTACATAACTCTCTTCTACTTTTTTCTTTTCTTCCCCCCTCCCAGGTAATTCTTCTCAACGAATTGGGACACACCTATACCTACACCTTATTTGCAGGCCTACCTTACCAACCTGGTACTACTTCTTAGGTTCCACAGGAGTTTGAGGTGGTGGAACCAAACGCGTTCCACTTGTTGCTTCCTTTCGGTTACTTTGCGGATATAGTCTCCTTTCTATTTCCTATCTAATTTATTTTGACAAAAAAAGAAATAAAAGTGTGCCTAGTTCTTAAAATGTTCATTGTTTCTAAACTGGCCCAATTTCTCAACTTCCTCTTTATTTGACGTCTGTGGGATTAGCTCAAACATTTGTGGGACGGAGTTTGCTTGCGAGTATGTTTCTCTCACTCTCGCACCCTATGCGCAACTGCTGAACAGCCCTCTACATCAGTGTTGTCACTTTACCACAATTGTGGTAGATCTACCACTTTTTTCCAAGATTTTGATAATCTACCACTTCTACCACTGAAGTCAAAAATTCTACCACTTTTTGATCATCCAGAACTAACAAAATTTGAAATTCAAAGATAATCCGATCATTCATGAAAAAAAATCTCAAAATTTTTCAGTAGAAAAAAAACTCCTGTGAGTTTTGAATGCACCATTGGAATTATTTAGAGCTGATTTCTTTTCGAAATAGAAATCTAGTAGAATTTTTCAAAGCTTGTGTCATACAACTTTGTTTATAAAATTTGGGAAAAAGGGGAAACTTTTATCGCTACCCTCCTCGACGACAACGCAACGTGTGCGCTGTGCCCTAGGAGCAATTCATGATACGCTTTCCAGATATATTTTTTGGTTTGAATTTTGGTCACCACATTCAAAGCTTCAGTGAAGAATTAGATTCAGAAATAATAGAACAAAAGTTACTAAAAATTGTTTTTCTTTGATCTTATCAAATAGGTATTAAACTAATGAATTAAATATTCTTTGTCAACTTGCTTAAAAATTGTGATGCACAAAACATGATTAAACATGATTAAAATTTTAATAATAAAAGAAAACCTGCCTTTTTAATATTTTTAAAAGTCATTTTAAAAAAGATTTTAAGAAACAATTGTTTTTTTTTCCACAAATGTAATAATGTTATTAATAAGTTTTGCCAACGTGGGACAGGAGTGCCCTGATGAAGTCCTAACTAAGACGAAACGCGTTGGCAAAACTTATAAATCAAATTATTAAATTTGTGGAAAAAACAAGTGTTTCTTTAAATCTTTTTAAAATGTCTAAGATTAATTTCCACCAAGTGATTAACGATTAACCCCAAATCTATTGATTATATTAAAAATTTTAAAAGGTATATATTTTTATAATTATAGTTCTTATTGATATCCCAGACAAAATTATTAAGATCTGATATATTTTCATTACTAAAAAAATTCTTCAAAGTGTCTGATTCTCAGTCCCCTGCCCGTTTTCGAAAGGAAAAATTATTGCAGTTCTCTTATTTTAGTTTCAAAACCAAAATAAACTCTCAATTATGACGTTAAATAAGAAATCTTTTTATTATACAAAAACATTTTTAGTACATACCACTTCACAGGCGAAAATATCGTTAATTTTGAAAACTATCGAAGTTTCAGATTTGGTAGCGTGAAGCATTAAGTCTGGTGAAAATAAAACAGTATCCGTGTCTCACGTCCATTCGCTATTGTATTTGTTAAGAAGGCATTTGTGCTACCTACAGGTCTTGGATTGTCCGTTCAGTTTCTCAGTCCTCTGATGAGTATTTACAGGATACAAATATATATAAGTAGGCATATTTTCTAGCATTATTATATGGCTAAGTAAAACCATTAATAATATAATTTTTTTTAATTTTTTCGTACAATGCGTAATTATGTTTTTGGCGCAAAAACTTTGAAAACACTCAGTCTCCTGGCCCCAGTCCCCTTGCACTTTTACCGCTAACTGTCTATCAAAAGACCCCAAAAGTGTTCAGTTAATGCTACTTTTCCTTGAAAATACCTACTTGTTAATACAAACTTGCTCTTATTATCAATGTGGCTTAGATTTGTAAAAAAATATTTATACAGGTTATACTATATCTCTCCCAATAGGCAAGGGGTACGATTTTCAAAAAAATTAACTTCAAATTTTAAAAAAAATCTTAGTCCTCTAAATACATGTTTTTAAAAAATGTCGATAAAATTGCTGTTTTTTATTTTTCTGCCTGGCCGCTTTCAATTATGTGAAAGGAAGCTCCAAATCAACTAGAGATAGTCCATTTGCTTCCAAAAATATCTTCATTTTCTTCCACTTTTTGTAGAATCACCCATATACTTCGATGAATTAATTGGTTCTCTTTGACTTAAATAAATTTTTCCTTATTTAATTTTTGGAAATTAAAATCTACCACTAAAAATCGGGATCTACCACTATTTTTTAGACTTATCTACCACTTTTTTAAGACTGGAAGTGACAACACTGCTCTACATCTCTGGTGTACTAATACTATTTTTCATTCATACATTATCATTCCATCCACAACAGCAAGCCATCATGGCCGCAATTATGTGTAGTTATGCTTTGTTTTGTAGTTAGTTTTTTTCTATTTTCCTCTAGGATTATTTAGAATTTATTTCGTGTTGTTTCTTTCTTGATTTTATCATATTTTATTCCCTAGCTATGTTTGTTTGTTTGTTTAGCTAACCCTTCTTTTCCTATCTTTTGATTAATTTTGTCTTTTTAATTTCTTTTCAGGTACCCCAGCCGGCAAGTCTGCTTAGGAGGATTTCTGCGGTGGTGCAGTTGGTAAGATCCAAAAATATTTTTGTTCGCCCCTCAATATTAAAATTATTTTATCTCCCCTTACAGTCAATCGCAACAACGTTGCTACGATAGTGTCTTCTGTTTGAGGTATATCACATGTAAATAGAAGGTACAGAACTGGACCTAAAACACTACCTTGTGGTACCCCAGCCACTATTTCTTTGAAATTAGAATATTCATTTCCGTGTCTTACACGAAAAAGTCTGTTTTCTAGATATTCGTTTAGAATTTTATAAAGTCCTTCAGGCAGAACTTGTCTTAATTTGAATTTGAGGCCTTCGTGCCACACCTTATCAAACGCTTGCGACACATCCAAAAAGACCGTCGAACAAATTTTCTTTTCTTCAAGAGCTCTCTCAATTACGTCAGTTATTGTATGCACTTGATCAATTGTTGAATGCTTGCTTCTAAATCCGAACTGATGTTCAGGTATTAATCGTTTCTCTTCTATTATAGGCTGCAGGCGCAGGAGTAGTATTTTTTCAAAAACTTTCGATATTATTGGAATTTGGAAGAAGCGAAATCGGTCTGTAAGAATTATTTTCATGAGATGGTTTGCCAGGCTTCAAAACCATTATGACTTCCGCAACTTTCCATTGGCTTGGAACATATTCCAGCCTTAGAGCGGCATTTATTATATAAAGCAGGTTAATTAATCCTTTATGAGGAAGCATTTTTAATATTTCCGCTGTTATTAAGTCATACCCCGGAGCTTTATTAGACTTTAGCTTCTTTATTTCTCTGTTCAATTCAGCGAGCGTAGCATTTCTGGTTCTGTAGTTCTCACTTGAGCTAAAGCTCATATTAATATTTCCATTGAGTGCTTGCCCATCAGAAGGTTTAAATGTTTCTTCCAGGTAATCGGCGAATACCGCCGCTTTCTCTTTGTCACTTTTAGCCCATTCGTTTTGGCTTTTCTTAATCGGGGGCACTGGAAGCTTTGGTTTTTTTTGTTGTTTTTATAGCTTTCCAAAGTGAGTAGTTGGATTCTTTCCCAGGTGACAAGCTTTCAAGGTAATTTTCAACTTCACGGTTTTTGAAATCTGATATCGCTGTTTTTAGCATATTACACAAGCGATTTAAATGAGCTTTGTGTTGAGGAGCACGGGTTCGCTGCCATTTCTTACGTGCTTTTCGTTTATCTTTTATTAAGTCTTTTATTTCCTGCGGATATTTTATATCTTTATAGCGCGGCGTAACCCTTTGATAAGGTGTGTTATTCCACGCTGCCTTTTGTATTATATCAACAAAGGTATCTACTGCATCTTCAAGCTCAAGAGTCGTTTGGAAAAAAAATGTAAATAATTTGTTGTTCAATGTTTATTTTCTCATACTTATTCAAATCACATAGTGACAGGCTTTTAGTTATTTACTTGGCGAAACCACTAAAATTCGATGTTATATAAATTAATTAAAAAAAAAATTAAGATTTTACTTCGCTCATACCAAAAACAGACAAAAATAGCTGAAAAACTATGCACCAAGCGCCATTATCTTTTTAGTTTGCCTCCACCATTTTGATTTTGCATTCGCCCACTTACAAAAGAGCGGTTGGTGAGCGCTCTCACGTCAGGTGGCAAAAGTTAACGAAAACTAAACGAAAAGTTCCACCTCGAAATTATGTGCGCGTCATAAGAGTTTCTTGTTTTCGCTCGGTTTCGCACAACCAATTAAGTTGGCTTCCGACTATTCTAGTTCTACCTTTAGTCAGAATTAGAATTCAAAACTCGTCCCCTACTATGATGAGCATACATTTTTTCGAGTAACTTACATAAATTTAAGTATCACATAGAATTTATGTGGAACTAGGCAAATGGGCCTTAAATTTGATATTTGATCTCTGTTAACAATAGCTGTATTTTATTTTCCCTCAGATCTGATCTGGGTTGGATTTGCATACGAAAATACATGTATTACAAAAACAACACAACATCCAACTTTGATTTTAGATTTTGATTAACAAATCCATGCTGACCACACACCCTTAGCATTTTCTTGCAAAAATTAGTTTTTTTTTTCTGACGTGCGGATGGCTTTTTTGTGTTGAAAGTAGGGAGAAAATAGAGAATAAAGTAGAGAAAAATGCAGAAGCAAACGGATAAACAGAGATAGGTATGTAATGCTACATTTCCACCTAGCGCTAATCTGAGATTTAATGAGATTAACCTTAAATCTCCTTTAAATCTCGTAGATTTACCATACAAATTTATTTCGTAAATCTTGAAGATTAGAAATAAATCTTGTTAAATCTTCCTAGGACAAATAGTTTTACAAATCGAACTAACCTATTTTTACATGGTGCTGAACGATTCATTCGAGACTCGCATTCAGTTCTTCATTAACCCTGTTCCTTGGTTTAGTCCCAAACAGTTTCAAACAATTTCAGACCGCCAGATTTGGTGCGGACCAGTACAATTTTTCTAGTGTGGAACGACTTCGGACTAAATCTGGCGGTTTCAAACTGTTTGAAAGTCGGCAAGGAACACACCTATTGTTTCACACGAATCAAACATTCTGTCTCATTCGCACTTCATAAGAAAAATTGGAACGCCATTTGCATTTTTGAAGGTGCTGTCAAATCTAATTTTTTTTTAATCTTTTTGGGCGGTGGAAACACCAAGAAGATTTATTAAATTGGCCAGTTTATATTTCTGAGATCTCAGAGGGCTCAGAGGACTCTGAAATATAAACACGATTCCTCACAAAAATTCCTCACATTTCCCCTTAAAAACTGAGACTGAAATTTTTTGGATTCGCTTGCTCAATTATATTTTGTCGCAGTTAATTACATAAGAAGAAAAGAAAAAGAGAGATGTTTTGACTTCTATTTGAGGAATCCTGTTTATATTTTATCCTCCGGCTCTGTCAAAGAAAGGAGAAAAATTACTGAGCGCTCAAGAAATATAAACTGGTTAAATCTAATCTGAGATAAACCTTTGGTGGAAACATAGCATAACACTCTCGTCGCACTGGGATCCTGTTTGTTTTATTGATAATCTAATTGGGCCTGCACACACGGGATGATTTCTGCCGGCAGAAAACAGAGTTTATAGGAGAGGGAAGTGAAATGCGCGGTATGAAGTGGCATAAGATCTTCTACCTTGTTTGGAGTGGAAGAACGAAGTAGAAAACTAGTACACACATAACTTTCTACACACTGAGGTCTGCATAAAATACTAACACAATGAAAAGAGGTACATGTATACATTTTTTCTGCCAGAATAATTCATCCCGTGTGTGCTTGAAGTGGAGTATTGAAGCAGATTTCTACCAGGCAGATATCATCCCGTGTGTGCAGGCCCATCCGGATTAGATTTGGGGGATAATAAAATGCACTTAAAAACGTACCCCCATATTAATAAACGGCGGATAACAACTTGCTAGCGTTTATACAATTGTTAACTAGTAATTCTTATTAACAAATGCGTAATAGTCTGTGACGTGTGTTAACGTACGGATAACTTTAACTAGCCAGATTCCACGTATAATGAACGGATAACTTCTTAACACATGCACGCACGCGTATAATAGCACCGTTTACTACTACTAGTATACACTACTACCAGTATACACATGAAGCTGTTTAGATTGGGAGCAGGGCTGCCGAAATGAGTACTAAGGGAGAATTCGTACTCCCCTAGCATTCTTTGTACTCCCGTGCTCCCTTCACCATGATTGTACTCCCCTGGAAACAATCCAAACAAATTAAAAAAATTCTTTTATTAATATTGTATCAACATACACATTTAATTCACCAATCAAAACTGACTCGTTCAACTATTTAATGCTCTAAAACTAAATGCTTCCATATTTTTTAGTCCGAGCCGGAGCTTATCAAATAAAGATGGCAAACCTCGGCTGCCGTTTTAACTTATCAACAAACTGAAACGAACAGCTGGACGATTGAAAAGATTTGCAAGTAGTTTAAGTGAAACACAGAAATAAACGCACACAAAGAATCAACTCGTCATTCAGGGGTGGTATCGGCAATAGTCTAGTATCTAGTTCCCGTGCGAAAAAAAAAATATATACAAATAAATTCGCATGTCAAAAATTATTGAGGTGAAATACAAAATAATTTTTTTGCATGATTCGTTGACAGTTTCATGGAAAAAAAAAACATTCTTGTCATAGAATGTCAGCTTGCTAAGCAATGGAAATTGTTTTGCATGCGAAAAAAACAAATACAACAAAATAAATTAAAACAAAATAAAATAAAATAAAATAAAATAAAATAAAGTAAAATTAAATAAAAAAAATATATTCACCTCAAGACATTATTTGCATGCAAATGGGTTTTGCATCCAAAATCCAATATTAAATTCCCCCTGCGGGTTAGGGGCAAGAATATACCCGAGGTAGGCATGCCTGTCGTAAGAGGCGACTAAAATCCAAACTCCGTATACTGAGATTGATGTATACAAAACTATGCAATGAGCAAAACAATAAGATATAGTACCCCAGGTGGCAGTCCAGGTTCACTGGAAAATCCACCCTCTTCGGAGGTTGGCTCTATGGACTCTGGGGAGAGCCAATTATTGCATTTAATAAATCCCTTCCTAAAAAGTGCAAGGGTATCTCGATCACCACCATCTAAATCGAGTATAAAACAATCTAAATTCGGGCAAAAGAGTCAACCCGTCAAGCCAGCGCTCGCCAAAAAAGACTCAGATAAAACAGAAAATCTTGAAAAAGATAATAACGAACTTCGACGAAGACTTGATGAAGTAATGGAACTTTATCAAGAGCTAAAGAAAGAAGTCGATCTTCTACGAAAAGAAAATGAGATGTTGAAAGGCAAAAATTCTCCAATTAACTCCAAAGCTAGCTTGCCACAAGTCAATTGGGCCTATTCGGCGTGATCTTTTATTCTGCTATTCTGTTATTCTGCTATAAATTTCTATACAAAAATTTAAGCTGTCAAAAAATCTTTTATGAATTATGATTTTGGTATTCGGCATGCTCAATCTGTTATTTATCTGCTAAGAAATCTGTTATGATCTGTCAAACTTTCGAACTCAGAAGAAAATCTTTTACAAATCGCATTTTTGGTATTCAGCATGCCAAAATCTGTTATCAAATCTGCTATAAATCATAAAAGAATAAAAGACAAACATTTGTGACTTTTATAATAAAAGATTTCAATAAGAACACAGATATATCAAGTAAAAATGGATATTTCTATAACAAAATGTTTTAAAAGGAGACAAATGTGAGAAAATTATATTAAAACAATAGTTTTATGAACAAATAAGCAATTTAAAATAAAATAATTTTTGTAGAAGAAATCGCAGAACACAGGAAAGCTCACTGCAATTAGATCAACAAGCGCCATCGGCTAAGCGGAGTCTGTTGAATGTCCTAATAGCCTCAGTGTGTTATGCTATTACACGAAAACGCCGTTCAAATCACCTTGAAAAAAAACAATCGAGTCCTTGCAGAAGATATAGCATGACAAGGTGGAAACGCCGAGAAACGAAAATCGTCATCAGGACAGCCCTCGCCACAAAAAAAAAACTTAGTTACAAATTATTTCTGTTTTATTAAATCAAGCTTCAATTAAACACTGAACTAAACACTAAACTGCCCAGAATATTCCTCTTGAAAAAACGCTTCTGGAAGTTGTATTTGATCAACGAAATTAGATCCACTCCAACGGCACCATCATCCAACTTTATTTCCTGGCTGTTGGTGGTTTCTCCTAATCTCTAGACTCCTATGGTGTAGGGATAAGTCTCTTTTTAGCCGCAACACAGAAAATAAAAATGAAAATATGTTTGCCCATTTTTTTTCTTCAATGAAATTCATAACAGAACAGCTGATTATGACAACAGATTTTAGGTCTGTTCACTAACTGATTTCATTTTCGAAGTTTCATAACAGAATTTTATAAAAGTTCGAACACCTGAATAGAAATCATAAAAGATCTTTTATGCTGAAAATCTTTTATGATTCATAGCAGAAAATTCATAGCAGAATAACAGATGTGGCAGAATAGGGCTAAATAATTCTAGATATGAAACAGACGAAGAAGAGCTAGCACGTGAAACGGAAAAGTCCTCAAAGAAACGATTAAGTAAAAAGCGTAAAGCTGGCTCTTCACCTGAGGCAGCCTCGTACTTTGAAATAATAGTCTCACCAAAACATGCGACAGTAAAAGAAAAACCTGTTAAGGAGCGGCCCCCGCCACCGATAAATGTTATCGGTATTGAGGAGTATAACAAGTTGCAAACCATATTAAAGGCATTACTACCATCGTCTTTTAAAGTTATTTCGCTCAATAACAACAAATGGAAAGTATGTGTGAAAGACCCTGAAAGTTATCGTCTTCTGTCGCGAAAACTAAACGAAGAAAAAGTAGAATGGTAAACCTATGAAAATAAGTCAGAAAGACCCTTACGTGTTGTGGCGAGAGGTTTACACGCATCATGTTCAAAAGACGATATCATTAGTGATCTAAAAGAGCGCAACTTCAATATCTTAGATGCAATGAACATCGTCAAAAGAGAGAAACAGAAAAAAGAGGGCGAAACGACAGTGGTACAACGTGGCCTTCCACTATTTACCACAAGGTTAGTCCCTCAGTGTAAACGCTGCCAAGAATTCAATCACACCCAAACCTATTGCAAAAAAGAGCCAAGGTGTGTAAAATGTGCCGGAAAACATCTAACCGCTGACTGCAACGGAAAAAGTGAAAGTCCACCAACGTGTATTAATTGTAATGGAAATCACCCGGCAAACTAAAGGGGCTGCGAAGTAGCTTAAGAATTGCAAAAGCGAAGATCAAAATCTGCCCAAACGCAAAGAAAACCACCAAGGCTAATAAAAAGCGGAACTCCCAAGACTTTTAAATCAGGGAAAGCTTTAAATCAGGAAAAGAAAACAGTGTCAAAACCTTCGGACAAAATATCAAAGCAAGGTAATACAGAAACATATGCCCAAATAGCGGCCAAAAATATACCCGTTAATAATGATACTGAAACAGATCCGGTTTCGAAAGTCTTTTCAATAATTCTTTCGAAACTTGAAGAACAATGTGAAACAAATAAACTTATCTTTGATAGGTTAAGTAAGCTCGAAAATTGTTTTCGACCCAAACCTCTTTAAAAAAAATATATGATGGAAAAACTTAAAATTCTTACATGGAATGCCAACGGATTATGGCAAAAACTAGGAGAATAATTAGAGATGTTTATGCAGGAAAATGATATCGACATATGTTTGATATCAGAAACGCATGCAAAAAATGAATCAAATCTTAAAATCCACGGGTTTCATGACTACCACGCTGTTCATCCGTCAAACAAAGCAAGAGGTGGATCATCGTTATATATAAAAGAGTGCATTGAACACTCAATAGGCTTGAAAATAGAGGTGGAATCAATGCAATTGAGTAGTGTTCAGGTTAGAACTAAAAATATTTTTCTCAATGTCTCTTCAATATATTGCCCTCCGCGTTGCAAAATTGATAAGAGTGAATTTACGACACTGATAAAGTCACTAAGTCCAAACTTCATTGTTGGTGGTGACTTTAATGCAAAACACACCTTCTGGGCCTCAAGATGCATATCTCAAAAAGGTCGAATGCTATATGAGGCAGGAATGGAAAATAATTGCGATTTTCATTCAACTGGAAGGCCAACTTACTGGCCAACTGATCCGTCAAAAATACCTGACCTAATCGATTTATTTATGGTAAAAGGAATACCCTCTAACTATGTTGAAATTACAGAGAGCTTTGATCTCTTCTCGGATCATTCTGCCGTCATACTCAATACGAGCGAAAGTCTTATAAAAATTGAAAATCCACCCAGGTTAACAAACGGTAAAACCAACTGGGATGGATTTAAGAAAGATATCGAGGACAGCGTTGAATTAAGAATATCATTACAAACGTCTCTCGAACTTGAAGACGCAGTAGATACCTTTGTTGATATGATACAAAAGGCCGCATGGAATAACACACCTTATCAAAGGGAAATGCCGCGCCGCAAAGATATAAAATATCCGCAAGAAATAAAAGATTTAGTGAAAGAGAAAAGAAAAGCACGCATAAGAAAGCTAATTTAAATCGATTGTGTAATTTGCTTAAAACGAGAATATCAGATTTCAAAAACGGTGAAGTTGAAAATTACCTCGAAAATCTGACAGCAGGAAAAGATTCTAACTACTCACTTTGGAGAGCTATAAAAGTAACAAAAAGACCAAAGCTTCCAGCGCCTCCTATTAAGAAAGGCCAAAATGAACGGGCTAAAAGTGACAAAGAAAAAGCTATGGTATTCGCCCATTACCTGGAGGAAACATTTAAGCCTTTCGATGGACAAGTACTCAACGAAAATTTTAATATGAATTTAACATCAAATGACAGCTACATAATAAGAAATGCTACACTTGCCGAGTTAAGAAGAGAAATAAAGAAGCTTAAGTCCAATAAAGCTCCAGGTTATGACTTAATCACGGCAGAAATTCTAAAAATGCTTCCTCGTAAAGGTTTGATCAACCTTCTTTATATAATAAATGCCGCCCTTAGGTTAGAATATGTTCCGAGCCAATGGAAAGTTGCGGATGTAATTATGGTTTTGAAACCTGGCAAACCATCTCATGAAAAGAAGTCTTACAGACCGATTTCGCTTCTTCCTGTAATATCAAAAGTTTTTGAAAGAATACTACTCCTTCGCCTGCAGCCGATAGAAGAAAAACAATTAATACCTGAACATCAGTTCGGATTTAGAAGAAAGCATTCGACCATTGATCAAGTGCATAGGATAACCGACGTAATTGAGAGAGCTCTTGAAGAAAAGAAAATCTGTTCGACGGTCTTTTAGGATGTGTCGCAAGCGTTTGACAAGGTGTGGCACGAAAGCCTCAAATTCAAATTAAGACAAGTTCTGCCTGAAGGACTTTATAAAATTCTAAACGAATATCTAGAAAACAGACTTTTTCGTGTAAGTCACGGAAATGAATATTCTAATTTCAAAGAAATAGTGGCTGGGGTACCACAAGGTAGTGTTTTAGGTCCAATTCTGTACCTTCTATTTACACGTGATATACCTTAAACAGAAGACACTATCGTAGCAACGTTTGCTGATGATACTGCAATACTATTGACATTCTTGACGAGTCGAATTTAGTACGCCGTTTGCAAAGAACAAAACCTTCCAACTTGGTGCGGTGAACACAAAACCGCTTTAAAATCGCGGAATAAGCAGAAACTTTCACCGGAAAGTTACCTGCAACACGTTACTTAACTTCGTTAAAAATAAATTGCTAGATAAGTTTCAACTTAGTTGCAATCGGGAAGTGGAGGTGGTTTTAGTGTAGTAAGAATCTCACACTTCTATGAGCACACGTTTTCCGGTCCTCATAGAGCTTGATGCAGGTTTTGCACCTACCCACGGAAAAAAAAAAAAAAATGTTTTCCATTTGTAGGCCTATAGTTTATTAATTTAGAGTAAATTACTGACTCATAGTATTCATGCTTTTTATTTTTAAATTGGTTAAGGTATAAAATTTTGATTTTTCCATGTAGTCAACTTTCAAATCATATCATTCTTCCTGAAAACAACACCTAAATAGGTGCCACACTTGACACCACTTGGTAGTCACCTTATATGGAGCGAAAGTCATGATTTTGACTGTCGACTTTCAACCATAGATAAACAAATAAAGATGGGAAACTTTTGTACGTTTCACCCCCCAAAACCCATTTGTTTACATTTTTGTTTTTGTAATTTCACTCGTGTCGATGAATAGATGTGAATTGCAACAACAATTTAACGCGGTGAGTTTGTTTTGTTTTGACAGTTCGATTTTTTTCCAAACTCGGTGATATTTTTCTTCAGTGCGTCTAAAAAAAACAAATAATATGTTAAAATAATAAATAAAATGTCTAATTATCCTTCGTCTACTGGTGTCCTGATTGCCAATGATTTATTCGGCGTATAATTTGAATTCTGCCTATGGAAACTGGTTCCCTGGATGCAAGACGCTCATCCAACAGGCAATGGCTAAGATAAGGCAAATCCAGCATTGTTTGTGTTGAAGGAGCGCATCAGGAAAGGAAGGGCTGGACAGAAACGTTTGGGGTAGCTGGCCAAGTGGAAAACTGCTGAAGAAGGATCCATCGTAGATCATTCTGAAGCCAGATAAAACAACAACCACAGAAGTTCATCACATTTGCCAACGTTGCAATAAATTTATATGAAATTCTTGCAAGTGCTGGATACAAAGCGTTGTCATTTCAAAACTACATGCTGGATTTTGATAGTTGAAGCGGTTTTTAGCCTTAATTTAATCCTTCTAAGTTATTTTAAGAAAATATTTCCAATTTAAACAAATATTTCGAAACATTTGCCCATAGAACTAGTATCATCATATTCTTATTGAAATTCGAAAAAAGACGAAAATAGTTTTTTGAGACAATTTTTTGAAATCTTTGCTCGAATTGGAAATGGTTTTTGAAATAAGTTAGAATACCTTAATTAAGACTAAGAACCGTTTCAATAATTAAAATCCGGCAAGTAGTTTTGAAATGGCAACGTTTTGTATCCAGCACTTGCAAGAATTTCATATAAATTTCCTGCAAGTGTTAAATACAAAGCGTTGTCATTTCAAAACTACTTGGTGGATTTTGATGGTTGAAGCGGTTTTTAGACTTTATTTAAACCTTCTAAGTTATTTTAAAAAATATTTCCAATTTAAACAAATATTTCGAAACATTTTCCCATAGAACTAGTATCATCATATTCTTATTGAAATTCGAAAAAAGACGAAAATAGTTTTTTGAGACAATTTTTTGAAATCTTTGCTCGAATTGGAAATGGTTTTTGAAATAAGTTAGAATACCTTAATTAAGACTAAGAATCGTTTCAATAATTAAAATCCGGCAAGTAGTTTTGAAATGGCAACGTTTTGTATCCAGCACTTGCAAGAATTTCATATAAATTTCTTGCAAGTGTTAAATACAAAGCGTTGTCATTTCAAAACTACTTGGTGGATTTTGATGGTTGAAGCGGTTTTTAGACTTTATTTAAACCTTCTAAGTTATTTTAAAAAACATTTCCAATTTAAACAAATATTTCGAAACATTTTCCCATAGAACTAGTATCATCATATTCTTATTGAAATTCGAAAAAAGACGAAAATAGTTTTTTGAGACAATTTTTTGAAATCTTTGCTCGAATTGGAAATGGTTTTTGAAATAAGTTAGAATACCTTAATTAAGACTAAGAACCGTTTCAATAATTAAAATCCGGCAAGCAGTTTTGAAATGGCAACGTTTTGTATCCAGCACTTGCAAGAATTTCATATAAATTTCTTGCAAGTGTTAAATACAAAACGTTGCCATTTCAAAACTACTTGCCGGATTTTAATTATTGAAACGGTTCTTAGTCTTAATTAAGGTATTCTAACTTATTTCAAAAACTATTTCCAATTCGAGCAAAGATTTCAAAAAATTGTCTCAAAAAACTATTTTCGTCTTTTTTCGAATTTCAATAAGAATATGATGATACTAGTTCTATGGGAAAATTTTTCGAAATATTTGTTTAAATTGGAAATGTTTTTTAAAATAACTTAGAAGGTTTAAATAAAGTCTAAAAACCGCTTCAACCATCAAAATCCAGCATGTAGTTTTGAAATGACAACGCTTTGTATCCAGCACTTGCAAGAATTTCATATAAATTTATTGCAACGTTGGCCAAATGTGATGAACTTCTGTGGTTGTTGTTTTATCTGGCTTCAGAATGATCTTTGTTCGTTCGGTGTTTTACGTTCGAGGCTCTGGTGATCAAAATAAATCGACTGAAAGCTGTGTAGGACGAAATGGTTTTCAGTTAATCATCGTAAAGATTGAACAACATCATTGGAGGTTCGGTTGCCTTCAAAATAAGATCACTAAACTTCTTTACACGCCTGGAAAGGCAATTGTATTTCAGAACATTTGATTTCAATGTTGGGGAAATCCAACAAATAAACTTCCAATGGATCCTTCTTCAGCAGTTTTCCACTTGGCCAGCTACCCCAAACGTTTCTGTCCAGCCCTTCCTTTCCTGATGCGCTCCTTCAACACAAACAATGCTGGATTTGCCTGATCTTAGCCATTGCCTGTTGGATGAGCGTCTTGCATCCAGGGAACCAGTTTCCATAGGCAGAATTCAAATTATACGCCGAATAAATCATTGGCAATCAGGACACCAGTAGACGAAGGATAATTAGACATTTTATTTATTATTTTAACATATTATTTGTTTTTTTTTAGACGCACTGAAGAAAAATATCACCGAGTTTGGAAAAAAAATGACGTTTCAAAATTCACCTCGGAACTATTGGGATGCGTTTGAAATATTGTTCCTAGAGGTGCGGTCGCACTTTTTTTAATATCTCTGTTCTATTTTTGTATTCTGCATTGACTCTATTATAATAATATGTTAAAAAAACTTATTTGGAGAAAATTTGTTTGAAATTGTCTTATTTAAAAATGAGAATTTGTATGAGTAATGAGATGATTTCGTATCGAATTTGGAAATTTTCATCGAAATCACCTCATTTGGTCTAATGAAAACGTAGTATTACGATGATTTTATTATACGTTGCATGCATAAATAGAATACCCTTATTATTATAGTTAAATGACCAATTGAATTAAAACTCTTAAGCTGGCCATAAGCAACACAGTCATCCGATCCATTTGGCTCAGTTGGATTTAAGATGGGCTGAAAATCCAAAATGTGATAGTAACCAATTACATGCTTGAGCCGTCGTTGAACCTCTGCAGAAACACGAATCAAAATTTTAACCACGTTTGTCCCTAGTCATTGTTCACGAATAGAATGTAAACAGGGCCTGATCTGGCAGGCGTGGGGGGCAAACCAGGAATTTTCCCCCGGTGGCAAAAGTTGAGGGCGGTAAAATTGAAAATTTAGGGTGGAGGCGGCTACAAAAAATTTTTTTTTTTTTGATTTTTAACTGATCGAAGCATACAAAATAGGTGTGTTTCGGACGAAAAAATAGCATCGGGGCTTAGTGACGCAATCACAGAAAAAATGGAGTTTCCATGCAAACTAACGATAACATTTATGAAATTCGTGCCGGTATTGTATTTTGTATCAGGGTCTGAGCCCCTTTGCACCATTTGTAATCAATCTCAGATATACAAATCATTACATTAAATCGGAGATACTTTTATCTTGAATATTCTATCTATGAGACACAAAGCTATAGCTTGCATTAATAAGAATATTGTCTTCAAGAATATCATAGATTAATAAATTGGTGATCGTTAGGTATAATAGATTAATTAATAATAAATACCAACCTTAAATATTGGCTGACAATAATAAGAAATATATGTGTGCTCGGATGCTAAACTGAATATAAATTATAAAATGACTGACTAGCTTTAAGCGTCACCATATTCACTAATACAAGCAATATAGAAACGAAGTAATACAAACTAACATAAATGTATTAAAATTTTAATTTTCACAACTATAATTACTAATTTTGAGTTTTTGCTACGGTTTGATTTAATATAATTGAAATTGAAAGTAAACTTTGGCTACACAACACCCCAGGTCAACATCTTACACCCAATGATGATCTCATCGAACAGAAAAGCGTCGCAAAAATTCAAAATTAATAATAGTTGTGAAAATAAAATTTTAATAAATTTAAATCATTTTTTTTAAATAATTTTTTTCAAAATATTGTATGTATGTATTTGTATTGTCTACACACTGACAGGTATGTTTATTAACGTGAAATTTCTTCTTCTAATATATGTGCACCGGAATCAACAAGTTAAACTTGCTGAACCACAGTTCAAAATTTTAAGCACTTTTTAACAACATGGCCCTTAAGGCTTTACTACATTGGCCACTTTTTGCAAAATTACGACAATAAAAATATTTTTTTCCCGCTAGCGCAGTTGTTTTGTGAAAAAATATACGAATTGTTTTTTAAACCAAAATTTAAGCTTTCTGCATCATTTTAATATGTTTTCCAATAAGAAACATTATCTAAAAATGAGTTTGAAAATGTTCACTTTTATACTTTTTCACTTTCTTGACCAATGTAGTTAAGGCTCTAGTCTGCTAGTACCCGATAACTTTTGAGTGGTGAAAGTCATGACTCAAAAGAGTCCTCTTGTAACAGCAGACTTAAATTTGGAAATTCATCAGCTATTTGTTGAATATGATTTGTTATTACTTTTTAAACTCATAAAAGTTGTACAAACGTGGCTCATTATTTATTCTGTGGTTCAGAAATCGGTTAATTAAAATTGCTGAACCACTGATTTAAATTAACATACTTTATTTACGATTGAAAGATAACTAAAAGCAAAAACAAAATTCATTCAATAAAGGCTCTCCCAAACCAACGCGAAATCATTGCGAATCATTCGCAAAGGCGTTTTTTTGTTGTTGTTTAGCATTGTATATCTTTCATATTTTGAATTATTGTGAATGATTTCGCGTCGTCGGCGAATATTTCGCGTTGGTTTGGGAGAGCCTTAAAGGCTCTCCCAAACCAACGCGAAACATTCGCCGATGACGCGAAATCATTCACAATAATGGAAAATATGAAAGATAAACAATGCTAAGCAACAACAAAAAACCGCCTATGCGAATGATTCGCTATGATTTCGCGTTGGTTTGGGAGAGCCTTAATTGTATTAAGGCTCCCCCAAACCAACGCGAAATCATAGTGAATCATTCGCAGTCAGTTTTTTGTATTCGTTTTGCATTGTGTATCTTTCATATTTTGCGTTATTGTGAATGATTTCGCGTCGAAGGCGAATGATTCGCGTTGGTTTGGGGGAGCCTTCAAGGCTCCCCCAAACCAAAGCGAAACATTCGCCGACGACTGATTTTTGTTGTTGTTTGGCGTTGTGTTTTTGTCATATTTTGTGCTATTGTGAATGATTCGCTGCGAATACGCGTTGGTTTGGGAGATCCTTTATCCAGACAAATTTTGATAGTTCGTTTCTGTGGAGATCAAAAAACTAAGGGAGTATACAAGCAACAGCTGTGTTTTTTTGCATGTCCATATGGAGTTTGGTGAAAAAAACGACACCGGGACATTTCAACATTTTTGTTTACCTTTTGCATCGGTCTGCCATTTTGTTTTGAATTATCTTACCAACAAACATTTGACATTTCTATATATGTAAATCATCGAAAACACAACGATAATCGTAGTTTGGCATTAGCATTTTTATCGGGACAAAAGCTAACTCCAGATAATTATCTGGACTTATCTAACTCTATATGGACATAGTTGTTGTTGTACATGTTTAACATGTAAATTGTTTTGCTTTGCTGTCGTTTTTTTCACACAATTTTATTTGGACATGCAAAAAAACAACTAACATATACAAATTTAAAGAAAAACTTATGTAACTTCATAATTCACAAACAAATTTTCTCCCACTTCGATTCAATAAAGCTACATTTATTATTCAATTATTTAATACAAAAAATATTAAGGGTATTCATGCAACAGCGTAAACTCGTCGTAATCGTTGTAAAGTTTTAAACTTCTTAAATCTGTCAAATTTTCCATACAAATTGTGACAGAATTACGAAGTTTTAAACTTTACAACGATTACGACGAGTTTACGCTGTTGCATGAATACCCATATTGTTGTTTCTTATTTTAGTACGCGTAAATATTAGAAGCCAATGCAATTTTAAAATAAAATGATATAAAGGGAAGTGAGCACTTAAAAATTCAGTTCACCCGCTTTTATACTTTACGAACATGTCCATGAGATTTTTAAAATAACTGACAAATTTAAAAAAAACCGACGATTTGTGGTGAAAATCATAAAGTTGCACTAGTGTGCGTGTGGTAAAGGTTACAAGTGCAACTTTATGACATTCACCACGGTCTGAGCTTGTAGGCAAATCAGTTTGACAGCCGAAGATTCCCATCTTTATATTTTTTATCTATGCTTTCAACTATCAACAACAAATTAAAAAAAATAATAAAGGTTTGTTGTGACTATAAAGATACTATATTATTTTTTTTTGTACTCTCCACGAACGTGAAATACTCCCCAATAATCCTCTGGGAAGGCTGAGACCGGTCTCACGGTGGTTTCTGGACAAGAGAAGTGGGGGGTCAGGGATGTCGTGAGGCAAGAAGAAAACATAAACATCTTACTCATGAGTTTCATTTGTTGTTGTTTCAATGCGCAAAACATTGAAGTTGTTGTTGTTTCTATGTGTTTTGAGGCGCCTCAAATTTTCTAATGTAGTCACGATGAGACTCACGAGCCCGGACTCAATTTTCCCAATCTAAACAGGCTCAATGATACACGGTGCTATTATAGGCGTGCGTGTATGTGTTAAGAAGTTATCCATTCATTATACGTGGAATCTGGCTAGTTAAAGTTATCCGTACGTTAACACACGTCACAGACTATTACGCATTTGTTAATAGGAATTACTAGTTAACAGATGTATAAACGCTAGCACGTTGTTATCCGCCGTTTATCAATATGGGGAAAGATTACAACATAAGTTCGTCATTGAAAAATCGGGCAATGTAAATATTGACTCTGACAACAACTACGAGATCTCGTCTCGTTTCCTCGTCACATTAGGTTTGTTTGGTTACTTTTGTAGCACGAAGTTCAAAAACTAATGCTAATTTCGCGCGAAATCATAGCGAATCATTCGCAAAAACAATTTTTTGTTGTTGCTAAGCATGTGTATCTTTCACATTTTCTATTATTGTGAATGATTTCGCGTTGTCGGTGAATGTTTCGCGTTGGTTTGGGAGAGCCTTTACACGATGATTCTTTGTGTCTGACTCTATTCGAATTTGTCATGAGTGCGAAGGAGAAAAAGCATCGGATTTCACCTTCGCACTCATTGAATTTTGACAAGAGTCAGACGCAAAGAATCATCGTGTAATAGGGGTCTAACCAAACAGACCTATTGTGAATCAGACTTCAAGCATGACATTTAGCAACACCATTGTGAACCGTGCCCTTGCCATTTGGTTTTACGTTTAGGCACTGTGGTTCTGTTTTGCTCGTAATAGGTTTTCTTCCTATTCCTAGGTGTATTGTTTAAATTTTAAGTTATTCGATTTATTAATTTCATATACAATTTTACTTATTTGGAACTGCATTTAAATAGTTATAGTACAGTTAAAACAATGGCCACCTACGTCTGTAAAATGAATCAGTTATCTTCCATCGTTGCCGCCAACCTTCGCCGTAATGGTAATTTTATTTTATTGAACTGTTTTCTTTTAGATAAAATAAAAAAACAAAATTATAAATAAAACGAAATCTTTTTCGTGAAAGTTTTATATTTACGGAAAAGGTCTATGTACATACATATATTTTAAGATTATGTATAGAATTCACTGATTGAAAATCTATGTCCAAAGTCCAATTCTGTGCAACTCTGTCATCATGCTGGAAGTGATTTTCCTTTTTTGTTGGGGTTCGCTAGCTAGAAAAAGTAGAATACTGAATTAGCTTGTTATCTTCTATTATATAAAATATTTATTTTAAAAAGGAAGTTATCATATTTTTTCAGGGCTCATTTGGACACATCGCACCGGCAAAAGCTTCAATGATAATTGAGGTCATTGCTGAAAATGGCTTATTTATGAACTCTTATTTTCTTACAACATTTATGCAATTTTTTTGTTGCCTTTGGATTGACATTCCAAAGACTAACACAACAAATAAATCCTTAGAGCATCTTGAAATTTTGGCACCATCATAAGATCTTATAATTTAACTTTATCGTTGTACTTTTATTAAATCGTAAAAAAGTTGTATGGATTAGCCAGGGAGAAAACCCTTTCACCGTGGAGCGATTAGTTTATTTTATTGTAACTTTTTCTAGGTATATTCAAATTCAATGAATCATAAGCTTTAGTTTAAATACAAAATATAAAAAATGCAATCATTTTGTACTATTTTATTTTAAAAGCTGAAATTACATACATAGCTCAAATGCTGCAGGTATCATTTCCAAAAAGCTTAATCATATAGTAATTAATTGCGTTTTTCCACCCAGGCTTATAATAATAATTTTCTATAACACGACTTATTATCTGGAAATTAAAAAGAAAGCGACAAACAAAAAGATTAATGTTTCATAATTAAAAATATTAAATAATCAAAAAATATAATTGGTGCGATGCCCCTTTTTACCTGGTACAAAAAAATAACTTCTTAGTAAATAAATGCTTTTAATTAAATATAGTGCTCACTTCATAATATGTACTTTGTAACCAAACCTTTGTTTTTTATCATCGCACTGCACCTCCTAGGCATACTCTCCGCAAGAATCGAAACAGTGAAACCTGCAGTACTATTTCAAGCTTCCTTGACCTGGACAAAGAAGCCAATGTCCCATAGATTTGTCATGGGTTTGGGATCAGGAAACTGCTGGCCATTTCATATCATCAATATTTTGCACTTGAAACCATTTTTTGATTATTTAAATAATCACTATTGGAATAATAATTTCAGGAGAAAATGTTCCTCAGAATGTGGGAACATAATATTCTTGCATACGAACCGACCATAGTTCCATTTATTTTATGAATCGGATCCACTCCACGTCCAGAAAAAAAAATCCAAACATCCCCGAACAATATCTTTTCCTGATTCCCGATCACCCTTACTAACTGATGGTTTGTGAATGATGAAATATGAATAGCAAATAATATCAATAATCTGCCCAAAAATATGCAGCACGATTATGAAACCATATAATAGAAACAAAAATATTTTAAACTGAAAGTACAGTCTCACCAAGAGACTCATGGCGTTTTCCATTGGTTTCACTCAAGAAGACACTCATTCTGAATCCAATGGAACAGTGCTTGTTACTTCTACTCAATTTTGAAGTTTTGTCCCTATATGGGTGAATCATTAAATAGAAACTTTTTGCTGGCGCACAAAATCTGAAATGAAAAGCAATAGTGTATTTACCCCTAACTAACAAATAATAATTTTCCCTTTCATTTTTCTTGGTTTGTTTATTAAATATATTAAATTCTTTGTTTTCAAGTGCACAATTTTTCGAATGAATGTTTTGACGTTTGATTTTGAATGTGTTAGTGCTCGAGTGGATTCTGATTTCAAATCCAGAAGCGAAATTCTCTTCTCAGAATCGTCAGAATAGGATTTTTGTGCCAATGGAATGGTTTCAGTAGACTTCTGTACGCTTCGGAATGCTTCTGGATGTCCAATGGAAAACGACATAAGTCTTTGAACTGTCCTATCAGAACTGTACTTTTACTCTAATGTCACTTAAAGACTTGAAAGGATCCTTTTTTGAAGCACTTAGGATCCTGCGATCCCCTCTTGTAGTGGCTCTCCTTGGTTGGCCGAACTATTTTTTGACTCTCAGTTGCTTATTTGCGTTGACGATTTTAACCAGAGAGATCCCTGAAAGCTCCTAGCTATCATGGCGATTTTCCTTCTTTGGACAAAGCTAAAATTGCAAATTTCTCTTCTGATGTGCCGACTTGGGCGCGACTAATACTTTCTGCCTGTCTTATAAAAATATTGAGTTGTGGTGTTAGGCCCGCATAAGAATTAAAAACATACATGTTACTCGATATATTCGAAAACACTCCCTTAACTTATTTAATTATGTAATTAAAAGGTGTTCGCAGTTTATCAACAACACAACAAAATAAAACTGTTCCCAGTCAAGGAAGTAAAGGTGGGCAAAATATAGTATTGGTGGATGGAGTACGCTCACCATTTTTGCTGTCTGGGACAACTTATTCTAAGTTGATGCCTCACGAACTTGCTCGTCATGCACTCTTGTAAGTACCTGCTTTAAAAATTGATAAAGAAGAAATCTACAGCACTATTTTGCTATAGGAGCCTTTTGCGGAAAACAAATATGAGCAAAGAACTGATTGATTACGTAATTTATGGTTCAGTTATTCAAGAAGTAAAGACATCGAACATTGCTAGAGAAGCCGCTCTGGCAGCTGGATTTAGCGATAAAACACCGGCACATACAGTGACAATGGCTTGCATAAGTTCCAATGCTGTATGATACCTCTTAATTTCGTTTTGATAAACCTTTGTAATCTAATATATTTTTCTAGGCTATTACTACTGGTATGGGTCTGATTGCAACTGGTACTTATGACATAATTGTTGCTGGAGGAGTCGAATTTATGTCTGATGTGCCTATTCGTCACAGTCGTAAAATGCGTGGCCTCATGCTGAAAGCCAACAAAGCTAAAACACCCATGCAAAAACTTTCACTTCTGGCCACAATTCGACCCAACTTCCTTATTCCTGAGGTAATTTTATAAAAAAAGAAAATAATATGCTTTGTATGCATACATCATTATGTGTACTGATCTGTATTTTTAAAATTTTGAACAAATAGCTTCCAGCTGTTGCTGAGTTTTCTTCTGGAGAGACCATGGGACACTCAGCTGATCGTCTTGCAGCTGCATTCCAAGTGAGTCGGAAAGAACAAGATGACTATGCTCTGAGATCACATACTTTGGCTAAAGAAGCTGAACAGAAAGGTTACTTTACCGATATGGTTCCATTCAAAGGTAAAAATATACATTTTTCTCTACGTTTTTTTTTTTTTAATTTTGTCTTACATTTTATTTAGTATCTGGTGTTGACAAGACAGTTGACAAGGACAATGGCATTCGTGTCTCAACATCAGAGTCCTTGGCTAAATTGAAACCAGCTTTTGTTAAGCCTCATGGCACAATTACAGCTGCCAACGCTTCTTTCTTGGTGAAAATAAACACAAAAATAAATAAATCGGCGGAACTCATAAAAACAACTTTCTTTAATCTTCTATTCAGACCGATGGATCATCTGCTTGCCTAGTGATGACTGAAGAAAAGGCTAAACAACTAGGACTCAAACCAAAGGCATATTTAAGGAATTTCTTGTACGTCTCACAAGATCCCGTTGACCAACTTCTACTCGGACCAGCCTATGCCATACCACAACTCCTTAAAAAATCTGGGTTGACTTTGAAAGATATTGACTCATGGGAAATTCATGAGGCTTTTGCTGGACAAATTGTTGCCAATCTTAAAGCCCTCGACTCTGATTGGTTCTGCAAAACTCACCTGGGAATGAATGAAAAATACGGAGCCCCAGACCTTAGTAAATGGAATAACTGGGGCGGCTCTCTTTCTATTGGTCATCCCTTTGCCGCAACTGGAGTTCGTCTTTGCATGCATACGGTAAGTCTTTGATTATAAGGTCAAAACAAATATTTGGTGTATAAGCCAGAATTTACTTTTGTGAAGGCTTTGATGCGTTGAGTTAAAATTTGACCTTTAAATTTATATCCTTCGTGAGGTTTTCGAAATATTCCAATCTTAATATGAACCGTGTTTCAATGTGCAGATATGGACGTCGTTTAAATAAAGACAGTTGCAATTTCTCAAAGTAAAACCGATTAAAGACAACTTGTATCGCCCAGTGGTCGAAATTCGACCTGTCCTTACGGTAACATATAAATATAAAAATTAGATTCTACGATAAAGATTGACTATTCAGTTGAAAAGGGAGGTATAGAAAAGTGTTAACGTATTAATTAACTGTTATCAAAAACATATTTAGACTCTTATGAAAAATAAAAAGACTTAGTTTGATGTTGCTTGTTTTCTGATTGCATTTAAGCAGTTTCTTGTTAAAAATAGAGTTTTTTCTGTGGCCATTATAATAGAGACAGATTGGTACGCAGACTTGTTTATTTTTTGGCGTCAAAAGTATCAATTATTTCTAACAGATTTTACTTTTATAGGACAGGAAGTGCATTCGGAATATTTTGATGAATGCATTCTGTTGTTTTTATTTAGCTTTACTTTAAGAAATTGAAACTGTCTCTATTTGAATGTCCATATCTGCTTATTAGGTTCTTACGAAATTTTCGTAAAGAACCTTATAGTCCACATCTGTGTGGCATTAATGCATAAAAATTCACCATATCGACCTAATATTCATAATACGGCCTATCTTTGAAAAAAATACACTAACTTCAAATCGACATACACCAACTTTTTCTCCAACTTCGTCCGTTTTGGCAGTTTAATGATGGAGAGAATGCGTTGCTTCATCGTAATTTGGTGTAAAAAAGAGTTTAGAAAAGTCGATGCGCTGTCATTCGACTTCTTTAACATCGTTGTTGAAATATAGTCACAAAATCTCGCGTTAACACTTGAGACACAATCCCTAAATGCCATACGTTTACGCGTGATATCATAAGAGTTTTTGTGGATATAACACGGAAGCGGAAAAGAAGTTTAACGATCAGTAAGGACAACAAGACAATGTGCATATATACTGTCATAAAGAAAAAAGGCTTTGATTCGCACCGGATTGCAGTGCCATCTTAAGTTAGTTACATTGTTTTCTTTTGTGTGCTTTCATAGCGCTTTTGTTTGGTCAGTCTGAAATGAATGGAAGCATTCTGAATGCTTCTAGAAATGTTCGTTTGGCACAAGATGACAGTTTTTCTTTTGTACAGCAGAAACAATCGATTCTGAAATATAATTTGTTGGTTATTTAATTTAGGAATTGCTATTGTGCATTGGTCTAAAAAAAAACAGTCAAGCCAGACCGATAGCTGGAAAAGGAACTCCGTAGGCTATGCACAAATTATCAACAAAGTTATATGTATGCACAGATTATACAACACCTCGTACAAATTTTGAAAACCCCTTTTCTGTCTCCATCCCCACAAGAGAGTAATGGGATGCTGGTTTACAATCACATAAACCGATGGTAGAAATTTACACGGACGACCGATCGAAGATGGATACGGGAGTAGGTGCGGGCTTCTTCTCAGTCCTCAGGATTACAGCAGTGTTGATGGTGTGAAGATGGATAGGTGCGGGCTTCTTCTCAGAGTCCCTCAATTTAGCCAACTCTTATAGACTCCTGGATTACAGCAGTGTTTTCCAAGCGGAGGTTCTTGCAGTGATTAAGGCTGCCAAACAGATCTAAATGATGGCGATACCACGAGCTGATATCACCTTTTACATTGACAGCCAGGCAGCGATCAAAGCTATCCCTGCCACAGAAATAAAATCCAAGCTGGTTTCATGGTGTCGCGAAGAGCTAAGGGTTCTTGCCACGCAGCCACACTGTGTAATTTAAGGAAATGAAAAATCAGAAGAACTGGCAAGGACTGGTTCATCATAAGATCTAAGCCTAACAGACTCCAGTGTTAAAATTTCACGATGTGCCATTAAACTTACCAGTGACAGATGGAACTCACTCTTAAGTTGTACCACTACAAAGAATCTGTGGCCTACCTGCAATAGGAAAAAACGGACAATATCATAAACCTGAAAAAGAGATCTCTGAATCTTTTGATAGGGATTATCACATGACATAATCTCTTAGTGCTTAGGGTATCACAAAAAGAAAATGAGATTAAAATAATAATAATAATTTTAACTATATGCCTGTAAGACCTAAGGTCTTTTTTTTAAATGCAACCTGAATTGCACGGCACTAGTTAGAAGGAGTAGGAGGATAGGAAAGATTTGACTAAGTACTGAAAACCTATGCAGAAGCTGCGGAGACGAAGAAGTAGAGGCGGACACTGTCCGGCACTCTGCAATATAAGGAATAAATTGGCTAGCTATATCTCGAACGATCTAGCAGAAATCTCGAAGTCAACAGGCGATACCCTCTCAAATTTAACAAACTTCATCAACGCCTCCAAATGGCTGAGTGCTCAATAGGATATCAAAGGTTATATTTTCAAGGGATGGTCCAATTCATCAGGGTACCACAATGGATCAACATTGATCTAAGTGTGGCGGGAACAAGATTCACCGTCATCCCATCAACCTAACCTATTGTACTAAAATGTTAAATTGAGAGCAAAGAATGGAAACAAAATGGATAATTCAAACATTTCATCCTCTACATCGTCGTCATCTTCATATGATGCTGTGGAATTTGTGCTTAGGTAAGAAGTTAACTAAAAGTAAAGGCCCCAGGTGGATCAATTCCTTGAAGTTATTGAGGAATATCAATATTCAGAGAAATAGCTGTTTGAAAGTTTCATCACTCAAGTGCACATCAAACACATCAAAGCCCAAACTTTAAAATCAGAAATAGTGTTGCAAATCGTTCGTTTTGGTATTCCGGATCTGGGGTTAGCGCACCAAAAAATCTCTTGAAAAATAGTCTGGTTTTTGCACCAAAAGCTAACATAAATTTTGTACAAATCATTGTGATATTTTATGAACAAATTTATATTTTGTTTTGTTTTAGGCAAACCGGTTGGTTAGAGAAGACGGAAAGCTGGGCGTTGTAGCAGCTTGTGCTGCAGGTGGACAGGGTGTTGCTATGCTTCTCGAAAGATATCCTGGTGCAACTGCAGACTGAAAATAAAATATGGTTCTCCATCTATTTTAGCAATAACTTTATAAGCTTAAAGTGCTCTTACGAAATTTATATTATTTTTTTTTAATTATTTTTCTGTTAAAATCCTACGAAGTTATTATAATATTTTTATATTACCTAAAAGAAACTCTTTTTAAATATTATGAAGTGCTTGTTTTTTGTAAAAACCTTCGTGTTGAACTTTATACTATTTAAATCATGAAGTAACGGACTTTGAAACACCAAAATGAGAACAAATTGTTTAAAACCCCCGATGAAGCCGTAAAGTAACTGGAAAAACTTTGGGAAAGAATGAATTTTTTTTTTATTATTTCAACCGATCATTAGGTCCAATTATCTACATATATTTAACACCCCTGTTCTGATTTTCGTTCCGAAACAAATCCGTATACGAAATTAATTTCCGTACGGAAATCAAAACACCGAGTGTTTGAAAACGAAAGAAATTTATAATTGATCGAAATTCTAAAGAAGGATGATAACATCTGTTTAAGATATGTTTTATTTCTAAATTAATATGATAATTCATAGATGCTGATTGCGTGACAAAAAAAAAATACAGGGCAAGGAAAACATATCTGGTTTTTGGGAGAAACGTGATGACTCCAAGGACAGCTTAAGACAGCTATTATGCTTCTTTTGAATAAGTTATCATTATTTTTTACAATGACAGTTTTAGCAGCACTAGATATGGGTGTAATTTTTAAGTCGAAAGATGAAAATCCTTCAAGAGTATCTCTTGTCATGAAAAAGTACCGCTCACTCCCACTATAGCCGTTCGGACTCTCCAGTAAGGAGAGTCTTTCGTGTCTCGAGTTTATAACAATAATAAATTGGGTGGCGCAACAGCTCGTGGAGAACCAGGGCCTAGTGACTTACAACTCTCAACAATTCCTGTGTGCGTGTTTTTGGCAGGAATGGAAGCCTACAGTTTTTTGCCGAGTCCGAATGGCTAAATGAGCAGCACTTATTCATGACAAGTATACTCTTGGAGGATTTGTCAGTTACTCGCAATAATATTGTCTTCTAAACCGGCAACTGTTGTGGCAATGGCCGCGACTTACTATCACTCTCAGTGCTTTACTGACCTTCGTTGCGTTGCTTGGATAGTGGAATATACACAACATAGCCGCATTCTTCCAAATCCGACACGGCATGGCATCTCAAAACCCTCTATCTAACTTATTCAAAAACATCACCCTCTTCTAGGTCACTAAAAAATCTGCAGTCACAACATAATACTATCTTCATTCCAGTGAACGGCCACAATTAACACAATACCTGTTATCATCCATACTGTCACTGTTTTAATAAAAAGGAAATCAATAAAAAAAAAAATAGTTTAAATTCAAATTGGTGTCCGTAATAAAAAGTAAGTATTCGTCACAGTACACAAATCTAAGGTAATATATTGCGCAGGTTGTCATATTGAAATTGTCTAATTTTAAACGGCTATTAGAGTCCCACAAATAACACTAAACACAACAAAAATATTGACATTTGGCAAGTAAACGAACCTCTGGGTCCGGCAATATTCACCAATTTTGATAGATGCGGAAAATTGGAGACAAATAAAAACGCTTATGATATAAATTGTGGATTTTTGTTCAAGTTGATTTTTTTTTAATGTTGCCTTGTAAGCACACTATTTTTTTTTTTAATATTCAATGCTCTGGACACTTTTGCATCAAATACTGAAAACCAGATGTAAAAATCTTTCTTAGTTTTTGAGAAATTGAAAAAAAAACTACCATTATAACGTAATTGCCTTAATAGACTGAGAGCCAACGACATAAAAAGTCAAGTCACTTGCGTAAACTTGTAAGTCATATCAGTAATAGCCTTACGGTGTTGAACCATAAGCCGTTTGTCTGCCTACCTAAACACATGTCGAACAGGTGTAAAATTTGACGTACATTTTTACATCGATTTATTTCAATGTCTATTGGTCGGAGGGAAAAAGTGTGCTTAGATGAAATATTTAGCTTGAAATTTTAAACAATTGTTGTTAAAGGTCAAACTCTCTTTTCTTTGTCCCTTAAAAGATAGAAAGCGGCAAAATATGCAAAAACACTCAGGTAAACAAGTGATACTTGGAAACTTCGTGGCTCTTTCTTTTTAGGGATTCACTCCAGAGAGATTGACCTATGACAACAATTGTTCAAAATTGCACACTGAGTCAATAGGATTCATTTTTGCGACCAAACAGTTCCGAAACTGGAAGTTGCATGTGCGCGACTAGCCTTCCAACCAATAGGCATTGAAATAAAATGAGCGGGTGGAAATGGTGCAGTGGATGTAGTGCTCGACTGCTAACTTAGAGGTGTGGGTTCGAGCCCCATTCTAGGCAGCATTCTTTTCTACATTCTCCCAGCTTAACTGGACAACACCCGTGAGATTTAGTGAGATAATAAACACCTTGATCTCAATCCACTGTGCCGAATCTTTCCTATCCTCCTACTCTTTCTAACAAGTGCCGTGCAATTCAGGTTGCATTTAAAAAACCTAACGTCTTACAGGCATATATATGTAAAAGTTTTGCGACCTTTAGTCCAAATGCGTTTCGCCCAGGTACAACAATTGGGCTCATCAGTTAGATGTTGTTGTACCCTTCTAAGACGCATAATTTTTAGTCGATGGTTACCGACACGTATAAAATAAACAGCACAAAAGCACTGTAAATTATATAATGTTCTAGTGGAATTTGGTTAAATTCAGACAACTAGAAAAATATGATGGTAAAGCCCGTGGTCTGGCTGGTATAAGATTAAGAATAAAAACTTAAATAATTGATAATTAATTATTTCTGTTTTTGTTTTTGTGGACTCTTGAATTGAAATTCAAATGTAAAAGTTTTGCGACCTTTAGTCCAAATGCGTTTCGCCCAGGTACAACAATTGGGCTCATCAGTTAGATGTTGTTGTACCCTTCTAAGACGCATAATTTTTAGTCGATGGTTACCGACACGTATAAAATAAACAGCACAAAAGCACTGTAAATTATATAATGTTCTAGTGGAATTTGGTTAAATTCAGACAACTAGAAAAATATGATGGTAAAGCCCGTGGTCTGGCTGGTATAAGATTAAGAATAAAAACTTAAATAATTGATAATTAATTATTTCTGTTTTTGTTTTTGTGGACTCTTGAATTGAAATTCAAATGTAAAAGTTTTGCGACCTTTAGTCCAAATGCGTTTCGCCCAGGTACAACAATTGGGCTCATCAGTTAGATGTTGTTGTACCCTTCTAAGACGCATAATTTTTAGTCGATGGTTACCGACACGTATAAAATAAACAGCACAAAAGCACTGTAAATTATATAATGTTCTAGTGGAATTTGGTTAAATTCAGACAACTAGAAAAATATGATGGTAAAGCCCGTGGTCTGGCTGGTATAAGATTAAGAATAAAAACTTAAATAATTGATAATTAATTATTTCTGTTTTTGTTTTTGTGGACTCTTGAATTGAAATTCAAATGTAAAAGTTTTGCGACCTTTAGTCCAAATGCGTTTCGCCCAGGTACAACAATTGGGCTCATCAGTTAGATGTTGTTGTACCCTTCTAAGACGCATAATTTTTAGTCGATGGTTACCGACACGTATAAAATAAACAGCACGAAAGCACTGTAAATTATATAATGTTCTAGTGGAATTTGGTTAAATTCAGACAACTAGAAAAATATGATGGTAAAGCCCGTGGTCTGGCTGGTATAAGATTAAGAATAAAAACTTAAATAATTGATAATTAATTATTTCTGTTTTTGTTTTTGTGGACTCTTGAATTGAAATTCAAATGTAAAAGTTTTGCGACCTTTAGTCCAAATGCGTTTCGCCCAGGTACAACAATTGGGCTCATCAGTTAGATGTTGTTGTACCCTTCTAAGACGCATAATTTTTAGTCGATGGTTACCGACACGTATAAAATAAACAGCACAAAAGCACTGTAAATTATATAATGTTCTAGTGGAATTTGGTTAAATTCAGACAACTAGAAAAATATGATGGTAAAGCCCGTGGTCTGGCTGGTATAAGATTAAGAATAAAAACTTAAATAATTGATAATTAAGCCAGACCACGGGCTTTACCATCATATTTTTCTAGTTGTCTGAATTTAACCAAATTCCACTAGAACATTATATAATTTACAGTGCTTTTGTGCTGTTTATTTTATACGTGTCGGTAACCATCGACTAAAAATTATGCGTCTTAGAAGGGTACAACAACATCTAACTGATGAGCCCAATTGTTGTACCTGGGCGAAACGCATTTGGACTAAAGGTCGCAAAACTTTTACATTTGAATTTCAATTCAAGAGTCCACAAAAACAAAAACAGAAATAATTAATTATCAATTATTTAAGTTTTTATTCTTAATCTTATACCAGCCCGACCACGGGCTTTACCATCATATTTTTCTAGTTGTCTGAATTTAACCAAATTCCACTAGAACATTATATAATTTACAGTGCTTTTGTGCTGTTTATTTTATACGTGTCGGTAACCATCGACTAAAAATTATGCGTCTTAGAAGGGTACAACAACATCTAACTGATGAGCCCAATTGTTGTACCTGGGCGAAACGCATTTGGACTAAAGGTCGCAAAACTTTTACATTTGAATTTCAATTCAAGAGTCCACAAAAACAAAAACAGAAATAATTAATTATCAATTATTTAAGTTTTTATTCTTAATCTTATACCAGCCAGACCACGGGCTTTACCATCATATTTTTCTAGTTGTCTGAATTTAACCAAATTCCACTAGAACATTATATAATTTACAGTGCTTTTGTGCTGTTTATTTTATACGTGTCGGTAACCATCGACTAAAAATTATGCGTCTTAGAAGGGTACAACAACATCTAACTGATGAGCCCAATTGTTGTACCTGGGCGAAACGCATTTGGACTAAAGGTCGCAAAACTTTTACATTTGAATTTCAATTCAAGAGTCCACAAAAACAAAAACAGAAATAATTAATTATCAATTATTTAAGTTTTTATTCTTAATCTTATACCAGCCAGACCACGGGCTTTACCATCATATTTTTCTAGTTGTCTGAATTTAACCAAATTCCACTAGAACATTATATAATTTACAGTGCTTTTGTGCTGTTTATTTTATACGTGTCGGTAACCATCGACTAAAAATTATGCGTCTTAGAAGGGTACAACAACATCTAACTGATGAGCCCAATTGTTGTACCTGGGCGAAACGCATTTGGACTAAAGGTCGCAAAACTTTTACATTTGAATTTCAATTCAAGAGTCCACAAAAACAAAAACAGAAATAATTAATTATCAATTATTTAAGTTTTTATTCTTAATCTTATACCAGCCAGACCACGGGCTTTACCATCATATTTTTCTAGTTGTCTGAATTTAACCAAATTCCACTAGAACATTATATAATTTACAGTGCTTTCGTGCTGTTTATTTTATACGTGTCGGTAACCATCGACTAAAAATTATGCGTCTTAGAAGGGTACAACAACATCTAACTGATGAGCCCAATTGTTGTACCTGGGCGAAACGCATTTGGACTAAAGGTCGCAAAACTTTTACATTTGAATTTCAATTCAAGAGTCCACAAAAACAAAAACAGAAATAATTAATTATCAATTATTTAAGTTTTTATTCTTAATCTTATACCAGCCAGACCACGGGCTTTACCATCATATTTTTCTAGTTGTCTGAATTTAACCAAATTCCACTAAAACATTATATAATTTACAGTGCTTTTGTGCTGTTTATTTTATACGTGTCGGTAACCATCGACTAAAAATTATGCGTCTTAGAAGGGTACAACAACATCTAACTGATGAGCCCAATTGTTGTACCTGGGCGAAACGCATTTGGACTAAAGGTCGCAAAACTTTTACATTTGAATTTCAATTCAAGAGTCCACAAAAACAAAAACAGAAATAATTAATTATCAATTATTTAAGTTTTTATTCTTAATCTTATACCAGCCAGACCACGGGCTTTACCATCATATTTTTCTAGTTGTCTGAATTTAACCAAATTCCACTAGAACATTATATAATTTACAGTGCTTTTGTGCTGTTTATTTTATACGTGTCGGTAACCATCGACTAAAAATTATGCGTCTTAGAAGGGTACAACAACATCTAACTGATGAGCCCAATTGTTGTACCTGGGCGAAACGCATTTGGACTAAAGGTCGCAAAACTTTTACATTTGAATTTCAATTCAAGAGTCCACAAAAACAAAAACAGAAATAATTAATTATCAATTATTTAAGTTTTTATTCTTAATCTTACAGGCATATAGTTAAAATTATTATTATTATGTACTTGAACACTTACCCATTTACATTTTGCGAATAGAATTTTAAATACTCGCAAAAGTTTGAAAACAGAATACACAGATTGATATTTTTTTGTACAGATACATTGTTGCCACTATTTTTCAAAATAAATTTCCGTAACTTTCCCCTAGCCACGTTCAAGTTTTTCCTGACCAAATAAAAAAAAAACGGTGGGGTTTTTGTGTAAATGGATTTGAATGAACAACAAGAACCGGTGTGTGTTACCAACAAGTTTTAGCTATTCACGAGTGCCACCTCGATCATCTCGTGAAATAGCTATAACTCTAGCCTATATACTTGATGGTAACGCACACAAGTTGTTGTTGTTCATTCAAAATTATTCAATATAAATTGATGTATAATTCGCAGCATGCACTCCACTTGTGTGGATTTCCATTTCAACACAAAAACCCCACTTAGCGAGTAATTTAAATTTTTTTAGAAGAAAGAAAAAACAAGCCATTTGCAGATTTATTCAATATACATGTCTATATACCGAAGCTGATATTAAAAGTATCGTTCATATTCCTAATGTATTCCTGTATTACCCACATCCTGGGGAGCACAATAGATCCATTGAGATCCGAGTGAGGTGATACGGCTTACCGCATCTTTTTTTCTGATGAAAAAATGTTTATTCACTCGACCAGATGGATTCAACTTTTTTCCAAATCTCGAGAAAAAATTATCGTTTCTTAAAAATGTGGTGAAAGTTCAATGAAAAAAAAATATTAGACAAAATTAATGTTTTTACAAATTCCCTATGAGGTATAATCTGCTTTTAAAGAATTGTGTAATTCATTAATACCTGGGTCCCTACTATGTAACTTTATTCTACTTCCGAATCCATTGGAAAGTTGTTTTCAGAGCTCATTATAATTGGTAATATGTATGAAAGTGGGATCAAATTTTAGTGCCTCCGACTTTTTGCCACAGAATCTCCAATTAGCGCTGTTCTGTTTCCGTTAAGATGCTCTTGGTAAAGATTTATCGAGGAGTGAATTTGCGGCTTCCAAAATTTGTTTGTAGAATCGAGTTACATAGTTGGGCCTGTTTCATAATTAAATAATCTAATTCCAACGATCACGTCCAATTCTTCATAATGACAGTCGCCAAGAACAAAAATATAAAAACAAAAAATCTTTAAATGCAGTTAAATGATTCTTGATAATTTTATTTGTATTGAGAATGAAGAAAATATCTCTCAGATATAATATATAATATATAAATAATAACATTATTCATGAATTGAATTCTTAATGTTCTTCCGGTCATCATGTTCGTTTGTTCAGATTCTAACATCATCCCGTTTTCTCTCAACTTCATATTAATTCTTTGTTTTTTATTTATTTTTTTTTGTATTCTGCTATCAAGCTGTTGTGGTCTTTAGCAGTTTGCCATCGGTTTCACCTTCATTGTCGCCATCGTCACAAGCCCGCTTTCTGTTAAGAAGCCAGAACTTCCACTTCAACTTGGATGTTGACATTTGTTCCATGCCTAGGATCTTATATATTTGTTTAAAAGCAATAAAACGGAGAAACATTTGGGCACAGTGCGTAATGTCTTCACGCTGTTGCGGAGTTAGATTCTGAATAACATCTCGAGGTTCTTTCTCGCATGGATCAATTAGTCCCGGACCATTGATTAGAAGACCCGTCGAGACAGCTTCCATTATGCGTCGCAGACCGTCCGAAGGTCCCAAAGGAAATCTGGCTGAAGAGATTACCTTCTCGACAAGCAACTCTATTGCCCACTGGGAAAGAGCTTGCCAGACTGGGAAGCGCTGGCGGATGTCGCGCATCACTCGAATTACTAAAACGCAAGAAGGCAGAGTAGCCGCCTTAGCCTGGAACCACTTCGAGTGGCGTAATTCAGCGAGAGCCTGCAAAGCTGCCTCCCGAGGAAAACCTTCATCTTCGTCATCTGCTTCTTGTTTGACAATGCCACTGCGACATACATCTTCTTCACGGAAAAGTGGCGTCGTCAAGGAAATATTTACCGTCATAGTTCCATCTGTGACCGAGATAGAGCCATCGTCTATGCCCACCGAAACCTGGTAGGTCTTGTTGCCAGTGGAAAGTAATTTTAGCTGAATGGTTAGTTCAGATGCCACACGCTCAAGGAGCGCCAGTTTCGGCTTCTCTGCACACAAAACCACCAGTTGAACGGAATTGTCGCCTTGGAGCAGGAGACCTTTAGCCAAAGCGCCAACACGCATCACTCCCTGGAGAACACGTACCTTCCCGTTGTCGCCCGCCTGTTGGAATGAAACTTTTGCCATACCATTGTTAGACTCACCTTCATTACCACCATCATTATCTGCATCTTCATCGTTATTTGGTGAATCACCGAACCCAGCCAAGACATCTGAGACCAAGCGCAAGACTCGTTCGGTGTTCGAGACAATCTCGTGAATGTTATGGAGACTCTTCTCCTTTGGATAGATCTCAGAGTGACGAGCAATTGTATAGAAATCATTAATGCCCTCGGGACGAACATTCGGAACGATGCCTGCAAATCCTCCCCAACCCATGAAGGGCGGTCCACCACCACGCGAATTCATTGAACGTGAGGGCATTCCAGGAGGAGCTGGTCCACCTAGCATGTCGAAGTCGTTGAATGCCCGGCGTGGCCACCCACCACCCAATTCCATCGGATTTCTTCGCATGTTCCATAGATCGCTCTGCAGAAGAGCCAGACGCTTCTGACGCGCAGTTGGCTTCAGATCCACGACCAAATCGGGCTTAACCTTCCGCTTGTACTGTAGTCGATGGCGCCGGCCCTTCATGTGCATTTCCTTGGCGTTCGGGTCGCTAAATTTACAATCGCATAGCTTACAATTAAACATCGACACCTTACCATCCTCTTTGATCTCCTCGATGTACTCGGCCCCTACAGGCTTAACCTCAGGAGCATCATCTTCTTCCTTAGCGGCAGTCGGAGCAACGGTTCCTGGAGCACCTGCCTCTACGGCAGCATCACCACTACCCTTCTTGGCGTCGCTTTTGTTGAATTTCGAAGGATCATCTTCGGGAATGGGCTTACCAAGCTTCGTATGAAGTTTCACTACTTTCTGGTGCTTTGAACCGCGCACATGAGCAGCATAGGCATCCTTATCGGTGCAAATAACATCGCATAGCTCGCAGTGGTATTTATTAGGACCAGTGACGGGCTGGCTGCCAGCAGGAGCATTCAGACTGGCTTCCCGCTTCTTGTGTTTTTTTGACTCTAGATGCTCAGTGTAAGCACGCGGACAGGAGCACGAAATCTTGCAAATCTCGCAATAATGGACTTGTTTGGGACGAGGGGGCTGCATCTTTTGTCGTTCTCTATGGTGGTGAGGATGATGGTTATTAGGGCGAGCGATTTGTGGTAAGTTTCGAGTAGGTGGAGCAGAGTAATGGACTTTTGTTTGCTGTGGGGCGCCGGCCGCGTCATAAGGATTGTTGAAGGGTTGCATTGGACGACCATACCCGTAGCCAGTATACGGTGGTGGCGGTGGATTTGTTGCGTGGTAAGGAGCCGTCGGGTATGCTGCGGCGGCGTACGGAAATGGTGGAGCGGCGCCGGGATTGACCGCAGCCGCTGCGGTTGGGGTGCTGTACTGAGTTCCATCACCGTACGGGAAACCGGAATAACTATTTGCCGCCATTTGAAGGTGAAATTGGTGGGAATGGTTTGCAGCTAAATTTTTAGAAAAAAAACTGTTTTTATAATATTATATTTTTCGCGGATTTGTAATTTTTATTTGTTTGAGGTTGCCGAGGGTCGGTTTTTTCATTAAAAATTAGTGAATTTCGACTTTTTTGACGTAGCGTGTGCGCCAGACCACAATGCTACCAACCACAACAAACCATGACGAAAACTACTTCTACTACAACTACAGACATTTGGATTTCGAAGATATAAACATAGAATTCTGAGCGCATCTTAGGCTCCCATCACAGGTAAATCTACTATATGGACTTAGACGGTGTCCACATTGGGTATGAAAAAGTGGATTTTTAATGACTTGAGTATTCACATCTCACTTCAATGAAGGAGTGGGAGCGAGATATGAATACTGAAAAGTCATTAAAAATCCACTTTTTCATACCCAATCTGGACACCGTCTTACACGACTGAAAAACTAACAGCATTGTGTATGAGCCTGTTTAGATTGGGAAAATTGAGTCCGGACTCGTGAGTCTCATCGTGTCTGCATTAGAAAATTTGAGGCGCCTCAAAATACATAGAAACAACAACAACTTCAATGTTTTGCGCATTGAAAGAACAAAAAATGAGACTCATGAGTCAGATGTTTTTATTTTCATCATGCCTCACTACATCCCTGACCCCCACTTCTCTTGTCCAGAAACCACCGTGAGACCGGTCTCAGCCTTCAAAATCTAAACAGCGTCTATATCAGCAGTGTTTATAAACTTTATTTAACTTTAGACAACCGCGTCCAACTCAAAAAAGTTTCCTTGTTTACTGTTGCCCTGAAGTTGTCTAACTTGAACAACGGTATCGGTTATCTAACCCAGCGGCTCCATTAGCAATATTTGAGGCAATAAATTGCCTCACTCATTGCTATTGCCTTTAATAATGCAAATGGAGACGCTTTGTCAATGGCAATGGCAATATTGCCTAGAAGATGAGAGGCAATTATTGATTTCCATCTTCAAGGCAATAAATTGAGGAAAAATGGGATTCCCCGTAAGTGTATATGGCTTCTTTATTGATTTTTTCAATTAAATCGTAGAATATGAGAACGCACATGACAAAATATAGTGAATTAAAATGAAATTTTATTAAAAACAGAGGATTTGAACAGCATTTGCAGTCAAATATTTCTATACACACATTTTATAATTGAAATTGCTTGGCAATGAAAATGCCCACCCAAGCAATAAATTGCCATTCCTATTCCAATTGCAATTGCCTCAAAGATTGCCAATGGAGCCACAGCGTAACGCTGTGGCTCCATTGGCAATTTTTGATGCAGTTGCAATTGGAATAGGAATGGCAATTTATTGCTTGGGTGGGCATTTTCATTCTGGATGGGAAAGCAATTTGATATGTTCCATTGAAAAAAGCTAGCAAAGTACTTGCAAGTACTTCGCCACTTCCAAAGGAAAACGCCTATTGCCAGGCAATTTCAATTATAAAATGTGTGTATAGAAATATTTCAAATGCTGTTCAAATCCCCTGTTTTTAAAAAAATTTAATTTGAATTCACTATATTTTGTCATGTGCGTTCTCATATTCTACGATTTAACCCCGAGGCCACACGAGCAAGTACTTGCAAGCAAGTTGGCTACATAACACTGCCTGTCATATTCGTAATTTGCATTCCACTTGCCACCCACTTGCTTTCCACTTGCTTGTCTCCCAACTTGCTTCTCAACTTGCATCACTATTGGCTTCAAAACTTGCATGCCAGTTGATAATAGCCATTCCACACTATCATAGGTGTCCCAAGGTAAATGCTATAACATCACAAAAATTCCACACTATCCCACTGAGTATTAATACATGTCAAAAAAGTGTGAAGAAATCATGTATAAAAGTGTGGAAGCAAAATATGAAATTTCATCACACACAACTTGACATCGCATCCTACACGATTTGACATGTGTTTATACTTGAAAATATTTAAGATCGGTTCTAAAACCATCACACATTCTATCCCACTTGGGCGTTTGAGGTTATGGTGAAACTGATTTGTTTTGATGCAAGTGTGGAAGCAAAATATGAAAATTATTTTCATCACACAAATTTGGCAGTCGTATGAAATTCTTTCCCACTTTATTCTGACATGTATTAATACTTTGTGGGATAGTGTAGAGGCACTTTACCCTGAGCCCACACGAGCAAGTACTTGCAAGCAAGTTGGCTACATACACTGCCTGTCAAATTCATAATTTGCATTCCACTTGCCTCCCACTTGCTTTCCACTTGCATTCCACTTGCTTGTCTCCCAACTTGCTTCACTACTGGCTTCAAAACTTGCATGCCAGTTGATAAGCAAGTTGCTTGGGTTTGTTTGTGTTAGTAAACAAATGTGTATGTATTGCAACTTGCTTGCAAGGACTTGCTCGTGTGGCCTCGGGGTTAAGCAACCCAGTAGGAAATTTCGTCCTCAAGGAAAAATTTCGGTGGATAGCACAATGAATTCATGAAATACTTTTTACGAGGAACAGGCATGTAATGATTTCATTAGAAAAAGGTGTTGCCTTCTTCGCCAGTTCATTATTTTCATGACATCACCCTTTCTTTTACTTGGTGCAAAAATTCAACTGAATTCAATGCTTCCCATGCAGTATACAATTTCATTACAAAAAATCATGCCTCGAGAAACACAAGGTTTTCAACGATGAATAGTAATGGACAGAGTCCTGAGCTTGTGATTTTTTGGTTCTCATTTTGTAAGATAAAGTTCACAGTAACTTCCCGTAAGAAAATCAATGTAAGATGAACTGAACATTACTCAAATTGCGTTTGTTAAAACGTAAATATAACTTTTGATTAGAAATGAGACCTTCTTTTTGGTTCGTTTTAATACTAAATTAGACAGTACACTACCGATGTTGATGATTTCACTAGATGATTAAGTAGGTTCCATTCACAAAGTGATTTCCTTGGTGAACATTCATGACATTTTTCATTTAAAAAAAGATAATGGCCTGGTGAAAAAGCAACTCCATGTACCTAGTGATATCACTGATGTATATTCACGGTATGTTTCATCAAATGCAAATAATTATGGAATAAGCAAGTTACACCTTCTTAGTGATTTCACTACTGAATATTCACCAAGAAAATCACTTGGTGAACGCCAATGACAACCCCATGTTAATTTCCTCAATGATTTCACCTCAAATTCCTTGGGTGTAGCTTCCATTCCTTGATGAAATAGCAGGGGATTGTTTATGTTAGTAAACAAATGTGTATGTATTGCAACTTGCTTGCAAGTACTTGCTCGTGTAGCCTCGGGGAAATTGAAAAAATCAATAAGGAAGCCATTCACAATAACCTCAATTTATTGCCTTATTGACGTTGGAAATCAATAATTGCCTCTTATCTTCTAGGCAATAATTGCTATTGCCATTGACAAAGCGTCTAACTGGTATAACTCCGTATTGTTGTTGTTTTTAACATGCAGCTTTTTTTAAGCGAAGATAAAAATGCACTAAAAAACAGGGCTATTGCCAAGCCATATTGAAAGCCCCATAAGCATACGAAAAAGTCACAAAATCAGTTTCACCACTTCTTGTGACTTGTGCGGTAATGATGATGAAGAGAATAGGGCTGATAGATAGATAAGTCTTCCCATTCAATCCCATTCAACTCAAGCTCTCGATCCTGCATATAAACGGGGTATAAGGAGGCTTATCCGAGACAAAAATAAACGCGTCCAACACATGGGCCTGCTGCCTGCCAAAGATGCACCTATTGTGAATGGCTCCCAAATGTTTGGTCAAATGTCAGTTTTCGAGAAAACTATTTTTCAGCTACCAAGTTACGCGAAAAGCCAAACACGAAACCTGAGATAATTTCTTAACATTATTAAAAATAAGTATTTAATAGTAAAAATGAATCATGAAATGAAAAATTGATTCTAATAAATCAATAAACATAGATGCCGGAAAAGTTTAATTGCGATATTTTGTTTCCAACAAATTGATTATTTGCGGTTATTGCTTATGTTGTGCTCGTGAATGTGTTTTTTGTAAATGAAATGTGCATCATCTGATGAAATCCCTTGTTGAATGGTTTATATCTTTATTAAGTTTTTGATAAAGTTAAATTAAAAGGTAACTATATAATTAAACTTTTTTTTGGATAAAATAAGTTTGTCTCAAATTTTATTGGATTTTGTTTGTAAAGAGCCAGTTTATATATATGAATCCAAAAAAAATATCCTTATTTTCGGAAAAATCTATAAACACAATACCACATTATGTATCTCAAGAAAGTTTGAGGCTGAACTTTCTGATCAGAAATTAAAAATCAATTCGTATCATGAAAGATTACAAGTTTATTACGTCTCTTCCCGTAATGTCAAAATGTCAATTTGGATATTCAAAACCTTAGATCCAAAGTTTTTAACATGGAAAAGCGCTAGGAAAAAAGTAGCATTTTGTGAATTTTTGTCGATAAAGTACGTGAAATGTTAACTATTATAATTATATTAATAAATAACAAACACCAAGCGGAAATACATACATACATACATACCTACCTACACGGGAAGACGGTGATTGAAAAATGGGATACCAATTGAAGCGCCCGGTGCAAAAAGCAGATAACTGCTCCACATTTTTGAATGCTGAGAAAAAGAGAGAAAACAAACTGTTTTAAAAATCGGAAAACTATTTACAAAAATATTTATTTATTTATGAACGGCTAGATCATCATCATCGTGTCCTGTAACCCCGGTTGGGGCATAGGGCGTCAACAAAACGTCTCCATCCTTCACGGTCTACAGCAAGGTTTTTAACTGTGGTCAAGTATTTCTCTGGGATTCTGCTTCTGCTAAGATAGTTGGTTACCATTTTGTTCTTGGTCTTCCAACCCGCGCCGTGCACCCTGAGGATTCCATTCAAAGGACTGCTTTGCAATTTCATTGTTTAGTTTCCTCAGTGTGTGACAAATCCGTTGCCGTTTACGCTTTCTTATGTCGACGTCCAGCCGCTCTTGACTTTTCCTGCGCCACAATTCCTCGTTTGATATAATTTGTGGCCAGCGAATCTTTAGGATGTGGTGTATGCAGCGATTCACAAAAGCCTGCAATTTACCGTAACTAGTTGACGTGAACTTCCAGGTTTCGCAAGCATATAACAGCACGGATTTGACATTGGATTCGAAGAATCTCAATTTAGTGCGTAAGGAGATTTGACTGGATTTCCATTGGGGGCAGAGTACCGAAGGCAGCACGAGCCTTATTAATTCTACTCTTAACGTCCAGAGAAACAATACTGCCAAGGTAGTTAAACTGTTTGACTTCTCCCACTGGCGTTTTCTGTAGAGTAATTCGCTACTATGTGGAGCGGCCTGTGAGCATTATTTTAGTCTTTTTGTTGTTTAGACCACTCGACTTTCCCTTCAATTGCAGTGCTTGGAACATCCCGTTTAGGCCACTGATGTTATTTGCAAGTATATATATGTATGTCATCGGCATAGTCTAAATGGCTGAACCTTTCCGGAACTGATTAATCACATGCTGACTAGCTTAATTATCAATTCAAAGCTGAGGCTTCTGTCAAAAGAGGTGCGTGGAATGGCGAAGCTTTTAGTATGCATGGGAGAGCTACAGAATGATTGCATATCCAGATGACGTTGCCATTACCATATCAGAAAAGCATCTTAACATCTTGAACGAATTTTTTGAAACCGCTTTATACAAGACGACAAGTTGGGCAGATCGATGTGCCCTGGTATTCAAACTTCACCAAACAATTATTGAAACAAACAATCATTCTAGATGTATATATGTTTGTACTTTTCCAAAAATATATTTTGATCTCATTTGAGATAAAATTTTAAGCTAAGAAACGTAAAGAAAGAGTCGAAAAAGCAATTTTGCAAAAAAGGTCTTCAAACCCGCATTACTCATTGCCTCATCAGCTCGTCTCAAGCGGTACTTCGATCGTCTGCATTGGACATTTTGTTACATGTGACACCCTTGATATTTTTAGGAAAACAACTGCCGTTAGCATAGCAATTTTTCCCAAAGCTTCTTCACAGTGAATCAATAATGATAATGAGCCTGAATTTATTTGGATCACTTGCAAAAAAATCCTGTCGCATAAAATATGCGCATTATTTGTATGTACCTACAAAATAATTTGATTTTATTCTTTTACGAATTAAATATTTCTCCTACGCTATAGAAGTATATCTTAAAAACTTCAGTCAATTAAAACTATGTAAAACAGGATACATGTCACTACTTTTTGTGACCCTTTTCTTAGAAAATAAAAACCAATCTTTAACTCTTTCTAATACAAGTGATTTTAATCATTAACTTGGATAAACTTGGTTGTGTTGTGGGGTTAAAAATTATAGTTTTAATTTAACAAATCTTTTTAGTCAATCTTTATCTTAAATTCTTAAACGATGGGTGTTTTCGGTTGCGCTTCTCAAGTTTTTGTGTGCCCATTTGAAAATGCAGAGATACCAATCACAGGCGAAAATGTGAGATATATAGAAAAAAGGTTTGTTCGATCAAATGGCAGTAGCCAGACCGATAAACCAAGTATCTGGTTCTTTAGGGTGTATGCAAAGGGATACTACGAGGATATTTTTATGACATTCTCCTCCCCGGTACATTGATCAATAGCCTTGCTTAAATGTACATCTCCGCCTATGTCCAACTTGGCTAGTTTTACAGCTGGTCGATCATATATTCCATCCGTAGTTTTGACTGTAGCGCTTCTAACTTGATTATCTTTAGACATATGAACTTGGAGTATCCTACCCTTGGGCCAAGACTTACGGGGATATCTCTCGTCGATAACCAAAACAATGTCTCCTTCTTTTAGGGGTGTAGTAGTCTGGTTCCACTTATCTCTTCTGGTTAAAGTTGGTAAGTATTCCCTTATCCATCTCTTCCAATAGTGCTTCGCGTATAGTTGAGACATCAGTGCGTTAGTCTTATATAGTTTTGCATTCTCATTTATGTCTTCAAAGGGAGTCGGGATGGCATCTCCAGCCAATTGCCGAAGAAAATGATTAGGTGTTAGAGATTCAGATTCCTCACTGTCCAAAGGTAAGTATGTTAAAGGTCTTGAGTTGATCATATCTTCAACCTCCATTAAATAGCTCCGAAACAGTTCGTCATTTGGTTTGTAAGTTGTGACGTCGCTTACAGCATACAAGGCAATTTTCACCGATTTAATCAAACGTTCTACGCATCCGTTCATGTGTGGTGATCCAGGAGGGTGGAAGTGCCACTCGAAATTTGAATTAATAAACTTTGAAGCTATAGTTTGTGATTCGATTTGCTTTAAGTCTTTTCTAAGGATTTTTTCTGCTCCGATGAAATTCGTACCCCGATCACTAAACATTTTTCTTACAGGACCTCTGCGACTTATAAAATTGCGATAACATAAGATGAAAGAATCGGTACTACAACTATATGCAATTTCTATATGTACCGCTCGTACCACTAAACACGTGAAAAGACATATCCATCGTTTTTCGATTTTTCTTCCATTGACCACTTCAAAAGGTCCTCCGTAGTCAACCGCAGTGTAGGTGAATGGAGGAGTATATGGTGTTATACGTACAGCTGGAAGATCTGCCATCTCTGGATTTAGTGGTTTGGCTCGAAGTAACTTGCAACGATTGCAATCGGCTCGAATGCGTTTTAAAAACTGTCGCAGTCTAGGAATGTAAAATTTTTTTCTTATCTCGTTCACTACCGTCTCATGATTAATGTGCCGAAACCTTTCATGATAATCAAGGACAAGTAACCTTGTACCAAGATGATGTTGTGAAAGTATTATAGGTCGCCTTGTAGACATGCTAACACAATCAGTTTTATCAATCCTACTCATAGACCTTAGTAAGCCATCTTCATCAATGTATGGTTTTAGAGAAATTATTTCATTGCTAAATCGCCTACTACTACCGTCTGTACCACAAAGATTGCCGTATTGTTTTAAACTATTTATTTCATTTGTGTAACACTGAATTTGTATTAATTTAAATAACGAGATCTCAGCTCTCTTATATTCGTGTGACAGAAGATATTTAGTATATTTAATTTTTTGTTTTCGTTTAATTATTACGTGAATACCTCGATGTACAAATGCTGTGAGTCGTAACATCTTGGTCCAACTAGAAAACTTGTCGAAATTAATAGCTGGTTCGAAAATTTGGTGAACTGCTTCAACGACTTCAACATCCGGATTTGGTTGCAATGAAATATCGTCCGGCCATTCGTTTTCATCGTCATACAGGAATTTGGGTGCTGTAAACCAACGATCATGCATATTGAGGGATGGTCCTTTCTTCCATTTAGTCGCATCATCTGCTGCATTCAGGTCTGAAGGTACATATCGCCAATTTCCAATATTACTTAGTTCTTGTATTTCTGCAATTCTAAATGCTACAAATTGTCCCTTTGTTGCTTTAGCATCCGATCTCAACCATCTTAAGACAGTTACTGAATCCGACCAGTAAAAGACTTTGGTAATTGGATTGGTCAATGACTGTCGAGTGCTACACGCAAGTCTAGCTCCAATCAGTGCGGCAACTAACTCCAACCTTGGAATCGATGTAAGTTTGATGGGTGCGACTTTTGTTTTGGAACCCAGAAGTGTGCACGATACATTACCCTCAGACTGGATTCTCATGTATGCAACAGCTGCACTGGTGTCTTTGCTGGCATCAACGAATATATGAAGATGTATGTTTGCTTCATCCCATATCGATGATTTTGTTGTGTAGCATCTAGGAATTTGTATGATTTCGACTTCATGAAGCTGTTGAAGCCACTTCAGCCATTGCTCGTGTTGCTCATCTTCGATCTCATCATCCCAGTCTACTTTAGAACGCCATATTTGCTGCAGCAGGACTTTCAAATAACTTGTGAAATGATTAATTAACCCCAAAGGGTCAAAAATCGACATAAGGATTCTTAAAACTTCTCGCTTTGTCGGTTTATGCTGGCCACTCAAAACACTTTTGCTGCCTTTGTTCAGTTTTAATGAGAATGTGAAGGAATCTGATTGTGTATCCCACCACATACCCAAAACCTTTTCAGTAGGTTGTTCCGCCTCCTTATTGAGACTAACAAGCTCAGTCTGCTCTTCATGTGAACCTTCTAGCGCCAACAACACTTCACGAGAATTTGATTTCCATTTATGTATATGAAACCCTCCTGCTAAGTGAATTTTCTTAATCTGTTCGGCTAATGTGATTGCTTCTTCTTTAGTGGCGACGCTGTCGAGTAGATCGTCCACGTAGTGGTTATCTACAATTGCTTTAACCGCCCTGGGATAGTCACTTTCAAATCGTTTAGCATTAAGGTTCTTCACATATTGAGCACTACTTGGTGAACAAGTCGCTCCAAATGTCATCACCTGGGTAACATATACGCTTGGCTCCTCATCTTCTCGATCGTTCCATAGAAATCGACAGGCTTGTTGATCATCTGATGTTAATCTGATTTGGTGGAACATTTCGGAAATATCACCACATATAGCTACTGAATTTTCTCTAAATCGAAAGAGATCTGATCAGGCCCCTTTAGTAGAAATGAGTTTAAAGATGTACCATTAACTTTTGCGGCCGCATCCCAAACAATTCGCACTCTTCCTGGTTTATTCGGATTGACAACGGGAAATAGAGGAAGGTACCATAAGCGTTCGTGCTGGTTTTCCAACTCCCTTCGCTCCAGTTTTCGAATGTAACCTTTCTTTAAGTAGGCAGCTATCTGATTCTGCATCTCCAATCTTAATTGTGGATTTTTCTCCAGCCGTCGATTTAGCGTCTCCAATCTGTATTTAGCCATGGGGTAACTATCCGGTAGATCCACATTGTCGTAGCGCCATAACAAGCCTGTTTCATATTGATTTTCTACTAGCTTTGTCGTACTTTGCATTATTGATTTAGCTCTGCGATCTTCTTGGGAGGACAAATCATCTTTGGGTACTCTGACTCCCAGAGTTTCGATGGAGAAAAACAGTTTCATCATCTCGTGCAGATCCTCGTCATCAGGTTCGCGATGTTCTTCAACGTGGTAGTTAACACTCTCGTAATCAGATGATCGCTTCGACCCAAACACTGACCATCCCAATTTACATTTGGTCGCAACGGGATCATTATGTCCGGCTAACCTTGTCTTGATAGGAACTGCCAAGTGCCAATCGCTTATACCAATCATTATTTTGGGCTGCATTGATTTGTATGAACAAACTGGTAAGCCTCGTATATGATTATATTTATTAGCTAACTCTTCATAGCACAAAGTTTGTTTTGGCAAGTTGAGTTCCTTAATGGTATGTGCTTCAGGGATTATATATTTCTTAGCACCTTCGTATACACCAGAGATATGTACGGAAACCTTCGTTGATTCTTCTTGTCGTCTGACATTGGCTGTCCACTTTAAATTCAAAATTACATTCGGACCTGTTAACCCCAACTGTTCAGCTACCTTCTCTTCGATACGAGTGCCACTGGAGCCACCATCTAAAAAGGCCATTACTTGTTGCTTTTTATTTCCATTCTGTAATATTACGGGCAAATATTGGAATTGAAATTCATCACCCAATCTTGCATGGCTATTCTGTAAAGATTCGACTACGGGTAAGTTATTCTGTGAGTTGTCTTCTAAATGCATGAGGGGGTGGTGTTTACGACTACAACCGGTAACGTTGCATTTAACTGCCTTCTTACAATTGAATGGATATTTCATCCTATGGACAGTTAAGCATTGACGGCATAGCTTAAGCTCCTTTACTTTTTCCCACCTGTTAGCTGTAGAGAGATTATTAAAAACTACACAAGAATCTATCGATTTACATTTATTAGAACAAACTATACATTTATTGAATGAATTATTTAACACATGAACATTAATTCTGCTTTCCTTTTTAGGTGGCTGCTTTTCTCTCTCGAACGATGTAGATGGTAATATTGAATACACCTTTTTTGCTTCTATTTTCAACCACGAACCAAATGCTAAAACTCCTGAGACATTCATATCGTAAGCATATGAAGCCCATTTCATTTTCATGTCGTTATTTAATTTCTTCAACAGTTCTTTTAGCAATAAAGGGTTGTCATATTGACTTTCTAATGACGATGCCTTCATTACTGCATTCATGTTGGTAACTGCTGTTGAAAATTGAATTATTGTTTCCAACTTGTCTCCTTTCACAGGTGGAAATTTACTTATTTTTTCAATTTGCGCATTGAGAATGACTGTGGGCTGCCCGAATGCTAGTTTTAGACAATCCATGATGTCTGGAACGCATGATGGTTCGCACAATTGACTTGCAACCTCGTTTCTTGCTTTCCCTTTGAGAGATTGTTGGATACGCATTAAATTTTCTTCGTTGGAAAAGCCGCATTCTTGTGTTGATAGCTCAAACATTCGTTTAAACACTGGCCATTCTTCTAATTCACCTGTGAAGGTTGGAAGCGATTTATAAATTTTACGTGCAGCTATCTGCCTCTGGTTGAATGTTGGTGTATATTCACAGCTGATTGTTGGTTCTTGAGTACGAGGATTTGATTGCTTACGTGTGTTGTTGCTCATGTTGAATTCACGTGCTTGAGGATTTAGCGTAATTTTGTTGACTTGCTCTGTGATGTCGTCATCTTTGTTGCCGCCTTCAGCCTCAGAGTCGAGATCCCAATTCGATGTTTGCTCCACAAGTTCATGTTGTTGCCTCACAATATCTTGTTCCAGTTGCAGATTTAGGCGCTGCTCCTTCAGTAGCTCACGTTGTTGCTCGAGCAAACGCATCTTTTGTCTTGCTTGTGTGGCTGAACTGCATCTCGACGTAGTCGATTGCTTTTCAGATAATTCCTCGTCTGATTTTTCTTCCAGCCTTGGAGTTGGAAGTGGAACTCCCTTGCCATCAACGAAACCTCCAGTTAGGGAGATATACTTCTCTTTTGCTTGCAAAAACTTATTTAACGCGGCTTGAATCACTGTCTTTCGTTTTTTTGTGTCGATTGTTTTTTGCACCACCTCGTACAGTGTCAACACTTCCTTGCATAAGACCTCTACCCGCTTTGTATAACCCTCAGAACAATCATTGCATACCCATCTACTTAGCTCATCGGCCTGACTACTACTAAGACCTACACATAAAAAGTGAAACCATTTTCTACATACCCCATCACAAAAGATCATTTCCTCGTTGTAGGGCTCCTCACATATGTTGCATGTTGCTCGTCTTCTTGGCGCTGGTGCCTGCTGAACTTCTGGAGGGGGTTGCTCTACCTGTCCTCGTGATGGATTATGTTCCTGGTTTCCTTCAGGTTCGCCTACTTCAATAGTTTTTGGAGAGCGTGTCACCGGCATGTTTAACTTTGACAAAGATTTTTTCTTATAATTTTTAAAATGTCACTACTTTTTGTGACCCTTTTCTTAGAAAATAAAAACCAATCTTTAACTCTTTCTAATACAAGTGATTTTAATCATTAACTTGGATAAACTTGGTTGTGTTGTGGGGTTAAAAATTATAGTTTTAATTTAACAAATCTTTTTAGTCAATCTTTATCTTAAATTCTTAAACGATGGGTGTTTTCGGTTGCGCTTCTCAAGTTTTTGTGTGCCCATTTGAAAATGCAGAGATACCAATCACAGGCGAAAATGTGAGATATATAGAAAAAAGGTTTGTTCGATCAAATGGCAGTAGCCAGACCGATAAACCAAGTATCTGGTTCTTTGGGGTGTATGCAAAGGGATACTACGAGGATATTTTTATGACAATACATTTAAGAAGACCAACAATAAAACCAGACAATTAATTTTTGTAGATACATTGTATATATATTGGATTAAAAAACTACATTTTTATTAATTTTAGTCAAGGTTTGTTCTAAACATAGAATACTGATTCAGAAATTCGTTTTGATAACATATCGGCCTTGTTCCTCAAACGTGACCAAATGTTTGCATTTATTATTAGTTTTGAGTCCACTAGACCATACTCTTCTACCTATGTTGTCTATCATGTGGGCTTTTGTCTCATAGTCATTCAGTAATTCTACAAGTTATCTTTATGGCACCCATCCAATTAATTCGGACGAGAGAATGGATTGCAGTAATTAATTGCAAATGATTGGTCACACTGAAACCATGCAAATTATTTTGAATGATCTGTTAATGACAGATGTCGGGACGACAAAAAATATGAAAACGAAAATATTCTATTTAAAATAAAAATTACAAAAATAATCAATTAATTACAAAAAGTTAAATTCCATTGTGAGAGGTGTGAGTTCATTAGACAAGCGAAGCACAAAAATAATTTTTTTTTCAACTTAACATAAATCCACGGCTTTGTTTACAATTGATTATAAAAAACCAACGTACGCATTGCACAAACATTTCATTTTCATAACTAAAACAATTAAATTATTTTAATTTCGATTCAAATGATAAAGAATTAACAGACGCATATGAATAATCTTTCAAATTAAATAAAGACAAATATGTAACTATATTATTTGATACTGCAAGAAATAAGAATTTTTTTATTAGATATAACAACTATTTGTTGAAGAGAAGTATTTGCACCACAATATGATCTACTCAATATTTGTAATACATCAATTACACTAAATCGTAATTACGGGAAAAATTTTCCAACTTCTTTCCAGATTTTCCCTCACCTCAATAAAAATCCTTTTAAAAAATATATATGTAAGGACTATTTTAATTCTTGAGTGCCATGACAAATTTGACACTTTTGGCGAGTATCATACCGTATAATCTTCCATCTTATGACCACAGAATTCAGCTTCTGCAACTTCAAACTACCAGCGTTTCAATAATGATTTGGTATTTTTACATCAACTTATAAATGGTGAAATTGATGCGCCTGACTTGTTAGCCCGTTTAGGCATTAATTACCGCGGAGGATCCTACCACCTGCGAAGATTTGAACTTTTTCACGTTCCTTTTCACAGAACAAACTATGGCACACACGAACCTCTCAATCACATGTGTCTACAAAAAAGGGCTTAAGTAATTTTTCGATAAGAGTGATATTAGTTACCATAATATCTTCAATTACTTAAAACAAAATGCGGTAATTTTACGTTAAATAAATGTATGGTAATTTTATGGAATGAGAATGAGAGACTAAATTTAAAACGGCTTGATTTATGATAAAACATGTGAAGACCTTTTTTGTAGAACGTTCAATTTTCTACAAGAAAAACGTATGCCGTTAGTTTAAATACTTGTCATTATTAATTTATAAAATTCCAAATACAAACAGATGTTACAAATCGTATGGAAAACAGAAATCTGCGATGAGGCATGTCTAAACATGAATTTTAAGAGCTCAAATTTTCTCAGGCGTCGTTTTTTGCTCTGAAACTTTTGAGCCTGTTTGCAAGACAACTTTTTTTTTGAAACAGTCTAGTGAACACTTAAACAAATTTTCAGATTATTATAAAAGCCAATTGCAATTATAATTCTTTGCTAGTGCAAAATAGTGTGTTTGTTAATATTTGTATAAACTCCAAATAAAAGTCAGAATAATAAAAATAAAAACAGCCCTGGTTTTAAGGCATTTTTATCTTCGCTTAAAAAAGAGTAGCATGTTTAATAACACGACAGTACGGAGTCATACCAGATTTTTGTTTGTATTGGCACGAGTACGATAACTTTGACGCCGAAAATTGATAACGGTTTTTGTAGAGGGGTCAAAAACAAGCATTTTTTACTACGGGAGGGAGGTAGGTGGAGTTTTAGAAAAAAAGACCTAAAATGAAAAAAAAATATTATAAAAACAACGGCAACACTCAAAATGAAGTACTATAACGTTTTTGAAAGCCAAAATTATGTTCTTTAATCCAAAATTTAAACTAATTTATTAGTCAGGTAAATCTACGGAAAATATAATGGCTAACCCCGGACAAATTGTAACAAAAGAAATTCATTTGCAGTTAGGTTCAATGAAACATGCCAAAACATATATCCAAAATTAGCCACACTCCACCACCGGGAAATGGCTTAAAGTTGAATGCATTTATGCATGTGCGGGGCGTTTTGCATACGATAGAATTAATGATGAGAGAATGTAGGTTGTACCGAAAAATGAAAAAAGTAATTTTAAAAGGCGGTCTTACTGTTTGAGCGGGAGGGGCAATTTACAAAAAAATCACTTAAATTAGAAAAAAACATATTAAAAACAATGGCAACACTTTTAACATCATGTTATAAGTTTTTGTAAAGCCAGAAATACATTCCTTAATTGTATTTTTAAATTAAGTTGTTTAAGAGTTTAAGAGTAATAGTTTCAAAATTTTGAAAACATAATTAAAAACAAATTGTTCAAACTGTTTTTTTTTTTCAAAATTTTATGTAATTTAGTTCTATTTTTGTCTTTAATGTTCTATGCTTTAGTCAGTTTTTATTCAAACACATAAAACCAAATGGATTTTTCAAGATATAAACAAAGACCTTAACCAACTCAGTAATTAAAAAATGTACCTTAATCTTAAATAACATATTAAAGCCCAATGGCATTACGTACAACATTATGCTATAATTTTTTGGAGTTTACTCCTTAATAATCTATTTTCATATATAGCCCCCGGTATGAGAAAAATATGAGGAGTAAAATCTGCTGAATGAAACGGGAAAAGGTCAAAATCCCGCCGATCAAAATCCCGCAAGTCGAAATCCCGCCAAATAAAATTTCAAATTATGTACACGAATCCCGCCAGTAGCCTGCTACTATTTTGCGGGATTTTCAATACTTTTTAAAAATAATCCCAACTTTTTAGATACTTTTTCATACTTTTGAAACATATTTTAATTTAATTTGTGAATTTATTTTTATCCAAATATACTCCCCCTTTTGAAAAAAAAAGTATATAAGCAATTGTGCTTTGGCATTTATCTTCAGTTATCAGTTCTTCTTAGAACTCCGTAGAGGTAAGACCTCGAGGTAATTAGAGAGATAAAAATTGGATTTTATTTTGGTTTTGTGGGGACGGGTGACAACGACGACGACCATCACCACGACGGTGATGACGACCACGATGGGACGAGAACGACGAGGACTAGAAGGACGAGAACGGCGGTGACGACGACCACGGCGACGGCCACGATGCTGTGATGTGATGGCTTTGACTTGCTGTCGTGGCATCAACTCGCTGGAGTCTTACCTTGGTCGTGGTTCACAGTGCCGTGGATCTGGACGTAGGTGGATCTGGATCTGGACAGAGGTGAGTCTGGATCTGGACAGAGGTGGGTTGGGATCTGGGCATAGGTGGGTCTGGATCTGGAAAGAGGTGGGTCTGGATCTGAACATAGATGGGTCTGGCTTCTGAAAAAAGGTGGGAATTTTTTTTCGGTTTTGGTGATGGGGAACGGTAGTCTAAAAGAAGACAGAGGTGGGTCTGGATCTGGACAGAGGTGGGTCTGGATTCTGGTCACAGGTAGGAGTTTTTTTTTTTGAAAAAAAATTATATAGAAATATAAACTTTTTGAAATTTTTTTTTTTTGAAAAATATGAAAAAAACAAGATTTTTTGAAGAAAATTTCAATGAAAAATTAAACTTTTCTCAATTTGTTTTTCGGTTTTTAAGGGCCCTGGAGACGCTCGAACATGGTGCGAGTGAACATAGTTCGACTAAGCTCCGCAGACACAGAAACCAAACTACTCGAACTTCATTATTTTTACGACTTATATGTCATTCACAATATTGACTGTCACATTTATTTTATTTTTATTCAGGTTATTTGAAATTTTTCTTTTTATTTTTTAATATTGAACTCAAAATTAAACCGAAATGTTCGAGTAAACACACGAAACCGGTCCGCAAACAGTCGAATCTGGTACGACAAACTATTAGCCCCGCCCTCGAACATCGAAAAATATCAAACTCCTTTTGATTTTGGTGAGACCAAATTTTTTTTAAGGGCCCTGGAGACGCTTGAACATGGTGCGAGTGAACATGGTTCGAGTACTATGTTCGAGTTGATTTTACTTGTCTACGGGCTGGTTCGAGTACCAATTATTTGGTGCCACTAAACAAAAATTTGGTCTCACCAAAATCAAAAGGAGTTTGATATTTTTCGATGTTCGAGGGCGGGGCTAATTGTTTGTCGTATCAAGTTCGACTGTTTGCAGACCGGTTTCGTATGTTTACTCGAACATTTTGCTTTAATTTTAAGTTCAATATGAAAAATAAAAATAAAAATGTCAAATAACTTGAATAAAAATAAAATAAATGTGACAGTGAATATTGTGAATGACATATAAGTCGTAAAAATAATGAAGTTCGAGTAGTTTGGTTTCTGCTTTGTTTCAGTGTCTGCGGAGTTTAATCGAACTATGTTCACTCGCACCAAGTTCGAGCGTCTCCAGGGCCCTTTAGTGACACCAAATAATTGGTACTCGAACCAGCCCGCAGACAAGTAAAATCAACTCGAACATAGTACCCGAACCATGTTCACTCGCACCAGGTTCGAGCGTCTCCAGGGCCCTTTAATTAGTCTTCGAAATATGATTGAAAATATTTTTTTTTGGAAAATTTCAATCAAAAATTAAACTTCTCAGTTTTTTTGTCGTTTTTTAATTTTTCTTCGAAATATGAATGATAGGTACTGTTGCTCATGAAAACTTGACATTGGCCCTCAATTGATGCATCGCATTATACGAAAATTCGACTTATATCTCTAAACGCGATTTGCGGCTTAACTAAGCGTCCTAGAATTATCAAAGTTGACACCTTTAAACTTCATTTGCGGATAAACTAAGCGTCCTAGCGACTTATAAATCCAGATTCTTTAAATGCAAAAGGGCGATTCCGCTGGAGACGGTTTTCGGAATAAATTTTTAAAATACAATATTTTTTACTTTCTTTGATAACAATGCATAGTAGAAGGACTCTATTTATCAACAAAAAAAATTATTGTTCACCAAATTTAAAGAAAACATTTTTTTACGCTTCGTAAAACTATCATACGAAAGGTCGGTGCAAACTGCAATTTGAGGTAATGATTCACTTGTAAGACTTGTGGTCACAAATGTGATTTATTCGTTTGTCCAAAAATATTGAAATATTTGTTATTACTTTTTTAGTATTATTTTTTTTTTACAAAAATAAGGTGCTTTCGTTTTGAAACTTTGTGAATGTAAGAAAAAAAAAAACAAAAACAAAATTAAATCAGTCGTATCAGGAGTAAATTGTATATTGAACTTTGAAAAAACATTGATTCAAATTGGTTGCACCCGCGATCGTGAAATTAGAATCGCGGGTGCAACTTACTGACAACTACCATTATTGAGTGATGTATTATATTTTATTTTAAAATATGCCTTGAATTATAATTTCTGTTATTCAAGGTTGATTTTTTTTAACATTTTAATATAATATTTTGTTCTTTTTTATAAAAATATTAGTTGAATGGCAGGGAAACAAGGGATTTCACAACCTGGTACGAAATCTATCAAAAAACATCTAATTGATACTTTTTTCTGAACAGTAAATTGAAGAAGCGAAAGACGTGTTAGTTGATAAATGGGAACGATTGAAAAACATAGTGGGTTTTGAATCAAATTTTTTTTTTTATCACTAGACGGAACCAACATAACTGTGACACAAACCTTACTGCCTCGTTTCAAGAGCACAGATATTTTGAAATCTACCATCATCGAAACAGATAGTTTTATGGAAGTTGATGATTTAAAGCCACTTATACGATCAGTGCATAAAGAAATTCTGTTTTCTGATATATGTATATCTGTTCCTTCTTCATACGTACATATATCGGGCCAATCCCTCCTCATAAAAAAAAAAAACAAAAACTGCGCTATTCCGATGTTTTAAGTGATTCAGAAGATTAATCTCCAACAACCTCTCTTGAACTTCTTATTACCAGCAGAGGCATGCCTTGAAACCTGTTCTATTTTCACTGCAATAGACTTGCCAAAAGATATTTGCGCGGGTTTGTATCTGTGTTCTCTTACAGTACCCTGCAAGTTCGGCAGAAAAATAACACTTTATTGTTACGTAGGGTTATGTCTTAACGATATGGTTGAAGAGGGAGTTGTAAGATCACAATTTCTGATGCCAATTGAAGACATGATCGTAAAATTGCAAGCACCAGAAAAAAATCATGAATGGCAATAATATATTCCCAGTATTTTCGAAAAATATTGACATATTTGATAAAAACTTGGTAATAATTAATAGAAAAGTGTACTAACTAGCATTATATGTCACTTAATCTCTAATCCAGTTCCGTTATATCATTTGTTTTATATAAATATTCATTAAAGTTAGCGTTGCACCCGCGATAATTTGATGTTGCACCCGCGATTGCTTTAAGATCGAAAAATTCGTTTATTAATTTTGTTTTCTAACTTTATTTTTATTTACTTAGTTGTTTGGATATACGTCGTTCAATTAAATGTAAGAAGAATATAATAAATGTTTCTCAATTAACAGACTTTTGGGTTTTTCGTACTATGATCCAGAAGGATGGGCCAAATTCGTTGCACCCGCGATCGCACTTTGAAACCTCTTTTCAGAAAATCTATTTATTTTATTTAAATTATATAAATGAACCCAAAATTAATAGGTCAAAATGATACCCATCAAGTAATAATTTCATTAAAATAAGTTTGCATTTTACTATAAATATACTCAAAGGGAGTCTAAATGTTGCACCCGCGATAATGGAATCGCCCAAAAGAAACTTTGCATACACCCAACCTCGCACCCACCCATAATCCTATAATGAGCCCAAGCAGGGGGATTGTACACCTCGCTTTTATTCGCGTTTATGTGTCATTCAAGGTACTCTTGCTCAAGAAAACTCAATTAATGCATATCATTATTCGAAAAATCAACTTTTATCTTTAAACGCGATTTGCGGCTAAACTAAGCGTCCTAGAGGCATCAAAGTTTACATCTTTAAACTTGATTTGCGGCTAAACTAAGCGTCCTAGCGACTTATAAAATGCATATTCATGATCTTGGAATGTGCCCGTTCCTAAAAATCAAAATAAAATTGGTAAACATTTTTTTCCAAAACTTAAAAAAAAATATTTTCAAATTTTTCGGCTAAACTTTAGCAATTTTTGTTGTCTTTTTAAAATTTTTTTTTCGAATTATGTGTGAATGATATTTTTTTCTTTAAATGCAAAAGGAAATTTGCATATACCCAACCTCGCACCCACACCAAATCCTATAATGTGCCCAAGCAGAGGGGTTGCATACACACCAGAGATTAAAATGAGCGTGTTCGAATCAGTTCGAACAAAATCCAATTTCTGTTTATGATCGTTCATACTCGATCGTTCCGCCTCTATACTCGTAAGTCATTTTATCCACGAGTAAAAATACTCATAAGTCAAGTCAAACAAATTGATCGAACTCATGAGTATCTGATGCCTTTTATATCCACAATCAAAATTACTCATGAACAGTTGCAACAATTTTCGGGTACTCAAAACAAAGCGAGTATACTCGAAAGAAAATGAGTATTCGAAAATTTCGTGAACATCATGAATAGCCAAAGGCAATGTGATCGTGGATCGGTCGTTGGTCTTGCATCATAGTTTGTGGACGGGTAGGTAGATTCTGTATGTATTTATTTTTATCTATTCATTGTTTTTATGGTCGGTGGTTTTCATTTGCAACTTTGCAAGAAGTAAACTTGTTCGTGTTAATTTTTTGTTTGTATCTATTACAGATTTACTGTCGGTAAGAAGATACAACACATGATCGTCAATATCTGCGACAAATGTACTTATGTAGATTAGGTATTTATGTAAATAATATAGGTATGCGACCCTAATAAAAACGCGGTATGTTATGTATAGTGCTATATTTTTGGATTTATTTTAAAAAAGGATAACTCTTCGATTTTTGGGTCTAGGTTTATTGTCTAGTGTTCTTTTAGGGATGGGTTGAATTATCAGGAAAAAAACTGGTAGGTATCTGTTTTTTTTGCGAGGATGTTAAAAAGATTTATGAAGGGGTCGATATATAGGAAATGCAATTATATGACACATAATCATCAATATTGTGACAAATGTCTTTTTATAAGTAAGGTATATAATGCCACATGAAAGTTTGGGATATTGCTGTTTTAAGTCATTCTTTTAAAAAGGATATTTAGGTACTTTTGTTTGTACGTTGGAGATTTTTAAACGCCTTCCAAATGATATATAAAAAAAATAGTTTTCAAAACTGCAACATTTTTATATCCTCAATGCAATAAAATGCAAATACTTTCGGAAATCGAGAAAATGGAAATATATGATTATATAAAGTCTATTGTTCCGACAGTGCATTCTACATCTGTTGGCAATGTTGAAGATCAACCATCTACTTCATCTAGTGCCAGAGACCTTTTCTCCGACTTTATGGTTGAAAATTCGACGGCGAACGAAACTTCATTTGATATTGAAATTGCAAGATATATTCAATACAACTCAAACGGGACTATAAATTTGCTTCAATGGTGGTTTGAAAATACAAATTTATTCAAACATCTTCATCAAGCTCATTTAACTATCAACTGCATCCCTGCAACATCAGCAGCATCAGAACGAGCGTTTTCACAGTCTGGAAATATAATAACTGAAAAAAGAACGTGATTGAACCCAGATACTGTCAACAATTAGATGGTCGCGAATTCCAATTTGAAGATAAATCCTATTTCACTCAACGACGGCAATTTAAGAGGATCAACAATTTAATAATAAAATAAAAATAATATTCAATAAAGGCTTTTCTAAAACACATTATTATCTTTTTAAACAGTATCTAAACTATTATTTAAAAAATTGTTTCATAGCTTTTAAGTTTTTATAAGTTTTTTTTTTTATTTTATTTATTTTTATTCATTTTCTTCTCTTCTATCTTTTTTTTTTTTTTCATTTTATTTAGCTTGGATATCATTATACTTTTTTAATGCAGTTTGATACCACAAATTTCATTTCATCTATTTTTATTATTTTGAGAACACATAATCCGAGAAAAATCTATTTCTCACTATTAGTCGAAACACTGAAAAAAAGAAATTGAAATTACATCACAAAAACCAACCACCATCCACCAATCCACACAAAATTGCTTAGCCTACACATCGTCATCAACAGACCTCGAATACACATCTTCTGCCATGATTCGAGTATATTTGATCAATACTGATCGTGAACAATATGGTCACGAGCGCCTGACTCGTTTTTATTCGAAACCATTTGAACTCGGTTGCAACGTATACTCATTTTTACTCGTTTGATGAGTGTGCTGACTTACGAGTCATCATACTCATGAACATGAAAACTCGCAAACATTTTGGTTGTGTTGACTTTGTTTGTTTGAACTCGCTTTTTTCGAGTGAGTATTCAATGTTCATGAACATTACTCGTATCATTTTATTCTCTGATACACACCTCCGTGCATACACACCTCGGTGTTTATTTGGGTGTATTTGCCACCCAAGGTACTGTTGCTCAAGAAAACTTGACATTGGCGCTCAATTCTTGCAAAGCATTATACGAAAAATCGACTTTTATCTTAAAACGCGATTTGCGGCTTAACCAAACATCCTAGATTTATCAAAGTTGACACCTTTAAACTTCATTTGCGGATAAACTAAGCGTCCTAGCGACTAATAAATCCAGATTCTTTAAATGCAAAAGAAACTTTGCATACACACAACCTCGCACCCACCCCAAATCCTATAATGAGCCCAAGCAGGGGGATTGTACACCTCGCTGTTTATTCGCGTTTATGTGTCATTCAAGGTACTCTTGCTCAAGAGAACTCAATTAATGCATAGCATTATTCGAAAAATCAACTTTTATCTTTAAACGCGATTTGCGGCTAAACTAAGCGTCCTAGAGGCATCAAAGTTTACATCTTTAAACTTGATTTGCGGCTAAACTAAGTCCAAGCGACTTATAAAATGCATATTCGTGATCTTGGAATGTGCCAGTTCAATGATGTCACAAATTGCATAGGAAAGAAATATTAATGAGCTGTTGCATAGTAGTAGAAACGGCGGGATTTTGATCGGCGGGATTTTGATTTTCGGGATTTTGATTTCCGGGATTTTGAAAAACGGGATTTTGACACGCGGGATTTCGACATACGGGATTTTGATTCGCGGGATTTCGACCCCAACCCGAATGAAACGACAAAGCGACACCAGAACAGGATTGCCACTTCTCAGAAATTTGTTCGCAGTATATTTACATAAAAAGTGCAGTAGATTCAATATTTTACCAGTAAATTATCTTTTTGGAGTTTATTTATTTATTTTTTCAAAAAACTAAATATGTCATTCAAACAAAACTGATAAATAAATAAAATACATAAAAAACATAAAACACACAGAACAAACAAAATAGCTATAAATTAAACATATCATATTATTATTAAGGCGTGAAGGGTAATTTTGTTCAATCAAATCATATCAAGTGCAGTAGATTTTATTTTAAGGCAGCAGATTGATTTTGAGAAAAAATGCATTGATTTACTGCAATTGCATCAAAGTGGCAACACTGCACCAGAAAAAGAAATTGCAATACATTTTTTTTTCTTACTCGCACTCGCTTAAAAAAGTACGAAGTGAATCTTCTTTAGTATCGTTGCGATCAGAGATTCCTCGCGTTCCAATGTTTATTCGCTATGCTATGTTGTTATCCCAAAAATTTTGAGATAACTTGAGTTGTTGTTGCGTCAGCGGTCATCAGCTGTTTTTTAAGACGGGATTATAACAACACAAAGCTATCCGGATAACTGAGAATAACCAACGAAACGTGCCCATTATCAAATAAAGAAGCCAATCCTCAGCTGTCAATTTGATTTGCCTACGAGCTGAAGCGAACAGCTGATGTATTAGATTTGCAAAATATTAGTGAAAAGCAGTGAAAAACGCACACATAGAATCAACTCGTCATTCAGCATAGGTAGGTCTGGTTGTTGTTGCAATTCACATCTATTCTTCGACACGAAATGAATTAAATACAATGATTGGTGTCTTTATTTAATATTCTCTGATTAAGATATGTATACCTACATATATGTACGTGTTACTGTATAAGAAACTTTGAATTTTTCCTATATATCCAATGTCAATAGCTGTTTTCTATGTATCCATATACGTGGGCCAAAGTTGCACATTTAAAAATTTCAAACATGAAAATGTAATGCACTATAAAAAATTCACATTACCTAGGTACATACTACATAATTTCTTAATATGTATATATGTTTGTGTCTAACATACCGATATAATGCAATTGCAATGTTCAAAGACATTCGAGTTTTGTACAGTAGAAGTTTTAGTAGTTTTCAATTTTCTCAAAAACTAGAGGACATAAAATCATCTAGTTTTTGATTAAGTATTAATCAAGGCAACGAATTTCAGAAAAAATATTATTATAATAATTTTGAAACATTAAAGGGTACTTTAAACGTTTTTTTTTTATGTTTTTTCCCCAAATTTATAGTTTAAAAACGGTTTTTTTTTCAAAAACCACAGATTTCACTTGATTTAAAAACTAGCTATTAGAACAGAGTGTTGGCTTTAAAAAAAGGTATAATACTTAGTTGTAAGTTTATTTTTTTTCCATTTTAGTTGTTTTGTTATTAAATTGCCCCTCCCGCCCAAACAGGGGGGGGGGAGATATGTAGATATGTAAATATTCACTATTATTGCTTGGTGAATAGGTTTGTGAGGCTCTTAAGTTCTGAGCGTTCGGTGAATACTATCCTCAGTCATTCAATTATAGTAGGTTTGCCAGATATGGTTTGAAGAAACTAGTAAACAAGATTAAAATATGCTCTAATGCTATGTTTCCACCAAAGGTTTATCTCAGATTAGATTTAATAAATCTTTTAGGGGTTTCCACCGCACAAAAAGATTTAAAAAAGATTAAATTTGACACCACCTTCCAAAATGCAAATGGCGTTTCAATTTTTCTTATGAAGTGCGAATGAGACAGAATGTTTGATTGGTGTAAAACAATGAAGAACTGAATGCGAGTCTCGAATGAATCGTTCAGCACCATGTACGAATAGGTTAGTTCGATTTGTAAAACTATTTGTCCTAGGAAGATTTAACAAGATTAATTTCTAATCTTCAAGATTTTTACGAAATAAATTTGTATGGTAAATCTCCAAGATTTGAAGGAGATTTGAGGTAAATCTTATTAAATCTCAGATTAGCGTTAAATGGAAATGTAGCATAAGACTACGATACATTTGTTAGATATGTATTTTATAAAAAAGCAAGTGCATAGGTAGGTATATATCATCATATCAGTAAACTGAAATAGTTTATTAGTGCGCTTTACTTTTTGCTAGTTGTATTGTTCATTAAATCTAATATTGTTTAGTACGGTACCGTTACATAGTTGAAATTAATATAAATAGTACAGGTAAAATAGGATAAATAAAACAAAAAAATTGGTACCACCATGAAACTTGGTAAAAACGTTTCATGTACTATGAGAATGAAGAATCAAAAGAGTCTATAAAAATATTTCATATGGAAGGGTATTTTTTTGAGAGTGGGAGGGGCGTAAGTTGTGGTGTATCAAACGGAAAAATAAACTTTGGTGCAACCTAAGCATATGACACATGTTTTCAAGGTAGTTTTAAATGCTGAATCAAATGACACCAAAACCATGTCGATACGACCTCCGTGAAAAAAGTTATTGTCATTTTTGTGTTAGGATGACTATATTTTCAGTATAAAAGTCAGATATTACCGAAAATTTGTTGAAAATGGTGGTCCGTCGATAAAACCTGGCATAAATGGTTCATTTATCATGAAAAGCAATAATAAGAAGAGTCTATAAAAATAACTGTGGTTAAAGAGTGTTTTTTTGAGGGTTTTAGTGAGTGTTGGGGTTATGGTGGGATTATTGCCATAGAACCTATTACAAAAATGGTACCCTCATGAAACTTTATAAAAATGTGGTATGAGCTACCATAATAAAGAATCAAAAGAGTCTATAAAAATATCTATATGGTAGAAGGATGTTTTCTATGGGTGAAGGAATGTATAAAACTTTTTCCAAAAACTAAAATTGTTTCCAAAAAAAAATAACACCCTTTACCCAAGCCCACAAAAACACCCTTTCTTCCTTGATATTTTTGTAAGCTACGTAAATTCTTCATTCTCGCAGTAAATGAAACACTTTTACCAAGTTTCTTGAGGGTTACCATCCTTTTCCATTTTTTTGAAAAATAACCACACACTTCCGCCTATCTTCAAAAAACACACCCTTCCACGCAAAATATTTCTATAGACTCTTTTGATTCTTCATTCTATAAGTTAATAGCACATTTTAACAAAATCTCATGGGGGTACCATTTTTGTCACAGGTTTTATGGCAATATGGCACCACTACCCCAACTCACCAAAAAAAACACCCTTTAACCACAGATATTTTTATAGACTCTTCTTATTATTAATTTTCATGACAAATGAACCATTGATGCCAAGTTTCATCGACAGACCATTATTTTCAACTGGTTTTCGGTAATATTTTACTTTTATACTGAAAATATATTCATCCTTACATAAAAATGACAGTAACTTTTTTCACGGATGCCGTATCGACTTGGTTTTGGTGTCATTTGATTCAACATTTAAAACTGCCTTAAAAACATGTGTCATATGCTAATGTTGCACCAAAGTTAATTTTTCTGTTTGATACACCACAACTTCACCCCCTCTCCCCCTCAAAACACACCCTTCCATGCAAAATATTTTTATAGACTCTTTTGATTTTTCGTTCTCATAATGCATAAGACGTTTTCACCAAGTTTCATGATGGTACTAATTTTTTTTTTATTCGAAAGACTTTTCGTACTATTTTACCTGTACTAAAATATTTGTATACAAAAATGGGTTTCATTTTTTGTAATGAAGTTTAAGGGTGATAGAATGTTTTTGTGTCAAAGAATGATGAGCTGAATTCAGCCTCGAATGAAGCATTCAGCGCTATATAAGAATAGGTTAGTTCGATTTGTAAAATTATTTGTCGTAAGAAGATTTTGCAAGATTTATATCCAATCTTCTAGACTTACGAGATTAATTTGGTAAATCTTAGAGATCCGGAGAAAATTTTAGGTAAATCTTATTAAATCTCGGATAAGTGTTCAGTGAAAACGAAGTATCAAGAGCGCAAATCTGACTAACAGAAAAATAATTTTGTTTTGGCAATGACAGCTCAAAAGTTCTGTTCGTTCTAATTTTTCTATTCTGAATTATTGGATCAGTTCGTTCACTTAATTAAATTTACCTCGATTCTTTGATTAATCAATAAATTGAGACTAGCATACATTTAGGTAGAAACTTAAAGGTTTGGAAAGAGTACAATCCCGGACAGTTAGCAAAAACTATCCCGGACGTCCCCCACACAGTTAAAAAAAGAGTACATGTCCGGGAAAACCCAGGCTAATGGCAACGCTAAATTACAGTCGTCTACAAAAACTTACAATCATGAAAAAACATTAAGTGAGCATGAATATTAGGGTGTCCGTTATTTCCCAAAATCGTTTTTAAATAGCAGACACCCCCCAAATCAAAAGTTTATGCCCAAAAAAAAAATATTTGACCAAGAAAAATTTTGTCCGATGTCATTTACACGTGGCTCTAAGCCCATACTTTCCCCATACAAATTTGTATGGGATTTTTGCTCTTTTCACGTTTTATTTTTTTTCTCTCGAATTACTGGAGCTATTCTAAATTTTTTTGTTGATTATTTTTCTTTAATCATCCCTTTAAAAGTTCTCATTCAAAAAATTTATTAACAAAAATTCAAAATTAAATAATAAAACGTTCACTTTTGTTGTGTTTTTATATGGGAATTCCTATGGTAATAATCGAGCCAAAAAATTCGATTTTTTTTTTTTTTTTTTTAATTAAGTTTTGAATGAGGTCTTTTAAAGGGATGACTAAAGAACAAAAATCATCAAAAAAATTTAGAATAGCTGCAGTAGTTCGAGAGAAAAAAAATTAAACGTGAAAAGAGCAAAAATCCCATACAAATTTGTATGGGAAAAGTATGGGCTTAGAGCCACGTGTAAATGACATCGGACAAAATTTTTTTGGCCAAATATTTTTTTTTTGGGCATAAACTTTTGATTTGGGGGGTGTCTGCTATTTAAAAACGATTTTGGGAAATAACGGACACCCTAATGAATATCAATGCAAACGATACCTATTTAGCTATCGTCCCAACGCTTTCGTTTTGACGATGATTATCGACTTATGTGAAGCAGATAACTTTGATTCAAAACGTTATCACCCAAACGATATTCATTTTCATTTGTATGGAATGTAAGACTATCGTCAAAACGTTAATCGTTTTACGAAATGAGTGCCCAGGTTTTATAATCCAGTGCTGTGGGTGCTCGGGTACCCGAGACACCCGCGTACCCAAAGACTTGCTACCCGGATACCCGATTACCCGGGTAACACCCTCGTATTTTTCTAGTTGTTAAACCGCGTATACTATCTATATTCAATACTGAATATATTTTTTGTTCTACGACTTCATCTTACTAATGTACCCAATTGTCGTATCTGGGCGAAACGCATTTTGGAGTAGATCTTATTTGAACTTTTAATTGAAGTAGGTATGTATGCGCAATTCAAATATTGTATTTATCTAAGATAGATTGAAATTGTTTATCATAGCATTGTACTTTGAAATCTTTAACAATTAAAGAAAAATTTCAGCTTACCAACAAAAAAATGTACACGAGACTTCTGTAGAGAAATTCATTCAATAGCCTTTACGTGTTATAGCACATGTATGTGAAAATTTGAATTAATATCTGCAACCGTGTGACCATACAACAATTGAAATTTATGCAGTTTTTAATAAATTAGTTTTTTGTTGCAAAGTTAAATAAAAAAATACAAAAAATACTCCCACACCCAAATCACTGAATAAATACGATATTAGAACTAAACATACCTATAATGTGTGTATTAGGGTGGTCCTTATATTGGGTTTTTTTGAAAATCCAACTTGGATAGGCATCAAATGACTCTAAATAAAGAAAAAAAAATTTCCTAATTTTTTCAGATTTTTATTTCACCCCCCTGGTCTCCCTTTTTCCACTTGAAGGTACAAATAATGGAGTTAGGGTGATTCTTAAAACACGTAAAAAACAAATCAGAACTTATAGATTAGTTTGAGACGAAAAAAAAAATCATATTGGAGGGGGGGTCTATTTCCCCCCGTTCAGGCAGGAGGGGTCACTTTCTAAAAATTTGACCCAAAATAGAAAAAAATTATTAAAAAACAACGGGACCACGTACAATGGCATGCTATAGCTTTTTTTAAAGCCATGAATCCAGTCTCTAATATTTTTCTTAAATCAAGTTTTTATTATAAATAGTTTCTGAAAAAAATAATTTTCAAACGTACAACATTATTATTTTTGTTTTTATTTTTAAGTTTGGAAACTATTTTTTCAAAAACTATTTACAATAAAAACTTGATTTAAAAAACATATTAGAGACTGGATTCATGACTTTAAAAAAAGCTATAGCATGCTATCTTAAGTGGTCCTGTTGTTTTTTAATAATTTTTTTCTATTTTGGGTCAAATTTTTAGAAAATGACCCCTCCTGCCTGAACGGGGGGAAATAGACACCCCCTCCAATACGATTTTTTTTCGTCTCAATCAAATCTATAAGTTCTGATTTTTTTTCACGTGTTATAAGAATCACCCTAACTCCATTATTTGTACCTTCAAGAGGAAAAAGGGAGACCAGGGGGGTGAAATAAAAATCTGAAAAAATTAGGGAAATTGTTTTTCAATGTTTTGAATCGAATGAAGGCTATCCAAGACAATGTCCAATTTAAGGACCACCCTAGTGTGTATCTGTATGTGCCAATATATGTCAGCCATTGAAGATTGACCTGTTTCATGTTAACACGTGTTTTAATATTGCTAAACAGTTTGGATAATTTGAAGTCCTGATAAGTCGCCCTAATTTTGTGGATAGAAGTAGTTATAGACAAAGCCTTATTATCAGTTTCACCCGAACAAAATATTCATGGACGCAATTAAGGGCTGAAATGTGCACTTAAGGTGAAGAATAACACAAGATTGAGAATTTATAAAAGCATTGAATCATAAAAACAAACAATGAACTTAAGCCCGTATGACACTACATTTTTTCTTCATGGTATTTCTCATTTAATACATTGTATATAAACTCTATAGTATTCTCATGAAGCCAAAAAGCTCGTGGCCATCTAGTGTCCAAATGTAATCCTAATTTTTTTAGAGATCTCGGTAAGGCGATCACAACGAACCTATCGACCAAATGTCAACCTACAAAAACGTGTTGCATGAGAATACTATAGAGTGTATATTAGACTGATTCAAAAAAATGAAAATGTCTTCGATTTTCAATGCCACTAGCTTTTTAGTTAGAGTTAAGTGAAATAATAATCCTTGCACAATTTCAGCCCTTTAGGTTAATATTTAGAGGTCGCTCATCGCTACTTTCTGTTTTCCATACAAATCGCATGGGAACTTTTTTGTATTCCTTCTATATTCTATTACTTTAGAAGCGGCTATCATACAGAAATGATCAAGGTAGAATCTGAAAGAAGATTTGATGTTCTTTAAAAAAGGTCCTCACTTCTTAACTAATTTATGTACTCCTTCCAAAGTTATTCAAGGTCAAAGTAGTATTTATGGTGAATTTAAAAGTTTTTTTGGATTCCGTGTTAAAAAAAATCAGCAATAATACAAGGTGTTTTGCATAAGTTGTAACAAAAGGCAAGTGCGTGTAAGTTGAACTCAGACAAGAAAAAAAAATCATTTTAGAGCGGGAGTCTATTTCCCCCCATTTAGGCAGGAGGGGCAATTTACTAAAAAAAATGGTTTAAAAAAGAAAAAAAATATGAAAAATCAACGGCAATACTTAGGTATAGTGTCATGCTATATCTTTTTTTAAAGCCAACAATACATTATTTTATTAACTTTTTAAAAAAAGTTGTTTTTGTAAATATTTTTTGAAAAAAATTATTTTCAAACTTTAGTTGCTAAAATGTTTTGTAGTTTCTGAGAAAATTGAAAGAGGAGCAAAATGTCGAATTTCTTCAATGAAAACCGTTCTCACTCTTCCAAAACCTAGTTGAAAGTTTTTGGGGATGGTTAGTACAAATAGTTTACGAATCTAGCTATCAGTTTAAGGACAGAAAACCTCTAATTTCAGCCATAATATTAGCCTGGATCAAAATTTTGCTGGATCTAATAGAGAAACTTTACGATTCCATGCAGGGTCAAATTAATGATAGGTACTTTAATGAAAAAAGCGACTCTATCCACTACTAGAACTACCAAATAAAATATTAAAAAAAAATACTTATTTTACTTCTTTGCATTAACTTTAATTACCAATTTCAATACGTGTGTATTCAGTTGACGCAAGGAAACTGCATTTTTCGATGTGGAATACCTTGGAAAAGAGCCGGAGAAAACATAGCGGTGCCTTTCTAATTTATTTTTCCAGCATCATCGAACGATACATTAATGCACAATATTTGGAAAAAATAGGCAAAGTTCCTTTGAAAATTTGTGTGTCTATTCAGTTGAAGCAAAGTGTATGTGCAATGCACATTGTGCATTCATAGGAAGTAAATCATATTTTCGAAATAAGACTATTTTCAGTAAAAAAAGTCCACAAAACGATAGAAAATAACAAAACTTACACCAAAAAACATAATTATATCGGTGCCGGATTTCACTTAATACAATTGAAAGAAAGAGAAATAGTCAATTGGACATGATTTCGTTTCACTCCTAATTCCGAATTTAGCATGGCCTTTACAGAGCTGGTCAATGGAGAAAATTGAAACACAAAGTAGGTTCCCAAATCCAAAGTAAATCTTTGTCTATGATCCTTTTCGGTTGAAATGTATGGACAAATCTATGTCTGCTATTACACGACGACTTTTCAATGTTCATAAATTTCAATTGAATTTTAAAACGCAAGTTGATATTGTGTGAAAGCTATCTATGTATACAGGGTGTCCCGAAACTCAACGTCAATCGGGAACAGGGTGATAGGGTAGGTTATACGTTATACCTGTACTGGGGAAATAAGAAAAAAAAAATCCATCTCACTTGGTTTAGTAACAATAGCAATATTTAGAAAAGTATTCAAAATCGATACCCTAGGCCAAATTTTTAGATACTGTGGTCACAGTTTTCCAAATTTCAATTTTTGTTTACGTAATCCTAAATAGCTATGCTATTGATCGCAATCATAAATCTAAAAATAAATATTGTAAATTTCGTAAGAAAAATACAAACTCGTGCCGGTAACACAGTTTTTATCTGGGCTTAAGTTAAGCCCCGAAAAGTCTCTAGTCTTAGCTAAGCCCGAAGGGGCAAACTATGTGATACACATCGAAACAGGACTTCAAAATCATTCCTGACAACCTTCAAACTGCACTTTTCCTTCAGCAATTTCTTGGAAGCTTTGAGTTAATGAGATCCCAGTTCATAGATGCCTTGAATGGACAGTGCAATTGGAATTTATATCAATTTTTAAAATCCGCACTTAAATATTACTTCAGAATTCTGTGTTGTAATGAGCTTAAAGCAAGCTGCATTCTACAATCAGAGGCTCATCATGAGTGCATGTGTTAGTGGTTAGTAGATTAAGCAGAGCTAACACAAGCATATAAATAAATAAAAATAAAAACTTTCAAATATTGAATGTATTTTTGTGAATTTTAGTGAGCTTACTATGCCCTTATTAAGTCAATCCTTTTTTGAACCCGACAGGCAACTTATAGGAACAAGTTATTGTCATATTAATATAAGTACCAGCAAAGGTATGTTTTTTATAAATTTATTTTGGAAACAAAATTATTTATCTATCGATTTATCTATCTATTAATCTATCTATAGATAGAAAATCTATCTTTAGATAGAAAATCTATCTATCTTATCCCAAAGCTTAGCTTCAAACAAAACTGATCGGTGCAATTATTTTGACAATAAAAAATCGCGCTTAATTTAATCTTTTTTTTATTAATAGAAAAGAAACACATCTGAAAAAAATTATTCTGAATTTAGGACAAATTCACTTTTGCAATAGTCAAACCTATTTTTTTTTTCGAAATCCGTAAAAAAAAAATCGAAACGTCAAATCGTCGGCTTAGAGGGTAAAGCGGCTAACTCCAACATTTTTTTTTGTCATTATAGACCACTTCAAAAATTGCTTAAAAATACAAAAATCTATCAAATCTATTCAATTTCAGCGAATTCAGCAAAAACGAGTGCTGAAAAATGATTAATGTATTTTTGGTTTTATTCAAATAGTGCGAACACTTTTATTCAAATATTTTTTTGCTTTTCACTCTAAGTCGAGGAATTAAATTAAAACAGTTTGTATAAATAAATTAAATTTAAAAACAACATCAAAAATGTAAATGGTATCGTGGTCGGTGACTTTTTAGTGAAAATCTAGTGGTGTGGGCAGACCCGCATTTGCAACACAAAATAATTTTTTTTTTAAATCATTTAAATTCAAGAAAGGATTCAACTTCAAATTAATTCAAAATGTCAAGCTAGTTTTCAATCCACACGAAAATCAAAACACACTCATTCCGCAAGTATTGAAAACGAAAAGAATTTTAAAACACCGAGGGTTTGAAAACGAAAGGATTTTTTAAATAATCGGAATTCAGAACAGGGGTTGTTATAATGTATGATCGAATCTGGTGATTTTGCCGCTCAAAAAAAAAAAAGAAAACCAAACAGTAATAATAATAACAAGCTTGTGTGTGCTTATAAAAATGATAGTTGCCGTTGCAATTGATAAACAACAAAACCTGCACTGGAATTGAGCTACAGAATCATGCGGCTTTAATGCATTGGCGTAGCGTGGGGTTGTGCCACCCGTGGCAGACCCAATTTTTACCACCCCTTAAAAAAACCTAAAAAAGCCACGAGATTAATTTTAAAATCTTAAATAAAATTTCGCCTATATTGGAAACTTTCCAATTTCCGATTATCCGAATAGTTACCCATCCATAAACCACAATAAATAAGCAACAACTCCAGTAAGTTTCCAATATAACCTCGAAAATTTAATTTTTTTTTAGATTTCGTTCGATTAATTAACAAAATGGATAGTTCTTTTAACTTGTCTCTTTTGTTATTAAAAGTTATACATAGGTTTAAACTAGTTTTTATTAAATTGAATTTTTTTCCAAATTCCCTACCTTTTTTCTGTTTCTTTAATGGATATATCAATTCAATATGTTAAATTATGTACTGTCGCACGGATGAATTTTTCAATAAAATGATATGCAAATCAAATCATTTTTCAAACCTATAATCGCGTGTCTATACCTATAATTTAAAATATTAAACCCCATGAACAACATTCTCTTGGACATTCTCGGTTACTTTAGTTTTGCCAAGCGAACACTGTTCATCTTTATGTTAAGATGTAGATTCTTTTTATCAAGTTTTTTTTTTTTAATTAGACGAATTTATTATAGTGGTAGGCAAGACATAAGTGCTGAAATACAATCTAATATCTAATTCATCACTTCAGTCTTGAGTAGGTCATCAAAAATAGAACTGATTTGTTATAAAATAAATACCGTTTTTTCCGTTGTATATATTTTGTTCAAAGAATAATACACTTTTATTATTTTTATTATAATTATTTAATTAGCAATTTTCAACAAGTTAACAAGTGTGTCGTATCATTCTTTCTTTCGTCGCGTCGTTGATACTGAAAAAAGTAGGATGTCAAAAATTTTCCATGTTTTGATATGTGATGTTTTTTGTTATCAAAATGAACGGCTTAGGGGTTATGAAAGACGCAGTATGTCATTGAAAATTGCCAAGCAAAAGCTGTCGAGATAAGGTACTTAATATGAATGAAATTATCTTGCGTTTAATGGACAAAATTATTTGCGGGAAAAGAAATATTATACCTACTATAATGTAGCTTTGAAGTTAAATGCCCTGAACACAAAACTCAGTTATGAAGTATAACATTTGTGGAGCTCCTTTATAAGATGTTAATGAAATTGATAAAGCTGCGTTAAAATTTTGATTGTAAATGTGGCATTCGTGAATATGCACGTTTTAAAATGTTCTTAAAGTGTCCATTGATAAAAACATACAAGAAAACTTCGAAACGAAACTAGGACACATTGTTGTTGTAATCCTGGTTTACAGTTCGCTTGCAAAATTTAATTTTTAAAACAATTTTCTTTCCATTCTGTGTGTTATTATACAACTATTTGTGGCATTTAGGGCCTTATGCATCACAAAATGACAAGTGAAAATACTCCAAATTTGGTGGTCTTTGAAGTGACAAATACTGTTTGTCCACGATATACAAAAACAAGGTATGCTCATTGAAACAACCCATTTTGCCATCTTGATTCGGCGCGACGTCACAATCATCTGCGAGTGTTTGACAATCGAAATTGTTTATTGGAAGTTTTCACTTGGATTTTTATAATCAGTGTATTTTAAGTTAATAATATAAACTTTAGAAACTTTAAAATGGTTGAAAATGGAATAAAAATTAAAATTTCACTATTTCCCTAAGTTGTGCTTGTGGAAATTAATTTTTTTTTTTTTTTTAAACAGTCGTATTTGCTCAGAACATTTCATTGAGAGTGACTATAGACTTCGCGATATACTTTAAAATATCGCTAGATATCAGGAAGATCGGATGCCACACAACAACTGAGTGGCTTCAGCAACGTTGAAAAAAGAGACGGTAATAAACTTGTAGCACAATTGCTTTCTCAAGTGTTTGTCTCAAAAATTAATCCAGAAGCTGCTGATCTTGAAGAACATGATCTTCTAGAATAACCAACAGAAGAAGAGGAAGAAGTCTCGTCACTTAAATTTGGTGCATTAAAAGAAGTTGCAATCTTTATGCCATTGAAAACCTCGTAGGGCGATTCTTTATTAAAAGATGTAAAGTGCCGAACGACCCAAATACTTCTAGCAGTCTTACGTGGGTGGATGAAAAGACGGAAGGTGGACTTCAAAAACCAAGTCAAACGCTCCTGAAAACATAAGAATTCTAGAAAATATTTGTAATAAGAACAATAACGAATCTTTATATACAGAAAGGGAAGTTTATGGAAACTCATCTAAAAAAGCAGAACTTGTGTTACTATTTCTTAAATATAGACTGTATCTTAGAATTAAGCATTTAAATTATTTTAAAGTAATATCAATTGTAAAAATAGAAAAATAATTAAAACAATCCAATGAAATAAAATTCGTTTCTTCTATTTAATATACAAACCAGTATAGTGACGTTACACCATAGCTGTCGAAACAAAATGAGATACCTTGTTTCTGTATATCGTGCAGTTTGTCACTGAAAGGGAACAAATTTGAAAGACAAGCGGAAATAGCTCAATTGACAAACGAAATGTCACTTTGTCTTTACCTGAGAGACATTTTTTTGGCAACGTTTTTTAATTCTTTGTCAATGAAAGATACAAATTTGACAGCTGCTTTAATAATAATCCAATTTGAATGTGAAGCAAAATTGAAGTAAAAAATAAAACAAATAAAAAATTCCAAATTAAAATAATGAGTGACCTAAATGTGAGCTACACTCCATCCACTTCAGAGAATGAAAATGTCCCTGAAAAAAAAAAGAAAAACAATCAGAAAATCAACCCTGGAGTGGACAACAGAAACGAACCATTTGCTGATACAAAAGGTCGAGCAATTCGATAATATTTGGGACTCAGGCAATAAGTAGTCTAAACTACAATTCGTGGGAATCGATTGCGAAGGCGCTGGGAGCTCCCAAAAGTGATTTTCTTTTGCAAAAACAAAATTGAAATCAGGCCCCTGTTTCACGGCACATACGACATACATCACTTACAAGTTACAACATACAATAATTTCTCGATCATACATCACATACAACTTTCTGTTTCACAGATTCCATTGGAAGGGATTGTATGATGTTTAATTGTTGTATGTTATGTATGATTTTGACATTTTATTGAAATTTATTTGTAGAAGTGAGTACGTTCAATGTATTTATTCAGTTTTAGAATTTTCTTACTTTGTCGAAACCTGTTTGTCATAATTTATACAAATTGTGAATAATTTTTTTAAATTTGTTGAACGAACCCATCGTTTTGTTGACATTTGGCCTGCACACACGGGATGATATCTGCCTGGTAGAAATCTGCTTCAATACTCCACTTCAAGAACACACGGAATGAATTATTCTGGCAGAAAAAATGTATACATGTACCTCTTTTCATTGTGCTAGTATTTTATGCAGACCTCAGTGTGTAGAAAGTTATGTGTGTATTAGTTTTCTACTTCGTTCTTCCACTCCAAACAAGGTATAAGATCTTATGCCACTTCATACCGCGCATTTCACTTCTTTCTCCTATAAACTCTGTTTTCTGCCGGCAGAAATCATCCCGTGTGTGCAGGCCCATTGGTTGTAAAATAATATGAGCGCTAACAAAATTATGTTTAAATTATGTTTTTTAAAAGGTACAGTTTAAATTATAAAGTGGAAACAACTATTAACAATTAATATAATTTCAATCGAAGCTGTTTTAATTTTTGATGAGGGTGATATGTATGTCCTAGATCTTCGGATAGGCATTACAAGTCGCCAATATTAATAGCCTTATTTCCTCACAAAAGCGGTATATATATCACATTTAGTTGCTGTAAAAAATGTATGAAATTTCACATACACTGTACACATATGTACAAATTTATGACAAAATTCTGTGAAACATAATTTATACTATCGGTATTCATGCAACGTGTCGTAACTTTACAAATTTTGAAAAGAGATAAGTTTACGCAAACGTTTGTATGAATGACCTTTTTATTAATTTGGTTAAATGCTGTCTAATTGAATCAGCTGTTCGATAAACGTTTAATATTAAACGTCAAAAATGTGACAGATTAGATGTGTTCAGATTTCGAAGTTATTTCTAAATGGAGAACCTCTCTCGAACCAACGCGAAATCGGAGTCTCGGAACGATAAATAAATGTAAAGGTTGAACTATAAGACGGTGTTCACATTGGACTGACTCCTCCGACTTTTTTTGACGTCTCTGTACTTTATCTCACTCCCACTTCATTGTGAGAAAGAGATGGGAAGGACAGGCAGAATATTTTAAATTTTTTGAAAATCGATGGATTTTTTTTGACGTTTTCTTTTGTGACAACTGCTTTCTCTCTCTGTACTTTTTCTTTGGCAAACAAATACTACACAAAACAATACAAATACTTCATAAAACATTTTAAATAAATGAAATTAAAGTTTTGGCATGAAAAAAAATTAATTAATCCCTTAAAGAGCTCAGATTTGTGTTTTCTTTAAACGACTTCTCAACTTCAAAGTGAGTCTGTTGGTGTTCACATTAGTTTGTGTCTGAACAAAAGAAGTTGGATGAATGTCAAAATCAGTCGGAGGAGTCAGTCCAATGTGAACACCGTCTAACAGTAGCAAGCTGTTGGAAGATAAAGTCAAAAACCAACGAAAAGTGGCCTTACAAACAATGAAAAGGAGAAGAGAGCTATATTCCACTTAAGTAAAATTAATCATCTCTCTCTTTTTTTTTCGTTTCTTCTTCACCAAATGTAAGTTTCACTTCCGTGGGGTGCGCTCCGGAGCACTTTTCGAAGAGTAGCAAAACGCAATTATGGGCGTGCCATATAATTTTCATGTACCTATTCGCTCTTTTTCATGCGACCACTTCAGTGAGCTATCGACTATAACAGTTCAACCACGACAATACAAACGACAGTTTCCGTTTTTTAAGGATCTCACAAGACAATGTGGATCATTCGTTTGTGTCGTCGAAAAAACTAAAATAACAATAACATTGTTGTCAATGAAAATAACACGTTGTTGGTGTAGTTTCGGCGTCGTCAACGAATGTTTCGCGTTGGTTTGGGAGAGCCGAGAAGTAGCTTTCTTAATCGTTGAGTAAATGTTAACGTCCTAGTAATTTTTTTTTTGTATAAACTACGTTTTAATTCACAATTCGCCAACCAATCGCGATACGATAGTTACCGAACAATGTCAGAGTTTTTTTTTAGTTCTCTGAGATATATCATAATGACGTTTTGATAAATTTATCCAAATAAATTTGTTTAATTTTCCGCAGCAAAATCCTTGGTTATTTTTAACCAAATTGTGTAAACCATTTTCCATACAAAACTTGACAGTTCATTAACAAAATGATAAACTTAACCAAATCGTAAACTTATCTAGCATTTACGAAGTTGCATGAATACCCTTACTGCAAAATTTCAGTCGATTCACCTCACATAAATTTGTTGTATGACAGCGATGATACAAGAACTCTGTGAAACTGAATTGATGTATGATAACTATCAAAATCATACATTGTATGTGATGTACAGTACATATACATAATATGTGCCGTGAAACAGGTCCCAGGTTTAGTCATGCGCATTTGCCTTTTAAAGAATCTTGGTTTCTTATATGTTTTCCAGAAACAGATTTTTTACCCAGCAATCAGGTTTTTTTTGTTTTCCTCTTGTTCCTGGAGCTCCATTCCTGTGCCAACAAGCACCATAAATGAGGCAAGAGCAATTTGTTTTCTTTTTAGCATAATACTTTAATTTTATTTTAATACAACAATTCAAAATTACTTACCTTTTTACTGAGCAGAAACATAAAATAAACTTTTCTTCTTCGCACTTAAACAATTTTCATTCAAGATGACTGACAGCTGTGAAAATTTGCTCATTGACAATGATTGTCGTTTCATAAAAGACAAAGCAAATGGAAATAGGTGTCAATGAACTGACAAAGGGGTATGTCGAAATTTGTTGGTCTTTGAAAAGACCAACGATTTTATATTAATTATAATGGCACAAGTGGAAATGAACTGGCAATTGTGTCGTTCAAAGACCAAATCGTGATCTGTCAAACTGTGTCAATTCAAAGACAAGAGGAAACCTAGCATTACCAATACACAATCGCTAAACACGTATGTAGATAAGCATTTTGTTTGTTCAATTGCCCTGTTCAATTTTTCACAAATTCAACAAAAACTCATAAGAAAAAATGTATGGGTGGCCAATTACTAAAAATAGCTGACCTTCTATAAGCGTGAAGTGGCATACTTTTTTTTATTAATTGACCCAAATAAGGTGCCAAAAGTTTTTTTTGTGATCTTTTCTCAAATTTCCCATATATCGTCCCTCATCTCACGAAGTGACGTAACTCGCAAATTGTCGTTTTTGAGATTTGGACATATATGTGCTTGGTTAACTTGATTGCATATTTCTACATCATTAGATTCCCTGAAAAATGTCTGGAACATGGTTCAATGCGTTATGACATAGTTGGCATAACTGCAATTTTAGGTACAAAGTTTCTCACGAACAGACGTAACTGCATTTATGTGGGTAGCAGTTTTCCGTTTTATTGCAAGTTATTGTGTAAATAAAGTGGTTTCAGGTACTAGGTGCATTTATCGGTGAGTTGAAATAAAAACGCTTTAGGTTTATGCTAAGATAATGGTACTGACCTATCACTAAATTAAATCTAAATTGCATTCGGTTCTTCCTGTTTACAATACTCTGTCAAACAAAAATGGTCAATACAAGGCTTATGGGTGAGCTTTTTTCAAAACAGTAATACCTGTGCATACTGTCACAACACTAAAATGCCTCACTAATAAGCTTTTTTGTCTGTGTATACTGCCACGACACTAAAACTTGTCACTAAAATTTCTCACGAACTGACGTATCTGGTTGATCGATTATTTGTAACTGTTTTAAGTATTGCATTTACAATGAATCTCATATCATTTGAAACTTTAACATATTCTTGTAATTTTACAACAACAAAAAATACTAAAACCGTTATAAAACACAGAAGTAACGCTTATAGAAGGAGGACACAAAACTAAAAACTGCTCTCCTGTAAAATATTGAAAAAGCAGATACGTCAGTTCGTGAGAAGAGGGACGATATGAGGTGCCAAAGGTCCAAAGCCTGTAAGCAAGAACTTTCAAAATTCCAAGGCTTCGGTACCGTTAACAATTTTCAAATTTTCTTACGTGCGGGTCAAGAAAAGGAGTCAACGTAGGTACTATAGCTGTCTTTTTAGTACACCGAAAATTTTGGGATTTTTGTTTGTTATTTCTGCATTAAAAAAACATATTACCATTTTGACACCTGCGAATATTGCTTCACATTTTGAAAAACACGTTGCCGCTTTTTGTTAATTTTAAGTTTTTTTTTTTCAAATGCAACTGCAAATATCAGCTGTTTTGGTGAAAACTATATACATACATCAAAGCAAAAGCTTTTTAATAAAACGGTGCAGATAAATTGGTTTATAAAGCTCTTTTTGTATGAGTAGTTCCAAAGCTATTCTTCGCTAGCAGAAAAAACGTTAAGTTATGGGCAGCTGGTTATTGTTGTTACACTGCGTGTAAAATCTCAGCTGGCTAGGTTGTAACTTCTACAAAACACGTCTTTTACTGGAACTGTGTATAGTCACATTCACCCTCAAATGTTGCTAAACTTTCTGTTAAATACATATACATATGTATGTATGTATGCACATTAGGGTGGTCGTTAAAAAAAGTTCATCCCGGATTGGCCCAAATCGGCTCTAAATGAAGAAAACAAGATTCCCTAATTTTTTTCAGATTTTTATTTTCATTCCCTATAGTCGCTGTAGGGGTAAATTAATTTCCCCTTTTATTTTGCATGCTAGAAAATTCGCGTAAGATCTGCCCAAAACTTCAGAGCATGTAGGTGGGAACTAGACAAGCAAAAAATGCTGTGGGAGGGGGGTAATATCTCCCCCGCTTGGACGGGAGGGGAAATTTAATAAAATATTTGCATAAAATAGACAAAAATTAATTCAAAAACAACGGCAATACTTACAGTAATGTTTTGGAGGTTTTTGGAAAGCCAGAAGTCCATTCTTACGGCTTGTTTTTAAATTAAGTTTTTCTGATGAGCAGTTTTGACAAAAAATTGTTTCAAACTCAACATTTTGAGGAAAACTTATTTTTTTTTAAATTATATGTTTGAAGACAGATTTTGCTGAAATCGTTTATTGAAAGAATTTTATTTTATAATCAACTATTAAAATGGACTTCTGGCTTTCCAAAAAGCTACAACACATTACTGCAATTGTTGCCGGTTTTCTAATTATTTTGTTTCTATTTCATGCAATTATTTTATTAAATTGCCCCTCCCGTCCAAGCAGAGGGAGATATTACCCCCCACCGGTAGGATTTTTTCCTTGTCTACTTCTCATCTACATGCTATGAATTTTTCGGCAGATTTTACGCGAATTTCCAAAAGAAAGGCGAAATTTAATTTACCCCTGCAGCGACTATAGTGGATGAAAATAAAAATCTGAAAAATTAGGGAATTTTTTTTTCTTCATTTAGAGCTGATTTAGGCCCATCCAAATATTAAAACTAAAAAAACCCATTATAACGACCCTAATGCAAATAATAAGTTAACGTACGATGTTTACATAATAAATATACAGGAAATCAGCTTGTCATAATACATTTATGACTACTTGCAAATATCTAGAATATTATCAACTGAATGTCGCCGACTTCACCGGAAGCAAATTATAAACAATAGTGGACAGTAACCACGCCCGACATCTAGAAACAAGATACCCAGTCCAACATCCAGATTCCAAAGATGACATCATCCTCTACCACCATAACTCAGAGATTATAATTATAAATAAGTTACGTATATCTATAGGAAATAAAATGTATTTCAAGTAAGTTTTTATTTTTATCCTGGATCAAAGAGATCAAAGAATTTTACAAAGAGATGTTTACATTTTCGTGGCTTGTACTAAACAGCGGCTATAATGTTAATGTATTGACCGCTTTATCTATAGTTAAAATGTTTGTTTGCTTCATGGCTGACTTTAACAAAAGATAGTTTGCTCCTGCTCTAAGAGCAATGACAATTACTTTGTTGGCTTATGAATGCAACGGGAGAAATATACATACAGTGTCGGCCAAAACATAAGCAACTTTTTTCATGAAATTAAACTCTGGTCTATAACTGCCTGGATTTTAATATATTTAATAATTTTTTAATTGATAAATGCTCTTATCATTACCAAAATAAAATTAATAACAACAAAAATGATGTCTCATAACTAAAAATATTAAATATTCAAAGAATAATGATATCGTGTCCCATTTTACCTGGTCGAAACATAAGCAACTTTTTAAAAATGCATGTTTTTAATGAAATTGAGTGTTTAGTTTTTAATATTTTACGACAAAACCTTTGTATTTTATCATCGCACTGCAGCTCCAGGGCATATTTTCCAGAAAATTTGGAACCGTGGAACCTGGTATACTATTCCAAGTCCCTCGACCTGGACAAAGAGATTGTTCCTATTTCTGCTAATTTCTCTTATCTATTCTTTGATCAACAATCTCCCATAGTCTTTGCATGAACTTGAAACCAGGATACTGTGCTGGCTACTTCATAGCATCAAGTTTTTGCACTTGAAACCACTTGATGACCTGTGAAGGTCATCCTTCATAGCTAGCTTGGCGGTAGCGACTTCAAGCTCCTTGTGAAGTGATGATTCGATGACTATTTTTATTTTTTGAAGGTCAAATTCAGAAATCGACATTATGAAGCGAGAATTATTTTCTTCGATCGGTGTGTTTGCATATTTAAATTTGGGTATAGCGTTATTATCGGGAGAAGTTTGGTCGACTTTTCTTTTCTGGTCAGTCATGTGACACGGCTATCAACAAATAATTTCGATTTTGAGCTTATTATCCCGTCGGTTCAAAGGTAAAACTCACTAACTAACATTTTACACTTTTGAAGGAAATCAGACTGAAACATAGTTTTTGAAGCTGAAAATTCAATATCCGAAAATTTTTAAATAAAGTTCCAGGGTATACCTTTCAATGTCCTTATAAAAACGTGCATTCAAAAATTGCATTTTATTTTTCTTGAACTTTATTTTCTGCACTTAGTGAGTTTTACCTTTGAACCGATGATCTATTGTTACCTGATCACAGTCACAACTTTGATAAGATAAATAAGACTTGAGAGTCTTCACAGTAAAGGATTTATGTTTTTTATGAGTGATATACTATTTAATTCAAATAAAAATGAAGCGATATAAAAAATTGAACCAATCAGTTTGACAATCATATATATTTATGTATGTACCATCTACATACATTACATACATAATCAGATTGAAAAACTAAGATCCAGTTTTACAAACGTAGTTCAAATTTCGATCCGTGGTTAATTTTTTTGTGTGGGCTCTTTCGGGCGGAATTACTGAGGTTCAACTAAGGAGTAAGGTCAAGAATGTTATAGAACCCAATTTAATGCCTAAACCATCTTTGAACCTCCATTCTCCGAATATTATAGAACCCAATTTAATGCCTAAACCATTTTTGAACCTCCATTCTCCGAATGTTATAGAACCCAATTTAATGCCTTAGCCATGTTTAAACCTTCATTCTCCGAAGTCGGTGACTTGAAATTGCTGAACCACGAGTTAAATATTTACCACGAGTTATGCTATGTTCACCAAAGGTTTATCTCAGTTTAGATTAAATAAATCTTTTTGGTGTTTCCACCGCAAAAAAAGAATTAAAAAAATTAAATTTGACAGCACCTTCAAAAATGGCGTTCCAATTTTTCTTATGAAGTGCGAATGAGACAGAATGTGTCAAACAATGCGAGTCTTGAATGAATCGTTCAGCACCATGCAAGAATAGGTTAGTTCGATTTGTAAAATGTTTTGTTCTAGGAAGATTTAACAAGATTAATTTCTAATCTTTAAGATTTACGAAATAAATTTGTATGGTAAATCTCCGAGATTTGAAGGAGATTTGAGGTAAATCTTGTCAAATCAGATTAGCGTTAGGTGGAAATGTAGCACTAAGCAACTTATTAAAATCTAAATTGTATCAAATCAATGTAAACAAATTGAAAGTAAATGTCATTCACAAATATAAGCTCTTTACCTAATTAGATGCTCTCTGGCGGGTTTAACAAATCTGCTCATCTACTCAAGTATAGCCAATTTTCTTTTGGGGTGGCAAAGTACTCATATGTAAGTACATACTTCATTAGGCATTTTCAATAGAACGCACAAAATTCGCTTCGATTGTAGCAATCTGTTACAATTTGAATTCTCTAATAACAACAACATTGAAAGATTGTTCACTCATTTTCTCAGTTTAGTGGACGTACACATATGTGTACAAAAACTCCCATAAATGGAGAAAGTGTGTGTAGAATATTTTTGTATATAATCTCAACTTATTTATACTATTTGGATAGATTGACAAGCCATGGCCCACTGCGAGTAGGTCTGAAATAAGCATATTATTAATAATTAACAAAAAGCAATAAGTAAGACAGAATTTTGCATAAATTGTATTTTATTTATGTAACAAATAAAAAATATACATGCTTATGTACAGGGTGGCGCACCAATTGTGCTACAAATTCAAATAACTCTTTTTTTAATCGATGATATTTCATTTATTTTTTTATTGGATAGAACATTAAATTTTATTTTAAATAACTAATTGTTTTTAAAGATGATATACCGCAAATGACCCCCACGCTCACCCACGCATATGCGGCAGAAAATTGTTCATTGCGGCCCGAAGGGTTGAAGTTGGGATCTTATAGCTAAGGCGCCAGTTATAGCTATCATTGAAACTCATAATTGAAAATTTTAATGATTAATTTTGAGACGTTTAGAAAGCGAAATCAGTGATTATTTTGATGGCAACGTAAACCTCCTGTCTTAGTTATTATTTCTAGTCAAAAAAGATTTAATTTTGGGCCAGGCTTTCACATAAAATAATTTTTATTATTTCAAGAATTGAACTACCTTAGCATAGGACACACTTGCGATTTTCAGTTGGTGCGATTTAAAAATCGGGATCGCAACTTATAATTGCCATGCACTCACTTGAGAATATCTATCGTGCGATTTTTAAGTCGCAAGAAATAGAACATAAAGCTTTTAATATAAATGCACGCACATGCGTCTATTTAATTTCGCGACAGAAAAAACGCTTAAAAAATAGATCTGGTTCCATTTTTTGTAATCGCTGCGATTTTAAAGTCGCGTGTGTGCATTCACATTTAAAACCATGTGTTTCATTTCTTGCGGCTAAATAATCGTACGTTTGAAAATCACAAGTGCGTGTATGATTTTTTCTAGTTGCAACTACGATTTTTAAGTCGCGCTATTTTAAATCGCAAGTGTGAGCACAACCATCTAAGCCCGTTTTATTTAAAATTTCGACAATCGCATCGCCAGAAAAATGGAACAACTTTTCGACTTTTAACCGTCGCGATTTCTCGGTCGCAAGTGCGTTCATTCTTATTCAAATTCATGTGTTATATTTCTGGCGACTAAACAGTCGCGTGATTGAAATTGCAAGTGCGGTCCTAGCCTTACCAATGATCATTTGAACATTTTTTTTTTGTTTGCTAGGAATATTAATAAAGTCAAACTTTATTCGTCCAACAAAATTGTAAATGATTTTGCTTTCTAAACTCCTTAAAATTGAGAAACAAGTTTTCCAATGATGTGTTTCAATGACAGCTACATATAACTGGCGCCTAAAACAGATGTGCAGCACGTCTGCACGCATCGCTGCGTACAGCGCCACACTCGAGACACATGCACAAAGTACATACTCTTAGGCTAGGACCGCACTTGAGATTTCAATCGCGCGACTGTTTAGTCACTAGAAATAGAACACATGAATTTTAATAAGAATGAACGCACATGCGACCTGGAAATCGCGACGGTTAAAAGTCGAAAATTTGTTCCATTTTTCTGGCGATGCGATTGTCGAAAGTTAAAATGAAACAAACGGACTTAAATGGTTGTGCTCGCACTTGCGATTTAAAATAGCGCGACTAAAAAATCGTAGTCGCAACTAGAAAAAATTATACACGCACCTGCGATTTTCAAATGTACGATTATTTAGCCACAAGAAATGAGACACATGGTTTTAAGTGTGAATGCACACATATGCGACTTTAAAATCGCAGCGATTTAAAAAAATGGAACCAGATCTATTTTTTGAGCGTTTTTTCTGTCGCGAAATTAAATAGACGCATGTGCGTGCATTCATATTAAAAGCTTTATGCTCTATTTCTTGCGACTAAAAAATCGCGCGATAGGTAGCCGCAAGTGAGTGCATGGCAATTATTTGTTGCGACACCGATTTTTTAATCGCACCGACTGAACATCGCAAGTGCGGTCCTAGCCTTAAGGTCCATTAGAGAGGAAAAAGACGGCGAGCAGCTCTGAAGAAGATTTCAAGCGTAAAACTCGCAAGTGGACATAATCAAGCTCACCAGAGGGGAAGACAGATACCCAGACACATGAAACGCACATCCAAATATTTATCATAAAAAAGACTCAATCACCCTTTTAGTTATATAACATTTCTTCGTATTTCTCAATAATTTGTATACGGGTCAATATTTCAAAACATTAATATTTTTCACTCCAAAGTGGACCTTCGCTCAAAAGAACCTATTTTGGTAGACGAACAGTTATATCTCTTAATAACTCTATAATAACCACTTTAAAACAAGGAGTCATAACATTTGATCAAATCTAAAGCTGGCCATACACGACCGAGCCAAAGAGCCAAATGGACCGGCGCACTATGGGCCCAAGTGACGTTTTGCGTCTCAAAAATCTGTAACTTTTTTGTCTTGTGAGATAATAAGCTGAAATTTCGCACATATCTTCTTGAATATACGGCCAACAAAATAATGTAGGTTTCTAAAAGTTAAATGCATGCTATTTTTATTTAAAAATTATTCAAACATTTTAATACACATAAATTACGGAAGAAACACATAACACCGTTATTTATTTGCGTCATGTTATTTGAAATTGAAACATTTTTTTTTTTTTTTAATTTATAAAAAATACAAATTAAATTAAAAAAAAGTAGTACAAATGAAAGGGCACGGTAATGGCAAGTAAAGTTCTTGCTCTATATCTTATTTACAGATCCAACCTAAGCAATTATTGACCCCCCTCTTTCTCCAGTACCAATAAAGTCAGATACTTCAAATTCGAAGCATTTACTTAACTAATCAAGTCCAGGCGTGGCAATAAATTTCAACTTCTAAAAATTAGTGGTTCTTGAGATATATAGATCTACATACATCACTAAAACCATATAACTGACCTACTCACCCCTCACTCGCTGATTGACAGATCATCAAAATTATGTTGTGCATAAAAAAGAAAAACTTGATATTTTCCGTTAAGGGTAGGGGGCGTCTTTTCACTAGATTTGTATTTAATTTTAAATATAGAGCACTTCCATGTAGCACATAGATCTTTGAATTTTGGCGGAATAATAGGGCTGTGTAAAGCATGTAAAAGAAAAATTTTAGATTTTGCATTCATGAAGGGTGGCATCAACCCAATTTTTCAGAATTGTTATCATATCTATCAACAATGTACAATGGTGAAATTTGGTAAAGCGGTAGAACTTGTTGAGCATACATAGCTTTCATTTGAAAACTTGAGATTTTCCATTAGTGGGTGTGGCATCCACCCACTTTCTAAAATCTATCAATAAAATGGCAAATTTGTCGAAGAATGATGAAATTTGGTAGAGTATTAGGGGTGTAGTGCATTGGAAAATTGAAAAATTTGTTATTTTGTATTCAAGGGGCGTGGCATCCACCCACTTCCTCAATAAAGAAAAATCATTGCAAAAAGAATTAATTAATCAATTAAGAACAAAAACTTGACCAGTGAAAAAAAATAGAAACTTTGACAATAATTCAAATTCACCTATTTTTAAACATTCTTTTTAACACTTTATTTTTGTAACTTTTAATCTTTTTTTCACTCACAAATAACTGATACCCATTATGTATATACATATTATGTATGTCACATAAGCATTATGCAAACCTATAAAATCAAAATATAATGTGAGCGTGCTGCTGATGTTAGCAAACTGCAAGATGGTCAATCCAAACTGGTGGGAAATTTATAACTTTCAAACCCTTCCTATATTAATTTTAAAATGAGAGTTGACTTTAAAAATAATTTCTTAGTATGTTCTTGGAATCGATTTTGAGTCTACAATGGCTTTGAACCGATTTTAAAGATTTAAGATTTCATGCGAAAAAAGAAATTGCAAAAACATCTAAAATGTGTGATTTTTTGTTCTACTTCTTATAATAGGTTTTTAGTTCTTAATCAAAGAAAAGCAATTAAAAGCATACAGATTTTTTATATGTTTTAGTATATGAACTAAGGAATAATTTGCGGCCTAGAACTAAACGGTGGATGACGGTGGAAGTACTTAAAACTCCAATCGAAATTTGGCAAAAGCTAAAAAAAACATGTGTTATTGGAAAAAATAAATTTATCTAAAATATATATTTTCCAAAAAATATTTTTGCAAATTCAAATAGTAGTAATAAAAAGCTTTCCAAAAACATATAACACTTACACTTTATCATCATCAATAATTAAAAGAAAGTGGTTTCAAAAGTAGCTTCACTATGTCACTCAAACAGTGTTTTTTCTAGGGAGCACTTTAGAAAGGGTTAAATACTAGAAAGACTGATTGGAAACATAATTTTTTTTATTGGAATCTGTATTTTAAGTATTCCTAAATTGATTTCTGCCAAGAAATTAATCTAAAAAATAGTTTCGAAAAAACCATTTTTGAGACGCAAACCATCATTTGGGCCCATAGTGCGGCGCCGAGCCAAAATCCATCGTGTGTGGGGAAACTCAAATGGCTCCATTTGACTCGGCCGATCCATTTGGATATTCAGACAGTCCAAAATCCACGAGCCCGAGCCATCGAGCCATGGCTCGGCTCTGCCGTGTGTGGGGGCACAGAGAGCCAAAAAGTTCTGTTTGCTTACAAGATTTGCAATAGTGCCTACTTCACTTAAAAATAAAGCATACCTTTCTCAGTCTCACTCATTAAATTGTAAATTACATTTTCTGGCAAAATGTATCACTTTTTCTCTTTCTTTTTTTTCGGTCAAAACAAAATATGGCGGTTCTTCATGTTTATGTTCATGTTCAAAAGGGTTTTTTTGTTTTATTTATTATTTGATTGCCATTTAAAAGGAAAATTTCATGATTTGCAAGAAAAATTTGGTCTCATGCCTTGCTTCTAAAGTTGTTTGTCTGTTTTTATTGTTGAGAGCAAACAGGCAAAAAAAATTATATTCTTATTGTCTCAGTTGGTTTTATTTTATTATTTATTTGTTTTAATTTACTATTGTGTAGACGCTCCTTGACACATGACACTTTCATCTTTTTTATTGGTTGTGTTCAATGCATACCTTAATGCTCGCATTCAAGAATATTTTAAGGCTCTCATTGGCCAGCTGTCATGAAAAGTTTAGTTGACCTCTGTTTGTTGAACACGCTGATGAAAGGAAGCAAACTGTCAAAATTGGCTCTGGATCGGTCGTGTATGGCACCCAAATTCGGACCCTGTCCGCATAGACCCCGTCCAAATGGCTCCGTGCCAAATGGCTCTATCGTGTATGGCCAGCTTAACGGTTTTTTAAGTCAGGGAAATGATACTTGTATCAGGGGAATGACAAAAATTTATATTTACTCCGTTGATTAGATGAATATTTAATTTTTCGAAGGGTTTCAAGAGTGTAAAGAAAAAAGAGAACAAATACAAACATGAAAAATAGCATCCACGACTATGTTGCACGAACTTGCTCTCATGATTCAAAGGATTTTGCGTGACTAAACATTTTATAGTAATAATCGTATTTTTTTATGATATTTTGACCGAGAAAATGTGAAAAAATTCAAAACTACTAAAAATACTGTAAATATGTTTTAATGTAATATTATTGATTCTTCTAGAGTTACCAAAACGCAATCAACCATTATAATGAAAACTTGAAAGTCAGGGGAATGACACAAAAAATGATGTTAGGGAAATGACTCCGAAGGGTGTTTTATGAGAATTAAATGGAGGTTATTAGAAAATTTGATGTTTATATTATTTTTTACGTTTAATTTTTACACCACACGGTTTAGTAAAAAAACACGCGTTAGAGGAATGACATTTTCGCTTGACGAAAAACAAAACCGTTGCCTTAACTTGAAATAAAAAAAGACAACTAAGTTTTTTTTGAAACTCTTACTTCAATTTTCATAAAGAACAATTCTGTACCGTTAAACAACAAAAACATCAGTTTTCTAGTTTGAGCCTATATATATTTTTTTTTAATTTCCATTGGTGGGATAGAAATGATCAATTTATGGGGGACACTTACTTAATAGCTCCTTTTTAAAAAAATAAAGCAACTAAAAATTATTTAACCAGTTTTTAGTTAGGATGCATATATTATTAAAAAAAATGCATCATTAGATTTTTTGTATCGTTTTTAGTTTCGTTGCTAAAATTCAGGCAGTGTGGTAAGTAGGCCTGGGGACCCGTCACACAGTGCGTCGATCTATGGAAAAAAATCAAAAAATTAGACTGACTAAACATTATTATAAAATACCCAAAAGTCATGAAAAAATCTCTAATAAGTGAACTTTATCATTTTTTTACGATAATATTCACCCCCTTGTTGCCTAACCCCCACAAAACATGAGCTTAGTTGATTATTCAAATAAATACAGTTAGCACTGGAACTTGAAGCCTTGACCTGCAGAGTAAAAGAATTGTCTAACTAAACCGGTTTTCAGTCAGATCTTAGTCACTAAGGTAAGTACAACATATTTTTTTTTTTTTACTGTTACTTTTGGACAACTTTTTGACAGCTTATACTAAGTTTAACATATACACTCCTTAATGAACTAGTATTTAACCTTCAGTAGTGATTTAAAAACGAGTGTTGATGGTTGTCGTGAAATTTTTTTTTTTTAAGTGAAGCTAACAGTATGGCCATTCCGACAAGGTAAAAATTGTCTGCGCTAACCTGCGCCTTTTTTTTTAAACGCTGTTTATTCACCCGTCTTTTTATAGAATATTTACTAATAGGGAACTTTATCAACAATGGTCATCCCACTCTACTAACCGATTTGTTGCTGTACTAGAGTTCATTAAAAAAAACGTAATTGAGGGTGTCATGGATGCAAGAAATGAAGCAAATTTGAGAAGACATGTTTTTAGTTTGTGTTCAAACATAAAAAAAGGTGGCAAAAGTGCGGTAGGAAGCTTGATCGGTTTCTGGAAAGGAACAGGGAGTGGCTGAATCTGTTGCACTCTTTTCCGGACAGCATTTTCTCTAGAAATATAATTGAATCTAATTATCAAAATCTTAAAAACAAACGCGGAAGGCCAATAAAACCCTTTGGAGAGTGTTGCAAAAAAACTAAGAAGCAGAGAGTGGAAGAGCTAATAAAGACAAGATCTTTTGAGGAACTTAGGTTTGCATCAACAGAATCAGCAAAACATTCATCGTCTTCAAGGTTGTTAGTCGAAGACAATAAAGTTTTATCATCCGAAGAAGCTTTGACACTGTACCTGGACCTGGACCTAAATGAACGAAGCTACCAAGTCTTGAGAAACGCTGTTAACGCCCTTCACAAAAACTGTTTTCCTAGCGTCTACGCTCTACGTCGGATGAAACAAGGTATGTTACCAAAATCTATTGTGACAGAAACATCAGCTGAGGTGGATTTTGAAGATGTTATGGTTAAAACCGTTGAAAACATATCAAAATCTGTTAAAATCAGAAAAGATACAAACGCTAAATTGGTATGCAAGTGGGGCTTTGACGGTAGTGGTAGCCACAGTGTCTACAAAATTAGATTTGAAAATGCAGAAAATTCTGACGAATATTTATTCATGGTTGCATTTGTTCCCTTAAAATTAATTGACATCGATTCGGGAGAATCCCTTTGGATAAATGATCGTCCTGGATCTGTTTTGTACTGTAGGCCCCTTAAGTTTTTGTTTCGTAAAGAATGTCCTGAGCTGGTGAAAGAAGAGGAGGCTAGCATGCAAGCTAAAATAAACCAACTTGGTGGTCGGGCATAGCTTCAGTGTTTCATTTGAATTTCACTTAACCATGGTTGATGGAAGTGTGTGTAGTGTGTTGTCGGAAACCAACTCTTCTTCAAAGTACTACATATGTGGTGCATTACCCAGCGAAATGAACACAGTCAAATGTTACGAGAAAACTCCTAAAGAAGACAACTATCGTTTTGGCTTATCCACTCTTCATCTTTGGATAAGAACATTTGAATGCATGTTACACATTGCATATAGATTGAATTTCAAAAAATGGCGAGTTCGAGGAGAAGAACACAAAACTTTGTTCAAAGAGGAAAAAAAAAGAATCCAGTCGGAATTTAAGGCAAAAATGGGCTTAAATGTGGACCAGCCTAGGCAAGGATTTGGGTCATCCAATGATGGCAACACTGCCAGAACTTTTTTTTCTGACCCTAAACAAAGTTCTGAAATAACAAAAATAGATCAGACATTGATTGAAAGATTTTCAATTATCTAACGTGTTATTTCAACGGGTGCTGAAATCGACCTTGAAAAATTCAATTTGTTACTCTGTGAAACTAAGAACATATACTTGCAATTGTATGGTTGGGTATTATATGCCCTGTACACTACACAAGCTTTTCTTTCATGGGATTGACATTATGAAAAGTTTTCAAATACCAATTGGACAACTGTCCGAGGAAGCACTAGAGGGCTTACACAAGACTTTTCGTCGCACTAGGCTCTGTCATGCAAGAAAGTCCTCGAGGTCGAATAACATACAAGATGTTATAAATTATTTGCTGTTAATGTCTGACCCTCTTGTTTCATCGCAAAGAAAAATTGTGCGCAAAGAAAGACACTTTGATGAAAACATACAAAACTTCCTTATTTTTAATGAAGAACATGAATGTTCTTGTGATGAGTAGGTAATAATATTTTATTTTCAGTTTTATTTTTAAATTTTGAAAATATTTTCTTTTACATATATTTCTTTATTTTTGTGAATTTCTTTTTATTTTAATTTATCATAAACGCAAATAAAAATAAGTTTAAAATGAGTTATGATTTTTTTCCTTACTTTCTATTGACTCGACGCACTGTGCGTCAGGGGAATGACATTTTGGGTGTTTAAATGGAGATAGCGGGTATGATATTTTAATTTCACTTTTTTTCATAGAGCGAATGTTAGAACCCGTTTGTTTCAAGCCATCCAATTCACAAACTTATAGTAAAATTTTATACTTCGGTTCAAAAATGAAGGAGACTGAAATATTAATATTTTGAAATATTGACTCATACACAATAAATTACTGTAGTTTATTATTTTAATTTTATTAAAATGTTTTAATCTTGCAGATCCAAGCATTTGAAGCAAAGTTAGAATTTGTTGAAGCTTATTAAATCGACGTATTTTAAAGATTTTGTTATTTTTTGTTTTAATTAAAATCAATTTTAAGGTGGAAAATTTAGATAAGTGCCCCTGCTGCCTCTTTCATTACATTTGACCTAAAAAAAAAAACACAAAAAAAAATGTGGAGGTTGAAGCAATAACTTTTTAACACATTATTTTCCAAATTGTGAAATTTTTTATTCTCATTTGTATCTTGAGAAGTGAAAATCAAATCGATTTGGGGCTCAATCTGCTCTCTAGTATTCGTATTAAATAATTTCTCATAAAATTTATGACGTTTATGTTTTAATTAAAGATCTTAACTTTGAAGATTGGACATGTAAAACCGATGTTATAAGCTTTTCAGTCGCTCAATTTGAAGGCTATTTGTGCATAACTGACTTTTTCTCCACTAAACCTGGTCAGTGGCCGACGATCAACCACTCATTGCTGCAACGCTGCGCAAAAAATTGAGAAATCGCACCCATTGCCCCCCTGTATCCGTGCCTGGTATGAAAGCATGAGTAGATGTAAGTACTTGATTATAGTTTTCTTCTACTCATGAGAACTTTACCACCCTCAAAGGAACACGGCTTCTAGGGTCTGCGTTTTTTTGATGAAATTTTATAGAAATTGTAAAAAAATCAAGGAAAGGGCTTTGTTAGCAAAAGGGTAACAGTCGAAATTATTACATATTTGATTATTAGTAAGCACCATTGTGTAAGAGGTATTTCTGAGACCTCACCAGTATTTGACATGTATTCTTTTTCTTCTTTTTGAAAACTTTTAAGAGCATTTACTAAACTTGGAAAAACAAACAAGAACAATATTTCAAATCGCATTTAATAGTCATATATTAAATGTTTCATATAAAACGCAAATAATATTCAACTTAGCTGTTAAATGTCTTTAGCACTAGCGATAGTCAAAAGTAAATTGATTTACATAAATAAACGTAAAATATGTAATTATATTTGGCTCTGCAACCTTAATTATTCCTTTGATGTTTATTTAATCTTATTCACACATAATTATTAACTTAATAAATTTTGCAAAATGAAAATATACAAATTGGCAAAATTTACAACCAAAGTTTTTTTCTTCTAAATGAAATTAACACTAACCAGAAGATACAAACGTATAATTTTAATTTTATCCCATGAAGTGTGGGTGTGGTTTAATGAGTTTAAATCTCTGATATAAAAGTAAAGATCTTTACACCTGGCTAACTGTAAATAAATTTTACATTATAAAACATTTTAAGATTTAAATTGGTCTACAAAAATAAAAAAGTTTTGCTATTAAATAAAATTGAATAAATATTTGGTAGAAGTAGAAGCATTAATATTTTTCATATTTACGGATTTAATGTGTGAGTATAATAAACGCAACAAATCTATATTACGGTATAAATTACGTGTTGATTCTCCTTGTCCTTTTTGTTATTTTTTGTATGTACGAAAAAGAGTCACTTCCAAAGAAATAAAACATTACCCACCTCAAGATTTTAAAAACGGTTCTATTTTTTTAACTCGTGAAAACCATAAACCATCATAAACATGTATACCTAACGAATAATCAGTGACGTCTTTAGGCATGGGCCCGGTGGGCCAGGGCCAGGGGCCCCGCGATTTAGGGGGCCCCCTGGATCACACCAGTGTATCAACCGATCATCATTTTTGAAAGTATGCCAAGTTGAGTTTGGATTTAATTGGCTGTAATAAAATAAGTGATAGAGCATCATTTTTTCATCCTCATCATGAAAGGCCATTTAATATACTCTTAAAGCTTTTTAACATTTTCCACAATCAAAGAATTATTTAAGTTATAGGTACCAATAGATGAAATGAAATTGAAATTCAAGAAAACTTCAATCTTTAAATAAAATTTGTAAATACAATTGAATAAAAATTACGCCTACGCTTTACAAGTTTGAAAGAGACAAAACATAAAAACTGTTTAAAACAAAATTGATCGCAGTATTCTTTTTTTTTGTGAAAAAAAATGATACCTAAAGCCTTAAAAGTATTAATTGGGCTTTCATAATAAGGAAACAAACATTATACTCAATAACTTGGTTTGTTTTATAAAATCCAAGTGAATATACATAACTCAAAAATTTTAAAAATGCCGGTTGGTAAAAAAATTCTTGCAAAACCGTTATCCACACAAGAACAAATTATTGTAGATCAGGTAAAAAATTCTCGTTTGAATAGTTCTGTTGAAATTTGGTAAAGTTGATTCAAAGTCAAAAGAAGAAACAACCAAAATAAAGCAAAAACGAGAAAACTTGAATTATGTACACCCCGAATCAATCTTCCAATTTTTTGTTGGAACATTTTAAAACACCATAGGTACTATAATATTTTGTACGGTACTGGCACAACTGAGAGTAAGCATTTGCAATGTGCATATTATGAGGCATGTAACTATCCCGTTTTAAGTTTGAAGAAAGATATGCTGTGAACATTTTTCAAGTCCCGCGTTACTGCCTGAACAGAATAGAGTACTGCAACTGGAACTGGAGCTACCGCTGGAACAGCTGTCAAAAAAATGTCATACGTGATATTTTTAGGCGCCCACAGTGCGCTGTACTGCTTTCAGACATTTGATGTCATTTGAAGTCAGCTGTGAAAACAAGAAATGCCAAAAATAGATTGAAGAGAGTTTGAAATTCACTTCAACCACAAAAAGTGTGAACGCAACTGAGTGCTTACATGAGTAAAAATTCAGTTGCGTTCACAATTTTGAAACGTCAAAAAAGCTGCAAGCAAAAGTTAAAAGTTGGCCAACTTGTCCAGTTCCGTCTTCAACTGCTTCGTGTTGTGTTATGTTTGCATCATTGAATTTGTGTGTATTCAACATCTTGACAGCTATTCTAGCTGCAACTTTAGTTGCAGCTCCGTCTTCATTGTGTTCACCCAGTAACTTATCCTTTTAATTGTAGATTAGATTAGATACTTTTAAGGTCCATTTCACACATGCCCGGCAGCCGGTTAGCCGGTTTTCAACAAATGAACCGGTTCCGGCATGTGGGAAAGCTTCCATAAGATCCTTAACCAAGCGACCGGTTACCCGGTCCCGGGTACCCGGTTGCCGGCTATGTGTGAAATGGCTCTTAGAATATTGAATTTCACACAACAACAACAATACATTTTTGCCCTTCACTTTTTATAAATTTGTGCGCAATCACTATTTTTAATTATCTTCCAATTTAGAAAACACCAAAATGAAGGGAAAATTTGGTTTAGCGCAAAACTTCAAACTTCAAACCTTCTGTATACATTTTTAAAGAGCACCAGGGTCAAAACTCAATTACATCAATTTTATTTGCAAAAATGGGAACGTAGTTTTTCCATTGCTGGTTATTCAGCCTCGTCCAACAATCAACAAACAAACGCGCCATTGCATATCTATTACTGCTTTGATAGCCGCTTTAGGATTAAAAAAATACAAAACCACATTTCTATTATCGTAAAAAGAAGTATTGAGTGTCCTTTGAAAAATGCAGATTACTTTCATTTAATCGAATTCAAATACCTTGGTTCAAAAAGGGCCAGTGTTCATTTTTTAAATTGACTCAGATACACTTTTTTACTCAGCGGAAGATGTTCTGCAACTAGAAAATGTGCTCCGATTATTTCCTAACAAGAAAACGATAGGTATAGAAAGTTTAATTTTCAAAATTGTTAGAAACTAAAAACAAAAATTTACGATTTCCTAAAAAGTAACAAATTGCACATTGGCCCTTTTAGAACCAAGGTACAGAATTATAAAATATTAAAAACTTCCCCCAAACTGGAAAACGGTTTGTTCAAAAGAAAAATGCGGGCGGATTTTTTTTCCTTTCGATATTCCCTGTAATAGTTAAATGATAATTGGTATTAAATTTTTAATAAATTTGTGGTAAGACTCTTATAACCTGAAATAGTTTTCAATAAATTTTGTTCAAGAGGCCCCATATCTTTAAGGGCCCAGGGCCCCCAATTGTCCAAAGACGCCCCTGCGAATAATAGAACAAAAAAGTTACCACGCTTTTTGTTTTTGAATAGAACTCGCAACACTTTTTTTGTTGCCGCGACACGAAAAAAGTAAAAAAACGAAACCAATGATCAATCAAATCCACGTACCTGTACGTGTATGCATTTCGGACTGGCCTTTTTAGCCCACTATCAGCATTACGAATATTCCAAATGGTTTTACCTTGTTGGATATTTTTCATTCAATTATTTGTAGAATGTGTTAATTAAAAACTCTAAAGCTGAATATGAGTATATTAAAACAATTACAGAAGAAAATGAGTACAGTGAAAGTTTTTTAGATAAACTTATCTATAAACATTCAAATAATAAGGGTATTCATGCAGCTTCATAAAACACTGTCATCGGTTTTTATAAACACAAATAAAAAACGAATTATGTCAGTGAGTGTAAGGGTGTGTTTATAGTCCAGTCAGTAAAGATTTTCACCTTAAAAAAAATTCAACAGTTTTGAAACTTGGCACACTTATTCAGAATGGTCTAGTGATGAAGTGTAAAAAAGTCCCCATGAATCCGAGGCGAGATCTAGCGGCAGGAACCTGCAACATTTTTATTTTTTTGTTTTTCGTTTTTGTCTTAGAAAATATTTGTCCTATCAAAAATTTTTTTAAGAAAGAAAGATAGCTAATATAATTCTCTACAATATTGATTATGATCAAAATTTCCATATCTCTCAAAAGCGCTACATTTTATATTCTTATGTATGAAACGCGGTACCAGGACAAACGGTTTAAGGGTTTATAATATGATCGGCACTCAAGCATTGACCATGACAAGGATGACGTATGCTTGTACAAAATAGTGCTCCTTTTCTTCACCAGGGGCAGATCCAGAGTAGAGTTTGAAGGGGGGGACACATAAACTTTTCTTATACAGAAACTTTAATTTATACAAGGCGTCCGTTAAACATTGGATAATCCTTTAACGGCGTATTGCCCACTTTATGACTGGTCTGGAACCGGAAATAAAAATGGTCTATCTCAAAGGGTACTCAAAATATGAGCATTTTTTCGTTCAGTGTACTTACTTTACGTTTTTGATTACCACGAATACAAATGGATGAATTCCATCGATTTTCTTTTGCAGCAATTTTCTACACTATTGGTGCCAAAACATTATTGGTAGAAAATTTTATTTGCTCTTGAACTTTTTTTATAAAAAAAAATAAATTTGTTTTTAATTACAAAAATTGAAAAAGGAAAAAGATTAAAAAGTTTTAGCATCTCTGGTATACAAAATTCGCATGGAAACCTTGGTGGCAAACATTTTAAAAATTTGGCAAAACAAATGTAGATTTCAGAATGGTATAATTTTGTACAGTATCTAGAGTTAATATGTTGTTATTATTGGTAATATGCAAAAAGAGCGAATTTAATGAAATAATTTACTTCGTTTCGTCCAGTCAATGAAGGAAAAAGTATGCCATCACCTCCAAAAAAAATTCAACAGTTTTGAAACTTAGCACATTCATTTAGAATGGTCTAGCGATGTTGTGTAAAAAAGTTCCCATGAATAAGAGGCGAGCTCTAGCGGCAGGAACGTGTAATATTAGTATTTGTTTGTTTTTCGTATTTATCTTAGGAAATATTTGTCCTATGAAAAAATTTTCTGAGAAAGAAAGATAGCTTATGAAATCTTCTAAAATATTGAATATGACCAAAATTTCCATATCTCTTATAGTTAAAAAGTTATTTGGCGCCAAAATTTGGTACTTTTTTAAATTTCCTTAAAAGCGCTACATTTTATATGCTTAAGTATGAAATACGGCTCTGGTGCTAACCCTTTAAGGATTTATAATATATGACATTCAAGCATTCACCATGGCAAAAATTACGTATGTTTGTACATTTTTTTCTTAGAATACCTACCATAACGTATAATATAATCCATGAATCCCATCCTGCATGAATAAGGGGACAGTCGTGTAAAAAAAATATTATCGACTGCTCCTTTCTGTTACTTGCTTTTGAGATTTCGGAAATGGGGTTTGGAGGATATATATATAGAAGATGTTGAAATATATGAACGAGTTTGGCAAAATCCTTGACTGCTCGGACAGTAGAACGCTTAAAATGTTAGCGCTAGCACCGCATTTCATACTTGAGAGTACAAAATGCAGCACTTCTTAGGTAATTGAAAAAAGGTACGAATTTTTGTAGCCAAATAACTTTTTAACTATAAGAAATATGAAAATTTTGGTTATAATCATTATTGTAGAAAATTGTATAAGCTATTCTTCTGTCTCAGATTATTTTTTGATAAGACAAATAATTTCTTCGATAAACACGAAAAACCGAAAAATAAATATGTTGCGCATTCGTGCCGCTAGAGTTCGCCTCGGATTCATGGGGACTTTTTTTTACACAACATCGCTAGACCATTCTAAATAAGTGTGCCAAGTTCCAAAACTGTTGAATTTATTTCGAGGTGGAGGCATATTTTTCACTTCGTTGACTGGGCTATTATGTTGGAGCTGTGATAAACGATTCGAACAACGATGTGACTAAAGCTTCGAGATTGTTTACATTGTATTTCCTATTAGCGTTTACGTTGGATCCTCGATAAACGATTCGAGCTGCGATCCCAGCAACGAAAATCATCGATTATATTTTTGAAGCACTTATTGAGGATAGATGCTGAACATTTTATGATGAAATAAAATAATTTAAAACAAAAGATAACAAACAATTTGTATTAGAAAAAATTGCTTATTAAAGCTCCAATATAAACACTTCATAAGAGCTGTGACTCGAACTTCGAATTCATCGTTGCCCGCATCGTTGCTCGCATCAACACACCCTTAAGTGTCAAATCTTATTAATAAAATCAAAATTCATGGTCACCAAAGTAGCTAAAAAGTGTTTTTAGACGTGCGGTTTTCAAGAAGAAATAAAACTCATATAATTTAATGTTTAACCAAGAATTTAGCTTTATTATAAACATAAGGGTTTGCCACTATGTTTTAAAAATGATTTCAGGTAAGTGGCCGCCGCGGCTGGCTCGAATAAATTCCAGCCGACAGGCTCAATTTTTGACCACCAATTTTCGACGCGATGGCGGATGGACTCATTCGGGTCTTCTTCGATACTTTGCTCCACAGCAGATGCTGATGTTGCTCATTATCCACATTATCCACTAGAGTAAACGTGATGCGAAACCGATCCATGGTTGCTGGAATTACCGACTCTGCTGGGCAATAATGTAGACCGAATATTGGACGCAGCGCGCGATGCGCGAACCAAACCATTATTTTGATAATAAGTTTGCACGATTTGCGAGCATTTTTCAAGAGTAAGTCTATTCATTAAAAAATGGCAAACCCAACTGAACATAAATCACGTGACAGCTGTCAAAAAGATCAACTCTGAAAAAAGTATTGCCAGATTGAAAACCTCACGTCTAAAAAAAAGGCCTTTTACACACATGAAACCCATGAATGAATGAATGAATAGAAAGATTACCACAGCTGCAGTTTCATTTTTCAATCTTCTGCGCATATACGTCAAAAGAGACAGTTCTTTGTATCTTAACGCGAGGTGCAAATTAATGTATTTTTATTAAAATATTATTTTCTTAGAATTAAGTTATCAAAAAATGTAAAGCTTGGCATAATTTGTTTTTAAAATACGTGAGCTAATGTATATAAGTTTTATTTTGATGTTGTTGTGGGCAATTGTCCATTGAAAAGCCAATTACTTGAAAAGAGAAGTGCTGAAAATGTAAACAAAAAATAATAAATTCAAAAGAAAAGATACTAAACTGGTGCTTATGTTATTGTTTTATTAAATTTTCTTTCTTCAGACTGTGCTTTCTATTATTGCCCGGCTTAGCGTTCTAATTCGTAAGTACATTCAAGCTCGAAAAAACAATATTTTTATTTTGGTGTCTACCGCAACATCCTCGGCCAAATCCAAAAGATTTTTGAGGTAGTTGTTGCATATAACTAAATCTACACCATTGAAAGACATGAATATATGGTCTAATGCATTCATATGCAACATCAACTCTGGAGATGGCTTCATCAGACTACTTTCAATAACGTGGCTCACCCACGAATTTGGAAAGACGTATCTTGCATTTGTATGTTGGGCTAAAGTCTCAACTGGTAACTTGTGGCAAATATAACCAGCCAGATTTTCAAGCCCATCATAATCATACACCAAGCTTTTCAGCTCCTCGTGCTCCTGGCATGTTTCTTCCTCCTCCGGCTCCCATGCAATTCTTTAAAATGGTACGTTAAAAGTAAAAGGATAGTGCTTAGCTATATGTCAAAAACAAAGAAAATATTTCTTACCAGTTATGAGTGCCACCAAATCTGGAGTGTCATCTCTACATTCTTACTTTCAAACCTACTTTTTGTCAAAGACGTTCGGAGCTTCTCTTGATTTCTTGATCTCGTTTTCTAATTTTTGTCTGAAAAACAAATTAATAAGGACCTCAGTAAACAACTTCCTTAGACGGACAGTACACATATTAAAGGTAATGTCATTAGAGTTTTGATTTTTGTTCAGCTCTGCGCATATTTCAAATTTGTGTCAAATGTCAATATTTGTGGTTGTTATTACGTGTTTTTAAGTCATCACGTTCCCAACCATTTTTATTTTTGACAATTTCAATTTTAATTTGTTGTTGTTTTTACGTGTGTTTTCATCCTCACCTTCACAGCCATTTTTTATTTCCGACTGACAACCTGCGCAGTATAATACCTTAGATTTGTGTGCTCTTTGTAGATCTTGCAGTTCTGATAAGATCTTATTTGTGTATCGTCTTCGATACTATCATTTAAAATGCAAGGAGAAACTTGCTCTGCTTCCTGTAACAAAGCATCTATAGCCCTCTTATCTTCTCTTGCCTTAACTCTATTTTTCCTGTTACTCTGAGTAGAAGGCACTTCAACGTTTTCCGTAATGTAAATAGAGGGAACCGAACCAGGTTTGAGTAAGTGCCGTCACAAAACCTAAAATAAATACTGGTACCGCTTAGATTAGGACTCCTGTTTAATTTCTTTGTGTAAATACCCATTTCGAGGTATCTTTCGAAGTCATGAGATCCTAAATGCTCACTGCAAATCCTACCCGTCTTCGTGTTTATTTGGTCTTAAAATTAACCCAACTTTTTAGTAGGCCAGAATCTTTTGGAAACCTGAACGATACATTTTCTTAATTATGTTTGTCACTTTTATTATTGTTATGTGATTAAGTTAAAAATACTTCTGTCATTGTTGCCAAAAACTAGAAATAAAAGGAAACAGACGCTAGTGACACGCATGCTATTTACAACCTCATGGAAATGAGAGAGTGTATGTGCAATAGTTCACATTTAGTGAATAAGTATATGTGCAGTTCAATAAATAGTCTTTGGTAACAGCAGAGTTCTTGCTGATTGTAACCCCGCAAATTACAGAGGCATCTCAGTACTGAACGCATCAATGAAGATTCTTACTAAGATTTTGAGCAAGAGATTATACTCGTGGATTCAGGAGAACGATCTTCTAAGCGAAAACCAGGCGGGTTTTCGAAGAGATTACTCCACAGTTGATCAAATTTATGTCCTCACCAACATTGCTGAAATGTCAATCAGTAAGAAGAAGAAACTCTATGCTTTCTTTATCGATTTCAAATTAGCTTTCGATACGATTGATAGGAGGGCCCTTATGTTGAAACTCTATAATAAGGGAATGTCGTCTAAGTTCGGGAGGATCATCGAAAGCTTGTATGCCCATACAACGTCAGCTATAGTAAATGGAATAGAACGATCAGTAGAGTTTGAAGTTGAAATTGGGCTAAGGCAAGGTTGTAATTTAAGCCCACTTCTATTCGCCCTTTTTATAGATGACATAAACGAGATTTGGACTGGAGGAGTAAAACTGTCTGAAACACTGGTGATAAGCCACTTAATGTTTGCTGATGATATCGTTGCATTTTCAGAAACACCGCAGGGTCTTCAACTAATGTTAAACCGTCTGGCTGAATATTGCGAGAAATGGAGACTACTAGTGAATCTGGAAAAATCAAAAATAATGATCTTCCGCAATGCAGGAGGAAGAAACTGCAGAAACGAGAAATGGAAATTTTCTAACCAGGACGTAGAGGTAGTAAATGAGTATAACTATTTAGGCATGCTTATAACCAGAAATCTCAACTTTAAAAAACATATGACAGTCAAGCTTGCGAAATCAAAAAATGCAATAAATGCAACGTGGAGAAGTGTCATGGCCAGAAACGATGTGGATTCAGCTTCCAAGTACCGTGTTTTTGAGGCAACATCGAAGGCTATAATGTGTTATGCTGCTCAGAGTTGGGGCCATATTGAATATGAAGAAGTAGAGCAACTATTACGATACTTCTTAAAAAGAATTTTTAAGCTACCACAGTCCACCCCAAACCACATCCTTCTCCTTGAGACCGGGCTGTCTCCTCTTTACATATCAACACTTAAAATGCAAGTCGACTATGCCTTAAGAACTCTGGATATGGACGATCGAAGATTACCGAAACGGATAAGCATGCTGATAATAAGGAAAGAAATTTCATGGTATGCACAATGGATGCGCTTGGCAGAGTACTGTAGCTACTCCTTAAACCTACAGACAAATGACGCTGATTGTTGGAAACTCCAAGTATACGAACTCATAAAGGAAGTTGACTTGAGGAAAAGACTTGATTCTGAGGAAAAGGCCAGGTCATCTATGCACCGTATAATCTATGCCCAGCTCAATTATAACTTGATGGAGAGAAATTACTTTAATTTTGTGTACTCAACGGAGGAAATATCCAACATTATCAAAACAAGAGCAGAGGTGATCCCATTGAATTTCATTCCGCACAGAAATGATCTTCTAGATTTATGTGGGCTATGTAATATGAGAGTTAGAGAAGATGTTTACCATTTTCTGGGAAAATGTCCTATCCTGATGGAAATTCAAAGGTCAGTTTTTAATAAGAGTATCCTGAACAATGTTGAAATGAAAAATGCTTTAAATGGTGAAAATTGGAAGCAGCTGTCCAAATACGTAAAATGGGGGTTGAGATATAGGCAGAATATTATCGATGAACTATTTTAAGGATGAGAAAAATGTTATATAATTATATGAAAACAAAAATGAGAATTTATTACTAATTTATTAACTGCATCTATAATTTACTTATTTGAACTTAAAGTTGTCACTCTGGCAGACGGCGTAAGCCATGCTTATTTATGAATTGTTAGAACTTAGAACTAAGAAATTATGGTAAATAAACTCATTAAAATTTAATCTAAATCTTGCTGATTGTAGTAGATTTAAATGTTTTAATTCGTGAACTAACTTTTGATCGACGTTTTAGATAATGTGTGAATTAGAAGATATCTGAGCACTTTTTATTGATAGGGTGTAGATAAGTTTACGATTTGCTTAAGTTCATCAATGGCTAATAAACTGTCAAATTTTGTATGGGAAATGGATGAACCAAATTTATTTGGTCAAACTTATCCAAACGTCATTATGACTTTTAGAATTAGGCGTGTTTAGAAATATGATGCATCCCAGAGAAAAAAAATCTCTGAACTTGTTCTGTGACTATAGTATCGCGATTAGTTGTGAAAAAGTTGCGATAACAGTTGTGAACTAAAACGTAGTTAATAAAATTATACAATGCGAATCATTTGTTGACGACGACAACTCTACATCAACAACATGTTGTTTCTTTGACCACTTTAATTTTATTGTTGTTTTCGTCGTCGTCAACGAATGATTAAGCCAGTTTATATTTCTTGAACGCTCAGTAATTTTCCTCCGTTCTTTGGCAGAGCAGGAGGATAAAATATAAACTGGATTCCTTACATGGAAGTCAAAACAACTCTTTTTCTTTTCTTCTTATGTAATTTACTGCGACAGTCTTAGTTTTTAACGAAAAAAATGAGGATTTCTTGATCTGAGATTTCGGAAATATAAACGGCTAATACACATTGGTTTGTACTGTCGTGTAAACTAAGGTTGAAATATGATAGTCAATAGGTCACTGAAGTGGTCTTTTTAAAATGAGCGAATACATGAAAAACATATGGCACGCCCATAATTTTGTTTTGCTACTTTTGACAGGTCTCGTTAGCTTTTGCTTTCATAAGAGAAAAGTGATCCAGAGCGCTCCCTACGGAAGTGAAACTGACATTTGGTGAAGTTGGAACGAAAAAAAAAGTGAAAGCTCCTTTTGAATGTTTAGAAAGCTACATTTTTAACATTAACTTCCCATAGCTTGCCACTATTATATTTCTATCGTTACATTTTCGTGGCGGTCGTGAAGAACCAGGTAACTCAAACACTTACAAAAACTTGGAATGTCGGGGTCTATGTTTAATATCATTCACAAAATCTAACTAATCTCCAAAAAAGTGTTCACCACGTATTTTCAAATTTATTAGCACAGTATTACACAAGGGTGAAATTTTGTCAAATATTGTTTACTTTTTATTTAAGAATTATTAAAAAAAATTAAAATTCACTTCAGGGGCCTCGAATTATCTGGTTCTTCGCGACAGCCATGGCTTTATTTATCGTTCCGAAGCTCCGATCTCGCGTTGGTTCGGGAGAAATTCTCTATTTACATATAACTTCGAAATCTGACAACGTCTAATCTGTCATGTTTTTGACGTTTATTATTTGACGTTTAACGAATAGCTGATTCAATTACACAGCATTTAACCAAATGGATAAAAAGGTCATTCATGCAAACGTTTCCGAAAACTTATAATTTTACACAGTTTGTAAACTTACGACGTTAATATTTAAAAAAATCAAAAACATATTTCGACATTTTTCTCACAAAATAATGACTGAAGTAACGTGAACAAAATTTCGGTGTGCTATGTGCTTGAAATAACTAGCAAAACATAAACTAACATTCGCGAGAAAATTAAAGCTTAAACTTGTTCGGCTCAACAAAGGATAAAATCGACGAGTGGCGACATGAAAAAATCAGTAATGCAATTAAATATTGTGACTGTGCTGGATTTAACTATTATGGGAAAACTAAACGTACCATAGATATAAAGATTTAAAGAAAAAAATGCTTATATTAAACAAAATAAAAGTCAAGTTGCAGATCAAGTCCTAACAACTGCTTCAATATAAGTATAAGCAGTGTGACTGTTACAGAAGATACAAAATTGGATGCGTATTGCAATGTTTCCACCAAAGGCCTTTTCAGTTCAGATTTAATATAATAAATCTATTTGGTGTTTCCACCGCACTAAAATATTTAAAAAAGATTTGCTTTGACAGCACCTTTTAAAATGCAAATGGTGTTTCATTTTTTGTCATGAAGGGGAAGTGAGAAAGAATGTTTCATTTGTGAAGAACTGAATTCAGCCTTGAATTAATCCTTCAGCGCCATATAAGAAAAGGTTAGTTCAATTTGTAAAAGTATTTGTCCTAATCTTCAAGATTTACGAAATAAATTTGTATGGTAAATCTTCGAGATTCAAAGAAGATTTGAGGTAAATCTTATTAAATCTCAGATTAGCGTTAGGTGGAAATGTAGCATATGAAAGCAATTTTATACAAAAAGACAACAACGCTGTTAATGTTTACGGCAATATCACATCAAATCTCTTTTCTATCATTTGATTGAAATTACTAACCAACAAGATAACACCATTTGGAACTGTCGTGATGCTGATGATGGATTGTAAACATTCCGAAATGCATATACAGGTCGGTGAAGGGTGTGAACAGTGAGACAGACATGCCAATGATACCAATAGCATTTTTGGGGCTGGGTACGAAATCCCGAAAGACAAAATCCCGAATTGGCAAAATCCTGAATAGACCAAATCCAGAATGCCAGACTCCCGAATGACAGAATCCCAAACAGCTTAAGACTGTGGTTGTCATTCGAGGTTCTAGCCTTCAAATTTAACTTTTTTGAGCTTATTAGTAGATACGAGTACATATAAATACTTGTTGATTTTGATATTCAAAATGAGTTAAGAATTTTTTTTTGTAATTCGTAATTTTTGTACATTCTAGATTTTTGTTCGATTGAAATTTTTGCATTCGAGATTCTTGTAATTTGCCAAAAATAGCAGTTCGGTTTCTTTCAAAGTACTAGAATAGTACTAAAAAAGTATAGTAAAATTGGGATTTTATCTCGAATGCATTAGGGATTTTTGGCATTCGGGATTCTGTTCATTCGGGATTTTAGCATTCGGGGTTTTGTCCATTCGCATTTTGTCCATTCGCATTCTGTCCATTCGGGATTTTTGGGCATTCGGGATCATAGCATTCGGGAATCTGTTTTTTGCTATTCGGGATTTCGGCATTCGGGATTTTTTTGCCTTCCCATTATTTTTGTATTTATCATTCATTCAGTTTTGAGATTAGCCGCATTCCATTATCTGATCCGAATCAATTTTTATTATTTAAATGAAAAAAACAACATACGATCTATTACAATGATCCAAAAATTAGTTTTTATTCTAGTGGGTAGGATGCTATTAACTATTGTGGATAGTTTCAGTAGTGCAAAGAAGAGAGGCAACAGATGCATGAAAAATAAACAAACGTAAGGAAAAAAGTGGTGGGTATATAACACTAAGATCTTATTTGTTTTATTTATCATGATCTGAGGATATCAAACCTGCGTGAAAAGTTTCGAGTACACACTTATCAGTTCTGTTGGCTACCAGGCAAAGAAATTCCACTACTCATAGAATATTGTTTTTTTTTTTTGTTATATTGCGCCTATTTCCGCTATGAATCATGTTTATTCCTTTCTTTTCACATCACACACATTAGCTTTTTCTTATTTTTTTTGCCCGTGAATGACGGTTCATGAATGAAATACTACACATCATCGATCAAACACCCAACAAACCGAGGGTTGTCACGCAGTATCTTAACATTTTGGGAGCCGTCAGTTGTGTCAACCCATCATTCAGCGTGTACACATTATCAGTTCCATTTGATATTTAACACCAGGGCTGTCGTTTCACTTTTTCAGAAAGCAGTACTTCGAGGAAAAAAATAGCAGTACACAGTAGTACGGTAGTAAAATATATATAAAAACATAATTGTTGATGCATTTCATGTCCCCTCGGCCGACGCTCAGCGTCCGCTCGGCCTCCGCTCAGCGTCCGCTCGGCCTCCGCTCGGCGTCTGCTTGGCGTCCGCTAGGCCTCCGCTCGGCGTCCGCTAGGCCTCCGCTCGGCGTCCGCTAGGCCTCCGCTTGGCGTCCGCTCGGCCTCCAGCGTCCGCTCGGCGCCCGCTCAGCGTCCGCTCGGCCTCCACTCAGCGTCCGCTCGGCATCCGCTCGGCGTCCGCTCGGTGTCCGCTCGGCATCCGCTCAGCGTCCGCTCAGCGCCCGCTCAGCTTCCGCTCGGCCTCCGCTCAGCCTCCGTTCAATGTCTATTCGGTGTCCGCTCGGTGTCCGCTCGGTGTCCGCTCGGCATCCGCTCAGCGTCCGCTTGGCCTCCGCTCAGCCTCCGCTCAGCCTCCGCTCAGCCTCCGCTCAGCGTCCGCTCGGCCTCTGCTCAGCCTCTGCTCAGCCTCTGCTCAGCCTCCGCTCAGCGTCTGCTCAGCGTCTGCTAGGTCTCCGCTCGACGTCCGCTCAGCCTCCTCCGCTCAGCGTCCGCTCGGCCTCCACTCAGATTCCGCTCAACGTCCGCTCAGCGTCCGCCCAGCGTCCGCCCAGCGTCCGCCCAGCGTCCGCCCAGCGTCCGCCCAGCGTCCGCTCGGCCTCCGCTCAGCGTCCGCTTGGCCTCCGCTCAGCGTCCGCTCGGCATCCGCTCGGCATCCGCTCGGCATCCGCTCGGCATCCGCTCGGCATCCGCTCGGCGTCCGCTAGGCATCCGCTCGGCGTCCGCTCAGCGTCCGCTCAGCGTCCGCTCGGCCTCCGCTCAGCCTCCGCTCAACGTCCGCTCAGCGTCCGCTAGGCCTCCGCTCGGCCTTCGCTCGGCCTCCGCTCAGCATCCGCTCAGCATCCGCTCAGCGTCCGCTAGGCATCCGCCCGGCGTCCGCTCGACCTTCGCTCAGCGTCCGCTTGGCATCCGCTCGGCGCCCGCTCAGTGTCCGCTCGGCTTCCGCTCTATGTCCGGTCGGCGTTCGCTCGGCCTCCACTCGGCGTCCACTCAGCATCCGCTCAGCGTCTGGTCAGCGTTCGCTCAGCGTCCCCTCGGCGTCCGTTCGGTGGCCGCTCAGCGTCCGCTTGGCCTCCGCTCGGCGTCCGCTCACCGTCCGCTCGGCATCCGCATGGCCTCCGCTCATCGTCCGCTCGGCGTCCGCTAGGCATCTGCTCGGCGTCCGCTCAGCGTTCGCTTGGCCTCCGCTCGATGAGCGCTAGGCGTCCGCTTGGCATCCGCTCAGCGTCCGCTCGGCCTCCGCTCAGCGTCCGCTAGGCGTCCGCTCGGCCTCCGCTCAGCGTCCGCTCAGCATCCGCTCAGTGTCCGCTCGGCCTCCGCTTAGCGTCCGCTCAGCCTCCGCTTGGCGTCCGCTCGGCGTCCGCTCGGCCTCCGCTCAGCCTCCGCTCGGCCTTCGCTCTGCCTCCGCTCGGCGTCCGCTCAGCGTCTGCTCGGCCTCCGCTCGGCGTCCGCTAGGCGTCCGCTCGGCATCCGCTGAGCGTCCGCTTGGCCTTTTGCATCAAGTAATTTCTTAATCATGATTGAGAAATTGTTAAAAATTTTTGAAAAATGTAAAAACCAATCATATTAATGAATTCTACGGAAAAAAATACAATAAAAAATGGTTTTATTATTTGAGCGGAGGCAAAAGTATTGCCGATGCCAGAACGATATTGCTAGAAATATTAATTTCAGTACATACAGTTTTAAATGAAAAACAAACATAATAGCACAAGAGCTGACACCAAATTTTGGGATTGGAAGAATTACCAGAATCTTAGTTTGAAGGTTTATAGGTACATATATATATTTTGATATCAAATACCAAAGTTTGGAAGGTTTTTTCTCAGCCTTTGGTGGGGATGGGGGTTTAAAACCAGTTTGGTTTCCTATTTAAATGTAATGCTCAATAACTCTTCAATGCACTTTAAAAAAAAATAGGAAATGATGCTCTGTCATTTTCCCTTAGTTTGAAGACTTTTGCCTTGATGATCCAATCATAAGGACCCATGATATAAGCTTTTTAAGCAAACCTTATCGGCTTTTTTTTTAGACTTATTTTGTGGATTTTTGTTTTGTTTGAAATATTTGAAAAAAGGGGTGATAAGGTCCACATAAAATGGTCATATCTTGAGTTTTATGTATAAGATTTAATCTAAAAATTAAACTAATGATCTTTAAATGAACTCTGTACGATGATTTTCTGAAGTACATTTTTCATTTGAAAAAAGGTATTTTTTTTGCAAACAAGACTGTATATCTCAAAAACTGATCAATGGTTTTTCTTTAAAAAAAAATTGTGGTTATTAAAGACACAACAAGATATATTTTCACAAAGTTTTATTTAAATTGAACTTTTCTTGGGAAAATGAAAAATAAAAAACAAAAACAATAAAAAATATGGTTTTTCGCCAATATCTCGGAAATTTTGAGGTTATGCTAAAAAATGATATGTACAAAAGTTATAGATTTTTGCGTGATCTTCAACATTCCTACTTTAGTCGGAAAACGCAATAATACAATTTCCCCACTCTTTTTCACCTCCCAAATCCCCCCTCCAAGTCCGCTGCTGGGAAATATATTTTTGTACATTCCTTATAACCCCCTTAACCATTTTCAATCGTTAAACTGCTGTTAACAATTTTTTTTTATAAACGTGTAAAAAGCCTGCACTAGTATTCTGTGACGAATAGTCTTATGAGACCGGTTACAGTGCAAACATTTTGCTCGTCCGAAGCTGCACGAGTTCGTCAGAACGATCGATCATTCAAATGAGTTTGATTTTTCTGCAGCCTTCTGACGAACAGTTGTGACGAACAATTCCGATGCAGCAGCCTTAGGCTACGGTTACAGTGGATGCGTATTCTGACGAAAAATTGTTCTGACGAACAATTGTTCTGACGATTTTGTCAGAACTGTTCGTCCGAACTATTCGTCAGAACTGTGCATCGAATTATTCGTCATAACGCAACCGATATTAACTCAGTGCGTAAAGTTTTCTGAAATCTAAAAAAAAAAATAAAATTTTAAGCAGCTCCGAAGAAGAAATATTATTTAAGAAGGTTTTATAATACAAATTCTATATACTACTGAAATAAATCAGCCAAGTAGAAGACTTAGCATTAAGGATTGGACTTGTTGAATTATTGATTCAAAATAGCTTTAGTCCTACAAATTGGCGTTTCGTTCGGCTTACTCACTTGAACTCATCAGTGACATAGTGAGGGCTTTGTCATACGCAATTTGTTTTAAGTTCAGTTCAACTTACATGAATTTTTCAACGAAAATCCACTGTAAACTATATCCAACAAGATTAGAATTCCTAATCATTAAGCTGGAAGTTTTTTTGCCCGGGGCCAGGCATAGTTTCTATATAAGAAGGTTTTATAATACAAATTCTATATACTACTGAAATAAATCAGCCAAGTAGAAGACTTAGCATTAAGGATTGGACTTGTTGAATTATTGATTCAAAATAGCTTTTTTTGGCTGTTAGTCCTACAAATTGGCGTTTCGTTCGGCTTACTCACTTGAACTCATCAGCGACATAGTGAGGGCTTTGTCATACGCAATTTGTTTTAAGTTCAGTTCAACTTACATGAATTTTTCAACGAAAATCCACTGTAAACTATATCCAACAAGATTAGAATTCCTAATCATTAAGCTGGAAGTTTTTTGCCCGGAGCCAGGCATAGTTTCTATATAAGAAGGTTTTATAATACAAATTCTATATACTACTGAAATAAATCAGCCAAGTAGAAGACTTAGCATTAAGGATTGGACTTGTTGAATTATTGATTCAAAATAGCTTTTTATGGCCTTTAGTCCTACAAATTGGCGTTTCGTTCGGCTTACTCACTTGAACTCATCAGTGACATAGTGAGGGGTTTTAAGTTCAGTTCAACTTACATGAATTTTTCAACGAAAACTTCCAGCTTAATGATTAGGAATTCACATCTTTGGATATAGTTTACTGAGTAAGCCGAACGAAACGCCAATTTGTAAGACTAAAGGCCATAAAAAGCTATTTTGAAGAAATATTATTGTTATTTACCGTGTTCCGTAGTTCCCTGAAACGACAGAAATTACGGTACACAATATTAACAAAAAAAGAGAAGAAGTTGGAGAGATCCACCGATTGTGTCTGGAACTGGAATGAGATGAGGAACGCTTTTTGGCTTACTTTCACATGTCTCAAAACAGTCTTGAAGAACTCCATGAATTGATTCGCCTTGAATTTGTAAAACAGCTAACCAACTGGCGAAAACCGACTTCAACAAGAGAAATGCTGGCAATTTGTCTAATTTATTTAGCTTATCCTGAGAATCTAGGTACAAAGTTACAAAAATTATATTTAAATTTAAATGCACATATTCAGTTTCAAAATGTTTGTCTCCAAATGATAGACAGTCAAGCATGCAACATTCTTCCAATCAATATTTACATCGGTATGAAATTATTGCCTCAATATGAACGATTTGAAATGTGTTTGCATTCAACTACGTCTATCTCCGAACTTGAATCATGTGATAATCAAGCTGATGTCGGAGTTATAACTTCTACTTATCTGGATTGATAGGTACCTTCTTGCTGATTTTGATAGTGTAATATAGTTATAGGAGACATAGTGTTTCGAGAATCAGAATTCATATCTGAATATGTATAGTTGAATAATGTGTTAGGTCTCGTTCTTCTATTTCTCTTCTGTTTCTGCAAATAATTTTGCCAGTTTCATTTTGATTGTTATTTTATTTCCTTCTGAAAACTTTTTAAATGTATCTGCATAGCTCTGAAAGAGGTAAAGCACAGCATCAGTTTTGGTCTGTTTTTTGGTGTTAAGTTAGTCTATTATTTTGCCCGCTTCATGTGGATTTTGGTTTCTTTTTTTTTGGTTTCATAGCAATTGAAGTATGCACTAGTGCTGTAAGCAATAAGCAATAATGATATGAACGATGTTGGTACTGGAGAAGATGGCGGCGATATGGTGACAATGATAATGAAGGCGAAGCATTTGAAGTGATGGTATGTGTAGGAGTTGTGGCTAGTGTTATGTTTAAATATGCCTGTTTCTTCGACATATTAGAAGATGTTAGACGTGGAACTAAAGTTATGTCCAAAAACTGCAGTTGACTAAACCAAGGCCATTTATTTTTCTTCGTAGATCGTCCTGTGGTACCTTTCAATTGCCTTTTATGTAGTATAGTTGTGCCTTAAGTTTTTCCATTTTGTTTTTATTGTTGCAGCTGAAAAAAAACTCAGTTGATTTTCTCTTTTTTTCATATAATCTTGCAACTGGTGATTCTCATCAGACAACTGCATTTTCTTATAGAGTCGGGCGTACAACAACGGTAACAGCAGATCAAATTACTTTTGCTATAAAAACTTCTTCTCTGTTGTTATTCTGGCTGTGGTTGATACTCATCATAAGTTTACTGTAGAATTTTTAGAAGGCAAGGCACTTCTGCAACCGAAACTACTGCTAGGAACCATTAATCCCGTGCCTCACGTCCTTATAAGTGATGAGGACTTCGGTTTACAAACCTATTTGATGCGTCCTTTTCCGAAGTCAGTGACCGCCGTAGACGAAAAAAAAAAAAACTAAAAATTTTGCCGGGCACGTTGAGAACACATTTTCTTTATATTCTCGCTCAAAAGTGGAGAGTTTTTTTTGAGACCAATTGAAAGTCAAGTCGAAACAGCAATCCATATAATAGAGGAAGAATGTGTCCTACATAAGTACATAAAAACACAACAAGGAACCATTACAGTTACCGATAACGAAAAGCCAGATTCACCGATTCAATCACTCATACGAAGGCCAATGCTGCATTTCAAATACTTGAAAAGTTTGTTTCTTACTTTAACAATTAATTATAATTAATACAGTGGCTCTCAGCTTATTTGATACAGTGTCTGTTTTGAAATATAGGGCCCTGTTACTTCAAAGCTAAAAACTGTAGGACCAAAATATTGATGCCGGTTTGTAAATGCTCATTTCAGCGACAAACGGTGCAAAATTGGGCTCAAAAGAATATTCGTCTGCTTCCCGAAAGAGAAAAGCAGCAATTAAGTAGCAAAAAAACAGCTCACAGCTTATTTGATACAGCAACTTTGGTAAACATTTACATCATATTTTCGCATGGATTATAAGCATTTGTTTTTTTTAAATCATTTATGGCAAATTTCATAAACAATATACTAAAATTACTTTTATCTAATTTGACTGAGTTTGCTCACATCCCTGGATACAAAAAAAGAGGTTGTTTCCCTCGCACATGCGAAGTCTATGAGAAAAATTGAAAAAGCATTATGGATGAGGGACAATTATTCCGACAGCAAAATGTCAGCTGTTGTTGAATGGAATGGCTTAACAAAAAAGATTTTTTAAATTTAATGAGACAATAACGAGCTTTTACCTTACAAGGGCATTTAAAAGAATATGTTGAAACCGAAAAACATCATTTTAGTTTGTACAATTTGTGAAATTGAAAATCCCATTAGTGCATCATATTATTAAGCACTTTGTTCGTGAGATTCAGGTTGAATATAAAATAAGAAGAGTATTCAACAAACTTCTCAACGCAGCTGACGAGTGATAAATTGCCAAGAAAACCTGAGTATATCCAAAGTTGACGGATCCAAAATTAGCTTCTAAGTTATAATATGAATTATGAAAACCATATATTGCAGATACCATCCAGCTTAATACAAGCGACATTTTGCGACCAAAGAATTGCCAAACACAAATTGAGTGCTCATCAAGCTCATCACTTAGTGTAGTATTAGTAGTTAGAAGCAACAAATAACTTAAGACATACACTTTACATAAAGTTAAAAATCGGCGGGATTTTGTGCGGCGGGATTTCGTTACTTTCCCTTCTATTGTAGCTGTGCTAAAACCTAAAGCAAATTACCTCAGCCCCCAACCCCATAGTGTTCAAACAGCAAATGCAAGTAGAGTTGCCTTACTGTGCATCTTTTTAAGACATAGTTTATATTTAATCAAATAATCAAATTAACGATTAATGATTTTGTTTAATTAATCTTTATCAATTTTTTTGATTATGATTAATTAATCGTAATCAAATTTTATGATAATGATTTTTAATCATTAATTTTTAATCATTAATCAGATTAACTTTGGGCTAACACTGTGTGGAACCATGTCATTAATACAGTTGGTCAATACTTGATAAAAGTATGAAACTACAACGTCAATATTGCCTGAAATTGGCATATTTACAATACCAGATGCACTTAAATGCTCAGAAAGCAACTGAAAATTAGCTTTCCGAAAGTCAAAAGAATATGAACAGTTTTGTAAATTACTATTATTAAGTAAATACCCGTCCAAGTCAAGAAAAATGTCAAGAGGTGGATGGTATTTATCTATGTTTGATATTGCAGTAGTAGACTCTACCACTACAGTACTCACAGCTTCAGACGAAAAAACTAAATCGTAATAATCGGTAATAATACTATCAAATCCAGCAACGTTCATAATATAGTCGAGAGCAAGGGAAAGCTCAACATATACTGAAACTGAACTTTTGGGGGGGATATAGACACTTAGAATAAATAAATCTTTTGAATGCATAGATATTTTGATGTACAGGTAAAATAGGATAAATAAAACAAAAACATTGGTACCACCATGAAACTTGGTGAAAACGTTTCATGTTCTATGAGAATGAAGAATCAAAAGAGTCTTTAAAAATATTTCATATGGAAGGGTGTTTTTTGAGGGGGAAGGGGCGTAAGATGTGGTGTATCATAAGCATATGCCACATGTTTTCGAGGTAGTTTTAAATGTTGAATCAAATGACACCAAAACCAAATCGATACGACCTCCGTGAAAAAAGTTATTGTCATTTTTGTGTTAGGATTACTATATTTTCAGTATAAAAGTCAAATATTACCGAAAACTAGTTGCAAATGGTGGTCCGTCGATGAAACTTGGTATAAATGGTTCATTTGTCATGTAAAGCAATAATAAGAAGAGTCTATAAAAATATCTGTGATTAAAGGGTGTGTTTTTTGGAGGGTTGTGGTTATCGTAGGATTATTACCATAAAACCTGTTACAAAAATGGTACCATAATGAATAAAAATGTGTTACCAAAATGAAGAATCAAAAGAGTCTATAAAATTATCTTTTAGTAGTATGATGTTTTTTATGGGTGAAATTAAGAACACTACTTTTCCAAAAACTAAAATTGATCCAAAAAAACAAATAACACCCTACTCCCAAACCCACAAAAACAACTTTTCTCCCTTGATATTTCTGTTCATTCCTTTGATTCTTCATTCTAGTAGTAAATGAAACACTTTTACCAAGTTTCTTGAGGGTACCATCTTTTTCAATTTTTCTTTTCAAATAACCACACACTTCCTCCTATCTTCGAAAGTGAACCCTCCCATGTGAAATAATTCTATAGAATCTTTTGATTCTTCATTACATTAGTTCATAGCACATTTTTACAAAGTCTCATGGGGGTACCATTTTTGTCACAGGTTTTATGGTAGTAATCCCACCAGTCCCGCAACTCCCCAAAAAACACCCCTTAACCACAGATATTTTTATAGACTCTTCTTATTATTGCTTTACATGACAAATGAACCATTTATACCAAGTTTCATCGACGGGCCACCATTTGCAACTAGTTTTCGGTAATATTTGACTTTTATACTGAAAATATAGTAATCCTAACACAAAAATGACAATAACTTTTTTCACGGAGGTCGTATCGATTTGGTTTTGGTGTCATTTGATTCAACATTTAAAACTACCTTGAAAACATGTGGCATATGCTTAGGTTGCACCAAAGTTTATTTTTCCGTTTGATACACAACAACTTACGCCCATTCCCCACTCAAAAAACACCCTTCCATATGAAATATTTTTATAGACTCTTTTGATTCTTCATTCTCATAGTACATGAAACGTTTTCACCAAGTTTCATGGTGGTACCAATTTTTTTTTTTTTATTCGAAGGCCTTTTTGTACTATTTTACCTGTACTACAAGTTCTATTGAAAGAAGAAAAGGGAAAATGATAGGAGTTGTGTTGAAATGATTTCTAACCGCAACCAAGACACCACCTCCTACTAAATTTGTATTATCCACACCTGAAAACTATGAATTCTTGATCAAATAGTTCTGTGTCTAAGATCGTGTCATTAAGCCATGTTTCAGTGAAAGCAAATAAATCATAAGGAAAAGCTTGGGAGTTTTGAAAGATTTTGGCAGTTTTACTGCGAAGCCCTCGTACGTTTTGGAGAACCTGCTCAGTTTTTTGCAGTTAAATTATTATTGTTGTTTGCAATCTTTCTTTGCCTAGGAGGGATTGTAAATTCTTTTACCAAAGTATTAGGAGGCCAAGAGCTATTCAAAATTGAATCGAATAATGAGAAGGGAGCTGTAATTTTGAATGATGAAACGAAACTGTTAGGTTTACTTATTTTAGTACATTTAATGGATGACACATTGGTTATGGATTTACCGGCAATAAGATGTTGCAAAATGTCTTCGAATACGATTTCCAGTAAAAGACGAGATATGAATATTGATTTGGGCTTAGGAACCCATTCTAAAGCTCTGGGGGCAACAAGACTATTTTAAAGGGTGGGATCTATAATTAAAAACAGAAATGTTTTATTCGAGGTACTGCCTCTTGCGAGGAACTGACAAATCCTCCAAGAGTATACTTGTCATGAAAAGTGCTTCTCATTTAGCCGTTCGGACTCGGCAAAAAACTGTAGGTCCCCTCCATTCCTGCCAACAAACACGCACACAGGAATGGTTGTGAGTTGTAAGTCACTAGGCCCTGGTTCTCCACGAGCTGTTGCGCCACCCAATTTATATTTATATTTATTTATCTATAATTTCTAAGTCAGAAACTAATTCTATAGGCTGTAGTACTGATGGCAAGTCATTAGGTACCGAGGGTTGGTCAACCTCGATACTTGAATCACCATCCGCGGGCAAGCCTTCTCTTTGACTGATATTTGAAGCACAGTTAACGTCATGTCAGCCAGAATACTTATAACAAGGTTTGATCTTTTAGAAGCAGGACCAGCACTCTTCGAAGAGGTAGCAGCATCATGTCCCCTTTTATTACCCTTTTTACAGGCAGTATTTGATATATTCTGTGAAATGGTCGGACTAGATTCTAAATCATTTAGAAGTATGGGTTGTGATTCATCATCATTTGTGGATGATGATTTATCTACTAAAATATTAGGAAAAGAAAATTTATTAACAATTGAAACAAGCAAATAATGCACTTAAAAAACTTATCCTCCAAGTTATTGTGAAATATGGAAGCGCGTACTATGCTGTTTTGGTCCCTTCTGTCAATGCTCGCGTTAAAATTTTGGAGGTTCTTGAGTGTATTGTACTAGTGAAATATGTACCCTCATGTAATCAAAAAATTTTCCATAAAGAGGTCGAACAATCTTGGTATTACCGAAATATTTAAATTTTGTCAAAACGACGCACGCCCAGAATCACAAGTCTAGAAATGTGCACAACTGGCTCATATTAGACTGCATCCACTTGATATTACTGCTAGTTCAGTCACCTGATATAAACGTCATTGAAAATATCCATTCTTCGTTTGACCACAACCTTGGTAAATGCAAGATTTTAATTAAAAATTATTTAAATTGAGCCATTGGGCGCGTTCGGCTGCGTATCTTAAGCGATCCGGATTTGTTTGTGTTGTTGTAATCCCTTGTAAAAAAACAGCTGATGTCAGCTAATGCAAAAACAACTCAAGATATCTGAAATTTTTTGGATTATGGATAGCCTATCGTTTAGCCTGCCGAACGCGAGGATTCTCGACGAATGAAAGACTTTACTTCAGGTATTACAATAACGATATTAAATGAAATGTCAAAAAGACTAAAAGTTCTTGTAAAAGAAAATATCTACCTTACGGAATATATAAAGTTATTATACAATCTTATAGCTAGTAATTATTACAAGCATGCATTTAACTGTATCAAATAAGCTGACAGCCACTGATAATAAATACGCAAAAAAACTATGTGCTTACCATCGTCATTCAGGTATTTGGCAATGATTTCCCAAATCTCAACCTTAAGTGCAATGTTTTTACGATTCATTACCCCATATCATAAAGACATAGGTAATTTCCTTAGAATAAAAAATATAAGGAAACGCCATTGTTGGAAAAATCTGCGGCATTTTTCATATTAGTGTTTGCTATCACAAACACAAATGCACTCCAACAGGGATAGAGTGATTTTTAATTGCAACTTATTAGGGCGCCATAACAATAATTTTTTATTTTCTGAACTTATTTTTTTTTTCTCAGCGGTATGTGTACTTACAGCCCTATCAATAAAAACTGCTCAAATATCTTCTTATTCACAAATTAACTAAAACGTCAATCAGAAGTTAGTTCACGAATTAAAATTTCATATCAATAAAAATATAAACTGCTAATCCACGTTAAGTTCAAAAACTTAACGAAAATCTACTACAATCAACAAGAACTCTGCTCTTTCCAAAGACTATTTATGGAATTGCACATACACTTTCTCACTAAATGTGAACTTTCGCACATACACTCTCTCATTTGAGGCTGTAGATAGCATGTGTGTCACAAGCGTCTGTTTCTTTTTATCTCTAGTTTTTGGCAACAATGACAGAAGTATTTTTAACTTAATTACTCGTTTAATGTACCTACTTTGGTGAGTTAGTTTAATGCCATGAATTTTGATTTATTGATATGATTTGACACTTAACTCACTGATTAAAGATAATTTGTGTTTCATTTGCGTTTATGAATACCGGGGTTAGTGTTTAATTTACGCATTGTCATGGATAGAGGCTCTCCGAAACCAACGCGAAATCAAGGCAAATCATTGGCAGCGATACAAAATATGACACCCCTGAATGTGGCCTTACTTTATCCACTTTCAGAATGGTCATCTATTTTTCCTTATACCACTCGACTTTCGGAAACCTTTTAGTTCTTGTATTAAATAATTTTAAATATTTCTTTTTTAAGCAAATAAAACAAATATTTTCTAGGCAACATTAAAAACATGAACAAATAACTTGACTACGAAACAATTCGAGCAAAATTCTGAAGATATAGGCGTATGTTAACATAAATATACAAACACCAAACGAACAAAATCGATTTAATAACAAAAAAATCCGAATATAAAGGGCGCTTAGCGTATAGTTGCGCCTTACAACCACCAACACAAAAAAAAAAAAATACGTCCCTGTTTCACAGAATCGCAGTTTGACATTTCTTTTATACACAATTATATCCGAAAAACCATGTGCAAATTTTCAAATTATTAATATTATTCTTAGCCTTTTTAAAAGTTAAATCATTTAAAATGTGTTACATGGTTGGTGACTAATTAAAATACAAACAATTCACAACACTCTCTTTGAGAAAAATATAATAAAACTCACTTGTAAAAGGAAATGATTCTTATCCGCCTTATTTTGTTTTTTACACAATTTCGCACTGCACTTCATATTTTTTTATTTTTATTGGCAAATACACACATTTCTTAGTTAATCACTGAAAACTGTTTGTTTTTTTTCAACAATTAATGATTTATTGATGTTTTTGTTAATTATAAAATTTCGGGATTTATTATTTTGCCTTTTTCGGTTGTGATATTTTATTCTATCTATCTTACTAATATCTTATTAATATTATAATAAATGAGAAAGTTTGTTTGTTTGGATGTTTGTTAGTCAATCACGCTAAAACGGCTGAGCAGATTTGATTCAAATCTTGAGTGGATGGCTATTATTTATCGCAATAAGCTTTAGGATACTTATTTAAATGATATGAAATACAAAAAGGAAAAATATTTGGTACCAAAACAACTTTGTTTTACAGAAGAAAAATAAATAAATCAGATAATTTTTAAAACAAATCAATCAAGTTTTTCCTTTTAGCCGTTTGAGCGTTTAAAATTTTGCGCCTTTGTTTTTAAGAAAACAACTCCAAAGATTGTATTTTTTTGTTTGCATAACGTCGGCTTTCTGTCAAAACATCGGAAGTCCTTAGGTATATGACATTTTTGTATATTTTTGCCCAAGGAACATCACTGAATTCAAATGTCAATGTCCCGCAACTGTTTCATGGTTTCTTTTCAATCTATCAATCAGTTTTTAAAACTTAACGTATCTAAAAATTCCATTTAATTAATTTTTAAAGCTGATTTTTGATCAATTTTTTTATTTAGACTTGCGAGGTCTTGACAGAAAGCCGACGATATATTCATATTTTTCCAAGTATTGATTACTGGCATACTCGTTTTTGAGCTTTAAGCATTTTTCATCATCATCGTGTCCTGTAACCCCGGCTGGGGCATAGGGCGTCAACAAAACGTCTCCATCCTTCACGGTCTGCTGCAAGGTACTTAAGCTGTGGCCACGTCTTTCTCTGGGATTCTGCTTCCGCTAAGACAGTTGATTTCCATGTTGTTCTTGGTCTTCCAACCCGCCGTGCACCCTGAGGATTCCATTCAAAGGACTGCTTTGCAATTTCATCGTTTGGTTTCCTCAGTGTGTGACCAATCCAACGCCATTTACGCTTTCTTATGTCGACGTCCAGCCGCTCTTGACTTGTCCTGCGCCACAATTCCTCATTTGATATTATTTGTGGCCAGCGAATCTTTAGGATGTGGCGAAGACAGCGATTCACAAAAGCCTGCAATTTCTTCGAAATGGTAGACGTGACTTTCCAGGTTTCACAAGCATATAACAGCACGGATTTGACATTGGATTCGAAGAATCTCAACTTAGTGCGTAAGGAGATTTGACTGGATTTCCAAATTGGGGACAGAGTACCGAAGGCAGCACGAGCTTTATTTATTCTACTTTTAACGTCCAGATCCGTACCACCGTTAGCAGAAACAATACTGCCAAGGTAGTTAATTTTTTCCACTACTTCAACTGGCGTCTCCTGTAAAATAATACGCTGCTGTGTGGAGCGGCCTGTGAGCATTATTTTTGTCTTTTTGCTGTTAATTCTTAGACCACTCGACTCTCCCTTCACTTGCAGTGTTTGGCACATCCCGTTCAGCCCACTGATGTTATTTGCCAGTAGACATATGTCATCGGCATAGTCTAAATGACTGAGCCTTTCGAACGGTCTCCACTGAATGCCCTGTCGCTCAGCTGTACCAACACTGGCCGTCAATACGTCGTCCATCGCCAGCAGGAAGAGAATTGGCGATAGAACATCCCCTTGTCTCACACCCTGTTGCACTACGAAGGAGTCGGATAGCTGCCCATTGTGCAAAACAAAACACCTCGCGTTGTTGTAGGACTCTTTAATAATGGCAACAATTTTTGGTGGAATTCCTCTACCAAGCAACGATCTCCATATACATTCTCGGTTAACTCGATCAAAGGCCTTTTCAAAATCCACGAACATGAGGTAAAGCGGTGATTGATATTCCATCGACTGCTCGAGGACGATACGCAGGGTGTTGATATGGTCGACACACGATCGACCACTGCGGAAGCCGGCTTGATGCCTCTTGAGTGTAGACTCGATTCTATCCTTTATTCGCTCGAGTATGATTGTTGCCATTAGTTTTGGGAAAACGGACAAAACGGTGATACCACGCCAATTGTTGCAATTCTTTAAGTCACCTTTCTTTGGCAACTTAACAATCACACCATCCTTCCAGTCCCTGGGATAGCTTTCGTTTTCCCAAATGTTTTGTATCAGCGGATGTAAAATACTAGCCGCTGCTACGGGATCGGCTTTCAGGAATTCAGCTGGTATTCCGTCCAGTCCAGCTGCCTTGTTGTTTTTGAGGAGATTTATTGATGTACGAATTTCCGATTCTGACGGGGGTTCGATGTCAATACCCCTATAGGACCTGCGCATCTCGTTTAGTTAAGGCACTTCAGCACTCTGCTCAACTGAATCCTCATTTAGCAGGGCACAAAAATGGTCCTTCCATCTACGAAGCTGATCCTCAATTGATACCAAAAGTGTGCCATCCACATCCATTACAGGATGATTGGTGTTGCTTTTTTTCCCGATAACATCTTTGGCTATTTGGTACAATTCCCGGATATCTCCTCTTCTGGCAGCGCTTTCCGCATTATCTGCGAGTCCATCCAACTTCACCCTCTTGTCACGTCTAACACAGCGGTAGACCATCTTATGTGCAATGCGGTACTCTCTTCGCAAGTCAGCCTTTCGTTGAACATCAGCTTCGGCATTTATTTGGATTTTCAACGATTTGCGAAGTTCGATCTTATCCCAGGTGTCTTGGGATATCCAAGAGTCTCTACGTCTCGTTCGCTTGGGTACAGTTTCGGATCCAGCCTCCATAAAAACACTTTTAATTTCACCCCACATCTCATCAATTGTTGAATTCTGGATTCCATTTAATGACGAGGCTCTGTCGTTAAGGGTGGTGACATAGTTTCGACATATGTTGGGGTCATTTAAAGCATTAGTAATGAATTTTGTGCTCCTTGCTGCATCCTGCGCTGGTTTTTGTACGGCAGCGGTTCGTAGTTTGAGACTCATCAGAACCAAATGGTGGTCGCTTCCCACATCGGCATTTCTTAAACTCCGGACATCACACATAGACTTCCTCCATCGCTGCTGAATCATGATATGATCAATTTGGTTTTCGGTTTGACCATCCGGATGCACCCAGGTAATTTTGTTGCACGTCTTATGCTTAAATACAGTCCCACCTATGACAAGACGATTCGCGTTACAAAAGTCGACAAGCAAGTCACCATTTTCATTCCGTGACCCCACGCCATTTCTTCCCATCACGCGTTCCAGTCCGTAATTGTCTGAACCGACTTGGGCATTAAGGTCTCCCATAACGACTATGATGTCGGCTCTCGGAACACTACTGTAAACCGAGTTAAGATGAGTGTAGAACGCGGTTTTGTCTTCCTCGGTCGCTTCATTTGTGGGGGCGTAGCACTGAATAATTGTGACGTTACGAATTTTTGAACGAAACCTTGCTGTCATTAATCTCGCAGAAATGGGCGCCCATGAGATCAAACAACGCCTCGCTTCTTCGTTCAACATAATTCCGACACCATGCAGTCTTTGGCCACCCTCTCTTTCATCTTCGCCGGAATACAGCATTCTCGTCTGTCCAGTGTCTGATCTGTATTCAGCTCTTCCTCTCCACTTAATTTCGCTTATGCCCAGGATACTGATCTTTAGGCGAAGCATTTCACGCTCAACCTGCTCGTATCTACCATCGCTGTACAAGGATCGAACGTTCCATGCTCCGATTTTCGTACGTATGCGGTAGCCAAAAGTAACATTTGCGCTTCTTGAAAGACTTCTTCTATTTGTCAACGATTCATTTATTATTATGGCGTCTTGATTGACGCTCGTACATGAAGGATGCCGCACCCCCAAATCCGATGTGCGGTTTACTGCAGCCGAAGCTACAGAAGGATTTTCTATAAAAAGATTACCTCTTGGGGACTCATTTCCATTTGTTGTCATAATTCATGTATTTGCATATATCCTTCCACCATGGTGTTTTCCGAGATATGATTAATAACATACATAAGCTCAGATTTGACAGGCACACCCGCCTTTTGTATGGTCAAACACATAACTGCTCGAGGCCGCCCACTATGGGAAAACAGACGCCTTTTGTAGCCGCCCAATATGGGTTACAGACGCTACCTGCTGCTGCCGTTGGCCTTTTACCAAAAAAAAGCTCCTCCGCCACCAGACTATCATGCCGTTGACCGCCACCTGCAGTTCATCCGCCTTAAGGGGGCTTTTAACCATCCCGAGGACAAGTTTGTGCCCTGACCAGCATAGCTGGGTTGTCTGCTTATCCCGGCATCCATTCGGTCCCCCTGCACGTTAGCGTTACCCGCCCTCTACCACGCGGAGGTGTGCATAGGGATTTTCCTATCATTGAGCCTAGGGCCATATGGCGTCCTAGCACTCTCAAGTACTTTTAGAGGGCAAAGCATTAAGCATTTTTACGAGTTATTTATACAATTAAAAGAACGATTTAAATTCTTCTTTTTATTTGTTTCTACATATATCACTTGCAAATATGTATTGTAAATGGTCTTAAGTTGCAAGCAACTTGAACTTGAACATAAAAGCAAGTACGTGGAATCCTATCTAGTATATTTTTCTTTTATTTTTTTTTAGTGGGAACGTTATTATTCTCATATTTATTTCACTGTAATCTAAAAAGACATCAATAAGAGAACTCACATATTCCCATTGGCTCCTGTGCGACTCGTATGTAACAAATATTTTCACAATATTCATCGATCAGATCAACATGTGTTTTTGTGTAGTCCATTTCTTAATAAAATTTCATAAACAATATCCTCAAATCCAAAAATTTCACAAGAATCTCGCATTCTTTCTATGCTTTCGTTTGCCATGTAACTATATCTTTGTTTTGCATTCGTGCATCGTGTACCAATAAATTCTATGAGAGAAAACCTTGTGACAATAATCAAAAAAGTGAAATTTAAATTAAAAATGCTCATCTTTCATTATACACTTCGAAAGACAGCGCGTTCACAGAGTGGTTAGAACTATTACATTTGATATACAGTTTGTTGCCAATTGTACAGAATGTATAAAGTCGCGAGAAGAGTGCAAAGTTTAATTATTATTCATTTTTACAATTTTTATAAAATTGTCTGCCAGATCAAGTGTGTGTCTCGGTTTTAGTTGACCTTGGTCATCAGATGAAAAGAAGAGGTCAAGTTTGTACCTATTACTAAACGTTGATGTAACCTCATAAAGAGATGACCAAACCAAAGCTTGTATGGGTCAGCTCAGGTTGATCAGATCAGAAGACCCACTTAATGTTTATCTGGGAAGGTTTTTATATAAATGATTTGTTGTTCTTTATTAAGCATCTGGGCCATAGTCGCCATGGATATAAGTTCCTGATGAGTATATATGGTGTAAACTCAGGCGAACGAAACATAAAATATGAATTAAAAAGAATATAATCGAAAAAATCTTTTTTTCTGATCAACGTCAGTCAAATTTTCTGCAAATGCATTTGACGTTTACGAACACGTTCGTTGGTTTCCAAAATTTTTGTCGTCAACTCGATTTTCTTACTGCAGAATTGCAGCGCAGATGATGTTTTTGAACATGTGACTTTAGTAAACTGCATTATCGAACACAATGCGTTTTGGAACAGAAGATTTTTGTAAATTGCGTGCAGTTTGACGCATGTGACTTTGCGAAAACGGCCTTTAACTGGCAAGGCCATTAGCTAAATTATCTTGCCCCAGCTAAAAAAAGAGGCTGAAACTTTCACTCGAACTCAAATGTGATGTGCGGGAATAGGAATATACCGATGTGCCATTATGCTTTCCGAAATTCGAGGTGGTGTTACTAAGATCCAGAGGGAACTGCGTAACTTCATTTCGCGATGTTCCAAAGTACCCGCTGTTCAAGACACTGTGGCAGTTATGAAAGGAGTAATTTCTTTCTTCAAATTAATTTCAAACTTAAAGGTTGAGGTGTATTGCAATTTTCTGTAGACCTCATCAAGAATGTGGAAATCTTTAAATAATTTTGTAGCTGTCGTGACCCCCCTGAAAAGGCTGCACAAACATTTCCTACCCCCGCCCCGAAAATGAAATCCTGGATCCACGCCTGTCTAAGTAACGGTGTATAGATTAAAGTTTTTTTATACATATATTTTTTTAATCGGATTTTAATCAAGATTTTTCACCAAAATTGTTTCCTTCCGAAATGATTAACCTGTGCTTATCGATAAGGCCATACTCTTCCACATTACATACGAATTTGTATTGGAGCCAATCACAGATTAGAAACTTGCCTTACTTTCTAGTTATAGTACCTCGTGGTATAATGGTTATTATGGCTAGTGTGTTGGACTGTCATGCAGAAGGGCTGGGTTCGATTCCCAGGCACTTCCACCTAAAACACAGAAATGTTTTTCCCAAGGTACTTCCTCTTGCAAGCAACTGACAAATCCTCCAAGAGTATATTTGTCATGAATAAGTGCTTCTCATCTAGCCGTTCAAACTCAGCAAAAAATTATAGGTCCCCTCCGTTGTCTGCCAACAATACACACAGAAAAATTGAGAGTTTTAAGTCACTAGGCCCTGGTTATCCACGACCTGTTGCGCCACCAAATTTATTTATTTATCTACTTTCTAGTCCCTTTGGTCGTGTGAACGTAGGTACCCAATGTCAAATAAAAAAAAATCACATGTTGACATCAAATTCCACTGAAATCGGTTAATCAGTCTACCGAGCAAAATATCCTACAAAATTTGAAATATTTACATGGGTCGATACAGTCGTACGACATTACAAAAAAATGGGCGGGCTCGGCTGCGTATCTTAAGCGATCCGGATTTGTGTTGTTGTAATCCCTTGTAAAAAAACAGATGATATCAGCTGATTAAAAGCAACTCAAGGTATCTGAAATTTTTTTGGATTATGGATAGCCTATCGGTTAGATGGCCGAACGCAAGGAATATGTCGACACGACACTTCTTGATGGACATGTCGTTGAATGTGAACCCCCTAAAGAATAAATAGCTTTTAAAAATATTTTTTATAAGATATCTTTTGGTTTTATGGTTTCATAAAAATAAACATATAATAAATAAACCTACCTACAATGTATTTTTTTTGTGAAAGAAGTATCAAAACGAAAAAGTTGTATTGTCTAAAATGAGTCAATCAAAGTTTCACAAAATTTATCTATCCAATAAAAAAAAACTCATTAGATCGCGCTATATACTTATTTATATATCTGATAAAGAGGGTAACCACGCTTTTGAAATATTCAGCAAATGCAAATATGATTCACTCTGGGGGGATTTTTTCTTCAGAACATAAAGAATTAATTATGAGGTTAAAAGGAAAGAAACGGGTTTCACTGTCATTTCTTGTATTCCCCGCAAAGCAGATTGTATTTGTTAGGTGATCACTTTAAGATCACTAACACGTTTTTTATGATCGCAAACGACAAAGAATATAAACAAATTATAAAAACTATTTCCAGAGACATCACTTATCGAAAACTAGTCTTATATTCTATTGCTTTTGTATGGTAACAAAATTGAAAGTATACGCATGTAACACGGAAGTTATAATCATTATAAATTTGTAAATCCTGTAATACACTTAAAATTCTTATTCTTGCATTGTAAACTTCCAACTGAGCATGACTTTGGCTCCGCAACAGCTTCAAAGTGGCACTATCCACTCATTTCCTAAACAAGATGTCAAATGGACCTTCATTTCACTCCATTATACAAACTAGCTATTCCCATGCAGAGACAACACTTCGGCTCGCAATCGCAACATTCATTGCCATTTGTAATTTGCACACTTATCTTCATTTCCCACATCTGTGCTGTAAAACTGCCTCTGTATACATTTCAACTAATCTAAATATAAACATTAGCGCCATAAAACTACATCCACCAACCAAACCATAAACAATCACACACTTCAACATTTTCAAGTGTCTAGCAAGGGACTGGTGGAAGGTGTATCTGATTTCACAACTTATCTTTTGACGTCTTTGAACTTTTTTTCTGTTTTTTTTTTGCGTTAATATTTTTTAGATATAAATTTTAAGAATTGTCATTGTTTGTATACTTTCAGGTAAAATAACAATAACGTGAACGATCGCGTTTGAATATCTAATCATATTAATTTGAAGAGCATTTGAATGTTCCTTTTTTGTTTCAACGAAAAACAGAGAGTACATAAGTACCTACCACTCAAATAAGAGACCGGACCGGAGGCATAAATATTCAAGAGCACAACGTTCGGCACCCACTTTATTTTGCAGCTTTCTAACATATAACCAAAGAATAAAAAACTACTGTGAGCAAAGCCTTGTCGATGGGAACATTCTCAGAGCAGCATTTGATATTGAACAAATGCTAGCCCGAGCACGCTGCTTCCGATAAAATCTCGCCGCCCGCCTCACCGTCAACAAAACGTATAAATGAAAAAACAACCATACGCCGAGCTCAGTTTTCGTGGATTTGTTGAAACGGTTAGACGTGTTTCATGTTATCGGTTTGGAATGCGATCAGCCTGAACATACCATTGATGAATATTGCGTACGATATTGGTTTTGCGAAGCCTTACCCATCATTAAACAAAAAGGCTATAGTTGAAACGGGCTGACATATTGTTATATCCGTATCCTCTAACGCGTAATAACATACCTACTGAATAAAATTTAAAAGTTAAAGAAAAAAAAAAAACAAAATTGCCGCTATTATACAAAATGAAAGATATTGGCGTTCGGAATATTCCTAGTGATAGTATTTACAAAGATGTTGTAATTATAGGTAAGTTTTGCATTCACATACATATAATTTAAATTTATCATGAATAAATATTTCTCTAAAAACAGGGTATTCATAGGGTTTATAGGTATATGTACTTCTATTTTTGCGATTTAAAATTATATTACATATATATTTAATGAATAAGACAATTAAAATCATAATTATTTAAAAGCTATTAATTTTTAAATAAAGTCTCAATTTTAGTAACCTTAATAATTATACTTAATTTTCTCGATATTACTTACAATGGTGAAATATGACGGACGATAGACCGGAAAACCTTTTTTAACCTTTTTTATTTCATTTGAATTTATAAATTTCACTTACAAAAAAATACGAATTGTTTTACCTTTCGAGTTCCCAGATTTAAAAAAAAAATCTAAAAAAACACTATAATTGCTGGTTGATTTTATAAAGCAGTAGCAATTATAAAATATCCAATAGAAATTACAATGGCAGCCCAATATGGATGATGATTTCTAAAATTCTTTCATGAATTCAATTAATTCAGTTTAAATGTTTTATAATTAATTTATCTTATTACTTTTTTATACGATCATATTTGTTTACTTTAGTTAAAACTTAATTAAGTACATAAACGTGTATTTTAAGCGAACTCTGTACGGCATTGCTTTTTTCTTTTCACTTTATGTGGATAATAGCTATTGCGTTAACATTTTTCTGAAATTTTTAATTGCAATTTATATACATATATATACATACTTAACAAAAAAAGGTAGAGCTGATACAATTTCTAATGACTATGAAAAGTAATCGCAGTGGCCTTGAGATTAAAAGATCTAACTTATTTTTATAACCTATCTAGGTATTATTATTAAAGTTTGTGGGGTCATAATATTCATATAAAACCTTACAACACTTAATTTTGAGCTAGTATTTGCTTCCTGGAAACTGTGCACCTAGAATCATTGTAGATACTACATAATTTTTATTTTTGCTTTGCCAAGCTGATAAGATTTGATGATTTTTCGCAAGCTGTCTGATGTCTGCTATTCGAACGTTTAACTAATACTTTGTTAAAACCATTATAAGTTAATTGACCTCATGGCATGGCAACGTAGAGGGGACTTAGATAAGCAATAATTAATTCGAATTTTGTATTTGGTTGATTGTTGGATGTAGTGACTTGACATTTTTTGCTTATAGTGTTTGTTTTATTCGGTTTGACCTATTCACCATGTTAATTAGAACCTTTTAATGAAACCAATTGAATATTTACTAGTATTTGAGTATCGCGTGTTTGAACATTGTGTATTTGCAGGGTACATTTTTGATTCGGCACCAAAAAAAATCAAAATATGGAACTACGATGTTAGACAATAAACAAATTTGCTCTTTTTCTATAAATAATCTTTGTTTATACCCACGAGACATCTTAGAGCTATAAACTCTTGCAACCATTCTCTAGAATCCATCAATTAATAGATGATAATATACCGCTAAATCTATAAACCTTTTCTCCACTCCTTCATTAACAACTCTAACAATTTTATGTTAATATTTTATTAATATTGCATACGAAAGATTTGATTAAAAAATTAAAAATTGAAGATGACGTATTTTAATATTTTGGCTATTTCAAAAATGAAATGGAATTGTATGTAGTTCTTTAATTCCTCACTCAGATGGTCGTTATATTCAAAAGTTGTTAAGCATTAAATGGGCTTATTGCGAGAGTCTATTCAAAATAGAAAAAGTCGATTATCGATATCAGAGAACAGCAAATGATAACTCATTTTATGAGGCACTCATTCTAGTAGATTACCACAAAATCTTCTAAAAATGGGCCAAGGCATTCACAATCACACTTTACTACGCATTTATATTTATAAGTGTAGTATATTTTGGTTGTAGTCCTTTTAATGTGTTTTTTTTTTTATAACTAATCGAAATTGTGTCTTGGGACTTGGACTGATTGGAATGGATATTCTTTTTAGAGATTTTGAAATATCAAACAAAACCTAGATTATGTGTGGTGTGAACGATCCTAGTTGATTTTGAAATCTTTTTGATAGAAATAGAGACTTCGATTCAGTGTGCTTTATACATATTTCAAAATTTAGCCTTTTATGCTAGCTTTGCAATTTTACATATACATTTTTTGCATTTGCCATCGATGAAATTTTGTCCGTTGTATTTTCCTAAGCATTTTGGTTTCTTCTTGGAGACCAACATTTCGTTCCTTTCGCATCAGTAGTGAACTTAAGTTTATAACCTTTTCGTTGAGTAATACGGAAGAAGTCTCCGGAATTCTCCCATCCAGTGGCTACGTTTTGTAACACTCGCATCGATAAAATTCTCCAAAAAACAATAGAAAATGGGACAAATTTCCTGCGGACTGTTTCAATTTTCATCGTTTCTAAATTGATTTTATCGATGCAAGAACTACAGAACTTGAGAACAGAACACCAAACGAACGAGTTACAACACTTTTTTGGCTCTGAAGTTTGAGTTTCATCTTATTTGGCTTATTTGGGTGATGGAACGTTTACACACCTGCTTCTCTGAATATTTATATCCTCTGCAAGGAATTTCTCTACCCGGGGTTTTTTGCTTTGAATAAATCCCTTGTCTGAGCAAAAAGTCAATAACAGTTGGCTTCAGGTAAAATGAAACAAGTTATTTTTATGTAAGGACGTTTCGTCCATGACTATGGACATTAGGGTGTCCGTTATTTCCCAAAATCGTTTCAAAAGTGTATGCCATAAAAAATATCTCATTCTCATAAAAAACATCATAAAATTAAAATTTTTGTTAGTAAATTTTTTGAATGAGATCTTTTAAAGGAATGATCAAAGAACAAAAAAAAAAATCAAAAATAATTACAATAGCTGCAGTAATTCGAGAGAAAAAAAAGATAAAACGTGAAAAGAGCGAAAAAGCCATACAAATTTGTGGGGAAAATATTGGCTAAGAGCCACGAGTAAATGACCTCGGACAAAATTTTTTTTGGACAAATATTTTTTTGTAGAGCATAAACTTTTGATTTAAGGGGTGTCTGCTATTTAAAAACGATTTTGGGAAATAACGGACACCCTAATGGACATTATCATAGTCATAGATGAAACGTCGTAGCATAAAAATTTGTTTCGTTTGACCTAAAGCCCATTCATCCAACTATTTTTTACAAATAACTTTGCAATTTGCTCACATAGTTCGCTTTTAATAATTTAACATTTTATTAAAATGCCAAATCAAAATTTCAAAATTAAATAACAAAATAATTACATTTAACGGTTTGACGTTGAAGAAGCATGGGTACGTGCTCCTGCTTCAAATGCAGATTCAATTTTCGTTCAGAAAAAGAACTGTCATCTAGTGCCAAACGAACGTTTTTGAAGTTGGATGCTTCTAGAAATGAAAACTTTATTAGCAGTTCCCTCAAAATTATAGTTGTTACTTAAGACGTTGACAGATTCGTTAAGTGCCCTATAACAAAACAATCGATCATGCACCACTCTGAGTGGTGTTTCGAATTCCTGCCTAGTTATTCTATATTTTCTATTTTTGTTTTTGTGTATTTTTCTTTTTGATAGAAATTTAAATTCTATCAATAATTTCTGATCAACTTTTTTAGAATAGACTCTCGCTATATAGACCATAATTTTTTATAATGAGTCAATTTAATTAAGCGATAAGATATAGCATAAGGCTGATGTATTGCATCATTTAGTTAGATGAGATAGGTTTTACTTTTAAGATCATTTTTGCGGTCTCTCCATTCTAAATTGTTGATTTCTTTATCTTACTATTAAATTAACAAAAGTGATATATTCATAAATATTTATTTTTCTATTACGTATTATTTTTTAACTAGATTTATTAAAAAAAGGGTGAAGTAAGTGAAGGTTGTTACACTTACATTAACATTTTGCTTATATGCATTTGTTTAATTAAAAAGTAAATAATGCGAAATAATTTGTTCTTCTTATTACGTTCGCATTCGGCAGAAAATTGTAGGTCTCTTCCATTCCGTCCGACTAACAATAGGAATGGTTGACATTAATAAGCCATTAGCTTCTGGTTCCTCACAAATATAAAATATAATCTGTTTTTAATGTTTTCTTTTTGTGTTAGGTTCCCTGAACTTGTGTGTCCGATTTAAATAAATTTTTAATCACTTGATGACGTCATACTACCAAGTAGAGGTTGAAAAAGTCCTGATGGGATGATAATCTAAACCAAAGCGTGATGGGGGTAGAAAGAGATAGGGGTAAAAGGAACATACAAGTGTGAACGAAGAGTTTATATCCCTATTTAAGAATTACATTTTTTGCGACCATTATGTTCTGTAAGTAGACAAGACTTATTAAAATAAAATGACACTTTAATGAAGGACAGATTATTATTAGTGGTAATTGAGTTTATGAAATCACTATTGCACTTGATCACGAGGCAGACTATAAGATTGGATTTCCTTATACTCTTCGCAATTAAAAGAGAAGTGTTTCAAGTACTCTTTTAAATATGTATGTATGTAATTGAATTTTTGCTGAGTCCGATAGAATGAGGGTGGAATGACTCACCACAAAGACTTCTACAGGCGACTCGCTCAGCGTTGTTGCTGGTGACGTCACATTGGGTAAAATAAAAATGCTTTTCCATAGTCAGTGAAGGTCACGAACGCGACAAACAAAATAATTTTTTTTTCTGCATATTACAATGAGAGGGAAAATAAGAGCCAGATATCTCAAGGGTAAACTGATGAGCTTTTCAACTTGTAATTTCACGGGAGCGCTGTTTATAGAATAAGCAATAAAACAATCAGATACATACGAATTTGGGACGGTGCTCGAGGGATTTTTCACTGTGCATCACTGTATCTATCTACATATATCATTTTTAATGCTCTATTTCAAAATTTCTGCAGACATTGGTACATTGATTGTAGTCTTTACAGTTCATAGCGGTTCGCCAAGCCCACAACGAACAACTGTACAAATGTTTCAAAATAATAGTAGAACTATAATTTTCAGATGAGCATTTCAATGGTCGGGAGAAAACAAGCGAATAAAAAGAAATTATATGACGCGGGTTTAATTGCGGTTTGTGACGTTTCGTCTTATTACGTTCACTTTTACTTTTGGTGAGTGAGCCTAGTTTTCACTTGGAGTGAAACTGACATTAAGTGACATTTGAATACAAAAAAGAGAAATATGATGAATTACGTTAAAAAAATCCCGATGAGCTACAGATTTTAATTTTTTAACATAACTCAAAAGTAGATGACAATACAATTTAGCTCTTGTCTCTAGCTTATAGCTTTCAGTAAGTTTGTTTCTTCGCTAAAAATTTTGTAATCGATTTTTACTTATGTCGTTTTTCATTAAAATCTGAAAGATTTGATTTTAAAATCAAGAATTGTTGTCTTGAATGAAACATCTGGGAATTTTTTGAGAAGATTCAGTTTACACACATTGCATACATACACGCATGCACATACAAATCTCATATGGCATTGGCAAAAATAATAAAAAACAAACGAACTGTCCTCTTTCGATTTGTCGTTTGACAAGAGAATGTTTGCATGTATGGGTGAACGCAGATCAAATCTCTCAAATGAGAAAGATCGCATCTTTCGTCTTCAGATCTCATCTTTTTTTGAATAAAACATGAAAAAAAGGAAAAAATGCAAATCTTTTCCCAAAAAGATCAGATCTTTTCAACAATGAAAAACGACATTAGAGTCGTTTGCAGAAACGAAACTTAGATATTGAATTTCAGCTTAAGCGCTTATATGTTCTTCTTTTTCCTCATCGTAAACTGTCACATAAGATGCAATATTTTTTAAGATAAAAAAATGTTAATATAAAAAGGCAAGTTTCAGTTTCTGTGTAGTCCTTTTTTTATTAACTTACATTAGCTTTGTTCCAAAGCTTTGAACAAACGGGTGTGTTTCTATCTGTCACTAATTCTTGCATTCCTATTCCACACTTCAGAAATTTGGTTCTTCTCGGCAAAAAAAAGTACTCAGTAGAGATTAAACCGTTCCCCACTTTTTCGTCCAAGAAATAAACTACTTTGGCACTTTTGACTGCAATAACTCATAAAAAAATATTAGAAATAAGTTTTCCTTAATTTTTGGACATTTTTGGACCCATAAACGGGACTTTTCGGTACGACATCCCCGCATCCACACGGCGTGCATAGTTTAAGCCTTGAAAGAGGAGCAATGGAGCGAAATTTATATGGATTACATAGAGAAACTTTACGATGCCGGTTAAAATTTTTAAGCTTTAATGAAAAAAAGTGACACTACCCACTACTAGTATTGCCCAATAAAGTATTTTTTCAAAAAAAAAACTTCCTTCCATTTACTTCTATAACCAATTTCAATACGTGTTTCTATTTAGTTGACGCAAAAACATCAGCATTTTTCGATGTGAAAAACTTTGCAAGAGAGCTGGAGAAAAAATTGCGGTGCTTTTTGAATTATTCCTTCTGATTTATGTTCCCATCATTATAAACAAACAATAAGCATCAACAAATGATACATTAATGCACAATGTTTGGAAAAAATGGACAAAGTTCCTTTCAAAATGTGTGTGTCTATTCAGTTGAAGCGGAGAGTATGTACGTTTAAGGCTTTAATTCGCAATCATTTATTTTATTATAACACATATCTTATTTAATAATTAACTTATTTATTCAGAATTCTTTAAAAAATAGGTGGACAAAACTAAAGCACATTTTTGAATTCATAAAAAAATTAATACACAAACATGTGTTTTTCCTAATATTAGGCTAAGCCATTATTTGCAATTACTGCACCACATCGATGCACCATGGAGTCAATATTTTTAAATTAAAAATAATCAGAGAAAACGTGAAAATAATGTACGGAAAGTGAGGGAAATTATTAAAAAAAAGGGCGGGTATAGTATGGCTTGCTTTTACACAAATATACAAAATTGCATTTCAATATTTTAATGAATGAATAGTACTGGTTTTCTGCTTTGGAATCTGAATCTATCTACGCAAATGCACTTAATAAGTAATTATGATAATAATTTCAGTGATACCATACAAACCACAAAACTTTCCTTAGAGCACAGATAAGCAACTTAATATATAATGGTGTTACAAATGTTTTAATACACATTACCCTTCATGAAATGACTAAAACGTATTTTTTGATAATCTTATCAGACCAATAAAAACACAAAAACAAACATAAACATTGAAGTAAACTAATGTTCCAACACATTGCTTATCGACTTATAAGTTTGGCAATATCATGTAACGAGTTTTAGAATCAAACTGTGTATTGATAAGACTAATCAAACGCAGCTCATTTTGACTCGTGGATACCGTTGTGTGAATTGTAAGCCGAAAACCTGAAACGCAGTTTTATCAAAATAATCACTTTTGTTACAATCACATTAAAGGTACTCGTAGGTACGAGATTCAATCAAAATCTTTAGTCTTTTTCGATAATTCAAAAAAAAAAAAAAAAACCCGTTATTAATAAGGTACTCGTTTTAGATGAGCTATAACAGATAATTATTTTTTTGATTTGTTAAGAGTGGGTGGTGTAAAAATCAGCAAATTATAAACTTAATATAAGTTTTATTTAATAAAAAGAAATAATATTTGGAAATCGAAAAGTACATTATGTACTTGTAGACTCATATTACATACATATGTATGTATGTAGATAAGACACGAATGACTGGGTGAAAAGATAAGTGGAGGTCATAGAATGGTAACTTGGCGAATAATTATAATGACGAATGAGATTAACACATAGGTGTTAAAGCGGTTATTACAATATTTCAAAAGTTTAACTTTGACGCAAATCCGTCCATGCGTGTGGTGAAACACACGCTATCGACATAATCTTAGCTTTGATTATAAACCCAAAATTTTTTGTTTCACACTAAATTTATAACTACATATGTATAGATCAACTACAATAACAACTACTCAACAGATTAACATGTTAAAAAACTTTGAATTTTAAATCTTTAGAGAAAATACCTTCACTTTAAACATACATACATATACCTTCCCAAGAATTCATTCAAATATGTACATATATTGATACCCAACCCACTTTGTTTTTATAAGTCAAGAAATTGATTCTATCATATTCAAAATATTCATAATAATATGCCATTCCGAATCTAGATAAAGACAAAAATTCCATATACATTAACCTTTTGAAACTACATATGTATGTATGTATAATTTAACAAATACTTTGTCTAACAAAATTTTATTTTTGTTCTAGGAAATGGACCCAGTGGAATTTCTTTGTCATACATGCTCGCTGGAAATTGGCCATATTGGAATCCAGAAAAAGTACAAAAGCATCCAGATGAAATGTTAAGAGCACGTCTCAATTATGCTGACGAAAGTAAAAGCTTAGTAGAACAAGATTTGATTGTTTTGGCAGATGGCCTTGAGGGTCGTAGTACAAACCCAATTTCACTGTTGGTAAGCTAGCAACTTATACATTACCTAACTCATTTTAACTTATTAATTTTTATTCACTCTTTTAGTTGGACAGTCTGGAGCACCCATGTGCCGATTTAGGTATGGAACTGCCATCTATGTTGGAATATCGATATGATGCGAAAAAACAGGTATGTACGCAAGATATTTGTGACTAACATAAGATCGATTTAACCGCATTGCTTCTGGGCGTCTCATATCTTTTCTCAGCAATGATGAATCGGTGGATATCTCCACCTTTCTTCTTGTTCAGACTGGGTTCCATTGTAAAATTATTTTAATTTGCTGTTGCCCTGCCTTTTGTCTTTTTGAAAAACTTTGTTGATGATGGACTGATTATGATGGTCATCTTCCACTTTAAAAACAGCATTCTGCAGTCAGAGAGGTTGTTTCTTTCAAAAAAAAAAAAAGAACGATTTGTATTTGTTTCTCCCCCTTGTTCAGCAATGTTTAATAAGGGCTTTTTTAATCCCACTTTTGTAATCACACTGGCCTAATCAAGAAGTTTTAGGTAAGATACCGTTATTTACTAAACTCTGCTTCCGAAAAATTGTGTTGACCGATTAATATCGCTTACTTTTACTATAACTAAAATAAGAAGCGATTATAAAATATAACTGCAGATTGCAAAAGTTTCCAAGGATTTTTACTACCTACTGTAACTGGGACACCGAACATTGCATTTTTGTACGTAGCTTTTATAGTAGCTTTTCATTTCAATGCCTGATTTAGGCTACCCAACATTCTCAAAATCGATAAAAAGCAGATAGACACATGATGGATGCAGGAAAATCCAAAGCTGAAGTCTATTTATTTATTCGATAACGAGAGTCGTGTATATATTTCTTTTGATCCTATCTAGGATTATCTTCTCTTATATATTGGCCACTGCCGGTAGATCGCACATTTCAGTCCGACATTTCTGGAAATCTGACAATCATCTTTCGAATCACGATTTCTTAAAGTTCAAAGTGATTGTGCTTGCTCTTCACTTTGTCTTCTATATAAGTATGTATGTAATTGAGGCATTCTATATAATGCCTAGTCATTCTATAGAATGGTAAGTCATTGTATAGAATCCATTCTTAGCACATAATGTATGTATATATGTATGCATGTCTAATACACATAAATATACATGTACATATATGTATATTCATTCTATGAAATATCGTGTTCTTTAAGGCAATGTATGAAATTTTTTACATTTAAGCAATTACTAGGCCAGAAATTTTCAACAATACATCGCTTATCGCAAGCCGCAATTAGGGGCAGTATTTACTTTGTGTTTGTACGAAAACCTTGAATTTAGTCATAACTTTACCCGGTTATTTTTGCATTACATAAACCAAATGAGCCGGCTGACATCATATTAAATTCTCTACAAATCGAATGTTTTTTTTTTCTTTTTGCTTAACTAGCCTTTACTATTCTAACTTCCTAGATAGCTTGACTCACTACGAAGAAAAACTGTTTTTTTTTTTTTAACAGCCTCAAACCGGCTAACAAAATACACATACATACATACTAAAAATGTAATTTTAATTAGATTTTAATATATAACAATATACATATGTATGTATGAATTGACATATAGTTTTTTGTTATATGAATTACGAATAGTCAGCAGATAAATACTGAGTCCAAGCTTTGTTTTTTTTATTTTAAGATTCACTCATCAGCATTATAAATTATTTTAATTTTAAAAATGATGATGCTCTCTGAATTGATCTTGACTTAGCAACTTCTAAAAAGAAAAAAGAATTACAGTGAACGGAGACTTATTCGATCAGTATGGGATGTCATCATTCGTAGGTGTGTTTTTTGCAGGTCCAGATAGAAAGGACGAATAAAACGACGTCGGGACTTAGCAAAAACATCATAGCAAAAAAGTCATCATAGCAAAAAAGTCCATCACTATCACAAAATGCACAAAATTTCATCACTATTTTTTTAATTTTGTTGTAAACATGGAAAATAAAAAACTAATCAGTCATGCCAAATAAAAATATAAAGAACTCTCAAAGAAAATAGTTCCTTTTAAAAGAATAAAATGAAAGGAAAACAAAAATTAATTTAAAGTCACTGATTGCCAAACTAAGTATCGCTAGTTTGATTTGTCTTGAGTTTTGGAATCGATGTCTATGTAAATGTGTTGACATTTTCAAACAAACTATCGAAATTTAGTGCGTTGGACTGTCAGGCCGAAGATCTGGGTTCGATTGCCAGCCGCTGCCACCTAAAAACAGAAATGTTTTTCCCGAGGTACTGCCTCTTGCGAGGAACTGACAAATCCTCCAAGATTATACTTGTCATGAATAAGTGCTTTTCATTTAGCCGTTCGGACTCGGCAAAAAGTTGTAGGTCCCCTCCATTCTTGCCAACAACACGCACGTAGGAATGGTTGGGAGTTGAAAGTCACTAAGCCCTGGGTCACTACGAGCTGTTGCGTCAACTAATTTATTTATTTATTTTTTAAACTAACAACACGCACACCAACATTTTCTGAGATATTTTGCGAAATCGAGGCACCCTTCCGAATCGCCGTGAAAATGTTCTCATAAAATGTAAAGCACATAACCGCATTGTTAACCAAAGCATTACCAACAACAACAAGACCGATTAGTCGACATTATATCAATATGCAATGCAGTTGTTGAATTATTGCAACCCCCAGCATTCGCCTCGGTTTAAATTAAACAAGGTTTTCCAATTGTCGTGGTAGCTGCCGTCTCGAAGCTCTTGAATCTTGTCGTGACTGTTGGCATTAATACGCTTGGCTACTATTCGCCACTATTACTCAAAGGGCAAGTCTGCAGTTTTTGAATTTTTTCAATTTTTAATAATCATACTACCGCTTCTTTCCCCGAAAACCAACACGCTTCATTACTTCTATTTTTTTTTTTTTTTTTTTTTTAAATTTTAGATTGACCATATTGTCCTTGGCCAAGGTCCACCTGGTGGTTCGTGGCATAAAATGGATCCTAATCTACGGACATTATCCCTTGCTGGATGGATGTCACTTCCTGGACTCAGTTATGGTGACTGGGAAGCAGCCCAGCTTAAAAAAAAAAGTATGCAATCTGAAAGAAACACTTCATCTCTCCTACGTAAAATGACCATGGGTAAAACAACCTGCCCTAAATGCATCAAACTGCGAACGTTGAAGCAACGTAATAGCATAAAGAACGATGGCTTTGTTTTCAACAATAACAATGAGTGTGAACCAGAAGCTTTATGCTGTAAGTGTACAAAAAAAATCTGCAGCGGCACAAATAATGGGATTATTGATGCTAGTGCAGAACTGAACTCGTTGTATAATAATATCGAAGAGAGTATTAATTCGCCACCACGGAGAAATCTATCTCTTAAACGGCAAGTATCCAAAGAGGTACAGACAAGAGCTCTTGTATCAAGAGTTGCTGAATACTATGAAGATTATGTTCATCGTATGAATTTAGACAGGTTCTTTATGAACAATGCCAATGTGACGTTTATAGCTCCTTTGAGTGCGGACTGTACCAAGTCAGACAAATTTTCAGGTGCTAAATGGATTGTCACTGGGTAGGTTGGTTGTATTAAATTCAAGAACCCAATTGATTATTTTTTTTTATTTCAGAATCGAAGAGTCAACTAGGCGAACTTTTTATTTTGTTAGCAAGAATGTGGTGTTAGCTAATGGTGTGTCGGATTTACCAAACCGTTTGGGTCTCAGAGGTGAGCAGCAACGAACAAATCAGACTTGGGTTAAGCATGAACTGAGGGAACTTGAGACTGCACTAGAAAATATTTCAGAAAAAGAAAGAGAAAGTAAGTAAATTGTGTGAGATTTAATGTATTGGATCTAATCGATATTTTCTTCAACAATTTAAAGAACTTAAGCCTGTGCTTGTGGTGGGAGCTGGATTAAGTGCTGCAGATGCTGTGACCATATGCCGATCGTCTGATGTCGATGTCATACACGTGTATCGGAGTAAAAGTGTAGGATTGGATAAATCGTTGCCGGAGAGTGTATATCCTGAGTATCATGAGGTAAATGAATGTTTATAAATTAAAATACATTCAAGATAGATAGTTTTTCAAAAATATTTGATTTCAAAAATTGGCAGTTGATAAATTTATATTGTAATTAAATATTTAAATCCCCAACTGATAAAAGTCCCTTACCCAAATCAGAGTTTTAAATAGCCAATATCAAAAGAATAGGAATCATGAATAAGACGGAGCACCTACTAAAAAATGTGTGAACACCGGGACTCGCGTGGAAGATGTGTAAACATTCGTTTTCACCTGAAGGTAAGGGATCGGGTCATTACCACGTATGGCAAAAATAAGGAATCTGTAATACAAGCGCTAAAACAAAATCGTTGCACGACACAAATTATAATTAAAACCCATTAAAAAATACCTTCCGAGAAAACTTTATGACGTCACAAAGTTTTTCCTGGATTCAAAGTTAAAGTGTCAAAAAGTAACTTTGAGTACATTTTTCCAACTCATCTCTTTGATACTGAGTTGAAATGGTTAATCCGTCAAAAGCAGCTGAAATCAGATGTTTTCATTTTGAGTTATCTTTTGTTTGCTTCTCGATCGTTCGGTTTGGAATTGATCTCATTTTTGTAATATGTAATATTATCCCCCAGATCTGATCCGGATTAGATTATCATAATAAAACAAACAGGATCCCAATGCGACAAGAGTGTTTTATACCTATCCGATCCCCGTTTATCCTTTTGTTTCTGTATTTTCTCCCTATCTTCAACACAAAAAGCCATTCCAAATTTGGAAATTTTGTCTAGGTTTTGCGACATTTTTTTATCTGATTTGATCGATTTGTAGTAAAGAAATTTGTGCAAGTAATAGGTCTGTTTCTTTACTCGCCCGCGGGATCCCAAAGTATCCCAAACCTACCCAAAATGTGTTTCTTTACTTTTTTCTTGCACGAAAATGCCAGAGCTTTTGACTTTTTGTCATTTCGCCTCCAGCAAGAATCTACCCGAACATATTAGCTACTGCACTTTCTTGCTTGTTAAACAAGCAAACAGCTGATCAACAATTTGAAATTAAATTTTTGAAGTACTGTACATAAAATGGTTTAATTTAATTAAATTAAAAGAAAATGACCCAATAGAGACTAATATAATAATAAATGTTTCTCCCGGTTATTTTAATAGAGCCCTAAATGATAAATGCATGTTAATAAAATTGAAATTGCATAATTTTGTATACGTTGAGCATACAAACAATGAAGGCTAATGGATAATTTACCCCGAAACAAACCAGAAACATCCCAAATGCGTTTCTTTACTTTTCATTTCTGGTTAAACATTACAATAACAACATCAAAAAGTTCAAGCCCAAACTTTTTCCCGAACCTTTTCCCAAACTTTATCCCAGAAGTAAAGAAACAGACCTAATGAATGATAGAAAAAAAATGGAAATATTTTTGCTTAAATATTCAATTTTTTGTTGTAATGAAGTTAAATGAAATTTAATTTGAAAAATGTATGCATTTTCGAAGTGCTGATAAAAGTTCTTTTCAATAATGAAATCACAATTTCTTCTTGAATTTTAATTCCAAATTTATTTCGACTTTTTTTCATCCAATTTGACAGATCAGCCATATTTTTAGCTTTTGTTGTTCCTAAATGAAAAGTAACTCAAAGTAACTTTTTTAAATATGACATATAACAACACAGCCAACTAGAGAAACAGAAAAGAATGCGCCACTTGGCAAATCATGTTATGACATTTCAAATCAAGAAATTGCAAATAACACTTAATATCACAAACCAAAATTGCCACCCGCGATTGATTTTGATTAACATCAAAAGCAGCATATGGATACAAAATAATGAAATAAAAAATTAAATTTCTAGAAAAAAAGCAACAAAATCTTTACCTGGCAAAATGTATGTCAAATATCTCTGTCAGGATATGATTGCATCTTGACATCCAATCAAGATATGAAACGGAGTGACTCCATTAGATATTTAATGTCAAGACGAACATTCTGAGAGAAATTATCTACTGTGGAGTCGGGGTGTAAGCAAATACCAAAACCATTGGGTATAAAATGAAAACTACCTTACCTATTCAAGTTTACAGAGTTCTACCTACCTACAACGAACAAAATGGTTCCAAACGGAACCGTGAGCCCATATCCGTTACAGCCGATTTTCAATTTTACCCATACCGAGCGCTAAGATGTTTACACATCAAAAACTATTATTTTTGGAAAATGCGCTTCATTTGGTATGACTAAAATGCTTCACCACTTGAAAGAACTCCTCAGCTCCCTATGTGGAGCACCTGCTCTAAGGACCTGTTTCTCTTTATTCATACCACTCAATGTCAGTTTTTCAGAATCTACTTCATTAACAATAGACACAACTTTAAAAAGACTATAGAAGTATAGACCCTCATTTATGTTTGATACGAACAACCAGAATGCGAAATCTTAGATATTTGATGTTTTCTTGAATTGAATCTTAGATACTTAATGAAAATTCACATAAATTATGATTTAGATTTATAATTCGGACATACTAGGCTCAATATTAAAAAAAAAAACTTATTTTCTTTTCCAGGTACACAGAATGATGAAAGATCCAAGCCAAACATACAATTGCTACACGCCTGTTCCTGAACACACCATTTCGAAACTGGCAACAGATGCCTTTGGTTGTCATCTTGTAACAGTGAAAAATCTAAAAACCTCCGAAACAACGACTTATGAAGTTTCCTATTGTGCCATTTTAATTGGAGCTAGACCAAATCTGCGTTTCATCTCGGGCATAACCAAACACCCAGCCAGAAAAATAATCCCCCCTAAGTGCTCTTATCCACATGCAGAACAGTACCAAAATCAGATGACTCGAAAACTAACTTGGTTGAAAAATATATGCGAGAAGTGCAAACACTTTAACATTTGTGACTGGAACCGGAAGCTTTCACCAATTGAATATTGTCAACGAATGTATGGTCATTCCTCTAACAAAATATGTGAGTGTAATAAGACGAGCAGTAACGAAGATGCATTAAACTTATGTCATCTCGATGACTCGGGAATTGGCCTTGGTTTAGAACCAACAAAACCAATCGACAGCAAGACCAATCAAATTGACGTGGATAAATATACGAATGAAGTACAAAAAATGCCCAAGGGACTTTTTGCAATGGGACCACTCGTCGGTGATAATTTTGTACGATTCATACCAGGAGGTGCGTTGGCCATAACATCAACCCTTCACCAAGAGAACGATTGAAACCGGGTTTCGGTTATTATGAAAACATTTGTGTGAGTTTCTCAGGCACAAGGTTGCTATAACTGTTGAAACTTTTCTTTTTCTATATGAAAGCGGTTCTTTTCTTTAATTTAAAAAAAATAGGCACAAATGTTATAGAGATGCAAGCTGTTATAACATGCATATAATTTTCATTAAATTTAAAGAGTCATCGGCGAAGAAATGATATTTGAATTTGGAACCATTTAATTCTACAACAGTTGAGAGAGTAATTATTGATGTGACTTTAATGAAACTACAGAATTGTTATTAGAACCTGCATTAAAGTTTGAATAATTTCTATTTGTTATTTTTTTATATAAAAAGAAATTACTTAAGTTTTTAAACTGTTTGTTTTGTTTAATTAATTAAATGTTGTTGTACGCAAATTTTTATATTTGTTCAATTGTGAATTATTAAATATGAAACAATATATACGTGTCTATGAAAAAGGGCAATAAGATTTTTATTGGATCTGCAGAAAAAAACCGAAAGGAAAACTCATGTACCTATAAACCCTTATTTGGGATTGAAACAACAGCAACTTAAGTGTGTTCCACCAAGTTTATAGGCTGGACTTATAGCTATTTCACGACTCCAAACTTGATCGAAAGACTCCTTTAATCTAGTTGATTAACCTTTTGCCCTCAACAGGGAGCGAACCGAGTATCAAGTTTATATAAGGTCGATGCCCTAAACTCGCGTAATCGAAGCTGATAGCCTTTTTACACCGAATCAAAATCTAGAAGCAAAAGTCCAAAATCTCATCAAAATCAACTAGATTTCTCATACATTTTCAGATTTCGTTATTTAGTAGATTACCAAAAACTCTTCTCAAAGTCTCCTTGGCCCATTTACAATAACACTTTTTTACTCCTTTTTTCTTTCCCGTATTTTGTATCCTCTCATTCATATTTTCATACAATTTTTAGTTTTGAGAGGTGGTCAAACTTTTTTGAAAATAAATATTTCAACATTTTTGAGCTGAAAAATTAATCTAAACAAATTAAAAAAAAAATGTGTAACTAGTAATTAATTTGACTATCTTTCAACGGAATTTCAAAAAATATTCAAAATATTTAAAAAAACATCATTTGAGGAAACTCATACTTGTTAAAACTTTTTCAAAAAAAAAAAAAAATGTAACCACATAGACATTTTTTGTTTCTGACAAAGTCTTACGGCCCGCTATACCAGTTACAAGGTTATAGGTGTGTTTAATGAATCTGTTCCGAACAGAAAATTACAGAAAATATCAGAAAAGTACAGGATTGTGTGTTCCATGAGTAAAAACCTTGCCCCAAACTGTTCTACATTCTGTCACTTTGTGTTCCATGACGTTTTGCAGAACAGTAAAGAACAATATTTCCTGCACCTACTTTTGAGGTGGAGCAAGTTAGTGAGAAATGTCAAAGCACCAGCTGGTTTGTTTGTTTGGGATAATAATAAGCTAAAATTTATCAAAGAAGTACTTTTTTATATTATACTTAAAATGAAGAAAAAGACTATACAAAAGTCTGAATTGATACTAAATTTGAATTGAAAAAGAATGCAAACAAATAACAATTGAAACATTTTTAAATTTGAAATTGGACAGCTGAAAGCCAACGGTTAATCTCGTCAATACAAAGCTGCACTTTTCTGTTCTTTCTTGTTCTGACAGTTTTCACACACTTGTGCTGTTCTGCTCTGTTCTGATCCAGTTTTTCTTCATTAAACACAGCTTATCCAATATTTACAGGACAATCTATATAAAACAATTGGTTCTTTTTGTTCTTCATGATCAATCCGAACTTTATTTGCTTTAAAACTGTTCTTTTGATATTACAACAAACTTAGTGATCCGAACATAATTAACTGATTGCATTAGATAAATCATTGTTTTGTAATACTTTATCAAATTAATTTTCTTCCACTATAGCATACTCCAATAAATTGGAACAGATTTAAAGCTTTTAGTCTAAGAGCCGACAGCAAATTTTGGGAGTGGATGTATAATCGAAATTGTGACATCGAATACCAAAGTCCGACAGGTTTGTTTCTCAGCTTTTGGGAGGGATGGGGGTTAAAAAGAACCAAGTCTCCTTTTTTATTGTCAGGGTTAATTTATTAAAAATTGTGTATGATGCTGTGCCATTTTCCTAGGCATTAACACCTCAATTTTGACGGTCCGATTAACAAAACTAAAGATATAACCATTTTATGAGAATATTATCATCCCTTTTTGGAGATTTTAAACAAAACAAAAATCAACAAAATAAAGTCGCCAAAGAATAATGAATTTTATTGCCTAAACAAACTTTTTTTTATCCACCAAAATATAAGAAGCTTGAGGGAAAATTTCCTGTCTCTATTATCTCATTTAGATTCTTTTGAGTGCATGCCTGATTTCATTGTGGTCTCTGAAATTTGGATTTACGATTTTGAGAAAAACGAGTGTTTTATACCTGGGTTTAATTTGTATGCAAATACAAATGAACACTATGCATCGGGTGGTGTCGGTTGTTTTATAAAGTCAAATTATAATGTGTCTGATGTGTCTAAAGTTGAGATTCGCAGCGCCGATATATTAAAATTGTCTTTTAAAATAGGGACTGAGGTTTTTGTCTTGTTATGTGTATACAGACTCCATTCATATAATATTTCGGTATTTGTGGAAGAATTTTCGGCAATTTTGGATAGTATTAAATCTGGAATTTTGATAGTATTAGGGGATTTCAATATTGACTTGTTTGAAATTAGTGAAAATGTGTCCATTAACCTCGATCTATTGGCTTCAATAGGCTAGTCTCTTTTATTAATGACTAGCTGGCCCGCCCCGGCTTCGCACGGGTAGACAAAATCTATGTAGCTGTCTACAAAATGAACATAAGAAAATATCAATAAATATTATTTTAGGTAAAATCTCTTTTTAATCTTAGCTCTGTTTATTAGTCTCTTCAAAACCTGATTTTTCAATCATCAATTTAAGTGTCAAAGGAATAAACAGGACAAATTTCTGCTCCATATCGGCGACTCAAATGTTAAACTCACTTACTAACAAAATGCACTATTGAAGGAAATTTGAAACATGCATATCTACGTTTTGAAGCTGAAAAGTCATATTCTGCAAATTTTGAAAAAAAAAATCATTTCATTCATTCATTTTACCTTTGGACCGGCGATATGAGGTATAAATAATATTTGATTGTTTAAATTATCAATTATTTACGTTAGGTACATAGCTAAAACATTATTGAAACATTTTTGATGTGCTATATTTTTTTATTTTTAAATCTTTTAAAACGTTTGATTTACCATTACTGTCGATGATATTGTGGATAACCATTATTACCAGTAATTATTTCTGCAATCTTTGTGCATTGCTTATAAGATATGCATGGTGAGGTGATGTTAAGCGAAATATGTATATGGTCGTCCTTTCAAATCGACTTTTCAACGTTTGGTGGCCAAATTCAAGTCGATCGGCTCAGAGAATAATCTCACGACACCCGCATGTCAATAAATACAGAATCTACCGAAAACAACGCATTGGTCCTAAAAGTGCATGTGCAGGAGAACCCGAAGCAATCAATTCCGACAACTCATTTAACAGAGACTTCCAACAATTGAAGAAAAACTTTTGCTTTTGGCCCGAATTAACCGATGAGTATGTGAATGACAGACGATGCAATATTCCTAACAGGACAGCACTATGGGTCACACAGCATAAAGCTGATTGGATTAAAGACATTTTGGTAGAACGATTTGATGGTAGAGTTATAGGCTACGTTTCCACCAAAAACTGAACTGACAATTAAAAAGAAATCAAATCTTCTTTAAATATCGAAGATTTACCATACAAATTTATTTCTTAAATCTAGAAGATTAGAAATAAATCTTGTTAAATCTTCCTATGACAAAAAGTTTTAAGAATCAAAAACGAACCTTTTTTATATAGCGCTGAGGGATTCATTGGATTCAGTTCGTCTTTGTTTGCCACAAAAGAAACATTCTATCTCACTTCCACTTCATAAAAAAAAAATGAAAAACCTTTCGCATTTTAAAAAGTGCTGTTAAAATAAATTTTTATGTACCGTACAAATACAATTATTTAATCTGAACCGAAATAAACCTTAATGGAATTATATAGCACTATCTCTCACGGAGGTAAGTGAATTGGCCACCAAGGTCGTGCTATTTTACTGGTATCACGGACCAGCGTAACCCAAACCATCGCTCAAATTCAGCCAGATCCCAGATCTATGCACTTAATCCATTGTAAATTGGATCTCTCTGTTCCGTTCCATCGGGCGGGGTTCCATTAAATGGCAATAATATGTGTATGGGCCTTTCAAACAGAAAAAAGAATTTCGTTCATACCTTACGCACAGCTTGTTTTATTCCAATTTAATTTGGACCCGTCCTTATGGAAAACCCTTCATTAGTACTTGTCCTTAACTCCATCAAAAATGGTTTTTGAAGGCCAGGCGATCATTTCCGATAGGTAGTCAATGTATTTTCTTCATATATCTCATTTGCACTGGATATTGCATTCTTGCAGCTTGGAAACCATTCATACACATAATGTACATACGTTGGTTGTATGATGATGACAATGACAATGATTATTTGTTTAAATCTTGACAATCACTATTCAAGCAATCATATAGGTATTTTCGGAAATAAAATATGTACATGGCCTGTTTTCTAAATAAACTTCATTTTTTCACATACAAAACATTACTTTTTGTTTTTTAAGATAAAAGTGCAGCGGCAATGATTGAAAATTTCTAAAATTACTTTTTAAACATTGCCAGTCATTTTTTAGATATTACCAGGAAATTTGAGCTCAATCTATGGTGTAGATCTCGAGTCTATAGGTCATACACAGACAAACATTCATTTTTATATATATAGATGTTACCAGAACAAGTTCAGGAAAATGTATAGACTTTTTTATATTTTTAGACTTAAAATGAAGAAAAAGACTATACAAAAGTCTGAATTGATACTAAATTTGAATTGAAAATGAATGCAAACAAATAACAATTGAAACATTTTTAAATTTGAAATTGGACAGCTGAAAGCCAACGGTTAATCTCGTCAATACAAAGCTGCACTTTTCTGTTCTTTCTTGTTCTGACAGTTTTCACACACTTGTGCTGTTCTGCTCTGTTCTGATCCAGTTTTTCTTCATTAAACACAGCTTATCCAATATTTACAGGACAATCTATATAAAACAATTGGTTCTTTTTGTTCTTCATGATCAATCCGAACTTTATTTGCTTTAAAACTGTTCTTTTGATATTACAACAAACTTAGTGATCCGAACATAATTAACTGATTGCATTAGATAAATCATTGTTTTGTAATACTTTATCAAATTAATTTTCTTCCACTATAGCATACTCCAATAAATTGGAACAGATTTAAAGCTTTTAGTCTAAGAGCCGACAGCAAATTTTGGGAGTGGATGTATAATCGAAATTGTGACATCGAATACCAAAGTCCGACAGGTTTGTTTCTCAGCTTTTGGGAGGGATGGGGGTTAAAAAGAACCAAGTCTCCTTTTTTATTGTCAGGGTTAATTTATTAAAAATTGTGTATGATGCTGTGCCATTTTCCTAGGCATTAACACCTCAATTTTGACGGTCCGATTAACAAAACTAAAGATATAACCATTTTATGTGAATAGTATCATCCCTTTTTTGGAGATTTTAAACAAAACAAAAATCAACAAAATAAAGTCGCCAAAGAATAATGAATATAATGAATTTTACTGCCTAAACAAACTTTTTTTTATCCACCAAAATATAAGAAGCTTGAGGGAAAATTTCCTGTCTCTATTATCTCATTTAGATTCTTTTGAGTGCAAGCCTGATTTCATTGTGGTCTCTGAAATTTGGATTTACGATTTTGAGAAAAACGAGTGTTTTATACCTGGGTTTAATTTGTATGCAAATACAAATGAACACTATGCATCGGGTGGTGTCGGTTGTTTTATAAAGTCAAATTATAATGTGTCTGATGTGTCTAAAGTTGAGATTCGCAGCGCCGATATATTAAAATTGTCTTTTAAAATAGGGACTGAGGTTTTTGTCTTGTTATGTGTATACAGACTCCATTCATATAATATTTCGGTATTTGTGGAAGAATTTTCGGCAATTTTGGATAGTATTAAATCTGGAATTTTGATAGTATTAGGGGATTTCAATATTGACTTGTTTGAAATTAGTGAAAATGTGTCCATTAACCTCGATCTATTGGCTTCAATAGGCTAGTCTCTTTTATTAATGATGTTACCAGAACAAGTTCAGGAAAATGTATAGATCATATATTTGGCAGTTTTTCTTCATCTTCTCTTAGTTCCTTTTAAAAGTGTGTATTTGATATGAATATCACTGACCATTGTATGATAGGCTTGTTGGTTGATAATATAACAAGTAGAAGTAATGTCTTAAATAATTCGAATTCTACTGACGTGATACGAAAAATTGATTTTCGAAAGCTTAAATCTGATCTGGTTTTTGAGCATTGGGAAGAAGTATATACCGAAATTGATGTTTCTAAATCTTTTGATGTTATTATCAAGTCACTAAGCGACCATATATCTAATTGTTCTTTCACTTATAATCCTAAAAAAACGAAAAAACGGCTCAAACCTTGGATGACTTCCTACTTACTTAACAAAGTTAAGAAAAAAAAAAATAAGTTCAGATTGAAATGTCGGAGAAATCCAGGTAACTATTGCTTAAACAAGAAATATAAAATAATGTGTCGTGAATTAAAAAGTGAAATTCCTGTTTGTCGAGAAAGCTACTATAGTAACATCCTTAATTCAGTTAGAGGCAATATAAGAGGTGAATGGCAGTTAGTCAACAGTATTATCCAAAAAACACCAGCTGTGAAAAGGCCCTTGGTAGTTTCCAATATTGATTCTTTGATTTCCAATAAACTGGAAATTGCTAATGGTTTTAATGATTACTTCACTACCATTACTGTGAATACACTACCGACTTCATCTCTTTCACTATGTAACATTTGTAGTCCAATAAGCAATGCACTTGAGCCCTCACAGGGAAATAGCTTTGCATTCGAGCCGATTACTGGATTAGAGCTCCTAAAAATAATAGGGTCATTGAAGAATTCTTCAGGCTTTGATAATTTTTCAAATTCAGTCCTTAAAAATATTGCTTGGTTTCGAAGTCACTTCGATTCCGCAAATTAAGCCCGATGATGGTTCATTGAAACCGAAACGCGTCGCTAATTATATTAAAAATCTATGTTGTGATACAATTAAGTTTAATAAATTAAAATAGTTTTTTTAATCATTTTATTTTGTATTGATTAACATATTCATATAAATACACAACATGGAGACCATACCACAAAGAAACTGTTCAGTATGGTTTCCAGAAAGGTAAATCTACAGAAGATGCACAATTTTGCTACCAAATCTTTGTCAACCTGGATAAAAAAATCTACGGCAGGGCTTTTTGTAGATATAACTAAGGCTTTTGACATGGTTGATCATGATATATTGCTGGCCAAAATTGAAAAAGCTGGTTATCGGGGTTTTATTTGGAACTGGTTTGGATCCTACTTAAAAAATAGATTTCAAAGAGTAAAATTTGATAACATAAGGAGCGAAGGTAAAGTTCTTAACATTGGAGTACCTCAGGGTTCTGTTTTGGGACCAATACTGTTCCTGATCTTCATTAACTCTTTGTTTAATTTGAGAAGGGATCACTAACAGCGTTTGCCGATGATGTAGGTTTTGCTTATGGGTCAGATAGTCCTTTGAATCTCATATCGGATATAAATTTTGATCTTCATTTGTTAAGATCCTGGTTTGCTCAACAGAAATTGATCATTAGTTCCAAAACTAAACTAATGTTTTTCAGTTTGGTGGGTCATAATAATTTTGAAGCCGAGGTCATCTTTCATGCAACTGATTGCCAAAGATTTAAATTAAATAGTTGCTCTTGCAATAACAGTTTGTCCTTCGGTACTTTTAACGATGCAATAAGCTGTAGCGATAAATGTTTTCTGATTGAACATGTAAATGTATTTAAATATTTTGGACTGTTAATTGATTCCAAGATGAGTTTCAAAAATCATTCGGATAATTTGAGAAATTATTTGCACCCTCAGAAATTTTTATTTCTTACGCAAAATTTGCTCACCTAAACTGCTGTTAGAAATCTATTATGGAATTTTTCATTCTAGATTACAATATGAGATTGCTTGTTGGGTTGGTATCTATATAAATACTGTTCAGTCCCTCATGTCCATTCAAAAACATATCTTGAAGCTTATTGGTAAAAAACCACGTCTATTTCCGAGTTTTCTATTGTTCAGGGACTTGAAAATTCTTCCACTCCGCCACTTATACTGCTATAAAGTCTTAAACATATTTTTTATGAGGTCAGGGAATCTCAATTTCAGACAAATTGACAATTATGGTTTGCGCAGTAATTCCCTAAACTTAGTATCTATACCTGTATATCGTACAACTGCGTTTCGTAACTTCTATGATATTATCTCATGTCGTTTTTTCAATCAACTTCCACCTGCAATCAGAGAACTTTCAAATCAACATGTGTTTTCTATACAAGTGAACAGCTGGATTTTTTCTTATGAAAGCATTGAATTTCTCTTTAATGTTATTCTTTGATATTTTGGTGTTTTGTTTAGCTGCTTTTGTTGTTAACATTGTTTAATTTAATTGATCTCAATTATTGTTTATTTTATAAAGTTAACTTTGAAGGGTCACCTCACCCATTTGTTTTTCATTTTTGTAATTGTATTATTTGAAAAGGCCTTAAAGTGGCATTACCTCTATTTTTAAAAAATATTAATGTCACTATTATTTCTTGTTAAAATGTATCTTATTAAATAATTATTGTAATATGATGTAGTAAATTTTTTTGAAATAACAAAATAAATTTGAATTGAAAAAAAGGCCGATAAGGTTTGCTTAAACAGCTAAAATGATTGGATAATCGATATAAAAGTCTTTAGACTTAAGGAAAAATGACAGATCATCACTTCCTATTTTTAAAAAGTAAATTAAAATTAAAAAGTGTTTATGAGCCTAACATATACATAAATGGGAAAGCAAACTGGTTTTAACCTCCCGCCCCTACCTAAGGATGAGAAACAAACCTGCCAGACTGTATACAATCAGTGATGGGCACGTTTTTCTTACCTTCCCGGTAGGTATTTACTAATGGGTAAATACCGGGTGTATACCCAAAAAGGGTAAAAACGTATCGTATGACGGGTATATACATACAATAATTATAAAGTTGTTTTTAAGTTTCATCTTATTAATGATAGTCCAGTCAAAATAGACATTTGACCTAGCCAAAACTCCGATAAGGCTGAAAATTGGTATAGACCTTCCTTTTGATATAAAAAATCAGTTGCGAAAAGTCCTTGTCAATCCCACACGAGCATAAAAATTTATTGAAGGTCAAGTAACGAAAAAAATGGTTTTTCACCTATAACTTTCAAACGGTAAATGCTATTGAAAAGTAGTATGAGTAAATTTTATAGATCAGGCAATTTTCTACAAAAAATATTAACACACATTTTTTCGTAAGACAGATGGTTTAGGAAATAGAGCTGTTTTAAAAATGGTAAATTGACGAAAATATCGGTTTCGGGTATATCTCCTTAATGGTAAATAATTTTGGAAAGTGTTTCAAGTAACGTTTGAAGACCATTTGACACTTTACAAGAAAATATTAAGAAAAAAATCCAAGAATGTACCGTTAAAAAGATATAATTATTTTAAGAATTTGGTCAAAAGCCAAAAATAACGGTTTTCTGATTATTACTCGTAAATGACAAAGTTGTTCAAAATTAATGTATGCCCTATTTGTAGACGTTAAAATATTCTGCTTAAAAGATTGTTACACTTTTTCCTTACGACTGGTCGGTTACAAGATATTGCGATTTCAAAATGGCCAAATGTCGAAAATATAGAATTTTCACGTATAACTCTTAAACGGTAAAGGCTATCATAAAGTACTTTATGCAGAGTTTGTACATAATGTGGTGTTCTACAAGAAAATTTTTTTTTCTAAAATGTATTAATCAATAGATATAGTTATTTTAAGAATTTGGTCAAAATTAAAAAATAATGGTTTTTTAATTTTTACTTTTAAATGGCTGTCATTCAAAAAAATCTTAGATTGAGTTTGTAAAGATTGAAATGTACGACCTAATAAAAAGTAAAATTTTGTCTCATACGAGTGATTGGTCAAAAAATATTGCGATTTAAAAAGGGTTTGGGTAGGATTAATTTAGTATGAAATGAAAAATAATCATTTTCTGCATGATATGGTGTATATCATGCAGAAAATGATTATTTTTCATTTTTTAAAATTCAATACCTTGTGCATTATTGCTTGGGTAGGATTAATTTTGTAGGGAATTTTATAGCCTTCAAACTGAGCACATATTGATTGTAGACAACTTCGTTTCGAGTAAAAGGGAAAAAATCAGTGTTATTAACTTTTTATAAAAACTTAAAATAATTATATCGTTTAAATTGTAAGTTTTAGAAAAAAAAATTTTTTGTTTCTTGTAGAGTATCACATTATCTACAAACTTAGCTCGAATTACTTTTTGATAACATTCACCGTTTAGGAGTTGTAGATGAAAATCCTATATTTTCGACATTTGGCCATTTTGAAATCGCAATATCTTGTAACCGACCAGTCGTAAGGAAAAAGTGTAACAATCTTTTAAGCAGAATATTTTAACATCTACAAATAGGGCATACATTAGTTTTGAACAACTTTGTCATTTACGAGTAATAATCAGAAAACCGTTATTTTTGGCTTTTGACCAAATTCTTAAAATAATTATATCTTTTTAACGGTACATTTTTGGATTTTGTTCTTAATATTTTCTTGTAAAGTGTCAAATGGTCTACAAACGTTAGGTACTTGAAACACTTTCCAAAATTATTTACCGTTAAGGAGATATACCCGAAAAACCGATATTTTCGTCAATTTACCATTTTTAAAACAGCTCTATTTCTTAAACCATCTGTCTTACGAAAAAATGTGTGTTAATATTTTTTGTAGAAAATTGCCTGATCTATAAAATTTACTCATACTACTTTTCAATAGCATGTACCGTTTGAAATTTATAGGTGAAAAACCACTTTTTTCGACACTTGACCTTCAATAACTTTTTATGCTCGTGTGGGATTGACAAGGACTTTTCGCAACTGATTTGTTATATCAAAAGGAAGGTCTATACCAATTTCCAGCCTTATCGGAATTTTGGCTAGGTTTGCACATTTGTATGTCTATTTTGACTGGACTATGAGTGAACAGAAAAATTTTAAATTTTAAGATCTGCAAGAGCTTATGGATTTTGATGTTGAGTGTGAGTTTTGGATTTTTAAAATACAATTAACCGGAGATAATGGAATCTGAAATTTTTTTGAAATGCTTGTTTGGTGGTTTTTTGAGATTATATTTTTAATGGGTGAGTGTCAGGTGTTGATAAATGTCATATCTGATAAGTATTTTTGATTTTAATCAAAATTAAGTATATAACTTCCCCAGGTGCCGTCAAGTGGAAATTATTAGAATTTTGAAAATCTTAAATCGCACAGTTTTTGCCTCACTCCTCTTTTTAAATTATATTGTACCATGTTTAATCATCAATCCAACAACAGAGGTGCCAGAATTAGTTTAAAAGATTTTTTTACAAATAAGATGGATTTTAATAAAAAAAAGATTGAAATGACTTTTTTAAAAAATCATAGCTCCGTTCTACTTATCGCATTTTCAAGGTTAAGTTCTTTAAATAAAGCCAAGATAGAATGCTACATTGTGTAAAAAAATCTATTCGATTTGTGAAACAAAATTATAAACTTTTGCATTAAAAAATATAAATACCCTTATATTTCCCCATTTCGGTAAATACCGGGTATAAACCCAGGGTATATATATTTTTTTTTTTGGAATAAAACGTAATCTCTCAAATATCTAATTTTTTTTATTAAAATGAAAACACCATCTCAAAATAATGGTGTTTTCATTTTAATAAAAAATTTAGACCAGGGTATATACCCTCAAATGGTATATGCCGGGTAGTTACCCATCACTGTATACAATACATGTAGGTACCTATAAACCCTCATACTCAGATTTTGATTTATGTACATCCACTCGCAAAACTTGCAGTTGGCTCTTTTACTATTTTGTACATTTCGATGCATTTTTTTCCGTGGGTAGGTGCAAAACCAGCATCAGGCTCTATGAGGACCGAAAAACGCGTGCTCATAGAAGTGTGAGATTCTTACTACACTAAAACCACCTCCACTTCCCGATTGCAACTAAGTTGAAACTTATCTAGCAATTTATTTTTAATGAAGTTAAGTAACGTGTTGCAGGTAACTTTCCGGTGAAAGTTCCTGCTTATTCTGCGATTTTAAAGCGGTTTTCTGTTCACTGCACCAAGTCGGAAGGTTTTGTTCTTTGCAGATGGGCGCACTAAATTCAACTCGTCAAGAATGTTAATAATCGTTGGATTAGCGTGATCTTAAAGCCGATTTTTATGTTTTCGCGCGAAACTCTTTATTTCGTCTCGAACCGTTGGAATCCCGAGATCCCTGTGAAGATCTTCGTTTCTTATATACCATGGTGCATTTACAAATGACCTAAGCAATTTATTTTCAAACGTTTGTAAGTTATTTAAATTTGTATCGCAGGTACAACCCCAGAGTTGTATACCATAAGTCCAGACAGGTTTAAGTACCTGCCTGTATAAAATCAATAAGCTTAGAATATTTACCGAGTAGCCAGTTCATATCTCTTAATTTACTTTTTAATTCTTCGCATTTCTTTTTTACGTGCGGTTTCCTTTTTAATTTCGCGTCTAGAGTCATTCCCAGATATTTTGCCTCATTCGCAAATGGAACACGACCGGTATTTAGAAAGACGGGCAATCTATTTATTTTTTTATATGTAAAGTCCACGTGGACTGACTTTTGTTCATTGAGCGCTATTCGCCATGTTTTTGTCCACTCATTAACATTATTAAGAGCATTTTGTAATTTAAACGTAGCTTCGTTAATCGTTTTGCCTACTGCTAGTATTGCAGTATCATCAGCAAACGTTGCTACGATAGTGTCTTCTGTTTGAGGTATATCACGTGTAAATAGAAGGTACAGAACTTGACCAAACACTACCTTGTTGGTACCCCAGCCATTATTTCTTTGAAATTAGAATATTCATTTCCATGTCTTACACGAAAAAGTCTGTTTTCTAGTTATTCGTTAAAAATTTTATAAAGTCTCTGAGGCAGAACTTGTCGTAATTTGAATTTGAGGCCTTCGTGCCACACCTTGTCAAACGCTTGCGGCACATCCAAAAAGACCGTCGAACAAATTTTCTTATCTTCAAGGGCTCTCTCAATTACGTCAGTTATTCTATGCACTTGATCAATTGTTGAATGCTTGCTTCTAAATCCGAACTGATGTTCAGGTATTAATCGTTTCTCTTCTATTATAGGCTGCAGGCGCAGGAGTAGTATTCTTTCAAAAACTTTCGATATTATTGGAAGAAGCGAAATCGGTCTTTAAGAATTCTTTTCATGAGATGGTTTGCCAGGTTTCAAAACCATTATGACTTCCACAACTTTCCATTGGCTTGGAACATATTCTAGCCTTAGAGCGGCATTTATTATATATGTAAAGAAGGTTAATTAATCCTTTATGAGGAAGCATTTTTAATATTTCCGCTGTTATTAAGTCATACCCCGGAGCTTTATTAGACTTTAGCTTCTTTATCATATTAATATTTCCATTGAGTGCTTGCCCATCAGAAGGTTTAAATGTTTCTTCCAGGCAATCGGCGAATACAGCCGCTTTGTCACTTTTAGCCCATTCGTATTGGCTTTTCATAATCGGGGGCACTGGAAGCTTTGGGTTTTTCGTTGTTTTTATAGCTTTCCAAAGTGCGTTGTTGGTTCGATACATGAAAACACCGATTTAAGTTCGGAGCTAAGGATTGAAAAATATGGGATTGGATTTAATTTTGGAATTAAATCTGGATTTATGTTTTGATCTGGATTAAACTGACGCTCTCGACTCACTAATTACAAATAAACTCTTTTGATTCATCATTCTTTTAGTTCATAATACATTTTTACATAGTTTCATGGGGTACTACTTTTGTAACAGGTTTTAGGGTTATAATCTCACCACTACCCCAACCCCCTTAAAAAAATCCCTTCCACGACAGATATTTTTATGATTTATTTTGATTATTGATTTTCATGACAAATGAACCATTGATGTGAAGTTTCATCAACGGACAATATTATTTTCAATTGGTTTTCGGTAATATTTTTAACTTTATTCTGAAAAAAATATATTCATATGTACTTACATAAAAAGTGACAGTAACTTTTTTCACGGCTTGGGTTTTTTGTCATTTGATTCAGCATTAAAAACTACCTCCTATGCTAAGGTGACACTACAACCACCCCCTCTCCCATACAACAAATAAACCCCCTCCCATACGAAACATTTTTATAGACTCTTGATTCTTCATTCTCATTGTAAATGAAACGTTTTCAGCAAGTTTCATGATGACGAATCTTTTTATTTTATTTAAAAAAGGGCGCGGTAGTGCCTCGCCAAGTTCACGGTACTACACCCTTTTTACAGGAACAAACTCAGGCGATCTCCAACCCCCCTCTAACTTCGAAAAAATAAAGTCGGAAACTTCAAGTTCGCAGTATTTGCTGAGCTGATCAAACACTCACCAAATTTTAATAAGTAATCATATAATACCAAATTTTTGTCATAATTTGGAGTTGTTTTGATACTACTGGGGCCCTGCTATGTTAAATTATTCTACTTTCGAATCCATTCGAAAGATATTTTAAATGCTTATTATAAGTTGTAATGGATGAAAGTGGGATCAATTTTAGTGTTTCCGACTTTGTGCCATAGAATCTTCAATAAACGCTGTTCTATTTCCGTTTGTACAACTTGCTTAAGAGTTAGCAAGCTGATATTTTGCGAATTTGAAAGTTTTTATTGTAGAATTGGATCCATATATAACGGTAATTGGTAATGTAGCGAATACTCACTGTACTCATATTAGAGGTAATATCATTAACGTTTTAATTCAGTTGTACGCATCTATCAAAATCCAAAATCGGTAAAAAAGATGGATACAGGGTCCGTTTATTTGTCAAATGTCAATATTTGTTGCTATGCTTACGTGTTTTTTGAGGGGTAATTTTAAATTATTTCAATTTCGACAACCTGCGTGATATAGGTATTACTTTAGATTTGTGCACTGTGGCGAGTACTTACTTTTTAACGGTTCGAATTTCACGCTTTTAGGTTTTCATTGATTTGTCTTTTTTTTGTATTTTTATTAAAACTTGGCAAGGGTAAAAGGCAGTTATTGTTTTAATTGTTACCGTTCAATATGGTACGAAGACAGAATCTATGTTATATAAATGCAGATTTGTAAGTAACTTGCCGAGAATTTTTGGAGTATACCTACCTACTTAATAACATGTAGCAACCACAAGAGGTATGAGCGGCTGTCGTTTCACTTTTTCAGAAAGCGATACTTCGAGGAAAAAATAGCAGTACACAGTAGTACGGCAGTAAAATATATGCATATACAAACATAATTGTTGATGCATTTAATGTTGTTTAAATGCATTTATATTGTTCATCAAAAATTATCACATACGTGCCCATTAACTATTCTAAAGCTAAAGTGCACTTTCTTCTTTCCCTTCGTTAATAGACCAGCTTTGACCTGCTTAACTACTGCATAGGTACCTATAGGCTTCGATAATTTAACTGTCTAAAAGTAAATTTTCGTCATTTTGTTGTCAAATAAAATTCCATAAAGTTATTAAATAAATTGAAACCACTCCATTTTCCAGATGGTGGCTTTACTTACCCTGGAGACCACAGTAACTTGGTTTATAATGAGAAAACGTATAGCCTAACGCATAGTACAAAAAATATTGCTGATCGATTATAGCAATTTTAATAAATGTTTTGACTAAATTTCGTCACCTCAGTATTTAAGGCCCATTCGCTTTTACGCAGAGGAAAAAGTAGAACATAAGCTTTTAAGTAGAACATAAATCTTTAAGATTCGTATGAGCAAACGGGTCTAGTGATCTAAACAACAAAAACCTAGTTTCGAGAAAACGACGTTTTAAGTTTTAATACTATTAAATACGAATAAAAGAAAAACCTTCCGTACAATAACCATAAACTAAATAAATAAATAAATTGGGTGGCGCAACAGCTCGTGGAGAACCAGGGCCTAGTGACTTACAACCCTCAACCATTCCTGTGTGCGTGTTGTTGGCAGGAATGGAGGGGACCTACAGTTTTTTGCCGAGTCGGAACGGCTAAATGAGAAGCACTTTTTCATGACAAGTATACTCTTGGAGGATTTGTCAGTTCCTCGCAAGAAGCAGTACCTCGGATAAAACATTTCTGTTTTTAGGTGGCACGGCTGGGAATCGAACCCACACCTTCGGTATGACAGTCCAAATCGAAAACAAATTATTGCATTTTATGAGTCAATATTCAAAAAGAATTGTATGATATAGATCATTTATGCACTAACTCCGTTCCGTTCAATGCTCGAATTAAGACTAATTTATTTTAAATGCATCTTTCTTAATCTACACCCAAGCTGTGAGTATCACATCATGGGTGGGCAATTGCAACAACGGATTCTGAAATTTGTCTTTGCAAATAACTTCAATTGTACGTATAGGTCCTTTAACACATTTTTTGTTAAATGACCTATAATTTTGTTTGTGGGTCAATATTTCAAAATATTAATATTTCAGTCTCCTTCATTTTTGAACCGAAGTTCAAAAATTTTATTATAAGTTTGTTAATTGGATGGCTTGAAACAAACGGGTTCTAATATTCGCTCTAGAAAAAATAAAGTTAAAAAAAATATCATACCCGCTATCTCCATTTAAACACCCAAAATGTCATTCCCCTGACGTGTCCCCAGGCCTACTTACCACACTGTCTGCATTTTAGCAACGAAACTAAAAACGATACAAAAAATCTAATGATGCAGTCTTTTTAATAATATATGCATCCTAACTAAAAAATAGTTAAATGATTTTTAGTTGCTTTATTTTTTTAAATAGGAGCTATTAAATAAATTGATCATTTCTATCCCACCAATGGAAATTAAAAAAAAATATATATAGGCTCAAAATAGAAAACTGATTTTTTTGTTGTTTGACGGTACAGAATTGCTGTTTATGAAAATTGAAGTAAGGGTTTCAAAAAAACTTTGTTGTCTTTTTTATTTCAAGTTAAGGCAATGATTTTGTTTTTCGTCAAGCGAAATTGTCATTCCTCTAACGCTTGTTTTTTACTAAACCGTGTGGTATAAAAATTAAAAAGTTTTACTCGTCTGTGTCTTTTACAAGGGCCTACGTGAAAAATAATATAAAACATCTAATTTTCTAATAACCTCCATTTAATTCTCATAAAACACCCTTCGGAGTCATTCCCCTAACATCATTTTTTGTGTCATTCCCCTGACTTTCAAGTTTTCATTATAATGATTGATTGCGTTTTGGTAACTCTAGAAGAATCAATAATATAACATTTAAACATATTTACAGTATTTTTAGTAGTTTTCAATTTTTTCACATTTTCTCGGTCAAAATATCATAAAAAAATACGATTATTACTATAAAATGTATAGTCTCAAAAAATCCTTGAATCATGAAAGCAAGTTCGTGCAACATAGTCGTGGATGCTTTTTTTCATGTTAGTATTTGTTCTCCTTTTTCTTTACACTCCTGAAACCATTCTCAAAATTAAATATCCATCTAATCAACGGAGTAAATATAAATTTTTGTCATTCCCCTCATACAAGAAGTATCATTTCCCTGACTTAAAAACCGTTAGATTTGATCAAATGTTATGACTCTTTGTTTTAAAGTGGTTATTATAGAGTTATTAAGAGACATAATTGTTCGTATACCAAAATAGGTTCTTTTGAGCGAGGGTCCACTTTGGAGTGAAAAATATTAATGTTTTGAAATATTGACCCTTGTATAGAATTGAATAAGCTACAATTTTTACTTCTACGCTCGGCGTCCGCTAGGCATCCGCTCAGCGTCCGCTCGGCATCCACTCATCGTACGCTCGACCTCCGCTCAGCGTCTGCTCGGCCTCCGCTCAGCGTCCGCTCGACCCCTGCTCAGCGTCTGCTCGGCCTATGCTCGGCCTTCGCCCTTTGTCCGCTCGGCGTCCGACGCTTAAGGCTGTAAAAGAGGAAAATTCTCCGGGTGATTTTTGATCTGTCTGCGGATGGGAAATGGAGTAGGAGATACAACAACAAACTGTACATGCTGCACAGCGACACCAACCTAGCCACAAAAGTGAAAAGTCACCTAGAGCCTAGAGAAATCAGTCCTCCGGCCCGGAAAGTATTTGAAACAGACCCAGTGGGACGGTGCAGTAGAGGAGGACAGCGTAACAGGTGACGCAGGCTAGTGGAAGAGGACGTCAACCAACTTGGAGTGCAAAACTGGAGACCAACCAATCGATGGCTACCTTTCAGGATTTATAAAGCAGGGTATAAGGAAGGTGTATACCAAAATGCAGCTTTATAGGATTTTTTCTGTAATAGGTCTCAAATATTGACTAATTTTCGTGGGCTATACATTGTCTAATTTCGCAAGTAAAAAATTCGAAATTCTGGAATTTTTCGGATTTTCTTTTATGATCAGAAAAAAGGTTTTATGGACATTTTGATGCCATTTGGAACGAAATATTCCACACACGTCAAAATGGGTGCCGTGAAATAACGTTGAGCGGACGCCGAGTGGATGCCTAGCGGATGCCGAGTGGATGTCTAGCGGATGCCAAGTGGAAGCCTAGCGGATGCCAAGCAGATACCTGACGGACGCCAAGTGGATGCCTAGCGGACGCCGAACGGATGCCTAGTGGACGCCGAGTGGACGCCAAGCGGACGCTGAGCAGACGTCGAGCGGATGCCCAGCGGACGCAAGCAGATGTCTAGCGGACACTGAGCGGACGCCTAGTGGATGCCTAGCGCACCCCTAGCGGAAGGCTAGTGGACGCTGAGTGGACAATGAGCGGATGCCTAGCGGACGCAAGCAGATGCCTAGAGGACGCTGAGCGGATGCCGAGTGGATGCCTAGCAGATGCCAAGCGGATGCCAAGTGGATGCCTAGCTTACGCTGAATGGAGGCTGAGCGGACGCTGAGCAGACACAGAGCAGATGCTTAGTTTACGCCGAGCGGATGCTGATCAGACGCTGGGCGGACGCTGAGTGGAGCGGACGCCGAGAAGATGCCTTGCGGACGCCGAGCGGATGAGGGGACGCAGAGAAGATGCCTAGTCGACGCTGAACGGAGACGAAGTGCACGCCTAACGTATGCCGAGCGGATGCCAAGTGGACGAGAAGACGCAGAGCAGATGCCTAGCGGATGCTGAGCGGACGTTGAGCGGATGCCCAGCGGACTTCTAGTGGATGCTCAGTGGACGCTGAGTGGACGCCAAGCGGATGCCTAGCGGACGCCAAACGGATGCCCAGTGGAGGCCAAGTGGACGCTGAGTGGAACCCGATTGGACGCTGAGTGGACGCCAAGCGGATGCTGAGAGGACGCCGAGCGGACGCCGAGCGGACGCCGAGCGGACGCCGAGCGGACGCCGAGCGAACGCCAAGTGGTCCACTAAGCATGAGCGGATGCCTAGCGGACTTCTAGTGGATGCTGAGTGAACACCATGCGGATGCCTAGCGGACTCCAAACGGACGCCCAGCGGAGGCCAAGTGAATGCTGAGCGGACGCCGAGTGGAGCACGAGTGGATGCCTAGTGGACCCTGAGTGGAGGCTGAGCGGATACTTTGCGGGCATGCCGAGCAGACGCCGAGAGGATGCCGGGTGGACGCGCCGAGCGATGGCTGAGAGGAAAGAACGTGCAGAATATGTAAGGGTGAACAAAAGACATGGGAATATGTATGTATTATGTGCAGCTCTGGCGGAGATGAAGGAAAATCAATAGGGGAAGGGATGAGGGAATAATAATGGACGAAACGTGGAAGGGGGGAAGAGTGGATAAAGGAACTAGAGGCAGTGAGAAAAGATAAGGTGATAGAGAGGGGAGGAGAGGGAGCAGAGTAAGGAAATGGGAGCCTTGTAACCCTTAAGGGAGTCAAAACAAATCAATGTAATTTTTATTACGTTAATGATATTACCTTTAATATGTGTTCTGTGGTTTTTTGATTATTTAAGGGCGAGAAAATGAAACTCAAAATAGCTTTAGAAATTCCGTGTCGATAAAAATTTTCTCACAATAAGGCTGATTATGTTTAATAAGAAGTGAAGTGAATTTGTATTTTTATTTTATTAAATTTATTTCCGAAATTTAGTATGTATTTTGAAAACCAACAGAAAAGTGATTACTACCGAGAATACCCTTTAAAAAAAAACTCGCCTATTATATTACCGCTTGGTGGTGTGTAATTTGTTTTAAATCAGCTGATGGTAACTATAATCCGCACTTCTCTCTAGGAGGGTTTACATGAACCAACATGGTTGGACAACATTGCTTGATAGAAACGGAATAAGTTTTCAAAATATTTTGAAACCCTACAAAAAGTTGGAAAAGTTGGTTTTGCGTTTAAATGACCAAACATTGATGGTTGTCAAGCATTGTTTGACAACATGTTGTTCCATGTAAGCCCCCTCCTGATTTCCGGGGAATGATAATGCAAATATGGAAGCCCAGTGAGAGCTTTAACTTGAGACAGATGTATACAAGCCAACACAACCCGACTGAGAGGCAAACATCCTATCGTCCCTTTACTGAGCATTTTTGTTGTAGAGAGTATAGCCTAAAACAGACATGGAGCGCAAGAGAAGATGGATAGGATATATAACAGTTTTGTCACTAAATCCTATTTGTTTTATTTTCATGATCTGATCCACAACACAGCTATTTAATTTATATATTGTTAAGTAAAGAACATCAAATTCCTTAGATACTAACGTCATTTTTGGAGTTATTTTCTGCACTAGAACACCAGTATTGTTCCTTTTCATCACTATGACTTAATTGATAGTTAATATTTTTTCGAACCTTTGGCAAGTCAACCTCTTCACCTTTTCGGGAAAGGGTTTTGCTTGTTCGAAAACGTTTGATCGAACTTTTTGGATCATTTTCTGGAATTGAGTCTTCACTCACTACTTTTCGTTTTCTGTTATTTGGATCCAAAGTACTTTCATCTCCGTTTCGAACCTGAAAGCAGATAAGCAAACCGTCACACATCTCTTTCTTATTGATGAATGAAACTCACTACTTTCTTAAACATCCTTTTTTTTACAGGTTTTGAAAGAATTGGTGGAAACGACTCCATGTTTTGATAGATTCTAGTATAGTAACTCATTCCTTGCTTCTCAATGACACCCAATTTGTGTAAATTTTGCAGTGCTTCCCTAACTACACTCAGCAGATTAGGTATCGGTACATTATTTCTCATGGTAAATTTGATTGACTCACAAATATTTGAGAGATTTGGGTTTCCAAGTTTTTGATAATCAAGTTTATAAATAGCTTTGATGACATGACGATTCACCTTTTTTGGCACACCAAATGTATCCATTGAGAATTTATTTAAAATAAATTCCTAATACACATATTATGTATGTATGCACGAAAAATATGAATTAAGCTCTATGAAACATTTGTATCTGTTCATTTTAATTCAATGTGAAAAAATTTTTAACATTAAATAACTGACAACGGAAAAATATTTGTTCTGTTCTAGTGAATTAGAAACAAGTGTCTATAAAAACGAATTGTATGTGGTTTTACTTTCGACAAAAAAAATCGATTTTACTTTGAGTTTTCGGTCAGAGACCGACTTGACTTTTGCTTTCCTTTCAACCAAAAAAGCCGATTCTTTTTCGATCTGAGGTCGATTCTCTTAACTTCAGTGTTCTGCATGATTGCACTTGCACACACACCAAAATAAACTGACATTAATCTGAACACAGTGGCGTAGCTACCTAGGGGCAAACTGGGGTGGGTGCCCCAGGGCCGCGCAGTTTTGGGGGCCCCAGAGACTGACAGAATTTTTTTTTCAAGCGAAAATAAAAGTTCTTCTTATCCTTAAGAAACTTTTGGCTAAGTTTGTTTCGAATATTATGGGTCAGTTTCAAGACTTGTAGATAAAGTTTCGTATAGCCTATCCGGAACTTTTTGCCAGATAAATTTCAACCTTTGGCTTCAAATATCTCGGACAATGATATCCAACAGATAAAATTTTGGATAGCCTATCAGCCGGTCCAAGGCTGTTAAAGCTTTTATCTAGAAGATGCCCAAACTGCTATGAGTTTCCGTCCTAATTTTTTGAATTTCACTTAAAATCGATCCGTCGCGGTTCATACTGAATTTAAATCTTTTAAATCAGTCATATTTCAAATTAAAACGACAAGGATTTTCAGTTTTGACAACAAATTTTTTATTAACAGTATGTGTTTGATTTTTAATATTGTTCTCAAATGGCAGCCTCTATAATCTAAGAGCTACCAGCCACTTTGATACAACTTTGTGTATGCTTGATTTATGATACCAACTTTTGAAACTTTAGGCCCGTCTGGCAGGAACTTACGACCGTCCGTCTGGTCTGATATATTTTTTTTTTCATGTTCGAGAAAATGTCAGCTAACATATATATAAAAATCAGCTTTGTGCGGGTAGGTTTGCAATTTTTACAGTTTTTTTAACTTAAAAAAAAAATAAAAAAAAAGGGATATTTCTTATGATACCAACTTTTGAAACTTTAGGCCCGTCTGGCAGGAACTTTCGACCGTCCGTCCGGTCTGGTATATTTTTTTCATATGCAAGAAGATGTTAGCTAACATATATGTAAAAATCAGCTTTGTGCAGGTAGGTTTGCAATTTTGACAGTTTTTTTAACTTTAATAAAAAATAAAAAATAAGGATATTTCTTATGATACCAACTTTTGAAACTTTAGTCCCGTCTGAAGAAGAAGATGTTAGCAAACATATATGTAAAAATCAAATACAGGTAAGTTTGCAATTTTGACATTTTTTTTTAATTTAAGAAAAAATTAAAAAAGAATATTTCTGATAATACCAACTTTTAAAACTTAAGGTCCGTCTGGCAGGAACTTTCGACCGTCCGTCCGGTCTGGTATATTTTTTTTAATATACAAAAAGATATTAGCTAACATATATATAAAAATCAGCTTTGAACGGGTAGGTTTACAATTTTGACAGTTTTTTGAAATTTAAGAAAAAATCAAGAAAATATATTTCTTATAATACCAAATTTTAAAACCTTAGGCTCGTCTGGCAGGAGCTTTTGACCGTCCAACTCATCAAGTATGTGTTTTTTATATACAAGATGGCATAAGCTTTATATGCGAAAACTATAGGTAGGTTGGTGTTTCAGTTTTGTCAATTTTATAAAATTTTGAAACCTGGGTACACAGTAAAAGAACCATATCATAATTTGCTGACTTGATTTAATATGTATTAGGATTATACGCAGCTAACGTGTTATATTTAATACATTATTCACTGACTAATCAATGACATTTTTTAATACCAACTTTAAAAACACGTCTGGAAAGCTATTTTCGTCAACCAAAACTGGTCTGGCATCTTTTTTTTTCATGTACAAAAAGACATAAATTATTATAAATTCAAAAATCAGCATTCTTAAAGTAGATATGTTACATTTTGAAAAAAAAAAAAAAAAAAAAAAAAAATAGGTGGCAACCCTGCCAGACCGTGGTTTTCATACTTAACCAGTCCCAAATCAAACACACACAAAGTTGTAGCCTTGTGTCTAGTAGGTTAGTCAAAGTGGCTGGTAGCTGTCCGACTACTAGTAAAGATTTTGACTTGTGAATAAACTTCAGAAGTATATGTTGCCATTTGGTAAGAAGTTAAACTAGAAGAAATGGGAGTATTTTTTTTTATCCGATGGAAATCTTCAAAAGACACTCTATAAGAATCGGTACCGAGTAGTGTGGGATTTTTACCGCACCAAAACCACAGGTAAATCAGAACCAATCTATGAAAGATCGATAAATGATTTTTCTTACTTATGCTGGGGCTGTTAGTGAGACCAACCTTTCATTTTGACCTGACGGTTGAGCTTTAGTAAACAAATAGTCCATATTCTAATTTAGCTTTTAAGAAGTGTTGCCAAGGTGGCAACACTGCCAGAAGGACAAGAGAAGGGTTGCCACAGTCTCGAAATGTTGCTTATAAATCGAAAACCAAGGGTCGGACGATGACCCGAGAACTCCCGTTGGATTAAGCACCCTTAAAACCATAGGACCACATTATTGTCTTTCTCCCACCCCTCCCCTTGCACGAAGTGGGTGGAAAAAAGTAATTTTGGAAACAAAATTTGAAAAGCCAAGAAAAACTTGAAAATATTTTTATTAATAAAATTTAAAGATGGTGTCGACGCAGAATTTCACAATCTACTACATTACATCTAGAGTTGGTTGAAAACCTACTTTGGTTTTTTTAAAAATCCACTTTCAAAGTTCTGGGGAGGGGGGATATGAAAGATTAACAAACTTAAATATATATCTCGGTATAATATAAGCATATGACACATGTTTTAAGGGTATTTTTGAATGCCCAATCTTACTAAATTAGAATGAACTCGATACAACCACCTTAAAAAAAGTTATAACCTTTTTCATAAATGATGACTGAGTTTTTAGTGAAAACGTAAAATATTACCAAATTCCAACAGCATTGACACGAAACTTGGTCCACATATTTCATTTGTTATAAGCAACAAGAATCAAAGAAGTCTACAAAAATATTTGTAGCGAAAAGGTGTTTCTTTTCAGAAAAATTTGAACTACATACTACTGTAGTGATTAAGTGAAACAGTCTTTTTATTTCAATAAATAATAATTCACTTTATTATTTTTTAATACTACTTTTAAAATATAATTAGGTACAATAAGATTTTCTTTAGATTTTAATTCCGCGTGACCAACAACCAACCTTCGCTTTTCACAACTAACTTTCTTGTTCTAATCTGACACTTATGAAAAAGTAATGAGTAGGTACAGTTATAGATTATAATATTGATAATTTGGAAAAACGGAATTTTGTGGAACGTGAATTGAAGCGGGAAATTTGAATTTTGGAACTTTTAATATTTGGAGTGTAGATATGCTACATAGCTTCCCTCCGAGAAAAAAAATTAAATTTACTGGTAAGAAACCCAATGCTTCATAGTTTGTTTAAGCAAAATTTTACTGTATGTCATAGGCTGGTTTAAGGCGATCTATAGATATTGTTTGATTTTTTCCGTTTATGTCTAAAACAAAGTGTTTTCGACATCTTCTTGTTATTTTAAATGGACCTTCGTAAGGCTGTTCTAGACCTATTTTGACCCTATCAACTCTAACAAATGCAAAATCACAATTGAAAATGTCGTCGGGCACGTAAGTTCGTGTGTTACTTTTACTTCTAGGAGGCTTAAAAGTTACATGTCGCATTTTGTTTCGGAGATTTTGAACTAATGTTGTCGTATCCGCGGTATCATTCTCTTCTCTCTGCACAAAAAATTCTCCCGGCACTTTCAAAGCTTGTCCATATACAAGGTCGGCGGGTGACGCGTTTAAATCTTCTTTATATGATGTTCGAATACCAAGAAGAACGAAAGATATATCTTCGCTCCAATTTTTAGTGTTCGTGCGAGCTTTAAGCGAATCTTTTAATTGCCGGTGTATTCTTTCTATCATGCCGTTGCTTTGAGGATGGTAACTTATAGTACGTATCCTTTGACTACCTAATAACTTTGATAACTCCTCGAATAATCTTGATTCAAATTGAACACCTCGGTCCGTCGTTATTTCTAAAGGACAACCAAAACGAGAAACATATCCGTTAATGAAAGCTTTTGCTACCTTGGAGGCAGTACTGGATTTTAGTGGATATGCTTCTGGCCACCTAGTTAGACGATCTATAATGGTAAGTATGTACTGAAAACCATTTGACGGAGGCAGGGGTCCTACTAAATCCATATGGATGTGTTCGAACCTGCCTGAAGGTTCGTCAACTTTCCCAAGCGGAGATTTAATGTGTTTCACGACTTTTGACTTCTGGCATCCAAAACAACTCTTTGCCCAAAATCCAACATCTATATTAAGACCTGGCCAAAAGTATCTGGATGCACATAATTTTCTGCTGGCTCGAGTTCCAGGATGCGAAACATCATGTAGTTTATAAAACGTAGGTTTTCTTAGGTCCTTAGGTAAATATGGACGGTTTTGTTCTTTCGATGTTTCACACCAGACTTTAAGTTGAGTATTTGGAATAGGAACCTGTTCCATTTTCCATTTACTTTGACTGTCCTTTGAAAGTAATTCCTGAAGCTCTTCGTCCGTTTTTTGTTGATTTACAAGATCTTTTACATCTACGCCCGAAAGTGTAATACTGCAGCTTTCGTTATCGCTCGGTCGTGACAAAAAGTCAGCGACAACATTTGACTATGGACGGTTTTGTCCTTTCGATGTTTCACACCAGACTTTAAGTTGAGTATTTGGAATAGGAACCTGTTCCATTTTCCATTTACTTTGACTGTCCTTTGAAAGTAATTCCTGAAGCTCTTCGTCCGTTTTTTGTTGATTTACAAGATCTTTTACATCTACGCCCGAAAGTGTAATACTGCAGCTTTCGTTATCGCTCGGTCGTGACAAAAAGTCAGCGACAACATTTGACTTGCCTGATATATGGCGGATGTCATTTGTAAACTGCGCGATGAGTTCTAAATGTCTTGTTTGACGAGGGCTGTAATCAGTTTTAGAAGTTAAGGCCGTTGTTAAGGGTTTATGGTCTGTAAACACCATCATGTCTCGACCTTCAATGAAGTGTTTGAAATTTTTAATTGCAAGATATATAGCTAACAGCTCTCTATCAAAAGTAGAATACTTTGTCTCGGAAAGCTTAAGCTTTTTTGAAAAGAAAGCGAGGGGTGTCCAACATTCTTTGCACGTATCGAATTGCTGTAAGACTGCTCCCACCGCGATATTAGAAGAATCAGTTGTAACGTTAAATTTTGAATTTTCCATCGGGTGAGCAAGAAGAGTAGCAGACGCTAATGCTTCTTTTGCCTGTTCAAACCCTACATTACATTCGTCTGGCCAATAAAAATCTTTTGGTTTTAATTTTGGAATGCTGTTTTTTCTTTTTCTAGATTTCTTATCTTCGAACGAGGATAGATGCGCATAAATTGGAGCTAAAAACTGTGCTAATCGGGGAACGAATCGGTTGTAGAAATTAATCATTCCAATGAATTGTTGTGTTTGTGTGATACTAGTTGGTGGTGAAAGAGATAGTATAGCTTCAATTCTTTCTTTGGAAGGTGAAATTCCATCCTTGTTAATAGAGTGTGCTAAAAATACTAAGCTCTCCACCCCGAAAACACACTTTGAGACATTAATTTTTATATCATATTCACTGAAACGTTCAAATAAAATGTCTAAGTGTTGTCTATGTACTTCTTCCGAGTGACTAGCTACCAATATATCATCTATATAAGGAAATACGAAATCCAGACCTTTGCATACTTGGTTAATGAAACGCTGAAAGGTCTGGGCCGCATTTCTTAAGCCGAATGGCATTCGCAGGAATTCGAACATTCCAAATGGCGTAGTAATTGCTGTTTTGTGTATGTCACACTTAGAAACTGGTATGTGATGAAAAGCTCGGACAAGATCTATTTTTGAAAATATTATGCACCCTCTCATTTTCATTGCGAAATCTTGTATATGCGGTATAGGATACCTATCTGGTATTGTCACAGCGTTGAGACGTCGTCGGTAGTCTCCGCATGGTCTCCAGTCGTTATTCTCCTTTTTCTTTACTAAATGTAAAGGAGAAGACGCTGGCGATGAAGAAGGTTTATATTCAGCATATAATCAAATTCAGTTTTAGCTGAATTAAACTTGGAAACGTCTAGTCGACGTGGCTTAGAAAAAGGAAGTTGTCCTTTAGTTTCAATCCTATGTTCAATATTGTGCTTAATTGGCAGTTTAGAATTAGGTGCAGATGTAAGACTAGCATATTTTTTAATAATATTTCCATAATCGTTAGAAAGTTCAAAATGCTTCGGAGTAGGAGTCGGTATTGCTATATGTTTCTCTATAGTACAGACGGAAAGAAAAGTTTTCTTATCCTTTAAGCATTTTTCTTTTAGATCTACCAAAAGATCGAATTTAGATAAAAAATCTGCTCCGATGATTGGATGAGCAATAGAGGCTACAAAAAATGCGTGGGTGAGATCCCTTCGCAGCCCTAAATCAAGTTTCAACAGCTGAGTACCGTACGTGCGTATAGTTGTACCGTTTGCTGCGGACAAACAAAAGTCTGAGTCTACTCTATTTCGAGGGAAAAATGTTATTGGCACAGTAGATACATCTGCTCCTGTATCGATAAGAAAACTAAGTTTCGTATTTTTGCATTTTATAAAAAGTCGGCTAGAAGAAATCGTTTCAACTTGACTGAAAGTAGCCGTATTATTTTCAATCAAGTTTATTCGTTTTTTTGTTGGCCTACACTTTCTTTAAAACTGCATGGTTTTCTGCAGTTATGAGCCTTTTTTCCGAAACGGTAATGAAAATAGCACATAGGATGTTTTTCAACTTCTTTTGGGGAACGCGTTTCTCTTCTTTTGCTAAAATGATAGTTTCGTCCACGAGATGTACTACGAGAACGAGGGAATGACTTCACTGACGCAACAGAAAATTGAAGTTTATTCAGTTTATTTTCAATGGTTGCTAATCTGTTAGCAATTGGATCGCTAGAAACCGAAGACACATTCAAGGGCCTACCAACCTCGAAGATGGTATCTGCTGTCTTTAACTGATTATCTATCTCAACATCAGGTGTCGCAGCTAGAATGGATTTGACATACGCGGGTAAACCATTAAGCCAAATTCGCTTGAGCAAATCGTTTGTAACCGCCTTCGAACCGCCTGCAATTGTTTGCAAATTTCTAAAATACTGAGATGGAGTATTATCTCCAATCGCAACACCGTCTAATAGTTTTGTTAACCTACGATTCTCACTTTCTGTGTGCCTGACGACGACAGTTTCTTTGAGTTTATTGTATTTGTTATCCGCGGGGGGGTTGTTGATAACATCGGTTATAGTCATTAAAACATCTTCTGGCAAGGCAGTTAATGTATGGTGATATTTAAGATCATCATTTTTTAAATTATTTATTGCAAACGTTGATTCTGCTAAAGCAAACCATGTAGCAGGGCTAGCATGGCAAAAATTGGGCATTTTTACCCTGGCTATAGTGCTTGTGGTATTTGTCGCTCCATCATTCAAACCTCCCTTTTTCTCTTCATCACTTTTAGACATTATTTTTCAATTTAGAATTTAGGATATAATATAATATAGAATATGATATAATTTAGAATATAATATAATTTAGAATATAATATAAAAATATACAAATATAGATAATTTTGAATAGGTTATGTGCTTAGAATGCAAGTAATTTAATATGTTTAGCTTTTGAATATGTATAAATAAATATATAAACGCTTACCAAATTCCATTTATGAAGGTTTATATAGGTATAGAATAATAAATTTAGTTTTTAATTTGTTGGTTCAAAACTGTTGGTCACACGTGGTTTTTTATTGATTAATTGATGCATGCAATTTTAAGTTTTCTATAAACAAAATTGAAAAAAAAATTTAAAACAATTGTATAATTGATATTTCACAAAATATTTAGGAAAAAAAAATGAAATTTATAAGAAAAAAAATTATGATACACTTTGTATAGTCACGGTGCACTGTTGTCTTCTTTATGGCTGTCCGTCCTTGGGGCTTTGGCACTGGCTTTGACTTCGACTGAGTGCAGATTGAGAGGCTTCTGTTTGAGATGATGGCAATTAATGGCAATTTTCGATTTTGGTCACTGGCTCGCTGGTACTTTTTGTTGCGAAGTACATATGTATATGTCGATTGCTGATACTGCGGCGTGGCTTATCGATTATCAATGATTGCAAATCATGAGACTCCTCTGGCTTGATGAACGTTTCTTGCCGAACGGAGCTTATTGTTGGTGGTTGTGCGTTTATTTTATTGGTTGGATGTTTTTATTTGGTCTTTGCGGTTTATGTTTTATTGTTTTTTATCAATGTCTTTTTGTTTGTGATATTTAAGTTATCTTTTTAAGAAATAGGTTTTTAATTTGTAAAGATGTGATTCTTTTAATGATGGCACGTGTTGTAAAATTAAGTTTGTTTTCGGGGTCACCAATTGTAGTGATTAAGTGAAACAGTTTTTTTATTTCAATAAATAATAATTCACTTTATTATTTCTTAATACTACTTTTAAAATATAATTAGGTACAATAAGATTTTCTTTAGATTTTAATTCCGCGTGACCAACAACCAACCTTCGCTTTTCACAACTAACTTTCTTGTTCTAATCTGACACTTATGAAAAAGTAATGAGTAGGTACAGTTATAGATTATAATATTGATAATTTGGAAAAACGGAATTTTGTGGAACGTGAATTGAAGCGGGAAATTTGAATTTTGGAACTTTTAATATTTGGAATGTAGATATGCTACACTACCTTGAAACCCCTCCCAAAACTGGTACGTTGATGAAAGTTGGTGAAAATGTTTGATAAATTATCGGAACCAAGAATCAAAAAAGACCATTTAAATATCCATGGTCTGAGGGTCTTTCTTGAGATGTAATGTCGTACTTATTGCAGTCAAAAAATACAATCATTTACAGACATTAACTCTTTAAAAGTAAGATAACTTTTTCATGTTATCTTGTATCCACTTTATTTTAATATTTTTGGATTTAACATTAAAAAATACCTTAAAATCATGCACCATATTACATTTATGTATCTTGGTTTCAAAAACATAAAAATGTTCGGCCAAAAATTCTGCTTCTCATTCCCCATTGAAAAACACCCTCAGATAGTTTATATTTATTTGGTCTCTTTTGTTTCTTGGTCTTGATCAAAAGTCAATTTTCATTAACCTTCCAGTTTCGGGAGGGGATTCATGGCAGTATTTCAAAGTTTTTCCATTTCAATGAAAACCACCCTTTCACTATAAATATTTGTATAGACTTTTTTGATTCTTGTTGCTTATGACAAATGAAATATGTGGACCAAGTTTCGTGTCAATGCTGTTAAAATTTGGTAATATTTTACGTAAGTTGTATCGCGTTCATTCTGATTTTGTAAGATTGGGCATTAAAAAATACCCTTAAAACATGTGTCATATGCTTAAATTATTCCAAGATAAATATTTAAGTTGTTAATCTTTCATATCCCCCCTCCCCAGAACTTTGAAAGTGGCTTTCTAAATAAACCAAAGTAGGATTTCAATCAACTTTGGATCTAATGTAGTAGATTGTGAAATTCTGCGTCGACACCATATTTAAATTTTATTAGTAAAATTATTTTTCTAACTTTTCTTGGCTTTTCAAATTTTGTTTCCAAAACTACTCTTTTCCAGCCCCTTCGTGCAAGGGGAGGGGTGGGGGAAAAACAATAATGTGGTCCTTTGGTTTCAAGGGTGCTGAATCCAACGGGAGTTCTCGGGTCATCGTCCGACCCTTGGTTTTCAATCTATAAGTAACATTTAGGAATTGTGGCAACCCTTATCTTATCTTTCTGACAGTGTTGCCACCCTGGCAACACTTCTTAAAAGTAAAGTTAGGACATGTGCTATTAGTGTACTAAAGCTCAACCCGTCAGGTCAAAATGAAAGGTATGCCCGCATATAGTGCACTAACGCCCCTACTTTTAGTTTATAAATCACATTGGGGGAAGTTTAAAGTTATAACACTTTCCCATAGCTTTTAGAGCATCAGCTCATGAGGCTTGGTTCTTCTTAATCTCCTGATTGTGTGATACAGCGTGTTTTTCAACCACTTCTGTAACCATTCCAATTTGAAGGTCACGATGTAGATCGCTATTTCTAATATACCAAGCGGCATTTATTATTCCACGAATGTTCAGCATTTGTTTTCTTTGTACTGCCCCATAGTTGGAAACCATATGTCCAAACGGGTTTCAATACATGCTTATATAAAATTAGTTTGTTCTGGATAGATAGGTCAGAGTTCTTCCCTAGTACCCAGTACATTTTTCTGTACTTCAAGTTTAGTTCTTCTCTTTTTTTTTATGTGCTCTTTTCTTTAAGCTTTGCAAGCTTTTCTCTAAGTCATTCCAAGGAATTTGGCGGTATTGGAGTAAGGTACTTCCTTACTGGAGGAAGGTACTACCTTACTGGAGAAAGGTAGTACTAAGGTGGTCATGATAGCGTTGATGTCCACTGGAATATCCCTTGTATATAACAGATACAGGGTTGGTCCTACACTTCCTTGTGGTACACCGGCTTCAATTTGCTTTAGTTCCGAGTAATTTTGGCCGTAACGTACTCTAAAGAGAGGACTTCAGTATTTCGTAGTACTGCCTGGGAAGGTCCCTATGCAGTTTGTACTCAAGTCCCAAGTGCCAAACCTTGTCAAAGGCTTGAGCAATATCTAATAATATAGCATACTTGTTATTCTTCAAGTACCATTTCCACAACATCCGTAATCCGATGCACTTGGTCTATCGTGGAATTTTTATTTCAAAATCCAAACTGATGGCTCGGAATTAGTCTCCTTTCTTCTATTATTTTTCTAAGCCTTTTCAGTAGCAGTTTTTCAAAAACGTTTGCAATGGTTGGTATAAGTGATATTGGTCTGTTAGATGTTACTTCTGTTGGTGGCTTACCTTGTTTGAGTATAATAATGACTTCCGCAATTTTCCAATGATGTGGCACATATCTTAGTTAAGGCATGCGTTTATTATAAATTGGAGTTTCTTGAAGGCCATTAAAGGCATTTCTTTCAAAACCTAAGCAGTTACTAGATCATACCCTGGTGATTTCTGTTAGACAACTTACGTTGACACATGCTTCTTACTTCTTTGAGCGTGACAAAAGGTATTTCACATTCGTCGCTTCTTTCAACAAACTGTAAGGGATCTGTAGGTGTGTTTGCTGGGAATGGCTTAAAAACATTCACGAGATGTTCAGCGAAGAGATTAACCTTTTGTTTTGGGTTTCTGATCCATTAACCATCTTGAGATTTTACTGGCGGATAATGTGTCTGTTGCTTTTTTAGGCACTTTAGCTGCTTTCCATAAGAGTATTCGGTAGAAGCATCCGCCGTCAGACTATTCAGGAAACTTCTAAGTGAATCATTTTTAAACTCACAGATTCTTTTCTTTAGTTCGTTGTTAAGACGGTTAAAAACTGCCTTATCACTTGGAAATCTCGTAACTTGCCATTTTCTTCGAGCTCTTCTTTTTTCCAATATCAGCTCCTTTATTTAATTCATCGACGGGATATTTTATTTCTTTTTCTTTTGAGTTCGAAATAGTCGGAGTACTTTCTTCTGCAGTCTGTTGCACATCAGCCATCAGATATAAATTGTTCTACTTCATGATCAATTTGTTCAATTGTTTGCATAGGGGATCTCAGGTTTATAAAACTTTAAAGTTTATCTCTGAATTCGTTCCAGTTTATTCTCTTATTCACGAGCTTAGGATTACTTTTTTCTATTATTTCCGCTTCACTCAGTGATAAAATTACTGGGAGTATGATCTGACGATAAGTCCTAATTAAGATGTTTCCTCGTTCTTCCGCATATTTTTTACAATCGGGGAATAGGATTTATTTTCATCACTTTTGCTTAGACCCATTGCTTTTGCCGGTAGAATTTTAGTTTTGTTTTCTATAGTTGCATTTTTGCTTATTCCCAGTTTTGTTTTTTTCTTTTTTTGTCTTGGAATTTTTTGGCGACTGGACATCCTCTGTAACTTGCAGGATGATTGCTGCCTTGACAGTTAACACTGTCCCATGGGACAGTTTTAAGTTGCATGTCTGCTTTCACATTTGGCACAAGCAAGCTCGCGATTGCAGTATTTTTGTGTATGCCCAAAGGCTTAGCAGCGCTTACATTGTGGAACAATTTTCGACTTTTGCAGTGGTTCAATTTTGACAACTATGCCCATAATAGATTTAATGCTGTAAATCTTATAGAGACTTTCTTTATTTTCGAAAGTGAGCATGAATAAAGGTATAGATCTATTTTTCGTCGTTGATACCCCAGTGGAGTCTTTGAATATTTCATTTTTAATAAGATTATTGGCATCGAGAGCTTGAAAGCCCTTTTGTATAAAGTGCTTCTCATCTAGCCGTTCGACTCGGCAAAAAATTGTAAGTCCCCTCCATTCCTGCCAACAACACGCACACAGGAATGGTTGAGCGTTGTAACTTGTAAGTCACTAGGCCCTGGTTCTCCTCGAGCTGTTGCGACAGCAAATTTATTTATTTTATATTCCAAATAGGAAATTTTTTTATTAATCTTACAGTTCGTGATTTTTGTACCAACATTCTAGATTTTTGTGCGTTCGAAATTGTAAAGAATACTGAATTAACTATTTTGAAATTTACTTTTATCTTGGCAACGCTGGCTCCCACTAAATGTTGTACTAAAACCTTTGGATATTGAACTCATTTTATAATAAAGTTAGTCGCTCTTTATACTTCATAGAAATCGTTGTTCTTTTTTCGTACATATATAATAACAGGTTATAGGCCCAGAACAAGCTAGAAATTAAATTTGATACGGCTAAGATTTAAAGTTAACATCAGTTTTTTTTTTGGTACGCGCTATTTTGTTTGGGAAACCTTTGGTTACCATATTCTTAAAGTATATTGTGGGTAAGAATAAGAAGAGAGAAAATGGAAGGTGAGCTCTAGTGGAGAAGTTGCACAATTCTGAGCAGTACGCAGTATGGAAGTTCCAAGTCACGCTCTCATTAAACGCATCAGGTCTTTTTGGTCATTTGAATGGGTTAAGCACATTTCCTGTTCAGGCTTCAAAAGAAGAAGCGACAGCGTTTAATGGTCGTGTATGGATGACATCAGACAGCAGGGCTCAAAGAATTATTGCTACAAGCATTGGTTCAATACCAATTAGGCACATTGTAAATTGCACAACTGCAATAGAAATGTGGAAAAAATTAGGGGTGGTGTACGAACAAACATCGAAGACGAATGTTCATATGCTACAGTTTTACGAGAGATCAAGGTGATGACGTTGCAACACACATCTCGAAGCTAGAGGACATAGTTCGGCAACTGAGAGATGTTGGAGAGAACGTGTCAGAGAGTATGGAATGGTAATAACTAAAATTTTAATGACTCTTCCAGAGAATTTCAAACATTTTTTTTGTGCATGTCAATTAAAGAAGAGCAAACTTTAGAAAACTTGACGTCACGACTGGTAATGAAAGAGACACGAATGTCATCTCATTCTCTTGATAACACTAACACAATGGCACTGCTTCAAGAAAAAAAATTCTATACCTGGTAGGTGCTTTTCATGCAATGAGTTCGGGCATTGGAAACGAGAGTGTCCAAAAAAGAGTTCAGAGCAGAGAAAGGCGGGTGGTGGTGGAAGAAGTTGGGTGCAGGGGAACGCATTGGTTTCCAAATCTTCGAGTATTGCTGATCGATTTAAGACTGTAAGTGGAAGTGGGGAGCAAGGAGGAAGCATTTGTAATAATTTTTGGACTGGAACTAGAAGTGAAGTAAGGGGTGACGCACTCATAAGCAATTGTTCTGAGATCGTAGATAAAGTGAAGACGGAAATGAAGGCGAGCTGCAAAGGGTAGATGGTGATGAAAGAACAAGGACTGGAACCAGAAGTGAGGAACAGAGGGCAAACAAGGTTAGCTCATTATAAAAAGGAGTGGTTGGTTAATTTATCGGAATTTTTCTGATCCTATTGGCATAAGAATTGGAAGTGGAGAACAAATTTTTGCAATGGGAATGGGAGATATTAATATTTTAGATTCAGATGGTAGGACATGGACTGAAAAACACCTTTCTAATGTGCTTTATGTGCCAAAGATATCCGTTCACTTATTTTCACAAAGTCGTGCATTGGATAAAGGTTTTAAGTTCATTACTGATAGTGTGCGATGTGAATTTGTAGCTATGGATGGCACTACTGCAGCAGTAGGAGAACGAAAGGAGCAGTTATTCGAAATATGTATAAGGGTGCAGTGTGAAGCTGATAAAATGGCTAATGTGGCCGCTAATCTAACATTGTCACTAAAACAGTGGCATGAAAGGATGGCCCATCAAAATGTAGCACACATACGAAGTCAGTTAAAAAAGGAAGGAATTGCTTTTCAGGACAATGCAAATTTTACATGTGATTCCTGTATTTTCGGAAAACAGCTTAGATTGTCCCCTCCAAAGAGTGATTTTGTAGCAAATCAACCGGTCCAGCTTGTGCACATCGATGTGTGCGGTCCAATGGAAGAAATTTCCTTAGGTTAGGTGGTGCGAAGTACTTCATTCTTTTCAAGGACCACTTTTCGCATTATAATTGGTGTTCTTTTTAAAGCATAAGTTGGAAGTTTGCTATTCGATTGAACAATTTATTGATCAGGCTAGATGTGAAACTCGGAGCACACTAAGAGCGATTCGAATGGACAATGGCACTGAGCTTATTCACGAAGGCGTGAAGTCTCTTCTGGCAAAGCACGGTATTCGTCACGAGACTACTGTCCCTTATACTCCGGAACAAAATGGTTCTATTGAAAGAGAGAACAGAACTATAGTTGAAGGACGATGATGCATGCGAAGAATTTAGACAAGAAATTTTGGGCGGAGGCAGTTAATACAGCGGTGTATGTTTTAAATCGGACTGAGACTAGTTCTTTGAAAGGTAAAAATCCATATGAATTGTGGTGGGATAGAAAGCCTAAGGTTGAGGATTTTTAAGTATTTGGCATCGAAGCATTTATTCATGTACCAAAACAAAAACGCAGAAAGTGGGATATGGAAGCGGAAAAGGGTATATTGATGGGTTATGCCGATAACACTAAAGGGTTCAGGATCTGGATTCCTGCATCGAGGAAAGTGGATATATTCAGGGATGTGACATTCAGGGAAAAGGAAGATAATGTACAACCTAGCATATTGAGACAGAACTCCGGATGTCGATTCATCAAATATAAAATCTCAAAGGCGTGAATCCGTTCCAGATTTCGATGACGAAGATGCAAATGTAAGTGATGAAGCCTTTCGTTCAGCAGGTGGGCATGAAGATTTAAGTGAGGATGTTGGTGATCAAACACTTCCATTGAGACAGCCAGCGCCTGCGTAGCCTGAGCACGGTGGACTATTCAGGTATGTGTAACATATTACTAAGACATGCTTTCATCATGCAGGGAGAACCAAAAAGTTATCGTCATGCATTAGCTTGTGATGATGCAGCGCATTGGAAGGAAGCAATGGCGGATGAAATGGATAGCCTTCACAAAAATCACACCTGGGATTTGGTTCAGTGTCCAGATAAAAGGAAACCCATTGATAATAAGTGGGTTTATAAGCGTTAAAGTTTAGGGTTGAATGGAGGAGAGAAATATTAAGCCAGACTGGTCATCAGGGGCTTTAGTCAGGAACAGGGTGTTGACTACGGAGAGACTTTCAGTCCCGTGGCCAAATTCACATCCATTCGCATCATATTTGCTATAACAACAAACGAAGACCTAGGCCTTACGCAATTTGATGTGAAGACAGCCTTTTTAAATGGAGATTTAAGTGAAGAGATTTATATGGAGCAACCTCAGGGTTTTAATGACGGATCTGGAAGGGTGTGTAAGCTTCGGAAGAGTCTGTATGGTTTAAAACAAGCATCTCGGTGCTGGAACAAGAAATTGACTGATGTTCTGAAAGAGTTTTGTCTTAAACCAAGTGAAATGGATCAATGTGTTTTCATCTCGGGAGATGTAAATAATCGCTTAATACTTGCGATATACATTGATGATGGTTTGATTGCAGCGAGGAAGAAACAAGATGCTATGAACCTGGTAAATTTTTTGAAGAAGCAGTTTGAAATAACGTTATTGGATGCAGAGGTGTTCTTGGGAATGGAATTAGTAAGGAAACCGAATGGAGTTATTTCTGTCAGTCAGAAACGGTATGAGGAATGTGTTCTTAAAAGATTCAATATGGAATTAAGCAAGCCAGTGTCTACTCCAGCTGAAACTTGCTCGCATGCAGAACCTTCATATTCGGGAGACGTCAAATTTCCATATAGAGAGGCCGTGGGGTCTCTTATGTATTTGGCAATTGCTACTCGTCCAGACATTGCATATGCAGTGGGAGTTGTTTCTTGGTACTTGGATTCACCGAACCAAGTTCACATTAATGCAGTCAAACGTATCTTGAAATACATAAGTGGAACTAGGACAATGGGTAACCTTTAAGAAAGATAATAATTTTGATTTAGTCTGTTTCAGTGACGCTGATTATGCGGGCGATCCTGTAACTTGACGTTCGACCACTGGCTTCGTCATAATGATCGCAAATGGTCCCGTGTCTTGGTCATCACAGAGACAGAAGTATGTTTCATTGTCTACTACGGAGTCGGAGTACGTTGCTGCTTCACAGGCAGTGAAAGAAATGGTGTGGCTTCAACAACAGCTTTTGGAATTGAGGAATACCAGCCGTGTTTTGGTGAAAGTGATGATCAGCGCAGCAATTAAATCTGAACAAAACGCTTTAAGCACTTTTGTATACACTTCAGAGTTAGTATAGCCGGCTTTCGTGTAGCCTACCTTTAGGTGGTTGCTTAAAAAGGACCAAAACTTTGTTAAGGGAGCTTGAATCATTTTAGTTTTTTTTTTATTAGATTCAGCGTTAAAAAATACCCTTAAATCATATGTCACACTTTGTGTATATACCTCAATTAGACCGAATCGGGATTTTGGCTCAAATCTTCCAACTTCTTCCCAGATTTTCCCTCTCTTTACTAAAAAAACCCCCAGAACTAATATTTTTATTTGGTCTATTTTGATTCTTAGATGCCATGACAAATTTAATATTTTTGGCGAGTTTCATGAGTGTAAGAGTTTTTTCATGGGTGTTATGGTCAACATTCTACACTTGCCCCTCCCCCTTAAAGAAACACCCTTCTGCCATGGATATTTTTAGGGACTTTCTTGATTCCTAGTAGGTACGTATGACAAATGGTACATTTATTCCAAGTTTCATTAACATACCTTTATTTTCAAAGGGTTTTCGGGAATATTTTACCTGTTGTACCTCAAAAAAAGTCATCATTAAATAAAAAGGACTATAACTTTTGTTTGGGTAGTTGTATCATTTAGAATTTGGTTTCATTAGATTCAGCGTTAAGAACTGCCCTTAAATCATGTATCATATGATAAGGTTGTACCAAAACAAATATTTTAGTTTGATAAACCTCCAAATTCTCCACGTCTGCACGTCTTCAAATGCATCTTCACAAAAAGCCAATCCGGGGATTTTGGGGGACTTTGGATATGTTATAGAGGTTGCAATTCTGCGTCGATTCCTATTTTAATTTTTCATGAATTAATTTTTTCAACCTCGGAACCTATTTTTCCTGGCCTATCTGTGTAGCAAAATGGCTTTTGAGTTTTCTATTCGTGTTTGTTATTTTTGTCGTTTCTTTTTGTGATTTGTATGCAGGTATAATAATAGTCGGTGTTTCTTGTAGGCGTGAAGTTCTTGTTTCTTCTAACACTAAATGCTTGCGTTATGTGGACTATTTTTTACGAAACAGTCATTCCATATAATTTTGCTCCAACTTTGAGAGATGCGAGTACCAAGGATGGAAATCCACCGTTATTTAATTTTATCAGCTCTCCCCCGCCCCATTTTTCAATTTTTTAAATGTTAAAGATGGTATTTTAAAGCTGGAGTATAGTAGTTTTTGAGAAAAATAATTAAATTCACACAAACACTACCAAACCAAACATCGATTTTATTCGATGCCAATTATTGATAAAGAGCAAAAGTGTGTGTGTTTGTCACTGCAATCAAAAGGAATACAAAAATCGATGTTTTGTAAAAAGACGGACAAAAATGGGAAACGTCATAGGAGAGGGGATACCCTGCCTGTTTTTTTTTTGTATCTTTAACACTTTTCGGAACAACAAAATCCAAAATCCAGTAATTTTTCTAAAAAAAATAACGGTTTTAAAACTGCAATTGACCTATATTTTCGCTTGCTTAAGCCACCTAAGCACGCACAATACATAAAAATAACAAAACCAAATTTCCAGGATTTGAAGTTCAAGGGTAGTACTATATCCTGAAAGTTTCACGTTTTTATCTTCAGTCAAACACATTGTGGCCTAAAAAGTGCAATTCCTCAAAAAAATAGAGATTTTGTATGTACCTAAAGAGTGTGCTGAACCGGCCATTTTAAATTGTATTTCTTCTATGATATATGCAATATAATATCTGAGAAATATCAACAGTCGAGACACTGGAGTCAGTTGAAGGTCACAAAAAATCAGTAGGTATGAAACCACCACCATGTTTAGTATTTTTGTGTGAATTTAATTATTTTTCTCAAAAACGACGATACTTACGCTTTAAAATGCCATCTCAAACGTGTTGACATATTTAATAGGGGCATCTCACAAAGTTTGAGCAAAATCTGAAATGTGCTCTTTTTCGAAAGACGTTTTCATATGGAATGACTCGAAAATAAAATGTTTGAGGCTAAAATTTCTTATCGATCTTTTATTTTTTCAAAGGAAAAACAAAATATTTGTACTGCAAAACTGAACTTTTCAATGAAGGCCACAAAAATGGATTGGTTCATTAAAGATTTTTTGAAACATTCCACTAACATTTCTGTTCTTTGCCACCAATTTTTTGCTATTATAAATAAACTGCATGCTAAGCTTTAAAAATTATATGCCTTACGAACATATTATGCTGACAGTTTTTGTAAGAAAAATTCCTATACCATTTCATACCTATCTTCTAAGCTTTCTCATTTTTTTTGCTAATCAAAAACGAAATCAATTTCTGTAAAGGGGCCCCATTTTATTTTCTGCCCCAGGGCCCTCGCCCATCTAGCTACGCTACTGGTCAACCTTTAACCTTTTTCGCTGAAAATAAATCAAAAATAGGTTTTAACGATTTATTGCATAAAAATCACTCATAATCAGAGTTGGTAAAATTTCAATGCAAGAAAATTAATTTTTTATTAAAAATAAAACTGCAATGTGAAAGTGTGCGGATCAAAAATTTTCTGCATTAAAAAAAATTATAATGCAATATGAAAAATTTTTTGCATTGAACAAAAAAATGTCAATAAAATAAAATATTTTTTTTTTTTTTTGAAAAACCGAGTTGCCAATCGATTTAGAAGAGAAGTATTATCTACCTCATGCTCGGTTTTTCAAAATGTTGATGTTGATATTTTAACACCTGTCGGATAAAATGTGTTCTAGTGGTCCCACAGCGTTGGCTGGAATACTAGGTAATACCCCCCCTTCTAGATCGATTGGCATACTCGGTTTTTCAAAATTTTGGTGGTGATATTTTAACACCTGTCGAATAAAATGTGTTCTAGTGGTCCCACAGCGTTGGCGGGAACACTAGGTAATAGGTACCACCCTTCTAAATCGATTGGCATACTCGGGTTTTCAAAATGTTGATGTTGATATTTTAACACCTGTCGAATAAAATGTGAAATAAAAGATGAAAACTTTTTAGACTAAGAGCCCACAGCAGATTTTGGGTGTGAAAACGATAGCAAAAAAAGAAGTATAGGCGTCGAAAGCTCCATTAAAGACTATTAAAAAAATCAAAGTCTTGCAGTCCACAACTGGGGCCTTTGCGAGAAACAGTGCATCGAAAAAAAAATATGAATGCAACTTCGAGGATAATCGTGGTAGCCAAAATTGGTTTTCACTCATCCCTAAGCTCCTCGGATCACATATCATGGAATCTGAGACCATTTGAGTGTATAGTTCGCTCTACCGGACCGTTTAAAAAATTCAAAATTCTAAGTGAAAAACGGTTTTTTTAAACAGTCTGGCAGGGTGAACTAAACACTCAAATGATCTCAAATTCCGTGATATGGGATCCGCGGAGCTTATCTAGGGAGGGGTGAAAACCAATTTTGGCTAGCACAATTTTCCTCGAAGTTGCATTCATATTTTTTTTCGATGCACTGTTTCTCGCAAAGGCCCCAATTGTGGACTGCAAGACTTTGATTTTTTTAATAGTCTTTAATGGAGCTTTCGACGCCTATACTTCTTTTTTTGCTATCGTTCACACCCAAAATCTGCTGTGGGCTCTCGGTCTATTTATAGATTATAAATAAATATTTATTTAAACTTATATCACAACTTATTTAATATTATTTTCGACGCGTTTCGGAATCAAAATTCCATCATCAGGTTCGATACAAAATAGATTTTTTATTAGATTTTTGCCACTTGTTATTTATTTGTTAGGATCTTCTGTCATCTGCAGTTTTGTTTTTGTTTTTTATTTATTTAGGTTTTTGTTTTGTGTATGCATTTTTATACACGCGTTAAGTTGGCTTTGAGCGCTGTGTCGTAGAGTGGGCTCGGTTTAAGTAGTAATTTGTCGTTCAGTAATTTATCTTGTTCTGTTTTGTAAGCTTTGTATATCTCGAATTCTTCGGGTACATCCAATAACCTTCCTTTTTTGCAAAGGTGCATTGGGCTGAGGTTTGTGTCAAAGTTTGTGTAGTTGTGATTGTCATTAATAAGGTGCATAGCATAGTTAGATTTTGTATTTTGTTATTGGATGCACTCGAAGATTTCGAGACAAAGCTTACAAAACAGAACAAGATAAATTACTGAACGACAAATTACTACTTAAACCGAACCCACTCTACGACACAGCGCTCAAAGCCAACTTAACGCGAGTTACATATTTGTATGGTGACCTCCGTCACCATTAGTACAACAACCTTTTATTTGTAATACGAATATGAATAATAAATCAATTCGTAAAATGCAAAATAAGCATATAAGTATATTTTCATATTGTAAAATAATATTGCAAAATAAGCATATAAGTATATTTTCATATTGTAAGATAATACATTAAATTTTGCTCAATCAGCATAATAATAATCAAAGGGAAATAAATCTGATTGAACAAAATTTAATGATATATCTAGACTAACAGTCGTTAAGATACCTCGAAGAAATAAAGTCGTCGTTCGAACTACACTAAAAATAAAACTCTTTTTTTTAACTGGCGCAGTCGGAACGGAATCGAGTAAACGCGGAAAAAAAAAAATTGTAACTACAAATCAGTTACAAACATTTTTTTTAAATTGTTTTGTTTACCGTCCACAACCCCTCCTCCACCCGAATAAAGTACCAACAACTATTTGTCGGGAATTATAAAAAAAAAAATATATATTAAGTTACTGTTGTAGACTACAAATCAGTCACAACAAAGAAACACAAAATAAAAAAAAAAAAAAAAAAGAAGAAGAACAAACAAGTGCAGTGCGAACTAAAAATCAATAGTGCTTTTTTGTGCGAGTTTTATTAAAATACATTTTTAAAAATTTCGCGACAAATTCTTCACGACTCCAGAAGGAACTTGCAAATAGAGGATACAAACGAAATGGCAACCGACCAAACAAATCTTTTAAACACAATGGCACGAGTTTTGTTGAGATTAGAGGCGAATTCTCAACAGCAAGCTGATAGTCGAGCCATAGTGATTATGAAAGAAATTTCATATATTAAAGAATTTTCCGGCAACAGGCAAGAGCTGACTCAATTTATAAACGTTGTCGATAATCACATGAGCTTGACTCCAGAAGACAGAAGAGCTGCAATGTGGACTGCTATTTCACAGTGTAAGGTGATAGGTAAGGCAAAGGAACTGCTACTTACCAACAACATGAGCACATGGGAAGAGGCGAAGAATATACTGAAGCTGTCATTCCGGCCAAGCATCGACCAAGGGGAAGTTACCCGCCGGATCAACAATCTTAGAGTGAGTTCGGTATTAGATTTAATTAACAAAATTGAATATTTACTAACAGATATTCATACTATTATTATGTATGAGAATAATAAAGATAGTCTGAAAACAATGTTATATTCACTAGTAATTAACAAAATAAGAGAACTAGCTGCAGGCAACTTAGCAAGAGAAATTAGGGATGAATATGATCTACTTAAAGTCAAGAGTATATTGTATTCTTATGTAGGGTTCGATGTAGGTAACGTCCTTACTAACGGAAATAATACTAGAAGAAACCATGATTTTAGGCCCGCAGAAAGGACATACCGACAGAACAACCAACAGTTACGAAACAATACTAATAACAACTCTAGACAGACAAATCAGCAACAACAAAGTACTGATTATAATTTTACAAGAACAAACGACACAGAGAGACGACATACATACAATAATTCTGGCCAGACAAGCCAAAACCAACTCAATAATACCATACAAAATAGCAACCGAACACGGAATAACTATAACTATAACAATAACAATTCCAGACAGACCCATAATAGACAGAATGTGGAACCAATGGATATTAATAATATAGATCAAGGATCTTCCGAAGTGGTTCAAGAAGAAATACATTCAATAGAAGCTCCGGTTTTTCTGAATGTAGCCTCTCTGGTAGGAAAACACAGGTAGTATTTGCGTTGAGAAACCAGAAACACATATGCTTACTAGATACAGGGTCTACAATGAGTTTAGTAAATACAAGTAAGATAGACTGTAGTTCCTATAATGTACTCGAAGAGCTGACTTTAAACTTGTCTACCGTAAACAGCCAAAGTATAGAAACATTAAAAATTTATCAGGTCCCAGTACCTACAGAATTTGGCTACCCAGAAAATATCTTCGTTAGAGCATATGGAAAGCCATTAGGAGAACAAAAATATAGTCTCTTGTTAGGAATGGATGTACTAGGAAACATGGTCGAAAGCATTAACTTTATAAAAAAGGAAGTACTTCTACAAAACAAAACTATACTCCCAATGGTCATTGAAGTAGAACCATTCATAGAATGTTATGAGTTAGAGGGTAGTACTGAAGTTAATTTACAAGATTTGAAAGTATTCGAGAAACAAGAAATACAAGATTTGCTTCAAAAATATAAAAATCTCTTATATAGAGATGGAGATCAGCTTACTAATTGCGAAAGTATATTTCATGAAATAAAACTATCCACAGACCAACAAATAAATGCTAGACTGTACCGTCTGCCTCAAAAACACGAAGAAGAGGTAAGAAACCAAGTTAATGATATGGAAAGGCAGGGCATAATACGAAAATCAAACAGTCGATACGCTTCACCAATCGTAGTGGTCGCCAAAAAACCCGATAGCGAAGGAAAAGTTAAGTATAGAGTATGTGTCGATTATCGAGCTCTCAATGATATAACTGTAGACGATAAATATCCATTACCAAATATCGAAAGTATTCTTGATAAGCTAGGAAGGTCTCAGTACTTCTCAACCCTTGATTTAGCCAAGGGATATCATCAAATAAAGGTGCATCCTGATGATATACATAAGACTGCATTTGTTACACCAAACGGTCTATATGAATATACCAGAATGCCCTTTGGGCTGAAAAACGCCCCAGCGACATTTCAGCGTCTAATGAATGAAGTTCTCAGAGAGTACATAGGCAAAATTTGCATAGTTTATCTTGATGATATACTTATTTTTTCGACCTCATTAGAAGAGCACATAACATCGTTAGACAAAATTTTTCAAAAATTAGCTGACTACAATCTTAAGATACAACTAAGTAAATGCTCTTTTCTTAAGAAAAATACAGAATACTTAGGTCATATCCTTACTGCAGAGGGAATGAAACCTAACCCAAATAAAATAGAAGTAATCCAGAAATATTCACTGCCCCAAACAATTAAGCAGTTACAAGGATTTTTAGGTAGCACTGGATATTATAGGAAATTTATTGCTGATTACTCCAAAATAGCGTACCCGATGGTTAAATATCTAAAAAAAGATATGAAAATAAATAGTAAGGACCCGGAATACATTCAAGCATTTGAACGATTAAAAGAAAATCTTATCAGACATCCAATACTCAAATTTCCAGATTTTAACAAACAATTTTCCCTATACACTGATGCAAGTAATTTTGCGTTAGGAGCTGTTCTAACTCAAGAAGGGCAGCCAGTATGTTATGCCTCCCGAACATTAAACGACCATGAAAAAGATTATTCTACAACAGATAAGGAATTTTTAGCAATAGTATGGGCTACCACATATTTTAGACCATATCTTTGGGGTCAGAAATTTAAAATAATCACTGACCATATGCCTGTAAAATATTTAAATAAAAAATATAATGGAAAGGAGTTTAGTCAAAGAGTCCAAAGAGGACTTCTTAAGTTGCAAGAATTTGAGTTTGACATTGAGTATATAAAAGGGAAGGAAAATAAAATAGCAGATTTCTTAAGTAGAATCCCAGAGGAAATAAACGAAACATCAGAAACTGTACATTCATCGAATGAACAACTTTTAGACCATATACAAATCAAAGAGGGAATTGTTAACATTTACCAAACTCAGCTAATATTGACTTATTCTGTGCAAAATGAAATAATAAAAAAACAGCACACTAAAACAATAATTCAGGTTGATATGACGAAAAATGACAAATACTGGAAAGATTTATTTAAAAGAACTATTAAATCAGGAACAGTAGGAGTTTATTCAGAAGTAGATGATGCTGAATACAATAGAGTACAAAAAGTTTTAATTGAAATGTATGGACACGACAAAGAAGTAAAATTCTACAAGCTCACTCAGAGAGCAAGAGATTTAGAAAAGGTTGAAGAGGCCCATAAACAAATATCCTTATATCACATAGAAGAGAGTAATCACTCAGGTATAGTTGAGACATATCATAAATTAAAAAACAAAATATATTTTCCAAAACTTATAAAAGAAATTTCTAGAGTAATAGGGAATTGTCAGACTTGTCAAGAAGGTAAATATGACAGAAAGCCAATAAGACCAAAGTTCAGACTAACAGAAACTCCAATTAAAGGAAACGAAATTTTGCATATGGATGTTTATCATTTCAATAAACTAACATACCTGACATTTATTGACAAATTTACGAGAAAAGCTTATGGATACAATTTAAGTAGTAAAAATTGGACAAGTAAATTAGAATGCATAGACGAACAATTAAGTAAATTCGGAAAACCAAGAAAAATTATCTGTGACAATGAATTTAATTCAGAAAATATTAAAGAATACTTTAGGAAGGAAGGAATTGAAATGCATATGACAAAACCAAATTCGCATACTGGAAACTCAGATATAGAGAGATTCCACTCTACATTACTTGAAATTTTACTAACAATTAAAAATACAGACATTTCCACCAATAGAAAAATTCATAAAGCTATTCAGATATACAATAGTAGGTATCATTCAACATTAGGTATGAGTCCAAACTCAGCAGAAAAGACAAATCAGTTAAATTTAAGAACAAAAATAGAAGCTAAAAAGGAAAAAATTAGAAAAAAGAGAAATATTTCTAGGGAAAATTATGATGAAAAACGCAATGAAGGCTACATAAGGAACTATAAACATTTAAGACATAAAAATGAAACATATTATAGAAAACATAATTTAAAAAATGTTGACCCAACAAATATTAAAAGACCAAATCAATTCGCAGGTAATCTTTTGGCTGTATCAGGTGATCTCCTGGCTGATAATAATGCAAATAGCGGAAGCAACACTCATAATAACACCGATACAAACCAATAAGGGATATACTACATTAAATTTAGGATCAGTAGAAATAATTAATAATAGCCAGACCATATTACACATAATAGATACTAGGGATTTATTTTCAACAATCGGAATGATAGAAGTTAATCTACAAGCTTTACAATTAGAAAACAATACCGAAATAAGTAATGAAATTTTTAATATAAAATCTAAACTTCAAGCAATAGTTCCACTAAGAAGACAAAAAAGAGGACTTATAAATATTATAGGAACAGGACAGAAATGGTTGTTTGGGACAATGGATGACAACGACCGACAAGATATTATCGGACATATGAACACAATTGATACTAATAATCATGCAGCCATAAAAAACCTGAACCATCAAATACAAATTAACGAAAAATTTATGGACTCTATTAATAAATTTAAAAAAAACAATAGAAACAGATAGAGAAGTTTTATCCTATACTTACCAAAGTATTGCTTCGAACCAAAAAGACATTATTAGAAAACAAATTATTACAGACCAACTACTAAAACTTCAAATATTAGAAAGCAAAATTGATAGCATTCTAGATAACATAGCATCTGCTAAACAAGGTAATCTCCATCCAAGCATATTGACAGGAGAAGAAATAAGGACATTAGGGATAGACTTTTATAAACTTGAAAACGCTAGAATAGGACTTATGAAACTCGACCAAGACAGACTTATAATAGCTTTGAAACTACCAAAAGACTATATTTTGACTCAGTTAAAAATGATTATACCAATGCCAAATGATAAAAAAAAAGAAATAGATATGGAAAATTTACAATTTATAGAAATAAATAGTGTACAATATGAGTATAATCCAAGAAACATTTACTTGAAAGATTTAAATATAAGTAATTCATGTATAATAAAAGATTCATGTACTTTTCGTTACAATAAAGAAATTAAAGTAATAAAAATTGACGACGATACTTTGATCTGCAAAAATTTAGAAAAAGAAAATGTTTATAATCACTGCGATGATAGAAAATTAATTTTAACTGGAAATTTCATGTTAAATATTAATAATTGTTCAATAAATATATTAAATGTAACTATTTTTAATTATCAACTAGAATTTATTCAAAAATTTCATTATGAAGAAGAAACAAATTTAAATGTAACTGACAAATTAAAGTTTGAAGAAATTTCAAAAATGCAACAAATTGAAAATTTACAAAAAATTAATGAATTAACATATCACAGAACTATAAGTCAAATCAGTAATATTACAATGTTCTTAATAATTATAATTATTCTTATTGTAATATTTTTCATTAACAAATCAAATCGTAAATTGAAAATTAAAATAAATAATGTTACTAAGCCCCAACCAAATGTTAAAATTATGGAAATTCCAACGATTCAGGAGAATCTTAAGAATAAGGGGGGAGAAGTTACATATTTGTATGGTGACCTCCGTCACCATTAGTACAACAACCTTTTATTTGTAATACGAATATGAATAATAAATCAATTCGTAAAATGCAAAATAAGCATATAAGTATATTTTCATATTGTAAAATAATATTGCAAAATAAGCATATAAGTATATTTTCATATTGTAAAATAATACATTAAATTTTGCTCAATCAGCATAATAATAATCAAAGGGAAATAAATCTGATTGAACAAAATTTAATGATATATCTAGACTAACAGTCGTTAAGATACCTCGAAGAAATAAAGTCGTCGTTCGAACTACACTAAAAATAAAACTCTTTTTTTTAACTCGCGCGTATAAAAACGCATACACAAAACGTCGAAAATAATATTAAATAAGTTGTGATATAAGTTTAAATAAATATTTTTTTATAATCTATAAAAGTTTTCATCTTTTATTTCATATTCATCAAACGCAACTTGGAGACCGAAACCAAAAATGATTGAATAAAATGTGTTCTAGTGGTCCCACAGAGTTGGCGGGACACTAGGTAATACCCCCCTCTAAATCGATTGGCATACTCAGTTTTCCAAACTTTGAGGTAGACATTTTAACTCCTGTCAAAAATCGTGTTCATGTGAATCTACTTCCTATCAAAAAATTAGTACTCCATACAAACTCATTTGAAATTCGTGTCCTACCCATCATTACCACGAATCATGCCCTTAAATGTTATTGACGTAGTTTAACGATTTAACAAAAAAATGTCTTACATTTTTTTTTTAATGCAACAAATATTCATGTTGCATTAACATTTTTTTTTTAATGCAAAATATTTTTATTCTGCATTAACTATTTTTTTTAATGCAATTAATTTTTGAGTTTACATAAACATTGTTTTTTAATGCAAAATATTTTCACATTGCATTAAAATTTTATTTTTAATAATTAATGCAAACAAAAATGCATTAAAAAAAAATGCATTAAAAAAAAATAAATGTTTACAACTCTACAACAAAATTTAAACATTCATACTAAACGGACATTCTGATTGATCAATTTGCAGATGAGATTTATTTTTTGCTCTCAGTGATAAATCTCACTGGTTGAAAGAAACATTAAAAAAATCAAAATAAAGGTTTCTCTCAGAGCTTGACCGAAAAAATATCTTTTTTAGAATAAAGGTAAGTGAGTGATTTTTATTGAAAATGACAACAAATGAGAGTTATTGAAGAACCTTTCAAAAGGTTGAGTTTTAATTCTGATCTCTGTGGAATACCGTTTTGAAGGGGCAGTGGTGTAGCTTGGTGGGGGCTGCTGGGGGCTACAGGGTCTTGTTGGCGAGAAATTTTGAAAATATTAATTAAAATTGGCATCAGTAGGTATGATATGTGTATATTTGTATGATTTAATATTATCCTTTTTATTATTTTAAAACTATCATTGGACCTTTTTTAGCCCACAGCATCATCCATTGAAAAATTTACCAGCATTGATGGACAATAAAACCATTGTATATCCAATCTATAGTATTCTCATGAAACACGATTTTGTAGGTAGACATTTGGTCGATATGTTCCCTGTGATCGCCTAACCGAGATCCCTTAACAAAAATTAGTATTACATTTGGACGCATAGATGGCCACGAGCTTTTTTTCTTCGTGATAATACTATAGAATTTATATACAATGATAAAACCATGAAAAATGCAATATATGTATGTATATACAAATGTTGATTGTTTAATCTAGAAGTTAACCAGTCTAATATAACAGAAATGCCTCCTAATATTCCTTACAGATTACAGTTATTGCCATAAGTAAGCGATACGGAATACCATCTGTGAGAGAGCTTCTCAATATTGAAACTTTCTTACTAAAAATTATTTAAGATTCGCTAATAAGCATGAAAGGGCTATATATTACTATGAGGCAATCGATGTTGAAAAAAAGTTTTCTTAAAGTTGATGTAAATGTACCTACCTATGTTTATTTTTATGTACACTTTCATTGCATATACTTACAGACATACAAACATTTCCCCCTTAATTTAATTCATATCTCATGGACTACGCCCAAATACCGAAGACGACACAAGCACGATGCACGAGACAGCGTATACCTACGTAACATTTGAAAAGTGGAGCCAGCCCAGAAGTCTGCCTAAACCGAGAAAACTAGTTATATACATACAAACATATGTATATGATGTACATGTACATTAGGGTGGTCGTTAAAAATAACGGTCGTCATGGTTGGCTCTAAATGAAGAAACAAAATTCCCTTATTTTGTTATACTTTTGTTTTCATCCTCTATAGTCGCTGTATAGGGGTTAATTTAATTGATTTTTTTCCATAGGTAAAATGTGACAAAAAATCAGGACATATTTTGGTTGAACCTAGACAAGAAAAAAAATCGTATGAGAGGAGAGCTATGTTTTCCTCCGCTTGGACAAGAGGGTCAATACAAAAAAATACTTAAAATGAAAAAAAAAAATATATATATGAAAAAACAATGGGGCAATTCCATGGTAACTCACGTTACATTTGGGAGAGTTTCACGTTTAGATCAGGAAAAATAGCACAAATCGTATGGGGAACCTTGAAAAAATTAATTCATGAAATATTAAAATCGGAATCGATGCAGAATTGCAACCTCTATAACATATCCAAAGTCCCCCAAAATTCCCGCATTGGCTTTTTGTGTAGATGCATTTGAAGAGGTGCAGACGGGGAGAATTTGGAGATCTATCAAACTAAAATATTTGTTTTGGTACAACCTATCCATATGATACATGCTTTAAGGGCAGTTTTTAACGCTGAATCTAATGAAACCAAATGATACAACCACCCAAAAAGAAGTTATAGTCCTTTTTATGTAATGATGACTTTTTTTCAGGTACAACAGGTAAAATAGGTATTACCGAAACCCCTTTGAAAATAACGGTATGTTAATGAAACTTGGAATGAATGTTTCATTTGTCATAGGAACTAAGAATCAAGAGAGTCCCTAAAAATATCCATGGTGAAAGGGTGTTTTTTTTTTAAGGGGGAGGGGCAACAAAGAATGTTAACCATAACACCCACGTTAAAACTCTTACACTCATGAAACTCGCCAAAAATATTAAACTCTTCATGGCAACCAAGAATCAAAATAGTCCATACAAATATCTTTGTTCTAATAGTGTTTTTGGTGATTTAACTTTTGACTTGTTCTACGGAAAATACGATTTCAAAAATTAATTTTTGCTTGAAAAGAGCCATAACTTTGTTAAAGGTGCTTGTATCATTTTAGTTTTGCTTTTATTAGATTCAGCGTTAAAAAATACCCTTAAATCATATACCATACTTTGTGTATATACCTCAATTACACCAAATCGGAATTTTGGCTCAAATCTTCCAACTTCTTCCCAGATTTTCTCTCTCTTTAATAAAAAAACCCCAGAACAAATGTATTTATGAGGACTATTTTGATTGTTGGTTGCCATGACAAATTATATATTTTTGGCGAATTTCATGAGTGTAAGAGTTTTTTCGTGGGTGTTATGGTTAACATTCTACACTTGCCCCTCCCCCTTAAAAAGAACACCCTTTCACCATGGATATTTTTAGGGACTCTCTTGATTCTTAGTTCCTATGACAAATGAAACATTCATTCCAAGTTTCATTAACATACCGTTATTTGCAAAGGGTTTTCGGTAATATTTTACCTGTTGTACCTGAAAAAAAGTCATCATTACATAAAAAGGACTATAACTTCTTTTTGGGTGGTTGTATCATTTTGAATTTGGTTTCATTAGATTCAGCGTTAAAAACTACCCTTTAAGCATGTATCATATGATTAGATTTTACCCAAACAAATATTTTAGTTTGATAGACCTCCAAATTCTCCCCGTCTGCACCTCTTCAAATGCATCTACACAAAAAGCCAATGCGGGGATTTTGAGGGACTTTGGATATGTTATAGAGGTTGCAATTATGCGTCGATTCCAATTTTAAAATTTCATGAATTCATTTTTTCAACCTCGAAACCCATTTTTCCTGGCCTAGTTCTCTTTCATTAAAATTTCCATACTTATATAAATATAAATAAAACAAAATATAAACTCTATACATGGTAATGATTTCGACTTCTAGGAAAAAATAAAATTTTTGGGAAAAATAAATTCTTTCTTAGTAAAAAATACTAAAACATGTTGGTAACTCACGTTACCATATTCGGACAAGGGTTTTGTAGCAGTACTATGCATATTTTCTAAAAATTAAACAAACCAATAAATGTTAATAGGTTCATTGAATTAGATATCAGAATTTATTAGCCTTTTTATATCTGTACACAAATTTGAAATTATTGAAAATATTTTATACAAATTTAATAAAATACGTGGTAACTCACGTTACAAAAAGTCGGTAAACTCACGTTATTTTTAGTTTTTAATTTAAAAATTTAGGGCTAAGCCTTTCATAATTTTATTTTATTTTTAACCGTATGCTTATTACTTGTAGGGTATTTTGTAATTCTAATTTTAGAACTAGCGAACAATAGACAGGGGGCGAAAGAAATTTTCCATTTTTCTATCTTCATGTCCACGTTTTCATGGAATTACCCAATGGCGAACACTTGAAATACTAGGTATTTTTCGGGTGACAATGGTGCAGTTTATGTAGTGCTTGACTGCTAACTTAGAGGTGTGGGTATTCTCCCAGTTTAATTGGACGTCACCCATGGGATTTAATGAGATAATAAACAACTTGATCTCAATCCACTGTCCCAAATCTTTCCTATCTTCCTACTCTTCCTAACAATTCAGGTTGCATTTAAAAGACCTCAGGTCTTACAGGTTAAAATTATTGTTGTTATTATTATTATAATTATTTTGTATCTTTTTGTAAAGCCAGAAATCCACTCTATGAATTTTTTCACAAAAAGTTTTGAAACTCAAAATTTTGAATGATAATAAAAAATATATTCGGCTTCAAGTTTTTAATGCTCTTACAAGTAAACTGAAAATGAAAAATCGTCGGCTTAGAGTGTAGAGCGGCTAACTCCACATTTTTTTGCCATTTTATAGATCACTTCAAAAATTGATTAAAAATACCAAATTCTATCAAATCTTTTTAATTTCACTGAATTTAGCAAAAGCGAGTGCTGAAAGTAGTTGATGTAATTTTGGTTTAATGCATATCACAACAAAAACATAAATGTTAAAAAAGGTGCCAAGTTCATATGTGTAGAAGAAACCTGTGCGTAAAAAGTCAGCCAAAAAAAGTAATGAGATCTAAAATATACGCCAAGTTTTAAGTTCATGAAGTTTAATATCAAATATCTTAAGTAGAGTAATATTGAAACAATTCCAAATCATGACAGAAATTTGGCATTTATGTAATGATTACTGATTAATATTTGCTGGGTTCACTGGTCAAGTTTTCATACATTTTAAATTTGTGATTAAGTAAGTATTTAAGAGAAAACTTGCCAAGTAAATCCATCAAATTTTAATCAGTAATCATTAATTACCAAATTTCTGTCATGATTTGGAATTGTTTCGATATAACTCTACTTAAGATATTTGATATTAAACTTCATGAACTTAAAACTTGGCGTATATTTTAGATCTCATTACTTTTTTTGGCTGACTTTTTACGCACAGGTTTCTTGTACACATAAGAACTTGGCTCCTTTTTTAACATTTATGTTTTTGTTGTGATTTCACTCCTTTTTGCAAAAATTTATTTTGCCAGGTGAAAGTGAAGCCCTACCGCTCTACAAAGTTTCATAATTCTACGACAACTGAAAGTGTTCCATACAAATAATAGAAATTCTGATAAAGTGGGTGGATGGCACCCCCCCTGAATGGACAATTCCAAATTTTCGATTTTTTTCCTTTCTAAGTACTTCAAGTCCTACCGACCCACCAATTTTCATCGTTCTACAACAATCGGAAGTGCTCCATATAATTTATAAGAATTTTTAAGAATGTGGTTGGATGCCACGCCCCCTGAATGCAAAATTCCAATTTTTCAATTTTTTCTTTCTAAGTACCTTAAGCCCTACCAACCTACCAATTTTCATCGTTCTACAACAATCGGAAGTGCTTCATATAGTTTATAAGAATTTTTAAGAATGTGGGTCGATGCCACGCCCCCTGAACTGAAACTTCCAATTTTTCGATTTTTTTCTTCTAAGTACTTCAAGGCATACCGACCGACCAATTTTCATCGTTCTCCAACAATCGGAAGTGCTTAGTATGATTTATAAGAATTTTTGAGAATGTGGGTGGATGCCACGCCCCCTGAACTGAAACTTCCAATTTTTCGATTTTTTTTTTCTTCTAAGTACTTCAAGGCCTACCGACCTACCAATTTTCATCGTTCTTCAACAATCGGAAGTGCTCCATATAATTTATAAGAATTTTTAAGAATGTGGGTGGATACCACACCCCCTGAATGCAAAAATTCAATTTTTCAATTTTTTTCTTTCTAAGTACCATAATCTCTACCGACCTACCAATTTTCATCGTTCTACAACAATCGGAAGTGCTCCATATAATTTATAAGAATTTTTAAGAATGTGGGTGGATGCCACGCCCCCTGTATGGAAAATTTCAATTTTTCAATTTTTTTCTTTCTAAGTACCTCAAACCCTACCGACTTACCAATTTTCATTGTTCTACAACAATCAGAAAGGCTCCATATAATTTATAGAATATTTAAAAAAGTGGGTGGATGCCACGCCCCCTGAATAGAAAATTGCAGATTTTCGATTTTTACTTGCGATTATAGGTACTATAAGGCAAGTTTTGGATTCGTGCAAAACAAAAATTTTGAGATAACAATCAAACATGATATTACGATGATAGAGAACACCAAAAAAGTGGGTGGCAAAATTCTGTCTGTCTGTCTGTCTGTTCGTCTACAGCCTAAACGGCTCGATCGATTTTCTTCAAACTTGGTACTTAGTGGTTTTTGGTGATTCTGCCGACACGTTTTTTTCATTTTTTTCTTAGAACCAAAAATAACGGTACCTGTCATACATTTTTTTTTTGGCAAATTTACATAATCGTGTTTTTCTCAAAAACGGCTCGACAACTTATCTTAAAAAAATTCAATACATTTATTTTAGTAAAGGCTTTCTTTGGGTGGAAAACCATTTTTCAAAAATGGTTATTAATGGTACCTCCCAAGGAACCATTTTTTTAATTTTTGATTTTCTTCAAAATTGTATGACCGATTTCAATTATTTTTTTTATACAAAAGCTTCCAAAAACTGTTAATAGTTTTGTGTACCAACATTTTTGAAAAAATATTTTTTGGATTTTTAAAAAAATTTTTTTTGGAAAATCAAATATTTCGAAAACAGCATCATAGATTTTTTTAGAACTCGATATTTAAGACTTTTTTAGTACTCTCTAAGATATTTTTAGAAAAAATTTTACATTTATGAAAAAATAACGGTACCTTCCATACAAAAATGAAAAAACCGCAAAGGAAAATATTTTTTTGCTTGAAAACGACTCCTACGATTTTGATTAAACTTTTTTCATATACTAAAATTAGTACTTTCTACCATCAAAAATTATAAAATTTTACACATAGCAACTATTAGTAGTACCTGTCATAGAACGTATTTCTTTATTTTGAGTTTTCTCGTTATCAGCTTAACGGATTTAAATGAATTTTTTTATATACAAATTTCAGATAAGATTAAATAATATTGCATATCAAAATTTAAAAAAAAAAAGTTTTTGGATTTTTAAAAAAAGTTTCAAATTTTTTTTTTGAAAATTCGATATCTCAAAAACGGGTTGACAATTTTTTTTCAAATTTTGTTTTTATATACACATAAATATATAGTTTAAATCTGCATACCAAAAGTTGTTCTTAAAAATGTTTTAAGAATTTTATATATAAAAAATTAATTTAAAAAAAAAATATTCCATCATGAATTAAGATGACATACTTTTTTTTCACCTCAAACTGTCAAAAGAGTTGTTTTAGCTAATTTAAGTGTCGTATTTCATGCTTCTCTACATTTTTCTCTCATAATTTCCATGTTTGTATATACAATTTTCTTAAACTCGCAGTGTCTTGAACATAAGAGCAAGTACGTGCGACCCAGTCGTGCATTTTATTTCCTTTGTATGTACCACAAGGCCTATCGTTGAAGTGCTCCATAATTTTGATGATCTGTCAGTGAGTCAGCCAGTTACGGTTTTTGCGATTTTTGAAGTCCTATATCTTGGGAACTACTAATGCTAAAGAGTTGAAATTTGGTGAGCCACCTGTGTTTGATCAGTTCAGCAAACACTCCGAATTTGAAGTTTCTGACTTTATTGGTACTGAAGTTAGAGGGGGGTTGAAAATCGCCTGAGTTTGTTCCTGTAAAAAGGGTGTAGTGCCGCGAACTTGGCTGGTCACTACCGTGCCCTTTGATAATGCAAACACTTTTGTTTAAACAATTTTGTATAAAAAATGCAAAATAGGAATTAGCTACTTTTCACTCTTTTCACGACAAAATACAATTCTTGTTTTTAATTTGTATTTTATAATTAAAAGTTTGAAAACAATGTTTGCCAAAACTATTGGAAAATAAACCTAAAGAATTAATGAAAATTTGGCTTTACAAAAAGCTACAAAATAATGCTGCTAGTGCCATTGTTTTAAAATATTTACACATAAAGATTTTTTCCCTTTAAAGTATTTTTTTTTTATAAAATTGCCCTTTCTGCCCAAGCGGGGGGTAAGGGAATATGACAAATTGGTGTGCTTTGACTGAGTGATGTTATGACACGTTTTTCACTTTAAATTTTACAGCCCAAATCGAAAACGCCAGATCCAGAAATGTCATAAGACCCGAAAACCGAAACATCACATAAATTTTCAAGAAGGGTAGAGTAAAAACCCCCAAACGGAGAGAATCGGTGGGAAGAAAAAGGAAAACATTCCACAAATCATAGTTCGTGGCAAATTGAAAAAAAAACTTTTTATTGCCAAAACTATAAGTTGCTTTCGAAAACTTACTAACGAACAAATGTAAAACTAGAATTCAGAAGTAACTTGCCAAAAACTTGGGTGTAAAATTATTGATGGTAAGCCCAGAATTTACTGATAAAGGGGGTGGAATGTTTTCCTTTCTCAACTCAATTGTTAAAAAAATTAAGACAAAACTAACTTTTTTTTTACAATGAAAAATATATTAATATTGCTATTCAGTGAATATAAAAAATAACAAATTAACAACTACACTTTATTTATTACCGTTATTTATTGTAGATGTGATAAAAAGAACTTTAAAAATCCCCTTCATTACTTTTTGCGATATTCGATGTTTTTCGAACTTTTCAAAGGCACCGTGTTCAAAAACTTAGAAAAGCGCATAGTTTTCAAGATATTGAATAAATTAAAACAAAAATAATAGTCAAAATTTGAATATTTAAACAGGAAATTTCAAACTTTGAGTGGAAAAAAGAAAATACCTTTTCCTGGAATGTTTTCCTTTTTCCACTCAAAAAAATTTGTTTGCTCATTAAAAGGCATAGGTTTTATTAGAATGATTTCCTTTTTAGGCTCATTAGGTGCCCTATTTAAATATCTACATTTCTGCATTTTTAGTTCAATTTCACAATTTTGTAGAATGTTTTCCTTTTTCTTCTCACCGATTCTGTCCTTCCACCTAAAAGTATTTTTGGCGGTATAACGCCCAAATCGAAAAATGTCTTAACTTTCAAATAATGTACCTATTGTTTTTTATTTTGAGCCTTAAGGTGTCGTCACTCCGTGGTAATAAAGTACTTGCAGCAATTATTTCAAAAGTTTCAATTTTGAAGTATTCCTGCAAGTACTTGCAGAGAGAAGTCACACCAGACAGGTAAATTGCTTTTACTTTTGCTTGTAAAGCAAACTTGCTGCAAGTACTCTTTAGGTCAGGTCGTCACACCGTGCAAGCAAGTACTTGCTGAAATTAATTGCTGCAAGTAATTATTGCTGAAACTGCTTGCTGAAATTACTTTCTGAAAGTACTTGCGTTTCAGTTTAGTTAGGTTTAGGGTTTCTTCAGAAAAAGAACTAAAATGGATAAATGGTTTTTGAACAAGAAGATTTGTTGGAATCGAGGCAATTGATTCTTGTAGAGACAATTATGTATTATTATTTTCGCTTCGCTTCACACAGACAAATAAAAAACATCCGATCGCCTGCAGCAAGTGATTTGATTAAGCGAGTTGAACTTTCTGATAATAAATTTACTAAAACCTGTTATAAGCGGTAACTTCCAAATAACATTTTTTTTTATTTTGACTTTCTCATCAATTACTCTACCGATTCCAATCAAAATCTTGAGACTTTTGGGTTCCGGGCGAGGGAGACGATTTTTTCTGTAATTTTGATCGAAAAAAATACGTTCGCTTGCAAGCAAGTAAAAAACTTGCTTGCGCAAATCCTGCAAGTGGCAAGTACTTGCGACAAGTGATTTCAAGTGATTTACTTGCTTGCAAGCGCTTCGAGGAACTAATCACACCGTGAAAGTATTGCTCGCGCAAGTTCTTGCGAGCAAGTAAATCACTTGAAGCAATTAATTGCTTGCAAGTACTTTTTTGGGTCGTCACACCAGGCAAGCTTTATGCTATGTTTCCACCAAAGGATTATCTCAGCTCAGATTTAATAAATCTATTTGGTGTTTCCACCGCACAAAAAGATTTAAAAAAGATTTACTTTGACAACCCCTTTTAAAATGCAAATGGTGTTTCATTTGTTCTCATAAAGTGGAAGTGAGATAGAATGTTTCCTCTGTGAAGAACTGAATTCAGCCATAAATGGATCCTTCAGCGCCATACAGGAATAAGTTAGTTCGATTTGTAAAAGTATTTGTCCTAGGAAGATTTAACAAGATTAATTTCTAATCTTCAAGAATTACAAAATAAATTTGTATTGTAATTGAATAGGAAGAAAATTTGAAAAGAAATTCTTCTGTTTAAGTGGAGTGACCGAATATATAATCATTGTATATAAATTCTATAGTAGTCTCATGAAGAAAAAAAGCTGGTGGCCATCTATGCGTCCAAATGTAATACTAATTTTTGTTAAGGGCTCTCGGTAAGGCGATCACAGCGAACCTATCGACCAAATGTCAACCCACAAAATCGTGTTTCATGAGAATACTATAGATTGGATATACAATGATATAATTCAAAGTTAAAAGTTGAGCTCACTTGAACTTTTAACTTTAAATTTGTATTGTAAATCTTCAAGATTTAAAGGAGATTAGCGGTAAATCTTTTAATTCTCAGATTAGCGTTAGGTGGAAATGTAGCATTACTTGCAGCAAGTACTTCCTCGCAAGTAAATCACTTGCAGCAATTACCTGATTGCAAGTACTTTTCGGGTCGTCACCAGGCAAGTTTAACTTGCAGCAAGTACTTTATTTGCACGGTTGACGGCACCTTTATGACGTATACGTTTTGTGCGTTATGACATTTTTAATTTTAGAAAATTTAAATTGTAAGAAATATTTTTAGCGTTATGACGCCCAAATCGATAGATATCTTGATTCCAAATAATCTATTTATTTTTATTTTGGGCCTTATTGACGTACTTTTTGGGCGTTTTGACAGTTTTAATTTTAGAAGTTTTAAATTGCGGGTGTGTGTGTGGCGCAAAACTGTCGTCGTCGTGTGACAGCGTTGCGTGCGCTTGTGCATGCACCCACGCAACCGCCCCTCTCCCTCCCCGCCAGTGTGTTCATTACCCCTTTTTATATCTAATTTATTGATTTATTTTCCAATTCTGTTAAAAAATTGAAGTGTTTTTATATTTTTCTTCGGTAAACTTTTTGGGTATTTTTCACAATATTTGAGCTATATGATATTCCATTTGGGCTTTTTGACATTTTGCATCTTTAGGTTTTGCGTGGTGTGTCCAATTTTGCGTGTAATGACAATTTTTTGATGTCGGTGTCATGAATTCTCTGGAATATAAAATTGAAAACATCATCACACCCAAGATATATGTATGTATGTCACAATACCCCACACCCAAAATCGATGCCACAATGCCCAAACTAGGAAAAAAAAACAATTTGTGAGTGTTTGAATAATACGTCCGTTTGTTGTTTGTCCATGTTGTTTTTGTTATACATGTTAAAAGATAACCTCGACCCAGACCCAGAGATAATAAAATGCAGCTAATTGGAAATTGTAGATCAGAGAATTTATGGCACGAATTTAAATAATTATGCTGGACTTACACGAATGGAAAGCTGCCAGTATAATGACAAAAAGAATGAAACTGTCCATTCAAATATTGTTGCTTTTGTCATTATACTGACAGTTTTCCAAGGTGCAGGGAACTATGTGCCCGAGAATCAAATCCTCCGAGAGATTTAGTTCTTAATTAATGGGAACTAAGTCCACTTTAACAAAGTGGACTTAGTTCCCAGGCAAGGTGAGAATTTAATTGAATTTAACCTATACATCCAACAATTGGGAAAAGTATTACTATTTTATTGATAAGATTGATTTTTTACTTGTAAGTGGGAATTAAATCCACATTTAAAGGGAAGTAAGACCACTCAGTTTTTGAGGAACTTAGTTCCCAGCTTCTATGGGAACTAAGCCCACTTCAGCGAAGTGGACGAAATGAGAACTAAGTCCCTCGGTGCACTTGGTTCCCGGGGACAATAAGTATAGTCAATTTTCAATTACAATCATGTAGGTATTGAAAAATATTTCTTTGAACTTGCAACTTTTGACATTGTCGTTGATACACAATGGACAATGAAAATATACAATGGCCACGTTCAAGTTTCGATGGATTGTCAATCTAGGACAGCTTTGTATACATGTATGTATGTATCTGAACGCCATGCCAGTCAGCTGTTGTTGACATTTCTCATAGGATAGCTTCGTATCCTAAAATTTTAAGGATAGCTTGGGATCTCTATTCTGTCAAAAGCTGTTTCGTCATCAGCTGGGTTTTAACAAGATACAACAACAACACAAACCTATCCAGATCACTTTAGTTACGTGTTTGAACGTGGCCGATAATATTTGTTGAACACTGAAATCAATGGATTTAAAGGACTATTCACACCATAGTTTGTTGTACTGAAGATCGGACATAAAGGCAACTGTCTTCTTAAGCTTGCCTGACTGTAGCTGAGATCTAAACGACACAAATCTAAAATCTAATGGAGATACTATTCACCCACTTATTAATTTTATAATGAAGCAAAGCTGGATATATTGTCTATGGTTCGAGAGTAAAGGAATATTAATCAACGTGAGTCTCTGAGCAAAAGGAGGTAAAGCATGTCTATATATGGGACCACGGTAGAAAACGAAGACATAAGCGCATAAACCTTCTCTGGATACCTTCTCTGCCCATACCATGCATCCATATTCAAGTACTGGCCCTACAAAAGATACATATACATAGAAGCCTTAGAACATAAGGGTCCTGGAAATTATGAGTAAATCGTTTTATGAATCCCAGAATTTTATTGGCCTTTTTTACAATATAGTCATAGGGGTTGACAAAGGTTAATTTTGTGTCAAGAACAATACCAAGATAAAGAAGAATCTAACAAATAACCATAAGTTATCATACGTTTTTTTCGTATAAAAGTCATTGTCTTACATTATGTCTATATCTAGCAGAAGACAGTTTTTATTGCACCATTCCCTAAACCTATAAAGATCATCTTGGAGTCTTGAACAGTCATTTATAGAGGTAATAATGCTTTTGAAAATATTAGTATCCTCGGAATATAAAAGAATAGAAGTGTTTTTAATATTCAAAGTCAAGTTATTTATGTATAAAATGGGAAAAGGTCAAAATCCCGCCGATCAAAATCCCGCAAGTCGAAATCCCGCCAAATAAAATTACTAATTATGTACACGAATCCCGCCAGTCAAAATCCCGCCGATCGAAATCCCGCCGCAAGAATCCCGCCAGTAGCCTGCTTCTATTTTGCGGGATTTTCAATACTTTTTTAAAATAATCCCAACTTTTTTGATACTTTTTCATACTTTTGAAACAATATGGGTATTCATGCAACAGCGTAAACTCGTCGTAATCGTTGTTAAATTTAAAACTTCGTAATTCTGTCACAATTTGTATGGAAAATTAGACAGATTGACGAAGTTTAAAACTTTTCAACGATTACGATGAGTTTACGCTGTTGCATGAATACCCTTAATATTTTATTTTAATTAGTGAATTTATTTTTATTGAAAAAAAAGTATATAAGCAGTTGTGTTTTGGCAATTTGGCATTTATGTATCTTCTTCTTCAGTTCTTCTTAGAACTCCGTAGAGGTAAGACCTCGAGGTAATTAGTGAGGCGGCTTAGCGCCCATATGAAGCATGATTGTGCACTTTGTGATAAAAGCAAATAATTTTAATCATTGTTGGCACATTATAAAAGAATGATTTTAAGATGTTGGGCCACTTCGTATCTCCACCCATTTAGGTGGGCGGGGCAATTTTGTTTTGAAAATGACTTGAAATGGAAAAAAAATTATTAAAAAATAACGACAACACTTACAATATTTTGCTATATCTTTTTTGAAAGCCAAAACGCCATTCTTAAATTCTGTTTTTAGATTAAGGTATTTGAGTAAATAGTTTTCGAAAAAATAATTTTCAAACTCAAAGTTTTGAAAAAAAATGTGGGAAAAAAGTATGTATACTGATTAATTTTTACTTTTGCGTAGTTATATAAAAATTAAATTTTTATTTTTCAATGCTCCTATCAATTCTGGGTCGAATTTTGAAAACCAATTTCTTTTAAGTCCCTTAGTTTTTGAAAAAAATTGAAAATTATAAAAACCATTTTTTTCGTAGACAAACTTTTTTTTGAGTATTTGTCTAATTCATTACGTAATTTTTTATCAAAAACACCCTGAATTTGTACCTATTGACAAAAACAACAATATAGACCAGTAACTGTCAAATCCCCACCCTCGTCAAAAAAAAAATATATATTAAAGAGTAGGAAACCTCTTATGACAATTCTTTTTATTTAATGACTTAACGCAAATAAGAAATAGAAAGCAAAAATTCAATTTAAAGACACTTTGTTACAAGTTAGGTTAAAAAATGCTAAATTATAATACATAATCCACTAAAAATAATATATTGTAAGACCGGCTTATACTAGAAATTTATAAATAATACATAATGTGCATACATGTTAACACTTGTGTACAAGTTTGCGAAACCTTATCGAAATTCTACCCTGCCACAGGAATGTTTTTTAATCAATTATCTGCATATTAAACAATATCGTGAAGGTCGTATTCATCGGTGCCCTTTGGTTAATGAGCACAGCCGGGATCGGCGCAATAACCACATATTGCTGTTCAGTGGTGTTTTCCCCGAAAAAAAGAGTAACACGTTGAACTTCGAGATTTTCAACCAGACATAGGCCGTTTTAGAAACCGTCAACTGCGTCAAAAATGCATTTGCAGAATGTTCTTAAACGTAAACTGCAAAAGTCTTCTGTTTGAAAACGCAAATACAAACTTTACTGTATTAGCATTGTGTTCGATAATGCAGCTTGCTAAAGTCACATGTTCGAAAACATCATCTGCGGTGCAGCTGTGCAGTAAAAAAATCGAGTTGACGAATATATAAAAGCCAGAGAGCGTGTTTGCTAACGTCAAATGCGTTTGCAAGTAAATTGACTGACGTTGATCAAACTGATTTTGTGCAAGAAGGACGATTGCATATTTGACGATCATTTGATGATCAAATTGACTTTGATTTGACGTTTTCGAAAACGGCCATAGGTTGTGTTAGGTTAGGTAAGGAGGGGCGTGCACAGGGGATGTTGCGAACAAGGGAGCCTTTTGCTCCATTGTGATCCCCTTAAAAAAACTATTGGTTCACCAGCCTGTGCTTTCTATGAACTTTCCTGTTTGCCATTCAGACATGCGCTAGATAGTCCTGTTCTCCAACAACCCTGTTTCCAAAGTAATGGAGGCGATTTGTTTAGAGGTTTGAACAGTCGCAAAATAGGTGTTTAATGGTTGGTAATGGTTGAAAATTGGATGTGAAAACACTCAGTCTGGTGGCCATTGTGCCAATGAATGGCGCAATGACCTGTTAGTACATCTATCAAGATTCTAATATACTGAGTTTTCTTTTCATTTATTCTAGGCCTTAAACTTCTAGAGATAACGCACTAGTTCCTGAGCATCCAGGAGTTATTGATTTGCCCTTTCGTTATTAGGTCTATTCTACTTTTGATCACGCCGATTAAGACGTCTGGTCAATTTTCTAATTGGCTACTTCTATTTCTATTTGATACCGACCCTTTCCTTGCCAGTTCATCTTCTATTCCTTTCTTTATTGTTATGGCCAGGAACCCAGCAAAGTTTGACTTGGTTATTGTTACAAATATTATTCGGTATTTCTCGGTATTTTTCTACTGTCTTGGATCTTATAATCTCACTGGCTATTGCTTTGATAGCAGCTTGGCTGCCCACGAAAAATGTGATCTCCGAAGAGCTCAGTATCCTTGTGTACCATTGGACATAATAGGTACTTTTTTAATTTGACAAAGTGGCTACATTTTTACAAGCCGTTTGAGGAAATTGCTCTTCTTGTATCTTTGACTACATGTGTGGTTGCTCATGATTCATGAAAGCTGATCAAACTTAGGAACGCTGAAGGTTTAAGGCCATGAAAGCGATATTTGGTCAGCGTTTCAGCAATATTCATTAAGGAGGAAAGATTAAGTTCGTTCACTTGTACGTTTGACCATAACGACAAAAATCGACACTAATGTGCAAATAAACCCAAACCAACTGTTTCACTGTCTCGCTTGCGTTTTGAGAAGTAATGTTGAGCCTTCTACTTACATGAGGTACGAATTAGTTGCACAACCCCCAACTCTCTCTCATGGTACGGTTCTGCGAAAAGGTACAAGAACAACTAATCTCACTGTTTTAAAGTTTTCAGCCTGTGGGCAAACTTATTTGCCACAGGCAAATTCAAGGTCGATGAAGGTTTTCATCTCCTGATCTGTTTTGTTCTTGGTTTCTGTTTTTTGACCAGAGGACACCGATGAATACAACCTTCACGATATTGTTTAATATGAAGAAAATTGATTAAAAAACATTCCTGTGGCAGGGTAGAATTTCGATAAGGTTTCGCAAACTTGTACACAAGTGTTAACATGTATGCACATTATGTATTATTTATAAATTTCTAGTATAAGCCGGTCTTACAATATATTATTTTTAGTGGATTATGTATTATAATTTAGCATGTTTTAACCTAACTTGTAACAAAGTGTCTTTAAATTGAATTTTTGCTTTCTATTTCTTATTTGCGTTAAGTCATTAAATAAAAAGAATTGTCATAAGAGGTTTCCTACTCTTTAATATATATTTTTTTTTTGACGAGGGTGGGGATTTGACAGTTACTGGTCTATATTGTTGTTTTTGTCAATAGGTACAAATTCAGGGTGTTTTTGATAAAAAATTACGTAATGAATTAGACAAATACTCAAAAAAAAAGTTTGTCTACGAAAAAAATGGTTTTTATAATTTTCAATTTTTTTCAAAAACTAAGGGACTTAAAAGAAATTGGTTTTCAAAATTCGACCCAGAATTGATAGGAGCATTGAAAAATAAAAATTTAATTTTTATATAACTACGCAAAAGTAAAAATTAATCAATATACATATTTTTTTTCCACATTTTTTTTCAAAACTTTGAGTTTGAAAATTATTTTTTCGAAAACTATTTACTCAAATACCTTAATTTAAAAACAGAATTTAAGAATGGCGTTTTGGCTTTCAAAAAAGATATAGCAAAATATTGTAAGTGTTGTCGTTATTTTTTAATAATTTTTTTTCCATTTCAAGTCATTTTCAAAACAAAATTGCCCCGCCCACCTAAATGGGTGGAGATACGAAGTGGCCCAACATCTTAAAATCATTCTTTTATAATGTGCCAACAATGATTAAAATTATTTGCTTTTATCACAAAGTGCACAATTGAATAGCTAAGCCGCCCCACTAAATTAGAGAAATAGAAATTGTATTTTATTTTGGTTTTGTGGGGACGGGTGACAACGACGACGACCATCACCACGATGGGACGAGAACGACCACGACTAGAAGGACGAGAACGGCGGTGACGACGACCACGACCACGGCGATGTGATGGCTTTGACTTGCCGTCTCGGCATCAACTCGCTAAAGTCTTGCCTTGGTCGTGGTTCACAGTGCCGTGGATCTGGACGAAGGTGGATCTGGATCTGGACAGAGGTGAGTCTGGATCTGGGCAGATGTGGGTCGGGATCTGGGCATAGGTGGGTCTGGATCTGGACGGAGGTGGGTCTGGATCTGGACATAGGTGGGTCTGGATTCTGGACAGAGGTGGGAATTTTTTTTCGGTTTGGGTAATGGGGAAAAGAAGACAGAGGTGGGTCTGGATCTGGACAGAGTGTGGGTGTGGATTCTGGAAGCAAGTGGGATTTTTTTTTTTTGAAAAAAAAATTATATAGAAATTTAAACTTTTTGGAAATTTTATTTTTGAAAAATATAAAAAAAATAAGATTTTTTGAAGAAAATTTCAATGAAAAATTAAACTTTTCTCATTTTTTTTCGGTTTTTAATTTTTCTTCAAAATATGAATGATAGGTAAAGTTGCTCAAGAAAACTTGACATTGGCGCTGAATTGATGCATCGCATTATACGAAAAATCAACTTTCATCTTTAAACGCGATTTGCGGCTAAACTAAGCGTCCTAGAGGCATCAAAGTTTGCATCTTTAAACTTGATTTGCGGCTAAACTATCCGTCCAAGCAACTTTAAATGCAAAAGAAACTTTACATACACCCAACCTCGCACCCACCCAAATCCTGTAATGAGCCCAAGCAGGGGGGTTGCAGGGGGGCAGCATGCCCCCCCATACATACCTCACTGTTTATTCGCGTTTATTTTCCACCCAAGGTAGTGTTTCTCAAGAAAACTTGACACTGGCGCTGAATTGATGCATCGAATCATACGAAAAATCAACTTTCATCTTTAAACGCGATTTGCGGCTAAACTAAGCGTCCTAGAGGCTTCAAAGTTTGCATCTTTAAACTTGATTTGCGGCTAAACTATCCGTCCAAGCAACTTTAAATGCAAAAGAAACTTTACATACACCCAACCTCGCACCCACCCAAATCCTATAATGAGCCCAAGCAGTGGGGTTGCAGGGAGGCAGCATGCCCCCCCATACATACCTCACTGTTTATTCGCGTTTATTTTCCACCCAAGGTAGTGTTTCTCAAGAAAACTTGACACTGGCGCTGAATTGATGCATCGAATCATACGAAAAATCAACTTTCATCTTTAAGCGCGATTTGCGGCTAAACTAAGCGTCCTAGAGGCATCAAAGTTTGCATCTTTAAACTTGATTTGCGGCTAAACTATCCGTCCAAGCGACTTTAAATGCAAAAGAAACTTTACATACACCCAACCTCGCACCCACCCAAATCCTATAATGAGCCCAAGCAGGGGGGTTGCAGGGGGGCAGCATGCCCCCCGATACATACCTCACTGTTTATTCGCGTTCATTTTCCACCCAAGGTAGTGTTTCTCAAGAAAACTTGACACTGGCGCTGAATTGATGCATCGAATCATACGAAAAATCAACTTTCATCTTTAAACGCGATTTGCGGCTAAACTAAGCGTCCTAGAGGCATCAAAGTTTGCATCTTTAAACTTGATTTGCGGCTAAACTATCCGTCCAAGCGACTTTAAATGCAAAAGAAACTTTACATACACCCAACCTCGCACCCACCCAAATCCTATTATAAGCCCAAGCAGGGGGGTTGCAGGGGGGCAGCATGCCCCCCCATACATACCTCACTGTTTATTCGCGTTTATTTTCTACCCAAGGTAGTGTTTCTCAAGAAAACTTGACACTGGCGCTGAATTGATGCATCGAATCATACGAAAAATCAACTTTCATCTTTAAACGCGATTTGCAGCTAAACTAAGCGTCCTAGAGGCATCAAAGTTTGCATCTTTAAACTTGATTTGCGGCTAAACTATCCGTCCAAGCGACTTTAAATGCAAAAGAAACTTTACATACACCCAACCTCGCACCCACCCAAATCCTATAATGAGCCCAAGCAGGGGGGTTGCAGGGGGGCAGCATGCCCCCCCATACATACCTCACTGTTTATTCGCGTTTATTTTCCACCCAAGGTAGTGTTTCTCAAGAAAACTTGACACTGGCGCTGAATTGATGCATCGAATCGTACGAAAAATCAACTTTTATCTTTAAACTTGATTTGCGGCTAAACTATCCGTCTAAGTGACTCTAAATGCAAAAGAAACTTTACATACACCCAACCTCGCACCCACCCCAAATCCTATAATGGCATGCCTATAATGGCATGCCCCCCCATACGCACCTCGGTGTTTATTCGTGTGTATTTGCCTCCCTCAACTAATGCATCGCATTATACGAAAAAATCGACTTCAATCTTTAAACGCAATTTGCAAATTGCATAAGAAACAAAAATATTAATGAGCTGTCGGATAGTAGTAGAAACGGCGGGATTTTGATCGGCGGGATTTTGATCGGCGGGATTTTGATTTTCGGGATTTTGATTTCCGGGATTTTGAAATACGGGATTTTGATACGCGGGATTTCGACATACGGGATTTTGATTCGCGGGATTTATACCCCAACCCACCTCGGAACAAACATCAATTCCACGAACGACACCTTAGTGGAAATCCGATGAAGAATTACCCTAGCGAACCGCTGGTACTTCGGTTTGGCCAAACAAATGGGTTCAAAACTCCTTTCTCGAAAGACAAAGTGCACGCTACACAAAACGCTAATTTTACCAGTTCTACTCTACGGCGCCGAGTGCTGGACGATAAGTAAAAAAGGGGAATTGATACTGGGCACTTTCGAGAGCTATCCGACTCCTTCGTAGTGCAACAGGGTGTGAGACAAGGGGATGTTTTATCGCCAATTCTCTTCCTGCTGGCGATGGACGACGTATTGACGGCCAGTGTTGGTACAGCTGAGCGACAGGGCATTCAGTGGAGACCGTTCGAAAGGCTCAGACATTTAGACTATGCCGATGACATATGTCTACTGGCAAATAACATCAGTGGGCTGAACGGGATGTGCCAAACGCTGCAAGTGAAGGGAGAGTCGAGTGGTCTAAGAATAAACAGCAAAAAGACAAAAATAATGCTCACAGGCCGCTCCACACAGCAGCGTATTATTCTACAGGAGACGCCAGTTGAAGTAGTGGAACAGTTCAACTACCTTGGCAGTATTGTCTCTGCAAACGGTGGCACGGATCTGGACGTTAAAAGTAGAATAAATAAAGCTCGTGCTGCCTTCGGTACTCTGTCCCCAATCTGGAAATCAAGTCAAATCTCCTTACGCACTAAGTTGAGATTCTTCGTATCCAATGTCAAATCCGTGCTGTTATATGCTTGTGAAACCTGGAAAGTCACGTCTACCATTTCGAAGAAATTGCAGGCTTTTGTGAATCGCTGTCTTCGCCACATCCTAAAGATTCGCTGGCCACAAATAATATCAAATGAGGAATTGTGGCGCAGGACAAGTCAAGAGCGGCTGGACGTCGACATAAGGAAGCGTAAATGGCGTTGGATTGGTCACACACTGAGGAAACCAAACGATGAAATTGCAAAGCAGTCCTTTGAATGGAATCCTCAGGGTGCACGGTGGGTTGGAAGACCAAGAACAACATGGAAATCAACTGTCTTAGCGGAAGCAGAATCCCAGAGAAAGACGTGGCCACAGCTAAAGTACCTTGCAGCAGACCGTGTAGGATGGAGACGTTTTGTTGACGCCCTATGCCCCAGCCGGGGTTACAGGACACGATGATGATGATGAATTTCGAGAGAAAAATTCTTCGGCGGATATTTGGTCCTATATGCGAAGAGGGCGATTGGAGGAGAAGATTCAATCGTGAAATTTACGAGCTGTACCTAGATGTGGATGTAGTCCAAAGAGCCAAAACACGTCGACTATACTGGCTCGGCCACATCGAGCGAATGGACAACAACGCTCCATCCAAGAAAATCTTCGAATCCCAGCCCCCAGGTTCGAGACGACCAGAAAGACCGAACCTCCACTATAGGGACCGATGGAAGACCGCAATATCTCAGGCAGAGACCCTTCATGGATCGGGAGCCGGATAAGTAAGTAAGTAAGTAATAATGATGAAGAGTTAAGAACGCCGAAAATTGAACCTGGAGCTCGTATTTTAAAAGATGCATATTTCGAATAGTAACAATGAATCATTTTTCTCAACATTTATAATTATTGAAGCTCCAAATTGTTAAAGAAAAATTTTTTTATAGCGAAGGCATTTTTGTAGAAGGGTGGAGCTTAGAAACAAATAATGTTCGATTGCCTTCAACTACTTTCAGTCGAGATAGGTTAGGTTAGGTTAGGTTGATGGGCTGACGGTGGATCTTGTTCCCGTCACACTTAGATCAATGTTGATATATTGTGGTACCCTGATGGATTGGACCATCCCACATAGGAGTATTTTGAACTATTGTGGTACCCTGATGGATTGGACCATCCCACATAGGAGTATTTTTATGCAAAAACTGGACAAAATTATTAATTACCAAATAACTCCGAAATATAAATTTTGTTTTGCAACCCGAAAGAAAAATAATAGAACAAATAGTCAGTTTGAATGGGCATAAAAGTGGGAATACGATATGACAAAAAACAACTACATCCGCAAAAATCCGCAGCCGATTCCATATACATATGAGAACCAACAAAAATATTGTTTTTTTTGCATTCTTAGAACAAAAATTCGGAAAAAAATATAAATATTAAGATATTTGTCGTAAAAAAGGCTCAATATAATAGTGAACATCTGTAGTTGATTTTTATATACCAAAAATTTCATGAGACCACACAAAATTTTCAAGAAATAATTTAATAAACTGTTGCAAATTTTTTGAAGGTTGATTACAAAAAGAAGTGATAAATTCTTAATCGATGGCTTTGAACTAATATCATAGCCAAAATATGTTGATCAATAAAAAAAAAATATCGTAGCCTATTGTTCCATGAGATCTTAGCTATTGTCTGGTAAAAGTTCCCTTTTCAATTTTGACATTTGAAAAACGACTTTTGGCCGAGTTTTTTAGGCAAATACTCCTGTGTGCATCCCTTTAAAAATATAACCTATGAAATCTTATGGAGCATGGAGCCATTTAGGGCCGTTGATGAAGTTCATTAAATTTGAGATGTTATTGCCTATTGACTTCGATATTTCTGCTAGATCATTGAAGAAATAGCTACCCAAACAATTTTTCCTTATATTGCAGAGTGCCGGACATTGACCTAGGAATTGAAGGGTGTCCTCCTCTACTTCTTCGTGTGTCCTCCTCTACTTCTTCGTCACCACAACCTCTGCATAGGTCTTCAGTACTTAGTCTCATCTTCTTCTTGTGGTACCCTACGAGGTTATGTCCTGTGATAATTCCTATTAAAAGATTCATAGATCTCTTTATCAGGTTAATGATATAGTGCGTTTTTTTCTTACTGTAGCTAGGCCACAAATTCTTTGTAGTGGTACAAGTTGCGAGTGAGTTTCATCTGTCACTGGTAAGTTCGATTATCTTCTTACCAATTGTCTGTTTAATGGCATAGGATGGAATTTTAACACCGGAGTCCGTTAGGCTTTGATCTAACGATGAACCAGTCCTTGCCAGTTCATCTGCTTTTTCATTTCCTAGAATTCCACAGTGCCCAGGAACCCAGCAGAGTCTGATGTTGTGCTGTGTGGCAAGAACCTTTAGCTCTTCGCGACAGCATGAAACCAGCTTGTATTTTATTTCTGTTGCAGAGATAGCTTTGATTGCTGGCTGGCTGTCAATATAAAAGGTGATATCAGCCCGTGGTATTGCCAACATTGAGATCTGTTCGGTAGCCTTAATCACTGCCAGAACCTCCGCTTGGAAGACACTGCTATAATCAGGAAGTCTACAAGAGTTGGCTAAATTGAGGGATTCTGAAAAGAAGCCTGCACCTACTCCCGTATCCATCTTCGATCCCGGTGTAAATGTCTTCCATCGGTCTATCTGATTGTTGTTAACCAGCTTCCCATTCTTCTCTTGTGGGGTGCATGACCTACGGAGTTCCTCTTCCAGCTATCGGTGTGGCTTATTCTTAGAGCACCGTGGGCTGCAGTTTCTTGTACGAATAGATCTAGAGATCTTAGATTGACTATGGTTTCCATAGTCAGTGGGAGTGGACGTCATTGCCCCTGTGATTCCTGTGCACGTTAGTCTATAAACTTTATTAAACGTTTTACAATTACATTCTTTATCCATCGCGCTCCACCAAACCAGGCTATCATATGTGAGGATCGGTCTTATAATGGCCATGTACATCCACATTATGATTTAATGGTTTGGACCCCGGGTCTTACCAAAGATCCTGTTGCAGGAGTAAAAAGCGAGCATGGCCTTCTTGGCTCTTTCTTTGATGTTCATATCCCAGTTTAGCTTTTTGTCAAGAATTACGATTAAATATTTGGCATGATCCGATATTCTAAGTCGGGTTCCTTCTATTGATGGTAGGACAAATTCTGGTATTTTCCTTTTGTTAGTAAAAAGAACCAGTTCGGGTTTTTGTCTACAAGTGCTCTTTTTACCGCATCATTTTGTATATTATTGAAGGCGCCTTCAATGTTCAGAAAAGCTGCTAGAATGTACTCTTTGTCCTTGAGTGATTTTTCAACTATACTTACTAAGTTGTGAAGGCCTGTTTCATCACCTTTTCCTTTCGAGTAAGTATGTTGGGCAGGTGACAACACATTCGGTTTTATACTACTTCGTATGTGGTATCTGTATATCCACTAGCCTTTCGAAGGTTTTTAAAACAAACGATGTGTGACTAATGGGTCTATAGTCTTTAGCTTCCGTGTGGCTTGGTTTTCCAGCTTTCGGTATATGAAGACTACTTTTACCTCAAGCTACGCCAAAGGAATATATCCCCACTTAAGGCTGCTTGTAAAGAAGCTCTTGAGATGTTGGGTAACCTGATGTTTAGTGTTCTTCTGTACCATCATGGGGAAGATGCCATCTGTTCCTGGAGATTTGAAGGGTGAAAACGAGTTTATCGCAAAGTTTATTTTATCCGCCGTTATAATATCTGGTGGCACCGTGTGCTCTGTTTGTACTGCATCCTCCCAGTTGTTAACGTCAAAGTCGAGGTTCGATAGGTGATAATAAATGGATGAATCTGGTTGAGGATACGATGCATTATTTGAAGCTTTCAATGATAAAGATGGTATCTTCGATGAATTTGGGCAATCAACAGAAGATTTTGCCATAGATATTGGTGATTCTGTTGATGTGACTGAGGGAATTGCAACTACTACGGTTTGCACTGATGCATTGGGTGATAAAGAAAATGACGTTGAAAGGGATGGAGAAGTTTATATAGGTGGTTGTAGTCGGTGGTGGTGGCAGGTTTCTACTTTGATGGATTAGTTTGAAAAATATCTATCAATTTCATCAAATTTTCGTTTTGAAGATACTGTTGATTATTTGTTATATGGCTTTGTTTATTTAGGTATTTAGATTTAGGGACTCCATTTCTATTTGAGCACTGAGCATCGATACAAGATATAATGAAATAATCTCCGACAGTTGCCATGACACATAATTGAGTCGATCAGAAAGTCGGTAATGTTTTTATTTAGAGTGCACACCGACATTATTATTACTAATAAGTAGTTGCAAGTGATTAACTTAAATTAATGGATTTTGCCTCTGCTTCTGCCTTTTATTTAATTTTTATTATTATTATTTTTATATTTTAATTTATTTTCGATTTTCAATATTTTCGATAGTGGTCGATTTTTTGTCTATTGGGCAACACTTTTCAATAGTAGATTGTTGTATTTTCTGATAAATCCCTTAATATATATATATATATTATATTAAAAAATATATGTAAGTATACTTATATATTTTGTTGTTTTTTTAAATAAATTCTTAAATTTGCCGCCTATTTTTTAATGAATTCTGAATTTATTTTTTTGATTATTAACTACGGTTGGTATATACATAAGTTATGATAAAATTTATAATTTTGAATCAAAGTCTAACATAAGAAAAAAAAAATTAATACATCAAACTAGGTAGGTATAGGTATCCTGGGTTTTTCTAAATTGTCTTTATATTTTTCCAAAATCCAAAGAGAGATAATTTCGGCCAACACTATACCTACATACATGCCTTGAATCTTCTGGTACATTTTACGCGAATCACCTTGAATGGAAAGAAAGGCAATTATGTATAGGTATTAATCCCTACAGCAATTTTAGGGGATGAAAATGAATTCTGAAGAAATGAAGGAATTTTTTGTCTTCATTTGAAGCTGATTGAACACCATCGTTATACCTATAAAAACTAAAAACATAGCGACCACCCTAATGTTCATTGTTCATGTATCTCATCTCTGACAAACTTACTATACAGTTACGGTTGTCATGCCACTTCAAGTGCTGGAAAATATAAACATAAAAACACCATAATGATGACGACGAATAAAACTTGGTATGATATTTGAAGAACACAAACAAAAAAACCTACATCCCCAGTGGCATGAGCATGACCCAGACGTATGTATAAGCAAAGTCACGTCTAGGAGTTGAATGAGTCATAGCTACGTTTACAGAGGGGTAGACAATCTTAATGCGCAAAACCCATGAAGTAGAAATGCACTTGTACAAGTCTTGCACAAAAATAAACCCAAAACTCGCAGGGTGGTGGTGGGTTTTTTGTGCAGATCCTTCATCCTTAGCGGCATGGTTTTTTGCATGAATGATTCCTTTTGCTGACTAAATTCACTGAGCAGAGCAGAATGAGAAGGAGAACAGGAAAAAATCAATTTTTCTAGGATAACGTCATCAACAAAATGTTCAAGTTTTATATATGTATGTATGTATGTATGAAGGTATGTATTTACGTAATATATATGCATTTGCTTATGATCATATGATAGGGTGGCCTTTATATTGGGTAGGTAATTGATATGAGAATTTTTGTTTTGAGTGATTTTTGAAATCCGATTTTGTCATAAATTTCTTTCTGTTAGAAGAAAAAAATCCTTCCAAAAAATTAGTTTGCTAGGTACTTTAATTCTTACTGACATTTTAGACAGAACTCATATCTGCCAATTAGAGACCAAACAAATTTCATGGACAGAAATTGGCAAATATTTTCACGAAGACAAAATTTTGTACTCTCTCATGAGCGCTCTCTTCTGTCCAAATATACCTACTCAATTTTTGAAGTGTGGAATAGGATTCAGCAACATATTGGCCATATTTGTTAATAATTGGCAGTTTTGGGTAGGGTCTGGAACGTACCTAATGTCTTTTCAATGTATCCATGAACTCCTTTGATTTTTACTTATTTCTTATTTATTTTCGTGTTTGTTATTATACGTGCTATAATATAAAAGCGTCAAAATTTAGATTTTCGATTATGTAGTAAATTTGATTATTGCCCACCATAACCCTTCCACCAATTTACCGTCTGAATAGAAGTAGACACCCGTCCTATCCTACGACTTGTTTTTGTCTTAGCTCAACGTACTAGGCACTTTAGATTTAGCAATGCATTATAAGGCTTATTTCACACATATTCGGTTTCATTCGGTTCGCACCTACATTTGTTTTTTTTACAATAATAATTAATTTAGGTAAGGAAATAACTAGTAGCGCCCCTGTAAATGCAAGGCGGACATAGGTATACTATGTATGTCAGCACACATATTTATGTCACTACATGTGTGAAGTTGGCATAACATTTTGAGCTGGACTAATGGGACCATGGCAGGAATTTGTAGTTTTTTTGCATTTTGTATGCATTTCTCTTCCGGATTTTGCAGTTCAACAAATAATGGGTGTAACCGAACCGACTGTACTGCTAACTTCACTGTGAAATTAGTAGTGCCTGTCCTTTTGTCAGCAACCGGGCTAGCTAGGAATCTGAAATGAGGCTCTGAATTTGCGGTTTAATTTGCAGTTCAAGAAAAGGAAAAAAAAACAGATTTTTAAATCCTTACATACAAAAAATTTCATACTGTCCTGCTAACTTCACTGTGAAGTTAGCATTAAAGTCCTTTTCTCAGCAACGTTGCTACTCAGAAATTTGCAGTAAGGCTTCAAACTAATTTTTCACTATTAACGTCACTGTGAAGTTAACAGTACATATCCTTTTCTCAGGAACTGACCCAGCTAGAAAATTGCAGTTAGAGTCCAAATTTGAAATTTCTTATGCACTTCAAGAAAAAACTAAGTTCAATTTTTTACGTTCAAATTTGACAAAAAATTGAAAAATTCACTTTGCACTGTTAACGTCAGTGTGATGTTAGCAGTACATATCCTTTTCTCAGTAACGGAGCCACATAGAAAATTGCAGTAAGGGTCCAAATTTGCAGTTTTTCATGCACTTTAAGAAAAAACTAAGTTCGTATTTTGAAGTTCAAATTTGAAAAAAAATCGAAATAATTCATTTCTCACTGTTAACGTCAGTGTGAAGTTAGCAAGGAGTACATACCCTTTTCTCAGCAACTGAGCCTCTAGAAAATTACAGTTATTGTCCAAAATCAAATTCAAAATTGTGTATACAATTAAAAGAACGATTTAAATGCTTTTTATACTTTTTCTATAATTACTTAAATATTTTTTAAAGTTCTTAAGCCCCACACAACTTGAACATAAGAGCAAGTACGTGTGATCTAGTCGTGCATTTTATTTCAAATAAATTTGTACTATTCTGAAGTATTTTCATTCTCCACATTTTCTTCAAAATTATTTTTGAATCTTACTATTTGTTTATTTGTTTATTTCAACTGCAGACTGATGTCTTAGTTGTTAAATATTACTTGTACAATATAATAGTAAATTTAAGTCTACTAACACATATTATGAAACACTTAACAGGATAATAATATTTTTTTTAAACTATTTTTCGACATGTTAAAATCAATTAAGTTATATAAACGATTAAAATCATTGCACATAATGTTTAAAGCTGTGTTTAATCCATAATTTACTCTGGCAGAAGGTGTATACAAAAATGCAGGGTTACGGGTTAACCTCGGACGGGAATTTATGTTCAGCATACTCAGAATTTTTGGAGAATGGATTGATCCCGATAAAAGTTGAAAAAGGAAAAGAACATTATTCACTTCCCTCCTCTTCTTTAGCGTAGAAAGGCTGAGCAGTTTCAAGCGATTGTCATATGGTGGAAGATGTTGATTAGGATCCCAAGGAAGATGACGGAGGACGAATAGCAAAAATTGTTTTTGAACACTTTCAATTTTAGTAATGGAAACCTCATAAGCAGGACACCAAACACAGCTGCAATACTCCAGGATGGGATGGACAAGTGAACAGTACAGGATCTTTGTAATATGAGGATCATTAAATTCTTTTGAAAATCTCTTGATTAATCCAAGGCGGCTTCTTGCTTTACTTGTTATCATATCAATATGAGGATTAAATGACAGTTTCGTGTCAAATAAAATTCCCAAGTCGTTAAAGGTGTCAATTCGATCAATTAAACTATCTTCTATAAAATATGAAGAGAATATTGGTTCTCTCAATCTTGAATATGACATTACTTTGCATTTCTTTCTATTTAATTCCATTCCATTTGACGTGCACCATTCGAAAACAGTATCAATATCGTGTTGTAAGAACAAGTATCCACTTGGATTTGTAAAACCATTAAAAAGCTTAAAATCATCAGCGAAGATTAAGATATTTGAGTAAAGAATGCTCGTAGTAATGTCATTTATAAATAGTATAAATAGCAGTGGCCCAATATGACTACCTTGAGGAACCCCGGATGTAACATTTATTAAATTGGATATACAGTTTTTGTATTTGACATATTGCGTACGATTTTTTAAATACGACTGGATCCAAGAAAGTATCCACTCTGGAAACCCATATCTTTCCAATTTCGCTAAAAGAATAGAGTGGCTCACTTGATCGAAGGCTTTACTTAAGTCAGCATAAAATACGTCGGTTTGTAGTCCGTTTTGCATATTACTGTTAACTTCATTAGTGAATTCGAGAAGATTCATTGTCGTTGACTTTTTGAGGCAAAATCCATGTTGCTCAGGTACAATTAGGGATTGGCAATAAAACTGAATGTGTTTGCAGATTATATTTTCAAAAAGCTTTGGTATACATGAAAGTTTCGCGATGCCTCGATAATTCTCAAATATTTCAAATACATATGTACTTCTCTCATTGCCTTCGTGTTAAACTACCTAGTTTGAAAATATGCAAAATTGTACAATTATTTAACGCGTGGTTCAGCAATTTAAACTCACCGACTTCGGAGAATGGACTTAGGTTGAACGATAGTTCAGGCATTTAATTGGCGACTTTAACATACTTGAGTCTTGAACCATCGTTGAACCTCAGTAATTCCGCCAAAATCAGCCAGTAAAAATATTAGAATCACGGATCAAAATTTGAACCACGTTTGTACGACGGGGCCTTACAGAGGAATAGGTACAGATTGTAGGGTGGAGTCCCTCAATTCTTCTTTTTTGTAATGATTTTGAACTGATGACTTTGAACAAACAAATTTAAGTTTTTTTTTTCACAATTTAGTACTTTAAATTTAATTTTTCTAAACTATCCGGAAAAACAACTTGATTAGGAGGAAATTAAAGATTGGAATGAGACGCAAAGAACCAGATGCCTTTTGGTCTTTTTGTTATGGAAAAAGGAAGAACTACAGAAATCCTTTCATTTTTTTCTTTATATTTTATTATTTTAGCAATAAGAAAATATGTGTTCGCAAACGTGCATATGATTGGAATAGGGTAATATGCGGATTTTGTAGCAAATCGTCTGAACACCTCGCATATAGACCATAACATTTGCGATCATATTTGCGGACACATGATGTGCGAGCACCTTGATCGCAAATGCATTTGCATCTTTTGGGACAGTTTTTGCACATCATGTGAACACCCTATGTGTAAGTTTGCGGACACTGACGTTGAAACAAAATTTGCGACATTTTTGCGACTTTTTACGTGACGTCAGAGTCGCAAACGTTTGTGGCTTTTTATATGCTGTCTGCTCTTAGCTTTAAACCCGATTTTCGAGGTTGGAACGCCCCCCATTTGGCCGCCATGTTGAAAAAGGTTTCCACGATATCTTGAAAACTTTTCATGGAGAAAATAAATTTCTCTACAAATTCTGTTAACATAATTTTTGCCATAAGATTGAAAATAAAGAAGTTATAGATAAAAATAGACGAATATCTTAAGTGTTTCCTCAAAAAAATTGCCAATCCACACGACGCATAGTAGAACGATCAGTACATATTTCTGGTCATGGGCTGTTTTTTTCTTTTGTGATATGAGCATTATTTTTATATAATGATTCTTGAATATCGTCCATTTTTTCACAAGCAGTAAAATTCAACCTGATCAGTTATAAACAGCGTTGCCGGAAATATTTTTTTGAAAGTGCCATTGCCAACGATACAAAGTGCCATTTTAGGCAAATGAGTGCCACCAACAAATCTTTGATGCAAATTAAATTTTTGAAACAAAAACAAAGGCGTGACATTTACGGCCATATTATTCACTCTGGACCATTAAATCCAGATTTATGAAAACATTTAATCTTATTCGTTTAAAAAAATGCATTAAATCCAATGGGTTTCTTTATTTATTTAATAATTTCACTTATCTCTTTATTTCTGCGAGCGAAAAAAATCATACAAACTTCAAAAAGAAGTGAATAATGTTGAAATTGAGTATAACTCCGGATGGCAGTTTAAATAAAATATGTTGGATTAATCGAGATTGGATTAAAAATTTGGATCTATCGAGTGAATAATATGGAATTGGATTTGGTTTTCAGATTTGAATTATTTTAAATCTAGATTTAAGTTTTGACCTGAATTAATCGGGTGAATAATAAATATAATAATGGCATAAGTGATGTAAGTGTTGGTTTATAAACATTCTAAGAAATATTTGTCGTTTGAATATTTTATTTTACTACACCTTCATCAAAGTGCCATCTGAAGTCTTTGAGTGCCACAGTGCCATTTAAATGAAAAGGTGCCATAAGTGCACGATCGTGCCATTTCGGCAACGCTGGTTATAAATGCTCCAGAGTCATCGGAAGTTGGACCATCCAGCAAGGCCGTGGTGGCCATTTGAACAATGTTATTCCACACATTATGTCTTGAAAGTCCTTCCAACCTTCATATCATCCCAATTGAAAATAAATCGATACGGATTATAGGGGGAAGGCGGGAGACTTGAGCCACTTTTTGTTAAATTGTTGATAAAAGCTTGTCTATTTATCTCAGCCCAACCCCTGTCAAACCCCTCCTTGGAAAATACAGTTAGAAGAATGTAAGATTTCTTATACATAATTTTAACGTTGTTATCCTTGTATTTCCTCTTCCGATGCGGCAGCTTTTTGAATTACTTTTTTTGGTTTGCTTCTCATTTTAGTATGATCAAGTCTCCAATAAATCGGGTATGGTTCGTTTCGGCTTTTTCATTTCGTTTTTTTTTGTTGTTTCGTCAAGGTCGTTTCGTATTTTGTTGTTTCGAATTGTTTCACTTTTCATTTATTTTGTTTTTTCGGTCAAACTTTATTTCGTCTTTGATTGTTTCTTTTTTCGATTATTTCATTTCTGAGTTACTTCATCCTTAGTTTATTTCGTCTTTAATTGTTTCGTTTTCGATTATTTCGATTTTCATTGCAAAGTTTTTTGTTCATTTCGACTTTCAATTACTTCGCCATCGTTTGATTGGCTTTTTGATTTTTGTGCATGTAAAGAACCTAAAGGCGTTAAAATTCGCGCGAACTAAATTTTCAATTTTCACAACCTGCCATACGCCTTGCATTCACTAACATTTGCTGGAAATTAATACAAACATAATAATTTAAAACGGTCATGCCTTTTTTTTTGTCACGCATTTAGGTACCTAGTGATAAAAAAAACTCTGAAATTCCTGTAGGTACTATGTATTTTAATTCTTATTTTTACTTCAAAATGTTACTTAAAAAAAAGCTTTAAATAAAATATGTTAATGTTTTAAAAATTAATTTCTGATAAATAATTGAAAACAAACAACTAATTCAAATTTAACGTTTGCTATGTTTCCGCATAATTTTGTATAGTTGCATGCTTATAATATGAAGGGTCTTTTTTTAGCCCTTTATCAGAAAATACGTCTTTTTGTCCAGAAAAGTCTTGATTCCGGAATCTTTACCATCATATTCTCCGTTTTATATATCTGGAAATTGTTAACCTTTTCAATATTTTTCCAATTCCACACTCTACGTGTTTTTTTTTCATTACTATTTGAATTTTTTCTTTTATTGTCAACCAAACAAGGTGACTCAGAATCAATCATAAACTAAGTAACTGATAACAAAATAATCGAATTGCAAAACAAAAGAAATATATATAGACAAAATGCGAAACAATCTTTAACGAAATAACCTTTTTTTTTTTTCTCACTTCAGAATTCTGTATTGTAATGAGCTTAAAGCAAGCTGCATTCTACAATCAGAGGCTCATCATGAGTGCATGTGTTAGTGGTTAGTAGATTAAGCAGAGCTAACACAAGCACATAAATAAATAAAAATATACAAAATTAAACAAATTACAAAATTAGACACATAATATAAAACATAGGTATACATAAATAAGTTAAGGTATAATCAAGACATAGGAAATTCACGAGAGTGGACGTCCCTTATCTTGGCGAACACTTTTTGGCGGAATCGAATAATTTTGATATCTGAATTTGTAGCTAATTAAATGCTAATTTGTTGCTCAAACCAAAAATTTGTAGCTCGAGTACTTTTAGAGTTATTCAATTTTCCGCTAAAATAAGTCTGAATTTAGCGGTAAAAATTTAAAATAACACTAATTTTACTTTTTATTTGTAACCTGAATTTGTAGCTAATTAAATGCTAATTTGTTGCTCAAACCCCGATTTTGTAGCTCTAACGGTTTTTCAAATATTCAAAATTCCGCTAAAATAAGACTGAAGTTAGCGGACGAAAATTTGAAAATCATAATTGTGTTAATGCCCAAAATTGTAGCTTTTTGAATGCTAATTTGTTGCGCAAAAATAAATTTTGTATCTTTTATGGATAATTTTTTATTTACAGTTAAGGTTTAAAAAAGTGCATTTCCGGTTTCACTAACATAGGCTCGGAAAAAGGCCAGCGGAATCTTAAAAAAATAGATTTTCAATTTTTTTTTTTTTGCAAAAATGTGTAGCATATCCTATGCTAATTTGTTGCTCTAACTAAAAATTTGTAGCTCTAACGGTTTTTTTGGTACACAATTTCCCGCTAGCTAAAAAGTTAGCTAAAAATCAAGCCCTTAAAATCTAAAAAAATGACAAAATCCAAAATTTTTTTTTGCCAAAATTTGAAGACTCCTCTAACTAGATAAGTCACCAAACCGCGATTTTGTAGCTCGCTTGGTTTTCTTTGCATTCAGTTTCCCGCTAAAATAAGACATTACCCCCTGTGTAACGGACAAAATTAAAAAAAAAAATTAATTAAAAATTTTTTTTATGTCAGAATTTGTAGCTTTTTAAATTAAAATTTGTTGCGCAAAAATTAATTTTGTACCTTGAATAGTTCGTTTTTTATTTGAAATTCAAATTCAAAAATGAGCATTTCCGGTTTCACTAACATAGGCTCGGAAAAATGCCAGCGGAATCTTAAAAAAATAGATTTTCAATGTTTTTTTTTTGCAAAAATGTGTAGCATATCCTATGCTAGTTTGTTGCTCTAACCAAAAATTTGTAGAGCTACAAATTAAAAAAATAGATTTTCAATGTTTTTTTTTTTGCAAAAATGTGTAGCATATCCTATGCTAATTTGTTGCTCTAACCAAAAATTTGTAGCTGGCATTTTTCCGAGCCTATGTTAGTGAAACCGATATGCTCATTTTTGAATTTGAATTTCAAATAAAAAACGAACTATTCAAGGTACAAAATTAATTTTTGCGCAACAAATTTTAATTTAAAAAGCTACAAATTCTGACATAAAAAAAATTTTTAATTAATTTTTTTTTTTAAATTTTGTCCGTTACACCGGGGGTAATGTCTTATTTTAGCGGGAAACTGAATGCAAAGAAAACCAAGCGAGCTACAAAATCGCGGTTTGGTGACTTATCTAGTTAGAGGAGTCTTCAAATTTTGGCAAAAAAAAATTTTGGATTTTGTCATTTTTTTAGATTTTAAGGGCTTGATTTTTAGCTAACTTTTTAGCTAGCGGGAAATTGTGTACTAAAAAAACCGTTAGAGCTACAAATTTTTAGTTAGAGCAACAAATTAGCATAGGATATGCTACACATTTTTGCAAAAAAAAAAATTGAAAATCTATTTTTTTAAGATTCCGCTGGCCTTTTTCCGAGCCTATGTTAGTGAAACCGGAAATGCTCATTTTTGAGTTTGAATTTCAAATAAAAAACGAACTGTTCAAGGTACAAAATTAATTTTTGCGCAACAAATTTTAATTTAAAAAGCTACAAATTCTGACATAAAAAAAAATTTTTAATTAATTTTTTTTTTAAATTTTGTCCGTTACACAGGGGGTAATGTCTTATTTTAGCGGGAAACTGAATGCAAGGAAAACCAAGCGAGCTACAAGATCGCGGTTTGGTGACTTATCTAGTTAGAGAAGTCTTCAAATTTTGGCAAAAAAAAATTTTGGATTTTGTCATTTTTTTAGATTTTAAGGGCTTGATTTTTAGCTAACTTTTTAGCTAGCGGGAAATTGTGTACCAAAAAAACCGTTAGAGCTACAAATTTTTAGTTAGAGCAACAAATTAGCATAGGATATGCTACACATTTTTGCAAAAAAAAAACATTGAAAATCTATTTTTTTAAGATTCCGCTGGCATTTTTCCGAGCTTATGTTAGTGAAACCGGAAATGCACTTTTTTAAACCTTAAAAATTATCCATAAAAGATACAAAATTTATTTTTGCGCAACAAATTAGCATTCAAAAAGCTACAATTTTGGGCATTAACACAATTATGATTTTCAAATTTTCGTCCGCTAACTTCAGTCTTATTTTAGCGGAATTTTGAATATTTGAAAAACCGTTAGAGCTACAAAATCGGGGTTTGAGCAACAAATTAGCATTTAATTAGCTACAAATTCAGGTTACAAATAAAAAGTAAAATTAGTGTTATTTTAAATTTTTACCGCTAACTTCAGACTTATTTTAGCGGAAAATTGAATAACCAAAAAGTGTCCGCCAAGATAAGGGACGTCGAGAGTGGAACACTGGTTCGCAACAGTGTTTTTAACCCTACTTTACTTATGTTAAAATCAACTGAGGCAGCGTTCAAATTAAAAAGTTTGCACATACGATTAAGAGGTTCGTGAGTACCATAATTGGTTCTATGAAAAGGAACGTGAAACAGTTCAAATCTTCGAAGGTGGTGGGATCCCCCACGGTAGTTTATACCTATACAGGCTAATAAGTCAGGAGCATCAATTTCGCCACTGATAAGTTGGTGAAAAAATATTAAATCATTATTAACACGCCTTTGACATAAAGTTTGAAGTTGCAGAAGCATGATTCTATGTTCATAAGGTGGGAGGTTATACGGATCAGCCCAAGGAAGACCTTTCAAGGCAAAACGAATGAAGTTATGTTGTATTGATTCAATACGGCTTTTATGAATTTCGTAAAAGGGAGTCCATACTTGGGAGGCGTACTCAAGATGGGGTCTTACATAGCAATTGTATAAAGAGAGAGTAACATACGGGTCTTTAACCTTAGCTTAAATAATCCGTAGATGTTTCAATGAAAATGCGAAACAAATAAAAAACAAAACAACAAAATCGAAATAATCGTGAGACGAAATGATCCCAAAACAAAGGAATAAAAAAACAAACAAAGCTTTTGCGAAATGAACGGAAATTATTTCGACCAAAACGAAATAACAGTGAGCGAAATGAAAAAGACGAAACAATAGGCACCCCAATAAATCAAGTGGTTCAAATCTCCTGTTCACGTCTTTGGAGACAAAAAAATTATAAATTTTGCTAGGTGCGTTAAGTTGTTGCATTATTTGCACGGGTATTTACAAAAACAATTATTTAAGTAATAAGATCATCCTTAATTATTTAATTTACTAGAAGACAAAAAGTTATACACTGAATTAAAAAATATTTTGTTTAACTTTTCATAGCGAAAAATGCATTTACTCGTGCAGAAATCAAAATCAAAGTTGATCCTGAAACCTTTTTAATAATAGCTAGAAGGTTATTTTCTGCTTTAGAATATACAAACACTGAAAGAATTTAAGAGCAGTCTGTGTGAAATATTGCGAGTGACTCATGTCTTCCGTATGGTCAAGTCTATCGCTTTCCCCCTACATACATATATGTATACTAGGGTGGTCCTTAAATTGGACATTGTCTTGGATAGCCCTCATTCGATTCAAAACATTGAAAAACAATTTCTCTAATTTGTTCAGATTTTTATTTCACCCCCCTGGTCTCCCTTTTTTCACTTCAAGGCACAAATAATGGGGTTAGGTTGATTCTTATAACATGCGAAAAAAAATCAGAATTTATAGATTAGATTCAGACGAAAAACAAATCGTATCGGAGGGGTGGTCTTTTTCACCCCGTTCAGGCGGGAGGGGTAATTATCTAAAAATTTTACCCAAAATAGAAAAAAAAATATTAAAAAACAACGGGACCACTTGCAATGGCATGCTATAGCTTTTTTTTAAGCCATGAATCCAGTCTCTAATATGTTTTTTAAATGAAGTTTTTATTGTAAATAGTTAAAATAAAAAATAATTTTCAAAATCTAAAAATAAAAACAAAAATAATAATTTTTTACGTTTGAAAATAATATTTTCAGAAACTATTAACAATAAAAACTTGATTTAAAAAACATATTAGAGACTGGATTCATGGCTTTCAAAAAAGCTATAGCATGCCATTGCAAGTGGTCCCGTTGTTTTTTACGCGATACGGGCCAGGTACCTCTTATTTCCATAATGTTTATTTATTTATTTTGCATGTTGTCTCTTTTCTGTTATCACTATCAATATTATATTGCAAATGTGGAAGCCATGTTGTGCAAAACTTAATAACCAATCCGTCTCTCCACCACCGAAGAAAAAAAAACTCATTTAAAGACTATGAGACGTGATTCTGATAAGGAGCAGGACCCCGTCTTGTTGTTGTAATGAATGTTATTTGATTATTTATACGGATAAAATCTAATATCCGTTCTAGTCCATTGAAATGTTACAAACTTTTTGCCGAACCTTGCATTTTGGGAAAGACAAGGTTTTTATCTTTTGATGTGTAGGGCAGTTCAGTGAGTATAAAACCGATTTTCGGGGTTGAAAACCCCATTTGACCGCCATCTTGAAAGAGAGCGTGGAAAGGGGTTTTAACGATATCTTTAAAACCATTGGTTTTACCAAAAAAAATAATAACATTTTAAATCACAGTACACATATTAAAGGTAATCACAACAAAAACATAGATGTTAAAAAAAGAGCCAAGTTCTTATATGTACAAGAAACCTGTGCGTAAAAAGTTAGCCAAAAAAAGTAATGAGGTCTAAAATATATGCCAAGTTTTAAGTTCATGAAGTTTAATATCAAATATCTTAACTAGAGTAATATCGAAACAATTCCAAATCATGACAGAAATTTGGTATTTAATGATTACTGATTAAAATAGGGTGGGTTCACTGGTCAAAGTTTTCATACATTTTAAAATTGTGACTAAGTAAGTAATTAAGAGAAAACTTGCCAAGTAAATCCACCAAATTTTAATCAGTAATCATTAAATACCAAATTTCTGTCATGAAGAAAGAAGAAATTTGGTGACCCACCTGTGTTTGATCAGCTCAGCAAATACTGCGAATTTGATGTTTCTGACTTTATTGGTACTGAAGTTAGAGGAGGGTTGAAAATCGCCTGAGTTTGTTCCTGTAAAAAGGGTGTAGTGCCGCAAACTTGGCTGGGCACTACCGTGCCCTTTGATAAGAAGAAAAGAAAAAGAGCGCTGTTTTATTTTTAGCTTCTATGTGAGAAATTCTGTTTATGGGTCAATATTTCAAAATATTAATATTTCAGTCTCCTTCATTTTTGAACCAAAGTACAAAATTTTACTATAAGTTTGTTAATTGGATGGCTTGAAACAAACGGGTTCTAATATTCGCTCTAGAAAAAATAAAGTTAAAAAAAATATCATACCCGCTATCTTCATTTAAACACCCAAAATGTCATTCCCCTGACGTGTCCCCAGGCCTACTTACCACACTGTCTGAATTTTAGCAACGAAACTAAAAACGGTACATAAAATCTAATGATGCAGTCTTTTTAACAATATATGCATCCTTATTAAAAAATAGTTAAATGATTTTTAGTTGCTTTATTTTTTAAATAGGAGCTATTAAGTAAGTGTCCCCCATAAATTGATCATTTCTATCCCACCAATGGAAATTTTAAAAAAATATATACATATAGGCTCAAAATATGTAGAAAACTGATTTTTTTTGTTTAACGGTACCTACAGAATTGCTCTTTATGAAAATTGAAGTAAGGGTTTCAAAAAACTTTGTTGTCTTTTTTATTTCAAGTTAAGGCAATGATTTTGTTTTTCGTCAAGCGAAATTGTCATTCCTCTAACGCGTGTTTTTTACTAAACTGTGTGGTATACAAATTAAAAAGTTTTACTAGTCTGTGTCTTTTACAACGGCCTACGTGAAAAATAGTATAAAACATCTTATTTTCTAATAACCTCCATTTAATTCTCATAAAACACCCTTCGGAGTCATTCCCCTAACATCATTTTTTGTGTCATTCCCCTGACTTTCAAGTTTTCATTATAATGATTGATTGCGTTTTGGTAACTCTAATATTACATTTTAACATATTTACAGTTTTTTTAGTAGTTTTGAATTTTTTCACATTTTCTCGGTCAAAACATTATACAAAATACGATTATTACTATAAAATGTTTTATCTCGCAAAATTCTTGAATCATGAGAGCAAGTTCGTGCAACATAGTCGTGGATGCTATTTTTCATGTTAGTATTTGTTTTTCTTTTTCTTTACACTCCTGAAACCATTCGCAAAATTAAACATCCATCTAATCAACGGAGTAAATATAAATTTTTGTCATTCCCCTGATACAAGTATTATTTCCCTGACTTAAAAACCCGTTAGATTTGATCAAATGTTATGACTCTTTGTTTTAAAGTGGTTATTATAGAGTTATTAAGAGACATAATTGTTCGTCTACCAAAATAGGTTCTTTTGAGCGAGGGTCCACTTTGGAGTGAAAAATATTAATGTTTTGAAATATTGACCCTTATATTAACTCTCCTGCTGTGTTAAAAAAAACGGAGGAAAATTGCTGAGCTCAAGTTTCTCATTGCTTACAGATCTAAAAATGCGTATGTTTCTGGGTCCGTATCGTGTAAACCCAAAGCGATTACTAAAATAAACGATTGTCGTTTTAACCATTGCTCTCTCTTTATTTTCCTATAGTTATGATAGATATAGCTATCGTCAAAACAGTGCAGTGAAGAAAGTTCATTTTCCCCTATTCAAAAACAAACAAATTATAATGCTACCGGATGCACAGAATGTTTGAACAGCTAAGCCCCCACCTGGAAAAATAATCTAGTTTTAACAGGGCACTAGAAAGTTTTCATTGACCCTAACAAGGCTCTAGCTAGGGTAACTATCGGTTTTATCTAGGGCCTCGCCAGTAAGGCAACCTTTTGTCTCGAGAGACAAAAAGAAAAACAAAATAAAAAGCTGTCTTTTTACTGGGATTCGATCCTGTGATCTTGATCTTGTGATTGCCAGTCCAATACGCTAATTACTGAGCTACTTCGTAATACAGTTGCGTAATGTTGAAAATGAAAAAAACTATACAGGGTGTCCCGTAATGAGTGGATAATACTGCAACTGTAGATAGCAGGCCTTATGACTGCTCAGAAAAAAAATATAAAAAAAATATTTTTCTTGTGGTCTCCAGGTATAATTTATTTTCGAAAAATGTAAAAAAATTCAGGGTCTCCTAAAATACCTAATTACAACGGCCACCCATAAAGGATTCTTATTATTTTTGTATTTTTATAATATTCTTGAATAATCGTTCTAAATGATGGGTAGTAAATTTTAACACCAGCTGATGCATTTTTTGTATTATAATTTTTTAAAATTATTTTTTTATTCAAAAATAATTCAATATTTTTTTTCACCAAAGTTTGACAAATAATAAAGGGAAACAAATGTATGTAAAATTGGCCTGTTTAATGTACTTTCAAAAATGGTACAATACATGTTTGTGTCTACAAACATAACCAATAAAATTGGCATATAATCTACTAAAGTAGTTTTTTAACATTTTATCAGATGAAATTAAGTTACTAAATTAAGTAAACACTACGACGACGAATGAATGACTCATATTGTTTTTCTAATTTGTATTGCATTTAAAAATAACCGTTCTTAAATAAAGACAGTAACATTTAACACTAGTTGCTGGATTTTTTTTTAATAATTTTTTTAATTAATTTTTAATAAAAAAATTATTAAATATTTATTTTCATCAAAGTTTGATGACAACAAAAATTGAGTTGTAAGGAAAAGTCAATAGATATACCAGTGTCACTATTATGTCTGCTAAATTCACTAACTTTCAAAAAGGGTTTGATTTAGGTATTGGAAATACGATAGATAAAAACAACAGTATTAAAAATTATAATTTATTTGTATTTTTAAATAAATTTATATCAAGTTTGCAAACTGTCTCCCATTCACTGTGATACAGGCTCTGCATCTTCTAATGAAGGACCTCTCAATAAAACGAGCATATTGGCGCTCATTTATTTTCATCACAGCGTCTTGAACACGACGACGCAGTTCCGTAATGGATGTAATTGGTTTAGTATAAACCATTTCTTTCAGGCACCCCCAGTAGAAAAAGTCCAAAGGATTTAGGTCTGGCGTACGTGGTGGCCACAAAATTGGGCCCAGACGGCCTATCCACCTGTTAGGATACGTTCGATTCAAGTACCTCCTTACATTTACAGCATAATGAGCAGGACATCCATCGTTTTGAAGCCACATTACATTCCTTAGCTCCTCGGGCACTACTTGCAATAGAGTTGGCGAATTAGTTTGCAAGAAATTAAGATAGGCTTCACCATCTAAGTTGCCTGGTAATTCAAAAGGGCCTATAATTTGTCCATTCAGTAGGATACCTGCCCAGTAATTGATTTTTGGTACTGCGATCTGTCCTCGCGCATTAAATTTGGATTTTCCAGTTGCCAGCTACGTAAATTATGGATATTGAAATATCCATCCCTTTTAGGAGACGACTCATCATTCCACAATATTTTTTTGAAGAACTCCGGATCGTCGTGAATTTCCAACATTTTTTGACAAAAAATAACTCTTCCGAGGAAATCTCTTGGTAGCAGAGTCTGGACACGCGTGAAATGAAAAGGATGAAATTTATATTTTTACAATACCTACCTGTTCGTCTTGCAATCACCCGTGTTGATGTAGTTGAATCTGCTTCAATTTCATTCAGCACAATACCATCAACTTCTTCTCGCGGTAAACGTCCTCCGCTAGTGCTGCCAAGTCCATTACCAGGCATTCGTCCTTCTGAAAAACATTGGTGGACTCTGATGAACACTCGAGAGTCCGGATGTCGCGCATTTGAATATCGCTCTCTATTGAGTGCTGCAGCTGCGTTAGCGCTTCCTCTGCATTCCCCGTATATTAAATGCATATTTACATACTCCAGCGGCGTATACTGTGACATTCTTAATCAGTATTAATTTAATCAAATTCAAAAATTCGTTTAATTGACGAAACCAGTATAACAACGTTATACGTTATGTCTTATGTAATGACAGAGAATTGACATTATTATTATATTATTTGCAAATAATAGGTCTGTTTCTTTACTCGCCCGCGGGATCCCAAAGTATCCCAAATCTACCCAACACGTGTTTCTTTACTATTTTCTGGCACGAAAATGCCAGAGCTTTTGACTTTTTTTCATTTCCCCTCCAGCAAGAATCTACCCGAACATTTTAGTTACTGCACTTTCTTGCTTGTCAAATAAGAAATCAGCTCAGATCGAAAAATTTGAAATTAAATTTTTCAAGTAGCGTACATAAAATGGTTTAATTTAATAAAATAAAATGAAAATGATACAATGGAGGCAAATATAAAGTAAAATATTTCTCTTTGTTCTTTTAATAGAGCCCAACATGATCAGTGCATGTAAAAATAATTGAAATTGTTTAATTTTGTATGCGGTGAGCCAACGAGCATTGAAGTTAAATAGGAAATTTAAACCGCAACAAACCAGAAACATCCCAAATGCGTTTCTTTACTTTTCGTTTCTGGTTAAACATTACAACAACAACACCAGAAAGCTCAATCCCAAACTTTTTCCCGAACTTTTTCCCAAACTTTATCCCAAAAGTAAAGAAACAGACCTAATACTTTTTTATGCATTTTAATGCCTATTTTATTACAAATCAATTTTGATTTGAGAAAAGCCAATTTAATGTGTCATTGCTGTAGATAGAAGCTTGTGATTTACCATTTGGGAAAGTACATTAAAAGGAGATTTTTTTTAACATTATTTGCCACGAAAGTTTTCAGTTTTTTGTCTTTTTTATTAACTTACAAACTTTGATGAAAATAAATATTTAATCATTTTTTATTAAAAAATTAATTAAAAAAAAAATATTTAAAAAAATCCAGCAACTAGTGTTAAATGTTACTGCCTTTATTTAAGAACGGTTATTTTTAAATGCAATAAAAATTAAAAAACAATATGAGCAGTGTTTACTTAATTTATTAACTTAATTTCATCTGATAAAATGTTAAAAAACTACTTTAGTAGATTAAATGCCAATTTTATTGGTTATGGTTGTAGACACAAACAGGTGCAGGGAACTAAGTACCCGGGAACCAAGTCCACCGAGGGAATTAGTTCTCATTTAATGGGAACTAAGTCCACTTCAGCGAAGTGGACTTGGTTCTCATAGAAGGTGGGAACAAAATTCCTCAAAAACTGAGTGGTTTTACTTCCCTTTAAATGTGTATTTAATTCCCACTTCCAAATAAAAAATCAATCTTATAAATAAAATAGAAATACTTTTCACAATTGTTGGCTATATAGGATAAATTCAAAGATTCCTTAAATGCCAAAAAAACTTTGTATACACCCAGCCTCGCACCTACCCCAAATCCTATAATGAGCCCAAGCAGGGGGTTTGCAGGGGGGCAGCATGCCCCCCGATACATGCCTCACTGTTTATTCGCCGTAATGCTTTGTCTTACATAAATACAGTGCTAGCACCCAGCATAACGGCGAACAAACAGTGAGGTATGTATGGGGGGGCATGCTTCCCCCCCTGCAACCCCCCTGCTTGGGCTCACTATAGGATTTGGGGTAGGTGCGAGGTAGGGCGTATGCAAAGTTTTCGCGGAATTTTGAATTTTTGTAATTTTTATCGTTGGAAGTTAGTTCCCTCTCCATATTTCAAAATGTGTACTAAGTTCTCATAAAGAAGTGGACTACTTGCTCACCTTGCATGGGAACTAAGTCCACTTCGTTAAAGTGGATATAGTTCCCATTAAATGAGAACTAAGGCCCTCGGTGGACTTGGTTCCCGGGGACTTAGTTCCCTGCACCACACAAACATGTGTTATACCATTTTGGAAAGTACATTAATATTATAAAAATACAAAAATAATAAGAATCCTTTATGGGTGGCCGTTGTAATTAGGTATATTAGGAGACCCTGAATTTTTTAGCATTTTTCGAAAATAAATTATACCATGGAGACCACAAGAAAAATAGTTTTTTTCTAAGCAGTCATAAGGCCTGCTATCACCAGTTGCAGTATTATCCTCTCATTACGGGACACTCTGTATACATGCTTAAATTCTTCTTACTATTATTTTATGATGGGTATAAAATATTTGTTTTTTTGTTTCTGTCGTATATGGATGGGGTAAAAATGCATCAGCTGGTGTTAAAATTTACTACCCATCATTTAGAACGGTTATTCAAGAATATTATAAAAATACAAAAATAATAAGAATCCTTTATGGGTGGCCGTGGCCGTTGTAATTAGGTATTTTAGGAGACCCTGAATTTTTTAGCATTTTTCGAAAATAAATTATACCATGGAGACCACAAGAAAAATATTTTTTTTCTAAGCAGTCATAAGGCCTGCTATCACCAGTTGCAGTATTATCCTCTCATTACGGGACACCCTGTATACATGCTTAAATTCTTCTTACTATTATTTTATGATGGGTATAAAATATTTGTTTTTTTGTTTCTGTCGTATATGGATGGGGTATTTGTGATGGGATATTCTTTTATTTCTTTTTCTTCATGTTAAGTCCAAAAATATGAAAAGTACTTCTGTGATAAATTTAGCTAACTATTGCCCTCTAAAAGTACTTGAGAGTGCTAGGACGCCATATGGCCCTAGGCTCAATGATAGGAAAATCCCTATGCACACCTCCCTGTGGTAGAGGGCGGGTAACGCTAACGTGCAGGGGGACCGAATGGATGCCGGGATAAGCAGACAACCCAGCTATGCTGGTCAGGGCACAAACTTGTCCTCGGGATGGTTAAAAGCCACCTTAAGGCGGATGAACTGCAGGTGGCGGTCAACGGCATGATAGTCTGGTGGCGGAGGAGCTTTTTTTGGTAAAAGGCCAACGGCAGCAGCAGGTAGCGTCTGTAACCCATATTGGGCGGCTACAAAAGGCGTCTGTTTTCCCACAGTGGGCGGCCTCGAGCAGTTATGTGTTTGACCATACAAAAGGCGGGTGTGCCTGTCAAATCTGAGCTTATGTATGTTATTAATCATATCTCGGAAAACACCATGGTGGAAGGATATATGCAAATACATGAATTATGACAACAAATGGAAATGAGTCCCCAAGAGGTAATCTTTTTATAGAAAATCCTTCTGTAGCTTCGGCTGCAGTAAACCGCACATCGGATTTGGGGGTGCGGCATCCTTCATGTACGAGCGTCAATCAAGACGCCATAATAATAAATGAATCGTTGACAAATAGAAGAAGTCTTTCAAGAAGCGCAAATGTTACTTTTGGCTACCGCATACGTACGAAAATCGGAGCATGGAACGTTCGATCCTTGTACAGCGATGGTAGATACGAGCAGGTTGAGCGTGAAATGCTTCGCCTAAAGATCAGTATCCTGGGCATAAGCGAAACTAAGTGGAGAGGAAGAGCTGAATACAGATCAGACACTGGACAGACGAGAATGCTGCATTCCGGCGAAGATGAAAGAAAGGGTGGCCAAAGACTGCATGGTGTCGGAATTATGTTGAACGAAGAAGCGAGGCGTAGTTTGATCTCATGGGCGCCCATTTCTGCGAGATTAATGACAGCAAGGTTTCGTTCAAAAATTCGTAACGTCGCAATTATTCAGTGCTACGCCCCCACAAATGAAGCGACCGAGGAAGACAAAACCGCGTTCTACACTCATCTTAACTCGGTTTACAGTAGTGTTCCGAGAGCCGACATCATAGTCGTTATGGGAGACCTTAATGCCCAAGTCGGTTCAGACAATTACGGACTGGAACGCGTGATGGGAAGAAATGGCGTGGGGTCACGGAATGAAAATGGTGACTTGCTTGTCGACTTTTGTAACGCGAATCGTCTTGTGATAGGTGGGACTGTATTTAAGCATAAGACGTGCAACAAAATTACCTGGGTGCATCCGGATGGTCAAACCGAAAACCAAATTGATCATATCATGATTCAGCAGCGATGGAGGAAGTCTATGTGTGATGTCCGGAGTATAAGAAATGCCGATGTGGGAAGCGACCACCATTTGGTTCTGATGAGTCTCAAACTACGAACCGCTGCCGTACAAAAACCAGCGCAGGATGCAGCAAGGAGCACAAAATTCATTACTAATGCTTTAAATGACCCCAACATATGTCGAAACTATGTCACCACCCTTAACGACAGAGCCTCGTCATTAAATGGAATCCAGAATTCAACAATTGATGAGATGTGGGGTGAAATTAAAAGTGTTTTTATGGAGGCTGGATCCGAAACTGTACCCAAGCGAACGAGACGTAGAGACTCTTGGATATCCCAAGACACCTGGGATAAGATCGAACTTCGCAAATCGTTGAAAATCCAAATAAATGCCGAAGCTGATGTTCAACGAAAGGCTGACTTGCGAAGAGAGTACCGCATTGCACATAAGATGGTCTACCGCTGTGTGAGACGTGACAAGAGGGTGAAGTTGGATGGACTCGCAGATAATGCGGAAAGCGCTGCCAGAAGAGGAGATATCCGGGAATTGTACCAAATAGCCAAAGATGTTATCGGGAAAAAAAGCAACACCAATCATCCTGTAATGGATGTGGATGGCACACTTTTGGTATTGTAATATTTTCTCAGGTTCGTTAATAAAACTTATTTACTTTATTCAAAACGTCCACTTATTTATTTCGCAAAATAAAACACTTTACTTTTCTTACTACAAACAAAACGATTTATTCTTCACCACTGAATTAATTCACAAACTTTACTTTTCACTTTTATTACAACCAACTTTATTCATTCACGATTAAAAACAAACTGTGTCGCTGCCGTTCAAACCTGTGCCTTTTATACTTGTTTTCCAAACTCTCGAAATAAGGAGAACGTTCTGGTCTCTGCTTCCAGAGCTTTCCGTAGGGGAAATCTCCCAATAATTTCCCTTCCAAAAGCTTTTATTTGACAGCTGGTAAATCTGCTATAATCCGGCAGATGTCGCTTCCTTCGTTTGAGAGTTGCTATAATTATAGCTAATAAGGGTATGTTTGCACTGCGACCGTAAGTTTTATTGTGTCCGTTTGTTTGCTTTTCAGAGTCGTTATAGTTCAAATTTGGAAAGTCATTACACTGCCCCCCTCTTAGGATTGATCGTCCCGAGCAAATCCATCACTTCCTTCACCATTACAACGATGTAAACGGTCGATGTGAACTACTTTTATTTTGCCTCTTAATCCTCTCCGAATGCGGTAGACGCCATCGTTTACTCGTGTTACAACAGTATAAGGGCCTTCCCAATTTTGTTGAAGTTTCAGTGACATTCCCTTTCGACGCTGGGAATTATAAAACCAAACAAGGTCTCCCGCTTGGAATCCTGTCTTTGTTGCTTTTGTGTCGTATCGCTTTTTCATCCGACCACTTGATGGCTTCATATTTGCCCTTGTTCTTTCATGAACGTCACTTAGCCTTTCTTCTTCATTTCCCTTATCACTCCGATTCATGGGGCTAGTCTGTTGAATTTGCACTATCCTTTCGTTGTTCTTCAATGCCTTCTGCTGAGTTTTGATTGTCAGGATACCGTCCATTGAAACCGTTGAGATGACATCTTTGGCATCGTACCCCTTTGGTAGCTGGTACTTCCGTACAAACTGACGACCTAAGTAGCCATGTTCATCTTCACGTTCATGATTACCTTCCACTACCACGCTGTTGCCAACAGTTTTGACCATTAACTCATTTGGCTTGAAATGGCTGACATCCATGCACACTTGAAATCCGTCCGTTCCAACTTTGTAGTTTTCTTTGGCATCACGCTTGTCACCCTTTCGCCGGATAGGAGTTAACTGCAGCGGAGTCACTTTTGGGCGATATATATCGCTTCCCGAGTCATCTTTTTGCGCAGTCCTCATTTTCCTTTTACTCCAATCGTAAATGGGATCCGCTCTCAGTCGCTGGATGGAAACAACTTCCTTTTCTTTTTCATGCGTGCAATTATTGTAGTCTGGTTTCCATGGTCTTCTAGGTGGCAATCTGCATTGGCGTTGGAGATGTCCAGTCCTGTTGCAATTCCAACATGGAGGTTTTCTAGGTGGCAGTCTGCACTGGCGTTGAAGATGTCCAGTCTTGTTACAGTTCCAGCATCGAGCAGGTCCATCTCGCTGGTTTCTTCTTTGGAACGCAGTTCTCTGGCAACAACACTCCTCAACTCCTAGTTCTCTCAAGCGATGAACTCTTTGTGAAGCCTGTTCCGCTGCTTCCATAGTGAGTGCGAATGCTAGTGCTTCAGGAAGCGTGCGTTTGCCAGCAGTTCGAATTGCTCGCTGAAGGTTGATGTCAGATACAGCACGAACAAAGGCTTCTGTTGCGAATTGGTTGATGATTTCATCTCCTGCAGCTGGATATGCCAGGTGCGCCAACCGTTCGATGTCTGCTTGGAGTTGTTGCAGAGTTTCTCCCCTTTTCTGGACTCTGGAATTGAGCTGGACGCGGAAGACTTCTTGCATATGGCCATCTCCAAAACGTTTGTCAATGGCCTGAACGAGAGCACTGAAGTTGCCATTTTTATCTGCTGGTATGCTTTGTAACAGCTCAGCAGCAGGTCCTCTGAGGGCAAGCGTTAGAGCTATGCATTTGTCTTCCTCATCCCAGCCATTTGTTGCTGCGGCTGCCTCAAACTGCTTCTTGTAGATTGACCAAGAAGTTTGCCCATCGAAGGTTGGTGGATGCATCTCTTTTTTCTTCGGACAGTCGCCAGAACTTTCTCGAACCTTCATTTTCTTTACTTTATCTAATTCCCTTGTAATGGATTCGATTTTATCTTCGAACTTTGCTTCTACTGTCGACAATTGCTTATCGACATTAGACAATTGTTGATCGAGAGTTAACAATTGTTTATCGATAGAAGAAAATTGCTTATCGACACGCTCGTCAAGGGCAACAGTTCTACTGTCAAAGGCATCTAACTTACATTCGAGCATGTTTGTCTGTTTTTCCAGCAGACACTTTTGTTCTTGGCTTTGTTGCTCGAATCGTTCGAGAAGATTCTTTTGTTCACTCCGTTGTTCTTGGCTTTGTTGTTCTAGAAGATTCTTCTGCTCTTGACTTTGTTGTTCGAAACGTTCGAGAAGATTCTTTTGTTCACTCCGTTGTTCTTGGCTTTGTTGTTCGAAACGTTCGAGAAGATTCTTTTGTTCACTCCGTTGTTCTTGGCTTTGTTGTTCGAAACGTTCGAGAAGATTCTTTTCCTGACTATCAAATTTTGCAAGCAGCTGAGACAGCATATTGGTCATGCCCAATGTACTTACTTGCTCTTGCTGTTCTTCCATTTCAATGTCGAATATAAACGTGTCCGGGTTTTTTCCACATCTTCTTAAATCTTCTTGCAGACGAATTATAAGATCATTCTTTGTTCCAGCAGTAGGAAGATCTCGTTTATTCAGTTCTGCCTTTAGTTCCACTAAATTTAAATCATTCAAAGATTTACCCATTGTCTCTTTTTTTTTTCACTTTCCACACAATAAATCTACTGAGTGCACAGACAAAATAAGTTTTATTCCACTTCTAACACCAATGTAATATTTTCTCAGGTTCGTTAATAAAACTTATTTACTTTATTCAAAACGTCCACTTATTTATTTCGCAAAATAAAACACTTTACTTTTCTTACTACAAACAAAACGATTTATTCTTCACCACTGAATTAATTCACAAACTTTACTTTTCACTTTTATTACAACCAACTTTATTCATTCACGATTAAAAACAAACTGTGTCGCTGCCGTTCAAACCTGTGCCTTTTATACTTGTTTTCCAAACTCTCGAAATAAGGAGAACGTTCTGGTCTCTGCTTCCAGAGCTTTCCGTAGGGGAAATTTCCCAATAATTTCCCTTCCAAAAGCTTTTATTTGACAGCTGGTAAATCTGCTATAATCCGGCAGATGGCGCTTCCTTCGTTTGAGAGTTGCTATAATTATAGCTAATAAGGGTATGTTTGCACTGCGACCGTAAGTTTTATTGTGTCCGTTTGTTTGCATTTCGGAGTCGTTATAGTTCAAATATGGAAAGTTATTACACTGCCCCCCTCTTAGGATTGATCGTCCCGAGCAAATCCATCACTTCCTTCACCATTACAACGATGTAAACGGTCGATGTGAACTACTTTTATTTTGCCTCTTAATCCTCTCCGAATGCGGTAGACGCCATCGTTTACTCGTGTTACAACAGTATAAGGGCCTTCCCAATTTTGTTGAAGTTTCAGTGACATTCCCTTTCGACGCTGGGAATTATAAAACCAAACAAGGTCTCCCGCTTGGAATCCTGTCTTTGTTGCTTTTGTGTCGTACCGCTTTTTCATCCGACCACTTGATGGCTTCATATTTGCCCTTGTTCTTTCATGAACGTCACTTAGCCTTTCTTCTTCATTTCCCTTATCACTCCGATTCATGGGGCTAGTCTGTTGAATTTGCACTATCCTTTCGTTGTTCTTCAATGCCTTCTGCTGAGTTTTGATTGTCAGGATACCGTCCATTGAAACCGTTGAGATGACATCTTTGGCATCGTACCCCTTTGGTAGCTGGTACTTCCGTACAAACTGACGACCTAAGTAGCCATGTTCATCTTCACGTTCATGATTACCTTCCACTACCACGCTGTTGCCAACAGTTTTGACCATTAACTCATTTGGCTTGAAATGGCTGACATCCATGCACACTTGAAATCCGTCCGTTCCAACTTTGTAGTTTTCTTTGGCATCACGCTTGTCACCCTTTCGCCGGATAGGAGTTAACTGCAGCGGAGTCACTTTTGGGCGATATATATCGCTTCCCGAGTCATCTTTTTGCGCAGTCCTCATTTTCCTTTTACTCCAATCGTAAATGGGATCCGCTCTCAGTCGCTGGATGGAAACAACTTCCTTTTCTTTTTCATGCGTGCAATTATTGTAGTCTGGTTTCCATGGTCTTCTAGGTGGCAATCTGCATTGGCGTTGGAGATGTCCAGTCCTGTTGCAATTCCAACATGGAGGTTTTCTAGGTGGCAGTCTGCACTGGCGTTGAAGATGTCCAGTCTTGTTACAGTTCCAGCATCGAGCAGGTCCATCTCGCTGGTTTCTTCTTTGGAACGCAGTTCTCTGGCAACAACACTCCTCAACTCCTAGTTCTCTCAAGCGATGAACTCTTTGTGAAGCCTGTTCCGCTGCTTCCATAGTGAGTGCGAATGCTAGTGCTTCAGGAAGCGTGCGTTTGCCAGCAGTTCGAATTGCTCGCTGAAGGTTGATGTCAGATACAGCACGAACAAAGGCTTCTGTTGCGAATTGGTTGATGATTTCATCTCCTGCAGCTGGATATGCCAGGTGCGCCAACCGTTCGATGTCTGCTTGGAGTTGTTGCAGAGTTTCTCCCCTTTTCTGGACTCTGGAATTGAGCTGGACGCGGAAGACTTCTTGCATATGGCCATCTCCAAAACGTTTGTCAATGGCCTGAACGAGAGCACTGAAGTTGCCATTTTTATCTGCTGGTATGCTTTGTAACAGCTCAGCAGCAGGTCCTCTGAGGGCAAGCGTTAGAGCTATGCATTTGTCTTCCTCATCCCAGCCATTTGTTGCTGCGGCTGCCTCAAACTGCTTCTTGTAGATTGACCAAGAAGTTTGCCCATCGAAGGTTGGTGGATGCATCTCTTTTTTCTTCGGACAGTCGCCAGAACTTTCTCGAACCTTCATTTTCTTTACTTTATCTAATTCCCTTGTAATGGATTCGATTTTATCTTCGAACTTTGCTTCTACTGTCGACAATTGCTTATCGACATTAGACAATTGTTGATCGAGAGTTAACAATTGTTTATCGATAGAAGAAAATTGCTTATCGACACGCTCGTCAAGGGCAACAGTTCTACTGTCAAAGGCATCTAACTTACATTCGAGCATGTTTGTCTGTTTTTCCAGCAGACACTTTTGTTCTTGGCTTTGTTGCTCGAATCGTTCGAGAAGATTCTTTTGTTCACTCCGTTGTTCTTGGCTTTGTTGTTCTAGAAGATTCTTCTGCTCTTGACTTTGTTGTTCGAAACGTTCGAGAAGATTCTTTTGTTCACTCCGTTGTTCTTGGCTTTGTTGTTCGAAACGTTCGAGAAGATTCTTTTGTTCACTCCGTTGTTCTTGGCTTTGTTGTTCGAAACGTTCGAGAAGATTCTTTTCCTGACTATCAAATTTTGCAAGCAGCTGAGACAGCATATTGGTCATGCCCAATGTACTTACTTGCTCTTGCTGTTCTTCCATTTCAATGTCGAATATAAACGTGTCCGGGTTTTTTCCACATCTTCTTAAATCTTCTTGCAGACGAATTATAAGATCATTCTTTGTTCCAGCAGTAGGAAGATCTCGTTTATTCAGTTCTGCCTTTAGTTCCACTAAATTTAAATCATTCAAAGATTTACCCATTGTCTCTTTTTTTTTTCACTTTCCACACAATAAATCTACTGAGTGCACAGACAAAATAAGTTTTATTCCACTTCTAACACCAATGTAATATTTTCTCAGGTTCGTTAATAAAACTTATTTACTTTATTCAAAACGTCCACTTATTTATTTCGCAAAATAAAACACTTTACTTTTCTTACTACAAACAAAACGATTTATTCTTCACCACTGAATTAATTCACAAACTTTACTTTTCACTTTTATTACAACCAACTTTATTCATTCACGATTAAAAACAAACTGTGTCGCTGCCGTTCAAACCTGTGCCTTTTATACTTGTTTTCCAAACTCTCGAAATAAGGAGAACGTTCTGGTCTCTGCTTCCAGAGCTTTCCGTAGGGGAAATCTCCCAATAATTTCCCTTCCAAAAGCTTTTATTTGACAGCTGGTAAATCTGCTATAATCCGGCAGATGTCGCTTCCTTCGTTTGAGAGTTGCTATAATTATAGCTAATAAGGGTATGTTTGCACTGCGACCGTAAGTTTTATTGTGTCCGTTTGTTTGCTTTTCAGAGTCGTTATAGTTCAAATTTGGAAAGTCATTACAGTATCAATTGATGATCAGCTTCGTAGATGGAAGGACCATTTTTGTGCCCTGCTAAATGAGGATTCAGTTGAGCAGAGTGCTGAAGTGCCCCAACTAAACGAGATGCGCAGGTCCTATAGGGGTATTGACATCGAACCCCCGTCAGCATCGGAAATTCGTACATCAATAAATCTCCTCAAAAACAACAAGGCAGCTGGACTGGACGGAATACCAGCTGAATTCCTGAAAGCCGATTCCGTAGCAGCGGCTAGTATTTTACATCCGCTGATACTAAACATTTGGGAAAACGAAAGCTATCCCAGGGACTGGAAGGATGGTGTGATTGTTAAGTTGCCAAAGAAAGGTGACTTAAAGAATTGCAACAATTGGCGTGGTATCACCGTTTTGTCCGTTTTCCCAAAACTAATGGCAACAAACATACTCGAGCGAATAAAGGATAGAATCGAGTCTACACTCAAGAGGCATCAAGCTGGATTCCGCAGTGGTCGATCGTGTGTCGACCATATCAACACCCTGCGTATCGTCCTCGAGCAGTCGATGGAATGTCAATCACCGCTTTACCTCATGTTCGTGGATTTTGAAAAGGCCTTTGATCGAGTTAACCGAGAATGTATATGGAGATCGTTGCTTGGTAGAGGAATTCCACCAAAAATTGTTGCCATTATTAAAGAGTCCTACAACAACGCGAGGTGTTTTGTTTTGCACAATGGGCAGCTATCCGACTCCTTCGTAGTGCAACAGGGTGTGAGACAAGGGGATGTTCTATCGCCAATTCTCTTCCTGCTGGCGATGGACGACGTATTGACGGCCAGTGTTGGTATAGCTGAGCGACAGGGCATTCAATGGAGACCGTTCGAAAGGCTCAGTCATTTAGACTATGCCGATGACATTGGGGCGTATTCATAGAGAATTACTAAAGTCGTGATTTCTTGATCTATAGTTTAAAGCATAGAGTACCTATATTATCTAGAGTCGCGACTCGTACCCCTCTTGCCTGAAACACCCGCAAATTTTATTTGAGCTAACTAAGAGAAAACTCTCTTAAATTCCCTGTCCGTGAATACGTGTGAAATTGCAAAATGGCGTCAGTAGCTCAAAAGGTGACGTTTTGGTTTTTGTTCCATTATGTAATGTCAAAATGACAGTTCTCGGTTGTTTTTGTAAAATTTATAAATTTTATGGTTGAATTCTTTTCAACCAAAAGAATCCATTTTTAGAAAAAAAAAAATCCATTTATAATTCAATAGTAACTTCATACTTGTTTAAAATAACTTCTTGTACGAGACTCATCTTATGCCGCCGCCATTCTTAGTTGATGTCGATGGGAATCTTCATCTACCAAGGACGAAAAAAAACAAAACAAACAGAATCAACTGGTACAAGTCCAAGTAAAAGAAGTTATCGCAGAAAGGTCAATAGCTCGGAAGAAAATGATGATCAGAATTCTGCCGATTCAGAAGAGCTACCTGAGTCAACACATCAGCAGCAAACACCAAAGAAAAAAACAGGTTGACCTATTGGAATATTACAGCAACCATCGACATCGGAAGCAGCAATAGCTGCGGTTTCTGTTCCAGTTGAAAATGAAAGTCCTTCAAGAGCTACTCGAAGTTATACCGTCGCTCGGCGGCTGAAACCTACCTACCAGTTCGAAATTTGAACAATGTCGTTGTAGATTCGCAGACTGATCAAGAAGTGGCACGGCCTACAAGGCAGAGCGCAAGAAGAGCACTTATGGAATGGACATGTGGCAGTGCTGAAGAAGATGAAGAAATCGATTTCGAACAAGGAGAAGAGGTTAAACTAAGATTTACCTTTTTATTTTTTATATATAGAATATTCCTACATGACTTCGTGTAAATCCACGAGTTATTAAGAAAACTTCGGACTCTAGCCAGGATGCGAGTATAGTACTATCACAAATGGAGGCACTTTAAATTTACCCTCAACAAGTCACAGCAGTTCCGACAACTACTTGCCAGTTAAGAACAAATCGCAACACAAATGTCGTTTCGGAAGATGACGATGAGAGAGATAACGAACCACTTGCATCAAGCCAAAGTAGTCAACGACAGCGGCTAGGTAAGATTTTTTTTTTAATAATGTTCGTACAACACTTTCTTATATTTGAAATATATTTCAGGCCTTTCACCAGGAATGTTAGACTACAAACTGCAACAACCCTCAGCAACACACTAAAAACCAGGATGCAATACCATCCTCATCATCAAATCATTGACGTTCTACTGCCAACATTTCACACCAGGTACAAATTGATCATAAATACGGCGAGCCTGGGCCTTCCACAATTCGTAACACTTTCGATGATAATCAAAGAGATTGCCATCGAAGATCACATGAACCTCCTGGCCACGGTGTTGGCACTACTTTTCCAGCAAATAGCAGCACACGCTCATTTGACAATCAAACAAAGTACGAGAAAGAAGCACCTGATCGTCAACTCGGTTTAAAACCGGGTAAACCATTGTCAGGTGTGACAGATTGTCTGGATTTTTATGTACATGCTCATACAGATTTGCCCAATATGTAAGATGGCTGCACGGTACGGTACAAGTGGCTTTGTTGAAACCATCGAATCGTGATTCGTGATGGACGACAACCGGACGATGCGCAATTTCATGTGGAATTGGATAGTGCCGAGAGACAGAAGGAGAACCTGGTGCTGTGCAAGTCCTTGACAAGTGAGCTTAGCGTTGAGTTTTGACTGTCAGACAGTTCTAGAATCATTCATTTTTTATAAAGTCTAAAAAGCACATATCTAACTTTCAATTTCCTATTCCTTTTCTTAAGGTATATCCTTGTGAAGTGCGAGTATGATCTACACTCTTTGTTCCATGCAAAATGGATGGTAAAAACGCAAGGACGGTGAAGATGTCGTCGAGGTTGCTGGTGCAGCAGTTACATCGTCTACAATTGGTCCAGCAACAACAACACACCATATTTTTTTACGTGTACTTATCGTTTGGCCCAAACTTCTTGACTTTTATTAATGAGGTTTTTCTTAATAACTATTAATACTATATATTGCTACCAAATTTATTGGGTGTAATGGATTAAGGAATTAAAATCATTTTTATCAATAACCCTATACCTTGGTTATAAAAGGGCCAGTGTCCAAATTGATAATTTATAAGAAATCGAAAATTTTGCCTTTTAATTGCTTTAAATGCTTATTTTTTTAAATTAAATTTCCTATAAACATCGGGATCTTGTGAAGAAACAATTGGAGCACATTGGCCCTTATTACATTCGTAAAACATCTTCGGCTGAGTCAAATAGTGTACTTAAGTCAATATTGTACAAAATGGACTTTGGCCTTTTAGAACCAAGGTACAGAACTAATTTCCCTCTATTTTTGTCGTAAATAATAAGCAATTAATTTGCAGCTAATTTGAACATAATGTATACATATATTTTTAATCTGATTTCGACGTTGCACCGGCGCGGTGTACAACGAAATGCAGTTGAAACGACTCTTCTCTAAAGAACCAGACGCTAAGAAGTCTAAGATGGAGTAAGAAATTACGATTTATTTGACTACAATTAATAAAAAAACAACATCAGTAATATCGTAAAAACAGTTCTTTAAAGTTTTTATATTTTACAAATACATAAATATACAATTACACTTCATTATTTACCTTTTTTATTTTCATTTTGTATTTACAGTATTTTACTACTAGGTAAACAGTTTAACGTTTAATTTGTTTTGGTTTGCTTTATGTTTGTTATAAATACAATTGATTGCAAATGCTTTAATTTAAATTTTGTTCTTAAAAATAAACATGACTTAAGATCAATAATAGGCGTGTTTTATTATCATCGGGATCTGGATTAAGTTTTACATGTAATACTAAAACAGAATAATGGGAAATTTTCGAAAATTGTTTCTGTAACACGTGTTAAAAGAAGATCCAGATCCCGATGATAAAAAACACGCCTAATACAAAATATTCTAATAATTTTATTGGAAAACTCTGAGTAAATGATAAACATTTAAAGCATCAAGAATAACATTGTGACTGATTTTGTTTTACACGAAATAACAATAATTGTAAAAATGAATTACATACAAACAAACAAAAAATAAAAGAACAAAAGATGTAAGAGATAAACTGATAAGCAGTTAAACTTAACTAATAAATTGATAACTGATAAATTAAGAGTTTGGTGAAATTCAATATCAATGCAATTGATAAACAACGAAACCTGCATTGGGATAAGGCTTACCATGTGGCTTCAGTGGCGCGGTGTGTAGTGCATCGGCCTCTGAATCGCAAGGTTCATGGTTCGCTCCCATATGACGGCAAAGAGTTTTTCAATTAATACGAGCATAACCAAAACTAAGCACCACTAAAGGAGTCTGATGATCGAGATGGCTCTCGTGAAATAGCTATAACTCCAGCCTATAAACTTGGTGGTAACACACATAAGTTGTTGTTGTTCATTCAAAATTATTCAATATAAATTGATGTATAATGCGCAGCATGTACTACACTTGTGTGTGAATTTCCATCTGCACACAAGACCCAACTTAAATTGTAAATTAATTCTTGACCAGTGTCAACTCTTTCAACTCATCCCCCCCCTTGTATGACCAACGAATTGTTGGCATACGAATCGGTGCATGGGGAAAAAAGAAAGAAACCGACTGAACAATAACAAGCTTGTGTGTGTTAATAAAACTGTTTTAATAGAGAGGTGGTCAAATTTAATAGTAGTTATTGCATTTTTCTTATTATAATTTTTTAAAATATTTTTTCACTACAAACATTTATTTTCAAAAAAGTTTGACAACCTCTTATAAATTAAAATTGTATGAGAACATGAATGGCCAGTTACTTAAAAAAATTATCTATTTAATGCACTTTCCAAAATGGTATAACACATTACACATGCTTGTGTATTAGTAAAGCAGCTTTTAACATTTTCGCAAAATGTCTATTAAAATGTTACAATAACCTCCCAATTTGGGTTGGAAAAAGATTTTCTCTTTTGATGTGTAAAGGGGTTCAGTGCAAGTATAAACTCGAATTTAGGTGTTGAAAACCCCACCGTTTGGCCACCATATTGAAAAACGAGTTTAAAAAAGTTTTCCGTGGCAACTTAAATTTTATTAGTCTTAGAAAAAAAGCTTCGGTACAAATTTGTAGCAAATTCCATTCTCTTCAATTTATGTTAACACATTTTTTCCCTAAAGTTATAAATAAAAAAGTTATAATCAAAATTTAAACATTGAAAAAGTTCATATGTGTCTGATTATAACTTTTTTATTTATAACTTTAGGGCAAAAAGTGTGTTAACATAAATTGAAGAGAATTGAATTTGCTACAAATTTGTACCGAAGCTTTTTTTCTAAGACAAATAAAATTTAAGCTGCCACGGAAAACTTTTTTAAACTCGTTTTTCAATATGGTGGCCAAATGGTGGGGCTTTCAACACCTAAAATCGAGTTTTATACATGCACTGAACCCCCTTACACATCAAAAGAGAAAATCTTTGTCCAACCCAAATTGGGAGGTTATTGTAACATTTTAACAGACATTTTGCGAAAATGTTAAAAGCTGCTTTACTAATACACAAGCATGTGTTATACCATTTTGGAAAGTGCATTAAATAGATAATTTTTTTAAGTAACTGGCCATTCATGTTCTCATACAATTTTAATTTATTAGAGGTTGTCAAACTTTTTTGAAAACAAATGTTTGTACTGAAAAAATATTTTAAAAAATAATAATAAGAAAAATGCAATAACTACTATTTAATTTGACCATCTATCTATTACAACAGTTATTCTAGAATATTACAAAAATTAAAAAATAGTAAAAACTGTTCATCCATGGTCGTAGCGTTCACGTATTTGAGGAAAATAGTACTTGTTAACAACTTTTGGAAAAAACATTATAACATAGTAACCACTGGGAAAATATTTTTTCTATAATATTTTTTGGAAAGTTTATAAGGCCTGCTATAACCAGTTGCAAGGTTATCCATTATTTACAAGACAACCTGTATGTATGTAATTCTAATGTACATACTACAAAAAGTGGATCATCTTCTTCATCATTTTCGTCATATCTTGAGTTTTATTTTGTGGATCGTTAAAATTAAAGTTTGAGGACTTGAAGAAAATGACAGAGCATCATTTCTCATTATAAATAAATTAATTGAATTGCATGCGCCCTTAACACAATAGTCTAAAAACCACTATTTTCAATCCTTACCACGGGCGCCAAAAAAATTCTGCTAGACTTTTGTTTTCGATGTCAAGTTGCATGCACCTACAGATCTTCATACTCATAACTCATTAGGCGAGTTCAGGAAAATGAGATCTCAGAGCCCTCAGCAATCTCAGTCTCGTGAACAGGATTCCTCAGAAATGTTGCTGTCAAATAACTGAGAAAAGAAAATATTGGATTCGCTTGCTCAGTTTTTGACACTGAGTTGTCGGAGATCTCATTTTCCTGAACACGCCTATTGTATGGTTATGTGTTCACCCCAAAAATTTGCAGCCAGCTCTAAGACTGTGACTTGAGTTCCGCGGTGTCTTTAATGAAATGATAGCCGGATCGATGTAAATCAGGTGATCGATAACTCTCTGTATTAGGTTCTTGCGTAAGATCAACTCATCCTCCGATTCAATTTGGGCCGCAACCTGTTCCAAGCACCATGCAATAATTCTGGCATCTGGTCACAGTAAAGTTGTCATCTAGGTTACCTTTCCTATGTATGGGCCACTTGAGTATTACTAAAGCCATTTCCAAATAGTTTACACCATCCGAGTGAATTTCTGCAATGAAACGAATAAGTAAGTAGAGATGAAAACCCAAACTCGCCATATCCATACCAGAAAAACTCTTGATAACCAATTTTAATTGTTAAATACCTTTTAAACTGAACTGGGCCCAGATCACGTAACACGATTCGATTGAACGATCGTCGTTTCGATTGTTTCTGTCTCTATTCACATTTACAGGAAAATATAGAGAGAGAAATAATCGAAACGACGATCGTTCAATCGAATTGTGTTACGTGATCTGGGCCCTGTAAATTGTTTTGATACTTTGTTCTTCGTGAATTTTTTTTGAAATAATTATTTAAACTAAAAACGGGTTTGAGAACCACCTAGGCAGCCTAAATTTAGACTTAAAAGTAGAACCACTTGAAGTGGTTTTCAAATGCGAGCGTATTACATCCGCGGCCTATAGGAATTTCATATGAAGTTCCTTATAAATATTTTGGTGCTTGTTTTTCATGATTTTTTTTTGAAATATTAATTTAAACTAAAAACTGATTTGAAAACCACGTTGGCGGTCTAGATTCAGACCCAGAACCACTTGAATGATTGAATTAAAGCTAGTCGTTTTCAAATGCGAGCGTTTTACATCCGTGACGTTTAGGAATTTCATATGAAGTTCCTTATGAATGCTTTGGTGCTTGTCTTTCATGACTTTTTTTTGAAATATTAATTTAAACTAAAAACGGGTTTGAAAACCACGTTGGCGGTCTAGATTCAGACTCAGAACCACTTGAAGGATCGAATTATAGCTAGTGGTTTTCAAATGCGAGCGTTTTACACGTCTTTGAGAATGGAATTTTGGACTTTGCCTTCTTTCTTACAACCGGTTCGTCCAGTTCTTTGAATGAATGGTATTGGATTTGAGGTACTTACATCGAAACACACTATCAAATCTACCTCGCCAACATCGATACCTTCCTGGGCAACGGATGTTATTGTGAGAGTAGGTATTGCTTTTGTGGCTTTTAAGGTCGTTCATAACATTTATTTAGGGAATATAATAAAGATTAAGGTTATGTTAAATTCGTGTTCATTTGCTTATCGGATAAAAAAAAGTGGCTGAGACTACTGAGGTCTCATTTTTCTGAACATGCCTATTATCCGGAAAAAAGATGAAATGCTTAAAAGATAGTCTCCAATAAAGTTATTTGTGTTTCAAGGGCAACAAAAAAACTCACCAATAAACAAATCTTGGTCGTATAAATGGCCAATGTTGAAGAAGTAAACGGTGCATCAGCATAACCGACTCCCGATACTCACAAAAGATTATGACTCAACCCTCTTTTTCTAGGAATAGTAAAATAAAATCAACTGCTAAACTTAACTAACATGGATGAATAGAATACAAATTACTTCAAAATGTGCCAGCACATGTTCCATGTGGGATGCCCAAAGTCAATATCCGGAGGTATGGGAGCTATTTGCCCATCCACGCAAATCGATTGGGACGAGGCGGCTTTAATCGGGTTGCAGTATTACCACAAACTTTGAACCGCCTTCTTGGGTTTTGTCGAAACTCTTGGTCTGTGGCGTTCTAGCAACTCTATGGCATGATAAACGCTGATGCAAATGTTGAAATCTGACTTCAATGATTCTTTTTGATATGGCACTCTGCTGTTGAGTCATTTCACGAAATCTTTTGTGCTCCATTGCGACTAATACTCTTAACTCTGCCGGAAAACAGCCGTATTTCTATTAAATTGCGTATGTTGGGATCTTGGGATCTGCTATTTCAAGGAGTTCATCACTAACTTCAGTAAGTTTTGTGCCAAGACTAACCTACACAATTTTTTAAAATCTATGTAGTTCGGTATCTAGAATGTCAGACTGAACCGACTGTGGAGTGGCGAAGAAGACTTGCTTCGATTGCCACAACATAGCTCGACTAGCTTTGCTTATGGGATTCCCATGATCTTACAACAAGCATCAATTTGTTGCTTAAATAACTTATCTTTAAATTTATTGCATGCACATTTGCATTTTAACATTTTTTTTCACACAAAATTAACAATTAATTGTCACTTTGTCAGCCGCAGCCGCGGAAATAAATACAACAACAACTACAATAAATGTCAAGAATCTACCATTTTAGCTCAATTCGTTTTGAGGAAAAAGCTTAAGGTATTTACGCATAAGAACTTCAAGGGTGCGTTTCTACTTTTTGATAGCATTTTCTTAAATTTTAGTAAAAATACCCATAGCTTTTATTTTATTTGTATGTCAGATGCAATAAAATGTTATATTTTATATAGTTTTTGTTCATAAAGAGTTAAAACCTTAATTGTATTGAAAAAAAAAAAATATTTTCAATTTTTGAATTCAACGGATTCATATTTTAAATATCTGAGCGCAGGCTAGTCCACAAAATTTGCGCACAGCGCTGTGACCAAATTTTTTTCGCTGTATTGGTGCGGTCTCCATTTAAAATGCACGGGGAAACTAATACATGCTCATAAATTTGGGCAAAATGCTCTCACTCCAGCTTGTAGGGTGAAAGAGAACAAACCCCCGGAGTCGCGACTCTAGATAATATAGGTTCTCTATGGTTTAAAGGTTGCAGGTTAAATAAACACGGCTCTTATTCATAGTCAATTTCCCAGCTGTGTTTAGTAGAACCCCAGGTTAAGGTTGTGTTCTACTACAATTATACTTCAAATGATGACAGGTAAAAAAAAAAAAAAATACTCTTATATTTCCAAAGTGTAAATTTTGTGTGGTCCTTCCTCATATTGTATGTCGGAAAAAGTAAGTAAAACAAGACTATTAAATAAAAAATCCAAAAAAGAAACTCAAGGAAATATTCTTTAATATTTTAAGATGAACAACAAAGAAAATATAAAACGCGAACGCCAGGAAAACTAGTCGCAGCCAGGGGCCTTACTATGTAACTTTATTCTACTTTCGAATCCATTCGAAAGTTGTTTTCAATGCTTATTATAAGTGGTAATATGTATGAAAGTGAGATAAAATTTTAGTGCCTCCGACTTTGTGCCAGAGAATCTTGAATCAACGCTGTTCTATTTCCGTTTATAAGCGCTGGCTTAGGAATTAGTGAGCTGAGATTTTGCGAATTCGAACGTTTTTATTGTAGAATCGAGTTACATAGTTGGGCCCCAGAGAAGGAACTTTTGCGGGAACTGGTTCGCTGGCACATCAACATTATCGATGATAAGAGGAACGATATTAAGATGATAGCAAAAAAGGAAGCAGCTTGGTCTGATATTGACAATAATATGAGGGCCACTGGCTATACAAGATCAGTTCAAAAATTGAAGGAGCAGTGGCATCGGATGATAGTTGCCGCCAGAAGAAGCAATGCTGAAATGAAGAAGGCTCTGAGAGCAACTGGGAATGTGGTTGAAGTTCCAGAACCACCCTAGGGGGACCTAATCGTGCAGGACATGATAAAGGAAGATTTTAAGGAGGACTCAATTTTGATAGGTAGTAACACGGAGGCCTTCGAGATCGAATTTTATTTATTTAAGTGAATTAGTTTTTGTTAAATAGTTTTACGTTTATAATAAATAATAAAATACTTAATTTATTGAATGCATTATAAAACAAAAGTATGAATTTTCTCTTAAACGAAATGGTTATTGATAAAGTTCTGTCGGAAAATTCTTGCGGCCATAGGTCTTCTTTGAGAAATATTACTTTCATCCATATTAGGCATTATTTCTTCTTCTAAATAATTGGACATTCCATCGGGCTCATTCAGAACTGAAATGAAGAAGTAGAAGTAGAAGTCCTTATCGCTCAATTCAAATGGATTGAACCGTGTTTTATACATTTTTTTTTTTGGGGGCACATTTTGCAATTCACTTAATAACTCAAACTCCTCTAAAATATCCAAATCTTCTTCAATTGCGCATCAATCGACATTTTTCTGGACGATTAGTTTACGTAACATTTATTTGATATAAATTACTTTTTCAGCTTTTTAATTCACAAAAAAAAATTAAATTTGACATTTGGCTGCGATAATAACTACTTAAACACAGCATTTCCTATGTTTAAAGTTAGACCACAGGTTTACCCCTAAGCTTAGGTTTAAATTTATTTATGAATAGCCTAAACTCTAGACTTGCTTAGTAACAACTTAGCAAGAGCTTAGCAAACATCTATGAATATGCCCCATTATGTCTACTGGCAAATAACATCAGTGGGCTGAACGGGATGTGCCAAGCACTGCAAGTGAAGGGAGAGTCGAGTGGTCTAAGAATTAACAGCAAAAAGACAAAAATAATGCTCACAGGCCGCTCCACACAGCAGCGTATTATTTTACAGGAGACGCCAGTTGAAGTAGTGGAACAATTTAACTACCTTGGCAGTATTGTTTCTGCAAACGGTGGTACGGATCTGGACGTTAAAAGTAGAATAAATAAAGCTCGTGCTGCCTTCGGTACTCTGTCCCCAATTTGGAAATCCAGTCAAATCTCCTTACGCACTAAGTTGAGATTCTTCGTATCCAATGTCAAATCCGTGCTGTTATATGCTGGTGAAACCTGGAAAGTCACGTCTACCATTTCGAAGAAATTGCAGGCTTTTGTGAATCGCTGTCTTCGCCACATCCTAAAGATTCGCTGGCCACAAATAATATCAAATGAGGAATTGTGGCGCAGGACAAGTCAAGAGTGGCTGGACGTCGACATAAGAAAGCGTAAATGGCGTTGGATTGGTCACACACTGAGGAAACCAAACGATGAAATTGCAAAGCAGTCCTTTGAATGGAATCCTCAGGGTGCACGGCGGGTTGGAAGACCAAGAACAACATGGAAATCAACTGTCTTAGCGGAAGCAGAATCCCAGAGAAAGACGTGGCCACAGCTTAAGTACCTTGCAGCAGACCGTGAAGGATGGAGACGTTTTGTTGACCCCCTATGCCCCAGCCGGGGATACAGGACACGATGATGATGATTATCCCAAAAAAATAGGTGGTACTTGGACATTTCTCACTCACTTGCTCCACCTCAAAAGTAGGTGCAGAAATGGTTCTAAACCGTAGAACAGTTAGGGGCAAAGGTTGTACTCATGGAACACACTACACATCACCCTTTACTTTTCTGCTTTCTTCTATAATTTTCTATTAGCAGTAGATTTATTTAATACACCAATTTTTTTGTAAAGTTTTCACAACAAAACGGACTGAAACAAGCATCTTCATGACTTTCAAAAATGAACTTAAACGAAAATTGGAAAAAAATATAAAATCCCTGAAGACTAAAGGAAATATAGCATGTGTGCGTGCGACACTCGAAAAGAGCGCTCATAACTTTATGATTGGTCGGGACCACTCATAACTTTTATGAGTGCTCTTAAATATTCGCTATTATTGCTTGGTGAATAGGTTTATGAAGCTAAAGTTATGAGCGTACGGTGAATACCGCCCTTAAGCTATTTTTCGTTAATTAAGTTAATTAATGGGGCACCAAATCTTATTGGCCCGAGGCGCCAAATCTTTAAATACGCCACTGCCTGTATCGCATTTATTTTATTTCCAATTCGCTGAAGTTTGAGAGCCTTCCTCTGTTGCACATTGCATACTTCTAGGTGCTTGTGAACTTTGTTAGGGATGAGAAAAATTGGGATGATGATTTTGGCCGTTTTCGAAAACGTCAAACCAAAGTCAATTTGGTCGTCAAATGATCGTCATTTTTTGACGCAGATTGCAATCGTCATATGCAATCTTCCTGTCTTGCACAAATCGGTTTTATAAACGTTATTCAAATAACTCGAAAACGCATTTTATATTTACGGTCACGCTCTCTGGTTTCTCAACTTTTGTATCAACTCGATTTTTTTACTACGCAGCTGTACCGCAGATGATGTTTTCGAACATGTGACTTTAGCAGTTTGCATGAAAGAACATTTTGCAAATGCAATTTTGACGCAGATGACGTTTCCGAAAACGGCCTTTTTTCTTTTTAATTTTTGGGATTCTTTCTTCGAAATTTTGTCATTCGATAATTTTGTAATTCGATAAAAACATTTTTTTTCGACATTTTGTCCGTTCCAGTGCATATGATTAAAAAAAATAAGATTAAGAATCAATAAAAGGGTAGTTGTTTTTTTCTATTTCATTTCCCTATCCATGAATAGAAATTCTTGAGAAAAGCACACATACCTATCCAAAACTGGAAATTTACCAACACATACACCAACTCACTGCGGGAATATCTGGCGAGTAATCTAAAGGGCCCTACACACGGTCAATATTCATTGACAATAATTATTGAAGACATTTTCTGTCAAAAAACATTGATGCGAAATTGCCACCACACGTATCAATGAAAATTGACAATAATTTTAAGTAAAATTGTATGAATTGGCTGCAAAAGTGCTCCTTATGGGCGTATCAGCAATTAAAAAAAGGAAGACAAAAATTGGGTAGTAAAGAAGTTGTTACTAAATATAAATTTCTTTTGAAATTCGCGAGAATTAAGCCGAAAATCCAAATTTTCTTTTTTGTTTTGTTTCATTTTCGCCACCGACTACATCAACATGGCCAACAAATGACATTTACATTGAAGAAAACCAAATCGAATCGAGTGAAAAGGAGCCTACACACGATCAATATTCATTGACAATAATTATTGAAGACATTTTCTGTCAAGAAACATTGATGCAAAACTGCCAACACACGTATCAATGAAAATTAACAATAATTGTACGTAAAATTGTATGTTTTGGCTGCAAGAATGTTGCTTCGGGTGTATTAGCAAATAAAAAAGAAGGAATAACAAAATTAAGTACTAAGGAAGTTGTTAAATAATAAATTAATTTGAAATTCGAGAGAACTATGCCCAAAAATCGACCATTTTTTTTATATTTCGCTATTCGCTTTATGTTTGCCACTGACTCAAACGTCAACATGACAGTTACATTGAAGAAAACCAAATTGATTTTGGTTCTCTTCAATGTCGTCAATGTTCATTGACAATGACATTGAAGAGCATACGAACGATCAATACTCAGCGAAAAATGACTTTTTCACTGAATATTGACAATAAACATTGATCGTGTGTAGGGCTCTTAACATTTCATTTCACTCGCTCAATTACTCACTTTTGCTAGCTGAATCGATTTTCGACAAAAAGTGACTCATCTCACTCACTCCCTGCGGTTTCGAACTAGCTGAATCTCAGCACAGATTTTTCAGATAATCGATGGAAACTTCCGATTCACGCGAATGTTTCATTCGATTTTTCAAATGTTTTGTCTTTTGAGCTTAAACCTTATAGTCAGGGATGCGATCGTAAGATTACCCATCTCATCGCGGTCACGCAAAAAGAGGATGCGAATGGATAGTTTTAGTTCAAACATTTACAAACTTACTGGTTGGACAAACTTTATCTGGGGGCAATAGTTAGAAAATGCACTTTTCAGGTTGTATTTTCTGCTTATTGTACCTAACTATTAACGCAAGGCTTGCAAAGCTAAAGGCATGCAAAGTAAGCTACGGACGCTTTCATCCCAACCAAATTATGTATGGCCCGTGCGTACTCAGAAAACTGTGGTAGATCCACCGCCAGTCCCATTTTATTATTTTGAACTTCGTAGACGCCATCGATCTAACATATTCTTTTATTATCGTAGTACCATTGTATATCCAATCTATAGTATTCTCATGAAACACGATTTTGTAGGTAGACATTTGGTCGATAGGTTCGCTGTGATCGCCTTACCGAGATCCCTTAACAAAAATTAGTATTACATTTGGACGCATAGATGGCCACGAGCTTTTTTTCTTCATGAGAATACTATAGAATTTATATACAATGGTAGTACCTCGTGGCATAATGTTTAGGGCGTTAGACTAAGCCGACGTTGTAGTTCAATTCCCAGCCGTGTAACCTAAAAACAGAAATGTTTTATCCGAGGTACTGCCTCTTGCGAGGAACTGACAAATCCTCCAAGAGTATAGGTACTTGTCATGAACTGCTTCTCATCTAGCCGTTCGGACTCGGCAAAACACTGAAGGTCCCCTCCATTCCTGCCAACAACACGCACACAGCAATGGTTGTGAGTTGTAAGGCACTAGGCCCTGGTTCTCCACGAGCTGTTGCGCCACCCAATTTATTATTTTATTTATTCTTTTTATCACTCCACGCTATGATATGTACATTAGGGTGGTCCTTATTTTGGGTTTTTTTTGAAAATCCAACTTGGATAGGCATCAAATGACTAAATGGAGAAAAACAATTTTCATAATTTTTTCAGATTTCTATTCCACCCCCCTGGTCTCCCTTTTTTCACTTCAAGATACAAATAATGGAGTTAGGGTGATTCTTATAACACGCAAAAAAAAAAGTCAGAACTTATAGATTAGATTCAGATGAAAAAAAAAAAAATCGTATCGGATGGGGGTCTATTTCGACCCGTTCAGGCGGGAGGGGTAGTTTTCTAAAAATTTGACCAAAAATAGAAAAAAATATTAAAAAACAACGGGACCACTTACAATGGCATGCTATAGCGTTTTTTAAAGCCATGAATCCGGTCTCTAATATATTTCTTAAATCAAGTTTTTATTGTAAATAGTTTCTGAAAAAAAATAATTTTCAAACGTAAAAAACTATTATTTTAGTTTTTATTTTAAAGGTCTGAAAATTATTTTTTCAAAAACTATTTACAATAAAAACTTGATTTAAGAAATATATTAGAGACTGGATTCATGGCTTTTAAAAAAAGCTATAGCATGCCATTGTAAGTGGTCCCGTTGTTTTTAATAATTTTTGGTCAAATTTTTAGAAAATTACCCCTCCTGCCTGAACGGGGGGAATAGACCCCCCATCCGATACGATTTTTTTTTCGTCTGAATCTAATCTATAAGTTCCGACTTTTTTTGCGTGTTATAAGAATCACCCTTACTCCATTACTTGTACCTTGAAGTGAAAAAAGGGAGACCAGGGGGTGAAATAAAAATCTGAAAAAATTAGGGAAATTGTTTTTCAATGTTTTGAATCGAATGAGGGCTATCCAAGACAATGTCCAATTTAAGGACCACCCTAATGTACATATGTATATAAATTAAATTTGAATCAACCAACCCTTTGGCATTTGCCAAAACAATGAAAGTTCCTTCTTTGCTCCAGAAACACTTAATTTTCGTTTTTGACCTCAAAAGCAATGTTAATAAATTTTAGTTACGAAACGGAAAATCAAATATTCACCCTTACTACGATAGTCGTTTTACTGAAACGCTAGAAAAACGGCAAGGCTTCAGAAACGACAATTGGTGTTTGAATCAAACTAAAAGTTAATGGTTCTCTCTGCTGGAATTTGTTCCCATATTCGAAGCTCATGGAAGAAGGGAGAAAGGAACAAAGTTTCAGCGAATTCTTCGTTTAGCATTAGAGACGAAATATTTCCCCGGAAATTTTCATTCAGAATTGGGCAGTATGTATATCAAATATGTAGCTAAGAAATTGGCCTTTCATTTTTTTTCAGTGTTATCCCTAACTTCACAAGTCGGACTCGAGACAGCACGTCTGTCCGGACATTGGTATCGTGGTAGCTTTCAGTGTTGCTTATATTATACCTAGGTACACTTTCTAACCATTGCCACCAGATAAGGCTTGCCTGAAGAGAAGTTTTATAAATAGTTGGACTTAAGCTGAAGCTTGCCCCGCGCAGATCCAAAATCGGTTGTGTGGAGTGGAACGGCCGCCGATCCATTTGGATTTTCAAGTTTCAACCAATCTGCAATCCAACCGAGCCAAATGGATCGAATGGCTTGATCGTGTATGGCCAGCTTTAAAGGTTGGCATAATTTTTGCGTGGCCGTGAATAGATACGCCATACGGATATTTATCGCAATTTTCACTTATTTGGAACAATTCTTTCCCTCTTTAGGATAGCAGAATATGAAAATTCATGCGAACTATCAGAATAGGGCTGGAATATCATGATCCCATAATTTTGCACCAGCAATTATATTTTGGGTGTTAAAGATTGTTCGCAAGTTGAATACGCACACTTCCAATACACATATCAACTTGCAAATAATCTTACATGGAGCAAGTAAAATTCGTGTTAGCAATTATCTTTCACGTTCGGCGTTAAGTTAACTTTTTCATAGATTTTTCACAACTAAAAAAAGAATAGCCAATGTTTTTTTTCAATTAGATGTTCAAGTATATTTCTTAAATTTTATCTTTTCATTATTTGATGTTACTTCTTTCTGTGAGTACCTACATTAAAGAGGAGGAAATTGATAAAATTGATTGCATACAATTTTTTCTTCGGAAAAACAAAGATATTTTTATACGACACTCAAATACATTACAACTCCCTGCAATACAAATAGTGTCTTTTTTACGAAATTAAAATGTTATTTATAATGAAAAGAATGTAAAATGAATTAAATGCATTTTCTCTGCTTTTAAATAAATTATATAATGTAGTTAAAATACTGTTATTATTATAGAATATTAAGCAGAGTATGATTTTTGTAACAAAAAATAATCGAGTGATTCGAGATGGAGTTTCTACACATTAAAAAGAACACAGACACTCACATAAGCTATACAAAAAATAACTTACTTTATAAAATAGTTAACAAAACTTAATGGTAATAGAAAGGCAGCACTTAGCGAACGAGAAATCTATCACTGAGGATACAGGGTTAGGAAAAAGGAACGAAATAGAGCGGATACAAGTACTAAAAAAGAAGAAGAAAAGATAATTTTTTTTTTTGATTAGTCTTTTTAATCTTTTCGGAATTTTATTTTTTTATTTGCTTAGTTTTCATCAACTTCGGCTTCTTGTTCCTCCTCGAACTCAGCGTCTTCGTCAGCGGTGGCCTCTTGGTATTGCTGGTATTCTGACACCAAATCGTTCATGTTGCTCTCGGCTTCAGTGAATTCCATCTCATCCATACCTTCTCCGGTGTACCAATGCAAGAAAGCCTTACGACGGAACATAGCGGTGAATTGTTCTGATATACGCTTGAACAGCTCCTGGATAGCAGTCGAGTTACCAATGAACGTGGCAGACATCTTCAGTCCTCTTGGTGGAATATCACACACGGCTGTCTTGACGTTGTTAGGGATCCATTCGACGAAGTAGCTGCTGTTCTTGTTTTGAATGTTGAGCATTTGTTCGTCGACTTCTTTCATTGACATTCGTCCACGGAAGATGGCAGCAACAGTCAGATAACGTCCGTGTCTTGGATCGCAGGCAGCCATCATGTTCTTGGCATCGAACATTTGTTGTGTCAACTCAGGTACGGTCAATGCTCGGTATTGTTGGGATCCCCTTGATGTCAATGGAGCAAAGCCGGGCATGAAGAAGTGCAAACGTGGGAAAGGTACCATGTTGACAGCCAATTTACGGAGATCAGCGTTCAGCTGGCCAGGGAAACGAAGGCAGGTGGTTACTCCGGACATAGTCAGCGACACCAAGTGGTTCAAGTCACCGTAGGTTGGGGTGGTCAGTTTCAGGGTCCTAAAGCAGATATCGTAGAGAGCCTCGTTATCAATGCAGTAGGTTTCGTCTGTGTTTTCGACAAGCTGATGCACCGAGAGTGTGGCATTGTAGGGTTCAACAACGGTGTCTGATACTTTTGGTGATGGTACGACCGAGTATGTGTTCATGATTCTGTCGGGGTATTCTTCGCGGATTTTTGAGATAAGAAGGGTGCCCATACCGGATCCGGTACCACCTCCCAATGAGTGTGTGAGTTGGAATCCCTGCAGGCAATCACATGATTCGGCTTCTTTGCGGACAACATCTAACACTGAATCGACCAATTCGGCACCTTCTGTGTAATGACCCTTGGCCCAGTTGTTTCCAGCACCGGATTGTCCAAAAACAAAATTGTCGGGGCGGAAAATTTGTCCAAATGGACCTGATCGCACAGAGTCCATGGTGCCGGGTTCCAAATCGACTAGAACTGCACGTGGAACGTATTTGCCACCGGATGCCTCGTTGTAGTAGACATTGATGCGTTCCAATTGCAGGTCACTGTCACCATGGTATGCGCCTGTGGCATCAATTCCATGCTCATCGGAGATAATTTCCCAAAACTGTTGAAGAAAAAAAAATTCGTAAGTGGTTGTTTTATGATGATGATTTTGAGTAAGATAACTACGATACGATTCAGTGGACGTCAATTGAAAGGTTAGACAAATTTTGGGGAATAGGTATGTCCATTTATTTTAGTTAAGTGACTCTCCCAACTTAAATATTTGTTTTAAAGACAAAACTAAATTAATGTCTTAAAGACAAAACAGAAAATTAATGTAAGGGGAAACTAAGCTTTATTTTTGAATATTTTTCATTTTTGTTAAATGAGCCTTTAATTTCAAAAACACTAATTTTCAAATATATATACCTATACCTACACCTTATCATCATCAGTTTTAAGGTGGACTTATTACATTATTATTCTGAGCGCCTCATTGATTGGAGTTGCCACACCTAGAAATCGATATATCTACGTATGTACATAAATGTATGTATGTATTTACATTTATATACCTACTCAATATTATTCCTACAACCCACCTGGGCGTGTTGTTATAGTTGGTGAAAAAAAATCTCTTTCAAGGGTTTTCTTTGTTTTGCATAGAAATGCTTCCGTCTTTGCTGAACATACATTTTTTTTTATAAAGATCTAGGTAAATAAATAAACTCAACAGCGCAAAATTGAATAGAGTAAAAATAAAACAATGCTGGATGCATAATTTGAAAATCCTTTTCCCATGGAATGTGGGGAACTATGAAAACAAGGCTTTTGTACGATGTTTTGTGAAATGTTATCAAGCTAGAACTGTACGTAAACGCGCTATTCTAGATGATATGAAATTGTATGGTGTTGGTTGCAAGATTAATACCTACCCTACTATGATTTTAGAAACTTTTAACAGTTTTGAACATTTAGTTGATGAAGGCATTCTTAGCAAACAAATAGGTATGTACCAACCTATGTATTTTAAATATTTAAGGAATATTTTTACAGGTCCAATTGAAACCAGTAGACACCCGCATATACCTACATACATAGGAAAATAATGTATGAGGTGGTTGCCATGAATATGGAGCAGTACTCTCTCTTTTATTGACAGTTCGATAAATAAAAAACTTCGATAAAAGCCAAATTTATCATGTGCTTAATTTCTTGAAGAAGTACCTATTGTTACTGAAGTCATCTTAATGCATACAACCTGAATGACCATCTGGCGTTTCTCTTTGTTTGTAAAGATGGCTAGGTTTATAATACATGACAAAACAGGTATTTGAATTACGTCAAGGGACAGTCTTTGAACAACGCATTCTAGAGATTACGCATACTAACTATAAATGAAACAATCATCAGATACTGCTGTATTTTTAATTTCGGAGTAAATAGGTATTACCTCACTATTTTGTCTTTGCCGTTTCATTTTCTCGACCTCACATACTACCATTATCTCCAAATATGGTTAAATTATGAGCAACATTCCTCTTAGGTACATACTCAGCAATATAATTGAAGCCACCACAGCGGCACAGTCAAGCCCACACTATGGCGCGACAAACTGCCATCATCTTAAACAGACACAGCAGATACCAACAACACAACAACATTTTTTGCGTGGGTATTTGAAAAAATAAAATATAAAGTTGTTATTTAGCTTTGCCCTCGATCGGATTTAATTGGAAAAAGAAAAATCCAGACATGGTGCAGAAAGCAACAAAAATCATGGCTCAACGCACCATATGGCGTCGATTTAACCATTTTGCGACCAACTCTGAAATAACTCACAGGCCACAAATACCTACTAGCCTAACAATGGTAGGCCACGTATGTTACTATTCTGATGCTTTACTTGCAGTCTTTATGTTTCAATTAGTTTTGAAGTAATAAAACTCATAAGGGATTGTATAATGAAGCTTCTAAATGAATAAGGAGGGCAAATCAAATATGAATGAACTCTATTTACCAGCTTTATTCTCTAATACACTCTTTCTTGTTTCACCACCGGAAGCAAACAAACATATTTATTTTGATATCAATAAATGCCGGGTTTTCGTTAGAAAGCAATATCAATCTTTTTTCAATGATGTCACCGTCAGAAATAAAACAAAAATATGTACATGTAGGTAGAGGTAGACTTGAAAGAACAGTCAAAGTCTGGTGCTGACGTAAATAAGTGTGGGTTCACTGCTTTGAACACCTTATACATCTATACATGCGTACTTTTTTGGTGTGAGATCACTGGCTTTTGGTATGTAATTTTTTATCATTTCTTTTATTCCATTTATCATTTTTAGAAAATGTTGTTTCTTCCTTTTATCGATTAGCTCATTTAAGCGGCACAAGAATCTTTTTAACTTGTTTGTACCTAGGTATACATTATTGAAGATATCAACAGTAAATTATTATTAGTCATTCAAGCTGAGAATACCTGTTTTATATTTTAACTTGTAGGTATGTATTGATTAAAATACACACACGTTTAAATAGGTAAGTGTTATCTTCATTGTTATTTAGAACACTTGATCAAAAAAAAAATCGTACCAAGTACCTACTTGCTTGTTATGTGAGTACTCCTGATTATTATAGGTAATTTTTTGAACTTTGTTTGGCTTATTTATAGATGTAATGATTTCTTTTTGTTACTTATAAATTAGGAAGGTACCGACTCACATTGATTTGAATCAATGCTGTGGAAAAGCAATCCTTTTGTTTCTTAAGAATTCCAATGAATAATTAGGAGTATTCTATTTAACATGATCACGAGAACATAAGTCAAGATTTAAAAAAGAAAACGAGTAGGCATGTACATTTTTGCGTCATGCAGTTTAAAAAAACCAAAAGCAATTTGTAGGTAGGTTTGCAATTTGTACAGTAAGGATGACTTAGTTACTTAGACAAAGTTTAATTTAGTTTTATTTTTGAATGGAGACTTCGTTGTGCTCTGCATATTCAAGTTAATGGTATTTAAATATGAAGTAGGTATGTAGGTATGTATTACATAATAATAATTTTTTGGAAATACTTAAGTCATTATTTCATGGCTAGGTGACTTCAGATAGGTAGGTATTTTGATAATTTCGAAAATGGTCTGAGTCAATTCGGATCCACAACCAGTCATATTTCTTAATTAGCAACTCAGAAAATTTAATATAAATTTAAAAAAAAAGACGTTTTTTTTTGAGTAACTAATTTGTGCTCCTCTCAAATTTTCATAACTGTATTTTCATGTTTCTAACTCGAATTTTTGCAACTTTCTCTAACTCGCACTAATTTTAACAGCCCGTGAAAATTCGTCATAGAAGGAGTTGACTGTATATAGTTACCTACCTAAACATATGTACCTATTATGTACTTTGATTGCACAAATAGACTTTTCACCTCTATACAATAGGTATTTAGAAACAAAACTTAGATCTGTTCAACTTACGACTTATGTTCTACTTTTTTCAAGTCATTAACTGTCACATAAGTTCTTAGGTTAAAATAAATATTTGGGCCTATCGTGGAAAAAATTTCCCGCGGAATTTCTCCTATCTTCTAAAAATGGAATAGCCAACAGTTTTCCAGTGTTCCTTGCAGGTTCAAATTTGGTCGATCAAAATGGTAGCCCAGTGGTCAAGAAATTTTAATTTTCGATGCCAATAAATTCCGAGAGAAACTGCGACCACATTTCACGTTCTCAGTTTTCAACGATGGGAATAATTCCGTGATATTCATTCACGATAGACCTCATTATTAAATATTCAAGTTTTGTATGCTATTGTCTGAAACAAGTTTAAAAAATTCAAGTACTTAAAGCTTGTTTTTAATTTAACATTTCCAGCATGCATATCAGACTTCAAAGACGGTATAAAATTGTACAGCAAGCTAGTGCCTAAAGTCAAGTAATTTTTTACTTTGATGATTTCGTACGTGCAGAGCTCCATAAATATTTTCTTTTTATACTTGCAAAGAGCTATGGCGACGCATGGAAACCTTATTTTTATATACATAGATAGTAATGCGTATAGATTAGGACATTGATTTAAAGCAGCAACATTCCTTCGACAAAAGTGTTCTATTTTTAAATGCAAATGCAACGACCGCAGCAGACGATCGGAATGTAGTGTCAATTCCGTTGCATTTTTTCATGTTTCCAACTTCATTCTTTATTCAATCTGCCGTCTGCTCAAACAACGTTTTCCATCTAATCTAATTGTGTAGGTACATATATGTATATACCAACCTATTATATAATTTATTTGATACATTACAATTAAAATTATACTAAATAAATGAATACATAAAAGGTAAAGGAAATACATATGTAGGTAGGTATATTATGTGTTATTAAAATAAAGACGGTAAAACGTTTGTTTTTGTCTTTATGCTAATGAGGTAGGTAGATACCCTCCCTATAATAATTATATTTTATCACATTTATCGATCAAGCATAGTGCTTGCGGAATATTACAAACCCCTATTCCATATGGGTTTACCTATTCTTTCTTCAAATGCGACATGACTGTGCTTCCATTCAAATGTTGGCACCAGTCATTCTTTATATTAGTCATGAAAAAAAAAAAAAAAAAAAAAAATAGGTAAGATGGAAGACATCAGTCGATGATGCCTCTTTTTAGTTATCTTAGCCCCATTGCCCATTATAAATACTTAAGTGTTCACTGCTTCTAAAAGAGAAATGGAATCGCTTATTATGGAGAAAGCATATAGCATTCATTTTTTACCGCTCCCCCTTTTTCGTTTATATTATTTTTCGAATGATCACTGATGAGATTTACTCTGATACTATGTATAATACATTTTTTCTCCGGTCTAATAAATGTTAAAACAAAACGGAACAAACGAAACCTAACCAACACATAAAATAATTATTGTCATCTCAAGAGTTTCACTGACTTAATAAATTAGAAGACATCTGGACAAAAAATGTTGTTCTGGAATGTGAAAGGAGATTTGAAAATGAAATGTGAACTTACTTCAGACCCTGATGCTAATTTGGTGTGCCAATTGTCTTATTGCAATAGTTTTCACCTTCAAAGTTCGAAGTAGGAAGCTACAAAGTCAAAACTAACAATTAAAACTGCGTTGTTCAACAACCATGAAATTCAATTGTCGTTAAATGCAGCATTTAAGTTTACACCTGCTCTTTTTGGGAGGGTTATCATTTTGTCATTTCAAAGTTTTAATGGTACTTATGTCGGTAGGTAGTTCCTACAGTTATCAGGTCATATTACCTAGAACCCATATATTTTTTGTATGTACAATTGTGTTGAGTAGGTAATTTATGTTTGAATAAGAAGCTCATCTAAATAAACAATCAACAATGTGAAATTTTCGAGACTGGATATATTGTCTCATTAATGAACATAGAATGTTAAGATAACCAAATTCACTTTAAAATAGGACACTACTAATTGGATGTTTTTTGATTTACGGTTCAATCAATATGGGTATATATTTAGGTGTTTAAATTAGAATTCTTGAGATGTTTGTTTAATGCATATGTACATATTACATAGGTAGGTACCTGATTCTCAACATTGAATTATGAAATTTACGTTTTCGTACTCAACTGTTCGACTCTAAGAAAAATGTTTTTATTAATTCACTGATTAGGTAGTGAAATATTGAAATGATTTTGTGAGAAGGCAATTCGCTTAAAAACTAAAAGGACAGCATCGACAATCATTAATTCTAGGTATATTACTTGAATTTTTTAACAAGGAAAAACCTACGCCCATATGACTTTATTATGTACACCCTATATTCCGTTCGTCCCACCTTTTCTCTTTTCCAGTCTATGATGTTTTTTTTTTTTTTTTGAACAGTGCATGTTCTCTGCATTAGTATTTGAAGAAAAATGAAAAACACAACACCGTATGCCCCTTTCCATCTATTTCACTACATCTGCCGCTTGCGTGTGGGTTTATATAGTAGATACATAAAATATATAATAATCATTCCAGAGTATACTACTACTTGCAAAGTTTTGCGCAATGTTCGTATTGCGGCGAATATATTATGTACAACGATATACATAATATGAATCTTAAATTTAAATAATGAAATCATTCAAACTTCTGAAAACTTAGGAATTTCTCATTTACTAGATATACATCAATTTTCGATGGAATTAAACAAATAAACAAGCGGTCCAAAATAAAGAGATTCACTGAAGAAAAATATGCCGGCCGGTGAAATTTGGAAAATTAGACTTGCGAGAAAATATGGCGATTTTCTTCTCTACTAATCCACATGGACTTGTTTTCTGTTCGATCGATATTTTCTCATCCAAAACGCAACGTATGCAATTTATCAACCCTGCATTGGAAAAATCACTATTTTTTGTTATTTTACTGTCAAAATTCGTCACTTATATTTATCATCGAAAAAAAAACGGATCAATAAAATTTCTCTTTGTGTAAGTATATAACTTTCGTAAGTAGGTATGTATGACGTTATCAGAAGGTACATCCGCTTACCTTAGCTCCAATTTGGTTTCCGCATTGACCGGCTTGAATGTGAACAATTTCCCTCATATTGATTTGTTTTTTATTTTAAATATAAATAATTTACACAAAAAATGTACTTTTTATTTTTTTCCTTTGGAAAAATTAACAGAGAACACGACACAACTGAGCACTTCGAGCGTCACTGACTTTATGAAGACTGCGAATTTTCGAAGCGGTTCAACGGATTTTTACACAGCAGACAACGCCCAATCTAGCGTTTTGATTGGTTGGCAAGCAGATCGATGTCTGCAAAGTGCAGAATGACTTCATCGGTTGCGCAGCTGCATGGCTGCCACAACACGCAAGTAAAAATAAAAATAAAAAGAAACTAGAATAGACAGGGGCATAATGGGCTGTTTACACTGCAGTAGATATGTTATGGAAGTATTGCGTGGGATAATTCGACGGCTGTTCGTAGTTGGGTTGGGAGTTTTTAATTGTTCTTTTTTCCCCTTTATACCAACTTGCCAATATTTTTGATAAGATTTATTTACATTTTGCAGACAGTTTTGTCTGTTTCTGTTGTTTAGAATCTGCAAAAAGACGACTAACAAGGGGCGTGAGAGTTGGCAAGAGAGAAATGTGTAATCGGTAATGTATGTAACTGTTCAAGTGGGTAGGCCTAGGTACGTATGTACATACTTAGTCGGTTTATATACAAACGTAGTAGTTTTAATATTTTTAAGGCTGCTTTCAACTTTCATTGCTGGTCCTGTTCCTGTTATTTACTTAGAAGGTACCTATGTACGAGTGTATATTATATAAAATGTTATTTTCAATTATTGATTTATCATTTTTTGTATTATGACTATTCATGTAGTATACCTACCTGCTATTGCATAATCGTATCATCTTGATGCAACTGAAGGCTTTAAGAAATACATATGTATCTACCTAAATATTTAGGTAGGTAGGTATGATGTCTACTAGCATCTCATATGTAAATATTTTAAGTTCTTATTGGGATAGGCTTTATTTTGGTGGATGATGAGATACTCAATGCTAATGCAATGCTAACCATTTCGATGCCAAACAACAGATGGTAGGTAGGTAAGGTAGGTAGGTCGTAGGCAGCGTTGCCATAATGGCATTATAAATGCTAAATCTAGCATAATACATGAGTGAAAAGCATTTTGAAATTTTAAAATTATGCCAAATGCTTTTTTGGCATTATCTGTCTTTGTTTGGCATTCTAGAATGCTAGATTTGATTTAAAAAAATTATTCAATTATGTATGTATAATCTAGCACCAAATTGTTAACTTTTTAAAATTTTGATCTTATGAATTTCAAATGTGATCATATGACGGCTGACTGAACTACATTTCAGCCGATGATGGACTTCCTTGGGCCAATAAATAGTCGTTGGTTAAGCAGTTCATTGCACCACCAAATTTTTCTTTGGGTCAGTAATTTGTTTTATAAATTAATGTAATATTAGTTGATTTTTGAAATAAATTCAGGGGCTCAATGGAAAATTGGTTGTTTAACAAACAGTTTATTTACGTATGAATGACTATTCACTGGCGCGACGAAGTCCATCATTGTCTGAATTCAAATATACGCAGGGATTCGGTCCAGTGTAAACAAAGATGTTTCAAATATCAAGCAGAAAAATACAAAGCCAAAGATAGTAATGTTTGAATCAATTATATTTTTTGCTATTTTAAGAGTGTTTCTGAAAAAATAAACATTGATATTTTGTGCATTATATATTTTTAAATGGATTTTGAAATCTAGCATTCTGTTTTTTGGGCTTCCATACGATTTAGCATTATAAAACTTGAAATCTAGCATTATGAAATTTGAGATTATGGCAACACTGGCTCGTAGGTCTACTTAGTAATTTACTTTGTAGGTATAGGTATTCATACATACATAATAGATATGTATGTATATGATTTTATCTTGTAGGTAGGTACCCAGCAGGAAATTTCGTCCTCAAGGAAAAATTTCGGTGAATAGCACAATGAATTCATGAAATACTTTTTCCGAGGAACATGCATGTAATGATTTCATTAGAAAAAGGTGTTGCCTTTTTCACCAGTTCACTATTTTCATGACATCACCCTTTCTCTTACTTGGTGCAAAAATTCAACTGAATTCAATGCTTCCCATGCAGTATACAATTTCATTGCAAGAAATCATGCTTCGAGAAACACGAGGTTTTCAACGATGAATAGTAATAGACAGAGTCCTGAGCTTGTGATTTTTTGGTTTCATTTTGTAAGATAAAGTTCACAGTGACTTCCCGTAAGAAAATCAATGTAAGATGAACTGAACATTACTCAAATTGCGTTTGTTTAAACGTAAATATAACTTTTGGTTTGAAATGAGAACTTCTTTTTGGTTCGTTTTAATCTTAAATTAGACAGTACACTACCGATGTTGATGACTTCACTAGATGATTTAGTAGGTTCCATTCACAAAGTGATTTCCTTGGTGAACATTCATGACATTTTTCAGCTAAAAGTAGATAATGGCCTGGTGAAAAAGCAACTCGATGTACCTAGTGATATCACTGATGTATATTCACGGTATGTTTCATCAAATGCAATTAATAATGTAATAAGCAGGTTACACCTTCTTAGTGATTTCACTACTGAATATTCACCAAGAAAATCACTTGGTGAACGCCAATGACAACCCCATGCTAATTTCCTCGATGCTTTCACCTCAAATTCCTTGGGTGTAGCTTCCATTCCTCGAGGAAATAGCAGAGGATTCCTTGGTGAATTTTTGAAAATTTCCCACTGGGTAGGGTAAGTGTACCAGTACCCGGCCAGTCACTAGTATCCGGCCACTTTCTATTAAATAGTTAATAATAAGAAAAGATTACATTGTTTACATGGGCAAATATACTGTGACGAAAATTCCAGGCACATTTAACGTTTCGGTAAAGTTTGACAGATCTGTTAAGGACAGATCCATGTCAAAAAAAATGTTTAAGCTACGAAGTTCACGGAAAGTGCAAAAATTGCGTTTTAGAGTTTGCGAGAGTTAGGAAACCCAATAAGAAAAAGAAGCAAGTTTCAGGATTCTCCGTGAGTATACTAACTTGCTTTTTGTTTTTTTGTATCAATAATATAGTTAGTCATCATAAAATGTAAAAAAAATATGAATTTCATGTTTTCAATAAGTAAAAATACGGTGGCCGGTTACTGGAACACTATTTTTATAAGATGTTCTAGTAACCGGCCAGGGTGGCCGGATACTAGATTTTTGCATGAAATCAACTTTTGTATCTCTTTTACGCCTAAGTGAAGCAAAATACTTCTGACATCCTCTACTATCAATTAAAATGTATTTTACATGTAAAGTTTCAGTATCCGGCCACTGTTTTTGTTCAAAAGATTACTATGGCCGGTTTCTAGAACAAACGGCACCAGTATACGGCCATATAACTTATTGTATGTAAAAACATTCTTTTTGGTATAAAATGAGTCAAAAAACTGTTCAACAAGAACCAAAAGATCTTTCGCGAACTGGTTTCAGATTTCCTAAAGGATGAAAGACACGACTGGGTCGCACGAACTTGCTATTATAATCAAGAGGCTGAGCGTTTAAAAAATTGTATATAAACACTAGAGTTGGGAAAGAATGGTGGATTTGATAGTAGTTATACTTTTTGTAATTTATTTCTACCTTCTTTTCAATTACAATTACACATAATTGAAATTGAAAAAAAAATGATACATTTCCATTACTTGTAAATGTAACTGAATAAATTCACTAACAAATTAATAACTGAAAAAAATTAGTTTCCAAATTAGTTGTAATTGAAAAAAGTAATGGGTTTTTGCAAGTAATTGAAAGAATATCACTGTTCTATGTAATTGCAATCAAGGTGATTGATTTTTTGGATTGTGATTCATTACGTACATGTTCTTGTAAATTAAAAATCTCATAAAATGTAATTGATTTTTTTGATGGTGATTCATTACGTACGTTTTTATAAATTAAAAATCTCGTAAAATGTAACTGACAAACGAATAACATTTTTGTGTAATGATAACTGCAAAAATTAATCATTACTGCTTTTTGATGATTACTTTGGTTTTCAATTACATGTAATTAGTAATTGAATTTCTGCAATAACATTTTAAACTAATTGAAAAGTGTTTTAGATTTCAATTAGGTACCTACAAGTAATTCTAATTGAACTTTTTTATCATTATTTCCCAACTCTGATAATGACATGAGAATTAAAGAAACAATTTTAAAAACATGAATACGACGTTGAAACTAGCTAAAACAACTCCTTTAATAGTTTGAGGTAGAAAAAGAGAATTTCATCTGAGTTCTTGATCAAAAATGATTGAATTAAAAGAAATATTTAAATCGTTGAAGGGGTTTTAAAAAAAAATATTTTTTTATATATCAAATTCTTAAAATCTTTTTTAGGAAAAATATTTGAGTGCAAATCATAAGTATTAATTTATGTGTATATAAAAATTAAATTTCACTTAAGATTATTAACCTATTTTTTAGATATTGAGTTTTCAAACAAAAAAGGATTTTAGGTTTTATTATAAATTCAAAAACTTCTTTTTGAAAATTTTGATATGCAATATTATTAGATCTTATTTGAAATTTGTACATAAAAAAATTAACCTGAATCCATTAATTTCAGGATAGTAAGAAAAATCAAAATAAGAAAAAACCGAAAAGTTTTATAAAAATCGTAGGAACCCTTTTTGAGAAAAAAAATATTTTCTTAAAAGGTCTTTTTTGACAATTTTGTCGAAGTTACCGTTATTTTTTCTTAAAAGTAAAATTCCTTCCTTAAATATTCTTTAAAGTGTTAAAAAACCCCTTAAATACTTAGTTTTCGAAATATGTAATTGATTTTCAAAAAATCTTGTGTAGTTTTTTGTGAACCCAAAAAACATTTTTAATGAAATTTTTGATATATGTATTTATTATTGTATAAAGAAATAATTGAAATCAGTTATACCCTTTTGGAGAAAATCAATGATAAAGAAAATGGTTCTTAACAACCATTTTTAAAAAGAATGGTTTCCCAGTCCAATGTAGCCTTTACTAAGATTAATTTATTGATATTTTCAAAATAAGTTGTGGTGACGTTTTTGAGAAAAAATACATGTCAAACTGCTGGCAGGAACTGTTATTTTTGGTACATACTAAGAAAAAAAAAGTGGGTGGAATGATCGAAAAACGTGAAAAATAGAATTATTAGACCATCTTTTCTCTTTTTCCCTACCATCGTAATAACAAAATTTGATCAAAATCTCGAGTTCGATTTTTTTACGAATGCAAAACTTGCCATATTTAGTACCTAATCGCAGGGTAAAAAGGACATGGCCGGGTATTAGATCAAAGTGGCCGGGTACTGAAATTTGGTGGCCGGGTACTGGTGAAAATTCACTTTTTCGAAGAATAATTCGCTATTAAAAAATATATTGTAGGAACTGTAAGTTAAAATTTTTTATTCAATACAAAACATGATCCATAACTGCTCAGAACAAATTACATTAGCGTATGTAATCAGCTGAATTAGTTATGAAGCTTCAAAGTAGAAAAATGTGTTAGGTGGCCGGTTACTGGTACACTTACCCTACCTATCTAAATAAATTTAAATTGTCGTCTGCTTGATAGTTATATCTAGCTCTATAAGTATGTAGGTAGGTACTTGGTAATTAAAGATGCTAATGACCTCCATTCTAGATAAATTAATATGGATCATTCATAGGTAGGTAAATATTAGAGCTCCCTATTACACGGATATCTAAGAACACGGATACACGTGTTCTTAGGAGATCCGGATTTGAATCCGTGTAATTATAAGAACACGGATAACCGTGTATCCGTGTATTCGTGTATCCGTGTACCCGTGTATCCGTGTATTCGGATATCCGTGTATCCGTATATCCGTGTATTTTAAAATCCGTGTTCCTATAGTTTCTATTTAATTTTAAACATGCAAAAGGAAATAGATTTGAAGAAAACAGACATTTCTTATGGAATTATGGTATACATACGATGTTTTTAAATGAAGTTCCCCGATTCCCGATTCACAAAATCCCGATTCACAAAATCCCGAATCACGAAATCCCGACTTTTCTACTACTTTGCGACGGAGCATACAATTGTATCTTTCCATACGAATTAGTGCCTTGATTGAATGAGAAACAACAGGAACGAAGTTTCCTACTATTTCGCTCATTTTTCAGTACGCAAACGACTTATCATTATTTTGAATTTGATATTCTCTGTTTTGGTCCCTTGAAGAAATGAGTATCAACGAGAACGAAGCATAGTTATAAGTCGACAGCAAGTATTATATAAGGAAATGTTATTCGGCGGGATTTTGAATACTTTTTAAACATTACTTTTGGAAGAATATTGTTGGTGATTTGCAATTAAGTATTATTTTTGGACTTTAAAATATATATTTGAGAGAACAGAATTTTACGCGGGATTTCGTTACTCTCCCGATTTGGTTTTCAATTTTGGTGGGAGATTTCGTTAGTCTCACGATTGTAATTGGTTTTAAATAGGTATTTTGGGCTTGGATGACGGGGTGACGTGGTCTAAACCTGGACAGATGTGGATCTGGACAGAGGTGGGTCTGGATTCTGGACAGAGGTGGGATTTTTTTTTTTTTGAAAATATTATATTAAAATATAAACTTTTTCGAGATTTTTTTTTGAAAAATTTTGAAAGAAAACCTTTTTTCTAAACTTTTTTTTCATAGAAATTTTGTTTAAAAATGTCAATCAAAAATTAAACTTTTCACAACTTTTTGTATTCTTCTTTTAATTTTTCTTCGAAATATGAATGAATTTATACGAAAAATCGACTTTTATCCTTAAACGCGATTTGCGGCTAAACTAAGCGTCCTAGAGGCATCAAAGTTTGCATCTTTAAACTTGATTTGTGACTAAACTATTCCTATAGTGAGCCCAGACAGGGGAGTTGCAGGGGGCAGCATGCCCCCCCATACATATCTCACTGTTTATTCGCGTTTATTCGCCGCCCAAGGTACTTTTGCTCAAGAAAACTTGAAATTGGAGCTCAATTATACGATAAATAAACTTAAATCTTTAAACGCGATTTGCGGCTAAACTAAGCGTCCTAGAGGCATCAAAGTTTACATCTTTAAACTTGATTTGTGGCTAAACTATCCGTGCGGGATTTCGTACCCAACCCCTGGATTTGGATGGACGACGATGGTAGGTATGCAGGAGGAGGGTTTGGAGGTGGGTCTGGAACTGGGACAAAGGATACATTTTTTTTTTTGAAAATTTCATTAAAAAAAAAACTTTTTTTGTAAATATTTTTTTACAAAAAAAAAAAAAAATACTTGCGCTGGCACTTCCAAGATCACGAATATGCATTTTATAAGTCGCTAGGATGCTTAGTTTCGCCGCAAATCAAGTTTAAAGATGTAAACTTTGATGCCTCTAAGACGCTTAGTTTAGCCGCAAATGGCGTTCAAAGATTTAAGTTTTTTATCGTATAATTGAGAGCCAATTTCAAGTTTTCTTGAGCAAAAGTACCTTGGGTGGCGAATAAAAGCGTTTAAACAGTGAGATATGTATGGGGGGGGGCATGCTGCCCCCTTGCAACCCCCCTGTCTGGACTCACTATAGGATTTGGGGTATGAAAAGTTTCTTTTGCATTTAAAGAATCTGGATATAAGGAAACTTTGAAGATAAAAAGTTGAACAAATTTGGTCCAAAAACTGGAAATATTTTTTAGAAAGTTTTGAAAAATACTTTTTTTACCAATTTTTTTTTAATTTCTTAGAACTGGCACTTCCTAGATCACGAATATGCATTTTTTAAGTCGCTAGGATGCTTAGTTTAGCCGCAAATCAAGTTTAAAGATGTAAACTTTGATGCCTCTAGGACGCTTAGTTTAGCCGCAAATGGCGTTTAAAGATTTCAGTTTTTTTTATCGTATAATTGAGAGCCAATTTCAAGTTTTCTTGAGCAAAAGTACCTTGGGCGGCGAATAAACGCGATTAAACAGTGAGATATGTATGGGGGGGTATGCTGCCCCCCTGCAACCCCCCTGTCTGGGCTCATTATAGGATTTGGGGTGGGGTCGAGGTTGGGTGCATACAAAGTTCTTTTGCATTTATAAGTCGCTAGGACGCTTATTTTAACGTTTAACCGCAAATCAATTTTTAAGGGTGTCAACTTTGATACCTCTCGGAACTCGGACGCTTAGTTTAGCCGCAAATCGCGTTTAAAGATAAAAGTTAATTTTTCATATAATGCGATGCATCAAATGAATGGTGGCCTTCTTAAATTATGAATATGACGCTTATAGCGAGTTTCTTTGCCAATGTCAAGTTTTCTTGAGCAGGATTCTTCTCAGGATTATAACCCTCCTTTTTGGGTCCTCTGTCCCGCTCACGCAACTCCGTTGCTCCGCTTCGGGTATTTATAGTCGTCTGGCAGGCGCCAATGTCAAGTTTTCTCGAGCAACAGTACCTATCATTCATATTTCGATGACAAATTGAAAAACGAAAAAAAAGCTGAGAAAAGTTTAATTTTTGATTGAAATTTTCAAAAAAAAAATATTTTCATTCATATTTCGAAGAAAAATTGAAAAACGAAAAAAAAGTTGAGAAAAGTTCAATTTTCCATTGAAATTTTCTTCAAAAAAATCTTGCTTTTTCAAAAAATTTCCTAAAAAAGTAGAAAAAGTTAATATTTTTTATAAAAAAAGCTTAGAAAAAAAGTGTTTTTTTTTTCTAAATTTTACAAAAAAAAAAGTCGAAAATGTTTATATTTTTTATAATTTTTTGAACAAACTATTTGCCAATAGTTTATACAAAACCAAAAACGAATCCGAATCCGTGTATTAAGGATCCGTGTATTAAGAATCCGTGTATTAAAAGTCCGTGTATTAAGAATCCGTGTATTAAGAATCCGTGTATTCGGAATCCGTGTATTAAGAATCCGTGTATTAAGAATCCGTGTATTTAGAATCCGGATATCCGGATACACGGATTTTTTTTTGCGAATAATAAAAACACGGATTCCGTGTATCCGTGTTTTACAAATACACGTACAGAATCGTAGGCTCTAGTAAATATTCAATTACTTTTTTTGTTTCAATTAATTGTCCTGCTCCTAGAACTAGAAGTAGAAATCATTTTGCATTTTTTTTTTTAAATGGCATTTTATTAGTCGGGAAAATCTATCACTTTCTTTAAGTTTATGAGATCTAGAAATTAGGTAGGTATAGGTACCTACCTAGGTACCTATTCAAACACTTTTTGAAAATAAGCTCATAATCCTGTAATGTCTCGGATTTTAAACTTCTATAAACCACTTGTCCACTTTCTAATAAAAAAAAACTTAAAAAACGCATTTTCTCGTAAGTTAATACCTACGTACCTGTACCTACCTACCTAGTTTTTTTTGTTTAAATCCATGGCGGTCGTTAAGAACCAGGTAAGTCGAGATAGGTACCTGAAGTGAATTTTTATTTTTTAATAATTTTTAAATAAATAGGAGGTAAGCAACATTAAACAACATTTTACATCTGGTGAATGCTATTGGGTCATTCATAGATGCTGTTAAAGCTGTTGCTAGACAAAACTGGAGTTTGCCTGATGAAGTTTGAATTATGATTAACTCCAGATTTGTCTAGCAACAGCTTAAACAACATCTATGAATATGTCCCATTAAATAAACCTAAGAGTTTGAGTTACCTGGTGCTTTACGACCCCCACGGATAGGTAGGTATAACTTAAAGTTATAACTTAATAATTAATTAATAAATTGACTGTTCGGATATACCTAGGTGATGTCTTGCTAGGTCAGCCTTCTCTAGTAGTCAGCCACCTCTCTATAAAAAACAGCATAAATAGTAAAGACTTTGTCTTACTTTCGGAAAAAAATATTTTTAAAAACCCTTCTTACTATTCTTCTATATGTGTGCAAAATTTTGGTTAAATGCGACTGATGGTTTTCTGTTTAAAAATTGAAGTTTGCTTCAAGTTTGCAAAATATTTTAATGTGACGGTTTTTACAAAAAAAGGTAGTGGAAGTGCCTTTTGTAAAAGCCTCAAACAACTAAAATACTGAAGAGAGGTCCATTATGTTATTGTTTTTGTATTCTTTAAAGTCTATTTTACTTGTTTTTTGCAAGAAAATAAGAAATTTTTCAACAAATAAATATTTAGAAGGGTGACTGGCCTTAGGAGACAAAGGAGAATGGGCAAAAATGTATGGGATCTGGTCTACCTACTCAACAGACATGTGTCATACATCAATGAAAAGGGCATTGCAAAAACTTCATTTTATTATATAGCCGTTAAGTTGTAAACCATGGGGTTCAAAAGATATTCGGCTTTAAAGCACCAAAAACAATAATAATGCATTTCTTAATTGGTACTTGGATGACCTGCTCAACATTTATGTGTTATATATCGTTGGAAAGGTTATTGCATGTACTACGTTTTTGTATATGGCCGTTAAGCCGTAGACCCCGGGGTTCAAGAGCTACATGGACATGAAAAACTCCAAATATAACAATAATGCAGTTCTTGATTGGCACTTGGTCTACCAAATCAACAGAAATGTGTCATACGTCATTGGAAAGGTCAATGAGAGTACTTCATTTTCTTTTATAGCAGCTAAGCTCCAAGCCATGGGGTTCAAAAGATATTCGGCTTTGAAGCAGCAAAAACAACTAAAATGCATTCTTGATGTGGTAACTGGTTGCACAACTCAACAGTAATGTGTCAGGTATCGTTGAAAAGGTTAACTTATGTGCTTTATTTTTTTATTTGGGCGTTATACGCTCAACCATGGGATTCAAAAGATATTTGGGAAAAATTCAGAAAAGAGCAATAATGCATTTCTTCATTGGAGCGTGGTCTTCTTACTCAACAGCGATGTGCCATACATTTTTGAAAAGGTAATGATATGTTCTTCAAATATTTGTATGTCTATCAGCTGTAGACCATGGGGTTTAAGAGCTACTTGGACATGAAAAACCCGAAATATAACAATAATGCAGTTCTTGATTGGCACTTGGTCTACCAACTCAACAGAAATGTGTCATACGTCATTGGAAAGGTCAATGAGAGCACTTCATTTTCTTATATGGCAACCAAGCTCCAAACCATGGGGTTCAAAAGATATTCGGCTTTGAAGCAGCAAAAACAACTAAAATGCATTCTTAATGTGGTAACTGGTTGCACAACTCAACAGTAATGTGTCAGGTATCGTTGAAAAGGTTAACTTATGTGCTTTATTTTTTTATTTGGGCGTTATACGCTCAACCATGGGATTCAAAAGATATTTGGGAAAAATTCAGAAAAGAGCAATAATGCATTTCTTCATTGGAGCGTGGTCTTCTTACTCAACAGCGATGCGCCATACATTTTTGAATAGGTAACAATATGTTCTTCAATCATTTGTTTTTCTATCAGCTGTTGACATTGGGGTTTAAGGATATTCATATTCAAGCTGAGCGTATATATGTATCAATGGATGAGTTTTAAAAATAAGTAATAGAGATATTCATAGAAAATGTATTCATATATTTTTTTTTTTTTAATATTTAAATAATAGCGTCATCCAATATGACATTGCTGAGGTGAGCTGTAGGAGGCGTAAATCCATTTTGATGCCGGGCAAAACACAAATACCACAAAATTGATATAACATGCGCACATGTACCGACCGTGCATATTATTATTACCTTTTCAAAAAACTATGGCACATCGCTGTTGAGTAAGAAGACCACGCTCCATAATGCATTATTGCTCTTTTCTGCATTTTTCCCAAATATCTTTTGAATCCCATGGTTGAGCGTATAACGCCCAAATAAAAAAATAAAGCACATAAGTTAACCTTTTCAACGATACCTGACACATTACTGTTGAGTTGTGCAACCAGTTACCACATTAAGAATGCATTTTAGTTGTTTTTGCTGCTTCAAAGCCGAATATCTTTTGAACCCCATGGTTTGGAGCTTAGCTGCCATATAAGAAAATGAAGTACTCTCATTGACCTTTCCAATGACGTATGACACATTTCTGTTGAGTTGGTAGACCAAGTGAATAATCAAGAACTGCATTATTGTTATATTTCGGGTTTTTCATGTCCAAGTAGCTCTTAAACCCCATGGTCTACAGCTGATAGACATACAAATATTTGAAGAACATATTATTACCTTTTCAAAAATGTATGGCACATCGCTGTTGAGTAAGAAGACCACGCTCCAATGCAGAAATGCATTATTGCTCTTTTCTGCATTTTTCCCAAATATCTTTTGTATCCCATGGTTGAGCGTATAACGCCCATATACAAAAATAAAACACATAAGTTAACCTTTTCAACGATACCTGACACATTACTGTTGAGTTGTGCAACCAGTTACCATATCAAGAATGCATTTTAGTTGTTTTTGCTGCTTCAAAGCCGAATATCTTTTGAACCCCATGGCTTGGAGCTTAGCTGCTATATAAGAAAATGAAGTACTCTCATTGACCTTTCCAATGACGTATGACACATTTCTGTTGATTTGGTAGACCAAGTGCCAATCAAGAACTGCATTATTGTTATATTTGGAGTTTTTCATGTCCATGTAGCTCTTGAACCCCGGGGTCTACGGCTTAACGGCCATATACAAAAACGTAGTACATGCAATAACCTTTCCAACGATATATAACACATAAATGTTGAGCAGGTCATCCAAGTACCAATTAAGAAATGCATTATTATTTTTTTTGGTGCTTTAAAGCCGAATATCTTTTGAACCCCATGGTTTACAACTTAACGGCTATATAATAAAATGAAGTATTTGCAATGACCTTTTCATTGATGTATGACACATCTCTGTTGAGTAGGTAGACCAATTTGCCCATTCTCCTTTTGTTCAAGTCTTTTAAGCTCGCCCCCCCCCCCCCCCGGCTGACTACTGAAGACTACACTTTTTATTTTTTTATTAAACTGAGTATGAAAATTGAATTGACCTTTTATTCTCTCTTGGTCTCTTGATTCTGTTAAAATTATTTTTAAAAAATCCCTATTTTCAGTAGTCAGCCACCTGTTTACAAAATGAAAATGAAAATGAACTTATTTATGTTAACAAATTAACTAAATACGCCTATAATAAAATAACCTACACATTCCAAACAATCAGATAACGTAAACACTCTATTCAACAATTTGAATATAGGATTTATGAGGCCCAGTTCAATCAGGGCCGGATTAACACTCAACGGGGCCCTAGGCAACCATAAATTTGGGGCCCTTTTTTTTACGTCCGTTCCCTTCCCATAACCCATAACGAAGTTCATGTGGTTTGAGAACAAAATGTATCCACTGAAAGTAGTACACACACACAAAAAAGTATAGCTCGTATCCAGCGTTGCCAACCAGTTTTAACAAAAAAATGCCTTAGGTACTTGCAAAAAAAAGATGCCTTTTTCAATAAAAAAGATGCCTTTTTTCAACAAAATATTTGTTTAGGTAAAGTGAAACAATAATTACAAAATTAAAACATATAAATATAAAAAAATAAACAGAAACAATTTTTATTTCCAAAAAACAAACTTAAACTATGAAATCACAAACAAAATTCTTAATAGAAACAAAATTCATGTCACTTTAGCTTCATAACTACCTAGGTACAAAGTATTGATAAAAAAAACATCAGATCGTCTTGGTCCTTGAAATCATACATTGATTTTTGAAACAAGGATTTATGTGCTTGTTTGAATTGCAGATCATAGCATTTTTTATAAAAATATTTCAAATAAAAAGATGCCTTTTTGAAGAAAAACAAGCCTTAAAGCCTCAGTTAATGAAATAATGCCTAAAAGGCATGAAAAAGCCTCAGTTGGCATCGCTGCTCGTATCGTACCAACCGGTTCGTTCGAATTAACTGTGAACGGATCCAACCAAAGTGGGGAACAGTACTCAAAGTTCTTACACTCTCACTCAGATATGAATATGGGAATAGTGTTGTATCTTGTTTTTGTTTTGTTCTATTCGTGCTGGAAGAATATGAACAAAATGGGAAATTCGTTTGGAATTTTTGCACTGAATAGATTTTTTTTTAGTGGAGGTAAATGTACCTAAATAAAAATTTGGAAGTCGTTTTTGTTTATTAAAGTAATGCTTTTATAATTTGCGTGTAAAATTCAACTAGAAATTGGCATCAAGTAGTGAAAAAGTTGTTATTAAAAACCGTTGTGATTGTTTTATTGAAAAACTTATAAGCAAACCCTTTTACAAGTGGAATTCAGTAGACAAATCTGCAATTATAGCGACTGAAAGACCTATTCCATTGCTGCCGGACTTGACAACAAAATTTTGCTATAAAAAAAAGTGTTACTAGAATTTTATGTTAATGAAGAAAATTTTATGTTTGTAAGAAAATTTTAGAAGTCTTTTTCATTTTTCGGGGGCCACAGGCAACTGCCTATTCTGCCTGCTTGTTAATCCGGCCCTGAGTTCAATATACAAATAAAGTTAAAGGGCTGACTATTAGTGCCATCACTAGGAAACCAAATTTGTTAGCGATGCCGGGGAGAGTACAATAACTTAGGAAGAAATTAAAACGGTTTTTTGTAGAACAGTTTAATACAAGCTTTTTTTTACTATGGGAGGGGGGATCTATCTTTCCCCGTTTTGGCGGGAGGGGCAATTTTATAAAAAAAAAACTAAAAATGTAAAAAAAATATTGAAATTTCTAAATAACTATACCTACCTACTTATTGTGTGACAAAATTTTAATTTTTGTCTTTAACATGAACCAAGATATACTTTCCTGGTGGTCTTTGATGTGCTGAGTTCCAGTAGCGTACGCAGGATTTTTCCTAGGGAGGGGGGTCAGTCTCAATTTTTGTGTAAAAAAAATTGTTTAGGGATCACTAAAATTATAGAACAAAAATAAGTTTTTTTACCTAAGAGTTATAAGAAGAAAAAAGTAATATTTTATTTAGAAAAGGATCTAAATAACGTTAGTATAGGGATATATTTGAGGCTGTGAGTGCAAAAGTGGTGTAAGTGGTGGTTTTTAATCATATTTTTCATTTTTAATCCATCTTAAATAATATTTAGTTTGAATTTCAAGAAGAAAAAGTCACATTTTTGGAAAGCTTAGATATTTAAGAATTGATAACTTTGCTTTGCTTAGATGTCTTTTGATGCAGAAATGTAAAAATATGAGACCAGAGTATCTTTTTCCAAAAAATGGGTTACACCACTTTTGCACTCACGGCCTCATTTTCACATATTTTAATTTATTTTTGGAATTTCCTTTTTAATAAAGTTAGACTTTTCAAAGGGAATTCTGTCTTATATGAATTATTTGTGGGGTGTTTTCGTAGTGATTCGCGCCCAACTTATGTCTTACTGAACTACAAGGTAACTTAGATCAGCTGATAAAAGTTTTTCAATTCGATTCCTGTATTTATTAAAATAGAAGTTTGTTTAATCAATTGACTTCTAAAGTTGTAGGTACACTGGCTAAAATTTAAAAAAATATTAGAAGGTTTAAGTAACAGTTTAAAATTACTATGAATATTTGCTTTATTAAAAAAGTATGAACATTTTGTCTACTTTTGATCCAAATAGAAAGCTTTTTTGAAATATAAGGGTAAAGTGACTTCACAGCTTTTTTAATGTTTTCTGTCGTACCTACCATTTGTAATGAATGATATCATAGACTTACAAATATCTGTCATCTTTTGGTCACAACAAGTCTTGAATGTTTCAAGGCATACTTTTTGGCCCTGAGCTCAAATCCATCATCCATTTGCCGCCATCAGCTCAAGTTTTCGAGATAAAAAATTTAAAATAACAGTTTTTCGCCACTTTGGAGTTTTTTTTATTAAATTAGTAACGATTCCTCTAATCTTTTTCCTTAAAATTTGGTCAAAATCTTTTCAATATCTTTGTTACTCTCTGAGATATCCTTAGTGGGATGTTAGTCGTCACCGTCTTTTTACTATTTTTGAGGTTATGTAACAACACGATAAAATATTTTAAAAAAATATTTTTACGATTTGATCGTAGGTACTATCCTCCTTATTTTAAATCTGTCCAATATATTTGTTCCTCTCTGAGAAAGCCATTGTTGAAATTCATGTGTTTAGGATATTAAACCACGTTTTAGCCTTCTTATTAAATAACGTAGGAACAGGTGAATACTTATATACATACAACTAACTAAGGATTTCTCAGAGACAAAACCAAATATTTGAGATTCCTTTTGTAGGAAAAGGATAGTACTTTCAGGAATCGTTGCAGATTTTATTGAAAATTGTATTTTGAACAAAATAATAATGCAAAATATTTTACGAAATTGGATTATTAGAAATCTAAGCATAATATGTCAATTGTTTGGAGGGGCTCAAGCCCCCCTGCATACGCCACTGCTGAGTTCGAATCTGGCCTAGAAATTGATCTAGCACGTCACGTTTTTGAGATATTTGAATCTAAAAAATTAAAAAAATGCGTTTTTGATGCAAATTATGTGACTATATTATTTCTCGAAGTAATTTTTTTTGAATACATTTTTATTGCCATTTCTGAAGTATAAACATTTTACCTCGAAATTCTTTTTGAATCTTCCAAATACCTTCAATCATTTTTAAGAAAGTCATTGATTAGTTGTTAGCTTTCGCCTTAAGCTTCCTTATCCGAAAGTATGCTTATAATCCAGTCAATTTGTACTTAAAAGGGCCCTAATTAGCGAGCGAGTCCTGCCTTATGTTTTTAAGGGTGCTAAATCCGAATCTGAGGTTTGCGACAAAAATTTCGCGACGTAACATGCAAAAATTTGCAAAAAGTGGTACAAAATGCCTTTTTTAGTTTTTAGACTATAACTCGAAAACTATTGTTTTTTTTTTCAAAAATTACATAGCAGAAAATTGAAAGTACATATACCTATACAATTTCGAACAAATTTTGGTTCAAGGTTTTTTAATCAATCAATTCCTATTTTTCTCGAAGAAATCCTTTTTTGAAATTTATGAATTTAGCGTATTTTCAAATTATGTAGTTTAAGACGAAAACTAACAATTAATTAATGATTTTCTCAAAGTTGAATGAAAGAAGGTATTTGGAAGATTCAAAAAGAATTTCGAAGTTAAATGTTCATACTTAAGAATGACCAAAAACATTAATTTAAAAAAAATTACCTCGAGAAATACACTAGTCAACGAAATTAAAGGAACAATTTTTTTTTTAATTTTTGTTAGTGTTTTTTGAAGAGCTGTATCTTTGTGGCGTGTGGTCGTATTGAGTTGAAACAAAAAGCATTTTACAGCTTTATGTTTTGAGATTTGTTTGGAAAAATTTTTGAAGTACCGTTATTGCGTTATTGCAAAGAATGAGACGAGACAAAAAATTATTTAAAACATTTTTTTTTGAAGGTCCTCATTTCCATGGATAATTTTTTTTTGAGTCAATCGAATGTAATGATCAGATACCTCGTTTATTCAGCTTCAATCCACTTTTTTTTTTGTTGTCGTACAATTTTTTTTCCATGGTAATCTGACTTTGAATGAAAAAAGATACTTTTAGCCTTGTTTTCCAATATCTCAGCAAATAATGACGTTATACAAAATTCAAAGACAGTTTTGGAAATTTGAGAAAGCGTTTTACAAGATTTTTCTAAGATTTTGTAGAAATTATTTTTTTTTGCCGTTCACCGTTAGTTTAAAAAAAGTACTAAAAACCGACTTTTTGTGGTCTTTTCGTAAATCTGTTTTTTCTTTGCAAACTGTCAAACCTCTATCCGCAATCCACAATATCAGGACGCATGCCACTCCACAGATCTGCGAATAAAAAATTGGTTTGAATTTAACGTCAATTTTTTGTTTACTCTAATTTTACTTATACAAAATCTTGGCAATAACCTTTTTTATATACATACATAACTTACCAGACCGTAAACCTCTCGTCCAATAAAATTCAACAATGCCAAAAAAAGATATAATGTACATATTTATAAAAATTATAATTTTACAGTAGACGCTGGAAGTAATAAAAACCAGGCCTGGTTAACTCTTTCGAGATTGTTGACTTTTTCGAGCGGGAGTTTTTAAAGGCTTTCTAATTGTGAATTATATACTTCTACCTAAGCGTCGAACTTGTCGAGTTGTAGAAGCTGAGTAAGGTCAATGATTCTCGAGATAACCTCTCCAGATGAGTCCTGAAACCAAAGGGCGCTCCCCCAAAACTCCTTCCTCCCTCCCTCCCTCACCCCTCCCCCTCGGCGGTACGGCGAGATGCTGTCCAACGTGTTTCCCCCCCCCCACCTGAGGTACGGCGGTGATGCTGTACGACACTCCCTTCTCGGCGGTACGGCGATGATGCTGTCCAATGAGTTACCTCCCTCGTAGGTACGGCGATGAAGCTGTCCGACGATTCCTATCATATAATTCCTTTCTAGGCGGTACGGCGATGATGCTGTCTGTCGTCTCCTTTTCCCTCACCGGTACGGCGAAAAAGCTGTTCGGTGTTCCTTCCCTCATTCCTTCTCGGCAGAACGGCGATGAGGCTGTCTGTTGCTCCCCACATCATCATATCCTTCCTCTCCCCAAATCTCCTATATTGGGCTGGATCAAGGTGTTATACGACCCGTGCCGATGATCAGCCTGGCTGAGGGCCCAATTCAAATACTAGCTCAGTCGCTAACGGAGTATTCGGACAGATGGCAATCTTCGAATTAACTAGCCTTCTCTGCATATACGGATCTCTGTGCAGAGTGACCACCCCTTCTCCGATACTCGTGGGAATCAAATGAATTTTTCAAATGATGTTAGTGGTAAGTCCGGTTCTTCTTCAAGTTCGGCCGGCAGTGCGACTGTAAAGTCGTCTGCTGTACCTCCTGTCTTGCCTGTTGGTGGCGAAACCGTGAGAAATCATGGTCTAGTTGCTGGCAACAAGAACAGTGAGAGTAAGGTAGAAATACCCAATTTCAGTGGTGGAGGGATCGTGAAGCATGGCCCTTCCACCACTACGGAGAGTAAACCTCCCCAAACTTCGCACCCTCACTTTAGTGGTGGAAGGATCGTGAAGCATGGCCCTTCCACCTCTAACGTGAGTGTAGCTCACACGGGTCCCAGTGGGGGTAGGCGTAAGCTTACACCTGGTGGGTCCTTTTACAAGGATAAGCGGAATGCTGAGAGGATCCTGAAGATCTTTGGTGCGAGACCGAAGGTTGGAGGTGACTCAAAGCATGAAGCAAAAGTAAGGTGGGCTAAGAGCTTCTTAGCTAAACACCAGACCAGCGGCGACTCCACGTCAAAGCGACAACGGTCTATTGAAGGTACCATGCCTTACGCTAAAAGGACAAAAGTGCAAAACACCAGCACTCCCCTCAAACCCCCAATCAAATCTTTTAGAGATGTTCTAAAAGATAAAATCGTAGTTGCGGTTATTGATAGAAGCGATATAGATGGTACGATATCTTCTGATCATTGGCAGATGGTGAAATTGAAGCTCTCGGCTGGCTTCTTAAGTCTTATGAGGGACAACCCGGGACCTCCTCCAATCACTAGTGATGGCGGTTGGCACCAGGGCCATGTCAAGCTCATCGCCTGCGATGATCAGAGATCGTGCGATCTCTATAAGCTGGCTATCAGCAGGATAGGAGAAGTCTGGCCAGGTGCGAAGCTTGAGGTAATTGCTAAGGAGGACATCCCTTGCAGGCCAAGAGCACGTACCTGGATCCCGGCTGAACCCTCCTGTATGGATGAAATACTCCAGATAATCCAGCTTTCGAATCCATCCCTTCCCACTCACAACTGGAAAGTCGCGAAACTGGAGGAACAAAAAGGCCTTTACAGAGGCGCAATCATTGTGATTAATAAAGAATCCCTTGTTCCTCTGGCGCAGACTAAAGGTGTGATTAGGTTCGGGTTTGAGACAATGAACCTTAGGGTCTATAAAAAAGATGAGGTAGATGCAGCTTGCGCTCCTCCACACCCCCAAGAAGACGAAGCTGTGGTCGGGGACCCTGGTGTGTCCATCACCTTCCCGTGTTTGGAAGATGATGCATCCAGGGCATCTTCGGCTCCAGTGGAGTCCTCTCCTAACGTCGACAGCCTTTCCGACATGGAAACTGAAGACTATTTAAACAGTGTTCTTTTAAGTGAGGACGAGCTTTTAAGTTCGTCCTCTGACTTGGAAGAACCTGATAATACCGTGGTGGAGGCTGATCTGCCTAATTGTAGCCAAAATGCTGCAGTTAGTTCAGATTAACCTCCAACACTCCATCAAGGCGTCAGCCTCACTTCTTCTCCGAATATCCAGCAACGGAGAGGATATCGTCCTGATCCAAGAACCTTGGATTGTGAAATCCATCGTAAAGGGACTCAGGACTCCTGGATACTACCTACTGTATGCGTCCGGTAAAGGTGAACCTAGATCCTGCATACTAGTAAAAAGTAGCATTAATGTATATTTACTACCTAATTTCAGCGATCGAGATATTACGGCTGCAAGACTGGAGACGACCAAAGGCACACTTTGGATAGCATCGGCGTATCTCGGCCATGACCACCTTGGCCCTCTCCCAGGTAAAACCCTGGAGAATTTTATCGCTGAAGCAGAAAGGCGAAATATCAGCCTCATTATTGGGAGTGATGTCAATGCCCATCACACAGTATGGGGTAGTACTGATATTAACGATAGAGGTGAGTCTCTTTTCGATTTTATCCTAAATACTAACCTTATAGTAAGTAACGTAGGCAATGAACCAACTTTCGTTACCAGAAACAGACAAGAAGTTTTAGACTTAACTCTTGTCTCCGACAACATCTATCAGATGATTTTAAACTGGAAAGTTTCTAGTGATCACTCGTTCTCTGATCATAGATACATTCAATTCAGCTTGAACGATGAACCTCCTGGCCAGTTAACTTTTCGTAATCATAGGAAAACAGACTGGCCTAAGTACAGAGAAACACTTAAGAGACTTATTAAACCTGACATTTTAAGTGTTCCATCCAACAAAAACGATCTTGACAGCAAAGTCAATGATCTTACTTTAGCCCTAAACAAATCATTAGAAACCTCCTGTCCTCTTATTCTAATAAGGGGTAAAAGGAAGCCACATTGGTGGACTTCGGGGCTCGAACCGCTCAGAAAAAACTGTAGGAAACTTTTCAATCGAGCTAAAAGTACTAGAGTAATGTCCGATTGGGATTCCTATAAAGAATCACTAAAATTATATAAAAAAGAATTGAGGAAAACCAAACGATCTTCTTGGAGGACATTCTGTGGCAATATAGAAGAAGCCTCAGAAGCATCAAGATTAAGAAAAATCCTCTCCACAAATCCAGTTATGCCTAGCTGCCTTCAAAATGCTGATGGCTCCTGGACCAACTCTTGCGAAGAATCGCTCAATTTGCTACTGGATACTCATTTTCCAGGCAGCTCACAGACTGTTAATAGCACTGCCCTTTACAGGACAAGCGAAAAACTAACATTTCCACAAGGTCTGATTACAAGGGAAAAATTACAATGGGCACTCAATAGCTTCAAACCATACAAGTCGGCGGGGCCAGATGGCATCATTCCGGCTGAACTACAGATGAACTTAGAAGTAATTCTGCCGATTCTGGAAGTCATCTTCAATGGTTGCTTAAATCTGGTCCATATTCCGCTTCTATGGAGAGAAGTCAAAGTTGTGTTTATACCCAAAGCCGGTAAATGTTCCCACGTAAACCCTAAAGATTTACGACCTATTAGCCTATCATCTTTCCTTCTAAAAACTTTTGAACGACTGATTGATATCGAACTAAGGTCAAGCATTGATACGAGACTATTGTCTACAGCTCAACATGCCTATTGCAAAGGGAAGTCAGTGGAGACAGCTCTCCACACACTAGTTCGTACCATCGAATATTCCCTCCATTATAAAGAATATACAATGGTTGCCTTCCTAGATATAGAAGGTGCTTTTAATAACGTTGATACATCTGCAATCATATCTGCACTGGTTTCTCTGAATGTGGATGGGTCGCTTGGTGAACTGATTAATCAGATGCTTACAAGCAGGGTTATCAATTCAAAACTGGGCGGCTTTTCGGCAAGAAGATCTGTCAGTAGAGGTACACCGCAAGGCGGGGTGCTTTCTCCCCTTCTTTGGAATTTGGTAGTTAATGAACTGCTGAATACCTTAGAGGCAGAGAGCTACAGAGTGATTGCCTATGCGGATGACGTTGCTATAGCAGTATCAGGAAAACATCCTAACATTTTAAGAGATCTTCTACAAAACGCTCTAAACAAGCTAACACGATGGGCAGATCGATGCGGACTTGGAGTTAACCCCCATAAAACAGATCTTGTCCTCTTCTCCAGGAAATACAAAATTCCGCAAACAGACCCCCCTATTATTAATGGTGTTCCACTAAAATTCTCAGACGAAGCTAAATACTTGGGTCTCATCTTAGATAAGAAGTTAAGTTGGAAACCTAACATACAAGAAAGAGTGAAAAAAGCCACAGTGGCACTTTTCTCCTGCAAAAAAGCCGTAGGTAGTAAATGGGGCCTCCAACCTCGAATCACTCACTGGCTATACATTTCGGTAATTAGACCGATTCTAACTTACGGCGTGGCAGTATGGTGGACTGCCTTGGATAAAGCGACACATCGCGACAAACTAAGCAAAGTCCAAAGAACAGCATGTCTATGTACTACTGGAGCACTTCGGTCGACTCCTTCCGCTGCATTAGACACTCTTCTCCATCTGACACCTCTCGATATTTTCAGCAAACAAACGGCTGCGAGCACAGCCATTCGCCTCAAAGCCTCTTCACAGTGGATCAATAATGAGATTGGTCACTCCGCTATTCTGAATTCATTCGGAACACTTCCTAGTAACACTGACTACACAATCCCACAATTGAATTTCGATAAAAATTTTGAAGTGACCATACCTTCCAGATCCACCTGGGAGGATGTGGAATTCTTAGAAGATCAATCAATTCACTTCTACACTGACGGATCGAAGACCAAAGATGGGGTTGGTGGGGGAGTGTACTCTGAAAGACTAAATTTAAGTCTCTCATTCCGTCTTCCTAATCACTGTAGCGTATTCCAGGCGGAACTTCTAGCGATAAAAGAAGTACTGTCTTGGCTCAAAGAAAACGTGATATCATGCTCGGATATCCGCATCTTCTCTGATAGTCAAGCCGCCATTAAATCCCTGGACTCTGTCCGTACAAATTCTATAACAGCCCTCAACTGTCGATCATCTCTGTTGGAGATGGCGAAACAGTTTAATATTCACCTTTGTTGGGTGCCGGGTCATAGTGACATTCCAGGTAATTGTAAAGCTGATGAACTCGCTAGAAGTGGAACATTACTACCCATTTTACCTGAAAAGGTAAACATTGGTATACCCATCGCTACGTGTAAGCTTTTACTGAAGCAAGATGCGTTGAAGAGAACAAACACAAGGTGGGAAAACATCACTACTTGTTTGGCGACAAAACAAGTATGGCCAAACCTTGACCTCAAACGCTCCAAGTGTTTAATATCTCTAAATAGAATGCATATTAGCTCTATTGTAGGTGTCATAACAGGACACTGTTTAATAGGCAGGCACGCAGCGCGGCTTGGCGTACCTTCAAACGATTTCTGCAGAAGCTGCATGGACGAGGAGGAAGAGGAAACGATTCCTCACCTTCTCTGCACATGCCCTGCTCTTTCCCTCAGACGTAGGCTCCATTTAGGAGTTTACTTCTTTAACGATCCTAGTGATCTGGCAAACACAGACATTTATAGTCTCACACGCTTCGTCAGGAGCTCAAAGTGGTTTTAGCGAGTAAGGAAAGAGTTTTTAAGATTCATGTGGTATCACAACGGACCAATTCTGGTCTAAGTGTGTCAGTACTTAGTACTGACAGCCACTTCTACCTAACCTAACCTAACCTAATTGTGAATTCGATCCAAAATGCACATTTTGTTCGATGTGAATGTTTTTATATTTATTTAAGCGTTAAACAAAGCTTTCTTTCAGGTTTAATAAAAAAACAGAGACAATTCCTCAGTGTTCTCAAGCAATCTTAAATACTTGCGAGACATTTTTATACAGAAAACATTTTTATATAAAATTTTTTGTGTTTACTATTGTGGGTAGTTCACTATTTTGAGATTCACTAATATAATATAATTTAGCTACAGTATAAACGAGCAGGTGGCGATATGAACATGAGCCGGTATTCTTATCAAAAATGTATGATGAACTTTTCCTATAAGTAGGTACGTGACCACCAGGGTTCGAACCTCAGTAACAAAATTTCGGAGAAGATTTGTAAAAAAAGTGGAGTAAATTTAAAATTTCCGGAGCAGATTTTTAAACGGATTGAAAAGTTTTCAAAAACTGTATTTTTAACAAGAATGTATTTAACAAAAATAAAAAGATATATACATAAGTAAAAAAATACATAAGCCACGATATGAACGTGAAACGTCGAACATAGACTTTCAGATGCAAACATTCAGAGTCCAGAGCAGAGAATATCAAATAAAGAAGCCAATCATCCGTACGTTTCACCCCCCAAAACCCATTTGTTTACATTGTTGTATTTGTAATTTCATTTCGTGGCGAAGAAATAGATGTGAATTGCAACAACAACAAGACCTGTGCTGAATGATGTGCTGAATGACTAGTTGATTCTATGTGTGCGTTTTGCACTGCTTTTCACTAATACTTTGCACATCTAATACATCAGCTGTTCGCTTCCAGCTTGTAGGCAAATCAAATTGACAGCTGAGGATTGACTTCTTTATTTCATATTCTCTGGTCCAGAGTTGGTTGCAAAATTGAATAACACATTCTTGTCATTTCAATTTCATGTGGTTTGGCTGAAGAATTTTCAGTGTGGAAAAAAGGAGTAGATCTCAAAAAAGCGAAGTGGTGGAGTTGATTTGTTTTCTTCCTCAAAACGAGTAAAATTTCTCCGATTGGAGTAAGGTTTGAACACTGGTGACCACCCAGGTCGACATTTTCCTCTCATAAAACTCTACCAGAGTCTTACTAGATTAGTTTATCGGAGCTTGAAGGGCTAACATTTACTCTGTGTTTGTTAGTAGGTAAAATTAATTTGAAAACAAACCGTAAGAATGGACTTCTTGTTTTCCGAAAACTTTAAAATATTACCGCAGGTGTTGTCGTTTGTTTCTTATTATTTTTTTTCTATTTTATGAAATTATTTTACTAAATTGCCCCTTCCGTCCAAGCGGGGGAGATACTACCCCCCTCCCATTTCCCATAGGATTTTTTCTTATCTACTTTCCACCTACAGGCTTTGAATTTTTTGGCAGATTTTACGGCTTGGAAGTTTTTGGCAGATTTTACGCGAATTTCCAAGTATGCAAAAAAAAAAATAAATTTAACTATAAGGGATGAAAATAAAAATCTGAACAAATTAGGGAATTTGGTTTTCTTCATTTAGAGCCGATTTATGCGCATCCAAATATAAAGACTTAAAAAACCCATATAACGACCACCCTACTGTAGATACGTTTTTTCTTCTTAGCACGGCATTGTTAGAATCGAAATCTAGTTTTTAAATTTTGAAAGAGTCTGCCCCCCCCCCCCCCCCCCCTGATCGAAATCCACCGTATGCCCTTTTTCAGAAGTTCTGAAACCTTACTTCACTTAAGAATTTTAATAATGCATGCAACTAACGGGACTTTACAGTCGATTTTATACAAAAAAAAGTCGCCTTTATTCAAGTGAACCGCAGTGTATGTACATATGTATTTGTATAGCCTTACTTACTTATTTACTCAGGTCCTCGGACCGGTTACGTCCGTGAGTCTCCCTTTGCGGGGCATAGGGCCTCCACTACTCCTACGCGCCATCGTGTACGATTTCTGGAAATGTACCTCAGCTCTCTCCAACTCTTCCCCAGTTGTGCAGATTCCTCTTCGACCGTTCTTCGCCAAGTACTTCTAGTGAGAGGGATCCATTGCATCGCTTGGCTCGCAATGCACTCGTGGCCTTTTCGAAGCGTATGTCCAATCCACTGCCACTTACGTTTTCGTATTATAGAGTCGATGGCGGGTTCCTGACCTGTCCGCGTGTGAAGTTCATCATTGGAGATACGGTTAGGCCAGAAAATCTGCAAGATGTTTCGCAGACATCTATTAACGCACGTTTGCAGTTTTCTTGTGACAATGGGTGTTACTTTCCAAGTGCTGCATCCATAAAGAAGCACGGATTCAACATTGGAGCGAAACAGTCGCAGCTTGGTCTTTAGGCTTATAGAGTTGTCTCTCCATATTTTGGACAGCATCCCGGTTGGTTATATCTAGCTCAATCCCGCCATCAGTAGAGACAATACTCCCAAGGTATTGAAAGCTCTCTACCATCTCTACTGGGTGTCCAGAAATATTTATTTGAGTAGATGAGGAAGTTCCAAGGCTGATCCTTTTTGTTTTCGCCGTACTGATCTGGAGCCCGACGGTTTCAGCTTTTCTCTCCACCCTTGTTGTCATTTGATGGAGATCCATGATCCTATGAGAGAGTAAGCATACGTCATTCGCGTAGTCCAGATGTTTTAGCTGTGATTGCAGATTCCACTGAATTTCTCCATTTGCAGTCGACAAAGCTGCATGCAGCACATCACTTATTACCAACAGGAACAGTATTGGTGACAATATAAAACCATGTCTAACCCCACTTTGGACTTCAAATTCCTCTGACAATCTTCTTTTATGCAGAACGTGACATTTGGATCCTTCATATGTAGCCTTGATAATAGCAATCAATTTATACGGGATGCCCCTTCTGCGCAAGGCAAGCCAAATAAATTCTCTATTGACACTGTCAAACGCCTTTTCGAAATCGATGAACAGCAGGTGAAGTGGTGATCGATATTCAACGCACTAGTCAATGATGATCCGCAAGGTGTTGATGTGGTCCACACAGGAAGATCCAGTGTGGAAACCTGCTTGTTCAGCGTCAAGCGTGTCTTCTAGGTGGTCTTTTATTCAATCTAGGAAGATTCTTGCTATAACCTTCGCTACAGCAGGCAGCACGCAAATTCCTCTCCAGTTTTCGCACTGCGTAAGGTCATTGACAGTCATTCCCTTTCTGTTTCCCAAGCTCTTTCTATGAGTGGGTACAAGAGCTCAGTTGCTGTTGTTGGCGCTGCTCATAAGTGCTCTGCGGGAATACCACCAAGTCCAACCGCTTTATTGTTCTTCAGTGCTCTAATTGTAGTTAAAATTTCTTCTCTACTGGGGGATACAGTGTGTAATCGGGAATTTGTTACTACGGACGGGTCATTGGGTGTTGGGTTGACTACAGTGATGAAAACGCGATTTGAAACCGCCTTGTCCCGTCTGCATGGATAGGGAATGGAGGAGAAGATACAACAACGAACTGTATGGGCTGTACAGCGACAACGACCTAGCCACAAAAGTAAAATGAAAAGTCAACGACTAAGATGGCTGGGTCACCTAGAGCGAATGGACACCAATGCTCCGGCCCGGAAAGTCTTTGAAACCAACCCCGTGGGACAACGCAGTAGAGGTGGACAGCGTAAAAGGTGGCGCACGCAAGTGGATGAGCACCTCAACCAACTTGGTGTGCGAAACTGGAGACAGCTAGCTAGAAACCGAGCCAGCTGGAAGAAGCTTGTTGGTTGAGGCCCTGGTCCACCCCGGACTGTAGCTCCACCTAAAGTAAGTAAGTAAGTAAGTAAGTAAGACGGTCCTACTGTCACCCCTGCTTGCGGCCTCTTCTGGTTCTGTTGCCAATGCGTTGATATAGGTATGCTTATCACGTCGCACGCTACGGGTAACTTCTCTCATCTTCATGCGATACGCAGACTCTAGCTCGTTTTGCCCTGCTGCTGGAGTTGCTGCAATGCGAGCTTTGAGCTGTTTTCTTTCTTCGATCCTAGCCCAAGTTTCTTCGGAAAGCCAGCTTCCTTGCGACCGACCGACTATACTTTCAGCACCTGATATGAAAACATTTTTCACAGCACTCCAATGGTTTCCTTGTGAAAGGTGGTCCAATAGTTGTTGGCGGACTGCGGGATCCATAAGTCTATCGGTGTTGTACTTAGGCATTCGGGTGTTTTCTTGGGATCTCCGAACTGCAGCTGTTCGTAACTTACGGTAGCAACCATCAAATGGTGGTCCTAGGTAATTCCCATGTCTGCACCTCTTCTGTTTCTAACGTCCAGGAGACTGCTTCTAAATCGCCGACTGATCGCGAAGTGATCAATTTGGTTGGAAGTTGCTTGTCTGTCCGTCGACACCCAACTGATTTTGTGGCACGTCTTGTGCTCAAACATGGTTCCTCCTATAACAAGGTGGTTGGCGTTACAAAAATCAACAAAACGTTAGCATGAGATATTAACAAAAATAAAAAATAAAAATAATAAAATTTTAGAATTATTTCAATTTTTATTTTTAATTTATTTAACTTTATTTAAATCACAACATAAGTTTAAATTTTTGGTTAAAGCGACGCGTTTCGGTTCATGGAACCATCATCGGGCTTGATTCTTCGATTTGCGGTGTTAATTTGCCAAAGTTCACTTGCTATTTGAAGAAATAGCAAGTGAACTTTGGCAAATTAACACCGCAAATCGAAGAATCAAGCCCGATGATGGTTCCATGAACCGAAACGCGTCGCTTTAACCAAAAATTTAAACTTATGTTGTGATTTAAATAAAGTTAAATAAATTAAAAATAAAAATTGAAATAATTCTAAAATTTTATTATTTTTATTTTTTATTTTTGTTAATATCTCATATGAACACACAACATGGAGACATCACCACAAACAAAAAACGTTAGCCATTGTCATTGCGGTTTCCGACACCATGCTTTCCCATTACATTTCTAAGCCTATCATTGTTCCCAGTGGGAAACTTTCAAAAATTCACCAAGGAATCCCCTTCTATTTCCCCGAAATGAAAGCATCGAGGAAATTAACATAGGGTTGGCAATGGCGTTCACCAAGTGATTTTCTTGGTGAATATTCAGTAGTGAAATCACTAAGAAGGTGTAAATTGTTTATTCCATAATTAATTGTATTTTATGAAACATACCGTAAATTGCATCAGTGATATCACTAGGTACGTGGAGTTACTTTTTCACCAGGTTATTACTCTTAGTTGAAAAATGTCATGAATGTTCACCAAGGCAATCACTTTGTGAATGGAATTTACTTAATCTTCTAGTGAAATCATCAACATCGGTAGTGAATTGTCTAATTTAAGATTAAAACGAACCGAAAAGCTGTTCTCATTTCAAATCAGAAGTTATATTTACGTTTTAACAAACGCAATTTGAGTTATGTTCAGTTCATCTTACATTGATTTCCTCACAAAAAGTCACCGTAAATATATCTAACAAGATGCGAACCAAAAAATCACAAGCTCTGTCCATTACTATTCATCATTGAAAACCTCGTGTTTCTCGAAGCATGATTTTTTGCAATGAAATTGTATACTGCATGGGAAGCATTGAATTCAGTTGAATTTTTGCACCAAGTAAAAGAAAGAGTGATGCCATGAAAATAATGAACTGGTGAAAAAGGCAACACCTTTTTCTAATGAAATCATTACATGCATGTTCCTCGTAAAAAGAATTTCATGAATTCATTGTGCTTCACCAAATTTTTTCCCTGAGGACGAAATTTCCTACTGGTTTTATTTATTTATTTATATATAAATTTGTATTATCAGAAAAGCCAAGTATTATTTAGCAATGCTTCAATTAATTTAGCATTTCCAAGTACAATAAGTAAGTCTGACGGTTCTTATAAAACTTATCACTTATTAGTACTGCAGCCCCTTTCTACAGTCAATAAAATTCAATTATGGAAATTTAATGGATTCTTTGCAATTAATCTTCCCCTTTCATTGGTGATTTCACCATATTTGTAATGGGAAATCAAATAAATGTAGGTACATAGGTAGGTGATGTGTAACTTACTACGTGTCAATAGCTGTATAAGGTACATCTATTTTATTTGTGCCAGTTAGCATTTCTTTACTTTTTACTTGCGATATAGGTTCTATAGGGCAGTTTTTGGATTAGTGCAAAAAATAATTTCGAGATAACAATCAAACATGATATTACGATGATATCTCTATCATCGTAATATCATGTTTGAAAAAAGTGGGTGGCACAATTCTGTCTGTCTGTCTGTCCGTACCCCAACCTACAGCCTAAACCACTGAAGCGATTTTCTTCAAATTTTGAACTTTATGTTTTTTTGTAACTCTCCAGAGGGGAAATTGAAATTTTTTTTTTAGCTCAAAAAATAACGGTACTTGCCATACAACCATTAAGGAAAAGCTTATTTATCTCAAAAACGGCTCCAACGATTTTGATAAAAAAAATCAGTGTACTATTGTAGATATGATATACCTTTTAGTAAGAAAAAAAAATCACCAAAAACATTTATTAACGGTACTTGCCATATAACATTTTTTTTTATTTTTGGTTTTCTCATTAACCGCTCATCCGATTTCAATAAAAATTTTTGCACAAGAGTTTTATTAGAATATAAATAATACTGCATATTAAAATTTTTGAAAAAATAAATTTTGTATTTAAAAAAAAGATTAAATTTTTTTTTTTGGTTTTCTCATTAGCCGCTCATCCGATTTCAATAAAAAAAACGGGTTAATGAACTGTTTTGAAATTTCAGTTTTAAATGTATATAAATATATACTCAAAATTGGCACACAAAATTTTTTTTTTGAAAAATGTTACAAAAATTTTAAATATAAAAAATAAATTTTTAAGAAAACGGCCCCAACGATTTTAAATTTTTTTTGCATACATTCATATTTTTTAAAGTAATCAAATGGCGTACCTACTTTTTTTGAGCTCTATGTTATTTATCAGACTGTTTATACAATTAAAAGAACGATTTAAATGCTTTTTTATACTTTTTCTATAATTACTTGAATATTTTTTAAAGTTCTTAATTTCCACACAACTTGAACATAAGAGCAAGTACTTGCGATCCAATCGTGCATTTTATTTAATATGAACTATAAGTACGGTGACCATACGTCCTCTTTTTTAGAGGACAGTCCTCTTTTTCGGAGTCCTGTCCTCTGTATTTTATTTTATTAAAGAGGACAGAAAATTGTCCTCATTTTACTGAATTGTCCTCCAAATGTCCTCCTTTTATCTTTCAAACCATTTTTCTAAGATTGAAACCATATCAAGTATCTACTTCTTTCATTCCTTAACTAATTGAACACTACTTTATGACAGCACTAGTTTGAATCTAAACGCTTTTTCCATGTACTAGAATTTGGAAAAGATCTAGAAATAAATAGTGACGAATTATTTGGCTAGATTTGTTTAGTCAAACGATACGTCAATGAAGAACAAATTAAAAAATGGATAATTTGTTACCGGATAAGAAAATTTTATAAAGAACATGTGAAAATCTATTCTAGCCAGTAAAGTTGTCGCCATTATTTATTTCTAACTTGAAATGCTCTGACCGAAAGAGTGTTTTCAAACTCAAAACATATTAAGATATCCGAGACATCGCAATTTAAAGTTGACAAACTAGAGGTAATGTCAATAGCAAAGTGCGACAAATTACAACTTTGGCTGTGCTGATTTTTAAATTTTCTTAAGAAAAAAAAAGATATCAAAGAAAATAATTTAACACTGTTTCAGCCCTATTTATAAAACGTGCTCGGATATCTTCTAATTCACAATTCAACTAAAATTCTGATCAAAAGTTAACTACCTAACTTTTGATCAGAATTTTAGAATTTTACTAATATAAATTTTGTAACAATAAAGATACAAACTGCTAGTCTACGTTGAGTTCCATATCTTACCGAAAATCTAGAATCTAGTACAAACAACAAGAATTCTGATGTTACCAAAGAGTATTTATTAAAGTGCACATATTTGGGGTTGTAAATATAGTTTTTGTCACCACGGTCTGTTTCCTTTAATAATTATAATTCGTTCCTAAATTTTAGAACGTTTTTAAAAAGTTGTCCTCTTTTTTGCCCCTGAAAAAATGGTCACCGTAACTATAAGGCAAGTTTTGGATTCGTGCAAAAAAAAAATTTTAGATAACAATCAAACATGATATTACGATGATAGAGAACACCAAAAAAGTGGGTGGCACAATTCTGTCTGTCTGTTCGTCTACAGCCTAAACGGCTCGATCAATTTTCTTCAAACTTGGTACCTACATCATTGTATATCCAATCTATAGTATTCTCATGAAACACGATTTTGTAGGTAGACATTTGGTCGATAGGTTCGCTGTGATCGCCTTACCGAGATCCCTTAACAAAATTAGTATTACATTTGGACGCATAGATGGCCACGAGCTTTTTTTCTCCATGAGAATACTATAGAATTTATATACAATGCCTGCATAGTGGTTTTAGGAGATTATGCCTACACGTTTTTTTAATTTTTTTTTTAGAACCAAAAATAACGGTACCTGCCATACCATTTTTTTAGCAAATTTACATAATCGTATTTTTCTCAAAAACGGCTCGACAACTTTTCTTTAAGAAATTCAATAAATTTATTTTAGTAAAGGCTTTCTTTGTGTGGAAAACCATTTTTCAAAAATGGTTATTAATGGTACCTCCCAAGAAACCATTTTTTAATTTTTGATATTAATAGTTCTGGGTAATCAAATTTTTGAAGAAATATTTTTTGAATTTTTAAAAAATATTTCAAAATTTTTTTTGGAAAATCAAATATTTCAAAAACGCCATCATAGATTTTTTTGAAACTCGATATTTAAGAGTATTTTAGTACTCTCTAAAATATTTTTAGAAAACATTTTACATTTATGGAAAAATAACGGTATCTTCCATACAAAAGTGAAAAAACCGCAATGGAAAATATTTTTTTGCTTAAAAACGACTCCTACGATTTTGATTAAACTTTTTTCATATGCTAAAACTAGTACGATCTATCATCAAAAATTATAAAATTTTACACATAGCAACTATTAATAGTACCTGTCATAGAACGTATATTTTTATTTTGAGTTTTCTCGTTATTTAGATGAGTTTTTTTACATAAAAATTTCAGATAAAATTAAATAATATTGCATATCAAAATTTTCAAAAAAAAAGTTTTGGATTTTTTAAAAAAGTTTCAATTTTTTTTTTGAAAATTCGATATCTCAAAAATGGGTTGACGATTTTTTTCAAATTTTGTTTTAATATACATATAAATTAGGTATATACTTAAGATTTGCATACCAAAATTTGTTCTTAAAAATGTTTAAGAATTTTATATATAAAAAATTATTTTTTAAAAAAACCGCTCCAACGATTTAAAATTTGTTTTCCATACAATCATATTCAATCAAGAATTAAGATGGCATTCCTTTTTTTCACCTCAAACTGTCAAAAGAGTTGTTTTAGCCAATTTAAATGACGTATTTCATGCTTCTCTACATTTTTCTCTCATAATTTCCATGTTTTTATAAACAATTTTCTTACACCCGCCTGTTGCCTGTTCGAACACTAGTGTTCGAATACAGACAACTCCGTCAAAATTGTTTTATTTCGTTCAGGCAATAAATATTATAGAAAATTTCATTTTTTTACGGTCTTACGCCAAGAACACTGAGAGGAACTTTGGGTCCAGTATTCGAACACCTTTTTCTTCTTTTCTTCCAGTGATTAGATTAGATTAGATTTAGTTTTATTTTTAAAATTAACAATTTTTTGAATGATATGTTTACAAAAATAAAATAAAAATAAAATAAGTGGGCAATGGCGTTGCCGTCTGCCTGATTAACGCGTTAAAATTTTTGTTTTTATACAATTTTTAAAAAGTATTTAAATATTGAAAGGTGAAAAAGAAAAGAAAAAACCAAAGTTTCAATAAAAACATGATATCTCATATGTACTTGTTTAAACTATATAAATTCCGTTATGATACTATTTCTATACGAAAGTGCGATTTTAATATATTGATAAAGAGCTTCCCAATTATCTCCGTTTAGAATGTTCTTCCATTGTCAATGAACGCTTTCCGAAATATACAATTCTTAGATCTTTGTAGATCGGACATATTGCCAAGAAGTGGAATGTGTCTTCTTTTGATTTTAAGTTGCATATTGTGCAGAGGTTTGTATCATTTTTTTTGAAAGGGGACCCGTTTAAATTCAACATTTCACATCTAGCTCTGCATATCAAGGATATCGCCTCTATGCTACGACAATCATCAAAATAATTTTTGTTTTCAAGATTGTAGTTAAGTTCAGGATAAATCAATCTGTTAATAGAGGATTTCGCCTGAACAATGCTTTCATTGCGGTTGTGAATATCAGATAGCTCCAAAAGATTATAGCATTGTTGTTTCAATGTAAATAGATCATCGAATTGGATATTTATGTGTGTCTTGCATTTTTCTGCCAATGACAACCAATCGTTAACCCATTCCAGTTTATTTTGAAAAATGTATTTAGCGAGGATGTTTGGAAGTCTATATGCAGGATAGTTTAGCACTTTGATAATGTAGTCAAAATGTAATTTTAGTGTAAAATTGAAGAGGTCTGGGAGACCCTGTTTCCAGAGTTAAAACATAGTTAGGAGTGTTCATAGGAAGGCGAAATATTTTTTTTAGGAAAAAGCGAAGTAGTTTCTCAACTTCCTCATATTGCCTGAATCCCCAAGTTTGACAGCTATAACACATAACTGAACGCATCACTGCTTCAAAAACACGGTATTTTGCGGATATTGCGATCTCATTTTTGTTCATAATATTTTTCCATGACGCGTTTATGAGGCTCTTAGATGATGATAGCTTTCTTTCAAAATGGTGTGTGAGTTTCATGCTGGGCTCCAAAATTATACCAAGGTAGTTATATTGGGTGACTACTTCTATTGCATCACTATCAAAAAACCAATTTTCATTAACCCCTAGTTTCGTTTGCCTTTTGCGTACGATCATGACCTTAGATTTTTCTAGGTTCATCTTCAAATTCCAAGTTTTGCAGTAGGTATTTGTTCATTTTGTTGATCATTAATTGTAAGCTGTGAGGAGATTCCGCTAGCAAAACGATATCATCTGCGTAGAGTAAAACCTTAATAACTTCTTGCGCAATTCTGATACCTGCGGGTAGATGTTTTGATATGTCATCTATGAATAGAGCAAACAGGACTGCACTGAGCAGACAACCCTGTTTGACTCCGGTCTTAGTTTCAAACCATTCAGATATGTTTCTACCATCCCATACAGTTTGCCGCGTGTTTTTGTACATATTTTTCAAGACTCTCAGCATTTTCGTCGACATACCTTTCTGCGACAGTTTATAAAACAGTGCGTTGCGGTCGATTGAGTCAAATGCTGCCCTAAAATCCACACAAAATACGTACAAATTCCTATTTTGCCTAAGGAAGTAAGTATTGAGCGACAGTTGTTAATGTGAATATGTTGTCAACAGTAGAATAGCCTTTTTGGAAACCTGCTTGATATTCACTCAATATTTTGTTCCTTTCTACCCAGGAGTTGATTCTATTAAGAAGGATAGAGGAGAATAGCTTAGCGATTGAGTTCATGAAGGAGATTCCTCTGTAATTGCTTGGTGTATTAACATCACCTTTTTTGTATATAGGGTAAACAATTGCATCTTTGAATACCTGCGGTATCTCACCTGTTCTAAAAATGAAATTAAACGCTGCTAGGTTAGGTTAGGTTAGGTTGATGGGCTGACGGTGGATCTTGTTCCCGTCACACTTAGATCAATGTTGATCCATTGTGGTACCCTGATGGATTGGACCATCCCTTTAAAAATATAACCTATGAAATCCTATGGAGCATCGAACCATTTAGAGGCGTTGATGAAGTTCATTAAACTTGAGATGTTATTTCCTGTTGACTTCGAGATTTCTGCTAGATCATTGAAGAAATAGCTACCCAAACATTTTTTCCTTATATTGCATAGTGCCGGACATTGACCTAGGAAGTGAAGGGTGTCTTCCTCTACTTCTACGTCACCGCAACCTCTGCATAGGTCTTCAGTACTTAGTCTCATCTTTTTCTTGTGGTAACCTAAGAGATTATGTCCCGTGATAATTCCTATTAAAAGATTCAGGGATCTCTTTTTCAGGTTTATGACATGGTGCGTTTTTTTCTTATTGTAGCTAGGCCACAAATTCTTTGTAGTGGTACAAGTTGCGAGTGAGTTTCATCTGTCATTGGTAAGTTCCACTATATTCTTACCAATTGTCTGTTTAATGGCACAGGATGGAATTTTAACACCGGAGTCCGTTAGGCTTTGATCTAACGATGAACCAGTCCTTGCCAGTTCATCTGCTTTTTCATTTCCCAGAATTCCACAGTGCCCAGGAACCCAGCAGAGTCTGATGTTGTGCTGTGTGGCAAGAATCTTTAGCTCTTCGTGACAGCATGAAACCAGCTTGGATTTTATTTCTGTTGCAGAGATAGCTTTAATCGCTGCCTGGCTATCAATGTAAAAGGTGATATCAGCCCGTGGTATCGCCAACATTGAGATCTGTTCAGCAGCCTTAATCACTGCCAGAACCTCCGCTTGGAAGACACTGCTATAATCAGGGAGTCTATAAGAGTTCGATAAATTAAGGGATTCTGAAAAGAAACCAGCACCTACTCTCGTATCCATCTTTGAACCGTCTGTGTAAATTTCTACCATCGGTGTATCTGATTGTTGTAAACCAGCTTCCCATTCGCTGCTAGCATTTTACTTAAGAACTCAGGGGGAGCATTTTTATAGAATTCATTCCCTATTCTATCAGGCCCTGGGGCTTTTTTGTTTTTGATACTATGGAGACTAGTTTTCAGTTCACTCATATCAATTTCCATGTCAAGTAAGTCATCGAGTATTAAAGGCTCAGCAAATTGTATACTTTCACAGAGGTTAGTAGGATTAAGTACAATTTTGAAATACTCAGCTAATTTTGAGGCTGACATGTGGATTCCACAGACATAATTTACACCTTTAAGTGCCTTTATTCTATCCCAAAAGTTTTTACTATTTTTTACATTCGAAAGTTCTAAGGCTACTGATGTAAGATATTTCTGACGTTTGTCTCTGCATAGCATTTTATAAGTCTTATTTGCAGTGGTGTATTGCTTTGTAAGGGCTTTATTTGGTGTTGTCGAGCTTTTTAATTTCCGTAATAAGGTAAATGAAAACTTTCTTCCAGTGTTTGATTCAAGGAAACTCATGTAATTCTCATGTAATTGCTAGCTTCCTTTGTTCGAACAGTTTTTGAATTGTATTCAAACTAAGAATCTGTTAAACTGTTTTTGTTTTATTTCGTTTTTAAAAGAATTGAATAAAAACACATTAACCAACACAATTTGTTTAATAAAACTGAGAGAAAATTACTTCTATAATTTTTTTTTGTTGAAACTATGAACAAAATCTTGTGTTCGAAATAAGGAAACTTTCTGTTCGGGTTAAGGAAACTATTGTTCGACAACTGGGGAATTTGGCTTTTTTCAGCTATTGATTTAAAAAAAAAAAAAGTTGTTAAAGTTATGTACTAGAAAAACCTTAAAAGTTATAACAAATATATTTGAGTTTAAGCTGATAAATAATTTTCCATCAAATATTTACGTTGAATGGTTTCTCACAGTGAACGATTACTTTCTTTTGAACCACTAAGTGTTCGATTACTGGGGACATGACCCTGCTACCAGATTATTGTATTTTCTTAGAAGAGATAGGTATTAAATGTGTCCTTTTATACCTAACTAGGTTCTATCTTTCTTAGTAATTATATTTTTGATAACCTCATAAAGATTATTTAAAAGCTTACGCTTACGCCAACTACAACTTAGGTCTTAATTACCTACTCTTAAAATATGTAACTACCTATACCTCAAAAAGACTGTAAATTAACCCGAAATTTTGGCACACTGCATGTCTCATTCAGCCTTGAAGCCCACTTAACTAATTTAATTTTTTCAACTACATAGTGAAAAAATTATGTATAAAGTAGGTACCTGCTCATAGTTTGTAACTACATAAACCTACCGACTGGCCAAACTTGAAATTAAATTAATTAAATTGTGCCACAACCGCAGGAGCTCTAATAATACTAGCTATGATTAATTCAAACTAAACGTGGGGTGTATCTGTTTCTTTATACCCACATTGTGTTTTCAAACGAAAACTAATAAAAACCATTACTATTTTATACATAAAACTTTTCTTCAAGCCAAAAAACTTGAACACATAGATATAAGATACATTTGGACGTATGAAAGTCATTCTCCAACGCCTACGTTAAGCATGTTTAAAAATCCACTCCAGACTCCACAGTCAATTCAAATACTGCTGCAAAATTACTCCTACTCGAACGTTATATGACGTGTGCGCTCGGTTTCGACTGTTTTTTGTTGCCTTATTAGGTGATGCCCACTATCGAAAGGCTGCTAGATCTTAGCATATTGAATGTTTATTCACCTCCGCTGCTGTCAAATAAAACTAATTAAAAGACGGAATATTATATACCTACAATACCTACGGTGTCGTTTTTTAACTATCTATCTTAGCTTAAAAATAGAGGTGTTACGTGTGAGGCAAAAACATGTCATGACATGACGTCCACTATAGAAAAGACGTGCCCTTGCCCTGCCCATTCTGAAGCAAACACCACCGGGTTAATAACACCATCATCGTTGAAAAATACAACTTAACGTACCTAATACATTTATACCTACCTACATTCCAAAACAGGAAAACTCTATGCTTAAATAGGGAGGTAGCAGGTAGATATGACTAATGTTTGTAGATACATAATGAAGAAAAATATATATGTATGTACATAATATGTTTGTATATACAACATTGCAGTCAGCTGTTCACGCGGCGGCTCACAACTTCCCTGCAATGCGGTCATTGAGGCTTCGCCTTATCGTCGTCATTCCTGATATAGATGGCTTCATCGTAAAAGACGTCTTGTCTGCTTAGTGAGTAGGTAAGGTACATTATATGTATGTATATCCTTTCGATGCTCTATCGAACTTGTAGAGATAGATTACAGCCCTGATAGTAACCGGGGTATTTGTGAATTAAATTTCAGTGAGTTCATAATGTTTGCAGAATTCTCCTTCCCCTAGATTCTACATTTTCAGGATGAAATTATTGAAGTCGTACAGGGTAAGAAGTTGTTGGGGCTATGCGGTGTCATGGAGTGTATCGATTTTTGTTTGTTTGCAGGTGCAAAAAAGAAGGTAAACACTTGTTAATAAAGACTGTCAAATTGAACAAAATAAGAACAAGCTGGAATTAATGTGGAGACCGGTTATGATCTTTTAAGTGTATTCTGATTCTTATGTAGGTACCTATATCGAATTTTGTATCCCTACCTACCCTTTTTTGTGGTGTTAGCATAGTTTACAGTTCCCATACGAATAAAATCAAAATTTTCAAAAACATTTTCCACAATCTGTGCACCATATTGAATAATATTCAAGGCTAAAATGAAACTATAGGCCTAAGATTGGTAAACTATTCTTTTTTGATGCAAAAACAATTTGCATGCAAATAGTTCCTTTTTTTGGAAGTTGCAGCCGATTATCCAAAAAAATATATTTTATTTGCCACCCTTTTTTTCGTGCAAAACAATTGCCGGTCTATCGTTTTGCACTACATTCCATGACAGCAATGGGTTTTTTGGACACGAAACCAATCATGCAAAAAAATAATTTTGTATTTCACCTCGATAATTTTTGACAAGCAAAAATATTGCATATATTTTTTTCCCACGGGAATTTGCTTTATTAATTTTAGTTATTGCCAGAAGAGGAGACATCCGGGAATTGTACCAAATAGCCAAAGATGTGATCGGGAAAAAAAGCAACACCAATCATCCTGTAATCGATGTGGATGGCACACTTTTGGTATCAATTGAGGATCAGCTTCATAGATGGAAGGACCATGACCATTGTTGTGCCCTGCTAAATGAGGATTCATTTGAGCAGAGTGCTGAAGTGCCCCAACTAAACGAGATGCCCAGGTCCTATAGGGGTATTGACATCGAACCCCCGTCAGAATCGGATATCATTACATCAATAAATCTCCTCAAAAACAACAAGGCAGCTGGACTGGACGGAATACCAGCTGAATTCCTGAAAGCCGATCCCGTAACAGCGGCTAGTATTTTACATCCGTTGATACAAAGCATTTGGGAAAACGAAAGCTATCCCAGGGTTTGGAAGGATGGTGTGATTGTTAAGTTGCCAAAGAAAGGTGACTTTAAGAATTGCAACAATTGGCGTGGTATCACCGTTTTGTCCGTTTTTCCAAAACTAATGGCAACCATCATTCTCGAGCGAATAAAGGATAGAATCGAGTCTACACTCAAAAGGCATCAAGCTGGCTTCCGCAGTGGTCGATCGTGTTTCGACCATATCAATACCCTGCGTATCGTCCTCGAGCAGTCGATGGAATTTCAATCACCGCTTTACCTCATGTTCGTGGATTTTGAGAAAGTCTTTGATCGAGTTAATCGAGAATGTATATGGAGATCGTTGCTTGGTAGAGAAATTCCACCAAAAATAGTTGCCATTATAAAAGAGTCCTACAACAACGCAAGGTGTTTTGTTTTGCACAATGGGCAGCTATCCGACTCCTTCGTAGTGCAACAGGGTGTGAGACAAGGGGATGTTCTATCGCCAATTCTCTTCCTGCTGGCGATGGACGACGTATTGACGGCCAGTGTTGGTACAGCTGAGAGACATGACATTCAATGGAGCCGTTCGAAAGGTTCAGTCATTTAGACTATGCCGATGACATATGTCTACTGGCAAATAACATCAGTGGGCTGAACGCGATGTGCCAAACACTGCAAGTGAAGGGAGAGTCGAGTGGTCTAAGAATAAACAGCAAAAAGACCTTGGCAGTAAAAAGTTATAATCAAAAACATATGATTTTTTTCAATGTTTAAATTTTGATTATAACTTTTTTATTTATAGCTTTAGGGTAAAAATTTACCCGATTTGCCATTCTAGCATAGTTGAGGTACCTACATAAGAAATAAAGAAAGCATTTATGTTTTTTAAAACTTTGACTGAAGCCAATTTTATTGTTTTGGTAGGTATGCATAAATATAAATATAAATATTACCAATCGGTATCAATTTGTTTTTTATTTTTTTGCTTTAGGTACCTACATCTTCATCTTCTCTAAAATTTTGAACCTAAGGTTTTTGTTTATTCAATAGAGACGAAATTAATATTTGTAGCTCCAAAATAAAACGGCACCTGGCATTTCCATTTCGAAAAAGGTTATTTTTCCCTATATATTAGTAGGTAGATATACAAATATTTGTGTGTATACCTAGTCTGCATTTCGATTTAAAAAAAAATTAATAAAAACTACAATTAACTGTACTTAATTATTTTCGACTTACTCATTAAGAACATTTTGATGAAATTCGGTAAAGCTTTTAACAAGTAAGTGGAAATTATCATTTTATTTAGCTTATTATTACTCATCCTTCATAAGCACAACAGCAAGTTTGAGCGATTTAATCGTCCCTTTTATTTCTTGTAACATTTGTCCAGTTTATATTTCTGAGGGCTCAGAGAATTTCCCCAGTTTTGCTGTCAAATACTAAGTAAAAAAAATGTTTGCTCCGTCAGCTCAGTGAGCGCTCATGAAATATAAACTGAACAATTTATTATTTTTAAATAGCTATTTATTCATTATGGGGGTTCACATCAACCAACATGTTGTCCAACATTGCTTGACAACCATCAATGTTTGATCATTTAAACGCATAACCAACCATGTTGTCCAACTTTGTTAACTTTGTTGTATGACTTTCAAAATATTTTGAAAACTGTTCCGATTCCATCAAGCAATGTTGTCCAACATTGTTGTTCCATGTGAACCCCCCTATTCAACACATTCAACAAACAATGCGCCAACAGACTAAAGTGCCTTTCACATGAGCCGCGAACTGCGAATGCGAATAAAATTCTTTAGGCAATTCCAAGCGCAAATATCAAGAAATAAGTGTTTCAACTTATCAAAAAAGTGAATAAACGACCCAATCTACAATTTTAAAAAGAAAACACGAACAAAATTTAGTTTAAATTGTTAAATTTAGTGTTTTTATATATTCTACGCGACGACCGAGATATTTTCTGCAAACTGCCAAACACTTATTCGCAATCCACAACATTAGGACGCATTCCACAAATCTGCGAATGAAAAATTCGCTCGAATTTAACCTCAAATTTTTTAGCACCCATTTTACTGATTTATTTTGTATGATTATTCGCGTCTATCGGCGACCACTCATGTGAAAGAAATGTCAAAACTCACGACCATTCGCAATTCGCAGTTCACTATTCGCAGCTCATATGAAAGGCACTTAAAGGCAGACAGTAATAAATAACCACAAAAGCAAATTTGAAATCGATCCCAATATTATCCCCTCACTTTTCCCTGTGTGGTACTTTTTGCGTTTTTTCCTAAATCGTTATGCCTATATTCCATATTCAGTATTCATTTTTATATTTTATTTTCTCCACATGCAAATCTGGGTAGTCTACGAACACTTCTCCTTTTTGTTGGTGTCTGTTTTATCATCTTCTTCGTATTTGTTTCGGCAGAGCAGCATGAACAAAGTGAAGCTTGAACACAATAATTTTGTCTATACCCCTGACGTTTCGCCCTCTTTGTCTACTCGGGGTTTCACATTTTTGGAATTCTGTTGATTTGTTCACATTGTTAGTAGGTATGCCTCCGTTTAAACATTTCTAATGTTAAAAGTGTGTTAACATAAATTGAAGAGAATTGAATTTGCTACAAATTTGTACCAAAGTTTTCTTTGTAAGACTAATAAAATTTAAGTTGCCATGGAAAACTTTTTAGAACTCTATTTTCAATATGGTGGCCAAATGGTGGGGCTTTCAACACCTTAAATCGAGTTTTATACTTGCACTGAACCCCTTTACACATCAAAAGAGAAAATCTTTGTCCAACCTAACTTTGGAGGTTATTGTAACATTTTGGTAGACATTTTGCGAAAATGTTAAAAGCTGTTTTATTAGATGATTGACAAATTTTCTTGGTTATTCGGTCAATACACAAGCATGTGTTATACCATTTTGGAAAGTGCATTAAATAGACAACTTTTTTAAGCAATCGGCCACATGAATGGCATACATACAATTTTAATTTATTAGAGGTTATCAAACTTTTGTAAAAATAAATTTTTGTACTGAAAAAAATATTTAAAAAAATTATAATAAAAAAAATGCAATAACTACTATTAAATTTTACCACCCATCTATTACAACAGTTATTCTAGAATATTAAAAAAATAGAAAAATAGTAAAAATGGTTCATCCATGGTCGTAGCGTTCACGTATTTGAGGAAAGTAGTACTTGTTAACAACTTTTGGAAAAAACAGCATAAGATAGTAGCCACTGGGAAAATAATTTGTTTGATATTTTTTCTGGAAAGGTCATAAGGCCTGCTACAACCAGTTGCAAGGTTATCCATTATTTACAGGACACCCTGTATATATTGTATGGAGGAAACATAAAATTGTTTGTTTTTACTGAGCACCATTTTTTTTTTGTTCTTCTACATAAAAAACGTTTACAAAAAAAATTGATCCTATTCGGATTGTATTAACACGTGCCGCAATGAGTTTGAAAGTTTGAATTTTCATAAAACCGACCAAAACCGGAGGCTATTAAAAATTTAATTTGCAGAATTAATAAAGTGCACTTTCAAATCTGTTACCTACTCTTGCTTCAAAAGAAAAAAAATAAAAGGCACGAATGGGTCGCACGTTCTTGCTCAAAAAGCTCAATTTGCTTGGAAATTAAGAATTTTCAAAAATATTCGAGCAATTATACAAAAGTTTTTAGAATTTTTATCGAAACCGTTTGAGCTGTTTTTAAGAGAAATTAGGTTTTTCATAACGGTTGTATAACAAGTACCGTTATTTTGGGAGCTAAAAGGTATTTAAATAGGCCCTAACTCTCACAGAAGCATCAACTTTAAAAATTTAAAAAAATAGAAAACAATAAGATAGTGTTTTAAGAATGAACAAAAAAAACGGGGGCTCAAAAGTTTTTAAAATAAGGACCACCCTAATAATATATATATATATTTTTTTTTGGAAGTGTAAACCGACCATACAACAAAATATTTTTTATTTACCGCACTATTTTCTGACACGGTCGATTGTTTGTGCTTGTTTACACGTGAAGAAGAAAAGCGTTCAGATGTGAAGAAAATTATTATAAATAAATGGATTTATTGTTTATAGTCCTTGACTATAAATAATTTTTCTATTTATTTTCTTAAAAACTCTTCTTCTTAAGAAAATTATTCTGCAGATTTTGTTTTCCTCTTTGTGTTTTTCGTAATTTCACAAGGGAAGGCACAATTCGATTGGTTGGGTTGGATAGAAGGAACACAAAAGAGAACGTCAATTTTCTTCACCGAATATTTTTAAATATTTCATCCCCCTCTTCTGCAAGTTTCCCCGCTCACCAATCACAAATCGCAGAAAATGCTTGAGTTTCTTCACGTGAGATCAGGTGCTTTTGAATTGCATTCCATTTCCATGACAGCAATGTTTTGGGACAGTAGCAGATTTAGGTTCGATTCCGCCCTAGACCCAGCCGATGTGCAGCCATTTTTGTATGTAAAAGTTTTTGTCAAAATTATATATGTATCTTATTAAATAAAATGTTTAAATCTTCTTAAAAATAAATCTTAGTTTATACAAATTGTTTTCAACATTATTAATACAAAAATTTGGTAGGTAGAAAAACACATTAATAACAAAGTTTCAAGTAAATTCATCTGCCCACTTTTGAAATACTATGTATACATACATAATTGAATTAAAAAAAATGCTTTTTTAAATCCAAAAATTAATATTTTCATATGTAAGATTATTAATATGTTAAAGAAATTTCCGCATAAAAAAAAAAGATTTTTAAAGTGATATAGCCGTTAATGAGAAAGTTGAAAAAACCGTCACATGGAAGGTGCCGGTAATAACGGATATTTGTATAAAAACTTTTTACGAAAAAGTACACCTTAGGTATGGTGTACCTTTTGGTACAAAAAAAATATAATTCATATAAGATAACCATTATTTTCGGATCTTAAAAACAAATTTCGATTTTATCACTAACAAATCTTAAGTTAAAAATGTGAAACAAAAATTACTTGAGTGGTTAAAGCTTGAACCAACAAGTCGAGGCACAGACAGTCATACAGACAGAGTTGCGGAATCTACTTGTTTATCCTGTGTTCTTTCATCGTTTGACTTAACCTTCAATTCTCAAAAATTAATTTTTGCACAGGTTCAAAACTTGCCTTATAGTACCTATGTACATTAGGGTGGTTGTTAAAAAAACGTCACCTTGGATGGGCCTTAGCCGGCTGTAATTGAAGAAAAACAATTGCAAACAAATTCAGAGCATTTAATTGGAAGTAGACAAGAAAAAAATACCACGTGAGGGGGGTAATACTTCTCTCCGCTTGGGGAGTACACTTACAGTATTGTTTTGTAGCTTTTTGGAAATCCAGAAGTTCATTTCTTATGGTTTATTTTCAAATTAAGGCCCTCATTATGAATAGCGAATCGAACGTTCGCTTAAAAGCGAATGATTTTGCGAATTCCCTTATCACGGTATTATCGATAGCGAGCTTCCACATTCCATTCAAAAATCAATGTTGCCAACAAAAGCATTGATTCTTGAAGCGAATGTGGAAGCCCGCTATCGATAATACCGTTATAAGGGAATTCGCTAAATCATTCGCTTTTAAGCGAACGATCGATTCGCTATTCATAATGAGGGCCTAAGATTTTTTGATGAATGGTTTTGGCAAAAAATTGTTTCAAACTCAAAGTTTTGAAAAGAAAAATTAAATTTTTGTTTTCAAAATTTTAAGTTTGAAACCATTTTTTTATGAACCTATTTATTGAAAGAACTTTGTTTGAAAATAAATCATATGAATGAACTTCTGGCTTTCCAAAAAGTTATAGGTAATACAAAACTATAGGTGTTGCCATTGTTTTTTTATACATTTTGTTTCTATTTTGTGTATCTTTTTTATAAAAATACCCTTCCTGTCCAAGCTGGGGGAAATATTACCCCTTCCCGTGGGATTTTTTATTTATTTTTTCTTCTCTACTTCCAACCTACCTGCATTGAATTTTTGGCAGATTTTACGACTGGGTCGCAGGTACTTGCTCTTATGTTCAAGAGGCTGAGGGCTTAAGAAAATTGTATGTAGTTATAAAGACATTATGAGAGAAAAATGTTTAAAATCATGAAATACGATATTTAAATTAGCTAAAACACAACTCTTTTGATAGTTTAAGGTGAAAAAAGAACACCATTTTAGTTCTTGATTGAATATGATTGTATGACAAAAAAAAACAAAAATTGGAGCGGTTTTTTTTAAATAAATTTTGTATGTATCAAATTCTTAACACATTTTTAAGGAAACATTTTAGTATGCAAAAATTAAGTATTTATTTATGTGCATTTTTGAAAAATAATTTGAAACTTTTTTTAAAAATCCAAAAATTTGTTTTTTAATCATTTTGATATGCAATATCATTTGAACTTATTTGAAATTTGTATATAAAAAAATAATCTTAATCCGTTGGCTGATAATGAAAAAATTATAAATAAGAAAACCTTTCTATGAGGGGTATTAATAATTTTTGCTAAGAGTAAAATTTTATAACTTTTGGTAGTATATCGAACTATGCTATTCCGTATGCTATATAAGGAGAAAGTTTTATCAAAATCGTAGGAGTCGTTTTTGAGAAAACAAAATATTTTCTTTAACGGGTTTTTAATTTTTGTATGGAAGGCACCGTTATTTTTTCATAAACGTAAAAATTTTTCTTAAACATATTAGAGAATATTAAAAAACTTTTAGGTATCGAGTTTCAAACAAATCAATCATATCGTTTTCGAAATATTTGATTTTAAAAAATCCAAAAAATAATTTTTTTTTAAATTCTGGTAGGTATACAATACTATTTATGCATATTGTTTTGGAAGCTTTCGGTATAAAAAATGATTGAAATCAGTCATACAGTTTGGAAGAAAACGAAAACAAGAAAGGTTCTTTTGGAAATACTATTCAAAACCACGAAGGAATAACCAAAAACGCTGTACCAAGTTTGAAGAGAATCGATGTAGCTGTTTAGGCTCAAACTAATCTGAACAGAATTGTGAGACCCACTTTTTTCGTCTTCCCTATCATCGTAATGTTTAAGTCTTAGGACCATCAAAATATCAAAACTAAAAAAAAAATACATAAACGGCCACCCTTATGTTACATACATATGTAATATGTTTATTCAATTCAGTGATCCCTTGTCTCTCAATAGGTAGTGGTACCTCGTGGCATGATGGTTAGTACGTAGGACTGTCATGCCGAAGTCGAAGATGTGGGTTCGATTCCCAGCCGTGCCACCTAAAAATTGAAATGTTTTATCCGAGGTACTGCCCTCTTGCGAGGAACTGACAATTCCTTCAAGAGTATACTTGTCATGAAAAAGTGCTTCTCACTTAGCCGTTCGGACTTGGCAAAAAACTGTAGGTCCCCTCCATTCTTGCCAACAACACGCACACAGTAATGGTTGAGAGTTGTAAGTCACTAGACCCTGGTTCTCCATGAGCTGTTGCGCCACCCAATTAATTTATTTATTTGTCTCTCAATAGGAGCATTTTAATCATTTTGTTTTGAAGTGGTTATTTAGAATGATAATTATTTTGCCTGAGCTCAAAATATTAGACTTGAAAGTTAAAAATGCGGCCCTTAATAAACAACTACAGTATTTGTTTAATGTTTTGTTTAGCCACTTTATAAATTTGAATAACAATATATGTACTTCCTAACCAGAGTTGTAAAAATGCATTTTTTTTAAATGCATTTTTGTTTGTATTAATTATTAAAAATAAAATTTTAATGCAATGTGAAAATATTTTGCATTAAAAAAAAATATTAATGCAAACTTAAAAATTTGTTGCATTAAAAAAAAAAATGTTAATGCAGAATAAAAATGTTTTGCATTCAAAAAAAATGTAAATGCAAGTGAAAATTTTTTGCATTAAAAAAAAAAATGTTAATGCAGGTCAAAAATTGTTTGCATTAAAAAAAAATGTTAATGCTAAATCGAAAATTTGTTGCATTAAAAAAAAATGTTAATGCGAGTCAAAAATTATCTGCATTAAAAAAAAATGTCACTGCAATATGAACATTTTTTGCATTAAAAAAAATGTTAATGCAATCACCAATACTTGTTGCATTAAAAAAAATTTTCAATAAAATTTGAAAGCTTCTTGCATTAAAAAAAAATGTTAGTGCGGATCAAAAATGTTCTGCTTTAAAAAAAAAAATTTAATGCAATATGAAAAATTTCTTGCATTGAAAAAAAAAAATAAAATAAAAAAATAAAAATAAAAATAAAAATAAATAAAATTTGAACATTTCTTGCATTAAAAAAAAACTTCAATAGATTTTGAAAATTTCTTGCATTAAAAAAATATATGAAAATATGTTGCATTAAAAAAAAATGTCAGTAAAATTTGAAAATTTGTTGCATTAAAAAAATGTATGAAAATATGTGGCATTAAAAAAAATTTATGAAAATAAGTTTGGATATAAAAAAAAAATGTAAAAATTTTTTTTGTTAAAATCGTTAAACTACGTCAATAATATTACGTATAACGGGTATTACCTAGTGTTTCCGCCAACGCTGTGGGACCACTAGAACACCTTTTTTTGACAGGTGTTAAAATATCAACATCAAAATTTTGAAAAACCGAGTATGCCAATCGATTTAGAAGGTTTCTAGTGGTCCCACAGCGTTGGCGGAAACACTGGGTAATACCCCCCTTCTAAATCGATTGGCATACTCGGTTTTTCAAAATTTTGATGTTGATATTTTAACACCTGTCAAAAAAAAGGTGTTCTAGTGGTCCCACAGTGTTGACGGAAACACTAGGTAATACCCCCCTTCTAAATCGATTGGCACACTCGGTTTTTCAAAATTTTGATATTGATATTGCATTGGCAAAAACACTGGGTAATACCCCCCTTCTAAATCGATTGGCATACTCGGTTTTTCAAAATTTTGATGTTGATATTTTAACACTAAACTTGTCAAAAATCGTGTTAATGTGAATCTACGTCCTATCACGAAATTAGTACTTCATAAAAACTCATTTGAAATTCGTGTCCTACCCATCACTACCACGAATCATGCCCTTTAATAATATTGACGTAGTTTAACGATTTTAACAAAAAAATTTCTTACATTTTTTTTTTAATGCAACATATTTTTATAAATTTTTTTTTAATGCAACATATTTTCATACATTTTTTTTTTTAATGCAACAAATTTTCAAATTTTATTGACATTTTTTTTTTAATGCAACATATTTTCATACATTTTTTTTTTAATGCAAGAAATTTTCAAAATCTATTGAAATTTTTTTTTAATGCAAGAAATGTTCAAATTTTATTTATTTTTATTTTTATTTTATTTTTTTTTTTTTTCAATGCAAGAAATTTTTCATATTGCATTAAATTTTTTTTTTTTAAGCAGAACATTTTTGATCCGCACTAACATTTTTTTTTAATGCAAGAAGCTTTCAAATTTTATTGAAAATTTTTTTTAATGCAACAAGTATTGGTGATTGCATTAACATTTTTTTTAATGCAAAAAATGTTCATATTGCAGTGACATTTTTTTTTAATGCAGATAATTTTTGATTCGCATTAACATTTTTTTTTAATGCAACAAATTTTCGATTTAGCATTAACATTTTTTTTTAATGCAAAAAATTTTTGACCTGCATTAAAATTTTTTTTAATGCAAAAAATTTTCACATTGCATTAACATTTTTATTCTGCATTAACATTTTTTTTTCGATGCAACAAATTTTTGAATTTGCATTAACATTTTTTTTTTAATGCAAAATATTTTCACATTGCATTGAAATTTTATTTTTAATAAAAAATGCATTTTTTTGCATTGAAATTTTTACAATTCTGTTCCTAACCCACGTAACCTCAGATCGACTCCTCTCTTCCGCATTTCTTTTCACCGCACAAACGATTGCCTTTGAACCTATCTCAATAACTCACAGGACATATTTGACTTCCATATCAGTTCTTCTGCTCTCCGAAAGTCCCTTTACAACTCATAATAAAAATGACAGCTAAATAAAATAAAAAATAAAAATAAGCGCAAGTTCACGATTGAGTGGAGTGATTTGTTAAAATAACTTTACAAACAAAAATTATATGTAAGTATGCAGTATTGCAGTATACAAACATACATATATGAATTTCCCTAATATATATTCCTGACTTCTCTTGAAAATAACTAACATCGAAAAGTCATAAAACAAAAGAAACGACAAAATTGTTCTTATGAAAAAACTTAATGATCCGTAAAAAGTATTACCTTCTTATCTCGATAAGTAGGTACTTGAAAAAGAACAGAGCTAGTTAGTTCAAAAATCGATTTTAAATCGGGGCGTATGGTGGCCAAATGTTAAGACTTTAAAAAGGCACTCCTATTTTCATAATCATCATCATCGCTGTCGTCATTGTCCATGCTAACCAGTCATCGTGACGTAATTTTAAATTGAATGCTGGTCTAAATGTCTCGAATTGTTTTATTTAATGTTGTCTGCGGGGTATTTCTGGAAGTAGTCTTAATTTGGTATTTTGTCATTTATATTAGAGGTCTGCATGAATGTCTTAAAACTAGATTTGAGACATTCAATAATATTTGCTGCACTCAACTCATTCTACTCACTTCTTGAAATGAGAATGAGTGTACTACTTGGTGTTTGGAAACAATATGAGTTGAATATTCATTTTCATACAAACCCACAGCGCATTGTACCCAAAGAGAATGAATACTCATTTGTGAATATTCACAATTTGAATCAAGTGTACTCACAAAAAAAGTGAATATTCATAATTTAGATTGGGTGGTCTTGAGAGAATGCTGTGTGTTTTATCAATAGCAATAGCAAGCAATGTGTATTGGAATGATGTTTTTCTGTATATTTATATAAATTATGTATGTTGTATGTAAAGATTTATTGAATTAGCGGATACGCAACGTGTATTACTACGTTTTAACAAAGAAATAGGTACGTTTTGATTTATTTGTTGGACAAAGAAAAGAAGTTTTTGTATGGGAAATTCTAAAATCGACTTTATGAATGGACCGAATGTGCCTAATGCCTTGTTTTTGTGGTTAAATGTTTAACACCATCTTCGTATTATTTTCTTTCTTATGAAACTGGTTCGGGGCACATCGATTGGATGATTTTAAAGTCTATAATGGACATTGAAACCATTTTTTTGTTTTTTATTATATAAAGATAAACAAACTTTAATGTGCTTTTTGTTTTGCAAGTAAATATTTTCAAGGAAAAACAGTATTAAGTGAAAATTTCTGATGGCAGTCAGTCAAAGGTGCAAGGGGCCTGAGGCCAGGGGACTGAGTGTTTTCATAGTTTTTGCGCCAAAAACATAGTAACGCATTTTCCAAAAAATTATAAAATTTACATAACAAAGGTTTAACTAATAGACCAAGAGCCGACAGCATATTTTGGGAACAGATGGAGAACCAAAATCGGAGTATGAGGGATTATAGGTACATTTATCGTGATATCGAATACAAAAGTCTAGCAGGTTTTTTCTAAGTCTATGGTAGGGGTGGGGAGTTCAAACCAGCTTGTTTTCCTATTATGTCATTTTCCCTAAGTCTCAAGACGTTTATCTTGGTGATCCGATAAATGCGACCCATAATTTATCTAAGGCTTTTGAGCAAACCTTATCGGCGTTTTTGTGGATACTTTATTTTTTTTTGATTTATTGTTTTGTTGAAAATTTTCAAAAAAGGGATGATAAGGTTGACGTAAAATGCTTATATACTGAGTTACAAGAAAAGTGGCGCACCTTGAAATTTTGCAATATTTTTAAGTGATTTAAGAAACGCGTGTGATCTAAAAAACACGTTTTTTTAATACAGTTTTGTTTATTAACATAAAAGTAAGTAATTATTCATCTTAAATAAAAAAAAAACTGAATGAAAATAAAGCTCTGTAAAAACATAGCGGCATATTATCAAAATGATAACAAGACATCCAAAGGTATGACAGCGCCACTTTTTTTGTAACTCAGTGTTTATTGAGTTCAATTAATCGGACCGTCAAGATTGTGATGTTTAGGTATAGAAATTTAGTTAATTATAGAGGTTATAACCCTGAAAATAAAAAAAGAAGAACTTTTTAACCCCCACCCCTCCGAAATGCTTAAAACAAAACCTGCCAGCCGTACTTTGATATTCGATTTCACGATACATGTACCTACTTATAATCCCTCATAATCCAATTTTGGTTATACCCGCATTGGCTTTCTTTGAAGATGCATTTGAAGCCGTGGAGACAGGGGGAGGTTGCTGAATCTAATGGCAACAAATCCAAAATGATACGTCTACCCCAAAGAAAAGTTATAGACCTTTTTATGTAATCATGACTTTTTTTTAAGTACATATCAGGTAAAATATTACCGAAAACCGTATGAAAATAGAAGTTTGTCAATTAAACTTCAAATAAACGTTTCATTAGTCAAAAGAACCAAGATTAAAAAGAGCCCCTAAAAATATCTTTGGTAAAAGCATGTTTTTTTAAGACGAAGGTAAAGTGTAGAATTATTAACATAACACTCACTGGACAACGTTAGACCTAGTCAGTATTTTTTACAAGATTGAATCGATCACTCATAATTTGATTAAGAGTTCTGAATTGACCATACCGCGTGCCGCCGCGCCGCCATCCACCAGAAATATTTTTCCATTGAAACACCCGAGTCATTTGCCAGCTCCTAAGTGAAATTAAATTTTTTCTTTTAAAATCCAGGTTTAATCTTTTATTTGATCAAAATTGAACTTACATTATTCAAATACATTTTCACTTTAAATGGTATAGATATACCTTTCCTCCAATTTTAAAATCAAATCCAAATAGCAATAGAATTGCACTCACAAACAAACTGTGAATATTCAAAACATACTATGAATATTCAAACTATAATATGAGTATTCATAATAATACAGATCGAAAGAAGTGCACTCATTTGATTTGTTACAAGCACCCACGAAAGAGAAAAGAAACAAGCACTGCACCCGTTCTGTTATCAGAGAGTGAATGTTGTACTGGTTTTGTTTTTTATATGAGTTCTCATTTTGTGAGTTAACTTTATTAAAATTGTGTTGTAAATTGAGTGCACTGAAGTAGTGGAACAGTGTGAATAGATCAAATGAATACATTCATGCAGACCTCTAATTTATATTATGAAAAATGTCTTGAGGCATTGTGCCTGATATGCAAAGATATGTATGTGTATGTATATGAAATCAATTTAATTATTTAATATGGGTAATGAATTCCGATATGTTTGTGATATGCATCAAAATTGGATCATAACATACTACGTTATATGATTCAATTGTCACTGATTAATTTAATTTAAAAAATATTTGTTGTAAAAATATGATGTTTCATTAGTGGCGATGGCGTAGCGAGAACTTTGGGGGCCCGTATCAAAAATACCCCTTTTGCTAACAGGGAAACAGCCTAAGGTATTGCCTATTTTTTCTACGAAATCAACTTTCATCAGAATATGGGATAATTTCAATTTGATTTTTGATTTTGGGCAGTTAAAGGGACAAAATACAGTTTTTAATAAATTGAATCTCGAAAACCGATAATTTTTTCAAAAAAATTAAATTTTACAAAAGAAAAATTTGGCTTTTTTCGTATAAGCAACATATTGTGAAAAAAAAACATGCAAAAGCGCTCAGTCCCCCAGTGGTAGTGTGGAAAAGATATCAACAATCTAATTTATAATAATTTTGTAGTTTTCTTTAAAAAATTAACGGTTTCATAGATAGGTATTTGCTAAAATACTTTGTATCCCTTTACAGTACAAAATCAAAAGGCAGAATTTGAAACGCTTTAACTTTGAGACTTACCATCAGCTTAGAGCGAATTTGTTAATAGGTCATTATTTCGTCATTTTGTTGTTAAATGAAATTGGAATGAGTTATGAGAAAACAAATCCCCAGCTCACACCCTTTTTCGATACAGCTGATTGTTCATTGACTAATTTCATTTTAGTTAGGTTAAGTTCTTGCAGATATGGTAAGACGTTAAAACGAAGCTTTCTATCAAAATTCAATTTTGTCAGAATTTTGTCCTTAATGGGTAGTTCACAGTTCGATACAAAAAATTTAAACGTCAAAAAAAAATTTTCTCGCAAAAAGCGCTCCCATAAGAAATACATGTAGTTTTTTTTTCGTCAAGGAACTGTATACTTAGCTTTAAAAAAAAAATATACATTCACCTCAAAGCATTATTTGCAGGCAAATGGTTTTCGCATCCAAAAAGGATTATTTTCCATTTTTAGGCCTATAGTTTGTTAATTAAGGGTAAATTAATGACTCAATGGGTGGCTTAGGACAAGGCAAACGTTTTTCTCCTTGAATATTATTCAACTAGGTGCGCAGAATAGATGGAAAATCGTTTTGAAAATTTTGATTTTTTTTTCGCATGGGAACTGTAAACTATGCTTAATTTGCCATTTATTCTTCTTATTTTCCTGGGCTACTGGTGCGGTTTCCAATAAGAAAAAAGTGGCTGCATGTTACAGCTGCAGTGGCGTTAGTTGGTAGGATTAAAAGGTAGGTACACTATTCACACCAAGCCCCAAATCCGGTCTTCGGTGAAAACTTTTCAAAACCTCGAAAACCGAACCTTATGTAGGTAGATTTCCACCTAACGCTAATCTGAAATTTAATAATAAGGCTTACCTCAAATCTTCTTTTAATCTCGAAGATTAAACATACAAATATGTATATTTCGTAAATCTTGAAGATTAGAAATTAATCTTTTTAAATCTTCCTAGGACAAACACTTTAACAAATCAAACTAACCTATTCTTGTATGGCGCTGAAGGATTAATTCAAGGCTGAATTCAGTTCTTCACAAATGAAACATTCTATCTCACTTCCTCTTGATAAGAAAAAATGAAACACCATTTGCATTTTAAAATGTGCTGTCAAAGTATGTAAATCTTTTTTTAATCTTTTAGTGCGGTGGAAACACCAAATAGATTTATTAAATCTAAACTGGGATAAACCTTTGGTGGAAACATAGCATTACACGTTTTCGTTTGACATTTCCGTTTTTTTTTTGACACCAACCACCCACAATTTTTTTTTCTTCCATTTTCTGAAAGTAAAAACCGGATTATTTATATATGTAAATAGGATCCATATGAACAATTTGACTTACCACAAACAAATATTATCAATTTAAAATGGATAAAATAATCCTGGGCCCTATTTCTCAGATCATACACAACAAACATTATATGATTTTGACAGTTCTGCTGTATGATTTCTATTTCTCAGATTTGTTGTATGATCCACTTTCATACAACAATGTATGACTGGAGATTACACTGGAAATATTGGAATATTGTATGATTCTGTTTCTCAGAATTTCTTCATACACATCATACAACAAATAAGTTAACCTCAAATGAATCATACATTTCATACAGCAAATCAAATTGCTGTTTTCCCTTCACAACATTATAAAACCACATTTGTTTTTCACTTTGTCTATTTATTCTTTTTATTTGGCATCAAGTTACTGCATTATTACAATGTAATAATATAGTTTTTGTATTCACAAATATTTTTTTTAAATTTAGCTTGAGGTGAAAATATATAAAAAAAAAACGCTAATTTTGTTAAGCAATTCAGAGAACGAAGCCAAACTTTATTTTACTATACAAAGTCAAAAAACTCAAAGAACACGAACTATAAAAATAAAAACCTACGAATCACTCTTTCATTTTATTTTCACATGCTAAAAGAAAACAAGAATCACAAGCAAATTGAATGACCATGAAATGTCAAAGTCATACATTTCATACAACAAACAGAAGTATCATACAACACTTCCAATGAAATCTGAGAAACAGAAAATTGTATGATGTGTATGATGTATGAAGATGTTGAATGTTGTATGAAATGTATGTGATGTATGATCTGAGAAATAGGCCCCTGAGCTTCTTAAAAGGTGTGTTTGTTTAGCTCATCTCTGAATTCCAACAAGTTTTCGACTGGTTTAATATAAAACTTCTGTTTTACGAAAACCTGAATTTACAAAAAATATTTTCGCAAAATAGTACCTCGTGGCTTGATGGTTAGTGCGTAGGACTGTCATGCCGAAGGTCTGGGTTCGATTCCCAGCCGTGCCACCTAAAAACAGAAATGTTTTATTCGAGGTACTGCCTCTTGCGAGGAACTGACAAATCCTCCAAGAGTATACTTGTCATGAAAAAGTGCTTCTCAATTTAGCCGTTCGGACTCGGCAAAAAACTGTAGGTCCCCTCCATTCCTGCCAACAAACACGCACACAGGAATGGTTGTGAGTTGTAAGTCACTAGGCCCTGGTTCTCCATGAGCTGTTGCGCCACCCAATTTATTTATTTTATTTTTTTTATTTTCGCAAAAACCGCGTTTTGGGTTCGGTGTGAAAAGAGAGAGAGAAAGAGATATGAACATAGGAAAGAAATCTATCGAATAGACACATGTACAAAAATTGGGAATGCCTAGTTAATTTTAAATAATACAAAATTGATATTGTGAATCGTATGCATCTCATAAAATATTTTTTAAACACGTCGAGTACCTACCCTGTTTCTTGGGGCCCCTATATCTTGGGTGCCCCATATCATTGAAAGGTCTGATACCGATGTAAATTAGCTACTGTGATTGATGCTGTTTAGATTGTGTATTTTCACTCGGAAATATTGGATGAGTTCATGGATAAGACCGATGATTAGTTCACATCAACTCCAATTTCACAAGGGACTACAATATAAACATACATATTTCAATCTGGATAGATTTGGCTTAGTTCCCAAAAAAGTAGCTGCAACAAATATTTTACAAATTTTACAAAGTCACAGAATGTAGAACAGTTTAGGGAAAGTCTGAAACACTCAATACTTAAATTTTTTCTGTCCACAACAAATTAATTAAGCACGCTTTAGAACATAATAAATATACATCTATATATAAATAGGCTTAATTAAAGTTTGTGGTACCATTTTCTCAAAAAGTATTGGACCGATTTGGATAAATGTTTTGTGGTTGGAAAGCTATAGTCGCGGGGGGTGTTCGAATCAAAAAATTTAACACTGCGGGTCCATATTGGCTGAGTACCATTTTATACTGCCGCTCACTGTGCACATTAAAAAGATTAAATTTCAAAAATACAAAAAATGTTTTTGCTTCAATTTTCAAATATTTTATAGCTAGCTTTCATTTTTTCAAATATTGTATAGCTAGCTTTCATTTTTTGATTGGTGTCGAATTTCGACACGGGGTGGGGGCGAGACTAGTAAATATAAATATAAATATAAATATAAATATAAATATAAATATAAATATAAATATAAATATAAATATAAATATAAATATAAATATAAATATAAATATAAATATAAATATAAATATAAATATAAATATAAATATAAATATAAATATAAATATAAATATAAATATAAATATAAATATAAATATAAATATAAATATAAATATAAATATAAATATAAATATAAATATAAATATAAATATAAATATAAATATAAATATAAATATAAATATAAATATAAATATAAATATAAATATAAATATAAATATAAATATAAATATAAATATAAATATAAATATAAATATAAATATAAATATAAATATAAATATAAATATAAATATAAATATAAATATAAATATAAATATAAATATAAATATAAATATAAATATAAATATAAATATAAATATAAATATAAATATAAATATAAATATAAATATAAATATAAATATAAATATAAATATAAATATAAATGGGTGATTCCATAGAAATCGACCCTTTACGAAAAATCACAAAATATTACTTAGAATTGAAAAAACGACCTTAAGACGGTTTACGACCTTAAGACGGTTTTAAAAGATTGCATGTTTCATTTTAAAAGTGAAATTATCAATAATTTTTTTTTATCACCGCTTATTTCGAAGCTCGAACCACTTTGCAGAATAGGTCTCCAAAAGTCACTTTTTGTTATCAGAAGCTCAAAACCCTATTTTCAATAATTAATTGTTTCACAATTTGAGAACCGGTGGTTATTTGCCCTGATCAAAACTCTAAGCACGTTTTCGTGTCATTTAATTATTCAATAGTAAATACAATTTTTGTTTTTAGGCAGTTGATTCATAAAGTGGTTAGTGTCACGCCCGTAACAAAAAAAAATATGTTTCATTACTAGAAGAAAAAAATTTGGTTCAATGTGATAATTTGGGGGAAAAAGGAGAATACTATGATCTACTGTCAGACAAAATTTCAAGACGTTGAAATTAATACTGACCCCGTATTTAAAATTTTAAGTCTATGTCACACCCGTAACAGGTTGGCATTTCAAATCATAATCTTTCTGTTTTTCAACTCAATTTTAGTTTTGTTGCTTTTAGATATGAAATTCATGACGTAGGGATATAATTCTAAGAAAATCTACTTTATATATAATTTTAATCGGCTTTAAGTGAAAGTTTTCCCTATTTTAAAAGAAAATGGGAAAAATCTCATTGAAGTGAGAAATCTATTCACTTTTCAGTGAGAAAAACTTAATTTTTCTAAAAAAAAGTGTTTCTGATATTATGTGAGAAATGATTATACATCGATGACAACAATTTCCCGTTCAAATATAGTACATTATATTGTTTTTAGGCATACAAATCATACTCGGTCACACCCGTAACGATGACCTGTCACACCCGTAACGTTTTCAAATAGAAATTTTGTATAGTTTTTCGTAGTTTTGGTTCTCATTTCTTAACTGAAACTGAAGATCAACTATCTGGGTAAATATTTGCAAAAGAATGATACAAACTTTTCATGCAATATTTTACGCCACATGAAAATTAGATTTCTTAATCGCAAATCACCAGGTTTCTAAGGTCACACCCGTAACGCAACCAAATTGCATCCTATAACTGAACCACTAATTTTTCATACTTTAATATACTATTTTTTTAAAAGGGCTTCAGGTGTCCTACAGAATAGTAAAGTTATTATTTACAAATTGGGAATAGTATGTGAATAATTAATAAAATATGGAGTCTCACTGTCACACCCGTAACGATGGAAACACCCAAATATAAATATAAATATAAATATAAATATAAATATAAATATAAATATAAATATAAATATAAATATAAATATAAATATAAATATAAATATAAATATAAATATAAATATAAATATAAATATAAATATAAATATAAATATAAATATAAATATAAATATAAATATAAATATAAATATAAATATAAATATAAATATAAATATAAATATAAATATAAATATAAATATAAATATAAATATAAATATAAATATAAATATAAATATAAATATAAATATAAATATAAATATAAATATAAATATAAATATAAATATAAATATAAATATAAATATAAATATAAATATAAATATAAATATAAATATAAATATAAATATAAATATAAATATAAATATAAATATAAATATAAATATAAATATAAATATAAATATAAATATAAATATAAATATAAATATAAATATAAATATAAATATAAATATAAATATAAATATAAATATAAATATAAATATAAATATAAATATAAATATAAATATAAATATAAATATAAATATAGATACTATATAAATATAAAATTGGTGCAGCGGTGAGCTTGAGGTCAAGTTGTTTTGTAGCTTTTTCGAAAGGCAGAAGTCAAATCTTGTGGTTTATTTTCTGATGAACAGTTTTGGCAAAAACTGGTTTAAAACTCAACATTTTAAAGAAAAATTATTTTTTTTTTCAAAATTTTAAGTTTGAAAGCATTTTTTGCTGAACCTATTTATTGCAAGAACTTTTTTGAAAATAAACCACAAGAATGGACTTCCGGCTTTCCAAAAAGCTACAATACAATACTCAAAGTGTTTCATTGTATGTAATTTTTTTTTAATAAATGGCTTTCCCGTCCAAGCGGGGGGAAATATTACCCCCTCCCTTGAGAATTTTTTCCTGTCTAAAATTAATTTTCAAACACAAAATTTTGATAAAAGCAATAATTTTTTTAAATTAACTCTTTTCTTTTCATTTAATGTAACTTCGCAATATTTCTGATTAAGATATTTAATGTTCCTAACAATTTTAAGTGAAATACCGAAAACCAGATGCAAAAAAGCCTTCTAGTTTTTGAAAAACTTGAAAATATCTAAACTCACCTATCCTTTTTCTGTCTAGTTAATTTGTTACTGTCTGTTACTTAACTACTTGTTTTTATAAATTTACTCTTGCTCTATTTGAACAGCAGCATTTTGGAAATCATTTTGACTACAGAAATGATTTAAGGCTCAAATTGAAGCCAATTTGTCGTTTAACTAATCGCAATATGCAATTGTAGTCTAGTCGAAAACTTGGATTATTCATAAGACCTTCGCCATAAAAAAACTGCTCAAAAAATCGCAACTCCCAGATCTGATGAAAGGTCTCCTATCAAATAGTGAAGTACAGTTTGTTATTTTTATTTTTTTCTCAAAAACTGAATGACTTTGTAGCAAATTGTTTCTAGAATTTGACTAAGAATTGATAACAGTATTGAATGTAAGAAACAAAAAAAAAGTAGTACCATTAAATAAAATAAAATGCACGACTGGGTCGCAGGAACTTGTTCAAAACACTGCGGGTTGCAAAAAAAATTTATAAAAAAACATGGAAATTATGAGAGAAAAATGTAGAGAAGCATGAAATACGATAAAAGGTAAAAACAAAATTTGAAAAAAATTGTCAACCCGTTTTTTTTCAACCCGTTATTTTTCAAAAGTTTTCTTACACAGTACCACTTATATTTTTTGAAAGCTTCTGTTTAAAAAAATACTGAAATCAGTCTTACCGTTTTGCATAAAATCGAAAATTAAAAAATGATTCATTGGGTGGTACCATTAATAACCATTTTTTGAAAAATGATGAGCATACATAGGTATATATTAAGGATATTCATACAACAGCGTAAAGCCGTCATAAACGTAGTACAGTCTTAAACTTCGTAAAACTGTCACAATTTGTATGGAAAATTAGACAGGTTTAAGAAGTTTACAACTTTACTACGTTAACGATGGCTTTACGCTGTTGCATGAATACCCTTGTTATATTTTTGAATATTTTGTGTTTTCTGCTAAATTTTTGCAGTATAAGCCTTTTGATAGGTCAGAGGCATTCGTCAATATTATGAACATTTTGTAATTTATCCAAATTTAGGAAAAAAATTCAGAAAAAAAAGACGTTCTCAAATATTTGTTTGTATTATACGAAAGTTTGGAAAGGTCAATGAATGTATTTTTAAATCTCTACAATTGTACATATACACATACATATTACGAAATTTTCGGGTGTTTGCTAATGTATGGGAAAAAGTTTCATAGAATACCTACATTTATGAAATACTTTTCAATGTTAAGTACATATCCTACGAATTTGAGGTATTTTATATCTTTTATTGGCACAAGTGCATTCAGAAATATTTAGATCTTTTGTGTTAAAACTAAAGCTTTCAGCGAGATAAGTTTAATCAAGTTAAGAAAGTTGAAAGTAAAAAAAATGTTGTCTAGTTATACCTTTTTGTAAATTGTTTTATTCCAAAAAGTAGACCATGCATATCTCCAATAGTAAGTACGTAGACATTTTTGTATTTAAAATCTTTAAATCTTCTTTAGAAAAGAGCTTTTCCTTGACTAACGGTGGTATGGGAGGTATATTTTTATCAGATATCAAAATAAATATTCACTTACTTAAAACCCCTAAAAGACTGTAAGTTCCAAGTTTGAAGAAAATAGATTAAGCGGTTTAGATTGTAGGTCGATGTAAAGACAGCGAAACATACAAATATACAGACTTGCAGCAATACGGCAATTGATTACTTCAGTAAATATGAATATACAGGGTGTCCTGTAAATAATGGATAAACTTGCAACTGGTTGTAGCAGGCTTTATGACCTTTCCACAAAAAAACATTAAAAAAATATTTTCCCAGTGGTTACTATGTTATGATGTTTTTTCCAAAAGCTGTTTACAAGTACTACTTTCCTCAAATACGTGAACGGTTCGACCGTGGATGAACAGTTTCTACTATTTTGTTTTTATTTTTTTTATATTCTAGAATAGTAGTTATTGCATTTTTTTTTTAATAATTTTTTAAAATATTTTTTTCAGTACAAAAACTTATTTTCAAAAAAGTTTGACCACCTCTAATAAATTAAAATTGTATGAGAACATGAATGGCCAGTGACTTAAAAAAGTTGTCTATTTAATGCACTTTCCAAAATGGTATAATACTTGCTTGTGTATTAACAAAATAACCAAGAAAATTTGTCAATCATATTATAAAGCAGTTTTTAACATTTTTGCAAAATGTATTAAAATGTTACAATAATTTTTTTTTCAATGTTTAAATTTTGATTATAACTTTTGTATTTATAACTTAAGGGTAAAAAGTGTGTTAACATAAATTGAACAGAATTGAATACTTATATCTTTTAAATATTTATTGCTTCGTTTAATTTTAAAATGACATTATCGGTTGCACCAACCACTTCTAAATCTAACAGGCCAATAAACTAAAGTTCCATTTTCCTCCAGATAAATTTTAAAAGCAAGTTTAAACGAACATATCTAACTACCTACAAACAAAATAATTCAATTTTATTTGACGGAATATGGTTAATTCCAGATTAAAATAACGAAAACAACAGGTGAAGGCATTTTGTTTCCTATTTATAATTCACTATACCTAAATAAATAAATTATTCCAGAAAAATTATAGACTGCTGATCATGTGTTCATCTGATAACGAACTAAACCAAAAAATGTCGAGACGTCGAAGAGTTGTTCTGGTTCACAGAGAAATCCATTTTCTGAATTCGATGACGTCGCTTTAAAATATTTGTTCATAATTTCCAAGAGTGTGTCGAAAAAATATTAGTGTTTGTTGGTATCTAGCATTTCAAAAGTTTCATAATTTCTCTAAAAAAAAAGAAAATAATAAATAATAATAAAAAACACCAAGATGGCGCATTGGCTGTATCTAATGAGAATACCTTGTTTCTGTTTTTTGTGTATTCACATTTTCCTCATTGCTATCTCACTTGCACTGGTTAAATTTTTTCGTTCAGTTTAATAAACATATGATAAAATCCAGGGGTGGTTCATGAACTGCATTTTAACTAAAAAATGCGCGAAAGAGATTGGTGCAACCCAAATAAATTTATCAGTCCGATAAATTTTAACTCCATTTTAGAAAAAACCGCTTTTAGTGAATTTTGGTGCAACTGGCCATGAGACTAATAAAATTTAAGCTGCCACGGAAAACCTTTTAGAACTCGTTTTTCAATATGGTGGCCAAATGGTGGGGCGTCAACACCTAAAGTCGAGTTTTATTCTTGCACTGAACCCCCTTACACATCAAAAGAGAAAATCTTTGTCCAACCCAAATTTGGAGGTTATTGTAACATTTTAATAGACTTATGTCCAGTTGCACCAAAATTCACTAAAAGCGGTTTTTGCTAAAATGGAGTTAAAATTTATCGGACTAATAAATATATTTGGGTTGCACCAATCTATTTTGCGCATTTTTTAGCTAAAATGCAGTTCATGAACCACCCCTGGATTTTATCATATGTTTATTAAACTGGACGAAAAAATTTAACCAGTGCAAGTGAGATAGAAATAAAGAAAATGTGAATACACAATAAACAGAAACAAGGTATTCTCATTAGATACAGACAATGCGCCATCTTGGTGTTTTTTTATTATTATTTATTATTTTCTTTTTTTTTTAGAAAAATTATGAAACTATTGAAATAGATACCAACTAAACAACACTAATATTTTTTTCGACACACTCTTGGGAATTATGAAAAAATATTTTAAAGCGACGTCATCGAATTCAGAAAATGGATTTCTCTGTGAACCTGAACAACTCCGACGCGACGTCTCGCCATTTTTTGGTTAAGTTCGCTATCAGATGAACACATGATGGCGATGGCCAGTCTATAATTTTTCTGGAATAATTTATTTATTTAAGTAGTGAACTATAAATAGGAAACAAAATGCCTTCACCTGTTATTTTCGTTATTTTAATTTGGAATTAACAATATTCCGTCAAAGAAAATTGAATTATTTTGTTTGTACCTACAAATGTACCTAGCAATGTTCGTTTAAACTCGCTTTTAAAATTTATCTGGAGGAAAATGGAATTTTAGTTTATTGGTTCGTTTATTGGCCTGTTAGATTTAGAAGTGGTTGGTGCAACCGATAAATGTCATTTTAAAATTAAACGAAGCAATAAATATTTAAAAGAGGTCGGTGCAACTGGCCATTACTTACTTACTTATCTGGCTCCTGATCCATGAAGGGTCTCTGCCTGAGATATTGCGGTCTTCCATCGGTTGCGGTCCCTCGCACGCTCCCTCCAGTCGTCGAGACCAAGCGCTCTTGCGTCTGTGACCGCCTGGTCCCTATAGCGGAGGTTCGGTCTTCCTGGTCGTCTCGAACCTGGGGGCTGGGATTCGAAGATTTTCTTGGCTGGAGCGTTGTTGTCCATTCGCTCGATGTGGCCGAGCCAATGTAGTCGACGTGTTTTGGCTCTTTGGACTACATCCACATCTTGGTACAGCTCGTACAGTTCACGATTGAATCTTCTCCTCCAATCGCCCTCTTCGCATATAGGACCAAATATCCGCCGTAGAATTTTTCGCTCGAAAGTGCCAAGGATCAATTCCCCTTTTTTACTTATCGTCCAGCACTCGGCACCGTAGAGTAGAACTGGTAAAATTAGAGTTTTGTATAGCGTGCACTTTGTCTTTCGAGAAAGGAGTTTTGAACCCATTTGTTTGGCCAAACCGAAGTAGCAGCGGTTCGCTAGGGTAATTCTTCGTCGGATTTCCACTAAGGTGTCGTTCGTGGGATTGATGTTTGTTCCGAGGTAGGTGAACTCCTTGTCTACCTCGAAATTACTGCTACCAACAGTGACGTTTTGTCCTAGGCGATGGACAGATGAGGCTTTGTTTGTTGATAGCATATACTTTGTTTTGTCCTCATTCACTTCAAGACCAACGCGTTTCGCCTGTTCATCAATAGCTGTGAATGCTTCAAGTACAGCTCTCTTGGAACGGCCGATGATGTCGATGTCGTCCGCATAGCCAAGCAGTTGAGAAGACCTGTTAAAGATAGTGCCTTCCATGTTAACACCACTCTTGCGCACTATCTGCTCCAGGACTAGGTTGAAGAAATCACATGATAGCGCATCTCCTTGTCTGAACCCTGTACACGTCTGGAATAACTCAGATGAGCTGTTACCCATTTGCACGTTGCACCGCGTATTTTGTAACGTCATGCGGCATAGCTGGATCAGTTTTTTCGGGATCCCGAGTTCCGACATCGCCAAAAGAAGCTCTTGGCGACTTGTGCTATCATATGCGGCTTTGAAGTCGATGAATAGGTGGTGGGTCTCGACTTGAAATTCGTTGGTCTTTTCCAGGATTTGCCTCAATGTGAAGATTTGGTCTATCGTTGATCTGCCTGGCCTGAAGCCACACTGGTACGTGCCGATCATAGTGTTGCAGAAAGGTTTTAGACGCTCACATAGTACGTTGGATAGGATCTTGTAGGCAACATTAAGCAGGGATATGCCTCTGTAGTTCTTGCAGGACATAGGATCGCCTTTTTTGTAGATTGGGCATATGGAGCTATTTGACCAGTCGTCGGGCATACTTTCCTCCTCCCAAACTTGGTTGATGAGCTGGTGCATGCACCCTACCAGAACATCTCCTCCATACTTGAAGAGTTCCGCTGGTAGGCCATCCGAGCCGGCGGATTTGTTGTTCTTAAGCTTGTGGATGGCTTTCTTAACCTCTTCAGTACTGGGTGCTGGGACTGGATCTTCATTGACTGGTCTAATGCTTCTTTGTTCCCCTGTCGCCTCCTCTACATAATGCCCATTAAGCAGCTGCTGGAAATGCTGCTTAAACACGTCTACAATTCCCTGTGCTTCGGTGACTAGGTTCCCTTCGCTATTTCGAAGAGCTTGCGTGCCAGTCCTATAACCAGATGCCAGTTGCTTGGCTGTTTTGTAGAACCGGCGGGTGTTGGTGGCGGTGCTGGACTCTTCGAGATACTTGAGCTGAGAGGCTGCGGATACTCTTTTCTTTCTACGCAGGGTTTTTTTCTCTTTCCTTCTCTTTTCACGGTACTCCTCTCTTGCTGCTCTTGTTTTCCGTTGCAGCATTTGCATTCGTGCATTTTCCGTCTCCTGCTTCAATAGCGCGCATTCATCATCATACCACGGGTTCTTTTTTCTGGGTGGTTGATAGCCTATGGTGGTCTCGGCTGTCTCTTTAATAATGTCGCGATACTGGTTCCACTGGTTGTTGACGCTTGTGGCTGGGTGTACGGCAGAGAGTTTCCCGGTCAATTGCTCACTGTAGTCTCTGGCTTTCTCAGATGTGCTAAGGCATGCGATGTTGAACTTCTTTCTTTGGGCGGTCTTCGTTTTCTTTTCGTTGGACAGTCGGGCTCTGAACTTTGTCACAACAAGAAAGTGGTCAGAGTCCACGTTTGTACCTCAGAAAGTTCGCACGTCCAAGATATTCGATGCGTACCTTGCGCCAATTAGCACGTGGTCGATTTGGTTGGCCGTTCGACCATCTGGAGATCGCCAGGTTGCTGTGTGTATCCTTCGCCTGGGGAACCTAGTGCTACTTATCAACGTATTACGAGCTGCAGCAAAGTCGATTAGTCGGAAGCCGTTGTCTGTTGTCGTTTCGTGGAGGCTGTGCTTTCCAACTAATCCGCCAAAGATGTTTTCCTTTCCGACTTTAGCATTGAAGTCTCCGAGCACGACTTTGACATCGTACTCCAGACAGGCTCCGTAGGCTCCGTCCAGAAGGTCGTAAAACTCCTCCTTGTTAGACTCCTCAGCTTCATCGGTCATTTTAATAGACATTTTTCGAAAATGTTAAAAGCTGCTTTATTAGATAATTAACAAATTTTCTTGGTTATTTTGTTAATACACAAGCATTTGTATACCATTTTGGAAAGTGCATTAAATAGACAACTTTTTTAAGTAACTGGCCATTCATGTTCTCATACAATTTGAATTTACTAGAGGTATTCAAACTTTTTTGAAAATAAATGTTTCTTAGAAATTGTAATAAAAAATGCAAAAACTACTATTAAATTTTTCCACTTATCCATTACAACAGATATTTTAGAATATTACAAATAAAAAAATAGTAGAAACTGTTGATCCATGGTCGTACCGTTCACTTATTTGCGCAAAGTAGTACTTGTTAACAACTTTTGGAAAAAACATCATAACATAGTAACCACTGGGAAAATATTTTTTTAAATATTTTTTTGTGGAAAGGTCATAAGGCCTGCTACCACCAGTTGCAAGGTTATCCATTATTTACAGGATACCCTGTATATTAAAATAAAACATCTCATATTTATGTAAATACAAAAAATTGAATTTTTTTGTCAAAAATATTTAATTAAATATATTTTTTTTTTATTTTTATCAAAGAAATTGTTTAAGATAATACATTTGTATTATGCATGTGAAAATCTTATACATATGTATACTATTATAAAAATTGAAAATAAATTGAATAATATTAAAATCAATTGATTAGGGAAATATATACCTATGTATTTAAATTTCGAAAGAAAAATGTAAACTAATCTATGTAGTAATGGTTTAAGAATGGTAAATGTAATAAATCTTTAAGAAAATCTATTAGGATGTCCGTTTAAAACATAAAAAGTGTGAAGAATTATAAACATAATCAGCATTATTCTGCTGGATGCTCAAAAATCAAATGGAACCGTTAATAATCTGTAAAAGCATTTTGCTACAACTTTTAAACAACAAAAAATATGGTGAAATGTACTAAAACTGGAATAGATGATAATGAAGCTCCTTTGCTTTTTCTATTTATATTTTGTTTTCTCTCTTTTTGACCATATTTTTGTTGATACTCTAGATTAACTGTTATGTTTTGACCTCTTGACATTTCTTCTTCCCTTATTTTCTTTAAATATTTATAATTTTTTTCGTTTTTGTAGATTATTCTTCAAACCTTTTGGTTGTGCTGGGTTATTACTTATTTTTTATTGCACGGAATAGGTTTTGTTTGGTTCTTTCGAGGTATTGCTACAGTTTTAATAACGAAAATTGGTAGAAAGTAAATATTATTGCAAGAAATTATTTTATTAAAGTTCACAGTGCCACGGTACTGACATTTAGACAGTTTATGTGACCTAACTTCTCTATGCTAGCGAGAAAAATTATTTCCAGAACAATTTTAACATATGTTGTTAAAAGGAATACAAAATTCTGATAAATCAACCAAAAACATGTTATAACATGCTTTAAAAATACTACCACGGTACTGACAAATTAATTTGTGACACACAACAACGTTAAAAAAATAAAATGTCTGTTGTTATCTATACATAAATAGTGCCTCTTTTAGAAAACCACCATACAAACGTCTTGAAACTAAAACAAAATGGCGGTTCAGCGAGAACGCTTTTGAATTCAAAAATAAAACTAAAACCTCGGACAACATTCATTCGTGATTATTTTTTTCAGCAATTAGTATTTTGACTTAATTTTTGCATAATTTTATCAACCAAGTACCTATTGCACTCAAGCTTTTTTAAGGACAACATTTCTATTAAATGAAGTATTTCATTAGAATCAAGTAGATTTAATCGAAAAAACAAGGAACGGACATGCCACGGTACTGACATTTTTACTACACTTTTCCAAGCCATGTGGAAGAAGTAGCAAAGGAGATGGCCAAAAAAAAACCCAGAGTCGATAGAAAAAATTCATATGCAGTTTTTGAAGGCTGAATAAGTACATCAAAAATATGTAACCGTTAGATCGAAAAACCATCAGGGATCATATATATTTAGAGACTAAAAGTTCGAATTTACATTAAAACACAATGTGTTCAAAACAGTATTTTATGAATAGTTTGTGGGAGATAATGGTTAAGAAAGTTTGGTATTTATTGTTGAATATAAACAAAAAACTAAACAATGAAATGCAGCTAGCAAAAACGATTATAACTAGGTATAGCAAAAATCTACGATTTCAAGCTATATCTAGATACATGTATTATTAGCTATGTGAAGTAGGAACAAATAATTTTAGCCTTAGTAGGTTATTTTTTAAACTATTTTCAGTGTTATTTTTTATTGAATTTTTCTTTTCTGTTTCTTTGCATTGTGATCTAAAAGCTTTGTTAGTTTTTGGATTTTTTAACTTGACCTCTGGTTTTTGCATCTTGACTTCCATTTTTTTAAACTACCATTTTCTTTTTGTTTAAATGGCTAAAAACGACCATTTTCTAAAACAGAAAAATCGTTGATATCTCACATACAACTTCTCTTATACCATTTTATTAGCTTTCTTTTATACAAACAAAAAAAAACATGAAGGGGATTTTCATATACCTAGCCGTATTTGGTGGCTTATAGCTCCTATACTAGATGGATTTCGGGGTTGCTCTTTTGGTGACGTCAATTGCTTATTATAAGGTACCCATTGGCTAACATTTCGTTCTTGTCGATTCTGGGTTTTTTGTCCATACATTTTTGGCCATCTCCTTTGGTCATGATATCGAATGTAGAATGTAGTAAATAGCCATTTACACAATTCAAATCAAAATTTACAGATTTCACTCCTTGAGTAACGATGGGGACATTGAAAATGACTTGCTAATGCTAGATAAATCCTTAATCTTTATAATTTATACAATCTTTTTTCTCTTTTCAATTTTATCATTACCAATTTATACATACATATCAATTTAGTTAATCTTTTTTATGAAGACCAATCCAAACATTATATTGAACTAAGAAAACTAAAAATTTGTTAAACAAACTTTATTCGCACTTCCATCTTTACTTGCGCTTAGTTACACCAAATTGTTTTTTTTTTCTTCAGCTTTAAAAATAATTAAAGAAGGATAATTTTTAAGCCGTTAATCCAACAAAAATCGGAGCTCTTAATTGCTTAATACATACATTTAATTTTCCCTCCGTTTTATCTTCAACCAAATTTTGATTCTTCCCTAAGCGCAAAATGATGTTAGCATATGTATAACTACTTTTTTTTTTTTTTGTAACACTAAATAAAATTATATTTTCCAAAAAACAAATATTTAATGTTGGTAGTTGTTACGTCTCCCCAAAATTTGTCTTCTCTTATTCCCACTGTAGTTTTTTTTATTTTGTTTCATTTTCAAATATACAAAAGAGGTGTTTTCTTTTTGTTATTTTATTGACCCACATAAATTATTTTCCCGCTTGTCTTCTAATCTTATATTTTTCATTTACTTCGTGCGGTACCTTACTTTTTTCTTTTTGATTTAGCTTTGTGGTAGCACCAAACAAAAATTAAAAATTTCTTCACCTATTGCTTGTTTATTTCGGTCTGCATTTGAATAGATTTTTCCTAACTCGTGTAACTGTTTAATTGTGGTAGGCAACGCTAACTTATATTTGATTTTCCCTCAAATATATGCCTACAAACGAATTTTCAACGCTGCTGTTTGGTACGTGTCAGAAAAATTCTATTTTTCTTATGCCCTTTGTAGTTTTTTTTTAATTTTGGGGTTTATTACGAGTCTTTTCGAAAAAATTCGGCAAGACAAAAGTCAACCAAAAATTCTTGATGGACTTAAAATTTCTATCAAATAGGAAAATATTTACTAATACAAATTAGCAATAACGATAAATCGACTTTTAGTCTAATCAACCAGTCTGTTTTGAAGAGACTCTTGCAATACGGTCCTTTATTGCATTTTCAAAAAGAGGCTGGTTGTGACCCACACTAGTAACTTCCAATTTGTGGTGCCCCGGAAGCTAGAGGTCCAATGGTATTTTTTTGTATTCAACAATTTTTGGTATAGTTTTTGTATTTTTTTTTTGCATTAAAAAAAAAACAGTTTGTTGAATTATTATACAAAACCGATTGTCAATTATAATCTAGTACATACATATATAGAAGCCCGAAACCAATATGATTATTTGTTCCTAACATATTCGAGACTAAAAACAATTCAACATTTTTTGGTAAGGTTTTTTGTAGTTTTTTTGCTTAAAAAACTGGTTATGGGATATTTTTACAAATCCTTATTTATAGAAAAAAAATACCCAAAAGCTAATATCATTGTTTGTTCTCAAGATATTTGGGACGAACAAAAATTTTCTACAATTTTGTTAAGTTTCTTGTAGTTTTTTCGATAAAAATAATTATTTGTTGAATATTTTTACAAATTTTATCAATCATTTATTATAAACTAATTTAAAGAATAAAATTAGCCTGAAGTCAATATAATTGTTTGTGAAGTACCTATCTTGTAGTTCTTTTTCACTTAAAAAAAAACTTTTTATTGAATTTTTTTTATAAATCCTATCAATTATCAATTCTAAGCTAGTGTGTGGACTTAAATTAACCCGATGTCATGTCATTATCTGTTCTCAAGATTTTTGAGGCAAAAACCAATTTTTTAATAATTAGTGTGTAGAATTGCTTGCAGTTTTTCGCTTAAAAAAAACTATTAATTCAATATTTTTTAAAATTTTATCAATTTGTATCTATAAACTAGCGTATAAAATAAAATAACCTCGAAGCCAATATCATTGTTTGTTGTCAAGATATTCGAGCCAAACAACTTTTTTCAACAATTTTCATCTACATTTTTTTATTAAAAAAAAAACTATAAGTTGATATACTTCTATATTTTAATCAATTCCTTATTACGTCAATTTGCGTAGAATAAAATTAACCTGAAGTCGATTTGTTCTCGAGATATCTGAGACTAAGGAAATTTGAACTGCTTCTTGAATTTATTGAAAGGTCCTTTCTGCTTGTAATGAAACTACTGTGTATACAATAAAATCCATCCGAAGTCGATATCTTAATTCGTCCTTGAGATACGGTGAACAAAAAAGCGAAGGAACGTACGAACACACACAGACATCTCTCTACAAAAATGGAATCCGATTCTAGGGAGCGAAACGTGAAGATATGTTAAAATTTTTATTTTGACAAATCGGACCATTTACAATAACTTCCAATGGGAAGTTAAAAAATTATAACTTTTTTATGTTTTAGTTTTGTGATTTTATTGACCTATATTTGTATTCCCACTTGTAGGTATTCTTATTTCATATTTTTCATTTTCTTCGTTAATCCATCTAATCATAGCTAAACAAAACACAACAGTAAAATAATAAACAAACAAAAAACCCCCAACAAATATCCTAACGAACCTACCTGAAAACTAAGCATCCCACATGCATTCTATCCTACTTACCTTTCACGCACATCGCATTCTATACTATTAATAAAAAAAATATTTACTGGCAAGCAGCGCAAACAAACCTCCCAACTCCAAGGCATCTTTGCAACTGAAGACAGACTGAACACTGAACACTGAAATGAACAGTCTCTTATAATAAACTACTAGACAGATATCAGGGATGAAATCGTGTTTCAGCAATGTATCAAAATATAAAAGGAAAGTGTATCGAATTGTACTTTTTGATTTGATTTGATAATATTTTGTCCACATTTGCTGTTGTATGAACGTATGTAATATTTCTATATCCAATTAATTAAAAAACAACTTAGCTGTTTATGTTAATTAACATATAAGGTACATACATACTTACATATGCGAAACTTTTATAACAAAACTGTAGGAATTTGTTGCAATACCCTTCGATTTTGCGAGATTTAAATTTTATAAATTTAATGTTTTCAATTTTTAATTGCGAGATTGTTGAAACCGGTATTTTGTAGATGCCATTTTCTCGAAAAAACTGTATTAATCATTTTTATTTCTTCTGTTATATCGATGTCAGCCTCGGTTCACAGTATACATTTTGTGAGGTCAGATGATTTTCTTTTTAATTTACTTTATCTTTTTCGTTGAATGCAAAAGTGGAGTACTTTAGCAAAGTGGAGTGTATCGAAAAAAGTACAATCTTATCGACTTTTGCAACCCTGGCAGAGATAGAAAGAAATCTTCAATGAACTATGGGACTATATTTTTGTGCTCTGTTTATTTGGGCTGTTTGTCCGCACAAAAACTTGCAAATCGACGACGATGAATTTTAGGAATATTGATTAAAGATTTAGTACCACTTTTTAATTAATTGTATTTTCGATTTGTGAAGCTTATATAGAACGTACAGCAACGTATGATATATCAAAATAATTGTCAATTATTCAAGCTGCTAATAAAACAAAAACTAATTGTCTAGGTGCACAGATTAAAGAGTTAGTAGGTGATATGTAAATGAACAGAAATATGTTATTATCTCGGCTTAGGTACGATTAAAAAAATCAAATTTTACATGTTATATGTGAATCTATATAATCTATCTCCGGTATGAATTTGAGATTTTTAAATGCAACCATTTAAAAGATAAAAAATAATAACTGCGAAAAATCGATCAACAAAAATTATATAAAATATATAAAATATAAAAAAATACTAGGTATCAAAATTTCCTGAAACGAAACAATTTGTTATTTATTATCTTTCTTAAACTATACAATTTAGTACAATCAGCCTTAACTCTGATGTGTAGCATTTGTGAGCCATCTTTTTTAAAACTTTGAACTTACAACCAATAATATCTCACTTTGTAGATTTTTTGGAATTGCAAAATATATGTACAAAATTGTTATATTAAACTTAACCATCGATAAACAAAAAAAAATATTACTCTGGCACTTCTCATTTGTTTTCTTTTTTTGTTCAACCATTTCACATAAAACCATATTTTAAAAAACGTCATATTGCACCTCTACATTATTTTCCTATCATAAACATTTTCAAAAAATTTCCAAAGCTTAGATTTAGTTTTAGAAGCACAATGCACTCCTGAGTGCTGACTGCACTAGCTCTTGCATTTTATAATTATAGTAATATGCATAGTTAAAACTTATATTGTTCATTTTAGAAACACCAACCAAAAATTCAACCGTACCCTCCCTATCCGCCTGCAATCATCTTCTATACATATTTGTTCATTCCAAAATGAATGGTAACACCACCAAAAATTCGATCTTATCCCCCATATACGCCAGCGTTCATCTCATATTACCATTGTTCAATTTATTCATTTTAGTAACACCATAATTTACTCAAAACGACCCTATAAACATTTTCAATGTTAAAAATATACATACAGGAACATTTTACATTAAATAACAAAAAAGCACTGGACACAAAGAATCACAGTTGGGACGGAATCACCCATATACTATGATGAATCGTTTAAGAAAATTAATGTTAAAAATCGTATGCATTTTCTATTTAGAAGTTATTTGTTGCATAAAAAAAGACACGTGGCGTGCCATGAAAAGTGTGGACATAATCAGCAATTTTTTGCTGATTGTTCCAAAATCAATTGAAACAGAAATGCTCATGAAAATGTCGATGAAAATAAAATTTTAAAGAGAGATGCTCTTCAATATTTCAAAACTAAAATGCGATGACAGACATTTAGCAGAATTATATGCGCATCCAAAAAATAAATTTTAAAAATTAAAATAAAAAACAAGCATATAAGCATTCAAGCGTTCAAAAAACATCTTTAAATAAAATTAAAAAAAGATAGCTTTGTATTAACTTACCTACATTAGATACATACATACATATGTATGCACAGCTGGAATTGCAAAGAGAATCAAAACTTCTTCTGTCTTCATACATTATATAAAAGATCCCTTAACAGAAAATAACCAAATAAATCATTTTTTCATTATTATAAGTTATTTCTTACTTACAAAAGCAAATATTTTAAATAAAGATCCTCTTCTTCATAATAATTCGTATTTTTTTCTTTCATATTATTCTTCTTATTTGGATTCCATCTTATCGAATCAGTTTTAGTAGGGGCGTTATTGCACGACCATTCATTTCAACCTGACGGGTTGAGCCTTTGTATATGAAAACCATAGTACTCTCATGAAAATTTTTTTTTAGTAGAACGTGGACGTGGTTTTCATATACAAAGGTTGAGCTTTAGTACACTAATAGCTCATGTCCTAACTTTACTTATAAGCAGGGCCCGACCCAGCTTTTTCGCCGCCCTGGGCAAAAATAATACTATGCTCTATCCAACAAAAATTGTCAGTAAAGGGAAGATAGGACGTTTGCCTCTCAGTCTGGTTGCATTGGCTTGCATACATCTGTCTCAAGTTAAAGCTCTCACAGGGCTTCCGTACTTTGAATTATAAATTGCCACAAATCGAAGAACAATGTGCATATGGTTACCATTGATACCATTTCAAACATATTAAAAAAAAGATCCATTTATCTTTTTTTACCACAGCACACCTTTTTAAATGAATTTGATCACGTAACGCTTTGTGAATGTTTCAAAACTTAGCGCAAATAACTTTTTTCTTCTTAAAGACTAAAATCGTACAAATTTTAAGTGCATTTTATAGCTTTATTCAAATATACAAACAAATAATAAGGGGATAATCAAAACGACAACACTTTTGGCTCTCACCTTTATAAATATTGTTCTCAAAAGCTTCGAAACTGAAAGTTCTTTCATAAAACCACTGAAAAAGCTCTTTCGTACTGTTGCAACATGGCAAAGGCAACTCTGTTGGAATTTGAATTTTTTGTTTTATTTCACACAGCGAAGGTAGAAGCGGAAGCGAGTATACGATCAGAATAGAATGCTTTTGGCATTGAAAGACGACGGTCATGTTGGAGCGTACGAAATGTTTCAAGGAGTTGCAACAACAATTCCTGTATGTTTATCAGTGGTTTAGTATCTTTTTCAGTGGCAGGTTTGTTATTTGAGTGTTGTGATGGTATACACTGGCACCACTGTTTTGAAAAAAGCTCGCCCATAAGCCCTGTACTGACAATTTTTGCTGGATAGACTATAGCTGCCCTTTGTAATGACACCTTATAAGCCATATTTCACCGCAGAGATGGAGAGATAGGCTACTAAACGAGTCTATCAAATTTTATGAGTAGGTATATGTTATGTTTACAGCATTTTAATATTTTTTTTACTAACCTAAAATATTTAAATAAGCCTTAAAATATAAACAAAATAAATCAAAGTTTTTTGAGACTATTCAAGAAACAAACTGAAAAATCGCATTTCCTCCCCATTTTTAAATCTCAAAATCCATCGTCTAATTTCGTTTTCAAATGAAGTTGGTTATTTTATGCTTATTTGAAAAAGTAATTTTAAACCAGAAGTTTTGAATGAAAAAAATATTTTTTTTAATAGTTTCGTTTCAATATTTCGAAGCTGTTTAAGTACTTGTGAATTTATTTTAATAAAGTAATAATTTACAAACAAGAAATTTTGAACTAAACATTTTTTTTCTTGACCAATTTTGTTCAATATTTTAATTAATTTTTGTGTTATGTATTCAATGCTCTGATCAGTTCTTACGCTATTACTTATAGGTGTGTGCAAACATGCTTAGATGTCTTAAAAACTACATTCTTTCGGCATCCAGTGACAAATTTGCAAATGTTTTTCTGATAATACTTTTTTGCTAAAATAATATTCTGCATATAATTTGGTTAGATTGATTGAAACTTCAAAAATATGTGAATAATACAAAATGTTCCCATTCGGTATTTTTTGAGAATTAAGGTTGCAACCCGGGAAAAATATCCGGGACATATCGGGTAAATTGGAACGTCTGTCAAGGCTAATATTTTGTTTCATTCCAAATTATAACAAAGTAGGTATACAAACAATTTAAGCTTATGAAATTTCAAGTAGGAATCGACACGTTGTAAAAAATCCAAATACAAAGTTTTAGTATTGACATTGAAGTTTTATTGCATTCGTTCAAAATAAGTTTTTAAATGTTGGTCTTCTATTTTTGAAGCTCATGACAAATTTGTAGAGTTTGTCAATGAATAGTTTACTGAAAGGTCTTTTCTTTATTAATAGCTGTAGGTATCGGAACAATTATTACAAAATTCACAAAATTATTTTCTAGTAGCTGCCAACCATCCTAAATTTTCAATTTTGCCGCCCTCAACTTTTGCCGCCCTGTTCAAAATGCCCGGCTCGCCCCCCCATAGATCGGGCCCTGCTTTTAAGAAGTATTGCCAAGATGGCAACACTGTCAGAAGGATAAGAGAAGGGTTGCCACAATTCCAAAATGTTGCTTATAGATTGAAAACCAAGGGCCGGACGATGACCCGAGAACTCCCGTTGGATTCAGCACCCTTGAAATCATAGGACCACATTATTGTTTTTTTCCCACCCCTCCCCTTGCACGAAGGGGATGGAAAAAAGTAGTTTTGGAAACAAAATTTGAAAAGCCAAGAAAAGTAAGAAAAATATTTGTTTTGTATTAATAAAATTTAAAGATGGTGTCGACGCAGAATTTCACAATCTACTACATTACATCCAGAGTTGATTGAAAACCTACTTTGGTTTTCTTTAAAAAGCCACTTTCAAAGTGCTGGGGAGGGGGGATATGAAAGATTAAAAAACTCAAATATTTATCTTGGAATAATATAAGCATATGACACATGTTTAAAGGGTATTTTTGAATGCCCAATCTTACTAAATCAGAATGAACTCGATACAACTTCCTTCTAAAAAGGATATAGCAAAGATAATATAACAAGTAAAGATGTCGCACGTAGAACAAAAATCTGTGCCCAAAAATCTAAATCACCATGGGTCCACCAACATGTATCTAAGCTTTAAAAGCCATAAGCAACACTCAAAAGTTGCTTACATCTATTTTCTCTCATATTCTCTCTGCATTCTTTTGCTATTTTGTTGCTGGACCTATGCCTACCAAAGGAAAAAAATTCATTTAATGTTCAGAGTTTGGCTTCTGTCAGTAGGAAGAAAAGAGATGGGTACCTGAATATGGACTATTTTAGTTTGTTCATTTTTTCTTTCCTACAGACAGATCGAAACATAGAAGAAGAAGTAAGTAAGTAAGTAAGTAAGTACTTCTTCTTCTTTGGATCGAAAGAAAAATGTGTCGAGAGAATGAATTACCTGTGTTTTGTTTTTGTTTGTTTTTTTTTTTTCGAGAGAGATTTAGATTTTTTTCTTGGTTAGGTTCTTCGTCCTTGTGTATTGTTGTTGTATCTTCTGCTTGGCAAGTGCATTAAGAAAAAAAAAGATAATGAATGAGAATGAAATATACCTACGTACCTAGGTAGGTAGGTAGGTAAAAATGGTGGCAAGAGCGTAACACTCGCTGTTGCCCAATTAGCACTGGATTGCGCCGTTTTGATACCATAACTCGTTTGACCTGTGTATGAAAGTAGATAAAAGCGTTCCTTGCTTTGAAATAGGACGGCTGTGGAGCATGGTTAATGTATCTTGTGAGTTGGGGTCATAGGACACTCACTCGATCGGATCGCATCTCGCCCGAGCTTGCCACATTATGCCGAGCTCGGCAGGTTGTAGAGTAGCAACGAAGCGATCGATCAGATCATGTGGTCATCATTGCCATTGAGCATCATGAAGCTCCTCAGAAACCCGGGTTCCGATTACTCGCGGACTTTGGATCTGGGGGGGAACATGATGCAGAACGCAACAGATTTCTGTCTCAGAACCATTTCGTGGCGTTAAGAAAAGAGATCAAGTCTTTGATCTTCATTTCGGAAAGTTCGTTTAGGTCGTCAAAAAAAGCCATTCCAAACGATTGTGCTCTCATTCTGGCTAGAGCTGGACATTTACAGAGAAAATGTAGGACTGTTTCCTTTTCTTGCTGGTCTCCACAACTGCGACAGTGAGTATTGTAAGGAATACCCAGCCTCGCCGCATGTTCTCCAATTGGCCAGTGTCCAGTGCAGGTTGCTACGACCCTGGCTATGTCCCGCCTGGGTCTACATATGAGATCAATTGTTCGGGATTTATTTAAGGCGGGCCAGATCGTTCTGGATATTTTGCAGTTGGTCAAACTGCTCCACCTACGGTTAAATTCTCTAAGGAAAATTGACAATATATTGCCCTTCACAACTCCAAGGGGAATGTAGACTCTTTCCGCAAGTGAGATGTGAAGGGCTGATCCTTGCCTGGCTAGTTCATCTGCCCGTTCATTACCCTCAATGCCACTGTGACCAGGAACCCAGATAAGAGTGACCTTGAGGTTAATGTTTAGACTTGCGAGCTCATCTCGGCATTGTTGGACCAATTTAGAGGATGATGTAGCCGAATCAATGGCTTTAACAGCCGCCTGACTGTCTGTAAGGATGGCTGTATTACGATTTTGGTTTGGATCTGCTTTTAGCATCTTGCAAGCCTCCCTGATTGCCAGTATTTCAGCTTGAAATACACTAGCGAAATTCGGTAGCCGAAATGACTTGGAGATGTTGAGAGACTCAGAGAAGACTCCTGAGCCAACACCGCACTCCATCTTTGAGCCATCAGTATAGATAGTTGTGTCGAAGTCTCTCGTCACGGCGTCATCATCCCAGTCCCCTCTGGATGGGAATAAGACTTTAAAATCTTTACTGAGGCTCATTGTAGGAGCACGGTAGTCAGTGGGAGTCGAAAGTATATCAGCGGGAATCAAATTTGTGATATTGCTGTGACCATAAGGTTTAGCAACCCAAGAATTTGATTCTTTAAGTCTTAGGGCACTGCAAGATACTAGATATTTTATGTGTAGATCAAGTGGTAGAAGGTGCAGAAAAACGCTTAAGGCATCCGTTGGGCAAGATCGAAGAGCCCCTGTGGTACCAACACTAGCTGTTCTTTGAACCTTTTTTAGTTTGTCGATGTTATATGTCTTATTTAGTGCGGGCCACCAGACAATCGAACCATATGTTAGAATCGGCCGTACCACTGCAGTATACGTCCATAGGATCATCTTTGATTGAAGGCCCCAGTTTTTACCGAAGGTTTTGCTACAGGCGTAGAAAGCTATGCAGGCCTTCCTGACCCGTTCTTCGATGTTTAATTTCCAGTTTAACTTAGGGTCTAGGATGACACCTAGATATTTTGCACTGGTTGATAGTGAGAGTGTTTGGCCGTTAAGTCGGGGTGGAGTGAAGGGTTGTATCTTAGTTTTGGTAGTAAAAAGCATCAGTTCAGTTTTGCTCTGGTTGACTCCTAGACCACAACTCGTAGCCCAGTTGCTAACTTTTCTCAAAGCCATCTCTGTGATTTCGCTTATCACAGGAGTAAACTTCCCTGACACTAATAATACCAAGTCGTCCGCATACGCAACCGCCTTCACACCACATCTCTCCAGTTTAAAGAGGATTTTGTTCATGACTAAAAGCCATAGAAGTGGTGACAGAACACCGCCCTGGGGTGTTCCTCTCCTGACGTGTTTTGTCGAGTTTGCATTACCTAACGTGCCATGAATCTTTCTATCTTTGAGCATGGATATTATCCATTCTCTGATGTAGTCCTCTACACCAAAGTCAACGAGTGCCTCAAGAATAGATTCGGTTAGCACATTGTTGAAAGCCCCTTCTACATCTAAGAATGTAGCGAGGGTATATTCTTTGAAGTTGATGGTTTTCTCAATTGTACGCACTACCTCATGAAGGGCCGTCTCGGTCGACTTACCTTTGAGATATGCATGTTGAGAGTTTACTAGAGGACATTCCACAAGTATGTCTCTAATATGTGTGTCTAGAATACGCTCTAGAGTTTTAAGTACAAAAGAGGTTAGGCTAATTGGACGAAAATCCTTCGCGGATTCGTGTCCTCGCTTGCCTACTTTTGGAATAAAAACCACTTTTACATGTCTCCAAGACTCTGGAACATGGTTGAGAAGGAGGCATCCTTTAAAAATCATCTCTAGCCGTGGGACTACCAAATCTTGTAGCTTTTGAAGCATGATTGGCAGAATTCCATCTCGGCCTGGAGATTTATACGGGGAGAAAGTATTAATAGCCCAGGCTATTCTTTCTTTAGTTATAACGGTATTGATATGCTCTACACGAGCTAAAGGTAAATTATAAGTTCTATGCGTTTCGGGGTTGCTATTCTCGCAGCCCGGAAAGTGTGTCGTCATCAGCAGTTCTAAGGACTCCGTCGGAGAAACTGTCCAAGATCCATCAGGCTTTTTCAAGAACGAAGGATTACAATGCTCCTTAGAAAGAACTTTGCTAAGCCTTGCGGAATCTTTTAAGCTCTCAATAGAAAGGCAGTATTCTCTCCAACCAAGTTTCTTCGCTGATGCGAGAGCACGCTTGTAGACTTTCAAACAGTCTTTATAAGGTTGGTAAAACTTGTGTCTGTGGCAGATATTGAAGATCTTCCTAGTCATTTTTCTCAGACTAGACAGGTCTTCATTCCACCATGGAGGAAGGGTTTTACGGCTATATTTAACTGGGCAAGAGACCTTAAAAGCAGTGTTCATAGACACTTCAATGGTTTTCACCATTGATTCTAGATCTATAACTGATTCTGGACTCAGATTCGGTATATTGCGCAGTTTGGAATTTACGATTTGGCTGAACTTCTTCCAGTCAATTCTTTTCGGGTTTCTATAGGGAGCAGGGGTTTCAGACTCGAAATCAATATTGAAGAGAATCCATCTGTGATCCGAAAAGGAATTAAGAGGGGATACTCTCCAATTCTCCACTGATAGCTTAAAGTTATTATTAATGACGGTAATATCAAGTATGTCCTCCCACCCTTCGTAGCTATCCGAGCTCGGAAAGACAAAAGTAGGAGTAGTACCTCTGTTACATACAGTTAAGTTGTTTTCAATAATAAAATTAAAAAGAGACTCACCTCGTTCATTAATCTCCGAACTACCCCAGAGAGTATGTCGTGCGTTAGCATCACATCCAATCAGGAGGTTTGTCCCTTTCGTGTTGACCTCGGACGAAAGCGTGCGCCACTCTTCCGGCGGTGACAGCCTGTCGTGCGCCGAGTACGCTGAGGCCACCAGTAAGCCGTCTGCATTTTTATCGTCCAATCTGACGACTGTCAGATCGGAAGTGCTAAGGTTAGGACACAAAAAAGCTTTTAAGTGTTTTTTAGCTAAAATACAAGTTCGAGGCTTACCTTGGTCTTGGTTTGCGGTTTTGTAGAACAGATCATACTGGCTGTCTTGGAGACCTCTCACTCTACGGCCGTTAACCCACGGTTCTTGTATGATGCCGACGTCAATGTTCTCCTCACTCAGGAAAACCCTCAGATTATCTGATGCACATTTCGAGTGCTTCAGATTAATCTGAATGACCCTCAGCATCGCGTTTTTAATTTTGATTGCATTCTGCACAATCAGGGCCCGGCGGCTCGCTGGGGACCTCGACTCCATCGATGACATCGTCGAACTCGACATTGTCATCAACTTTGTCGGGGTCTGTACCCTGACTGGGCAGAATTTTGACTTTGGCAAACCTGATGCCAAAGCGGAGTTTGAAGTCAGCCTTCTCAAGTTCTCCTACACTTTCTTCGCTAATCTTCAGAAGATAAGAAGCGCTGTTCTTCTGCGGTTCCTTAGTCTTGATCACTGCCCAGTCCCGCATCGGAATCAACGGATTTAGCCTCTGAAGACCGCGGATCAGCTCCTGTCCGCTTGGCTTAATACTCATGAGGGGCAACCAGATACGCGCCTTTGGTTGTCTAGGGACATCCTTAGCTGGGATGAGCTTGAGCCTCAAGCCATCCCAGTGATTGCTAATCTTAGCAATGCAGCTACTAAGGAAATCCCTAGAGAACAAGTCCGCGCATTTGATAACCCTGTGTCCCCTGAGCATCTCACCAGAGTCAAAACTAGGGTAGGGTCCCTCGCTTGCCGTCACGGTGTAGGAAAACACCATCTCCGAGAGCTTGGCCTCGATGGAGTTCCACACTTCCAGCAGACCTCTGCTGTTGGTAGAGAGCTCATCCACAACCGATACTTGGAGGTCATCTCTGACGACCTCACTTAAAGTACGCGGTTGCGCTGCTCTAGGAGGTGGCACTTTCTTTTTCTGGCCATCAAACTTACTCCTTTTCGGAGGTTGGTTGGTCTCGTCTCGAGACCTATTTCGTTTGACAGCTTTTTCTTGGGTTGACTTTTCTTGCGTAGCCAGAAAACTGTTGTACTCTTCAACAATTTTCTGGTACTTGATTTTATCAGCTAGGTCTCTCTCAAGAACAGTCCCAGCTTCCTCATTCTTGGCAATCTTGTCAAGAATGAAGGTAGCCTTCCGGAACTGGAACTTGAGAAGAGTACCCGCCGATTTCTTTTTACTACGCCGTACAGCGCTGCTTTGGCTGGCATTGCTGCACGAAGGCTTTGGTTCGGAATTGGTGGTCGGTCGGGGCACAGGTGTACTATGGCTGGTACTACCAGTGCTCCCTGTGTTTGCAGGTTTCCCTACGATGGTCTCCTGACTGGAGGCCAAAAGTTCATCCTCAGTGTCAGCGGATGGTAAGTTAGTCATGTCTAAATCGTCCATTGTTGTTAAAAAAAGTAAATGAAGGTCCCACGAGTAGGTCGGAAAAGATGGTCAGCCCCGGCAGAGCCGATATACCGGGGTAAGGCAGTCTAAGACGGACCCTGCCAAGGCGCCCGAATGAGCTCGTTAGTGACTGGTTTGCCCCCCAGCCTTCCATTTCTTCGGCACGGATTATGAAAATCGCTCACACCACCACTGAAAATTAGGGACTCGCATCTATGGTCAGATCGAATTGCTGAGGGTTGAACTATTGAGGAGTAAAGGAACACCTCAACAGTTCGACCTGACCTTAGCTGATCCCCAATCTTGTCAAAGCACAAGATCAACTGTGGTGATCATTACCGCCCGGCACCCACTTGGAGGGTTTGATGCGAGATTTTTGCCAGGCACCTACGTACCTACTTGCATACAATATAGATTTTATTTTATTTTCTGGACTCTGAAGTTTTGTCGATCAGAATCAAAACGAAAGAAATTTTAATTTGAAAATATTAGGGAACGAAGTAGGTATTTCAACTCTCATGTAAATTAGTGATTTCTTGTAATTTCATTGGTTTGATCAAAATTATGATTACGATGGTCTTACAAATTATGTATTTTCGTAAGGTAGGTAAGTAGGTATTTATGTGCCTACATACTTAGCTACATCGTCCTTCAATCTGTGAGGGGGTGGGTGTTTTTGTGCGATTGTTTTCTCTAAGTACGTCGTGCAATCTCCAGTTTTGCATTTAGGATTTTTTTTACTGACAAGAGATTATAAAATATTTTGTTTTAGGTAGAAAATTAATGTTTATTACCTATATGAAACTTGGGGACCTTTCACAGAAGATAGGTATATAATGGGTGATTTTTTAGCTGGTTTGGTTTTGGCAACACTGGTTTTGACAACTGACGTGTGTTTAGTACCTTGTGTCACTGTCAAACAGCTTCAGTTTGGTTTGCAATTTAACCATGGATCGTCTTACAAATGAACAACGCTTGCAAATTATTGAATTTTACTATCAAAATTCGTGCTTGGTTCGAAATGTTCATTGTGTTCAGCGATGAGGCTCATTTTTGGTTGAATGGGTACGTAAATAAGCATAATTGCCGCATTTGGAGTGAAGATCAGCCAGAAGCATTGCAACAGCTACCAATGCATCCCGAAAAAGCCACTGTTTGGTGCGGTTTATGGGCCGGCGGCATTATTGGGCCATATTTCTTCAAAGATGATGCGAATCGCAGCGTTACTGTCAGTGGTGAACGCTACCGAGCGATGATAACAAACTTTTTTTTGCCCGAAATGGAAGTTCTTGACTTGCATGATATGTGGTTTCAACAAGACGGTGCCACATGCCACACAGCACGCGAAACAATGGCGCAATTGCGAGGCGAGTTTGGTGAACAGTTAATTTCACGTTTCGGGCCGGTCAATTGGCCGCCTAGATCGTGCGATTTGACACCATTAGATTATTTTTTGTGGGGGTATGTCAAGGCTAATGTCTATAGGGACAAGCCCGCTTCGATTGACGCACTGGAAGCCAACATACATGCATTCATTCGTGAGATACCGGCCGATATGTGTGAAAGAGTATGCCAAAATTGGACTCAGCGGATGGGCTACCTGAGACGCAGCCGCGGTCAACATTTGCATGAAATTATCTTTAAACATTAAATTGCAAGGTTCAAACTATCGATTCAAATAAATATTTCATTCATTTTTTCGAATTTTTTGTGTTTTTTTTTTTTAAAGTTCTAAACCTCTTAAAAAATCACCCGTTATTTTAATAAGCAATAATGGTCAGTATGTTGTTTATATAATGTAGGCATAGGCAGGTAAATACATTATTTAGATTTTTGTTTTGTTATTTTTGAAAACAGATAGGTAACAAAACTAAATAAATTAAGTTCAGTCAAGGAACCATGCAATTTTTGAGAAAAATTGTCGTTTTAGCACTTATTTTAAGAATACAGATTTTTATTTTGCAGATTTTTGTGGATACTTTTCAACTCAAGTTTCTCATTTTTAAATAAGAAAATTATAATAATAATTTAATTTAGAGATTAAACTTCAGACTTTTCCTTTTTACTAGTAAAATATTCATTATTTGATGGCAGTTTTTATAAAAACCTCTTAATATCTTTGAATTTTCTTTTTCTGACTTGGTTCTGTACAGCTGTGAGCCCTCCATTATGTAGATATATGGTGATTGGTGATATATATGTTTTTATATATATATTATAAATATATAAACTTACACGACAATTTTTAAAACTTATCTAAGACCAAAATAATAGTTTTTTTTTACACTATCAGATCTTTGCCGAAGAGAGCTTAGTACAAGCAACATCTTGCGACCAAAGAATTGCCAAACACAAATTAAGTGCTTATCAGGCTCATCACTTAGTGTAGTGTTAGTAGTTAGTTAGCAACAAACTACTTAAAACATACACTTTACAAAATAAAATTAAAAACAATAATTATTATAAAATAACAAATAAAATGACATTGAAAAAATTAACAATTACAAACATTTAAGAGCGTGGTACACTGGTCTTCAATGAAGCTTTGAGTCTATTCTTACTTATATTAAAATCAAAAAAATTAGAGTTCAAATTCAGAATGTTGCACATGCGAGTAAAAAGGCTCATGCATTTCATAATTGGTACGGTGTTGAGATATATGCATTAGTTCTAGACTACGAGTGTTGTGACCTCCACGACAGTAATTAAGGCTAGTACAAGAAAATAAATCAGGTGCGTCAATAACGCCCGTTAAAAGTTGATGAATAAATACAATATCATTATTAATTCTCCTTTGTGCCAAAGTTTGAATCTGAAGAAGCTTAATCCGGATTATAAGGATCGGACCACGGTAGTCCTTTCAAGGCAAAACGTATAAAATTACGCTGTACTGCTTCTAGTCTATTCTTATGGACATCGTAAAAAGGAGTCCATACCTGTGATGCGTATTCAAGATGAGGGCGAACAAGACTGTTGTAGAGAGCGAGGGTAACATAAGGATCCTGAAATTCCTTAGACCAACGTTTAACAAACCCTAACATAGAGTTTGCCTTGTTGACTATTAAATGGATATGCTTCATAAAATCAAGATTAAAAGTAAAATGAACCCCTAGGTCTTTGAAACTATCAACACGACGCAATGTGTGCTGCGATATTTCATAATCAAATGAACTAGGAACTTTTTTTTTAGAAAAAATGATCGCCTGACATTTAATAGGGTTGAGATTTAAACCGTTTTTACTACACCAAATAACAAAACTGTTAATATCTTCTTGCAAAAGTAAACGATCACTCACAGATTTGACGCTTTTGAAAATTTTCATATCATCCGCAAAAATTAGAATTTCACTATAACGTATATAGAGGGATACGTCGTTGATAGCTAAGATAAAAAGAAGTGGGCCCAAATGACTTCCCTGGGGAACTCCAGATTTGGCAAAGAAAGGGTTGGAGACAGAGCTCCTAAATCTAACTTGATAGGATCAATTATGGAGATAAGAAGCAACCCAATTGATGAGTTTAGGAGGGAGGCCAAACACATTTAACTTAAACGTGATGATGTCGTGTGAAAGTTGATCGAAAGCCTTAGAAAAATCTGTATAGATGCAGTCGAGTTCTTGACCATGTTCCAACGCAGTTGAGCACTTGTGCAAGAATGCAAGTAAATGGGTTATCGTCGATCGCTTTTGTATGAATCCATGTTGTTGATTGCAAATTATATTCTTACAGTTGAATGTCAAACTATCGCACATTACTTGCTCAAAAAGCTTAGGAATGCAAGATAGCTTGGAGATTGGCCTGTAATTGCATATATCAGATCTGTTACCCTTTTTAAAAACTAGTGTAATAAATGCTTTTTTCCAGGTTAAACAAATGAAAAAGAGTGGGTGCTAATATTGATTTACATTTTTTCAAGATTATTGGTGGGATGCCATCAGGTCCAGTCCAGATGAGTAATCATCATGAAGTAAGGACATGTAATGTAAAATTTTTTCAATTATAATTGGGATATTATTGAAGGTAGTTTGTGGGCAGTCTTTTAAGTAGAGAAAGAAGTTCTCATCAACATCGACAGGGGTATCAACGAAAGACTGGCGAAAGTTGTTAGCAATAATACCGTTTTTGGCCAAACTGCCTTTATTTTCTTACCTGTAAGGAAAATTCAATTTTTCCGTAAACGGAGACGGTTTTGTTTGTACTATGGTAGGATTGTATGTAAATTGTATGGGATTTTTGTTTTAAACAATAATTAGGTATCTATCAACTGTATTTCTTATACCGTTTTTTTTTTTTATTTTTAGCATATCGTCACTTGATTGCAAGAACTAGGTACCTAACTTAATTTTATAAAGAGATAGCAACCTATATAGAAGCCTAGCTACTGGAGGACGATGGAAAGTTTAATTAGTATGTTCCTGAAACTTCACAACATAATATGTATAATTTATGTATTTGTCGTATTAATTCATTTTTTTTTTATTATTATTTATTATGTACTCAATTACAGTCGACTCCCTTTAAGTCGAATTTTCACGGGATAACAAAATCAGTTCGAGTAACAGAGAGTTTTGCCAAAAATTCGAGTTAGAGAGAAATTCGACTTAGAGGTAGTTCGGCTTAGAGGGAGCCGACTGTATTTATTTATTTCTATATTTTGTTTATTCCTGTATTTATTTATTAATTATATCATCTTTTTATGTTCATATTAACTATTTTGTTTTGTAATTAAATTATTTATTTATTTTTTTATTTATTTATACACTTATATTTATTACTGTGATACATCTGACATTGAAGCATTTTACATGTAAACAGCATCTTAGGAGAGTCTTCCGCACCCCACTTCTCCCTTCCAATGGAAAATTAAAAAATATGTCTAGTTAAAAAAAGGTTTTTAGGAGCTTTTCCTTCTAAATAAATGAAGGTGTTATCTGTGATATAATTGAATAGGTACAAATTGTAATTATTTTCAGTAGTAAGGTAGGATAAATACACCATATCTCTGTAAATTGTGCAATCTGGGTTTTTAATGGAAAGGTTATAAGAATTTAGATACAATAAAAATCTATCTATCTAATCGTATGCAAAGAGAGCTCAAATTTTCACAGATGTCTTTTTTCGCTTAACTAAAACTTTTGAGTCTGTTTGCAAGAAAATCAAAAACAAAATATTTTTTGACACAGTCTAATTAATGTAGGTACGTACATATAGGTACATATCGTCCCCTGATTGCAAGAACTATAGGTAACTCAATTTTCTATTTTTATAATATGTATATGGGCAAAAACGGTATTATTTTGTACAGTTTTAAAGATTTTTTGTTCAATCTTTTTATACCATTGACAAATATAGGATATTTGTGAAGTTTCAGGAACATACAAATTAAACTTTCCATTGTCCTCTAGTAGCTAGGCTTCTATATAGGTTGCTATCTCCTAAATTTATAAAATTAAGTTACCTAGTTCTTGCAATCAAGTGACGATATGCTAAAATTAAAAAAAAACGGTATAAAAAATACAGTTGATAGATACCTAATTATTGTTTAAAACAAAAATCCCATACAATTTACATACAATCCTACCATAGTACAAACAAAACCGTCTCCGTTTACGGAAAATTGAATTTTCCTTACAGGTAAGAAAATATAGGCAGTTTGGCCAAAATTATTATTTTGGTCTTAGATAAGTTTAAAAAATTGTCGTGTAGGTTTATATATTTATAATATATATATATATATAAAAATATATGTAGTCCAAATTTAAAACAAATTCATAAATAGCAAGATTATCATCTTAACAGACATTTGATGTAGGTAGGTAGATACCGATGTAACCACTTTTTTTTAATGGGAAATCAACACCATAATATCTATATAATGGAGGGCTCACAACTGAACCGAACCAAGTCAGAAAAAGAAAATTCAAAGATATTAAGAGGTTTTTATAAAAACTGCCATCAATTAATGAATATTTTACTAGTAAAAAGGTAAAGTCTGAAGTTTAATCTCTAAATTAAATTATTATTATAATTCTCTTATTTAAAATTGAAAAACTTGAGTTGAAAAGTATCCACAAAAATCTGCAAAATAAAAATCTGTATTCTTAAAATAAGTGCTAAAACGACAATTTTTCTCAAAAATTGCATGGTTCCTTGACTGAACTTAATTTATTTAGTTTTGTTACCTATCCGTTTTCAAAAACAACAAAACAAAAATCTAAATATGTATTTACCTGCCTACGCCTACATTATATAAACAACATACTGACCATTATTGCTTATTAAAATATATACCTATCTTCTGTAAAAGGTCCCCAAGTTTCATATAGGTAATAAACATTAATTTCCTACCTAAAACAAAATATTTTATAATCTCTTGTCAGTAAAAAAAATCCTAAATGCAAAACTGGAGATTGCACGACGTACTTAGAGAAAACAATCGCACAAAAACACCCACCCCCTCACAGATTGAAGGACGATGTAGCTAAGTATGTAGGCACATACCTACTTACCTACCTTACGAAAATACATAATTTGTAAGACCATCGTAATCATAATTTTGATCAAACCAATGAAATTACAAGAAATCACTAATTTACATGAGAGTTGAAATACCTACTTCGTTCCCTAATATTTTCAAATTTAAATTTCTTTCGTTTTGATTCTGATCGACAAAACTTCAGAGTCCAGAAAATAAAATAAAATCTATATTGTATGCAAGTAGGTAGGTAGGTATATTTCATTATCTTTTTTTTTTCTTAATGCACTTGCCAAGCAGAAGATACAACAACAATACACAAGGACGAAGAACCTAACCAAGTTTTGTTTACATATATTCATATTTACTGAAGTAATCAATTGGCGTTCTTGTTTTTGAGCTCTAAGCTATGATTTAGAGCTGTTTTTACAAAAGTAATGCTTTTTTTCTATAATTACTTGCAAAGAAAAATGCCTAAAAAATCCCAGCGTCGATTAAGATAAACCAAACGTGAATTAAAACACATGTGTCCACTGTGGAATATACTTGCTTTGTTGTGTTACTTCTGCTATAGGGAATTGAAAACTGTGGCACTCACGTAAATGCTTAAATGACATTTTAGTATTTTCAGATTATGTGATATTACATTTAAAATGGTTTTCTTGTGTCTCCTGATATTCCAATCAAATTAGTATTTTATATCTACAAAAAATACTGCGTCGAATTTTTTTTTGTTTCTTAAAGAGTACCTATTGGAGAGTGTAAATCCAAAAAGTTCGAACAAAAACCGCCCATGCGTTGTCCGCCATTTTGAGAAAGGCTTTGGAAAGCGTGAACTCGATTTTCTCGGCTCCTATCATATATAGAGCTGGGATCATTGTATATAAACTTTTGTATATAAACATTTAATTAGATATTTTAAGCACGATGAAATGTATTTCGCGTTTAATATTTTCACTTTTTATTTACAATTTGGAATTAAAACACATCGATTGGGGTAAAAACATTTCTGATTAACTGCGAAATGTTTTTACTCGCTTACTCCCTTTATCATTTATTAGAATAAATAAAATAAAAACCTCTCTTTCTTGCACTTCTAGGTCTCCACTGTCAGACAAGAAAATGTTGCCCATTCTCCTGTCAAAATCTGACAATGTTGCAAATTTTATTTATCAACATCAGCCATTCCCAGCGCCGCCACAGTCCAAATGCCTCGTAAAAAAAAACGACTCCGTGAGATTACTATAAATTATATATACAAAGCTGGGATGACATTCTGGGGTGACATTCTGTATGGCAAAAACGAACAAACGTTTTCGTTTGTGCGAACAATTTGCTTCATGTAACTTTAAAAACGAAAGAATTCGATCGTGCGTGCGAAAGAACTTAAACGACATCTATTTACTTCACGTTTCTAAGATTAAAAATAATTTAGTTATACAGTCAAACATCTATGCATCTATGTCATCAAATTTATAACGAACCCTCAAGGGACCAAAAATTTGGTTCGTTATAGAGAAATTTAATACAAAATTCGCAATAAAGAATTTTTCTGAAATTATTGAAAATATTGTTTTTTTTTTTAATATCTTTTTAAAAACAACAACCTCTTTTATTTTCACAAATGGACAATTTTAACGAAAGTGCAATAACTTTTCGCTTCGACATTTTAAAAGAACTCAGAACAACGCACTTGAAGTGCACAGTTGGGCTGTATTTTTTTTGTTTTTGCAGTTATGGAACCAAAGCTTGTGCCCTAATTACGAGTGTTGTTTGATAAATGGCAACTTTTATCGAAAGTCGATCATCGGAAAAATTAATTTTGTGCTTGCAAGCACAGTGGAATATTTTCGTGTACCAAGAAATGTACTGGTCATTTGTGTTGGTAAATCAACTTACGCAAGGTGTGGAATTATAGTAAACGTTACTCCCTTAGAACCTGGATGGGAAGGTCATGTCACACTCGAATTCTCAAACACCACCCCACTTCCTGCAAATTTTTCGTTAACACGTCAAAACGAGAATTTTCGTTGACAATAATTAAAATTTTCAGCACACAAAAAATCTGAAGAGTTATAGAGCGTAGAGGTAGCAAAGATGTGTAAAATCGAGGAATTCGCAAAAATCGAAATGATTTTATTTGCAGAAAATTGTGAAAAAATTTTCTTCGGAATTTCGTTATAGAGAAACAATTATGATGCTGGGTCCCAAAAATTATTTCTTTATAAAGAGAATTTCGTTATAAGGAAATTCGTTATATGGAAACACATTTATATAGGATATTTATTTAAGGGGATGGGGACAGAGTGGCAGTTCGCAATAAAGAGATATTCGTTATAAGGAAGTTCGTTATAAAGAAGTTTGACTGTATTTTTGAAAAGCTTTAGCGAATTTACAATCATGATGGCTTCTGGTGCATTTAGCTAACAATAATAAGATATAAAAGTATGTAGGTATCACTTTAGCAAAACAAAAAAAAATCGTTTACGAACAAACCACCTTCACTCACGGTCTCAAATATTCATCAAGATTAATATCAAACATCATTAAATACCCATCCTCAAATAATATGAAATATATAAATAAAGATTTTACACCAAGAAGAAATGATTAGTCAATAGTTTTATAACAATAATTAAGCCATGATAAGTGTTATTTGGCTAAATTATGACTTCCCTACAAATTGCAACAGAATTTTTTTTTTTTTATTTATTCTTTTCGTTTATTTTCTCAGGCCTAGAGATGGGTGCCTTGTTTTTCACCACATTTTACCATTTATGAAAATCCCCCATATAAAAAAAGAACTACATTGTTTTGAATCAAGACGACTATGGCTAAAAATGATACTTATATTCTCCTTAATTAATTGTAGAGGCTTTCGTTCAAGTTATATATAATTGTGTATCCTAAATTATATATTTATTTATACTTTTCCACCACTTTTCTGTGTTCGACTATTCACCATCTGCATCTATGTCATCTCTAACCAAACTCAAAGCACCTAAAAGTAGGCAATGAAAAACAGAGGCTATCAAACTTGAGCGAACCAAATAAATTAAACGAAATGCGATATGGAATGCCAACTTTCGCTTTCACACGATTTCTTTCGTTTTTGGAAAACGAACCTTCTCTTTCGTTTCGTTTATTACAGAATCTGGCCCCTGTATTGCAAAAACGAACAAACGTTTTCGTTTGTGCGAACAATTTGCTTCATGTAACATTAAAAACGAAAGAATTCGTTCGTGCGTGCGGAAGAACTTAAACGACAGCTATTTACTTCACGTTTCTAAGATTCAAAAAATAATTAAGTTATATTTTTGGAAAGCATTAACGAATTTACAATCATGATAGCTTCTGATACATTAATGTAACAATAATAAGACATAAAAGTATCACTTTAGCAAAACAAAAAAAAAAAAAATCCTGTACGAACAAACCACCTTAACTCACGGTCTTAAATATTAACCAAGATTGAATCTCAAACAGCAATTAAATACCCATACTCAAATAATATGAAATATATAAATAAAGATTCTACACCAAGAAGAAATGATTGTCAGTAGTTTTATAACAATTAAACCAGGAGAAGTGTTATTTGACTAAATTATGACTTCCCTACAAATTACAATAGAATTGTTTTTTTTTTTTTTATTCTATTCGTATTTTTATTTTTCTAGACCTAGAGATGTGTGCCTCGCTTTTCACCACATTTTACCATTTATGAAAAGCCACCATATAAAGAAAGAACTACTTTGGTTTGAATCAAGACGACTATGGCTAAAAATGATACTTATATTTTCCTTAATTAATTGTAAAGTCTTTCGTTCAAGTTATATATAATTTTGTATCCTAAATTATATATTTATTTATACTTTTCCACCACTTTTCTGTGTTCGACTATTCACCATCTTCATCTATGTCATCTCCAACCAAATTCAAAGCACCTAAAAGTAGGCAATGCAAAACAGAGGCTCTCAAACTTGAGCGAACCAAATAAATTAAACGAAATGCGATATGGAATGCCAACTTTCGCGTTCGCACGATTTCTTTCGTTTTTGAAAAACGCACCTTCGCTTTCGTTTCGTTTATTACAGAATCTTGCCCCTGTATTTTTTTTTTAGGTTTGTACGTTAAAATATCTTCTTTAACTTTTGTTGAGGAAAAAATTTGAAACCTCTTTCCAAAAAAAAGTAATCGACGAAAAACTGTCGAGATTTTGAAGTGAAAAATGGTTTTTAACGTTTATCTCACCTCATGTTCATCTGATCGACAAAAATACTTAGTTGTTTTTTATAGGTAGATCACTTTATTTCCTACATTTTGGTATATTTAAATTTTATGTGCGACAAAAACTGTAGGAAATATAACCTGCCAAAATGGCCAATATCCTGCGAAAATTAAAAAAAGAAATTTACTCACGTTTGAAAATTTTATGTTTATTATGAAATTTAAAGAAACAGTTCAAAGTCTTTTCCACACCACCACCCAGGTAGAGTTACGGGGCATTTTTTTTAATGTGGTGTCCCCAGGAGGTATAATCCACGATTCAATCGTTTTCGTTTCTATATATCAGCCTATCGATAGCTCAATGTGGCATAGTTTTTTTCATGTCGTTCTCCTTTTTTTTTGGGCTAGGCGTGCGAACATCAATGATCATATTAACGTTGTTAGTTCTGCTGTTAGTTAGTTATAATCAAAAACATATGAATTTTTTTCAATGTTTAAATTTTGATTATAACTTTTTTATTTATAACTTTAGGGTAAAAAGTATGTTAACATAAATTGAAGAGAATTGAATTTGCTACAAATTTGTACCAAAGTTTTTTTTTATTAGATTAATAAAATTTAAGTTGCCATGGAAAACATTTTAGAACTCGTTTTCCAATATGGTGGCCAAATGGTATGGCTTTCAACACCTAAAATCGAGTTTTATACTTGCACTGAACCCCCTTACACATCAAAAGAGAAAATCCTTGTCCAACCCAAATTTGGAGGTTATTGTAACATTTTGATAGACATTTTGCCAAAATGTTAAAAGCAGCTTTATTAGATGATTGACAAATTTTCTTGGTTATTTCGTTAATACACAAGCATGTGTTATACCATTTTGAAAAGTGCATTAAATAGACAACTTTTTTAAGCAATTGGCCACTCATGTTCTCTTACAATTTTAATTTATTAGAGGTGGTCAAACTTTTTCGAAAATAAATTTTTGTACTGAAAAAAATATTTTAAAAAAATATAATAAAAAAAATGCAATAACTACTGTTAAATTTTACCACCCATCTATTACAACAGTTATTCTTGAATATTACAAAAATATAAAAATAGTAAAAATTGTTCATCCATGGTCGTAGCGTTCACGTATTCGAGGAAAGTAGTACTTGTTAACAACTTTTGGAAAAAACATCATAACATAGTAACCACAGGGAAAATATTTTTTTTTTATTTTTTTTCTGGAAAGGTCATAAAGCCTGCTACAACCAGTTGCAAGGTTATCCATTATTTACAGGACACCCTGTATTTAAAAAAAATATTTTAGCAATCAACTAGTGCTAATTGCAAAGTTTCTAATTTGCCTTTATACTGGTGTGGATGACCAAGATAAAAGGCAACTAAACTTGGATTTTCCTGACAGAAGGCAATAGGTTAACCTCAACCGCACGTCTGCAATACACGAGCAACCTTTTTGTTTCTCCTCATTTGCTTCTGGGTCTGGGGCAAATTAGGAGGAGCCATGAAACCCAAACAGGACTCATCTACCTCTAATATGGGGAAAAACTCTCCGAGTTTACATGAGTTACAGGATCCACCATCTTTCCACAAGGGGAAAAAAGCGCCTGGGGTTCCTAAATCCCTCTCAAACTCCAACAATCAGATGCTTAAAAGGACGCTGCTCAACAACTGCTCTGTTTGAGCCAGTCTAGTGCTCAGGAAAACCTGGATAATTCATCACCGCCAAATAACAGCTCCGCAAGTCACGCCTCCGCCATCACCTCGCCACAAACCGTGATGCCACCAAACTATGTCACTCAAACTCAACCTGTCTTACCAACGAACGTCACCAAGCCATGATGCCTTTCTACCACAATGCTCCATACCGCCACCTACTTGGAGCCAGCAAGTCAGCGATGATAGTCGCGATGCAAACGAGATGGATTTCTGCACACTTGACGAGGACCTTGCTTTCGATAAAGCATTGCCTATTCAAAATCCTTGCGAAGATGGTTCGGCTCTACCTTCTACTTCTTCGAAAGCACTGTCTGGGTGGCTTATTCCCAGGAAAAGACAACTTGCACACTCCAAAAACCCTCAGACATCGGAGATACAACGAACTGAAGCGAACGAAAATCAATTCTCGCTACTTAAAGACCTCAAGGTAAACGTTAAAACCAGATCTGCAAAAAATCCTGGGCTGGATATAATTCCAATGCAAGACACCTTCAACGATATACCATCAAATGTTCCCAAACTACGAAATCCTGTTCCTGCTGCTACCGCTGCTGCCAACTCTGTAGATGAAGAGACGCTGGATTCATCATCAACTAACAACATAAACACTAACGCAGTTAGGACTGAGGAAAAACTGCTCAGGGGTAAGTTCTGCCCACCAATAATAATGGTAGACGTTGACGTTTGTCAACTTATTAGTGATATGAAAAAAATCTCTTTCCTTCAATTATAAGCTAGTCTATCGTGGTCCCACCTGTAGGTTCTATGTAGATAACCCTATCATTCATAAAGAATTATTGTCGATTTTAAGATCCAACGAGGACGTACAAGCCTACTCCTTTACTCCTAAGGAGGAAAAAAACACCAACTTGGTTCTCAGGGGACTAACGGCTGATTACTCGGAGAATGAAATTCTTGAGGAACTCAAAATTAGAGCTCCGTGTGTGGATAGTGTTTCTAAATTTGAAACCATCCGCTCGAGGCAACTCAAACTTAATTATAACTTGTTTTTAGTTCGGCTGCTCCAAGGCTCGGGTGCCAGTGCAGTTAACTTCATTAAATTTTTATTTAATACAAAAATCAAATGGGAAAAACCCAGAGGAAATGGCGGCCCCCTGCAGTGCAGGCATTGCCAACAATTTGGCCATTTAGCCAAAAATTGCGCAAATAAGTATAATTGTGTTAAGTGTACTGGCACCCACGAGCCGGGAGCATGCCCAACGATAAGATCAGAGGTCAGTAAAGCCAAATGCGTGAATTGTGGGATGACCACCCCGCCAATTTCAGGGGTTGTAAATCCTATAAAGAATTTAAATCTAAGAGGGATAGAATTGAACTCGACGCTAAAAACAAAAGGAAAAATAATTCGATAGCTACAAAGGCTGTTGCAAATAACGAAATACGGCTGGTATTTCATATGCCAGTCACTTTGCCGGTACACCTACTATACCTAAAGCGTCCAACCCTAAGATTACCTTCTCGCAATCGAACTCCCAAAATAAAAGTGTCATCCATCAATTCATGGATCTTTCCAATGATCTATTTGGTATTGACATGGGAACACTGATTAAAAAAATCGAGGACTTTATGTCCAATCTAAATAGATTTACTTCTACAATCAATAAGAAACTTGCTTAGGTACCTCGATTTGGTTAATCAACTTCTTGTTTCCTCGTCGCCATGAATTTAAAAATATTGACTTTCAACATTACGTCCTTGATAGCACATGCCAGAAGAATAGAACTCCTTAAAATTCTTCAGGCAAATAATATTTCAATTGCGTTTATCCAAGAAACGCACTTGAACTATAGGCATAAACTGTTGCTGGATTCCTATAATATCATCAGGGAAGATAAATCTCAAGGCGTTGCTGTAATCATTAAAAACAATATTCAATACGAATTTATTAATTCCTACTCTTATCAATTTCTTTATCCGTGCCTCTTTCTTTGCATTAACATACGTAAAAATGATATTACTGAGCGAATTCTCATCGGTACTATGTATTTTCCTTCGAACTGTCAGTCCTCATCTCTCTTAAATGAGTTAATCAAAATCGACTCCCTTGCTAGCACCTTCGATGGGGCTATCTTGGGGGGAGATTTAAGTGCTAGAAGCCCAATTTGGGGTGATTCCACTACAAATAGGAATTGTAAGTCAATTGCTGACTGGCTGCAATCCTCTAATCCTTCGCTAGGACTGGTTTCTTCCCCTACACCTACCTTTCACAGGAGTTCTTCATTTCTTGATCACTTCCTGGTTTGTAATCATCTAATAAACCATCTTAAAAAAAATTTTAATACGTGCACGCTGCATTCTTTCACAGAACACTTTCCTCTCCTCCTGGATTTAACCCTGGCGGATGTGAACATCCCTATTCTTTTTCCCCTTAATGGGAAATCTTTTAAAAACACTAACTGGGAATCCTTCAGGGAACTACTGGACAATCAACTGCTGGAGAATTTTCCCCCTGTTTATCATTGCCTGTCTAATCCGAACATTAAAACTTTTATCTCAATCTTTAATCAAGCTCTCCTTAGCTGTCTGGATGCTCATTCGACTAGCATTTCCTTCTCCTCTAAAAAATATAACAACCTACCTTGCGTTATTGAAAAACTTTTTAAAATTGAACATTCTTGGCAGAGGCGCCTTAAACATATTTACCACAATAACTTCAACAGAGTATGCTCACAATATAGAGATTTATCCAATAGAATCTCTCTCCTCAGTAAAATTTTGCAGGAGAAAATTTCCTTATGGCTCAATAAGCAACTAAGTGATTCTTTAGGTAAAATTAAACCTGGCCCACAAGCCTTTAAAGAATTCTTTAGACTTACTGGTAAAAAAAAATCTTTCTTCTGCGGTAAATTAGTTGTTAACAACATTGAGCCTAATAATGAGAAGGAGCCTGTTTAGATTGGGAAGATTGAGTCCGGACTCGTGAGTCTCATCGTGTCTACATTAGAAAATTTGAGGTGCCTCAAAACACATAGAAACAACAACAATTTCAATGTTTTGCGCATTGAAACAACAACAAGTGAGACTCATGAGTCGGATGTTTATGTTTTCTTCGTGCCTCACGACATCCCTGACCCCCCACTTCTCTTGCCCAGAAACAGCCGTGAGACCGGCCTCAGCCTTCCCAATCTAAACAGCGTCAAGGATATTGCTGAGGCTTTTGAAGAGCACTTTAAATTCATTTACTCGAACATCACCCCCTCATACAATTTACGTGTCGTTGAGGAGGCCATAGCTGCTGCCAATAATTTAAACCTTTCGAGGCCTGAGAGAATTTTCATCTTTGGTGAGGACAATCCAGCCAATAACCCCTCTGCTCCGCATATTTTCACGGATGTGGATGAAGTATCGTGGATTATAAGTCAGATGAAATCTAAAAAATCGTATGGGCCCGATGGGATTTCCAACTTTGCCCTGAAAAAATTATCTTCACATGCTATTGAGTTTCTTACCATTTTAATAAATAACTGTATTAACAATGGCTTTTTCCCGTCGTCGTGGAAGATTGCCAAGATTTTGCCTATCCAAAAGAAAAACAATGATTTTGAAATCAATAACTTTAGACCTATCTCTCTCTTATTTAATGTTGGGAAGATATTGGAAAGAGTTATCCTTAATAACCTTAACTCCCCTACTGAGAATCCTATTGAACCTCTTTCCGACTACCAGTTTGGCTTTCGCCGTGGTCACTCCACTGTTCAGGCCCTTTTAAAGTTGCATAATGATATTACACTTAATCTTAGAGAGAAGCACTGTACGGTTGCTTGTTCACTGGACATGGAAAAAGCATTCGATTGCGTCTGGAGAGTTGGCTTACTCGCCAAAATTACCAACCTCAACTTCCCACCTCATATCGTCCACCTCCTTGAAAGCTTTCTTCAAGATAGGCAATTCTTCATCCAAATACAAGCTACTAAGTCCAATATATGTGCGACTGATAGGGGAGTACCCCAGGGATCCATCTTGGGACCACATCTCTATAACCTATTTCTTCACGATTTCCCCCACACCCATTTTGAGCGGAATTCTCAGTCTATCAGCCTTCTCTACGCAGATGACACCATCGTGTATTCCAGTAGTAACTCTCCCTTCGCAGCTGCCCACTTTCTTCAAAAACGTATCAACATTATTAATGATTACTATAAAACATGGGGTATTTCAATAAATATTCCCAAATCGGAATTGATTTGTTTTCGTAATGCGAGCGGGAAAGGACCGGCTGGCACCGTCCTGGAAAGCAAAAATCTCCTACTTAGAATAAATGGCCATGCCATTAATACTAGTAACACTATGAAATACCTTGGAGTCAATTTTAACAAATTATTAAAATTTAATATCCATGCTGCTATTAAATTTACATACTGCTCTCTGCAAAGTTCGTAAAATCTCCAACGCTTTAACACCTTTCCTTAGACACAAAGCATTAAGTAAAAATTCTAAATTGCTGTTTTATAAAACTCTCATTCGACCTATAGTAACCTATGCTTTCCCCGTTTGGTTTGGCATCTCTCCTTCAGTCGTCCTGGAAATCGAAAGATTTGAAAGGAAAATACTCCGCTTCTGTGCTGGGAAAAACTTTCAGACCCATTCTAAACTATACTCCAATGCTTATATATATAAGGATACTAATACCATTCCGATAATGAGATATATATTGTATTTACTGAAAAACACTATCTCTAAGTTTACATAGTTGCTCTGATAATGACCTCGTTCGAGAGATCGTCTCCACTCAGTCGGGGTCCTCTGAGGGCTCTGAGAGGTACCCTACGGTGCTTGATATCTCCTCGTTGGATATAAACTCAATTCATGTTGAGACATTTATACCCTTTTACTTTAAGGTCCTTCCTGGCCAAAATCGCGGCTGAATACTTTTCTTATCTATTCCCGCCTTATATCTGCAGGTAATCCACGATACACTTTCTTGTAATCTTTATTTCCTGCACATTACGCACAGTTATTTTTATGATCAATTGGGCAGAACTTACCCCTTTTTTCAGCTAGTTAACTTATCTAACCTTACATACTCTATTTTACTTTTTTTTTCAGTTAATTTTACATTTGATCTAATACCAAAACTTACAAGACTTAAGCTCTTTTTAAGAATCATAATAATTTGACTTAAAATTAACTAATTTCTTTAAGTTATCGTAAGTACATTAATAAATAACCTCTTAAGAAAATTGTATAATCTACAATCCAAATAAGAAGAAAAATAACAAAAAAAAAATTAAAAATAAGAAAAACATATAACTGTATTCGATACCATTAACTTATTCTAACACAATACCTATTTATTGTAATACTTACACCTTTCGATGTATAAACTACTCAAAATTTCAAACAAATAAATAAACATTACACCCTGGTGTACTCGTACCTGAGAATGTGTATGTGTAGTCGAGAGATCTCACTCATTCCTTTAGTTTTAAGTTATATTAATATATTAGCCGCGTTTTATTATCGCTCATAACCCATATGGTTCACCTCGTGAAAATAAAACGATGTGGGTTAGTGCAAAAGTAGTGCTGTATATCAGTCTCTTTTTTTCTTATGTTTATTTGTTTTTCATATAAGCACTTGTCTCTTTTCCTCTCTATTCCTAATACTGCTGACAAATCGCTGACATCCATTCACAATGGTAAATAGCCCTCTGTCGGCCAGAGTGAAAACCTCTACCTGGGTTATTGAAATTAACCTCGATTGAAACCTAGATCCCATGTTGTTTTTGTAATACATGTTAAAAGATAACCTCGACCCAGAGCCAAAGATAATAAAACGCAGCTATTGTATCTAGTTATATAGTGACCAAAGAGGCAGGGAGCCGGTGACATCAAAAGTCCCGTCATCGCGGAAATGGACATAATATATATCATTGGAAAGGTAATTTTATGTACTTTTAGAAAAACTTATTAGATTTTCTTTTTAGGCAGTAATTTTCAATCGCGTTTCAATACACAATAATACAACTATAGAAAAAACGTTTTAACCCACAAATTTTGATTTTTTCATGTTTGTAAGTAAAATCAGTCAAGTTAGGTACATAGGTATATTTTTCTCACCTAATCGGACCTCTAACTTTATGTACCTACATAAATACCAACACACTCACAAAATTTTTCTGTTTATATAATCGAACTTTTTTATGAATAGTTATAAAATAAATAAAAAATATGATTTTAAAAATTCAAAATAAACGGGTTTGACTGTGCTATCACGTCGGGTTTTTTTGGCTGATCTTATTTTTGGGAGTCCGTAGGCTGTAATAAGCAATTTTTAGACACCCTTTCCCTTTTATATTTATGTAATAATATATTAAATTTGCCTTTCAGTAAAAAGACAATGTAGACACCATCTTAGACGGTGTCCACATTGGGTATGAAAAAGTGGATTTTTAATGACTTTTCAGTATTCATATCTCGCCCCCACTCCTTCATTGAAGTGAGATGTGAATACTGAAAAGTCATTAAAAATCCACTTTTTCATACCCAATGTGGACACCGTCTTAAAGTCTCAATAAAATTCAATTCAATTCAATTATTTGCACTGTGTTCGATGTGTGTTCGGGGCGAGCACTGAACTCGCTCTTACGCACCCCAGGTTTTTTCTCAGGGAAAGAAATCAGAGCTGAGAAATTGAAATCAGCTGTTTGTAAATGTTGAATGTCAAAGGAAAAGGATTAACTTTGCGAATTTTTATGACGATATAAATAATAAATGTGAAATATTTTGTATACTATTTTGTTACTTTTTATTAATTTATATATAAATAAATATAATGCTAAGGAAAATATATGGATATCTAATGCTTGCATAAAGATTTTGAAGCTGCACAAAATAGTATCCAAGCACCTTAACATTTGTATCATACAAAAGTAACACTGTGGTGTTCGATGTGAAATCAAAACCCGAGCAGCCCCCAGTTTTTTGACATTTAAATGACACTTCCCAGTGCGCCCTGGGGCAAGGAACAGCGAACAAACCTAATGAAGATAGATTAAACCAAAGACCGTGTAATACCAAGATACCGCATCTCAACCAACCACCAAAAATCTGCTTTAGATGCGGTCGGTCGGGGGAAGGGAAACATTCCCACTTATTGTATCACATCCTCATTCACATTCGAACTCACATAACACATACAGACATGCAAGCCTTTATTCGCCGCAGACCCACGACTCAGCGACCGCGCCACCGACGATTGTAAAACTTATACATAGACGGGGTTCTCACTCACACATCTATGGGGTCACCACTGGGGTCGTCACAGTACTAGCGCTTTGACTGCGAATTTTTACACTAGATGCAATATCTTGGTATTTTATGGTCTTTGATTAAACTTAGTTTTTTTTGACGTTTTAACAAAATTGCTATATCGCAAAGAATCCAGTGACTCATTTTCCTTCCCATTGAACAACGCAATAAAAACTTTTTCTTCGGCGGCTCCCAAAACGTTGCTATCAACATCGTTGGATCTGAATAAATGAACAAGGTTTTTCAGTTCATCATTTTTTTCTTGAATGTCTATCAATTTAATTTTACCGATGTTATAAATAGCTGTCGTCGTGTCGCACTCAGAAAATGCGTGAAGAAACATTGTGGTCGGTTAAATGTGGATAATTGCAACTAAATGGCGAATATAGTGCTTCTTGAAATCGTCCTTTGCATGGTTTACGGAAAAATACATTAGATGTTTTGTTTCCTAGGCCTGTGAGAAGAACAAGCAGGTCGATCTCCGATGATATTAACATAGTCATATGAGGGTGCCTTTTCGATTGCTGTTTTAACAGTCAACGTAAATGCATCTTCAGATGCATGCTGCACGGCTATATGTGATAGTTGAAAATATTTTGAAAGCATTTTTATGAAACGCTTTGTTTCTCCCGTTGGTTAGGAATTTTTCCTGATTAATGCTTACCGTCGTTGTCCACTCTGTTGTTTCATAGCTCTTCTTAATCTTTCGGATTGTTTTGTGCCTCCCAGATGTGGATCTTCAGAATAACCATCAAAAACTATAGAACATTGTTTGCAAAATGGTTTCGCACGAAAGTAACATACTTTGGCATACACATTCGAATGTTGAATGAGTGTCCCAAGTCCCAAGCCACCTTGTGCAATAAAAAAAAGCCATTCGTCCATTTACATATTTTTTCCAGCAATTAACATGAACCGTTATATTATCAAGGTTTTCAAGCATGGTATAAGAATAACAAGGTATGCTTGACAGCTCAGGCAGTTGACTCGTGACGTCATTGCGAGTGAATGATCTCAATTGTTTGTCATTTATGGCAAAGAAAGTAAACAGAAATTGTTTATATTTTGAAGCAATTTGCTATTAAAACTCAAAGTAAAACAATAGATTATTTATGTTTTGAAGTTATGTTTTGTTAAATTTCAAGTAAAACAATAAATAATTTATTTTGTAAAGCTATGTGTTGGTGAACACTCGCTATGACGTCACACAAAACAAAATATGGCGACCCTTCATCTCATATACAACATACCTTGTATTTTTATACCATGGTTTTCAAGCATACGCGCATGTTCGATATTAACTCTTTTAACTGCAAACGATTGTAATGTACTTACACCTTTTTTTTCACCACCGAAACTTTTTCGTTACCAAAAAGCTTTTCACATATAAAACAATCACCCATATTTAAAACTTTTTTACTACGAAGCATATGAGATATGATAAAAAAACTGACAGGTATTTAATAATGCGTTTAAAAAAAGATTTGAAATAAAATAAAATCAAATATATTTTTGCGGGCCCAAAGTTATATTTCTTTCCGATATAAGAAATTTTTCGCAGGCTATTGGCCATTTTTCAGGTTATATTTCCTACAGATTTTGTCGCACATAAAATTTTAATATACCAAAATGTAGGAAGCAAAGTGATCTATAAAAAACAACTTAAGTATTTTTTCGATTAGATGAACATGAGGCGAGATAAACGCTAATAACCATTTTTTACTTCAAAATCAAGACAGTTTTTCGTCGATAACTTTTTTTTGGAAAGAGGTTTCAAATTTCTTTCTCAATAAAAGTTAAAGAGGATATTTTAACGTACAAACCTAAAAAAAAAAATACAGCTCTATATATGATAGGAGCCGAAAAAATCGAGTTCACGCTTTCCAAAGTCTTTTTCAAAATGGCGGACAACGCATGGGCGCTTTTTGTTCGAACTTTTTGGATTTACACTCTCCAATAGGTACTCTTTAAGAAACAAAAAAAAAAATCGACGCAGTATTTCTTGTAGATATTTCGAATTAATTAATTTAATTTTACCTGACTATGAGCCATAATAGAGAGCAGTGGGCCCCACACTATTGCTGCAAGTCTGTATATTTGTATGTTTCGCTGTCTCTACATCGACCTACAATCTAAACCGCTAAATCTATTTTCATCAAACTAGTAACTTACAGCCTATAAGGGGTTTAAAGTAAGCGAATGTTTGTTTTGGTATCTGAAAAAAAATACCTCCCATTCCACCGTTAGTCAAGGAAAAGCTCTTTTCTAAAAAAGATGTAAAGATTTTAAACACAAAAATGTTTGCGTACTTACTATTGGAGATATGCATGGTCTACTTTTTGGAATAAAACAATTTACAAAAATGTATAACTAGACAATTTTTTTTTTTACTTTCAACTTTCTTAACTTGATTAAACAAAAGGTCTTACTTTTTCTGAATGCACTTGTACCATTAAAAGATTTAAAATCAATCAAATTCGTGGGATATGAACTTAACATTGAAAGTCTGTGTGTTTGTATGTTTCGCTATCTCTACATCGATCTACAATCTAAACCGCAGTTAAGAGTTGATGTACCTACTATTGCAGAAAATTGTTTATATTTTTGATGTTTCATCAACATAACTTCTGATTTGAGTAGCTTTATTCCATGGTATGTTGTATAAAAGATGAAGGGTCGCCATATTTTCGTTTGTGTGACGTCATAGCGAGTGTTCCCCAACACATATATCTAAAAAAGAAATTATTTTACTTGAAATTTAACAAAAAATAATTTCGAAACGTAAATAATTAATTTACTTTTTTACTTTGAGTTTTAATAACGAATAGCTTCAAAATAAAAATAGTTTATCGTTTATTTTCTCTTCCATAATGGCAAACAATTAAGATCATCCACTCGCAATGACGTCAGGAAGCAGTTGCCTGGACTGTCAAGCATACCTTGTTATTCTTATACCATGGCGCTGTTCCATCATCATAACTTCTGATTTGAGTAGAAAATAAATTAAATAAATTGGGTGGCGCAACAGCTCGTGGACAACCAGGGCCTAGTGACTTACAACTGTCAACCACTCCTGTGTGCGTTTTGTTGGCAGGAATGGAGGGGACCTACAGTTTCTTGCCGAGTCCAAACGGCTAAATGAGTAGCACTTTTCCATGACAAGTATACTCTTGGAGGATTTGTCAGTTCCTCGCAAGAGGCAGTACCTCGGATAAAACATTTCTGTTTTTAGGTGGCACGGCTGGGAATCGAACCCACACCTTCTTCGGCATGACAGTCCTATACGCACTAACCATCATGCCACGAGGTACTAGCAGTAGAAGCTCTGTTGTATTGGAAAGTGTATTGGAATGAGTGAATTCTAGTGGTGTAAGGAATCGTTATCGTTACTTTGTATCGTTGCTTTGTAACGATTACTTCAAGTAATCAAAGCAATCGATTACTTTCTGAAGAACGATTACTTTGATTACTTTGATTACTTTGGTTACTTTGATTACTTTGATTACTTTCGTTACTTTTTGGATTTGATTACTTTTGATTACTTGTCGTTACTTTTGGATTTGGGTACTTTTGATTACTTTGGGATTCGATTATTTTTAGTTACATTTGGATTTGATTGCTTTTGAGTTTTGGGGTTCGAGCTCCGGAAACGAGAATAAAGTAGGTAAACATTTCTATGGATATTAACTTTGTTTTGGATTAAAACTTTGTAAAATATAATATTTTAACCACGAAGTACTGCGAAAATATACAGGTCAGTATTTAAGCCAATTTATATGAAGCAAAAATGATTCGCCTGAGGGTCCAAAAAAAAAAACTATAAAAATTTTGTGATTCAAATTGATTTATATCATACGAAAATTGCTTGAAGCCCTCATTTTGAGGAAAAAAATTCTAAAATAATAAATTGTCCAAAACTCTCGTTGTTCCTTGAGCGATTTCATTGAAATTGACAGCAGTAATAGTTGCTATAGAATTAAAAAAGAAACAAATATTTTCATAACAGTGTTCTAAAAATATGTCAACATATTGCAACTTCGCTGTTCCTTGAGCGATTTCAATGAAAATGACACCGGTGATAGCTGATACAGAATTAAAAAAGAAAAAAATATTTTCAAAACACGGTGTTCAAAAATATGTCAACATATTGCAACTTCGCTGTTCCTTGAGCGATTTCAACGAAAATGACAGCGGATGCTGAGTGGAGGCGGAGCGGACGCCGAGCGGATGCTGAGCGGAGGTGGAGCGGACGCCGAGCGGAGGCGGCGTGGGCGCTGAGCGGAGCGGACGCTGAACGGAGGCGGACCGGAGGCGGAGCGGACGCCGAGCGGACGCTGAGCAGAGGCGGAGCGGAGGCGGAGCGGACACCGAGCGGAAGCGGAGCGGGTACTGAGCGGAGGCGGAGCGGATGCTGAGCGGAGGCGGAGCGGAGGCGGAGCGGACGCTGAGCGGAGGCGGAGCGGACACCGAGCGGAAGCGGAGCGGATACTGAGCGGAGGCGGAGTGGACGCTGAGCGGAGGCGGAGCGGAGAGCACGCCGAGTGGAAGCGGAGCGGGACGCCGAGCGGATGCGGAGCGGAGTGGGAGCGGACGCCGAAGCGGAGCGGAGGCAGAGCGGACGCTGAGCGGAGGCGGGGCGGACAACGAGCAGAAGCGGCCGCTGAGCGGAGGCAGAGCGGAGGAAGAGCGGAAGCGGAGAGCACGCGGAGCGGAAGCGGAGCGGAGGCGGAGCGGACGCCGAGCAGAAGCGGAGCGGACACTGAGCGGAGGCTGAGCGGAGGCGGAGCGCACACCGAGCGCAAGCGGAGTGGATACTGAGCGAAGGCGGAGTGGAGGCGGAGCGGACGCTGAGCGGAGGCGGAGCGGATGCTGAGCGGAGGCGGAGGACGCCGAGCGGAAGCGGAGCGGAGGCGGAGCGGACGCCAAGCGGAAGCGGAGCGGAGTGGGAGCGGACGCCGAGCGGAGGCGGAGCGGAGGAGGAGTGGAAGCGGAGCGGAGGCGGACGCTGAGCGGAGGCGGAGCGGACGCCAAGCGGAGGCGGAGCGGACGCTGAGCAGAGGCGGAGCGGAGGCGGAGCGGACACCGAGCGGAAGCGGAGCGGGTACTGAGCGGAGGCGGAGCGGGTACTGAGCTGAGGCGGAGCGGACGCTGAGCGGAGGGGGAGCGGGTGCTGAGCGGAGGCGGCGCGGACGCCGAGCGGAGGCGGAGCGAACGCTGAGCGGAGGCGGAGCAGAGGCGGAGCGGACACCGAGCGGATACTGAGCGGAAGCGGAGCGGACGCTGAGAGGAGGCGGAGCGGATGCTAAGCGGTGGTGGAGAGGACGCCGAGCGGAAGCGGAGCGGAGGCGGAGCGAACGCTGAGTGGAGCGGAGTCTGAGCGGACGCTGAGCGGAGGAGAAGCAGATGCTGAGTGGACGCGGAGCGGAAGCTGAGTGGAGCGGAGTCTGAGCGGACGCTGAGCGGAGGAGAAGCAGATGCTGAGTGGACGCCGAGCGGAAGCTGAGCGGACGCAGACGCTGAGCGGACGCCGAGCGGAGGTGGACGCTGAGCGGAGAAGGAATGGACGCCGATCGGAGGCAGAGCGGACACCGAGCGGAAGCGGAGCGGTAACGGAGCGGAGGCGGAGCGGACGCTGAGCGGAGGTGGAACGGATGCTGAGCGGAGGCGGAGCGGACGCCGAGCGGAGGCGGAGCGGACGCTGAGCGGAGGCGGAGTGGACACCGAGCGGAAGCGGAGTGGATACTGAGCGGAGGCGGAGCGGACGCTGAGCGGAGGCGGAGCGGATGCTGAGCGGAGGCGGAGGACGCCGAGCGGAAGCGGAGCGGAGGCGGAGCGGACGCTGAGTGGAGCGGAAGCTGAGCGGAGGAGAAGCAGATGCTAAGTGGACGCCGAGTGGAAGCTGAGCGGACGCGGACGCTGAGCGGACGCCGAGCGGAGGTGGACGCTTAGCGGAGGCGGAATGGACGCTGATCGGAGGCAGAGCGGAGAGCACGCCGAGCGGAAGTGGAGTGGAGGTGGAGCGGACACCGAGCGGAAGCGGAGCGGAGTGGGAGCGGACGCCGAGCGGAGGTTGAGCGGACACTGAGCGGAGGCTGAGCGGAGGCGGAGTGGAAGCGGAGCGGAGACGGACGCTGAGTGGAGGCGGAGCGGACGCCAAGCGTAGGCGGAGCGGACGCTGAGCGGAGGCGGAGAGCACGCCGAGCGGAAGGAGCGGAGCGGAGTGGGAGCGGACGCCGAGCGGAGGCGGAGCGGAGGCAGAGCGGAAGCGGAGCACGCCGAGCGGAAGCGGAGCCGAGGCGGAGCGGACGCCGAGCAGGAGCGGAGCGGACACTGAGCGGAGGCGGAGCGCACACCGAGCGCAAGCGAAGCGGATACTGAGCGAAGGCGGAGTGGAGGCGGAGCGGAGGCGGAGCGGATGCTGAGCAGAGGCGGAGCGGAGGCGGAGGACGCCGAGCGGAAGCGGAGCGGTGGCGGAGCGGACGCCGAGCGGAGGCGGAGCGGAGGTTGAGCGGACACTGAGCGGAGGTGGAGTGGAAGCGGAGTGGAGGCGGACGCTGAGCGGAGGCGGAGCGGACGCCGAGCGGAGGCGGAGCGGAGGTGCGGAGGCGGAGCGGACGCTGAGCGGGGGCGGAGCGGAGGCGGAGCGTATATCGAGCGGAAGCGGAGCGGATACTGAGCGGAGGCGGAGCGGACGCTGAGCGGAGGCGGAGCGGATGCTGAGCGGAGGCGGAGCGGAGGTGGAGCGGACGCCGAGCGGAGGTGGAGCGGAGGCCGAGCGGAAGCGGAGCGGATACTGAACGGAGGCGGAGCGGACGCCGAGCGGAGGCGGAGCGGAGGTGGAGCGGAGGCGGAGCGGACGCTGAGCGGGGGCGGAGCGGAGGCGGAGCGTACATCGAGCGGAAGCGGAGCGGATACTGAGCGGAGGCGGAGCGGAGGCAGAGCGGACGCTGAGCGGAAGCAGAGCGGAGTGGGAGCGGACGCCGAGCGGAGGCGGAGCGGAGTGGGAGCGGACGCCGAGCGGAGGCGGAGCGGAGGTTGAGCGGACACTGAGCGGAGGTGGAGTGGAAGCGGAGCGGAGGCGGACGCTGAGCGGAGGCGGAGCGGACGCCGAGCGGAGGCGGAGCAGAGGTGGAGCGGAGGGGGAGCGGACGCTGAGCGGGGGCGGAGCGGAGGCGGAGCGTACATCGAGCGGAAGCGGAGCGGATACTGAGCGGAGGCGGAGCGGACGCTGAGCGGAGGCGGAGCGGATGCTGAGCGGAGGTGGAGCGGACGCCGAGCGGAGGTGGAGCGGAGGCGGAGCGGACGCTGAGCGGAGGCCGAGCGGAAGCGGAGCGGATGCTGAACGGAGGCGGAGCGGACGCCGAGCGGAGGCGGACGTTGAGCGGAAGCGGAGCGGATGCTGAGCGGAGGTGGAGCGGATGCCGAGTGGAGGCGGACGTTGAGCAGAGGCGGAGCGGAGGCGGATGCTGAGCGGAGGCGGAGCGGACGCTGAGCGGACGCTGAGCGGAGCGGAGGCTGAGCGGAGACGGAGCAGATGCTGAGCGGACGCCGAACGGACGCGGACGCTGAGCGGACACCGAACGGAAGCGGAGCGGAGTGGGAGCGGATGCCGAGTGGAGGCGGAGCGGAGGTTGAACGGACACTGAGCGGAGGCGGAGTGGAAGTGGAGCGGAGGCGGACGCTGAGCGGGGGTGGAGCGGACGTCGAGCGGAGGCGGAGCGGACGCTGAGCCGACACGGAGCGGAAGCGGAGCGGATACTGAGCGGAGGCGGAGCGGATGCTGAGCGGAGGCGGAGCGGAGGTGGAGCGGAGGCGGAGCGGATGCTGAGCGGAGGCGGAGCGGACGCCGAGCGGAAGCGGAGCGGATGCTGAGCGGAGGCGGAGCCGAGGCGGAGCGGAGGCGGAGCGGAGGCGAAGCGGAGGCGGAGCGGACGTCGAGCGGAGGCTGAGCGGACGCCAAGCGGAAGCGGAGCGGATGCTGAGCGGAGGCGGAGCGGACGCCGGAGCGGACACCGAGAGGAGGCGGAGCGGAGGTTGAGCGGAGGCAGAGTGGACGCCGAAAGGAGCGGAGGCGGACGCTGAGCGGAGGCGGAGCGGACGCCGAGCGGAGGCGGAGCGGACGCCGAGCGGAGGCGGAGCGGACGCTGAGCAGAGGCGGAGCGGAGGTGGAGTGGACACCGAGCGGAAGCGGAGCGGGTGCTGAGCGGAGGCGGAGCGGACGCTGAGCGGAGGCGGACTGGATGCTGAGCGGAGGCGGAGCGGACGCTAAGCTGAGGCGGAGCGGAGGCGGAGCGGACACCGAGCGGAAGCGGAGCGGATACTGAGCGGAGGCGGAGCGGACGCTGAGCGGAGGCGGATCGGATGCTGAGTGGAGGCGGAGAGGACGCCGAGCGGAAGTGGAGCGGAGGCGGAGCGGACGCTGAGTGGAGCGGAGGCTGAGCGGACGCTGAGCGGAGGAGAAGCAGATGCTGAGTGGACGCCGAGCGTAAGCTGAGCGGACGCGGACGCTTAGCGGACGCCGAGCGGAGGTGGACGCTGAGCGGAGGCGGAATGGACGCCGATCGGAGGCAGAGCGGAAGCGGAGAGCACGCCGAGCGGAAGCGGAGCGGAGGCGGAGCGGAGTAGGATGCTGAGCGGAGGCGGAGCGGACGCCGAGCGCAGGCGGATGCTGAGCGGAGGCGGAGCAGACGCTGAGCGGACGCTGAGCGGAGCGGAGGCTGAGCGGAGGTGGAGCAGATGCTGAGCGGACGCCGAGCGGAAGCTGAGCGGACGCGGACACCGAGCGGAAGCGGAGCGGAGGCAGAGTGGACGCCGAGCGGAAGCGGAGCGGAGTGGGAGCTGACGCCGAGCGGAGGCGGAGCGGACGCCGAGCGGAGGCGGAGCGGAGGCGGATGCTGAGCGGAGGCGGAGCAGACGCTGAGCGGAGCGGAGGCTGAGCGGACGCTGAGCGGAGGTGGAGCAGATGCTGAGCGGACGCCGAGCGGAAGCTGAGCGGACGCGGACACCGGGCGGAAGCGGAGCGGAGGCAGAGTGGACGCCGAGCGGAAGCGGAGCGGAGTGGGAGCGGACGCCGAGCGGAGGTTGAGCGGACACTGAGCGGAGGCGGAGTGGAAGCGGAGCGGAGGCGGACGCTGAGCGGAGGCGGAGCGGACGCCGAGCGGAGGCGGAGCGGAGGTGGAGCGGAGTTGGAGCGGATGCTGAGCGGGGGTGGAGCGGAGGCGGAGCGGACATCGAGCGGAAGCGGAGCGGATACTGAGCGGAGGCGGAGCGGACGCTGAGTGGAGGTGGAGCGGATGCTGAGCGGATGCTGAGCGGAGGTGGAGCGGACGCCGAGCGGACGCCGAGCGGAGGTGGAGCGGAGGCGGAGCGGACGCTGAGCGGAGGCCGAGCGGAAGCGGAGCGGATGCTGAACGGAGGCGGAGCGGACGCCAAGCGGAGGCGGACGTTGAGCGGAAGCGGAGCGGATGCTGAGCGGAGGTGGAGCGGACGCCGAGCGGAGGCGGACGTTGAGCAGAGGCGGAGCGGAGGCGGAGCGGAGGCGGATGCTGAGCGGAGGCGGAGCGGACGCTGAGCGGAGCGGAGGCTGAGCGGAGACGGACGCCGAGCGGAAGCGGAGCGGAGTGGGAGCGGACGCCGAGTGGAGGCGGAGCGGACACTGAGCGGAAGCGGAGTGGAAGTGGAGCGGAGGCGGACGCTGAGCGGGGGCGGAGCGGACGTCGAGCGGAGGCGGAGCGGACACGGAGCGGAAGCGGAGCGGATACTGAGCGGAGGTGGAGCGGACGCTGAGCGGAGGTGGAGCGGATGCTGAGCGGAGGCGGAGCGGACGCCGAACGGAGGCGGAGCGGATGCTGAGCGGAGGCGGAGCGGGCGCCGAGCGGAAGCGGAGCGGATGCTGAGCGGAGGCGGAGCGGTGGTGGAGTGGACGCCGAGCGTAGGCGGAGGCGGACGCTGAGCAGAGGCGGAGCGGACGCTGAGTGGAGCGGACGCTGAGCGGAGGCCGAGCGGACGCCAAGCGGAAGCGGAGCGGATGCTGAGCGGAGGCGGAGCGGACGCCGAGCGGAGTCGGAGCGGACGCTGAGCGGAGGCGCGTATTTTGTGGTTATTATGAAGCAATTTTGTTTTTAGTATTCAATGTTCTTATAGGTTCTTAATACATAAAACCAGATGGGTGTATTTTAATTCAATTTTTAGAAAATAACAAAAAATCCTTTAAGTATGAGTTAGAAAAAAAGTAAAAGCTTTTTCCTTAGTGAGATAGTATCTTATTTTATCCCCCCTTTAAATTATTTTCAAAACACTGTCAGGAAAAATGTAGGTAAAATATAACGAAAATGAAGATATTTCATATTTTGTTTTACGTATAACATTACGTAAAACAAAATACGAAATATGAAAAAAATCGGGAAAGGGTAGTTTGTCCCCCATTTCCCCTATCATGTTTAAAAATGTATGACATATGAAAAAGATTTCTATAAAAAAATCCCCATAATTGATTTAATTATTTTTATGGTAGGGCAAAAAATCGAAAAAAGGGGGTTTTAACCCCCTAAGCCTTTTTGTGGTTTTGGATTCCTTTGACCTTTATTTATGTCAAATATACAATCACATCATCAAAATTTTGAAAATGCATTACATTTTTAAACAAAAATACACGAAAAACAAAAAAAAATAAAAATAAATGGATTTTCCCCCTTTAACCCTTTTTTATGATTTGGCAACGCTTTTTGAAACGGAAAGTATTTTTTTCTTATGTCGTTTTTCATTGTTGAAAAGATTTGATCTTTTTGGGAAAAGATTTGCACTTTAACTATTTTTGCATGTTTTATTCATAAAAAATTGAGAACTAAAGACGAAAGATGAGATCTTTCTAGTTTGAGAGATTTGATCTGCATTCACCCATACATGCAAACAGTCTGATCGATTTTACTGTTTGTCAAGCGTTAAATCTACACGACTAAACTAAATCCAACCTGTATCAAATCTTTCAAAAATTAGTGTCGCCAGCTCCCAGACTATAACTAAAAATAATCGAATCCCAAAGTAACCAAAAGGTACAAATGCAAAAGTAACAAGTAATCAGAAGTAGTTATCAAATCCAATAGTGATTAAAATAATTCACCTAAGATGTGGGTTTTTTAGAAGCCCATAACTTGAGTTCTAGCTGACGGATCCTCAAGGTTGAAATAATTAAATCAAGGGTAAATAATAGGCTACTATGGAGAGGTGCTATATAAAAAATCGTTGTGGGGGAGGGGAATGGGGTAGAGACAAAGTCATTCAGAGTACTTAAAATAATTCAGTTAAGATGTGGTTTTCTTTAGAAGCCCATAACTTTAGTTCTAGCTGACGGATCCTCAAGAATGCAATGATTAAATGAAGGGTAAATAATAGGCTACCATGGAGAGGTGCTTTATAAAAAAAAATCGTTGCGGGGGAGGTGAAGGGGGTAAAGACGAAATCATTCAGTTTTAGTTTCATAAATTATTTAAAAAAGAAGAAAAATAATACAAAGTTATTAAAGTTTTGTGAATCATACATATTTTTTTATAAAAACCAAAACCAAACCATTTTTGATCCAAAAACCACTTTTATTTTGCTGTTTTTGTCTAGAACTACAGGATTTACGTAACATAAAAAAAAAACAACAAATATTAATCAATTTTTTACAAAAAAAGTAATCAAAGTAATCACTCAAAAGTAACGATTACTTTGGAAAAAGTAACGAAAGTAACGATTACTCAAAAGTAACGACTTTTTACATCACTAGTGAATTCCTTAGTGAAACCAATGGAAACGATATTATACTTTCACTTATAACAAGTGATACATATAATGCTATTTTTCCACCAAGGGTTTATCACAGTTCAGATTTAATAAATCCATTTGGTGTTTCCACCGCACAAAAAGATTTAAAAAAGATTTACTTTGAAAGCAGATTTAAAAATGCAAATGGTGTTTCATTTTTTCTTAGGAAGAGGAAATGAGATAGAATGTTTCCTTTGTGAAGAACTGAATTCCGCCATGAATGAATCCTTCAGCGCCATACAAGAATATGTGTTTGATTTGTAAAATTATTCGTCCTAGGAAGATTTAACAAGATTAATTTCTAATCTTCAAGATTTACGAAATATATTTGTATTGTAAATCTTCGAGATTTAGAGAAGATTTGAGGTAAATCTTATTAAATCTCAGATTAGCATTATGTGGAAATGTAGCATAAGAATTTTTGTTGTAAAACAGTGAATTATCTTTATTTTTGCTTGATTTTTCGGGCTCAAACTGCTGTAGCAATAAGGTTTTTTTAAAGGAAAATAAAATTCAGGGCAGTCAAGACTTTGTTTTTTAATAAAATGCTTTTCAGTATTCCCCTTATTTTTGAATTCACAGTTTCACAAATGTATTTACCTTAAAACAAATTTCTTGTGATGATTCACTATTACTATGAACAACAGATATTATGTACATACATATATGTATTTTATATACTAGAAAGTCAATAATCTGTAATGGTTATTAAAAATTAGTACCTACATCGGTATCACCGTATATCTATCTATCTATCTAAGGGCATCAATGCACTCTTATTTTTGTTTGTGTTGACTAGCTCTTCGGTTTTGAGGGTGGTAATTTGCCAAAACTTTAGATTAAAATAGGATACCTTTACCATAACAATTTTTTTGAAGTGTATTTATATATCCGTGGCGGTCGTGAAGAGCCAGGTAACTCAAATTTAAAACAAAATAGAAGGTCGGGGTCTATGGCCATTTTCGAAAACGTCATCTGCGTCAAAATTTCATTTGCAGAATGTTCTTTAACGCAAACTGCTAAAATCCCATGTTCGAAAACATCATCTGCGGTGCAGCTGCGCACTAAAAAAAAATTGAGAAACCAGAGTGTGTTCGTAAATAAATATAAAATACGTTTGCGAGTAAACGGAATAACGTTCATAAAATCGATTTTGTGGAAGACAGGACGATTGCATAAATGACGATTGCAATCTGCGTCAAAAAATGTCGATCATTTGGGGATCAAATTGACTTTGATTTAACGTTTTCGAAAACGGCATATTTTCAATATCATTCATAAAATCTAACTAATGTCAAAACAAGTGTTCATCATGCATTTTCAAATATTTTTGGAAAGTATAAGATGACGGTAAAATTTTGTAAAATATTGTTAAGTATTTATTTCAGAATTTTAAAAGAAATAAAAATTCACTTCAGGTATCTCCACTTACCTGGTTCTTCACGACCGCCATGGATATATTTAAAAATGATACGGATTTAGCTCTAGATGGCGATTTACTCATATGGCAATATGATCTTTATTAATAAAAACAAAAAGCTTTACCTCAAAAAAAAAAAAAAAAGTTATTTATTAATAATTGTATTTTAGGTAAGATTTCAACAATAATAAAATCAAGTTAAAATAAAATTATAGTGTAATTTCAAAAATTAGTTCATCGTCATGAATCACAGATTTTTTTAAATATTTATTTTTGACATTTTAAATTAATGTTAAATTTATTTATACATATGGATATAGCTTTCATAAAATTTACAACTTTGCTCGTGATTTTACTAAGGAATTTTCTAAAACTCCAGTGTATTCCAAATGTTTGAACAACAGAGATAGATATTCATCTCGATGTCTAATGTAATGTGCAGCATGTAATGAGTTTTCCCAGCATTTAAATTCAACTTTAATATTGGCTCTTTCCCAGTTATCGGTTACAGCACGATTTGATGTTTCCGGCCCAATCACATCGTTTTTCGATACAAGGAATAGAGCCGGAGCTTTGAGCAATGTTGAATGAAACATTTGACTCGATCGCATGTAGTGGACTGTAGCTTGGTTGTGGAATGTTTTTAAGTGATACCTTCACAAAGATTTATAAAGTTAATATTATATTGATCATATACATATTCAATGACGCATTTAACTGACATAACGTAATTACGCAATGCACTTTCCATTCGGGGATTTTTGGGAAAAATTGATTTCGGTAGTCCAACTGGTATTTCGGTTATATCAGCAGCACTATCCCAAACTTGGGAAATCATCCTGTCTAACATCGGTTGATATCTGTGAAATAGAAAAATAAACATTAAACTTAATAAAATATGTAGAATATAAAGGTGTCTGCTTATTCCTTTTTCTTTAATTCGAAAGAGATTTGAAAAAGAAAGAAACCGACTGAACAATAATAAGCTTGTGTGTGTTAAAAAAAATGCTAGTCGCTGTTGCAAATGATAAAACAACGAAACCTGCATTGGGATTGAGCAGAACATGTGGCTTCAGTGGCACGGTGTGTAGTGCATCGGCCTTTGAATTGTAATGTTCATGGTTAAAAAGGAGTTTGATTTTTATCGATGTTCGAGGGCGTAAACGACGAGGATGCTTGCCGAACTTGTTCGTTTGCGTCATCCCCTCACGGCGAACATTCATTTCGTGTTGATTCTTTAAGGCGTAAACATGTCACATGTGCAATAAAGAAGCGCAAGTATGGTTGCCCTTATGGTAATTTACGGCGACGTTCACAGGAAAAATGAGGTTTCCTTGCGAACATGACCCTACGTGGCAAACACCGAAGCCAACGAACACGAAAAAATGGACATTTTTCGCCAACAGCGAACGGTTCGCGAACCAGCCCCTACACGTGTAAAACATAGCGAACACGAACAAGTTCGGTGACCACGTTCTTCTTTTAAGGCTTCCTTTACTCGAACATTTCAGTTTAATTTTGAACTTCAATTTTGAAATTTTAAAAATAAAAAAAAAAAGTCAAACATCCTAAATAAAAAAGAAAATAAATGTAAGGCTAGGCATTCACGTTGAGATAGTCGCTAGGTTCGTAGAGATTTTCAACGAACTTCAGTACACGCGAGGTTCATTTACAATAGAACCTGTCAATTTTTCATAGAAAATCTCTACGATTCTTTTTTTAAACATAAATGTATATTTTTTTAGATCGAAAACTTACATTAATTTACATTGAACTTCGACGAGTAATTTTAAGAATAACGAAATGAACAATTGTTTTTCTTTGAGAAATAGGAATCGAAAATAATTTTGACACATACACATAGTTCAAGTTGCTTGGTAATTTAGAGAATCTATATAATGAAAATAGGTGTGCAAGTTATTAGAGAAAAATGTAACGAATATTTAAGCTCGTTAATTTAATTGCTTAAGCAACTCATAAAATTGCTTAAGCTCAAAAATAAGAACTCTGGTAATCTTAAGTAATGAGTAATAAATACTGTATTATACATACATATATGTACTGTACATACATTAAATGCAAACATACATACATTACATATGTACATACATTTTCAAAAAAATACATTTTAATTTTTTTTTGAAAACTCAATATTTAGAAAACAACTAGGAAGGTTTTTTGAAACAAAGTACTAAATGGTTTTTTTACACTTAAGAATATATACCTACTTTTATGCAAAAAAAAAAAAAAAACAAATGTTAAAAAAATGGCTAATACGATTAAGATACAAATGTTTCCATGTCTAAAAACTTAAATGGTCTACCAGTATTTATACAAAAACATTTTTTATCAGGCATTTTGAAACAAAGCCACCCATAGGACGTCTTTTTTTATTTTCTCATTATCAGCTGAACGGATTTCAATTAAATTTTGTTTTCGAAACCCCCAAAAAATTAAAAATAGACAATATTGCATATCAACACTTTCTAAAAGTATTTAATGAATTTAAAAACCAAAATCAAAATATTTTTTGAAAGTTCGAAAGTTATTTCAAAATCGAGTAGATTTTTTTTTTTGAAATTTAATTTTTATCTATATACATATTAATAAATACTTGAAACTTGCACTCCCAAATATTTTCTTGAGTTTTTAAAAATTGTATCTATAGGTATACCTACATATGTATGAGTAAGCAGTAAGTATACATAAGTACGTACAGTAACAGTATGTACAAAATGTACATACATATCATACTGTGAGAGTAAAAAAAAAGTGTACAGCTGTGAACTGCGTTTTTGTAACTCTGTTGAAGAAAATAGATTCGATCTTTCAGGAAAATACTAATCTTACTTTTTAAAGCGGTTAATCTTAAATGAATTGGCATATAAAACTTAACAAAAAATATTATAGGAAAAATTCAATAAAAAAATAACAAAAAATACTTCATTTTTATGGCGTCAAAAGAAAGTGTACACTATTCAATTAAAGCGCAAAACTTAAAACTTATACTTCGTTTGCTTCCCTTTCGCCCTTACGACAGCTTCTATGCGCCTGGGGATTGACTCTACTAGCTTCCCTGTCAATTCAGCTGGGATTTTTTGCCACTCTTCAAACAAAATTGAATTTTGTGCCTTTTCGATTAATAATTTCCTCTTTTAGATCTGTTTGTATAGATAATCTCACAAATGCTCAATGAGGTCAAGGCCTGGTGATCGCGGAAGGTCTTCTAGTTGCTTAGAAGTACCATGGAGTTGCCATTCCTTGACCAATTTCGATGTATGCTTGAGGTCGTTGTCTTGTTGGAAGACCCATGAATCAGTTTTGCGAAACTAAACGGCAAGTTGTCTCTTAAAATATTAAAGCAATCTTTAGTCCTCATCGTACTGTCAATAAATACAAATACAAGGGTTCCAACTCCAGATGACGCCATACATCCCCAGACCATTACCGAACCGTCTCAGAAATCCCCAGACCATTACCGAAACGTCTCAGAAACATTGCCGTATAGCCGTACCTTTCCAAAAAAAATCGAAAGTGAAAACTTCTTTATGCCAAGAAATATAAAAATTGCGGTCCATCATTCTGGGAAATGTTCTTGTAAGTGGACAAGAGCAAAATTGCTATTTTTGGCTCAATACAGCCACCAAAAATATGGCAACTGAAAAACACTGAATTAAACGGGGTTCTTGCAAAAAGCACTTAGGTTTGGTAATGGTCTGGGGATGAATGACGTCTTCTGGAGTTAGAAACCGTGTCTTCCGCGATGCCCAGGCCTTGACCTCATTGAGCATATGCGAGATTATCTGTACAAACAGATCCAAAAGAGGAAATTATTTAGCAAAAAGGCACAAAATTCAATTTTGTTTGAAGAGTGGCAAAAAATCCCAGCTGAATTGACAGGGAAGCTAGTAGAGTCAATCCCCAGATGCATATAAGCTGTCATAAGGGCGAAAGGGAAGCAGATGAAGTATTGGTTTTAAGTTTTTCGCTTTAATTGAATAGTGTTTCTTTTGACGCCATAAAAATGAAGTATTTTTTGTTATTTTTTTATTGAATTTTTCCTATAATATTTTTTGTTAAGTTTTATATGCCAATTCATTGAAGATTAACAGCTTTAAAAAATAAAACAAGATAAGTATTTTCCTAAAAGATCGAATCTATTTCTTCAACAGTGTTACAAAAACGCAGTTCACAGCTGTACACTTTCTTTGACGCTCACTGTATATGTATGTAGGGTCGATGACAGGAACACCCTATCAGCTGTCTGCACTAAATCACCAACGATTGGCAAAGCCTCACTTAGTTTATCTAGCTTTAATGCTACATTTCCACCTAGCGCTAATCTGAGATTTAATGAGATTAACCTTAAATCTCGTAGATTTACCATACAAATTAATTTCGTAAATCTTGAAGATTAGAAATTAATCTTGTTAAATCTTCCTAGGCCAAATAGTTTTACAAATCGAACTAACCTATTTTTACATGGTGCTGAACGATTCATTCGAGACTCGCATTCAGTTCTTCATTGTTTCACACGAATCAAACATTCTGTCTCATTCGCACTTCATAAGAAAAACTGGAACGCCATTTGCATTTTTGAAGGTGCTGTCAAATTTAATCTTTTTTAAAGCTTTTTGTGCGGTGAAAACACCAAAAAGATTTATTTTATCTAATCTGAGATAAACCTTTGGTGGAAATATAGCATAACTCTTTAAACTGTAATCCTCTGCTAAGAATAAAATCTTTTTCTTTTATAATTCAGTCATCACGTAGTAACGCCGTTATTTCATCTAAGCCTTAATTAAATTAAAGTTAAACTACTTGCATTTAAACATTTTAAAATCAACAATCTTATACTAATTAATTGAACTTTTAATAAATTGTAGTGGATTTATAGGTTTACTCTTCTATTTCCCTACTAATGCATAAAATTATATTTTTAAAGAATCTGCTCCAACGATTTTTATTTTGTTTTTTTGCATAATCTCATATTTATTCAAAAACTCTGATTTTGTTCACCTTAAATAGTTTGAAGAAGCTGTTTAAACAATTTGAATAATTAATTACATGCCTTAAACAATTTTCTGTCATAAGAGTAAGTACGTTCGACCCAGTTGTGAATTTTATTTTTTTGAAGCCGGTGGAGTCGTAAGTGAGAAAGTCAAATATAAAAAAGTTAAGAACGGTTCAAATTTGTTTTCACCAAAAGCTTGACCATACATTGATTGAGCATACATACGGATTTTTTTTTAATTTTAACTGTGAGACAGCCATTTTTGACAAAAAGTTGCTTAACAGCTACAGGGCAAGTACTGTTACTTCTGGAGCTTGAACAAAATTTCAATTTTCCCTCTTGGATCTAAAATCTGGGTGATCACCAAAAACTCTTATTTTGAAAATTTGAAGGGAACCTTTACAGTGGTTAAGGATAAAGGCCGAGGTACAGACAAGCATACGGAATTGCGTTCCTTACTTTTACATGCTCTCTATATGCTAATGTCAGGTTTGATAAAAATCTCGGGGTCGATTTTTCTTATGATTCCAAAACTTGGTCTAGTGTACCTACATACATAAATATATTTGTAAGTACCAACCATCTTAATCGCGCCCTTATTATTAAGTTCCTACTATTTTCAGCCAACACAAATATTATTATTATTAAAATATTATTAAAAAAAAATTGTTTTCATTTTTTGTTTGTTTTTTGAAATACAAAAAAAGAAAAAGTTCAACTTCTGAAATATTGATTTTTTTAAGATTCTGTTATTATTATAAATAAATAAATATAGACCAGGGGTTGACAAGTAGTCTTTTCCTACGTGTGTACCTACGTCCTTCAACAGTAAAAATTAAACAAAAACCTGGACACTACATTTATTTATCATATCCATTTAAGCCATACAATCAGAGTTTGGAAGTGAAAGCGCTCGATTTTTCTTAGTCCTTTTTTAAGAAAACCACTGGTCAAAGAAAAATTTAAGCATTTCAAAAAATATATTTTTTTAATTTGTTACTTTCACAAAATATATTTCAACTTGATTGCATGCCCTTGTATACGCACTTGTATTAAAACTCTATTAATTGTTCCTACCACCTCTCCTATTAAATTAACCCTAACATTTTTAAGAAGGGGTTTCGGTAATAACCTTGCTGAACCTTGATATTATTTCTAAATAATAAAATTTTTCGTCATTTTTTGAGAATAAGAAAAGATAACTATTCAAAATTATTTTTTGTACCCCTCTCGTCTACGTAAGTGTTTTTCTACCAACAAAAATATTTACCTTAACTAAAATGTATTCTGTTAATTTTTCTTCTCAAATGCCTTTCTCTTATCCAGACAAAATGTAGCCAACCTTGATAAAGAAGTATTTCATACATACAGCGATACAGTGTTCACATTTCACAATGCTATATAAAATATACATACATACACATAAAAACTTATGTACCTAAATTTAAATACTCAACCAAAATAAACTTAAAACAGGAACAAACACACACAAGACAAAAAAAAGAAAACACAGCAAGCAACTTGATACTCAAACAAAATTAGGGTAACAACAAGTTTAAATATTATTCACTCGAGTTCGATCAAACTGGGACGTAGAGGTACGTCGCAAATTTTTTTTGAAATAGGCTACAATAACACGTGCCGGAAAGCATTTGAAATTGTAGTCCAGGCAATCTAAGCTAAAAATACCCTAAACATGGGCAAAATTGCAACAGAAGCTTTTTTGATGGACTTTTGTTCTGTATCCATTACTGAACAACATATCTAAAATCGGACAAAATCCGTCCATGGGAACACCCTCAAAAACGGATTTCAAAATGGCGGACCGATTTGGGTGGCTGTTTTAGGTTGTTATTTTTACTACGCAGTTTTTTTCGGTTTTTCTGTGCAGAAATCAGTTGCTTATCCTAGGAGAGGGCCATAAAACTTACCAGTTATGATATTCCCAGTCACCCCCTCCCCTAGTCATAACCCCTCCCCCATATCTGGCCCCAGAGGAAATAATGGATACTTCGACTATTATCACTTTAAGTCTAAGAAACTGAGGAAAAAAGACAACCCCTCTCCCATTTACGAACCCCCCTTTCAAAACCCCCTCCAGATATGTTCTTCTCTCAACAATGATCCCATTACAGCCCAAGAGAAAATTATAGACACGACAAAATATTCTTCTATGGTCAACAAATACTGAATACAGTCATGACGCAGTCAAATAGCCCTTCCCCCCACCAGTCATGATCTCACAAGCGCTTCTTAAAATTGAAGGGTTTTATTTAAATTTAATGTGGACCTCTACAGTAAAATACGTATATCAAGAATGACGCGACGCACGGTACAAAAAGACCAGTAGAGATATAAAATTTGAGCCTATCAAGTAGGCATTTCATTTCATGATAGCACCTATTAAAAAACAGAATAGTAACCGATAGCATAAGTGTTATAATTTACAAAACCGTCTGTTGGCAGACTTGTCTAGGTTGCTTCGTTGCTTTTTACAAACAAAAAACAGTAAAACTGAGTAAAATCATATCGAAAATGTAGCTTAGAAAGTGACCTTTACCACTTTCATTTAATTTTTAATAGATTTAAAATTTTGAACGGAAAGTGTAAGCAAAACACATTTAAAAAAAAAAGTATTTCGACTCAAAACAACCAATAAAGCTGTCCAAACATCAATATCGTATATCGACAGTCTAAGCTTCAATTTGGTACCCCAATAATACTTATGCAGCCTTATGCAGAGGGTGCCAGGACGAAGAAGCGGAGGAGGGCTCTTTTCACTTCCTCTGTGAATGCTGGAGCCTAGCCAGAACAAGGAAAACAGCCCTCGGAGAAAATTTGTTTTCGACGAACTGGGTGACGACGTCTCTAATTTGCTACTAAGGAGCATCCTGAACTTCATTCAGAAATCAGGATGGTTCAAGGAGGCACCCCATTACCAAAACTTCCACTAAATCCCTCCTCTTACCCCTCCTATTCTTGCATTATACACTTCCTGGGGAGCACAATGGATCCATTGAGATCCGAGTGAGGTGATACGGCTTGCCGCATCATCAGCCTTTCTAACCTAACCTAACCTTCTAAGTGGGTTTTTTTTTACCAAAGCTTACTGAAAAAGCTAGCCCAATTGGACAAAATCTACCGGTCGGGTTCCTGTTTTTCAAAAGCTACGATGATATGTACAAAAACTTACAGTCGCATCCCGGACTTAGTAATGAAGTTAGTCGGCAAATAAACAGTTTCAAGCCTATCGAAATAACAACCTTTAATAATTGCCTTGTTTGGTTAATTGCTGAAGAAACAAGGATCTTCTGTAAGTGACGCAAACTGGGATGCTGATGTAGACATTGTTTGTACCGCAACTCATCTTCAGAACGTGTTCATACCACTGTTAAAGAAGACGACATTGATCTGCTGATTTTGCTTTTTTACCATGCAAAGGACAATGAGATCAAACTAAATCATCGTAGTAAGATGTGGACCAACTCCAAATTCAGTGTATAATATCCTTAAATTGTAATCTCTATTAGGTCATGAAAGTTGCAACTTGCTTCTATTTCTATTTGCTTCCACGGGCCGCGATATGACAACCAAAATCTTTTCAGACAGATAATGGGGCTTGTATGCGTATGCACAAAATAACTTCAATTATATGTGTACTCAATATTACCTAATACAACTCTAATTTTTTCGAGAGTTATTTCTGTAGTACCTCGTGGCGTGATGGTTAGTGCGTAGGACTGTCATACCAGCCGTGCCACCTAAAAGCAGAAATGTTTTATCCGAGGTACTGCCTCTAGCGAGGAACTGACAAATCCGCCAAGAGTATTACTTGTCATGAAAAAGTGCTTCTCATTTAGCCGTTCGGACTCGCCAAAAAACTGTAGGTCCCCTCCATTCCTGCCAACAACACGCACACAGGTATGGTTGTGAGTTGTAAGTCACTAGGCCCTGGTTCTCCATGAGCTGTTGCGCCACCCAATTTATTTTATTTTTTTTATTTCTGAATACTGTTACTGTTTTTTTTTTAATTTATAAATAAATAATAAATTAATACATTTACCAAGAATATAATTTGTCCTTTAATTTCTAATAAACTTTTTCTCTTTGGGTTCTCCGAAAACTTTATGGCCTATATTTTTCAGGGCTAGCAAAGCTATTTAATGAAAGAATTTTCAGAAACGGTTCAAGCTCTAGAATATATGTGGGTATGTAAGCGTGCCAAAAGCTATGTATTTATATCCTCATTTTCTATGACCATTACTGAAGATTGGTCGTGGTTATCATTTGCGGGGAGGAGGACATGGCTTGAGGGGTCGTGAATAGTGTGTGTTTCTTTTTTTTCTTTTTGTCATCAGTTTTTTTTATGGGAAAATTAAGATTTGAAAGCAGAGGGGTCATAACTGGGAGGGGGTCGTGACAGAGGATACCATGACTGATTCATGATTAACTATCCGCAATTGATTACAACACACAAAAACAGATGAAATCACTGCGTAATGGAAATAATAACAACCTAAAACAACACCCTAGTAAATCCACCATTTTGAAATCCGTTTTTCGGAGTGTTCCCATGGGCGGATTTTGTCCGATTTTGGATATATTGTTTAGTAATGGTTACAGATGAAAAATCAATTGAAAAAGCTTCTGTTGCTATTTTGCCCATGTTCACGGTATTCTTAGCTTAGTTTGCTTGGACTGAATATATACATTTCTTTTCTCTTGTGATTTAACGTATATTTAAATAAAATATATTATTTTTAGGGTAGATATGGTATATATGTATGTTAGTAAATGTATGGGGGGGCTATTTATGAGGGGGATCATCAATGAGGAGTGTTTCTTTCTATACTCGTGAAGATTGGTCGCGTCTATCATATTCTCTAGGGATCTGAAGGGAGTGGGGGATCATAGATGGGGAAGGGTCATGACTTGGGGAGGGGGCAATGACTCGGGAATGTCATAGCGGATCCACCAGTGATAATTTGACATAATTAAAAGGAAAAATCACATCGTAGTAAAAATAACAACCAAAAACAACAAACCAATAAATGCGCCATTTTGAAAACCGTTTTTCGGGGTGTTCCCATGGAGGGATTTTGTCCGATTTTGGATATGTCTATCAGTAGTGGTAACTGATCATTAATTAATTAAAAAAGCTTCTGTTGCAATTTTGCCCATGTTAAATCATATATTGCCTGGACTATTGTCCACACAAAATAAACAAAATAAAGGTTTTTAAAGCTGATCACAATCCTGAAACTCTCCTTTCTTTGAAATATCACCAAGAAATTATAAGTAAGGTAAGAAATTGATACTGTGCAAAACGCTCACGGAGAAAAGATAATATCACATCGATAACGGAAAAGATAAATCAGCTCTCAATTTTAATTTTGGATGGATTTGTTCAAGAAATTGCTCAGTTTGGTGGCGGCGAATCGCATTGGATGCAATGAAATCGACATGAAAGTTTATTTTTGTAGCAATAGCGTTCTTTAATAATGCTTCAGATAAAGATTACTTAAAACTGTTTTTTTGAAAGTAGGTACTGTCGAAGCTTATCCAAATGTTCCAAACAGGTTTAAAATGTCCATGTTCAAATTGACATGGCAACATGATGAATTGAGTTGGAAAAAAAAGGGATGCATTCCGGTACATTAAATTAAATATTATCATTTATAAAAACTAAGTCAAGCATTCTGCGCAATGTATTATGAAAAAAACGTCCTTGGATTAAATTTGAAGCATCTCAGTTAGCAGTGGCATATTTAAGGGTGTTCCAACAAGAGGTTTCATTTTAAATCATTTAAAGAAACGCAGTTTTTAGAGAAACGAGGTCTTTTTTCTTAAAGGAATAAATAAAGAGTTTGGTTTGTTGCTATAGCTATCAGATTTCAGACCATTTGGCTGACAGAACCTGATTAGAAATTGACAAATATCACTTGCACAAGTTTGAATTTTTTCATTTCTTCCGTCTTTTCTTTCAATGTCTTATCTGGTGTTGCTGGAATATTACTTATGGCAAAATTGATTGATTTGACTAAAAGTGCCAGAATTAAATGAAGTTCAGGTAGCGCGGGCCATGTGTATTAGGGCTCTTCATTTTACCCGGGTAATGCCCGGTTTCATAACTACCCGGGTACCCAGGTGTAGAAAAACACTTGCGTGTACTGATGTAGTTGTAGGATTTAGATGTACGATGAAGTTGGTGAAGCTGTATTGAAAAAGCGCTGAAATAGGGCCCAAGTACTTATTAATTTTCACTGAGTTTTCATGATACATTGCCGCTCATCTGAATAGGTTCAACTTTTGTTGCACCTTACTGTTAGCCTCTCTTCATATATTTATATTGCAATCACACATCTTTGTTATATATTTAATGAAAGATTATCATTATACGCTTAGTTTGGGAGAAAACAAAATTTTTAAAGCTTACCGTTATTCTCACACGCTAGCTAGACCAAATGCATTAATAAAAACAAACATATTTGTTGGCTCATCTGAATAGGTTCAACAGCAAAAACTTTAGTTTAAGTTGAGTTGCGTCGACGCGTCGGTCAATTGTGCTCAAAATTTCTTGTGTAAATTAATTTAATTGTGTTTTATCTGTTAACGAAGAAAATGGGTCGCGGAAAATCTTTAAGTGAGGAGGAAAAGGGCAAAATAAAAGCATTTCGAGAATTAGGACTAAACCAACAACACATCGCGAAAAAAATTGACAGAAGTCAAAATTTAGTAGCGATTATTTGCGAAATGTCAAAAAATATGAACAAAATATGAAAGGTGACTTATAGGGCCACATCAAAAGCCGATAGACGTGCAATCATCAGAGCAGCTTCCAATTCTCATGATTCCGCGTCAAAAATCAAAATAAAAACGGGTGTAAAATGTAGTTTGCCGACGGTAAAACGGGTTATTAAAAGTGCTAAACATTTGAACAGAAAAAAAGTTCAGAAAAAACCACCGCTTAACGAATACAGAAAAGAAATCCGTCTCCAGTTTTGTAAAAAATACATGTCGTGGAAGTCGGAGTGAAAACAAGTGATTTTTTCAGATGAAAAAAAAAAAATTAATTTAGAGGGCCCCGACGGCTATAATTATTATTTTGATGACCTTCGAAAAGATGAGCATTATTTAAGCCGGCTGCATAGCTGTGAAAGCAGTGTCATGGTGTGGGGAGCTATTTCCTTCTATGGAACAGTTACTTTTCTTGTTTTATTCCATTTCATTCGTTGAACCTATTCAGATGAGCCAACAAATATGTTTGTTTTCATTAATGTATTTGGTCTAGCAAGAATTAAAGAATTTTTTTCTCGGAAACTAAGCGTATAATGATGATCTTTCATTACATACATATATAACAAAGATGTATGATTGCAATATAAATGAAGAGACGCTAACAGTAAGGTGCAAAAAAAGTTGAACCTATTCAGATGAGCGGCAGTGTATACTCGAAATTTTTTAAATCAACCAAAAACTATTATTCTCAAGTGATTGTAAGTTGATGAAGTTATTAAGCTTCATTAAAAAAAAATATATATTATAACAATATTATTATATTAATATTAAATAACACCAAGAACATAAATGTTCATAAAAGAAGGGTCAAGTTATAAAAAAACTTGATTGTAAAAAATCGGCCGCGAAAAGTAGGGCCCTTGATTGTACCCAGGTAATACCCGGTTTCTCAACTACCCGGGTACTCGGGTAGAAAAATACCCGGGTACCCGAGTGCCAAGTCTTCGGGTACCCGGGTACCTGAGAACTCATGTGTCACCCGAGTATCCGGGTACCCTTGTGTCTCGGGTACCCGAGTACCCGGGTACCTATGTATCTCGGGTACCCGAGGATCGACAGCATTTAAAATGTATAAATTCGACTGTAGCACAATAATAAAATTAACCTAGACCAAAGAAAGTGAATTTGTGCAATAATAAAGTGTGTATTTTTTAATTTTCGCGTACCCGGGTACTCGAATTACCCGGGTACCCGATTACTCTAAGTCTCAGGTACCCGGGTACCCGAGTACAATTGATTATTTAAAAGAAAATTTTCCAAGTAAATTAAAATTACAGCAGAAGTAATATCGTTTCCTCAGTGTTTTTATTTCATCATAAAACAAATAAAGTACAATTAATACGAGTAGGTAGACGTACTACGAATAGCTTTCAATACAAAAAAATATTTGAATAGACAAAGACATACACACCTACAAATATTAATCTGATGCACGATCTGTCAAACCAATTCCTCTCAAATCTGTGTTCGCCAGAAATGAAACCTCTCTCAGATACGCCTTATTTAATCGAATATCAAAACTTAAATTAGGTGAAGTTTCTCTATGTCTTAAGTTGCTCAATTTCTAAAAAGGAAACTCCACAAAATCGAGTCAGCAAAAAAAAAAAACATAACGTAAATACCTAAAAAAAATATTAAAAATGACTAAAGAATGTATTCCATTGAACGACGACACAATTTTCTTCAAATTTCATTTAAAGTTCGAAATATATTGATGTTCAAAGGGTAGACACGGTGCATTCAAGAGGACACAAGCGTTCACAAGCTTTTTTTCAAAGCGAACATCTGTCTATCAACTCCTACTTTCACCTCGCCGTGGTGAACATCGGGTGCCTAGTACCTTTAACTGAAAGATGGGGTTCCAATCCCTAAGGATGGTTTTAGGTGGCAGCAAACAAGAGAGGGGGAGGAGTGTTCCCACTAAGACACTTCTCTTTTATCCAGGCAGCAGCGGAAGAGTTCCCTAGATGGAATCAACGGTGGCTACAGTTCCAAATAGGTTGAACTACTTGGTGAACACCTTATATGGGCTACTACGACATATTCGTAGCTCAGGCCTATAAGAAGCGGTTAATCCGGTTCCCCATACTTGGAGTTATACTTAGGGTCTGGTCCTGTCAAAAACGGATGATAATCTGCTTGGGTGCTTTGAAAGGTAAATTCTTCGGGTAATTTTAGTCCAGTCTGTATCGATGGAGTATGGAGGAGAAGATTTAACAACTAGCTTTACGGGCTTCACAACAACGTCGACCTGGCCAAAAAGATGAAAATACGACTGAGATGGCTGGGACACGTGGAGCGAATGGACATCGACGCTCTAGCCCGACGAGTCTTCGAATCTACCCCTGATGGTCTGCGCAGCAGAGGAAACCCCTACATTAGGTGGCACACACAAGTGGAGAACGACCTCAACCAACTTGGAGTGCGTAAAATTAATTTTGAAGGGGAAGATTACAAAATAAGTCAAACCTTTTTGACCAGTGTAATTTAGGCTAACCAATTTTGTTTTTTACTCAGAGTTAACTCAGTACCTATAGAAAGACTGAACGTATGCCAAGGATGTAACTTTAACCATTTTCAATAATAAACACAAACAAGTATTTAATTCAACCCCATCGTCCTTTACGTAAAATCTGTTAATATATACAATGTTGGCCAAAACTAAAGCACGGAATTACATAATTCAAGTTAAAGGTTGAACTTTTAACTTGAATTATAAATATTCAGTCACTCCACTTAAACAGAAGAATTTCTTTTCAAATTTTCTTCATATTCTATTATTAGCACGGAATTACATCTCTTTGGAAAAATTAAAAGAAAAGTAAGCCCCTGATAATTTGATGGTTTTCATTTTCTTCTTATAAGAATATGTCAGACTTTAATTTACAATTATTAATTTTATCATAACACATACCTTATTCAACTAGCAAAAAAATAAATCAGAATTCATTAAAAACTAGGTGGACAAAAAACAAGCACATGTAACTAATTTAAGCATCAACTCGCCTGTATTTAGTCAATTTTACACCAACTTCAAATTAAACTGTTTCTTTAATAAGGCTTTGCGATCGGGCCCGTTTCAGATCGAGTATAATAATTTATATAAAAAGTGATAAATAGCGCCAAAACAAATATTCCAATGGATTAAAAGAAAAAGTAGTGTCTGTTTCCACTAACGGTGAATCAATAACATTTATTCGGTTTTTGTCGTTCGATGATTTCGCAAATAAAAGCCCCACTTCGTGCATGGGGAAAAGTCGAAACGGTCCATAGTGGCGATAGCTTCTCAAAAACCATCAGTCGCAAAGATAAAATATAGTCAAAGAGTAAACATACTGAACTAAGCTTAGAAAATTCAGGTAGGAATACTGGCAAAGGACGGTTGATAGTGCCTTGCTATATTACCAACCAATAAAAAAAAGTAAGACGGGAGTCTGCCAAGGCGTACTTAAACTGCACTGTGATCAGTCCATATTTAATATGAAGGGATCTGACCGATTTTGTACGTTAACACAAGTCAGAAGGCGAACGTCTAAATCCTAGTATAAACAAAGTGCATAGTTAAGCATATGGTGGAAATGAAATTATTGTCTGGGGATATTATTCAATCAATGAGTCGGATCAATTCACAAGATAAATGGTATAATGAATCGTTTCGTGTATTGGGAGATTCTTCAAAACGGCATTCCTCCATTTGTGGACGTAATTATATCGTTCTGATGAGTCGTCCAACATGACAACGATCCTAAATATACCACTAATCTTGTAAAGAACCGGCAGAACGAAAACCATATTGCTGTTATGAAGTAGCCAGTATAATCCCCTGGGGTGGAATCGGCTAAGGCTATTTGTGATAGTTGACAGTCACAACACAATAGCAAAACTATGGTAATGTGACTGTCAACTATCACAAATCACCTTAGCCGATTCCACCCCTGTGCTCAACCCCATATAGAATATCTGGGAAATTTTAGATCAGAGAATTAATGGCACGAAATGTAATAATTTAGACTCCATTCTTCAACAAGCTCAAATTGGCTGGAATATTGTCACCATATATTAAAATGACAACTTAATTAACTCCATACCTTGTCGATGAGGTGCAGTAATTGAAAAAGTAGTTTCGTCTCTAAATATTAGCAGAAGAACATAATTTTTGTAGTTTTTTGTCAGGAATTCAAAAATGTGCTTAAGTTTTGTCCACCTAATTTTTTATTAATTCAAAGTAAATTTATCGGATATTAAATAAGCTTTTATTTATTATTTATGATAAAATTAATAATCTTAAAGTCTGACGTATTCTGAATAGAAAAACATCAAAACCGTCAAATTATCATGGGTTTTTCTTAATTTTCTTTATATTTTTCCAAAGAAAGACAATTTCGTGTTTTTGTCTTGGCCAACACTGTATGTATGTATAAGCGAATATGATAATAAAAGCGTTTCTCACCTCTTCATATCTCTTGACATCATCAGCATCATTTCTCCAAATTGATAAGCGCCAACAGAGAATCCATGAACAACAATCGGAGCGTATGTTGAGTTATTTTCTAAGAATTTTAATGTATCAGCAGCAACAAGCTACAAAATTTACATTTTCAAATACATTTAAAACCATTAACTATTTAAAGAACAAGCCTGTGTGCCTTTGGTTGGCCATAGCAATTGCCAAGGGGTGATATGAACCACCAACACATCAAATCCTAGTTCAGTATAGATTTCTGCATATTTTTTCAAGTGCTTCTGTTTAGCTAACAACCATGACATGATCAAAACCAAAGGATTCCCAGTAGGTGTTTTGAATCTGAAATATAAAATAAATCATTATTCAATGGCACATTAAAAAACTAATTAAAAATTAAAACTAACGTCAACGTTTTTGCATCCCATTCAATTTTTTTAGAACTTTCAGTAAAGAATGTCATGTTTTTCGTAATATCTCGAGTTGTGATTGGCCTTCGGCTTTTCGGAGCTTTCATGGTTGTCTGTAAATAAATATAGATTATTTAACCTTTTGATAACGTCTGTTACAAATATTTATAATTATTGTTTTGCAATGTTATGTTTGCCGCAATTTTTTATTGATTAGTTTTAAAATATAATGACTTGAGGGGAAAATGTATCTGAAGTTAGTAACCGATAAAAGATATAACTACTTATTTATTTTAAGCAAGGTCCGTGACCATATTCAGGTCATTGAACAACATTAAGATTTTATTTATTTGTCATGGATGTTAAGTTGTATACTTAGAAATTATTGTTCTGCATAACATACTATTTGTTTTAAAAAAAGTAGATCAAATCTAAATCTGTATTATTTTTTAATTGCAAGTTAATTGACATATAAAATAATTGGTTTGTATACACCCAATTTTATAAAGCAATTTTCATTAAAAAAAAAAATAATTTGGAAGCAGCCAACGATGAATAAAGAAAAAAACATAATCATCTAAGGTATATAGATTATAGAGTGAGCGAATATATAACTAAAAGAAATGAGAAAAGTTTCAAAGGCAACACTTTTGTTTTCCCTTTAGATATTTGAAATAAACATTCACGTGAATTTCTTAGTGTTCCGGAATTTGAAGTTTCGACTGTATTTATGCACAGATCCTATCCTTTCCTTTACTAAAAATATCATATTTAAAAATAAAGAATTTGCACAGAGGTGACACTGGACAACAACCAGTGGTAGGAGAATTTCAAGAATTCAATTCAATTGCATTTAAGTCAATGCAAGTGCAAGAAATAAAAACGATCACCCCTACAACGATTGTCGTTTTACTTTAAAAACAGGGAAACGACAAATCATTTTACTGTCGTTTTGCTTAAACTTAATACTTAATACTGAATCTTCTCAAAAATTACCAGATGTTTCCTTCAACTTCAAGACAGCAATTCTAGATTTTAACATCAAATCTTTCAGATTTCAATGAAAAACGACATTAGTAAGTTGGAGCATTACACGAAATAACAAAGTGTTTTCACTGTTGAACAATATTTCAATATTTGGTAAGGCTGACACTGGGCGAGCATAGAATGCAACTTCATCCTCATTCAGGATGCTATTATTATCATCACGCTGTGGCACAGAAGAACATGTTGGGTGGGACAAAATTATTTTTTCCTTCAGTATGACTTAAATTAACATTTTTATAAAGGGAAACATGTTTTTTTTTGTGGCAAATGCATTTCTTTCAAAAAAAAAATAAAGATAAAAAGGAAGAGGAAATTTTGGGTAAATACTTTATTTTTTTCCTTAATTTAATTTTGTGTTTCGTGAACTATGCTTTAATTTAAAAATTTTCGATGGCTTGTGTGGTAAAATATTGTGTTTTTTTCTCAGTGGTCCTATTTATTTCACTTTTGCTCCTCAAATTGATTTTTATTTCAATACATCCGCCAATGATTGACAAAAATCTAACGGCTTTGAAAATTGATTAAAAATATTATTGCAAATTTGTGCAATTTGATGTTGGCATCAAAAAAAGTAATTTCAAAAATGTAAAATTCATCACGTGGGAAAGCGTGGAGGGTATACTTTTTCATTAAAAATTAACAAAATTACGTTCATAGATTCCTTCTTAAGTTTAAGGATTCTGAATCTAAGCAAATCAGAAATATTATTTATGAATTCCTCTTTCAAATAAATAACCATACCTTCCACTTTGTCTTCCATTATAAATCAAAAGATTATATGATTCACAAAATGTTTGAAAAATGTTCACCAAAAGAGCTAAGCCGCAAATGAATTATTGTATGGCCAGGTATAATGGTTCAAAAAAAGAAATTAAAGATTAAAACTGATGAGACTTTTAGTGGGTGTCTATTTTTTAATAAAAATATACCGTTTCCGAGGTTAACTCAGACATTAATTTTGTCCACCTGGCTTGCTATACTCGGTTCACTGTGTGTCGGTCGAATATTATTCCGGTGCGGATCCCTGTTATTTCCTTCAAAAACTTGGCATCGTCTCATGGCTGTGTTGGGGATGGAAAACCAGAACGGAAAGATGCAGCCAATGGCTGATGTAAAGAGTTGCTTGTATATCAGGATCTTGGTGCGCTGAATAGGTCAGGCTCTTCTCTTCATCAGTGTTTGGAGCCGATGGAAGGCTGGCTTTAAGAGCGCTCCTTGCGTGAGAGTTGAATCTATTCAGCTTGTGAAAGTGGATCCTCGGGTACTTAATGCGTCTTTCGATTACTAAAGATGATCTGTCTGGAAGTTTCAGGGACAAGTTTTTGGAGCTTGTTGCATGTAGACTGCCTCTACTGTTGATAGATAGTCTTCTGAGGCAGATGATTTCTGATTTTTAGGCGTTTATTTTTTCTCCAGTTTTGATAGTACACACACAGTCTAGGGATGTGGGCATCAACTTTTCGAGCAATCAATCAATGGTTAGATCGATGTGGACTAAAAGATAAAATTGAATCGATGTTTTGTAAAAAAAAAACAGGGCAAAAAGGGTGAAAGCGCTGGGGGAGGGTTTAATATACAGCAATTTGGTATTTCAATACTTACGACTTTTTGGAACAAGAAATTCTAAAATCTTGTGCATCAAATGATATTTTTCAAAATCTCAATAGTTCGAGCTGAGATTTTTTGTATAAAGAGGAGACTCAACGAATTAATTTAAAATTATTTAATTTCTTCTATGATACATAAAATGCAGTGCACTTGATATCTGACTCTGATATCAGAATCTGATAAATATTACCTAGTTACACTCAACAGTTGAAGCACTGGGGTCAGTTAAAAATCACGCATATTTTCAGAACCTTTGGCATTGATCGTGTGAATTAATTTTTTTTTAAGAATAAGTTGTTTTTACCCCGTGCATTTCTCTTATCTCTGCAAAACACAAGGAAGGTGAGAAAATTGCGCCGTTTTCAGAGGAAATGGTTAGGTGGTTCCAGCATGTATAATCACCATAATTGTGTTACAACTATCAATTGCAGTTGATAAAAATTGAATTAATGTATTTTAAAAACTCAATTTATTAAAAAACTGCTCATCTCTGCATTTAAAAATATAACTATCGAATTTGAATATTTATCAACTGCCAATTGATAGTTGTGAGTCACAATAATAGTGAATTGAATATATGTAGTTCATCTGAAAAAATAAAATAACGGTGAATTTTCACATTTTGAACCCTAAAAAGTATCTCACAAAATTTCAGCAGAATCTAAAATGAGAAGACTTTTTCAATTAGACAGTTTCTTCTGTGAAAAACTTTGATGAAGAACGATTCAAAACAAAATGAATAATCTTGATAGAAATAACGCAATATCATGCAACTTCTAAACAAGACCGCATCTTTAGTTCAATTTAATTCAAAATTAAATTATTTTGACCATTGTTCAAAAAAAACTTAAAGATCTGAGAAAAATTACAAGATTTGTCATTTAGAAAAAAACTTTGAACATTCGAGAATCGAATGAGGTAGGTTGTGTTTTTGAAGTAAAAACTAAAATGATATTTTTGCTATCGCTTCTCAACTTCACTTCGAGGATTGAACCCCAGGTACCTGTACACGGTTTAAGGTGCCAGTTATACATATATTTTGTTGAAATCCATCATTGAAAATTTTAATTGTTGATTATGAAATATTGAAAGTAAAATTTTGGTCCAACCTTCCACAAAAAATGACTTTGAATATTTCATGATCACTGGGAAGGTAGGTCAATCCTCTTAATAATAAAACTCATTTTATATGAAAGGCTTTGCCAAAATGATTTTATGTTTGGCCAGAAAAATAATTAAGACAAAAGCTTTATTTTGGCATCAGAATAACCACTGATTTTACTTTATAAACGTCTCAAAATCATTAAAAATTATAATGATGATCTATGCCATGGCTTTTGCCGTCTATCACATGATTTCCACTTATGTACATACTTACAATTACAACTAATAAAAATATTCGTAAAACATAATAAAGTTAAGAGCTATAAGCTCACGTGCAAATAGCTAACCATTCAATACCCGGGTACCTCACCACACACATAAGGGTTAAAAAAAATAGATTACATTACTTTAAATTACCAAGATTTCATTGGAAGTATAGGTACAAAACAACAAACTTTTAAACAAATCACAAGCGTTGACTGATATTAAATTCGACGTACATTATGTAGTTCTCAACGAATCACTTTGAATTTCAGAGTTACAATAAAAAAGAAAATTGACAATGGGTATTAAAGTAATATGTGCAAATAAAACCGACAGAATAATAAATGCAATGAAGAACTTTAACGTAATTTAAACTAGAGAGTTTGTAATTTAAAGGGATATTATTGGAAGGGGCTTATAAATAAAATGCGCAACTGGATTGTATGAATTTGCTCTTTTAGTTCAATAATAAAATGATATTATCAAAGATAAAATGTGAAACAAATGTTTAAAAAAAAGTTACTAAAAATGATTTTTTTCTTTTTATATGAAAATAAATGATTTTTAAAATTATTAAATGCATAATTATTTGCTCTACTTAAAAATACCGGATTGCAAACTTATGACAAAATCGTTCAAGCCAGTTATAGTACAGGTCAAATAGGATATGTATTATAAAACAACAAAATTCGTCCCATCATGAAACTAGGTGAAAATAAGATTAAGAATCAAGTGTATAAAAGTATTTCACATAGAAGCGTGTTTTTTTTTCTTTTTAGGAGGAAAGGTGGGAATTATAGTCATTGTTATGTCAGGATGACAATATTTTCAATGTAGAAGGTAAATGTTACCGAAAACCAATAAAAAAAATGGTGAGTTTATGAAGCTTGGTATTTATATTTCATTTGTCGCATGAAAACCAAGAATCAGAAGAATCCATACAAATATATCGTAAAATGGTGTTTTTTTTGGGGAGATTGGGGAAAGGGTGGGATATTTACTAAACAAATAAAGAATCAAAAGGGTCTATAAAAATATCGAGTTTTGGAATTCTCCATGTTACAAATTTACACGAAACCAATACATGCCCTTTAGAAAAAAAAAATAAACACTAGAATAGGGCTTCCTTCATTATTCTTAAACTACTTTTATTTATCCAAAGAAAAATGCAAGCAAATATTGTATTAATAGATAATGTCGCGAGGAATATATTTATGATTTCAAAACATGTTTTTTTTTTTGCTGACCCCACAGTTGATCTCTCAGTTTGCCTTAATCGAAATTAATTAATTTACAACAGCCCTAATACTCGTATAAACATACAACATTTCTATTCTGATTAAATCGACACCTTTAGTTCAGGCGAATGATTATTATTTTTAAAATTTTTTTTTAAGTTTTCTTAATCTCTTGAAGGAATTTTTGAAATTCTGAATTATGCATGTTTTATTTGAGCTTGCAATAATTTTGTCATTTCGATGCAGGGTATAGCCGTATAGCAGACCATAAATACTCAAGGGTTGGAATGGCAAAATAAAGCTCCTTATAAATCTGTGGTGTTTAGAAATATGATAATAACATAAAATAATTTGCGTCTTTAAGTTCAATTTACATCGAGCTAGAGCCTTAAGGGGTGAATCGATTTTCTTCAAATTTGGAATATAATTTTTCAAAGAACATTTGGCAAGAGTACGATAGCTTAGGCGTTAATGACAACGGGTTTTTGTAGAACAGTTCAATGCAAGCATTTCTTACTATAGGAAGGAGGTCTATTCCCCCGTTTGGGCGGGAGGGGCAATCTCAATTAAAAAAAGTACTCAAAATTGAAAAAGTATTGGATACTTACAATTAAGTATTATACATTTTTTTGAAGCCAATACTCTGTTCTATTAGCTTGTTTTTAAATCAAGTGAAGTCTATGCATAGTAGGGTGGTCCTTAAATTGGACATTACCTTGGATAGCCCTCATTCGATTCAAAACATTGAAAAACAATTTCCATAATTTTTTTAGAGTTTTATTTCACCCCCCTGGTCTGCCTTTTTCACTTCAAGGTATAAATAATGGAGTAAGGGTGATTCTTATAACACGCGAAAAAAATAAGAACTTATAGATTAGATTCAGACGAAAAAAAAATCGTATCGGAGGGGGGTCCCCCCTTTCAGGCAGGAGGGGTAATGTACTAAAAATTTGATCCAAAACAGAAAAAAATTATTAAAATAACAACGGGTCCACTTACAATGGCATGCTATAGCTTTTTTAAAGGCCATGAGTCCGGTCTCAAATATGTTTTTTAAATCAAGTTTTTATTAAAAATATTTTTCGAAAATATAATTTTCAAACTTAAAAATAAAAAAAATAATTTTTTACGTTTGAAAATTATTTTTTTCAGGAACTATTTACAATAAAAACTTGATTTAAAAAACATATTAGAGACCGGATTCAAGGCTTTAAAAAAAGCTATAGCATGCCATTGTAAGTGGTCCTGTTGTTTTTTAATATTTTTTTTCTAGTTTGGGTCAAATTTTTAGAAAAATTACCCCTCCCACCTGAACGGGAGTAAGTATACACTAAACATCTGCAACGAATGTCTTGAAACTATCTTCAAAACACTCTATATTTATTCAAATACACCATTCGTTGTATTTACATCTTGAAAGTATCTACACCGAGTACACCGAATGCACCAAATACACTAAATACACCGAGTACAACGATCCAGCAGAGAAATTACTATTATAGGATAGGATTACATTTTTGTTCATTTCATAGATTTTTAAAATTAAATAACTTTATTAGTATGTTATTCAATTATAAAAAAATGCCGTTTTTAAAATAACAACGTTTGAAATTCAAAATTTAGTGCTTCACATGATAAATCGTATAATTTCAAATGAGAATAAAAGTAACATAATTGGAAAGGTAATTAAAAAAAAATATTAAGTGAGAAGAATTTCTAGTAAGATGTAGGTATGGCACACATGTGCGTTTTCAAGAGTAATAATATTTTTATTATTACACATAATTTTTCTAAATTATTTTGTCTTTGTTTTTGATATTCAAGAAGTGATGGGAAAAACTTGAAACTATAGGAGGTTATTGACAATTTTCAAAATTCTTATTTTCTTTTCTTTTTGAAAATTTTGATAAGCAATACTAGGTATTTAAAATGATTTGAAATTTGTATATTATGTATAAAAAACTAATCTAAATCCGCTCAGACACTACTGAAAAAATAACAGTGAAACAGTTGAAAATCGAAAATAAAAAATCCTTTTTTATAGGAGGAACCATTAATAACCATTGTTATAAAAATTCTTCGGACCCAAAGGTATTTTATTAAATTTTCTTAAGAAAAGCTGTTTTGAGAAAAATACAATTACCTATTAGGGGTATCGGAATTTTTTTTTTGTTTTTTATATTCAAAATGGGTATTGTGGATCTTGTAAAGGGTTTAGAAAGAAGTAATTTTTGTTCTGAGACATTTGGCTAAATTGAATTTTGAGACCCCGCGACCGTTTTTAGGTTAAAAAACCTCAATTCGAAAAAGCGTTCTGAAAAAACAATATTATATGAGGTCACAGTAACTTATAATAATTCTTTTTTGCTTTTGTAACCTGTTACTAAGAAAATAGCAATAAAATCTGCTTGTCAAAATATCATGACACAACTTTTTACCTTAAATCTTCATAAAAAACAGATCGATTTTCTAGATATTTTCGATTATTTTTTCTAAATGGAATGTTCGAATTGGTTGAAAGTTGCTTTCTTAACACTATGCAGCATTTTTAAATTGAGTTCGGTCAATATATATGAGAAAAGAAAGCCAACATAAAACATTGTAAGTATTTTGAGCACATATCGACGCAAATTTTATTGGTTTTCCAGACCACTTTTTTGAATTGTGATGTTTTTATCTAAAAACGGCCGCGGGGTCTCAAAATTCCATTTTGGAAAATTTCGTCTTTCGAAACCCTTTACAAGATCCACCATACCCATTTTGAATATAAAAAAAAAAAAAATTCCGACACCCCTATTACCTATGTATGTAAAGTTGCTAAAAAAAATTATATGGCAGGTACCTAACGTTATTTTTGGTAAAAAAAGAAAAACAGGTGAGGTAAAAAAAAGCTAGGTACCAAGTGTGAAGAAAATCAATCTTGCCCTTTAGGCTGTAGCTCAAAGACAGACAGACATACAGAATTGTGAGATCAACTTTTTTTTCTGCCCTATCATCGTTTAGTAAGTTTTATCGAAATCTTGAGTAATTATTTTTTTTTGATACTTTGTACATATATACATATTAATAATTAAATGATGGCTTAGTTATTTAACAGGGCTTTAGCTATATATATATCTAGGACTATAGTCATCGAAATATCCAAGTCATTTGCAGAATCCTAATAAACATTGGAAAATTGTGAAGAATTAGAGCCTAATATGTGCATAACAGATATTTCTTGATCCATATAAATTGACTTATGTACAATGTACATCATTTAAAGGCATTTTAAAAATAAATTAATTTGCAGTAATTTTGTTTTCAATTTTGACTCTATCAAAGCTTAATGCAAAATACTTGTAAAATTTGTTACCAAATTTACTTAAGATTCCCGATTTAAGAAAACACAGTCTTTTATATTTCAGAAAAATAACAATTTAATTCAAGGATTTATTATAATATGTAATAGATTTGAGCAATAAGATTTTAAGGCAAGAAAACAATGTTAATCGAATGAAAGTTAAAAGTGAACTGAACTATAAAGATGTTTGTATATAGCAAGATGATTGAAAGTTTAAGACATAGCAGTACAACTGTAATTAAAGCTTTAATTTTCAACATCCTCCGGCCCGCGATCTTTAAGATGATCTGATATTTCCAGAGGGTAAAGCAGCTGAATAGGTCTTCGAAATGTTGATCCATTAGAAACTCGCACCTCGCATGCACGAACCCTTCCATCACGACCGGGAAACACATTTACAATAACGCCCAAATGCCAAAGTGTCTTAGGCAATGAACGATCTTCCATAAGCACAACATCTCCAATAGCCAGGTCGGTTGATCTGTTATATTTGGACTTATGAAACGACATCAGTTGTTGAATATACTCTTTGTACCACCTTCGCTTGAAGCAAGATATAAACTGCAATCGCTCCTTCCACCGTTGACGTACGCCTTCTGAACCTTGACTTCTGTCATCTTCGATTGAAAGATATTCGTATTGTTTAGATCCTTGTGGTCCACGCAAAAGCTGAGCAGGTGTGAGCGGCGATAAATCAAGAGGCTCATCTGCAACATATGTTAGAGGCCTGTTGTTGACCACATTTTCCACTTCGGTGAGAAATGTATATAATTGGTTGTTGTTCAAGGTCGCTTTGCCAACTGCTGCTTTCAAAGCTGATTTAACAACACCCACCATTCGTTCCCAGAACCCACCCCACCAAGGGGCACGTTCAACTATGAATCTCCAGCGTATACGATGATTTGCCAAGAATCCCTTAAACATTTCATCAGTGAAACTCAGTTTGAGCAACTCCTTGGAAGATTTCTTGAATGTAGCTGCATTGTCTGACCAAATCACCCTTGGTACTCCTCTGCGAGAAATGAAGCGTCGTATACCCAATAAGCAACTTTCGGTAGTTAGATCTGATGTGAGTTCGAGATGGACCGCTCTAATCGATGCACAAGTAAATAGCATAATGTACACCTTACTCCTTTGACCAGATTCATATGTGTACAGGGGTCCAGCAAAATCGAGTCCAGTGACATCAAACGGCGCCGAAAATGTGATGCGATCTCTAGGCAATGGCGCGAAAGGTTGAGTAGCTGGCATCGCTCGAAGAACCTTGCAAATTGTGCATCTCTTCACCTCGGATTTTACTATTTGTCGACCTTTAATTATCCAGTAAGTTGATCGTAAATGCGTTAAGACTGAAGAAACACCAGCATGGAATAATTTTGTATGTACATCGTTAATTATCAGCTTCGAGATATGTGACGATTTTGGCAAAAGAATGGGATGGGCTTGGATTTCCGAGGATGCCAAATGCAATCGCCCACCCACACGAATATGACCACTATTTTGATCTAGAATGGGACTAAACATTAATAATTTAGAATTTAAAGGTATACCTTTATTTTTCTTGAGTGCTGCAATTTCTGTACTAAAATGCAGCCTTTGTACTTCGCCAATCCAATAATTTTCAGCTCGATCCATTTCACTTGCTGATAGAAATGGAACATCTTCATAGGAAGCATAGTCGTCATGGCGTTGTTTTTTCTTGAAGCATTCAATTGCACGAAAACAATAAGCTGTTGTTCGTAAGAGACGTCTCCAGGAACTGAACCTTTTGCATGCAATAAGAGAAGTGTTGATTGTTGTAGATTCCTCTTCCTCATCTTCCCCCACAACAAACAATGAAAGCGCTGAGGGTGTAGTAGATTTGTATTCGCTTACAGTCGGCCAAAGGTTCTGTTCGTTAAATAACCAATCTGGTCCAGAGAGCCATTGAGAAGATTGGATGAGAGACAGCGCATTAATTCCTCTAGTTAATAAATCTGCGGGATTCTGGGAGCCAGGACAGTGTCGCCAACAAGAAATTTTTGTAAGCGTTCGAATTTCTCGGACTCTGTTCTCAACGTACGGCTTCCAACGTTTCTCTTTACCCAATATCCAAAATAGGGCAATTTTGGAGTCCGTCCACAAGAACTCTTCATTAAATTTAATCTGCAAATTCGTGCGCAGGTACTCAAGCAATCTTGCAGCGACCAAAGCAGCAGTCAGCTCTAATTTCGGGACAGTCAATTCATCACGATCGTTGTTCTTGAGAGGTGCTATTCGGTTTTTAGCGCAAAGAAAACGGGTGGTAATGTTTCCATCATCATCTGTAGTTCGCAAAAAGGCTACTGCTCCGAAAGCATGTTGACTGGCATCGGCGAAAATGTGGATCTGTGTATAACCTTCTTCATTGAAAACGCAGCGTGGAATCATCAGTTGCCCTAACTCACTGACATCTGCACAGCAATCAATCCAAACTTTATCGAGTTCTGATGATAGTCTTTCATCCCAGTCTAGGTTTTGTCGCCAAATCGATTGAAAAAGAATTTTCAACCTAACCACCCAGGGACTCTAATTAAACCAAAGGGATCATATATCTTTGACATTACCTTCAGTACGTTACGTTTCGTCCCATCCAAACCGTTTGCCTTCAGAAGAACTTCAACTCCATTTAAATCCACGGATAATTCATCAGCGTCAACGAACCAACAAAGACCTAGACTTTCTGCATTAATGGTGGAGCTATTTCCGATGGGTGACTATTTCGCACTGACAGGCTGTTGGAATTCCACTTACGAAGATGCATAGAACCAGCTTTCATGATTTGAACTGCCTCATGACGTATATCCATAGCACTTTTCTCGTCATTCACACTTGCAACAAGATCATCGACGTAAAAACATCTGCGTAAAATGTCAACTGCTCTGGGATATTGTTCTTTTCCATCGTCTAAAATTTTGGATATTACTTCTCCTAATATGTTTGGGCTGCTGGTCACACCAAATGTCACTCGAGTCATGCGATAGGCTTGCACTGAGAAATCTGTTCGCGTTTCATTCGGATTAAACAATTCTTTGAACCAAAAAAATCTGTGGCTTTCTCGATCAGGTACAGCCAAAACTATTTGGAGAAACGCCTTTTCAATATCAGCAGTCAATCCTATTTTGCCACAGCGAAAGTTAAGTAAGACCGTCAGAATCTCAGGCAGAAGGTTGTTGCCCACCTCCAAATGATCATTGAGCGAGATATGATTTGCTGCATGCGCCGAAGCGTCAAAAACAATTCGCAGCTTGGTAGTGTCTTTGTCTTCCCGGTATACAGGTCTATGAGGCATGTAGTATACACGACCCCCTCGTTCGTCATCCTCCACTCGTTCAGCCAAGCCACCGTTAATCATCTCCTGCATTGCTGCTTCATAATCCTGAAGCTTTGACGATGCTCTTAACTTTCGCACTAGTGATTGCATTCGATAAAGTGCCCCAATACGATTGTCATGGAGCGAATCCTCTATGTCTTTCCAAGGGAGTGATGCCTCATATCGATCTGCAACCTTGCGGATAAGTGATTCTGTACTTCGTGTAGTAATTTTGTCGTTCGTTATCCCAATAGTTTCAAGTCGCCAAAATTGTTGAAGATCCTCACAGGCACAAACATGCAAACAAGTTACAGAAGAAAGATTCACGACAGCATCTGAATTATTTGAAATGACAGGAGACTTACCTTGCAAAGTCCACCCGAGAACAGTGTTTATTGCTGTTAGCTCGGGTGTAATCCGTTTGTGTTGTCCAGTTGCAAGGAACCAATAATTGTCTGCTCCTATTAATATGCTGATTCCATCTTCAGCATGCAAATTTTTAAGACTAACATCTGCCAGCTTCAATTCTCTAAGCGTTTCGAGTCTTTCATCTGGCGCAGACAAAACATCCACACAGATTTCGGGTACCTCCATTAGATCCACAGCAACGATTCTGTTGTCATATTGGTTACGTAATACAACTTGTACCTTATTACACTGCATACTAGGTCTAGGTTCTTTGCTTCCAAATGGAATAATGTTAATATTTTGCACTCCGATGATATCCAAATCAAGTTGACGTGCCACGCTAGATTTTATAAATGACATTTGGCTCCCGCCATCTAATACCATTCGACAGTACAATGATTTGCATGAATTTTTCTTTGAAGCAAATGCGAAAGCAGTTTGTAAGTACACGGTGCTAGCTTGCGGTAATTTATTATGAGCATGAGTGGTGTACAAGTTAATTGATTGCTGCGATTGAATTGATGACGTCTTAGTATAATTTTGCGATGATGGTGAAGGAGCTGTACTTTTCTTGTCTGTAGATGTAGATTGTGTATGATGGTTTGGATCACACATTGACGTTGCGTGTCGCCCGTTACAATTCTTGCACACAAGTTGAAATCGTTTTTTGCATGTCTTGGAATAGTGCCCCTTTCTACAACACCGGTAACATCGTCCGTCTTCTTTTAGCATCTGTTTCTTTTTGAGTAAAGGAAAAGAGCTTTTGCAATCAGATGAATAATGATCAGAGGCTTTGCAAAAAAAACAATGACTGTCACTTATTCCTGCTGTGAATAATCCAACAGCTGTTTTTATCGGTTTTTGTGTGGATGGTTGCACTCGATTTGAGCCTTGTTTCGCTTCTTGGGCCTTTTCGAGAGATTCAACTTCTCTTTTGATGAATTTCAATAAATATTTGACTTGCTTATCACCAATGTCTTTAGTGGAGGAAACATCAGATTTCGCTGATGAAATATCGTTATCGTCGTTTGTATCAGCCTCTGGAGAAAAGTTATCAGAAGAGTCATCGTAATACCTGTGAAAATCAACTCTCAATTCATTGGGTATGCAACGAAGTAGGACACCTTTAAGCATGACGTAATAATTTGATGATGGAATTCCAAGAGCAGCGAGTGATCGAGTGGATGCTAGGACGGAATTATAAAGACATCTCAACCCTGTGGCGTCAACTTTTGATTGAACTGGCTGAATGGATAACAAGCATTGCATATTATGATCGACAATTTTTTCTTTATTGCCATACTCTTCTCTGAGAATGTTTATTGCCGTCTCATAATTCAGTTCGCTTGGTGTGAGACCTATCAAAGTATTCGCTGCCTTACCAGTCAAAGCGGCTTCTAGGTAGTTGAACTTGTCAACGGTAGAAAGAAATAGATTATCATGTACGAGTGTTCGGTACTGTTCCCAAAACGGTATCCATTCTTTGTAGTCGCCTGAGAACTTTTTTGGTTGCAGCTTTTGAAGTTTTACTGCAAGCATTTTACTTGGAGGGGAAGTGGTGACGTTATGCGATGAAATGTTGGCGGTAGCATCGTTGGCGGGACCATCAAAGGGTGGAACTGAGGGCGACAATATCTGCTTCTGATTTTGTTTAACCTTATTCAAACGAATTTGCAGCCTTGTAATCGTTGATACCGCTTTGTCATCATATTCAGCTATAGATTCTGCTTCTCGTTCGAAATCATCCGCTTTTATTAAGGAACGAACATCGCCATTTGCCTTGCGCAAGCTTTCATGCGCCGCTGTCAAACGATCTAAGAAAACGCTAAGTTCTTCCTCAATGCAATCTAAAGCATATGATTCCGTGTCATCTTTTACTTGACTTATATTCGATTTAAGGAACTCGCCCGCACTATTAACGATCTTCGTTACTTGCCCCCGATATGTTGCACGACTTGCCAAATCCATTATCGAATGCGATAGAATAAATCACGTGTTATTTCAACCGTTCGTGTCTCTTCCCGGGTTTCGGCACCAATGTAAAATTTGTTACCAAATTTACTTAAGATTCCCGATTTAAGAAAACACAGTCTTTTATATTTCAGAAAAATAACAATTTAATTCAAGGATTTATTATAATATGTAATAGATTTGAGCAATAAGATTTTAAGGCAAGAAAACAATGTTAATCGAATGAAAGTTAAAAGTGAACTGAACTATAAAGATGTTTGTATATAGCAAGATGATTGAAAGTTTAAGACATAGCAGTACAACTGTAATTAAAGCTTTAATTTTCAACAATACTCACTGCGTAGATTTATACTAACGCATTCATCTATTCATATATCTACATTGTATATCATCGTACGAGCTCGGTGTGTTTACAACGGTTAGGTTTGTACTCATGCCATTTGATTCTTATGAGACAAACCAAACAAAACATTCGTTTTTACTCGATGCATTCGCTGTATTCGGTGTGTTTATTGGCGTTTTTCTTTTTTGGCTCTGAGCAAAGCTCTGAGCAGAGGCTGAGCGATCAGAGCAGAGCTCCGAGCAGATTATGATCAGATTCCTCAGATTTAATTATGAAATACACTTGAGCACTGAACTGTCATTTCATAGATGCTTTTGGTAAATTTCGTGAAATTTCTTGCAATTTTGTACAAATGACGGGCGACTGTCCAAGGAGTGTCCAAAGAATCCATTTAAAATTATGTTACACTAGAAAGATAAGTGAAGTGGGCTTCGCTCAGCGTTTCGCTCGATTCGCTCGGTCATTTAATCCTGAGCTAATTGAGCAAGCTCTGAGCTAGCTCCGATGGAAAAAAGAAAAACACTTTATATGCTCTGATGTGTCTGAGCTAAAAAAGAAACATAGAATTTTTGTTCGACAGTTCCGTGATCTGCTCTGAGTTAAAAAAGAAAAACGCCATATAGCTGTCAGGTTGCACTTAAGAAACCAAATAGTGTATTCGATTCGTTTTCAAAGAGATCGAATGGTGTGCAGTATTTTTTTCTTAGATAAGCATTCTCTTTCAGTGTAAACTACTTTCTAAAGCCGCGTCCACATTATGTCGAATTGTGTAGATCAACATCGTTGATCAACAGGGTTGAGTAAGTGTAGACGTGTTGATCGACAAAGCCAATCAACATTTGTTGACCCGAACGTAACCCGATTCAAATGGATAGCAATCAGCAAAGTTATTCAACAAATGTCATTTTATTAAAAACATTTGTAGGGTTTTAATTTCATGAACATAATTTATTGGTTTTGTGCATTATTAATCACATTTTTACTAGATGAAAAATGCAATAATTGTTGTGAATAAGTATTTAATGTTAATAATATCGTTTTAACTTTATTGTTCATTAGAAAAAATAAAAAGAAGTTGGGTACCACCAGCACTCGAACCCCGAACCCTTCGGTTGGATCCTGACGCGTCGATCAGAAAATTCCAAACCACACAAATGTTTGCTACGAAAGTTTTTCACGTACACACTAGCATGTTGATCGACAATGTTAACCAACAATGTTGATCGGCATAGTGTGGACCGTCCTTAAGATAACAACGAATCGAATACACTGAAGTACTGTATTTGTTCAGGGAAAGCAAATGAATGCATTCATGCTAACCTTTAGTATACACCCCCTCCGATACGATTTTTTTTTCGTCTGAATCTAATCTATAAGTTCTGATTTTTTTCGCGTCTTATAAGAATCACCCTTACTCCATTATTTGTACCTTGAAGTGAAAAAAGGGAGACCAGGAGGGGTGAAATAAAAATCTGAAAAAATTAGGAATTTTTTTTTTCTCTACTTAGAACTATTTGATGCCTATCCAAGTTGGACCACCCTAATGCATAGTTTTCAAAATAATGCATTTTAACTCAAAATTTGGAAAAAAAAGTATAAAAGTTTAAAACTGCGTAATTCTGTCACAATTTGTATCGACAATTTGACAGATTTACGAAGTTTTAAACTTGACCACGTTTACGAAGACTTTACGCTGTTGCATGAATACCCTTATTATTTTTGTTCTCTCTAATTTATTCTTAATCAAAAACTGATAAATAGACGACTTTTTGTTTTCTAGTTTTTGAGAAAATTGAAAATTATTGTAACTACTTTCTTATGTGATATTTGTTTTTGTGCTCGCTTAAAGGGCCCACAGACACCACACTTGTGTGCACACATGTGTACCGACACCGGTGTGTTATTCCGCCACACACGCCACACCAAATCGTACACACTTTAGGGATCTAATAGAAAAAAGACCATAATGATAATAACATTTTAAATCGAAAAACTTCCGACGCTCCTCATTCAAACGCGATTCCAATGCAACTTAATAACAAATGTGCGCGCACATCCCCACACACATCACACCCAGGGCCGGACGAGCTATACGTGCAAGTGGTGCAAGTGCGCAGGGCGCTGGGCCATATGGGCGCCTTGAGCAAGCATTACATAAGGCACTCCCTCGTAACCACTACTTGAATTTCTTTTTAATATCTCAAACCAATATCGATATCCATTAATTAACCACCAGCTTATTCTGAACTTAAAAACAGATATGAAGAACCGCGGGGAATAACGATCAGAGTTACATTTTTCCGTTTTTGCAGAATTAAAATGGTGGTGGTGGTGAACTCGAATCTGAGCTCAGAAATATTCCATCACGTTTTTGAGATATTCCTGTTAGAAAATCAAAAAACCCGCGGCACTTATGATTTTTCCGTTTGTATTTTGATACCAATCGTTTTCATTCTTTTCTAAATCTTTCCATTTTTCGATTCGTTTCTTAGACACGTAAAAGATGGCGCCATGATCTCATTTTCGAATGAAGTTGACTTCGATCTTTCTTTCCCGCAGCCCTTCATTTATATTTATATCTTCTATTCCAAAAATAAGTCGATGTCTACCTTCCTTTTCACACCTACAAAGTGCACCATTTTGTTCGGCTCTTGCGGATACCTTGTTTAAAAAAAGGATTGCCAAGTATTCCTCTTCGGCAGGTTATGATGAAATGACTTTAGAGGCGCTTATAATAAAGCTTGCACAGGGCGCTTATAAAGCTTGGGCCGGCCCTGATCACACCGATCGAGACACCGACCCCAAAAATCAAAAACTTTTGATTATTACTCGCTCCGTGTCTGACACCAAAAATCGGTGTGTGCACCAGCCCACACACAGCACACATTTCCGCACACCGACACATGTGTGCACACAAGTCTGTGGGCCCTTTTACGCATTACGGCGTATAAGCAGTGAGGTATGTAACCAACCCCCCTGCTTGAGCACACTATAGGTTTGGGGGTAGGTGCGAGGTTGGGTTCTTCTTCTTTTGCATTTAAAGAATAAGGATTTTAAGAAACTTTGAATTTATCCTATATATCCAATGTCAAGAGCTGTTTTCTAAAACTAACTTTTTTAATCCATCGTCATCGTCACTGATAACTAAACATTTTTTATTGAAACTCAATTCGCGATAGGCACCGTTATGTCTTACAAAAAATATTTTTCGTCATAAGTACCGGAATTGGTTGAAGGGTACATTCCAAGTGAAACTGGTAAGTAATGATAATGTTGATGCTGAGGTGTCGTGTACTAGACATAGTGGAAGCCCAGTTAATGACTTTGAAGAATGTTGCGATCCCAGCAAGATACTTATTTTATTTTTATTAATTTTCTTACTTGAAATTCAAAAAAACTCTATAGTAAAAAGCAATCAAGGTTCTTCAGAAAGCAATGCAGAAAAGGATTCAAAGAGCCAGAATTACCAAAGGTTAATTATATAAATTTTTGTGTGGGCGTGTCAGTGACTGAAAGTTTTCGGTAATAATTCCTTATACTGTTCTTTATCATGTCTCAGAATTTAATGGAAATGAATAATGTAGTTTAGATTTTATCAAATTAAGACTGGTTCCATACAAAAAAGTCGAAAAACGCCCACAAATATGGGCGTTGTAAGAACTTTGATACACCAATTTCCAAATAATAGTTGTTTAAGGTTTAGTTAACATCCAAATTTGTAACAATTTAACGAAAAATTGTTTTTTTTTAAGTTGGCTTGGCAGTGGGCGGAAATTTATGGTATTGGTTTTTCGTCTTAATAACTATCATGCCTGAAAATTTCATCAAAATCGGTTGAGTGGTTAAGTTTTTAGGGAATTTTTTCCACTCTCCCATACAAGGGGCCCTACTGTGCGTCGTCGCACAGTGCGTCGAATGTATGAACATGTTGGACAAAAATCTGTTTTACAAAAAATATGGCTTTTGTGTGTAAAATAGCCCTTGAAAACACAAAAGAAAGTGTAATTCAATCAGCACAGAGAGTTTAAGTGCCATATGATAATTCCAAGATGGCTATTAAGCATAAAACAGAAGAAAGAAGGTTGATATAAAAAAAATGTAAAATAGATTGTTTTAATTATGACTTTAAAGAAAATTAAAAATAATATTCTTCTGGTTTAGTGGAGCGAATGAATTAAGTTCAAATAAAGATTGTTTTAGTTAAAAACGACATGATCGATTTTTTTGAAACTCGATGCTTAAGAGTCTTTTAATACTCTGTAAAATATTTTTAGAAAAAAATTACTTTTATGCAAAAATAACTGTACCTTCCATACAAAGGCTAAAAACCGCTAAGAACAATATTTACAATATACGGATCCCACGATTTTCATTCAACTTTTTTCGTATGCTTAGAATAGTTCAATCTACTACAAAAAATTATGAAATTTTACACTTAGTAACAATTAGTAGTACCTAATTGAATATGAAGAAAATTTGAAAAGAAATTCTTCTGTTTAAGTGGAGTGACCGAATTATATTAGTAGTAGTATATGGTTCAGGGGGGTCCGAACAAACTTGCTCAGATGATGTTCAGAACAAGCTCGACATGCTCAGACTCTGTTCTAAGGAGTTGTTTTAGCTAATTTAAATATCGTAATCCATGCTTTTGAAAATTTATCGCTCATAATTTCCAAGTTTTTATATACTAAAACCCTCAGCATCTTGGACATAAGAGCTAGGACGTGCGACCCAGTCGTGCATTTTATTTTCTGAGAGATCCAGGTCTAAATACAATGCTAATGCCTCTTGTGCAGTTTTAAAACATTTTTTTTTTTCAGAAAAATCAACTCTTTCACCAGAATAACGCCCAGATAGTTCTGCTGCAAACTTAAGCTCTTCACTGGAGTTTGAGAGCAAAAGATCCTCAACTCTACATTTTTTTTTCGAGTGAATAATTCTTTGTTGAAATATCTTGCTTTCAATCTATTTCCATCTATTTAGACTTTATGTGAATTGGAAAAGTCAGAGTTCTTATTTTGAAAATAAGCAGGTCCCTTCCTTATCAAGTTTTAAAGATCTTTTTCCTTGGTCAACTGAGACATTTGATGACGTTTGTGAAGGTGACAAAGTTGTTGCAGTTTCATGACTGCGGCCCTGCCCCTGGCTTTTTGATTCATCTCTGGAATTTTGTGAAGATGTGGCAGACGAAATTTCTTCAACTTGGGAAGGTGACGATTTATTGTCATGTAGTTCGCCATTAAGCTTAAGAGTCGGAAAACCAAAATGAAAAAGAGCAAGGACGCCGCCCGCGGGATGAACGAAAAATAACGAAAATCTTTATAAAAAATAGAAAAGCCAAGAAGGATATTGACACTTTTGATCCAGGAGTCGGAAATCAACATTACCGATACGACGACCCAACGATGATTCGACGTCGCACAGTGCGGTATTTTGACCTGAAACGTGGCCATAAATCAATTTTCTCAATTTTCCCTCCCAGGATTAAGCTTGTGTGTCATAACAGGTAGATAACCAGGCTACTCTTTAGTGAAGTCTATCTATAAATTGGTCACCCCCGTTCGCGACACCATCAGTTGCAACTAGCACTAATTGAGTAAGCCAGAATTTTTCTGCGATAAAAAAAAAAGTGTATTTTCGGCGTGTTTTTTTTTTAGTCTTAAAAGTGATTCTAGTGAAAAAATTTGATATGGATATTGTTAACAAGGTATGTATAGTATTTTAAGCTAAAATTTATTAGTTTATTCAACTTAATTTTTTCATATCGATGAGTTTAAGTATTCACTTAAAAAAATTGTACTTTTTTCACTGTTTTTTCAAAACATTAGTGTTTTTGAAATAGCGCAACACGCCGCAACATAGTTTATCATATATTTTATTAAACTGCTGGATATGTAGATCAATCTTTGCTTTCCAAACCATTCACAAGTTTTCACCTAAGAAAAAACAGAGCATTTGAAAAAACTGCTTTAAATCGACCCTTAATATTAGATTTCTATATTATTCCAGATGACTCTAATTCCAACTTGTCTATGACCAGAAAACAGCTCCATGAGTTGGTTAGAGGATGCCCACAGAGGCTCCTTGACGATAAACTTGAAGATTAGGATAAAAAACTTATGGATATAACAAAGTGTCCCCCAGAGAAAATAGATGAACTTCGAAAAATTACCAAGGCATTCAAACCAAATTATAAACGAAGATGGCAACTCTGTAATAGCACAGAAAGGCGTTTTTTGGATAAGAATGAAGAGTGGCTAAGTGAAGAAATAACACTACCTGTTGACAGACTTCCCGGAAGGTCTCAAGGTCGCCCATGCAAAGAATTCGGGGAATCAAGTGACCGAACAAAAGGTCGAAAAACAGTGTAACTTCGAAAAAGTGTGTCTGTTGCTGAACTGACATACGCGGCACAGATGAGTCAAAGAGCGGCGGGAAATACTGATAAAGCCAAAGTGATGCAGGTTGTGACCACAGCTCCAACCAGAGCTATGAAGTTTCGGAAAGCAGCAGCGATTGGTAGTAAAGCCCTGAAAACGAAGAAACACACACCTGAAAACGCTTCGAGGATATTCGTCGAAGCTAATTTAACTGCAAGTCAATACGAAGTGATTCATCAGGCCAATAAAGATATATATCCATGCTATACCTACGTGTATAAAGCTAAACAAGACTGTTACTCACCAAAAAGAGTCAGTGAGACAGTTGCCGAAGTGAAGCGCCAAGATTTAGTGGATCACACAACATCGCAATTATGTAAATATTTGGAACCAGAACTCTCACAGTGCCTTGAAAACACGGATACAGATTTAGAGTTAATAAATAAGCGGGATGCGATGGATGTTTATGATGATGTTAATAATGAAAGATGATGAATAAATAATAAAATAAAAACTAGAAAATTAAATTAGTCCAGGTCGTTTTTTTTACTACCTACTTGCCTATGAGACAAAAGTTGAGGATGGAAAAACAAAATAGATTAATCTGTTTATTGAGTAATTGACCTGTAATCATAAAATATACAACTAATCTACATCTCAAATTTTGGATTTTAGTGGGGTCGCTTAGCGTCAAATTTCGAGATGATGTGTTTTTGCCGGACAAAAGCACCAAATTTTTTTTAGGTACTACTTAGGTCCATAGCTTGAGATTTAGGGTAGGACCCATCTCGGCGGTCAGCCATCTTGGATTTTATAACCGCCATTTTGAAATTTTGGTATAATATTAATATCTGGGCTTCTAAATCACTTAGGATCCCAAACTTGGTGTCTAGGTATACATTTTTGGGGTCAGGGAATACAACCACATACTTTCCAAATGTTAAAGTTTGCAAATATACGAAGGAGCATGGGGGTCATGACCCCCTTGCTCCAAGACAATCATATATTATATTTAGGGTCGAAATAATGTATATACACAAGTTTAAAATGTATCTGACTAAACTTATCCAAGGAGGGAAATGGGGGGTCATGACACCCCCCCCCTTCAGAGCCCAGGAAAAAGTATAAATAAAAATCAAACTTCATTTAAACACACAGATGTGCCAAAATAGACGTGACGTACGGCTAGCCCAAATAATGTCATAACCGTAATGTTACCTTTTATGAGAACATGGTAATATTATTCGCGAAGACTGTATGTTTTGTCGTATCGAGTTTTTCTGAAAGAAAAATGAATAAGTTAAATGCAAATACATTTAAGTTAGGTTGTATAAGAATATACTAATAACAAACTATCCAATTATTAAATCGAGTGACAAAAATATTAAATTCTAAGATATATGGTTGAAAATGAAATAAGATATATGTACATGTACATACATACATGTACATGTACATACATACATGTACATGTAGTACCTCGTGGCATGATTGTTAGTGCGTAGGACTGTCATGCCGAAGGTGTGGGTTCGATTTCCAGCCGTGCCACCTAAAAACAGAAATGTTTTTTTCGAGACAAATCCTCCAAGAGTATACTAGTCATGAAAAAGTGCTTCTCATTTAGCCCTTCGGACTCAGCAAAAACCTGTAGGTAACCTTCCTGCCAACAACACGCACACAGGAATGGTTGTGAGTTGTTAGTCACTAGGCCCTGGTTCTCCACGAGCTGTTGCGCCACCCAATTTATTTATTTATTTATTACATGTACATACATATTAATACATAAAATTTAAATACAAGAGAAATCACATTTGAAAGATGTTGAATTGTATTTATCTACCTATATATAGATTGCTTATGTCGTCTTCAAGCATTGACATTTACAAAGATCAGTACAATTCCAACGAGCAGCTTTGCAAGTATATCTACCAGTGTATCCTTTTTGACTCTAGCCCCAGCCTTCCGGACTAAGAGCACACTGTTGAATGTGTTTACTGGTACACCATACTCCTGCCTGATATATACAGCCCGCTTTGAGTGTTGAAGTAGTACATCTTTTGTTGGTGGAAGTTTCTCCATTGTCTTAGCCCCGGTGCACACTTGCGTCTTTTTAACGCGCGGTCCCGCAGCGGCACCGCCTTTGCGTCTTACAGTACTCACAATTGTGGTGCACACACACCTGCGATGACGCTGCGGCATCGCGCGTCATTCTTGCGGGTAAAAAGACTCGCAGGTTTCAGCGAGACCGCTGCGTCACCGCACACGCGATTGCGTCTTTCGGTACATTGTTTATTATTGAGCAGTGCACACTTGCGTCATTTTGCCGCTAATTAAATGCCAAACATGGAAGAATTTTCTATAGAATTATTATTATCAATGAGAAATTTTTTTTCAGAAATACGGAGTGTTGCTACCGAAGCATACCGATCAGCAAAAGAAGACCCGCGAAGATTAGTGTTTGCCGATTATTTTGTGAAGGTTTCGAGGAAAAAAACGATAAAGTCAAAAACGAAATATGTACATAGGTTATTTTATTTTTAATCAACAAAAGGATAAACCCTAATAACATCGTTAATTTTAAGGAACATAGTCTTATGCACACGGTACACGAAAATTACTCGTTTCTTTTTATTAACCTCCATTGCTGCAAGCCAAACGCTTACTCCAGATTGAATCCTGCGAGAAATACCCGCATGTGTGCATTGAAAAATTGCGGCACCGCAGCGACACCACTGCGTCACCGCGCGTTAAAAAAACGCATGTGTGCACCGGCCCTTAGTCTTCTGACAAAACAGCTCCTTGCTGACATCATTTACACTGTCCGAATTACTGTATTTATCATATAATATTACCGTGAAGCGTTCTAGCTTTTTAAATGTTCACCATCAAGGTCTGTGTAGGGATGTAATGCTATGCATGTTAAAGTGTGTGTCACCTCATGATAACAATTCCATGCCTCCCACGCAGATTTCTTGTCTCGTCCGAAAAATGAAGATGTTGTATCGCAACCCGTAAAACTGTGAAATACGAGGAGGTCAAGGATTTTTGTACGCCCAGTTTCTCGTTAAAAGCATTGATGTCTATATAATTAAATGATCTGCCCGTACCAAAGGCAACAGAAATCTTCAAAATTGTGCACAAGTTCATCAGGTGATGGAACTTGCCAATGAGGTTTACCACCACGTTCGTGTCAACAGTACGAACCATACACCTACTACAGCCATTCTTCATTATGTTCGAAAAGAGTCAGAGGCAAAGAATCATCGTGTAATAGGGGACATGGTCTCATAAAAGGTAACATTACAGTTATGAAATAATTTGGGCCAGCCGTACGTCGCGTCAGTTTTTGCACTTCTGTGTGTTTACATGAAGTTTGTTCTTTATTTATACTTTTTCCTGGGCTCTTAGGGGGGGGCTGTCATGACCCCCATTTCCCTCCTTGAATACGTTTAGTCATATACATTTTCAACTTGTGTATATATATTATCCGACCCTAAATATAATATATGATTGTCTTGGAGCAAGGGGGTCATGACCCCCATGCCCCCTTCGTATATTTGCAAACTTTAACATTTGAAAAGTATGTGGTTGTATTCCCTGACCCCAAAAATGTATACCTAGACACCAAGTTTGGGATCCTAAGTGATTTAGAAGCCGAGATATTAATAATATACCTGAATTTCAAAATGGCGGCCATAAAATCCAAGATGGCTGACCGCCGAGATGGGTCCTACCCTAAATCTCAAGCTATGGCCCTAAGTAGTACCTAAACAAAATTTGGTGCTTTTGTCCGGCAAAAACAGATTTTCTTGCTAAGCGACCCTACTATTTAAAGGATCGCAGGTATTCAAAATTGGTTATCTGCATTAAGAAAATTTCCAGTTGTAAATTGATTCATAAAGAAAACGAAAAAAGGGGATTTCAGCAAAAAAGTATCTTTCAGTATTTTTCTAATTTCTTAGAAACTATTATATTTATTGAAATAAGGTTTTTAGTATTTGACTAAAAGTTTATTGGGCGATTGAATATTGGAAAAAAAAATGTCCTTCACATTGCAAAATTTTATAAAAAATCAATTAAAAACAGAAAAAAAATTTGTTTTCTAAATTTCGTCTTTAAAACTTAATTTCTCAAAAACTATTTAATGAAACGACTTGAATCAAAAGACAAAGTAAAGAATGAAATATTAGCTTTAAAAAAAGTTATAGCACAGCATTGCACGTACTTTTTTGGATTTTTAATATTTTTTTTTCTCCTGGCTAATCGGGGGGTAAATGGGTAATCACTTAAGTGAGTTTTACTGTACCTAAAAAACAAAAATGTATCCTTCCAAATAACTTTTTAGTCATTTGGTACCTATTTGATGTGAAAAATGTGCTCAAATATTTTTGGCCAGGTTTCCGACCAAAATACCGCACTGTGCGTCGTTTAAGAGAAATGTGATTTTCTTGCCACCGTCCAGCAAATAAGCAAAAACTGTGTGGGAATTACGGCTCAAATGGGCTGAAACACAAACAGCCAGTCTTTATGTGCTTAGCTCATTGAAACCTACCTCCACAGTTTTTGAAATAATTGACTTTTTACTGGACGGCAAAAGCAATTTTTTTCAAACGACATTGTGTCATCATCGGGGTCAAAAGTAACAATATCCTTCTTTACTGTTTTTATTTACACAATTATATCAATAGAATTCCGTTATTTTTTGTTCATCCCGTGCCGTTCTTGCTCTTTTTCGTCAGGGTTATCGACCAGCAATGTGCTAGCATTTTCGACCATTTGTTTTTAGTAAATTTTGTCCACTGATGGAGACTTTGACACTCCTGCCAATAATGTTTTCTTCTGTCTTCCCCTGGGAATGGTCAGTTCTTGATTACCATGCCTAATGGCCAGTTTCACAATCGCGTTTAAACCTTGAACTGAGTTTAGTTTGTTCTGCTCTGAACATCAGCTTAAACTAAAAGTGGAATTTAAGCTTTCACTGTGTAATTGGGGGTAAATGTCTGCTTTTTAGTTGATGAAAGGTCTTTTCCTATTTCCATATCTTTTGAAGTTTCTTTAACAAAAGTTCTTAAAAACGTATTGAAAACGCTATTGTCATGCAAAAAAAAATATACATATTGAAAATTAAAAAAACATTCCATTTTTGTTGCTAAAAATCTTGTTAAAAATGTGCAAAAGTAGAAATTTGACTATTATAAACTTCGAAAACAAAAATGGATTTCCATAAAAAGAAATGGAGTCCATCTTTAAAAAGCTTCCTTTTTTGTTTTGTGGCCGGTAATAATTTGATCACCCACTGTAATCTTTAAGTAATGCACGTTCATACATATCATATACATATGTATTAAATAAACTAAACTAAGATTAAGAAAAAAAATATTTTCTTGTGTACCGAAATCGGCTTTGGGAAAGGTGGTCACCCAACTCATAGCCCATGTGGTTCACCTCGTGAAAATAAAACGATGCAGGCTAGTGCGAAAACAGTGCTACATTATACCCATCTCTTTTTTCTTACTTATTTTTCATGTAAATAAATCTGTGGTGTTTGGTAGAAACATGATAACTCCATTTTTAAATTTGCGTCTTTACGTCCTCTTTAAACCGTGCTAGAGCCTAAAAAAGTTTACCGATTTTCTTCAAATTTGGAACATTTATGAACATAGTCCTTGAAAGGTTATGTTTCAAATTTGAAAAAAATCGGTTCATCCGTTTAGTCTGTAGCTCGATTTAAAGTGGAGGTAAGGAGGCAAATTTTAAAATGGAGTTATCATGTTTCTACCAAACACCACAGAAATAAATTGGGTGGCGCAACAGCTCGTGGAGAACCAAGGCCTAGTGACTTACAACTCTCAACTATTCCTGTGTGCGTGTTGTTGGCAGGAATGGAGGAAACCTACAGTTTTTTGCCGAGTCCGAACGGCTAGATGAGAAGCACTTATTCATAACAAGTATACTGTTGGAGGATTTGTCAGTTCCTCGCAGGAGGCAGTACCTCGGATTAAACATTTCTGTTTTTAGATGGCACGGCTGGTAATCGAACCCACACCTTCGGCAATCGGCATGACCGTCCAAGGCACTAACCATCGTACCACGAGGTACTACTATTATATTTTTCATGTAAGGCCTCCTGTCTCTTTTCCTAAACACTCAACTCCTGACAAAACGGTGACATCATTCACAATGGTGAATAGCCATCTGCCACTGTGGATCAGGGCTGTCGAAGTACTGCAATTGAAGTATTTGTACTGCTTTTTGAAACTCCGTACTGCCGTACTGCTAATACGACCAAAGTACTGCTTTTTTGAAAATTTGTTCACACAACATTTTCAAATCATAATCATATCCAAAAAGTTTTAGTTCTTTTTATCTTATGTTTTCTTTTATAAACAAAACAGATAAAATTGTATAGAATACGCTCACTATGTATATAGATGTATTGAGAAAGATCTCGAGTTCCATTTTTTACGAGTGCGTAGTTTGCATTATAGCAAAGACCGTATATTACCAAGATACCGCATCTCAACCAACCACCAAAAATCAGCTCTAGATGCGGTCGGTCGGGGGAAGGGAAACATTCCCACGTATTGTATCACATCCTCATTCACATTCGAACTCACATAACACATACAGACATGCAAGCCTTTATTCGCCGCAGACCTACAACTCAGCGACCGCGCCACCGACGATTGTAAAACTTATACATAGACGGGGCTCTCACTCACACATCTATGGGGTCACCATTGGGGTCGTCACAGTACTAGCGCTTTGACTGCGAATTTTTACACTAGATGCAATATCTTGGTATTATACGGTCTTTGATTATAGGCATAGCCTGTATATCACAAGTAAAAAATTCGTAATTCTGGAATTTTTCAGATTGTCTTTTCTGATCCGAAAAAAGGAAGTTTAAGGATATTTTGATGCCATTTGGAACGAAATATTCCACACACGTCGAAATGTAGTTTTTTCACCCAACTGTCAAAAGCAATGTTAAATTATACTAATGGATCTCTAGACAGTGAAATTTAGATTTTAACGTACTTCGAAAAAACTCCTACAAAGTTGAATTTTGGTGGGGCTTTGTTTTGACGTCTTGAGCAATTTCCAATTTCTAAATTTTGGCTGAAAAAAAGAATTTTTGGAGGAGTAAAAAGTTGTAAAGTTCAGTTTTTTGCAAATTTTTCGAAAACTATCAACTTTTTGGTATGAAATAAACAAGGTAAAAGTTGCAGCTTATACAATTTTATAAAAAATACAAATTACATGTTTTTTGATGCATTCAATAGTTTTAGAGTAAATCATGGAGCCAATTTAAGGAGTGGCAAATTTTGTCAAAAAATTTATTAAAATTGCATTAATCGATGAGCAATATTTTTTGTACTATATGCGCTAAATCTTTTCATTATAAACCAAGTTATTGTGGTGCTCAGGGTAAGTAAGGCCATCAACTGGAAAATGTATTGGTTTTAATTTTTTTAAATAATTTTGAGAAAAACGTGCACAAACACAACAATAGTTCTGTAGGTAATGAAATAATGAATACCACCATTGCAGTGCGCTAGAGTTAAATAGGTAATTTGCGGATATGTAATAATTTTTAATGAACAATATTTGCATTTAAACAAAATTAAATGCATTAACAATAATTATGTTGGTATATATTTTACTGCCGTACTGCAGTGTACTGCAATTTTTTTCCTCGACGTACTGCTTTCTGTGAAATTGAAACGACAGCCCTGCTGTGGATGCCGGTCGAAATGAAAACCCGTATCTTGGTTATTGAAATGAACCTTGATTGAAACCTGGATCCTCTTTTTTTGTAATACGTGTTAAAAGATAACCTCGACCCAGACCCCGAGACAATAAAATTGTCACCCCAAAGTCTTTACACCGATTAAAAAATATAGTCTCAATAATGTCAATTTTTTAATAGGATTTTAAACCCATCCTCCTTGTAGGCAAATTTCAATGAAATTAGACAGTTTATAGCTGGAAAGCCATTATTAGTCGAGAAAAAGTCACATTTCATTTAATTTAATTTAATTTAAATTAATTTCATTAAACCTTCCTCTATGCAATATTTAGTGTTATTTTTTTTCAAAAATACTACATGGTCACTCTTTTTCAGATTAATAATGGAAAATAAACAATAAAAATTTGCATTATTTTGAGATACATATATATTTATTTATAGATAAAATTGCAATCGCAGTAAAATTTTATTCACATACATACATACAATAAAGGTAATAATTTCGCTACTATATAAATACGAATATTGATTGAATTACAGCATAAGCACTCACAAATATAATCTTTTATTTGTATTTTCTTTTTTTTTAAATTTATTTTGTATTCATTTTCGTAGCAGATATCTACAAATTATATTTCACGAAAGAAAGTGTTGTATTATTAGAATAGATCACCACTTTACCATTTGGTATATTAAAATACATGCCGTTTGGGTTTGAAATACGACATCGAGTGGTATACCATTCAGAAACTGTACCGAAATTCAAGCGCGTTAGAAGTTATTCAAGGTCATATGTAAAAAAAATTGGTTTTTCGCCAATAACTTTTAAACGGTAAGTTCTATTAAAAATTTCTTCAACAAACCTTGTAGATCATGTAATTTTCTATAAAAAAGTTAACACTTTTTTTTTCCCGGCTGATCGTTTAGGAGATATCGCCATTTAAATAAACGTTATTTGACGAAAATGTCTGTTTTTCACCTGTAACACATGAACGGTGATTGCTATCGAAAACATCTTCATACACAGTTTAATTTTCTACAAGAAAACATAAATTTGTATTTTCTAGGAGTGATGGTGCCAAGGATATTACTATATTTAAAACTTCGTCAAAAGCTAAAAAAAATCGTTTTTTTTTTTTGCTTTCTACTCTTTACTGACGAAGTTGTCAAAGATAAATTTATAAATTCTCTATAAATGTTATTATATTGTCTACAAAAAATACTCTGAAACTTTTTTCATAGGAGTGATCAGATAAAATATATTAGTACTTCAAACAGGTGGAGGGTTCAAAATATGGGTTTTTCGCCTACAACTCTTAAACAATAAATTTTATCAAAATTTTGTGTACAAAATTTGCAGGTTAGATAACCCTCTAAAAGAAAACATGATCATATTCTTTGTAAAATTTATTATATTTAAAATATATAAATATTTCTAAAATTGGTCAAAAATACCGGATTCTTCGTCTTTCTTCTTAAATGACGAAGTTATCAAAAAATAATTTATATTCAATGGGTGGAATGCGAAACGATTTGCCTCAGTCTCATATCTCATTTTTTTGAGGTATTGCTGGCTTTCGTATGCAAAATAAACTTGAGATAATTCATAATCAGAAAAGAGATCTCCCTCAATTTAAAGATCTTTCTCATTTGAGAGATGTCAAGTATCAAAAGTCAAATATCATTTTATTAAGATAAGGCTATGAATATGTTGAGACTGGATATTAGTTGTCTCAGGAAGTACAATGTACATTGATCTACTACTACAACAGCCTAAATCGCGGAAGCGATTTTCTTTAAATTTTCAAAGTAAGGTTTTTGTGATTCTCTACAGGTTTTAAATTGATTTTTTTAATCTCCAAAAATAATGGTACTAGCCATACAACCGTCAAAAAAAATTTTATTTATCTCAAAAGTGGCAACAACCATTTTGATAAAAAAAAAATAACACTGGTCTGCAAAAATCAACTTTTTTTTTCGCCTTCAAGTAATTCTTTGAAATTATGACAGATTTGACTTTTTTGAATCTAAATCTGGTTTCAGAAAAATTCTATCACGTCCAGTTTTTTTTAAATTGATTTTTGAAAAATATAATTGATTTGTAAAAAAGAGCCCTCTTAGACTTGGTTGACCTGGTAAAAACAAAATACTACTGTGCCTATTCTGCTCAAATTTGGAGGACTTACTCCACATAATGTAAGCTTTCACATGAAACCAGATTTGTCATCATCCATCATTGTTCATCCATATTTTAATCCGTTATTTAAAAAAAACAACAAAAATTTCGAAATTTCGTAGTTTTTATGATTTACGCTGTAAAAACATATTTTTTGGGAAATAATAGAATTTCCCTATATTTGATATTCATAAACTCAAGGATATTAAATAAATTTTAATCAAAGACTTTTAAAAAAGAAACATCAAAGCGTTTTAAAATCCCAAACACTTTTTTCCCATTAGTATATTTCACTGAGTGCTCTGTATAAAAAACTGGTAAAATATTTTAAAATATAAAAAAACACACCGATTCTACCAAATAACACCTAAAAAAAGTAGTTTTAAAAAGAAAATAAGCTCAAAAATCCAAGTAAGCAATTTACTATAACTTTTTTTCTTTAAACATACTATTTTGTAGCTTTTTTTCTTTTCATATTTTCCATTGTCTGACGAAAAATTGACCAGCAAAAATCTGCCAGCATTGCTTCTAACCATTTCCCGTTATATCTTCGCTCTACGTGCATCATGTCTTGATGAAACATTTCACCATGTTCATCTGAAACTACACCAAGGTTAACAGGGGAAAAAATCTAAGTGGGAGTCCAAAATATGAATTTTCAGTGACATGTTGCACTTAAGAGCTTTATAAGAGCTAAGTAGTTTTTGGATGATTTCCTTGAAATTACAATATCTTTGGGAAGAAAACGAATTTTAAAAAGATTTAAAATGATTTAGGAAGATGAAATATAGTTCTTTCAAGTCCTCTTATTAGTTTGTAAAAAAAGTTTTTATCGGTGAAGAAATTCGATGTCAAAAGTACCCAAAAAACGGGTTTTTGACATGTTTGAATTGGAATATCTCAAAAACGTGACGTGCTAGAGTAATTTTGACTTCGGATTCAGATTCAGCATGCCAAAATCCTTTAGAAAAGTATATTTTGGTTTAAAGGCGATTTTCGTTGCAGACCAGTGTAATCAGAGAATTACTGTAAGAAAGTAGTACTTTTCGATATTTCTTTTTTACACACAAAAGCTTTTTTAAAATGATAATAATGTGGCATATCAAAATTTTAGAAAAAATTATTTTGGGTACAAAAAATCAATCAACATTTTTGTTTGAAAATTCAATATTTCAAAAACGGGTTGATAAATTATTTTTAAATTCAGAGCTCACTTAATTCTTTTATTTGAACTTAATTATTTGCTCCGCACTTAAACAGAAGAATATTGTTTTCCAATTTTCTTCAAACTCAAAATTTCAGTGTTAAATGTAAATTAATAATCACTCAACTTGCATACGACATTTTTTTTAACGTTAGGAAAATTTTATACAGAAAAATACTATTTTTTGCTTGTTTTTAGCTCTAAGCCATTTTTAAAGTTTTTATCAATCAAAAAAACAATTCTAATGCTTTTTTTCTATAAATTACTTTCCCATGGTTTTAGTTTAATTTTTTTGTTGCCGGTTTTATTTATTTCACACTTTTTTTATGTCATTTTAATATTACTTATTTTCTTTGAAATGTTCGGTTTTTTTCAAACTTTATTCATATTCCGATTTTGAAATAACAACTTTTTTTTCTTTATAAATTTTACAAAAAAAACTTTTTGTACCCTCGGTTTTTTCGGAGTAGCTATTAATTTCACTGCTTTCACTTTATAAAGACATTTTTCCACAGAATTTTTGTTTGTATTTGAAACTGAGATTATGATATGAGACACGTTTCTTGCATAGCAAATTAAGTTGTCTCATTGTAAACGCTCAATCTCATTATCTATAGCTCATTCCTAGAGCTCAGTCCCATGAGACTGAGAGAGTTCTTTTCGCATTCCACCCATTGTTTTGATAGTCATATTGCCAACAGGGAGTATTATCAGAGCTTTTTTGATATGACTGCTCAGCTATGAAATATTTCTGTTGTAAAAAGGTTCGATTTTCGAAAATACAAGTATATACACCGAAAAACGTGTATTTTGGAAATTCGAACATTTTTTAAACAGCAATATCTCGTAACTGAGCACTCGTATCAAAAAAGCTATTATAATACTTTTTGTTGGAAATATGACTATTAATACAATGAGTATAAATTGTTTTTCGGCAACTTCGCCATTTAAGAGAAAAGACGAAAAAACCGGTATTTTTTACTTTTGACCAATTTTAGATATATTAATATATTAATATTTTGCAAAAAATATGAAAATGTTTTCTTGAAGATGGTTATCTAATCTGCAAATTTTACATACAAAATTTTGATAAAATTTATTGTTTAAGAGTTGTAGGCGAAAAACCCATATTTTGAATCCTCCACCTATTTGAATTACTAATATTAATCATCTATCCGAAAAAAGTTTCAGAGTATTTTTTGTAGACAATTTAATGACATATACAGGGTGTCCCGTAATGAGTGGATAATACTGCAACTGATGATAGCAGGCCTTATGACTGCTCAGAAAAAAATATAAAAAAAATATTTTTCTTGTGGTCTCCATGGTAATTTCTTTTCGAAAAATGTTAAACAATTCAGGGTCTCCTAAAATACCTAATTACAATTGCCACCCATAAAGGATTCTTATTATTTTTGTATTTTTATAATATTCTTGAATAACCGTTCTAAATGATGGGTAGTAGATTTTAACACCAGCTGATGCATTTTTTTGTGTTATAATTTTTCTTAATTATTTTTTTATTCAAAAATAATTCAATATTTTTTTTCACCAAAGTTTGAAAAATAATAAAGGGAAAAAAATGTATGAGAACATAAGTGGCAAATTTGATAAAAATTGGCCTGTTTAATGTGCTTTCCAAAATGGTATAACACATGTTTGTGTCTGCAACCATAACCAATAAAATTGGCATTTAATCTACTAAAGTAGTTTTTTAACATTTTATCAGATGAAATTACGTTACAAAGTTAAGTAAACACTACGACGACGAATGAATAACTCATATTGTTTTTTTTTTATTTTGTATTGCATTTAAAAATAACCGTTCTTAAATAATAATTTTTTTAATAATTTTTTTAATTAATTTTTTAATACAAAAATGATTAAATATTTATTTTCATCAAAGTTTGTAAGTTAATAAAAAAGACAAAAAACTGAAAACTTTCGTGGCAAATAATGTTAAAAAAATCTCCTTTTTATGTACTTTCCCAAATTGTAAATCACAAGCTTCTATCTACAGCAATAACACATTAAATTGGCTTTTAATCTACTAGAGAAGATTTTTAACACTTTCTCAAATCAAAATTGACTTGTAATAAAATAGGCATTAAAATGCATAAAAAAGTATTATTGCAAATATTGTCAATTTTCTGTCATTGCATAACGTATAACGTTGTTATACTGGTTTCGTCAATTAAACGAATTTTTGAATTTGAATTCAATGTGGCTTCAAAACGATGGATGTCCTGCTCATTATGCTGTAAATGTAAAGAGGTACTTGAATCGAACGTATCCCAACAGGTGTATAGGCCGTCTGGGCCCGATTTTGTGGCCACCACGTTCGCCAGACCTAAATCTTTTGGACTTTTTCTACTGGGGGTGCCTGAAAGAAATGGTTTATACTAAACCAATTACATTATTACAATTACGGAACTGCGTCGTCGTGTTCAAGACGCTGTGATGAAAATAAATGAGCGCCAATGTGCTCGTTTTATTGAGAGGTCCTTCATTAGAAGATGCAGAGCCTGTATCATAGTGAATGGGGGACAGTTTGAACACTTGATATAAATTTATTTAGAAATACAAATAAATCATAATTTTGAATACTGTTGTTTTTATTTATCTTATTTCCCATACCTAAATCAAAACCTTTTTGAAAGTGCATACTATTATTTTAGTTAGTGAATTTAGCAGACATAATAGTGACACTGGTATATCTATTGACTTTTCCTTACAACTCAATTTTTGTTGTCATCAAACTTTGATGAAAATAAATATTTAAACATTTTTTTATTAAAAAATTATAAAAAAAAAAAATCCAGCAACTAGTGTTAAATATTACTGCCTTTATTTAAGAACGGTTATTTTTAAATGCAATAAATATTAAAAAAAAACAATATGAGCTATTCATTCGTCGTCGTAGTGTTTACTTAACTTTGTAACTTAATTTCATCTTATAAAATGTTAAAAAACTACTTTAGTAGATTAAATGCCAATTTTATTGGTTATGGTTGTAGACACAAACATGTGTTATACCATTTTGGAAAGTACATTAAACAGGCCAATTTCTATCAAATTTGCCACTTATGTTCTCATACATTTTTTTCCCTTTATTATTTTTCAAACTTTGGTGAAAAAAAATATTGAATTATTTTTGAATAAAAAAATAATTAAGAAAAATTATAACACAAAAAAATGCATCAGCTGGTGTTAAAATCTACTACCCATCATTTAGAACGGTTATTCAAGAATATTATAAAAATACAAAAATAATAAGAATCCTTTATAGGTGGCCGTTGTAATTAGGTATTTTAGGAGACCCTGAATTGTTTAACATTTTTCGAAAATATATTATACCATGGAGACCACAAGAAAAATATTTTTTTTCTATTTTTTTTTCTGAGCAGTCATAAGGCCTGCTATCACCAGTTGCAGTATTATCCACTCATTACAAGACACCCTGTATAAAGAAAGTATAAATTTATCTTTGACAACTTCATCATTTAAGAGTAAAAAGCAAAAAATCAAATTTTTTAACTTTTGACGAAGTTTTTAATATAGTGATATCTTTGGAACCATCACTCCTAGAAAATAAAAATGTGATGTTCTCTGGTAGAGAATTACACTGTGTACAAACTGTGTATAAAGATGCTTTCGATAGCAATCATCGTTCATGTGAAATCTTCGTCAAATTAGGTACGTTTTTGGAATGGCGATATCTCCAAAACCATCACCGGGGATGATCTATAAGGTTTGTATGAAGAACTTTTTAATAGCGATTACCGTTTAAAAGTTAATAGCAAAAAACCAATTTTCTTTGGGGAGCGCTACGATATCCCGCAAGCCAAAATCTCGAATAACGAAATCTCGCAAGTTTAAAATCTTGTTTTTCATAATCTCGCAATTACAAAATCTCGCTCTTTACAATCTCGCATGTACATCTCGAGCCTAAAAATCTCGCAAATTTCAACCAAAATCTCGCAACTGAAAATTTCACAGCAACGAATCATCGAATCGAACATACCTACCCAAGAGCACTTTGCATAGTTTTTCTTTTCAACTAATAACTATACCCGTCAACAAAAAATGTGTACATCCTTTATAACTGTTAATAACCATTTTGGTTGTCTTTTACGCGTTTACAATGGAACTAAAAGTATCTTCTAGTTCAAGGTCAAATACGATTAATGCAATTTGCACATGACACTTTACAACTGGATATACCATCTCCATGTTCTCTCTCTTTCTTGTTCTTTTGACACAATAATATTGAAAAATCAACAGCTCAAATTAATAATAACAGTGTGGTCTAAAAGTACTCAGACACTGGATTATATATTTGGCAGTAGGTAGGATATGCTGCAAAATTGAATTGCATTGCAACAAATACATTTTTTTAATCAAAATCTCACAAATTGAAATCTCGCGCGAGATTTTAATTTGCGAGTATTTGATTAAAAAAATGTATTTGTGGCAATGCAGTTCAATTTTGCGAGATTTTGATATGCGACATTTTAGTTTGCGGGATTTCGTTATTGCGAGTATTGAAAAGCGGGATTTTGTAATTGCGGGATTATGAAAAGCGAGATTTTGTAATTGCGGATTTCGTTATGCGAGATTTCGATTCCGAGATTTTGATTTGCGAGATTTCGAAGCCAACCCTTTTCTTTGAGATTTGACCTTGAATAACTTCTAACGCGCACACGATTTTTCAATGGACTTTTGGTGGGTTTTACTTATCTATACCAAAATAAAGATTATTGCATTTAAAAACCTTCACTTGGCTTTTTCCGCAGTTTGGACTTTTTTTGTATATTTTTCCTGGGCTACGATATCATGTTACAGGAATAAATACCCATTTGGAGAATCTAAACTGTTTGATAGCTTGAAATCATCAGCCAAAATGAGTACATATGATACGAATTAAATAAAATTGAACCAATATGGCTTCATTCAGGGACACACGATAGTATTTGTGACTTTTTAATAAAATTTTTTGAATGAAACACTTTGTGTCCGGTTGGTTAAGAATGATGAAATAAATGCATATTTAAAATCAATTTCGAAAAGCCATAATTTAAAGATTTTTGAACTCTGTCTTACTAAAATCAGCATACAAAACATCCGTTTGAAGGTCTTGCACCATACTCCCTTTTGTTTGGTTAGTGACTTCCAAAAAGATTTGATTTGAAAAGAGAACCATGGTGTTGATGTGCAATCACTCTTTTGCAATAAAAACGTAAATGGAAATTAAAAGATAAAACAAATATTGATGGGGAATGCAATCAGGTTGAGGACCAGGGGGCCGATTCTGATTCTGTGAAAAAATGACACGAAATACTTTTTACATAAATGTGAAAATGATTTGTTCGGTTCACTTTTTCACAGAACTGCCCTCACGTACAGACTCTCAGAAGCACAGGCACATAGACCAACGGACCTTATGACGAAAAACGAAACTCACTTTTTGTTAGACTTTCCCATCGTATATTGGATTTGATTAAAGCCCCGAATTTTTTTCTTGGCATGGAAGCAATAAAAAGAGAGATTATATTCGTCGGGGATTTAATAAAATGTTCAATTTTTATTGCAAAATAGTGTTTGTAATGAGGAGTTTGTTGTGTTTGCTATGAATTCAATGTTATTTTATCTATTTTTTATTATCACTTTCACCATACATCACGATATTCATTATTTAAAAGTCATAAGTAAATAAAAAGTATGTAAGTACATATACTAAAAAAATAAATATTTGTATACACGATTTAACTTTTTTTGTTTAATTCAACGCAATTCAATTGAATTTGTTATTTTACACATACTTCGTCTAATTCGTCTCCATTTTTAGTGCTCCTCCAAAACCAAATCCAAGTAAATCCCATTCTTATTTAACAACGGTTGTTTAATATTTATCCGATTTTAAGCAATATACCGACTACACTACTTCCTCATCATGAATTGTGTTTCAAGTTATAAATGTTGTCAATTCTACTTGAAATATTTTTTTTTCAGTTACAACCTAAGAGAATATTGATCAAAGATCAAGGAAGGCGTAGCTTACTAATTAAACAATAGGTGCACCTGCGGAATTTGTCTCTAATTTACAAGTCTCGAATACTAATTTTCTTCAGCTACAGCTTATATAGAAATAGAAAGGGTGGATTGATTTTAATATATTTTTAGATACGCTAATTAAAATAATTATAAATCCCTGATTGGATTTAAAACATATTTGCAACCCTCGGTATGTTGATAATAATGAAATTCTCATCTAAATCAATTGGGAAACAATTTGTTTGATTGGAACAATTTTAAATTCAATTTTGTATGTCATGTATCATCAGTTGGTTTTTGTGACCAACCCAACATACATAGGTATAGTGTGGCAATATTCGAGCTTTTGCCTTCCGTATAATTTATGTAATAAATTGAATGGAAAATTAAAAAGCAGAAAGAGGCATCACGTGATTTCCAGCAGATCGTGGAGTATTGGTTGACTTTTTGCATTGAAATCTACAAGAATAAAAATGTCTTCTTGGCATACAGAACGCCAAAAAGAGAAAAACATTCAAAGGATCTTATGAATAATAACTATGAAATAACATTTTGTGGAAAAGGCTAAAGCCATAGCTTAAGCTTTGTTTTATGTGAATATAAAACAGATTACGATAAATGCCTTTATTTATTCTTGCATAATAAAATGAAAATTTATACTGTTCAACAATCGAAATTGATAGCGGGACCTTAGGACAACAAGGTTCTAAATTGCATTTTTTTCAATTGAGTTTTCTATTGCCGCTTTCCGTATCTCTTTATTTCGTATGGTTTCAGAAGTAATTGAAGAAAAAGTAGGTAGGGAACGGGTTCTATCTCCACTCATTCCATTCAATCTTAAGTTCACAAGGTTTTAATTAGCCAGATAGAACCTTGCATACTAAAGAGAAACAAATAGAATAGTAGATAGAAGCAGTGAGAAGCTCTCCGCTGTGTATTCACCTGCAACAGACGTCAGCTAATCGCGATATCATCAAAGAGTCAGCCGAAACTACAATAGGCCAGAGAGTATGGCGTTCCAAACAACACCCAAAAGTTTGATAAAAAAGCCAAGCAACTGACTGCTGGTTTTAAAACCGGAATGCAGGCTCTTCGAAACAGCGAAGGTAACCTAGTCACCGAAGTACAAGGCATAGTGATGTATTCAAGAAGCATATCCAGCAGCTGCTAAGTGTGCATCAGGTAGAGCGAGAAAAAGGACAGTAAGAGAAACCACTTCCAGTCAATGAAGACCCAATTGCACGGTCCAGTATAGAAGAGGTAGACTAAGCTATGAGGAAGCTTTAGAACAACAAGGCCCCTGGAACTGATAGTTTAACAGCGGAACTCTTCAAGCACGGAGGGGATCTGTTGAAAGGATACATGCTGCATGCAGCAAGTCATCAACCAAGTTTTGGTGGAAGGTGCCCGATGGTTGGTCTATCTGCTCCATATGTCCCATCTACAAAAATGACTGCTCTGCCAGAACTATCGAGGCATATTAATACAGTCCCTGTAGTGAAGTCCCGTAGAAGTTTCTGTACTGATTTATCTAACCGCCAGAATCGATTAAAGTACATATAGGAGAGTCAGAAAAACTTGGGTAGACATCACCGTTTTCTGGAGGGGGTTTTTTAGACGCCATTTTCCAAAATGGCCGACAAATAGTAGTATAATTTGTATGGGAGAACGGAAAAATCTCCATAAAAACTAAACCACTAAACCGATTTTGATGAAATGATCAGACATGATAAAAAACAAGATGAGAAGCCAACATAATAAATTTCCGCCCACTGCCACGCCCCCTTTTTTGAAAAAGTAATATTATTCGTCAAAATTAATACAATTTCGGATGTAGCTTTAGTTAAACTTATAAAACTATTTTTGTATAAAATATAAGCTGTAAAAAGTTCCTACCACGCCTATTTTGTGGGCGTTTATTATTTTGTGACTTGTATGGAGTTCGTTTAAGTAAGATTAAATCTAGAACCACTTCACACAATGTAATGAAATTTTCACACATGATAGCGAACAGTATAGGATTGTATACAATTTTTGCCCATTGACACGCCTACAAAAGCCCATCTTATCACTCTTCCTCATTAGCTGCTAAAAGCTGAAGGAAATGATATCAATTAAGATGCTTTTTGAAGTTTCCTGATTGGTATTGACTAAAGAAAATCTATTATTTTTGATTTTTAGTAAAAAAATTACAAAATTATAAAAAATACAATTACATATATTTGCAAATCATTTGTATACACATTCATCTCGTACATTGCTCACCACATTAGCAATACTCTGTGCATGTCAAATACCTAAATTTATATTTACACCTTTAATTTACACTTTTAATTAATAGTTTAGGGGGTCAATTCTTGACCTGTGAAACTGTGAAATGGAAACAAAGTTATCATTTCATTTTCACAGAGTCTTATCATTTTATCATTTCACAAACACGCGCAAGGCGATTCCCGAACTCGCTATGAAAAACAGCTGTCAAAGTGAGTACTAAAAAGTAATAACATGAAAAATTCTACCACTTACTCATAGAAAAAGATGATTGTGACGTCATAGAAATACCAAGATGGCGAGTTGGGTGTATCAAATGAGCACAATTTGTCTTTGTTTATCATTTTTCTTTTCACAGCATGAAATAATTGTGATAAACGAATCATCATATAAAAACATTTTGGCATTTGCTTTCATTTTTTCACTTCGAAAATCGCATTTGGCGTGAAGGCGTTATGATATTTATCACTTCACAGTTTCACAGATCGATAATTAACCCCCAGAAGGCATTATGTTAAGGCACAATCTGTCAGCTGCAGGCTTGAATCTGGAAAATAGCTCTATGATAGGCTTAAGTATTACCTTAAAAAACAAAACGGCATCTTCGGATATGTCCATTTCTAATTGTAAAAGATAAGGGTGGTAACTCTGATATATTTTTCTGTTTATGTAAGGAATAACGAAGCTCATCGAATGTCTTACACTTTGCTGATCAATGTAAAACTTGAACAAGGTATTCATCTACTTTGTCAAGTATTTCATCAGATAAAATACCTATTATCTTCTGCAAATCGAATTAGTATCCGACGGTTCTGGCGATGCTTTAATTGCAGATGATTTTGTTCCCATCTTCCTTGTGGTATCACAAACTGGGGGTCAGTTCTCGATCTGTGAAACTGTGAAATGAAAACAAAGTTATTATTTCATTTTCACAGAGTTTTATCATTTAATCACTTCACAAACACGCGGCAGGTGTCAAAGTGAGTACTAAAAAGTACTAAAATGAAAAAATCCACCACTTGCTCATAGAAAAAGACGATTGTGACGTCAGAGAAAGACCAATATGGCAACTTGGGAGCATCAAATGGGCACAATTTGCTTCTGTTTATCATTTTTCTTTTCACAGGTTTTCGCAGAATGAATTGATTGTGATAAAAGAATCATCATATGAAAACATTTGTTTTCATTTTTTCACACTTCGAGAATCGCATTTGGCGTGAAGGGGTTATCATATTTATCACTTCACAGTTTCACGGATCGAGAATTGACCCCCTGTAAGTATGTGGGTGGGCCTTAATTAAATTGTTGTAACAAGCAGCTCCCAGTTGTTCCCCAAGAGTGTGTAGAGGCACATAGCGCATTTTATCACCCACTTCCACTTTGATCCACAATTCCTGCAATAACTCACTGAATAGTTCAAATGTATATCGAAGGATGAGAACAACGACATCAGTGTCATTTGATAACACTGTAAGGCATTTTATGCATGACTGGATGGCATTGAACAGTTGGATTATAATTCTGATATCTGCTTCCTCAACAAAGATTTGAAGGTCCGAGCACGTTTGAAGTTCTTTGTTATTGTTATTTATTATTAATGCATCCCTGCTATCATTTTCACCTGTGAGGGTTCCACTTAGAGCTGTAGTGAAGTCAGTCACTTTTGCCTTCTCAATGAAGCTAGAAGCAGCAGCTAGTTGGAGCATCTCTTTGTTTTTACCTGAAGACCTGAATCTATCCATCTGTCTAGGAAAGGAATACGCGTCTCCTGTTTGATATTTATCAGTTCGATTGGATCTAGAATTTTTTGTCTTTCTCTTTCATATTCGTTAAGTGACTGGTCAATGTCAAAGTCAACTCGCTTAATTTTCTTGTTTTAATGCTTTTTTGTTTTAAGGGAATGCTTAAGCCTATCACAGAGCTATTTTCCAGATTCAAGCCTGCAGTTGACAGATTGTGGATTCTCCAAAGATGCAAATGGTGTTCTTAGGCCCGATCAGTGCCTTAACATAATGCCTTCTGAACTATTAATTCCGTGCAATTTTACAACATGTTCTACTTAAAGGTGTAAATGTAAATTATAGTATTTGACATGCACAGAGATTTCCAAATATATGTAATTGTATTTTTTATAATTTTGTAATTTTTTTTACTAAAAATCAAAAATAATAGATTTTCTTAAGTCAATACCAATCAGGAAACTTCAAAAAGCATCTTAATTGATATCATTTCCTTCAGCTTTTAGCAGCTAATGAGGAAGAGTGATAAGATGGGCTTTTGTAGGCGTGTCAATGGGCGAAAATTGTATACAATCCTATACTGTTCGCTATCATGTGTGAAAATTTCATTACATTGTGTGAAGTGGTTCTAGATTTTATCTTACTTAAACGAACTCCATACAAGTCACAAAATAATAAACGCCCATAAAATAGGCGTGGTAGGAGCTTTTTACAGCTTGTATTCTATACAAAAATATTTTTATAAGTTTAACTAAAGCTACATCCGAATTTGTATTAATTTTGACGAATAATATTACTTTTTCAAAAAAGGGGCGTGGCAGTGGGCGGAAATTTATTATGTTGGCTTATCATCTTGTTTTTTATCATTTCTGATCATTTCATCAAAATCGGTTTAGTGGTTTAGTTTTTATGGAGATTTTTCCGTTCTCCCATACAAATTATACTACTATTTGTCGGCCATTTTGGAAAATGGCGTCTAAAAAACCCCCTCCAGAAAACGGTGATGTCTACCCAAGTTTTTCTGACTCCCCTATATGTACTTTAATCGATTCTGGCGGTTAGATAAATCAGTACGGAAATTTTTACGGGACTTCACTACAGGGACAGGAGTATATATCTGAAAAGGTCGCATACAACATCCTATCCAACGAACTGTGTGAACGTCTTTATCCGTTCTGCACAATTGTATTTTTAATTTTCTTCAAAATCATAATTATGGGAAGCCTGAGAACTGGTGTTTGTTTTCTAGGTGTCTGAATTTGAACAAATTCCCCTGGATAAATAGAATTAACATTGTATTCATGCTGTGAATTTCTATATGAGTCGGTAAACATCGACCAAAATTTGCGACTTAGAAGGGTTCAACAGCATCTAACTGATGAGCCAACTGTAGTACCTGGAACGATATATATGGAGTAGAGCTCGCTTATTTAATTATTCATTCGCTCCAATAAAACGGAAGAATATTAATTTTAATTTTCTTCAAAATCATAAGTTCTGCAATACTATAATCGGTAAGTACCAGTGTGGCTTCGAGCCAGGCAGATCAACCATAGATCAAATATTCACTCCTGAAAAGAAACGAGTTTTAAATTGAGACTCACCATCTATTCATCGACTTCATAGCCGTATATGCTCATGGCTGAACTCGGCTGATCCCGGGAAAATTGATCGAGTTGCGTGTCATTGGAAAATACGCGATACAGTGTGCAGAAAGGGAAAAAACTCTTTCGAACTATTCCAAACATGCATAGGGTTTCGGCAAGGAGATGCCCTATTATGAGATTTCTTCAATCTCGTTCTGGAGCAAATATTGAGTAGGGCAGGTATTAGCACTGAAGGTTTTATTTTCAACAGATCTTGCTAGCTTCTAGAGTAAGCCGATTATATCAACATTATCAATAATATCAACATTATTGGCCGCTCCCAACAGGTCGCTATAGTCTTTCAACGTAATTGAAGAACAGGCGAAACTTGTTAGTCTTTAAGTAAAGGAGGACAAGACCAAATAAATACACGCTAACAACAAACAATGAAAGATCTGTCAACCGACTAGAACGAAACGTCACTGCTGATAGTAACAACAAAAAAATTTATCTACCTCGGAGTAAAAATTAATACAACGAACAACATCTTACTGGAGATCTGACGAAAAATTACCAAACTGGTGCCACTTCGGTTTGACCGACAAATGGTTTCAAAACTCCTGACACGTAAGACGAAGTGCACTCTCTATAAAACAGATATAATGCTAATCCTTCTTTATGGCAAGTGTTGGGCGATAAGCAAAAAGGGAGTACTGATACTGGACTCCTTTGAAAGAAAAATTATTCGGTGGATACAACCGCGAGCTTTATGAACTACATATATCAAGATATGGTTTTGGTCCAGAAACATATCGTCGTCGTTCAGTCAAAGCTCCCTAAGTCCATTTTTATTTATTCTGAGACATCGGTACTTTTTATGGATTTGTTCTAACCAGAATTTGAAAATGTTTGATTTTGGGAGTTTTTAAATTTATAAATAGACCAACATAAGATTTAGAGACCTTTAACAACCCTAAAATGTTTATATTTTAATAAATATATCGTATTTAAGAGAGGATTCTCTTTTTTGAGAGAAATGGACTTAGGGAGTTTTGATAGAACGGCGATGATATCGACTATATTGGCTCGGCCACTTCAAGCGAATGGACAATAATGATGCAGCCAAGAGAGCCTTTGAATCCCTGTCCTTGAAATTCCATAGACTGCTCAAGGACAATACGCAGGGTGTTAATATGGCCGACCCACGATCGACCACTGCGGAAGCCGGCTTGATGCCTCTTGAGTGTAGATTATATCCTTTATCCGCTTTATAACTTTCCGATACTGAAAGGGGTTCGCTGCCTATACCCCTATAGGACCTGCCCATCTCGTTAAGTTGGGGCACTTTAGCACTCAGCTCAACAGAATCCTCATTTAGCAGGGCACACAAATAGTCCTGCGTAGCTGATCCTCAATTGATATCAAAAGTTTGCAATCCACATCCATTACAGGATGATTGTTGCTATTTTTCCCAAACAATATCTAGGGAGGGATATTTGGTACAGTACTCGGATATCTCCTCTTCGTAATGCGTTTTCCGCGAGTCCGTCTAACCTCACCCTCTTGTCACGTCTTACACAGCCATAGACCGTCTTATGTGCAAGGCGATACTCACTTTCCAATTCAGCCATTCGTTGAACATCTGCTTCGGCATTTATTTGCATTTTCCACGGTTTGCGAAGCTCGATTTTATCCCAGGTGTCTTGGGATATCCAAGAGTCTCTCACCCGCTTGGGTACAGTTTCGGATTCAGTCTCCATAAAAACACCTTTTATTTCACCCAACGTCTCATAAATTGTTGATTTTCGTTTAATGGTGAAGCTTTGTCGTTAATGGTGTTTGCAAAGTTACGAAAAATTTTAGGGTCATTTAAAGCTTTCGTATTGAATTTTGGACTCCTTGCTGCATCTTGCGTTTGTCTTTGTTCGGCAACGGTGTCTCATCAGAACCAAATGGTTGTCGCTTCCCAAATCGGCATTTCTTATACTTCGGACATCACACATTGAATTCCTTCATCGCTGCTGAATCATTATATGGCCAATTTGGTTTTCAGTTTGACCGTCCGGATGCACCCAGGTGATTTTGTTACACGTCTTATGCATAAATACATTCCCACTTAGCACAAGACGATTCGACGAATAATTGTAATGTTACGAATTTTTGAACGAAACCTTGCTGTCATTAATCTCGCAGAAATTGGCGCCTATGAAATAAGACTACGCCTCGCTTCTTCGTTCAACATAATTCCCGACACCATGCAGTCTTTGGTCACCCTCTCTTTCATCCCCCCCGGAGAGATCTGTACTCAGCTCTGCCTCTCCACTTTGTTTCACTTATGCGCAGGATACTGATCTTTAGGCAAAGCATTTCACGCTCAACCTTCGCTGTAAGGACCAACCGTTCCATGCTCCGATTTCCGGAGCCAAAAGTATCATTTTTGCTCTTCTTGAAAGACTTCTTCTATTTATTGACAATTCAATCAAGACACCTCTGGAAGATCCTTTTAAGCGAAATTCAATATCATGAAGAGTGATGGGATATCTCACGTTAAAAGATCACTTGGCAAGCTACTTAAATCACGTTATTCCTTAAAAACTGTTTGACATGGTGGAGAGAATGTGATGGGTTGGGGTTGTTTTTCTGCTGTTGGTTTGGGGTTATTGCTTCACATTAATTGGATAACGGACCGATACGTATACAAAAGTATCTTAGACGTTGTTATATTGCCGAATGGAGAATGGGAAATGGGTCTTTCAGCGGGATAATGACACAAACCACACGTCGGGGCTGGTCAAAACGTGGTTCAATAATCACAATGTCTCGGTTATGAATTGGCCACCGTAGTCACTAGATGTGGAACCAATAGAAAGTCTTTGGGAGACCGCTAAACGCAAAATTAATGGGGAAAATGTCAAAATTGCGGAAGATTTTGTTAGAAGAATAGGTACGGCCTCGAACGAGATTCCACATAAATTTATTAAAAAAATCGAATCAATGTCACGAAAATGCAAGGCAGTCATCGAAAAAAAAGGACATGCCACCAAATATTGATTAAATTTTAGTGTTTTTGTATTTGAATTGACAGTTGCTATTGTTTTATCGCGTGGTAATTTGAGGTTACTTAATACATTTCAATGTAGGTAACTGAAATCTTGTAAGAACTCTTAAAATTATATATTTTTATTAATGTTAAATATAAATATACAGCTTTTAAAATATATCAATATTGTAATTGAATTGAATTGCTTGATTTCACTTCTAGTTGCAAATGTTTTGTCCGATACTATATGTATGTACTTGTACATACAATCCGCTTCAACTGAATAGACACACAAATTTTCAAAGGAACTTTGTCCATTTTTTCCAAACATGGTGGATTAATGTTTCATTTGATGATGCTTATTGTTCGTTTATAATGTTGGGAACATAAATCAGAAAGAAAAATTCAAAAAGCACCGTTACTTTTTTTCCGGCTCTCTTGCAAAGTTTTTCACATCGAAAAATTCAGTTTTTTTTGCGTCAACTGAATAGACACACGTATTGGAATTGGTTATAAAAGCTAATTGCCCTCTAAAAGTACTTGAGAGTGCTAGGACGCCATATGGCCCTAGGCTCAATGATAGGAAAATCCCTATGCACACCTCCCTGTGGTAGAGGGCGGGTAACGCTTACGTGCAGGGGGACCGAATGGATGCCGGGATAAGCAGACAACCCAGCTATGCTGGTCAGGGCACAAACTTGTCCTCGGGATGGTTAAAAGCCACCTTAAGGCGGATGAACTGCAGGTGGCGGTCAACGGCATGATAGTCTGGTGGCGGAGGAGCTTTTTTTGGTAAAAGGCCAACGGCAGCAGCAGGTAGCGTCTGTAACCCATATTGGGCGGCTACAAAAGGCGTCTGTTTTCCCACAGTGGGCGGCCTCGAGCAGTTATGTGTTTGACCATACAAAAGGCGGGTGTGCCTGTCAAATCTGAGCTTATGTATGTTATTAATCATATCTCGGAAAACACCATGGTGGAAGGATATATGCAAATACATGAATTATGACAACAAATGGAAATGAGTCCCCAAGAGGTAATCTTTTTATAGAAAATCCTTCTGTAGCTTCGGCTGCAGTAAACCGCACATCGGATTTGGGGGTGCGGCATCCTTCATGTACGAGCGTCAATCAAGACGCCATAATAATAAATGAATCGTTGACAAATAGAAGAAGTCTTTCAAGAAGCGCAAATGTTACTTTTGGCTACCGCATACGTACGAAAATCGGAGCATGGAACGTTCGATCCTTGTACAGCGATGGTAGATACGAGCAGGTTGAGCGTGAAATGCTTCGCCTAAAGATCAGTATCCTGGGCATAAGCGAAACTAAGTGGAGAGGAAGAGCTGAATACAGATCAGACACTGGACAGACGAGAATGCTGTATTCCGGCGAAGATGAAAGAGAGGGTGGCCAAAGACTGCATGGTGTCGGAATTATGTTGAACGAAGAAGCGAGGCGTAGTTTGATCTCATGGGCGCCCATTTCTGCGAGATTAATGACAGCAAGGTTTCGTTCAAAAATTCGTAACGTCACAATTATTCAGTGCTACGCCCCCACAAATGAAGCGACCGAGGAAGACAAAACCGCGTTCTACACTCATCTTAACTCGGTTTACAGTAGTGTTCCGAGAGCCGACATCATAGTCGTTATGGGAGACCTTAATGCCCAAGTCGGTTCAGACAAATACGGACTGGAATGCGTGATGGGAAGAAATGGCGTGGGGTCACGGAATGAAAATGGTGACTTGCTTGTCGACTTTTGTAACGCGAATCGTCTTGTGATAGGTGGGACTGTATTTAAGCATAAGACGTGCAACAAAATTACCTGGGTGCATCCGGATGGTCAAACCGAAAACCAAATTGATCATATCATGATTCAGCAGCGATGGAGGAAGTCTATGTGTGATGTCCGGAGTATAAGAAATGCCGATGTGGGAAGCGACCACCATTTGGTTCTGATGAGTCTCAAACTACGAACCGCTGCCGTACAAAAACCAGCGCAGGATGCAGCAAGGAGCACAAAATTCATTACTAATGCTTTAAATGACCCCAACATATGTCGAAACTATGTCACCACCCTTAACGACAGAGCCTCGTCATTAAATGGAATCCAGAATTCAACAATTGATGAGATGTGGGGTGAAATTAAAAGTGTTTTTATGGAGGCTGGATCCGAAAATGTACCCAAGCGAACGAGACGTAGAGACTCTTGGATATCCCAAGACACCTGGGATAAGATCGAACTTCGCAAATCGTTGAAAATCCAAATATGCCGAAGCTGATGTTCAACGAAAGGCTGACTTGCGAAGAGAGTACCGCATTGCACATAAGATGGTCTACCGCTGTGTGAGACGTGACAAGAAGGTGAAGTTGGATGGACTCGCAGATAATGCGGAAAGCGCTGCCAGAAGAGGAGATATCCGGGAATTGTACCAAATAGCCAAAGATGTTATCGGGAAAAAAAGCAACACCAATCATCCTGTAATGGATGTGGATGGCACACTTTTGGTATCAATTGAGGATCAGCTTCGTAGATGGAAGGACCATTTTTGTGCCCTGCTAAATGAGGATTCAGTTGAGCAGAGTGCTGAAGTGCCCCAACTAAACGAGATGCGCAGGTCCTATAGGGGTATTGACATCGAACCCCCGTCAGAATCGGAAATTCGTACATCAATAAATCTCCTCAAAAACAACAAGGCAGCTGGACTGGACGGAATACCAGCTGAATTCCTGAAAGCCGTTCCCATAGCAGCGGCTAGTATTTTACATCCGCTGATACAAAACATTTGGGAAAACGAAAGCTATCCCAGGGACTGGAAGGATGGTGTGATTGTTAAGTTGCCAAAGAAAGGTGACTTAAAGAATTGCAACAATTGGCGTGGTATCACCGTTTTGTCCGTTTTCCCAAAACTAATGGCAACAATCATACTCGAGCGAATAAAGGATAGAATCGAGTCTACACTCAAGAGGCATCAAGCTGGCTTCCGCAGTGGTCGATCGTGTGTCGACCATATCAACACCCTGCGTATCGTCCTCGAGCAGTCGATGGAATATCAATCACCGCTTTACCTCATGTTCGTGGATTTTGAAAAGGCCTTTGATCGAGTTAACCGAGAATGTATATGGAGATCGTTGCTTGGTAGAGGAATTCCACCAAAAATTGTTGCCATTATTAAAGAGTCCTACAACAACGCGAGGTGTTTTGTTTTGCACAATGGGCAGCTATCCGACACCTTCGTAGTGCAACAGGGTGTGAGACAAGGGGATGTTCTATCGCCAATTCTCTTCCTGCTGGCGATGGACGACGTATTGACGGCCAGTGTTGGTACAGCTGAGCGACAGGGCATTCAATGGAGACCGTTCGAAAGGCTCAGTCATTTAGACTATGCCGATGACATATGTCTACTGGCAAATAACATCAGTGGGCTGAACGGGATGTGCCAAGCACTGCAAGTGAAGGGAGAGTCGAGTGGTCTAAGAATTAACAGCAAAAAGACAAAAATAATGCGCACAGGCCGCTCCACACAGCAGCGTATTATTTTACAGGAGACGCCAGTTGAAGTAGTGGAACAATTTAACTACCTTGGCAGTATTGTTTCTGCAAACGGTGGTACGGATCTGGACGTTAAAAGTAGAATAAATAAAGCTCGTGCTGCCTTCGGTACTCTGTCCCCAATTTGGAAATCCAGTCAAATCTCCTTACGCACTAAGTTGAGATTCTTCGAATCCAATGTCAAATCCGTGCTGTTATATGCTTGTGAAACCTGGAAAGTCACGTCTACCATTTCGAAGAAATTGCAGGCTTTTGTGAATCGCTGTCTTCGCCACATCCTAAAGATTCGCTGGCCACAAATAATATCAAATGAGGAATTGTGGCGCAGGACAAGTCAAGAGCGGCTGGACGTCGACATAAGAAAGCGTAAATGGCGTTGGATTGGTCACACACTGAGGAAACCAAACGATGAAATTGCAAAGCAGTCCTTTGAATGGAATCCTCAGGGTGCACGGCGGGTTGGATGACCAAGAACAACATGGAAATCAACTGTCTTAGCGGAAGCAGAATCCCAGAGAAAGACGTGGCCACAGCTTAAGTACCTTGCAGCAGACCGTGAAGGATGGAGACGTTTTGTTGACGCCCTATGCCCCAGCCGGGGATACAGGACACGATGATGATGATGGACAATTCTAGTAGTGGGTAGTGTCTCTTTTGTTCATTAAAGTTTCATAAATTTGATCCAGCATGGCATCGTAAAATTTCCCTATGAAATCCAGCTGAATTTCTATCTGTGGAAATTAAATGGCTGAAATTTGGGATTTTCTGGCCTTAAACTGATAGCCAGGCTCGTCTACTACTTGTACTAAATATGCCCAAAAGTTTTCAATTAGGTTTTTGTAGGGTGAGTACGGTTTTCATCGAATAAAATCGATATTTTGCCCCTCTTCACGTCTTTAACTATGAACACCGTGTGGATGGGGGGGGAATTGTCCTGCTTAAAAGTTCCGTTCACGGGTCTAAAAATATCCAAAAATTAAAGAGAACCTCTTTCCAGTATTTTGTATAAGTTATTGCACTCATTTTTGAGCTTTGAAACTCAAAGTCAAAAGTGCCAAGAGTAGCTAATTTCTCCCAATCACCTTTCATACAATGATTCAAATGAATTGGAAAAAATGGGGGTCTTTCGGATGAAAAAATTTTTGAAAGAAATTTTTGAAAAAACCTTTTTAGTGCGTCACCATATTCGAGAAGGCGATGTTTTGATATGGGGAGAAATAAGCTAGTTTTAGCACTTTTGACTTTGAGTTTCAAAGCTCAGAAATGCAAAAGTAATAAGACTACCTAATTACCTGAAGTGAACATGGCGTCTTAAATTTCTAGCTTCAATGATTGATTAAATTCAAGCTTTTGAGACATTTTGCCCCATTGTGCAGACAGTGCAGTTCCGGGTGTATAGATAGTGCCACTTAAATAAGAAAATTAACTCTTAAAGCTAATTGTGTGATGATAGTTTGCATTTTTAAAATGCAGATAAGGAAAGTTTGATATTTTTAATCAACAATTTATAGCTATAATTAACCTCGAACGTTGATAGTACACAAAAAAAAAAAAATTGAACTATCTTTTCTTGTGCATTATTGATATAATTGCATTATTTATAGGTATTTTTCCATAAATTTATCATGATTTAATCCTTTTGATTTCAATATAAGTTTATAAGTGTTTCTAATCTTAAAACTGTATTGAATATCATAGTTGACCGCATTTTATTTTTTGTTTGATATAAATTGATATTATAAAGCCTACGGTTATGATAAAAATACATAGAGCCCAGGAAAAACGTATACCAAAAGAAAAAGTAAGTTTGCGGAAAAAAATCCAAGTGAAGGTTTTCATAACACTCACCGAAAAGTCCATTGTAAGATCGTGTGCGCATCAAAAGTTATATAAGGTCAAATCTCACAAAAATTGCTCTTTCGCATATAACCTTCGAATGGTAAAAGCTATTGAAAAATGTTCGATACAATACTGGTAGATCATGCGATTTTCTATCGAAAACGTTAAAAGCTTTTATTTTACTCCGATTAATCGCGTAGAAGATATCAACATTTCAAATAGGGTAATATGACTAAAGTGTTGGTTTTGGGCTATCTACATATAACTCATAAACGGTGAATGCGCCCAACTTAAATGCAAAGTTTGGACATCATCTTACTCTCATCGAAAAAATATATTTTCTTTCTAGGAGCTATAATTTCAAAGATATCTTTATATTAAACATTTCATCAAAAGCTACAAAATCCGGTCTTTTGTTTTTACTAGGCGTGTTTTGTTGACCTCCTTTATGTGAACATTAAGAAATACTTCACATTAAGGCAAATTTTCCAATGCAAATTCCAACAACAACAAGTTAACTACACATTTGAACTCCAGTAACTCTATGGCTAAATGTGGAACGTATCTTAATGTTCACATTAAGGAGGTCAACAAAACACGCCTACTATTGAATTATCTACATCCATATGTACATAATAGCTTTCAAAAAATATTTTAAGCTCAAAAAATTTCTATGTCCCCGAAAAACCGATCAAAGGGCACGATAGTGCCCAGCCAAGTTCGCGGCATTACACCCTTTCTACAGGAACAAACTCAGGCGATTTTTAACCCCCCTCTAACTTCAGTACCAATAAAGTCAGAAACTTCAAATTCGCTGTATTTGCTGATCTGGGGGCCGATTCTGGTTCTGTGAAAAAATGAAACGAACAATTTTTCACGCTTTCACACTAATTCCGATTCCCGTTCTGTGAAAATGTGCAACCAAACATCAAAAACTTTCATTATGAATAATTTGCTTTCACGCCGTCATTTGGAAGCGAATATCCAAAATGAAAGCGTGAATACGAACAAGCAATGACAAATTCAATCATATCTCTCTCTCTGTCAAATCCATACAGAAAAAAGTGTTCCTATCTCACGCATTTCTCTGTTCTCTTCAAAAACACAAGTAAATTGAGAGAATCGTGCAGTTTTCAGGAGAAATGGTAAGGTGGTTCTAGCATCGATAATATAGTTTTCATTCACAGAACCAGAATCGCTTATTTGTGGCAAATGAATCGAAAAAGTGAAAGCAATGGTTGGCAGCGAATGTGAAAACGATTTATTCGATTCACTTTTTCACAGAACCAGAATATGGCCCCCTGGTCAAACACAGGTGGCTCAGCAAATTTCAACGCTTTAGCATTAATTTCCGAGATATAGGACTTCAAAAATCGCAATCCACACATTCCTAAAAATTCTTAAAAATTATATGGAGCACTTCCGATTGTTGTTGAACAATGACAATTGGTAGATCGGTAGGGCCTGAAGTACTTAGAAAGAAAAAAATTGAAAATTTGGAATTTTCCATTCAGGGGCGTGGCATCCGCCCGCTTTATCAGAATTGCTTTTACTTATATGGAGCACTTTCAGTTGTCGTAGGTAGAATTATGAAACTTTATAAAGCAGTAGGGCTTGATTTTCACCTGGCCAAATAAATCCTTGCAAAAAGTAGTGTAGTAGCCAAGTTCTTATATGCACAAGAAACCTGTGCGAAAAAAGTCAGCCAAAAAAAAAGTAATGAGATCTAAAATATATGCCAAGTTTTAAGTTCATGAAGTTAAATATCAAATATCTTAAGTAGAGTAATATCGAAACAGTTCCAAATCATGACAGAAATTTGGTATTTAATGATTACTGATTAAAATTTGGTGGATTTACTTAGCAAGTTTTTTCTTAATTACTTACTTAATCACAAATCTAAAATGAATGAAAACTTGACATTGGTTTTTTTGAGTTTAAATATTTGGATGGGCCTAAATCAGCTCTTAATGAAGAAAAAAAAATTCCCTAATTTTTTCAAATTTTTTTGTATCCCCTATAGTCGCTGTAAGGGTAAATTAAATTTCCCTTTTTTTTTGGAAATTCGCATAAAATCTTCCAAAAAATTCAGAGCATGTAGGTTAGAAGTAGACAAGAAAAAAATCCTATCCGAGGGGGGTAATACCTCCCACCACTTGGACAGGAGGGGCAATTTATTAAAATAATTGCATGAAATAGAAAAAAAATTAGTTAAAAACAACGACAACACTTTGTTTTGTAGCTTTTTGGAAAGTACATTTTAATAGTTTATTATTAAATAAAGTTCTTTGAATAAACAATTTCAGCTAAATCTGTGTTCAAACCTATAATTAAAAAAAATAATAATTTTTCTTCAAAATGTTGAGTTTGAAACATTTTATTAAATTTCCCCTCCCGTTCGAGCGGGAAGGGGGAGATATTACCCCCCTCCCATAGAATTTTCTTCTTGTCTAGTTCCCACCTATGCTCTGAATTTTGTTGGCAGATTTTACGCGAGTTTTCTAGTATGCAAAGCAAAAGGGGAAATTTAATTTACCCCTACAGCGACTATAGGGGATGAAAATAAAAATCTGCAAATATTATTGAATTTTTTTTCTTTATTAAGAGCCGATTTGGGTCCATCCGGGATGACCTTTTTTTAACGACCACCCTAATATACATACATACATTCGAGCTTATCACTTCACTATCAAAAATTCACCTATTTAGAATCAATTGTCTCAATTATCAATTAAATACTTATCGACAAATAGGTATGTAAATTCTGTCTCATACAAAAAATATTATTACAAAGGAGAATGGGCAAATTTGTATGAAACATGTGCGTGAGCCAAGAATGCGTGAGGCCAAGAATGGTTTTGTTATTTTTGGATGTGGTTTATTCCTACAATCACCGTGCAGAAATTGTTTCATTGTGGTGTACCTCAAAAACGAAAAAATGCATTTTTGTTTTAACACTTCTATAAAGTTTTACTAAGTATTCTGGCTTCTGGCCAAAGCAAAAAAAAGGAAAGCAGAGTGCAATAAGAAATCTAAAGGGTCTCAAAAACATTTTATATACAAAAATGGCCATATAACATCATCATTAAGTAAATTTTCCGTAATATCATATACATATACAATCTACATAATATTAAAAAAAAATTTATGTTTAAACAAAGTGCATACTGTTTGTAGACAAGCTCTTACTCGCACTTGATTCCGTTGCGTGTAATCGAATGTCCTCCGTTTGGTTTTCGTCAAAAAAGGGCCAATACTAGTGGTACTTTGGAACGTTGCCTTTTGCCTATTCTTATTTTTTCGAGCAACATAGCCCACCAAGTGATTTAGTCGTTTAAAGTGGTCATATAATTAATATCTACAAATGTGGATGTGTTAACGCTAACGTTGGTGTTTAAAAAGCTTTAATCAGTCAGCCTCCTCTAGTAGGGGAGGCGACCGTCAGACTACCTAGCTCATCGCGGCTCTCAAAATTATCGTTCCCAATCGATAGTTTTTTTGAAAACATCCAAAAAACTGCTGGTCGGACAAACCTTTGTAGGGAACTTTGGCCAGAATATGGCCACTTCCGGTACCGATTTTTGGTTACATGTTAAACTTTAGGGGCTGTGAATGATTTAAAAACCTATATGAAGGGAATTGCTTGTAGATTTTAAAACAATTGGTCGGACAGAAAATATCCGGGAATAAATGCTTGCCCGACCAGTTCAAAAAACGATTTTTTTTATGAAAAAAAAGCTCATCGCGGATCTTGGTAAAATTGGTATAAAATGAAAGCTAAGACTGTCCCCTATACGAATTCACTGGTCGAACAAAGTTTTCTAGGGAATAACTACGTGTCCGACCACTTTCAAAGAAAAAAACCTTGTTTTTTTTCGTTTTTTGTTTTAAACTCAATAAGTAAAAACTCTACTTTAGTGATGTCAGATTTAACATATAATTAGTATCAAACGACAGGTCTACTTGTCCTCTATGAAAAAAAAACTGTCAAGTTTTGCCTCTATTATGATTTTTATAATGCAAAAAAGGTGGGTTTTTCGACAAATTAGCTCAAAAAACTGTTATGTGTTTTTTTTTAATTCCTTAAGACAATTCCAACAAAGGACAATGATTTATCATAATACAACAAAAAAATCAAAATTAAAATCGATCAGTTTTTATCATTTATTTAACAAAATAAAAATAGTTCAAAACAATAATACAAAAATATAGCAAAATATATTTTCTAGTCTAATTTTGGGTCACTGAACACGAAAATCAAAAAGCGTTTTCGAGATATGCGCAAAAATCATTTTCTCAGCTATTTTTTCAGAAAGCTCGCTAACGGCTTAGCTATTTTACATAAAATGTATATTTTCTGAATAATCTAATCTGTCTCCTTCCGACGATGTACTGCTTGTATAAATCGGACTGAAATTTTATAAGTTACAGGCATTCAGAGTTTAAAAAATGAATATTTTTAAAAAATTTCTAGGTTTTGGTTGCTCCATATAGATAGAAAAAAAATGTTTTAAATAATTTTAAGAACTCAAGTGAAATAAAATCTTTTTAACAATGATTTGAGCTAAAGTTTTTCAAAATCGGACGATAAATGTAGAAGTTATTAAATAATTAGTGAAAGAAGGCAGTTTAATTTTTTTTAATAAAAGTCATATAAATGTATATTAGCGTGTCTGTTATTTCCCAAAATCATTTCTTAAAATCAGAAACCCCTAAAATCAAAATTCTATGCCCTAAAATAAAGTTTTTAACCAAAAAACTTTTGTCTAAGATGATAAATCTATGCCTCTTAGGCCATTCTCTTTTCCATACAAAGGAAAATTGGACACACCAAACTCCAGGACCAATAATGACGTGATATATATCGTTGGAAAGGTATTTTTATAAACTACAATAGTTACTTTAAGAGCTCCCAAACAAACCACTACAGTGTCACGAGATCTTTTGAAGTAAGGATAAAGCATTACACGTAATAATAGTATACCTAATAACTTTGCGATGTTGCTCTATGCAATTGCATTATACTAACATTGAAATATCTTCTTTTCTAAACATATTTTGGATACAAATTTCGTCTATTCTATCATTTTTATTCCTAATAATTCCTAATGAATAAAGAAACACGCTCAAAATTGACAAATTATTCTCGAGACAAAAACCTAACAATTGGGCACTTTCCGATGTTGATTCTCAGCTATCTTTGTTTTGTTGTAATCCCTTGTGAAAAAACAGCTGATGAGCGCTGATGCAAAAACAACTCAAGTTATCATGCAATTTTTGGAATATCTAGATAGCCCACAGTACACTTATTGAAGGTAATATCATTAGCGTGTTCATTTTTGTTCAGTTCTGCGCATCCATCAAAATCAGTGGAAAATGGCGAATCCCGTGAACCCTACTAGTTTAACATCAAAATTTGTTGTGTGTTATGTGTTCATTTGTTACTTATTTATTAGCAAATACAATTATTTCAAGCTTTTTAATGTTTATTAACATTATATTGTCATGCAAACAACATTCGTTCCTGGTTTTTAGTGTTATTTAAATTATGCTTTTGTGTTTATTTTCTTCGTTGTGGTTGTAATACAGCGGACGGGGTCACGTAAGGCTGCCATCTTGAATTTCTTTGACAGTTCTCATTTCGGACAACATGCGCAAGATAATACCTTAGATATGTGTACTGTGTAGATGGCCTATCTCATAACTACCGGAACGCGCTCATTAGGTTTTTTCGATGTTAGCACTGGGGCGCACTGGGTCGCCCTGAACTAGCTCTCATGTGTTTTATGTGAAACTTTTTTCACCCCAGTTTATTTGCACTGTGGTCGATGTGTGTTCGGGGCGAGCACTGAATTCGATCTCACGCACCCCAGGATTTTTCTCGGGGAAAGAAATCAGAGCTGCGAAATTGAAATTAGCCGTTGCACATAGGAGTATTTGTATGCAAAAACTGGACAAAATTATTTTTTGTCTTGATTGCAATATTTTCATCTTAAACCATGTAATAAATACCGTTTTTAATAAATTTACCCTCTTTTAAAACAAAAAAAAATTTCAATTTTTTTTTTTAATTTTTCAACTGGAAACAAGAAAAAATGCATACAATCGGATATACGATATGACCAAAAAAGATAAAAAGGATCAAAGTTGCAGCCAATATTTTTTTTTTAATCAATACTGGGAGCTTTGCTAAACCATATTTTATACAAATAATTACCAAATAACTCCAAAAAATAAAAAAAAAATGAAATCCCAAAGAAAAGTAGCAGCACAAATAGTCAGTTTGAATCGGCATAAAAGTGGGAATACGATATGACAAAAAACAACTACATCCGCAAAAATCCGCAGCCGATTCTTTTTGAAAATGAAGCTTGGTGGTTTATTTTATCCACCCATATACAAATGAGAACCCAATTCCACCTACATCTATAAAAAAATTACTTCCCAATGAAAAAGAACCAACAAAAATAGTGTTTTTTTTTTTGCATTTTAGAACAAAAACTCAAAAAAATATACATATTAAAATATTTGTCGTAAAAATGGCTCAATATAATAGTGAAGATCTGTAAATGATTTGTATGTACCAAAAATTTCATCAGACTACATAAAATTTTTAAGAAATAATTTAATAAAATGTATAAAATTTTTTGAAGGTTGATTACAAAAAGAAGTGACAAATTCTTAATCGAAGACTTTGAACTAATATCATAGCCAAAATATGTTGAGCAATAAAAAAAATATTTTAGCCTATTGTTTAATGGGATCTTAGCTATTGTCTGGAAAAAGTTCCCCTTTCAATTTTGACACTTGAAAAATCGACTTTTGGCCGAGTTTTGTAGGTAAATACTCCTATGTGCGTTGGTAAGAGTTGAATGTCAAAAGAAAAGAACTAACTTTGCAAATTTGTATGGCGAAATAAATGGTAAATGTGAAATGTTTTGTATACTATTTTGTAACTATTTATTAATTTATATATTAAATAAACGGAATGCTTAGAAAAATATTTGGAAATCTAGTGCTTGCATAAAGATTTTGGAGCTGCACAAAATAGTACTTTAGCAACTTAACATTTTTATCATATAAAAGTAGCACTGATGTGTTCGATGTGAAATCAAAAACCGACCAGCCCCCAGTTTTTTGACATTTGAATGACATTCCCCAGTGCGCCCTGGGGCAGGGAACATCGAACAAACCTATTGTCACTTCGCACTTGTCAATTTTTATGAAACAAGGCCCTGGTGTTAAGATAATGTTTTGACTTGTGGTTGTGTAACATGAAATATTTTCTTTGCAAACCAAACACCTTAGTGATCACAACTAATAATAAATAAATAAAAATACGAACTTTATTTTAATATAAAACATAAATGTGTGTTTATTACAAAGATCTGAACGCATTTCGAGTCTGCGACGCGGTTATTCATCATCGGCAATACAATCAATAAATCACAATAGTCAACAAAGCAAAATTAAACAAAGTAAAAGTCGAAGAGAACGTGATTATGCATAATATCATAGGGCACGGTAGTGCCCAGCCAAGTTCGCGGCACTACACCCTTTTTACAGGAACAAACTCAGGCGATTTTCAACCGCCCTCTAACTTCAGTACCAATAAAGTCTGAAACTTCGGAGTATTTGCTGAACTGATCAAACACAGGTGGCTCACCGAATTTCAACTCTTTAGCATTAGTAGTTCCCAAGATATAGGACTTCAAAAATCGCAAAAACCGTAACTGACTGACTCACTGACAGATCATCAAAATTATGGAGCACTTCCCGACATCGTAGAAACTTGAAATTTCGCGCAACGGTAGGCCTTGTGGTACATACAAAGGAAAAAATCGAAAATCTGCAATTTTCTATTCAGGGGGCGTGGCATCCACCCACTTTCTTAAATATTCTATAAATTTAATGGAGCCTTTCCGATTGTTGTAGAAAAATGAAAATTGGTAAGTTGGTAGGGTTTGAGGTACTTAGAAAGAAAAAAATTGAAAAATTGGAATTTTCCATACAGGGGGCGTGGCATCTACCCACATTCTTAAAAATTCTTATAAATTATATGGAGCACTTCCGATTGTTGTAGAACGATGAAAATTGGTAGGTCGGTAGGCCTTGAAGTACTTAGAAGAAAAAAAATCGAAAAATTGGAAGTTTCAGTTCAGGGGGCGTGGCATCCACCCACATTCTCAAAAATTCTTATAAATTATATGAAGCACTTCCGATTGTTGTAGAACGATGAAAATTGGTAGGTCAGTATGCCTTGAAGTACTTAGAAGATAAAAATCGAAAAATTGGAAGTTTCAGTTCAGGGGGCGTGGTATCGACCCACATTCTTAAAAATTTTTATAAACTATATGAAGCACTTCCGATTGTTGTAGAACGATAAAAATTGGTAGGTCGGTAGGGCTTAAAGTTCTTAGAAAGAAAAAATTGAAACTGGTCTCCTAACTGGCCACTGCAGACTAAATAGACACCTAAACATTCTTGGTCTAGTAAGCAGTCCAACATGCAGATTCTGCTGCGCACAGGAGGAAACACCAGACCATATATTGGGAAAATGTGACGCAATCATGCATCAAAGGAAAAAACACCTGGGACACTACCAGGTGGAAGAGGGCGAACTTTCCTCTCTAAAAGTCCTCTAAATACTCAAATTTCTGAGAGAAATTAAGGTGGAGGAAGAACTGTAAGATGAACAATCTCATCCAGTTTTTAGTTGGGGCACAATAGATCTTAAGGTCGCAGTGCGACAACCCCAATATTTCATTCATTCATCATTCATTCAACACTTAATTCCAACCAATAGAAAGGTAAAGGTATTCACTTTTTCACTGGTTTGTCTGATTTATAAGCAGTTCAGTGGAATTAAGTTTAAACCCAAACATTTTTTTTTAAACTGAAACTTGGTGGAAATATATGTCCTGAAATCGAGGTGCGACAATATGAATATCGCCATTTCAGTATCTTAATAGAGATGCCACCGCTATTATAGCAGTTGTATTTCAAAACATTTTTAAAACGCATCTGTCAGAAATATTACTTCATATATTTTCGGAGTAAACTAAAGTATAATCTATAACGCGCAATTTGTAACTTACTGTTAGAATACTCAAAGAGGACGGTTCTTGGTGTAATTTTTTTCTTAACTCTATTTTTATCAGAGAAAAATAATGAATTTAAAAATGCAGGCTTTGTTATTTTTTTAAATTACACTGTGCTTGAAAATGGAACTTATTTTTTCCGACAGATGGCGCACATATCTACTAAAGATAATTCGGATATGCTGAACAAGATGGCGTACTTAGTTTTTCGAGATTAGGTCAAATAAGAAAGATCTTCGATTTTTAAAATTTGCTTACAAGCCTGAAATAAACGACAAAAATCTTGATATATTTGATATGTTTTGATTATAAATTGATGTTAATTGATCAAATATGTATTTTTTTAGTTAAATTACAGTTTGTAAAATTTATAAAGTCAACAAAACTAACAATTCGACACTTTAAAAAACGTTTTTGACTGAAAAAACATCATTTTTTGTTCAATTTTAACTACAATTTTAAATTAAATGAAGTTTGTTCATTTTATTTCTTTTATATTTACATAATTGTTTAAATATACAGGGTGTCCTGTAAATAATGGATAACCTTGCAACTGGTTATAGAAGGCATTATGACCTTTCCAGAAAAAAATATTTTCCCAGTGGTTACTATGTTATGATGTTTTTTTCCAAAAGTTGTTAACAAGTAGGTAGGTACTACTTTCCTCAAATACGTGTAGCGTTTACGTTCAATTTATAGCAAATTCAATTCTCTTCAATTTATGTAAAACACTTTTTACCCTAAAGCTGTACATAAAAAGTTATAATCAAAAACATATGAAATTTGTCAATGTTTAAATTTTGATTATAAAAGAAAAAGTGTGTTAACATAAATTGAAGAGAATTGAATTTGGTACAAATTTGTAGAAACGTTGTTTTTATAAGACTAATAAAATTTAAGTTGCCACGGAAAAATTTTTAGAATTAGTGTTTTAATATGGTGGCCAAATGGTGGGGCTTTCATTCTCTCAACACCTAAAATCGAGTTTTATACTTGCACTGAACCCCCTTACACATCAAAACAGAAAATCTTTGTTGAACCTAGACTGGGAGGTTATTGTTATATTTTAATAGTTTTTTTTTTGCGAAAATGTTAAAAGCTGCTTTATTAGGTAATTGACAAATTTTCTTGGTTATATGTACATAAGCATGTGTTAAAAAATTTTGGAAAGTGCATTAAATAGACAACTTTTTTAAGTAACTAGCCATTCATGTTCTTATACAATTTTAATTTATTAGAGGTGGTCAAACTTTTTTGAAAATAAATGTTTGTACTGAAAAAATATTTTTAAAAATTATGATTAAAAAAAAATATAATAACTACTATTAAATTTTACCACCCATCTATTACAACAGTTATTCTAAAATATTACAAAAATAAAAAAAATAGTAAAAATTGTTCATCCATGTTCGTAGCATTCACGTATTTGAGGGAAGTAGTACTTGTTAACAACTTTTGGAAAAAAAACATCACAACTAAGTAAACACTGGGAAAATATTTTTTAAATATTTTTTTCTGGAAAGGTCATAATGCCTCCTATAGCCGTTGCAAGGTTATCCATTATTTACCGGACACCCTGTATATTTAAACAATTATGTAAATATAAAAGAAATAAAATGAACAAACTTTATTTAATTTAAAATTGTAGGTAAAATTGAACAAAAAATGATGTTTTTTTCAGTCAAAAACGTTTTTTTTAATGTCGAATTGTAAGTTTTGTTGACTTTATAAATTTTACAAACTGTAATTTAACTAAAAAAATACATATTTGATTAATTAACATCGATTTATAATCAAAACATATCAAATATATCAAGATTTGTATCGTTTATTTCAGGCTTGTAAGCAAATTTTAAAAATCGAAAATCTTTCTTATTTGACCTAATCTCGAAAAATTAAGTACGCCATCTTGTTCAGCATATCCGAATTACCTTTAGTAGATGTGTGCGCCATCTGTCGGTTTTTTGAACTAGCACAGTGTTATTATTAATTAATTTTTTAATTGAAGTCCAAAATTTATTTTGTCTAAAAACTCAATTATTATGACCTTAGATCAGTTCTGAATTCAGTGATTTAATTATTCATAATAATTGCTCTGAGTATTTGTATGAATACCTTAATCACCTGGAGGTTTTAAGCTATTACCTATTACCTATTACCATGCTTTACACATACTGTAGAATGAAGGATCGGTTAGGTTAGGTTTACTTAATGCAGTTGGTCTTAGATCAATATAGATCACACTTCGATCAATATAGATCTATTGTGGTACCGGTGTTACAAAGCATAATGTAACTTAGTTGGTTCATTGCCAAAAACACAGTGACCAAAAAAGCCGATGGAAAGATTTTACTAATCATTTCCACTCATCTTATAAACCCATTGAGGCTAAAGGTCATACAAAACTTTAAATTGAATTGAATTCAATAGAGTCCACAAAAACAAAAACTATTTTTATATTATTTGCATTTTTCTTATTTTTATTTGATTTCATATAAATGTATGTACATATGTAGGCCAGGAAAAATAGGTTCCGAGGTTGAAAAAATTAATTCATGAAAAATTAAAATTGGAATCGACGCAGAATTTCTACTTCTATAACATATCCAAAGTCCCCCCAAAATCCCCGCATTGGCTTTTTGTGTAGTTGCATTTGAAGACGTGCAGACGTGGAGAATTTGGAGTTTTATCAAACTAAAATATTTGTTTTGGTACAACCTTATCATATGATACATTATTTAAGGGCAGTTTTTGACGCTGAATCTAATGAAACCAAATTCAAAATGATAGAACTACCCAAACAAAAGTTATAGTCCTTTTTATTTAATGATGACTTTTTTTCAGGTACAACAGGTAAAATATTACCGAAAACCCTTTGAAAATAAAGGTATGTTAATGAAACTTGGAATAAATGTACCATTTGGCATACGTACTAGGAATCAAGAAAGTCCCTAAAAATATCCATGGCGGAAGGGTGTTTTTTTAAAGGGGAGGGGCAAGTGCAGAATGTTGACCATAGCACCCACGAAAAAACTCTTACACTCATGAAACTCGCCAAAAATATTAAATTTGTCATGGCAACCAAGAATATAAATAGTCCGTTCAAATATCTTTGGTCTAATAGTGTTTTTGAGACGGTTACATTTTGACCTGTTCTAACGGAAAATAAGATTTCAAAAATTGATTTTTGCTTGAAAAGGACCATAACTTTGTTAAGGGAACTTGTATCATTTTAGTTTTGATTTTATTAGATTCAGCGTTGAAAAATGCCCTTAAAGCATATGCCACACTTTGTGTATATACCTCAATTAGACCGAATCGGGATTTTGGCTCAAGTCTTCCAACTTCTTCCCAGATTTTCCCTCTCTTTAACAAAAAAACCCCCACAAAAAATATTTTTATTTGGACTATTTTGATTCTTGATTGCAATGACAAATTTAATATTTTTGGCGAGTTTCATGAGTGTAAGAGTTTTTTTGTGGGTGCTATGGTCAACATTCTGCACTTGCCCCTCCCCCTTAAAAAAACACCCTTCCGCCATGGATATTTTTAGGGACTTTCTTGATTCCTAGTACGTATGCCAAATGGTACATTTATTCCAAGTTTCATTAACATACCTTTATTTTCAAAGGGTTTTCGGTAATATTTTACCTGTTGTACCTGAAAAAAAGTCATCATTAAATAAAAAGGACTATAACTTTTGTTTGGGTAGTTCTATCATTTTGAATTTGGTTTCATTAGATTCAGCGTCAAAAACTGCCCTTAAATAATGTATCATATGATAAGGTTGTACCAAAACAAATATTTTAGTTTGATAAAACTCCAAATTCTCCACGTCTGCACGTCTTCAAATGCATCTACACAAAAAGCCAATGCGGGGATTTTGGGGGACTTTTGATATGTTATAGAGGTAGCAATTCTGCGTCGATTCCAATTTTAATATTTCATGAATTAATTTTTTCAAGGTTCCCCATACGATTTGTGCTATTTTTCCTGGTCTAATGTAGTTAGTTCTATCTTTTATTTATTGAATAATTTTTATCATCAATAATTATTTTCTTATAGTTATGAAAACCTAACAAAAATTGTACCTAATTGCGTTTTTTTTTTTAGTTTCATGTAATTTAGTTTGTGGTGTGGCTGACCACCCACGAAATTAACTAAACTAAAACAACAACAAAATAAAAAAATGCAAAAGAAAGAGATTAATTTAAGAAACATGCTATAGATACACAAAGAAACAAAATAACAAAAATGTAAAAAATACAAAAAGAAAGAGAAGAAATTAATTTAAGAAACAAGTTATACAAAAAGAAACAAAAGCAAAAGAACAGACATATTACAAAAGAGATCACGCACATGGTAGTTCAAAGTCCACAAAAGTGAATGCTATCAAATATATGCCAAGAAATTTAAAAGAGCCACGACCTGTTTGCGGGATGGCGGCATCCAACAATACCCCGTTTAACAAATTCTGAATCAAATATTTGTACGTATATAATATAATGTTTATACATAGATATTGTCAAGTGACTAACCGCTACTTTTTGGTTACACGAAATATATTATTTTTAACACACATGTACATTACAATTGGATTTTCTATAGGGCACCATTTCAACGCTGAAAATAATGTACTGTAATAATTATTATCGAATGTAAATTGTAAAATACCACAACTTATGATAGAGTTACATAACATAAATACACGTGCAGACGTCGATATCATAACCGTTAAAGTTCAGCAAGACAACAAAATACACGTTCCATTCCACTTATAAGGAATTTTTGATGTTTGCTCTCAACTATGGAAAGCAAATTTTACCAAAAACGTAGGTACATTATTAGTATCATTTTTTTAATTCATTTTATTCAATTCAATTTATTTTGCAATAATAAACTATTTTTAATTTTTGAAATAGGGGAACCTCCTCTTTTAGCGAGGCAGTTTTATGAAGCTGTAGCCCGTAACATTGTCAAAATTGAAAGGTAATTACGCTATAATTTGAAGCCATGGATGTGAACCTTGTAAGGAGTATGAGTCGTAGCTGGAGCAAAGTGCGTGCATAAGCAATTAAAACAAATAATTAAATTTTTTTGGCGCAACAGCTCGCGGAGAATCAGCCATTCATGTGTGAGTGTTGTTGGCAGGGATGAAGGGGACCTACAATGAGAAGCACTTATTCATGACAAGTATACTCTTGGAGGATTTGTCAGTTCATCGCAAGAGGCAGTACCTCAGAAAAAACATTTCTGTTTTTAGGTGGCAGCGGCTGGGAATCGAACCCAGGCCTTCGGGCATGACAGTCGAAGGCACTAACCATTATACCACGATGTACTACATTAAGCATTTACGTTGCAGAGTAATTACACAGGTTTACAAATATCGGTTAACTTTTCGACACGTGAAAGTAAGAGTCGTTCTAAGAGTAATTTTTTACGCTGAACTCAAATACGTTATCCGTTTTTCGCTATCAGCTCTGTCTTTCGAGATATTACCGTTAGAAAGTGCAAAAAACCCTTTTTCTCCATTTTTGGAGTTATGTAACTATGCGAATTGATTTTTTTTTAAAGGTATATTTTCTGATAGTACTAATTTTAATCTTCAAAATTCAGCTTTAATCGTTCCAATATCTCTTTTAGTTTTTGAGAGATATTAAATTAGTTATTAGTCTTCATCTGACTACATATAATTTAAAAATTGCTTTCTCTTTGGCTATTGGCTTACGTCGTTTTCGACAGGAGCAGGTAAAATATGTTCTTATAAGAGATTTTAGTGTACATTTTAAATCTGAGATCCGTTTTTTGCTTTGAGCTCAACTTTTGGAAATAAATTAAAAAATCCCCCGTTTTTGACCATAGTTCTTTTTTTTAAATTTGAAATAACTCTAACGAATCAAATAAAAGTGTAATGGAACTGCACGGTTTATATAAATTTTGGTCCGTTTCACGAACAAGAGATCAACAATAGTCACTTAATATACAATCATCCCAAAAGCTTCGTAACTTTTTTCTATTCATTCTAAATCTTAGTGAAGTCGCTCTCCTTGCTCATCACATTATATTGAAAAATGAAACTGAAAAGTAAAAAAGATATTGGGACGATTAAAGCTGAGTAAAAATCAATTCGCATAGTTACATAGACCCAAAAATAGAGAAAATAGGGTTTGTTTGCACTTTCTAACGGTAATATCTCGAAACCTGATAGCGAAAAACGGATAACGGATTTGAGTTAAGCACGTCATTACCCTTAGATCAACTCTTACTTAGTCGTGTCGAAAACCTTGTGAACATGTGTTATTTATTATTAGCCTACAAGTAAACGTTTTTAATGATAAACATGGGTAGTGCAATGTGAAAAGATGACTTTCAAGTTCACTAGATTTTTAAATAAGCCGTAAATTTGTACATGGTTTAAACTTATATAATAATGATGAATTTGAAGAAAATTTTCTTGTTTTTGTTTTTTTAATTCATCATTATATAAAGCCTGAGCACTGGCATTTTTTTGTAACGTGTATATGTATTTAAATAAATTCCATAAATGATTTTTATATCAATCTGTAAGCATCGATCAAAATTTGGGTATAAAACTGCAATGAAACACCTGAAATTTCGTACCTGTGTGAAACGCAGCTTGATGTTGAACTCATTGAAGCTTTTAATTAAATCGCTAACAATAATTTAAATAAAATAAAGAACGATAGCCTATAGCCACTTAGTGAAAACGGAGATCAACATTTCTGAGATAACCCGATGTTGTTATTTTTTAAATGAAGAAACCGTATTATATAAGGGTAGTGTAGAGATAGGGAAACAGATTATTTTATACGGGCGAGGAGTTTTCGTCTAAAATCCAGCAGCAAATTTGTTGGGTAAGCGCATAGCCAAAATATGACTATGAGGGTCAGTAGGTGCATGCATCTTTGATATCGAATACAAAAGTCTGGCAGGATTTTTTCGGCGCCCGTATTAAGGGTGGGGAAAAATAGCAGCTTCTAATTTTTGTGTCAGGGGTAGATACAGTGAAGGAAATTCCCATAAAAACACATGGATTTTACGCATGTGACTTTCAACGAAATTCAGCCTTGCTGTTTTATGGGCTGTATCTAAAGGGGTTTCTTGGATCTTTTTTTGTAAATAATGTTTGGGTTGGTTTTTATAATTTGTCTTACGCGTCTGTTACTAACAGGCATGTCAAATTTTGCCTTAATTTGAGAAGCAAACAGCCAGTGCCTGACCGCTTCACGTGAAATCATTCGAACTGTATTATTTTTCCATAATTTTAACCTAACCTTAAAAAGTTATGAATAACTGTATTTGATCTCCGAATTTTTCTGGAAATTTTACGATCAAAAAGGCCACAATCTTTGTATGCAGTAATTTTTGATCTTTCTTCCGCATTCAAAATTCTTCCACGAGGCATGATTAGATTCTTCACATAAATTTCTGATTAAAACAATTTAAAAGACTCACAAAATGATTTCCTTCCACTTTCAATAAAAAATTCAGTCCAATTTTTAAAATAACCACTCTTAATTTGACTATTTTTATACAAATTTCCACCTTTAAATAGATATCACTTTAAGACGTTATTCCGCAAAAAAAAGTGGAATATTGTTCCAAGTTGATTAAAAAAGGTTGAAAACATAACGGTTGCCTTCGTATTGTGTTGGCAGATCACTATGGATCCAATGAAAAAAAGTGCTGCCAATCTTGCATTCGGTGCAATAAATAATGCTAGAAGATTGCAGTGTTTTTATGGGAGTTTCCACCACTGTACAATCATTTCGATTCATTTATCAAAAAACGAAAATGATGCACCATTATCCTTAAGCCCACAGTCTTTAGTTATGTGGGAGGGAGATGTGAATACTGAAGTCATATAAAAAAACTAGTTTTTCAATCCAATGTGAACACCGCCATAGAATGCAAAAATTGTCAAAATTAGCTTTTTTTCACATATACAAATCAAAAATAAAAAGATTTACATTATTATATTATTTATTTTTATATTATTTATTTTTATATTATTTATTTATTAATTTTTGGGACATCTTTGTTTTATTAGTTTTAAAAACTGAAAAATCAAAAAATGGCTTCCGAGGTAGGTACCTCCTACCGTTACCCAAAAAAAATTATGTAGGTACCTACCTATTTCTTAAGTGCTTGAGTTTGGTCTTTTTTTTGTAATTAAAAACCTCACGAAGAAGGCTCTCCAATGTTGCTTTTTTTAAAGAGGTAACTATTTTGTCTTAGTTATACATAATTGAAGTGGGGGCGGAGCATTCCACATTAGTGTAGTGATGCTTAAAAATTAATCTCGGAGATTCCTCGAGTTCCGATTGTTGTTGCATTTCTAGATGTTAAGAATTCAAGATTGCAAGCCGAGGCTTCTGTGCTCAGATGGCAAGATGTTATAGGTAACTTTTTTTTTTTTTAATTTTACGTTAATGCAAGTAAATATAAGTTCAAGATGCAATGAAAATTGACACAGTTATTACGAATGAACGCATTAGCAATGTTTGTTAACGATTATGGCTTATACGTTATACCAATAATCATTGCACTTAAAAAGTATTGCTGCAACCTAAGTAATAATAAATGTTTTCCAGATGTCCCCTCCGACATTCCTTATAAAATTTTGCCATCTGAGCACAGTTTAATATCAATAGAAAAAGAAGTTGGATTTTTCGACTCAATTCCTAAATTAGATACCACTTTGAAATCACATCAACAAATAACAGTACATTTTAAATAGCATTTAGTTTTATAGAAAGAAAATTCTATCTAGTTAAATGTATATACTTTTAGCATGGTGCTCTAGCACCAATTTTGATTTGAGTACGACACGAAGTGCTGCGAGGAATATTGATTTTTTCTATCTCCCTCTGTCCGATATGAAAAATGGCATAACAAATAAAAAACTTACATTATGGATTAGCCGGGCCATCGTTGGGGATTGAATAATTTGTGATTGCAAGCTGGAGTACTGCTTAACTTGTTTATTTTTTAAAGTATTCTGGTGATTGTATGAGTTATTCAACTGCTGCGTTGCTCCGACTAAAGCTACAGCACTCAGAAAACGTTGATTTGGGTTCCGAATAACTCCTGGAAATGTGTGAAATAATTATTAGAACTTTTTTGAGCTCCAGGATTTAAGAGAATGACCTACCAAGAAACCCTCCTCTATTTGAAGGCGAATTGAGTTTTACATTGGAAATATTTGCATGAATCGATGAAGATGCCGAGGATAGGAGACGTGATGCAGTTACACGAAATAATGACATATTGAAGTTTATTTAAATTCTTTTAATAGTTAAGTGCAATGAAAACTAAATGTTACTTTTCGATCACTATTTGCAATTTACTTGCGCACGATTATACTGATTAATTTTAATTGAAACTAAAACCAAACGCACTGCTTTGGCTCACCCCAAATGAACCTTATTTAGTATAATTTCTTACGTGAGGAAAAATAAATATAGTTTCTTGATTTCAAACAAAGCAAGAGAGGAAAATCCGAACCGCGATATATTCATAGATTGATACGAGTTTTTGTTTTTTGGGTTGTATTTCTTTCGGAATAGAAAATCAAAATACAAGTATTTTGCAGAATTTTTTTAAGAACAGACAACAACAAATCAAGTAGAAAATATGGTTCCGATGGCGACAACAACTGACAAGTGACACAACACACAACGAGAACGAATACGAAATAAGAACCAATTTTGTTCGAAGACCACGAACGAACATGTACTTATGTTTGAAGTTGAACATGGTTGCGTTTGGTTCTAGTTTGGTTGGTTTTGGTATGTTCGAACAATCCACTTTACAACAAGTAGTGATGGCCAAATACGATAGTATCGATACACTTTCGCTGGTTATCGAAATTCAAAATTCGTTCCGTGGTTCGGCAATAGAGATCTCTACCAAATTGTCAAAGTCAAAGTGACAGCTAACAATTCAGCACGTTTGACAGACGCTATTACCAAAAAAACAAAATCCAAACGTTTACGCTCCACTTCAAAAAAATAGGGACACAAGTTTTCAAAGGTTATTTTTCCATTTTTTCTTAATCACCCCTATTAGTGAATTCGGCGAATGAGCTTTTGCTACGATTCAACTCATTTTCAATTTTAGCTATTAGCTGTGTTTTTTTGCATGTCCAGATAAAATTGTGTGAAAAAAACGACAACAATGCAAAACAATTTACATGTTAAATACAACAACAACTATGTCCATATAGAGTTAGCTAAGTCCAGATAATTAACTGGAGTTAACTTTTGTCCCGATAAAACGGTATTGCCAGACTACCATTGTCGTTGTGTTATCGAAAATTTGTATAGAAATGTCAAATGTTTGTTGGTAAGATAGTTCAGAACAAAATGGCAGACCAAGGCAAATGTTGAAATGTCCCGATGTCGTTTTTTTCGCCAAACTCCATATGGACATACAAAAAAACGCAGCTATTAGTGAATTCGAGATAGACAATTGAACGACTGTCGATAACATTATCTGCACCACCGACATTTTGTTCAACAAATTTGATATTACCCCGAGGCCACACGAGCAAGTACTTGCATGCAAGTTGCAATACATACACATTTGTTTACTAACACAAACAAACCCAAGCAACTTGCTTATCAACTGGCATGCAAGTTTCGAAGCCAGTAGTGAAGCAAGTTGAGAAGCAAGTTGGGAGACAAGCAAGTGGAATGCAAGTGGAAGGCAAGTGGGAGGCAAGTGGAATGCAAATTACGAATTTGACAAGCAGTGTATGTAGCCAACTTGCTTGCTAGTGAAACCGAAAACCATTCGCTCTCCATACAAACTTTCCCATTTTATACCCGCACCAATTTTGTCACGAATCTGCTATTGATTTTCTTTATTTTCCAGAAAATCATAATGAAAAACACAGAAATGTAAATTTAGACTCATAATTCTAAATTTAAAAGTATAGTTTAGTTAAAGTAAATTATTTAACATTTTTTTTGAAGAAATAAATTGTTTACAATTTTAGGATTATGTTAAGACAGGCTTCATATGAGGCAACTCATTTTGACGTGAGGACTGTCTGAACCCCACTTGAGATTGCGCGTCACGTTTGAAATGTCAATAAATGACAAAACCGATAATATAGTTCGGAAAATGGTAGGGAAGTTCAGGAATCGATTATATAGTTCATTCGAAGAGTTCACTAATTGAGAAAAAACGCGAATGTGAATCCAGTGCGAATCTGGTCAACTACAGGGGAGTAGAATATTGCGAATTGACTAATCGGCATATTGTGCATTAATGAATCATTTGATTATTCTTACTGTTTGTTTCTGATGTTGGGAAAAGAAAACAGAAAGATTAATTCAAAAAGCACTGCTATTTTTCCTCCGGCTCAACGTCTTCCATAAGGGAAAATGCAGTCTTTTTGTGTCAACTGAATAAGCTCAAATATTGAAACTGGTAATAAAAGTTAATGGATGGAAGTAAAACAAATTTTTCTGAAATAGTTTTTATGTTTATATTTATTCTCGGACAATGCACAATGTTTGAAAAAAAATTGACAAACCAACTATGAAAATCCATGTGCTCATTCTGTTGAATTGTAGTGTATTTGCCTCCGAAATAAAAAAGAAAATGGGTGTTACCTAAATGTCATTTGTGCCGAGGTCTTGAGTATGACATTTTGAAATGAACATTGGTATTTGCTAAAAAGCCCTATTGTTGCCATACTCACATATTTGTTAACTAATAAATAGATACAAACCACCAAGTAACTTGCTCATCAACTACTGGCATGGACATTTTTGAAGCCAGAAGTTGAGAAGCAAGTTGGGAGACAAGCAACTTCCTTGGCAAGTGGAATACAAATACAAGCGGAACGCCAATTATGAATCTGAAAAGCAGTGTATGAAACCAACTTGCTTGCCAGTAGTTGCCTGTGTGGGGAGTATGACAAAATTTAGAAATAAGGTGTTTCCTCTTTGCCCGATTGGGGTTGAACAAAAAAACGATGTCGGGGCTAAGCAGCTTACATGTTTAATGCAAAAACAAATAGGCCCATTCGGTCTTTGCCAGGCCCAACGAATTTTCGGGGCTTAACTTTAGCCCAGATAAAAACTGTGTTACCGGCAGGCACGAATTTCATACTTGTTATCGATAGTTTGTATAGAAACTTCATTTTTTTCTGTCATGGCATCGCTAACCCCGAGGCCACAGCGGTAAGTCCCCTATTACACGATGATTCCTTGCGTCTGACTCTTGTCAAAATTCAATGGGTGCGAAGGCGAAATCCGATGCTTTTAACCATTTACGCCTTAATTTCCGAATAAAACATTGCTCTACGACTTCAACCTTACTAAATTTGCTTCAATTTGAGTCCAAAGCCGGTTCTGTTGACATAACAGTTTCCAAGGGATGCCTTTTCAAAATATAACAATAAAAATTTAAAACAACAAGTAGTATATAAAACATTAAAATAGAAAAACGCAGTCTTTGACATGTGCTGCATCAAAGCAATAGAGCGTGTAGATTGGGCCAAAAGAAGAAAACAATAGTACTGGATGGGGGGGTATATGTATATCCCCCCGTTTAGGCGGGAAGGGCAATTTTAAGAAAAGTTGACTTCAAACAGAAAAATAACATTAAAAAACCAATGGTAATATCTGGACGAAAATCCTTTTGCTCATCTTAAATCCAGAAATCCATTCTTTAATTTTCTTTTCAAATAAAGTTTTTTTAGCTGAAAGTTTTTGAAAAATTTACTTTCAAACACAAAATTTTGAGAAAAAGGCGATTTTTTTTTGTTGATCTATTTTTTTTTTTTATTACTTATGGTGTATTAAGTACTATTTTTGTTTTTGATTTTCAATGCCCTTATTAATTTTCAGTTAAAACCTGAAAACCAAATGCTAAAATGACTTCAAGTTTTTGAGAAAACTGAAATTAACATGATCAACTTCACTGTTCTCAGTCTAGTATCCTTTTTCTTCGGGGTGGGAGGGCTCTGCCTCAGATCCGGTAGTTCTGATTTTTAGATGAGTTGTTTATGATGTTGGCCTTACCAATAATCCAAGTTTTCGACCTCGAGCGCCGAACGCAACTTTGTGAGATATGCATAAAACCGAGAAATTTTCGCGTTTTTTTTCAATTATTGGCAATTTTAACCTTTAAGGCCTGGTTTGCGATAGTAACTTTGCTCTACGATCCCAAAATAATAAAATGGGCTATAATTTGAGCTAAAAATCGTCTCTGTAAACACTTTAAAAAATACAGCCTTTCAATGTGAGCAATAAGAAATTATAATAAACAAGTAGTTTATGTAATAACAAACAGTATTACAAATGTAAAAACCAGCTTCAATCTAGCCAGATTACCTCCTACTCAAGACGCAGCTCGATTGCATTCTTTGCGCTGTTACCATCAGGTAATTTGTCCTTAAACAATTTATTTATCATTCACCTCTATTAGTGAATTCGGCGAATGAGTTTTTGCCACGATTCAACTCATTTTCGAGATTTTAGCAATTAGTGAATTCGATGTAGAAAATTGATCGACTGTCGGAAACATTACCTGTACCACCGACATTTTGTTCAACAAATTTGATATTAGTGAAACTGCAAACCATTCGTTCTCCATACAAACTTTCCCATTTTATATCCGCGCCAATTTAGACGCGAATCTGCTCTTGATTTTCTTTGTTTGCCAGAAAATCATAATGAATAACACAGAAATGTAAATTTAGACTTATAATTCTGAACTTAAAAGAATAGTTTAGGTAAAGTAAAGTATTTAAGATTCTTTTTGAAGAAATAAATTGTTTACAATTTTAGGATGATGTTTAGACAGGCTTCATGTGAGGTGACTCATTTTGACGTGAGGACTGTTGAACACCCCTTGAGATTGCGTGTCACGTTTGAAATGTCAATAAATGACAAAAGCGATAATATAGTTCGGAAAATGGTAGGGAAGTTCAGAAATCGATAGTATAGTTCATTCAACGCGAATCCAGTGCGATTCTGGTCAACTCCAGGGGGGTAGAATACTACGAATTGACTAATCGGCATGATTATTTTCTTCATCTATACAATATATGTATCTATGTACATAAATATATATGTACAATCCTATTACAGGTGGAGAAGTGGTTGGGGGTCGAACTGAACCCTTTTTCCTGGGGTTGGATATCCACCACACAAAACCTCAAGCCCAAGATGATCTTCCCTTGGCCGAAGAATGCGGATGTCTAGTCGCAACCACTGAAGGCATGGATAAAAAGGAAAAGTTCCGGTTTTGAAAAATATATTTTGAAGAGGAGATGCTGGAATAGATTTTATTAGTAGCTTGATTGTGTGTGCAAAAGCAACACACTTCTTTATACGGATCTAAACAGCCTCTTTTGAATTACTGTTTCTAGCAATAATCTTAAGGATTCGGGGATCACAGAATCTACATTCTGCAAGAATGCATCGGACGGTGTAAATTCATTAGTGTCGTATACTTGGGAACGTATGTCCTCTCGGATGAGTTCAGCAGCTACACGTAACCTTTCTTCTAGGGGATCTCTTGCATCCACAAAACCTCTTGCAGAAGATTTCGTGTGGGTACAAGAAAGGTTGTGGAAATGCATGCAGCTGCAGGAATACAGGGCTTAAGTGTTCCTTAGACTGCAGTCACTTTAGTGGAGTCCCTTGCGAAAATGTTCCAGACATTGCACCTGAGGTAAATTCACACTCCCTTGAAACCGATGATCTAAACGCTCGAGGATCTCATCAATGACCCCGCTGCAGATATTTATGCAGAAACATACGATGCCCAACCGGCCCCCCCCCCCCTCAAGAGGCCAAAATCTACTTAGATTTTTAAACTTAAAATATGTACATATATACATAAATAATTTATTGTTTCTTCAATTTGCTCCAAATATTTTGTAATACTGTTTGTTATTACATAAACTACTTGTTCATTATAAATTTCTTATTGCTCACATTGAAAGGCTGTATTTTTGAAAGTATTGTGTTTACAGAAGCAAATTTTTGGCTGAAATTGAAGCCCATTTAAATATTTTGGAATGGTAAAGCAAAGTTATAATCACAAACCAGGCCTTAAAGGTTAAAATAGCCAATACCTGAAAAAACCGTGAACATTTATCGGTTTTTTGCATATTTCACAAAGTTGCGTTCGGCGCTCGAGGTCAAAAACTTGGATTATTGGTGAGGCTAACATCCTAAACAACTCATCTAAAGATCAGAACTACCGGATTTGAGGCAGAGCCCTCCCACCCCGAAGAAAAAGGATACATACAAGACTGAAAACAGTGAAGTTGATCATGTTAATTTCAGTTTTCTCAAAAACTTGGAGTCATTTTAGCATTTGGTTTTCAGTTTTTAACTAAAAATTAATAAGGGCATTGAAAATCAAAAACAAAAATAGTACTTAATACCATAAGTAATAAAAAAAAATAGATTAACAAAAAAAATCGCCTTTTTCTCAAAATTTTGAGTTTGAAAGTAAATTTTTCAAAAACTATCAGCTAAAAATCTTTATTTAAAAAAAAAATTAAAGAATGGAGTTCTGGCTTTAAGATGAGCAAAAGGATTTTCGTCCAGATATTACCATTGGTTTTTTAAAGTTATTTTTCTGTTTGAAGTCAACTTTTCTTAAAATTGCCCCTCCCACCTAAACGGGGGGGAGGGGTATATACCCCCACCCAATACTATTGTTTTCTTCTTTTGGCCCAATCTACACGCTCTATTGCTTTGATGCAGCACATGTCAAACGACCATGTTTTTGTTATTATACTGTTTTATAAACTACTTGTTGTTTTAAAAAAATTCGCGAACGATACCAGTGCTGAGATCAAACGAAGAATTACTCTTGCCAATCGCTGTTTATTTGGGCTAAGAAGGCAATTGAGAAGCAAAGCCCTCTCTCGAGCAACTTAACTGTCCCTGTATAAGATGCTTATCATCCCGGTCTTGATATATGGTGCAGAGGCATGGACACTGCTAACGGTTGATGAGAATGCGTTAGGCTGTTTTGAGAGAAAAATTATCCGGGTGATTTTTGGTCCCGTCTGCATAGATGGGGAATGGGGAAGAAGATACAACAACGAACTGTACGGGCTGTACAGCGACACCAACCTAGCCACAAAAGTGAAAAGCCAACGACTGAGATGGCTGGGTCACCTAGAGCGAATGGACACCAATGCTCCAGCCCGGAAAGTCTTCGAATACAACCCCGTGGGACAGCACAGTAGAGGTGGACAGCGTAAAAGGTGATGCACACAAGTGGAAGAGGACCTCAACCAACTTGGCGTGTGAAACTGGAGACAGCTAGCTAGAAACCGAGCCAGCTGGAAGTAGGTCCAGGACTAGGTTGAAGAAATCACATGATAGCGCATCTCCTTGTGCTTGTCTGGAATAACTCGGATGAGCTGTTACCCATTTGCACGTTGCACCGCGTATTTTGTAACGTCATGCGGCATAGCTGGATCAGTTTTTTCGGGATCCCGAGTTCCGACATCGCCAATAGAAGCTCTTGGCGACTTATGCTATCATATGCGGCTTTGAATTCGATGAATAGGTAGTGGGTCTCGACTTGAAATTCGTTGGTCTTTTGCAGAATTTGCCTCAATGTGAAAATTTGGTCTATCGTTGATCTGCCAGGCCTGAAGCCACACTGGTACGTGCCCATCATAGTGTTGCAGAAAGGTTTTTAGACGCTTGTAAGCAACATTAAGCAGGGATATGCCTCTGTATTCGGGCATACTTTCCTCCTCCCACACTTGGTTGATGAGCTGGTGCATGCACCCTTCCAGGACATCTCCTCCATACTTGAAGAGTTCCGCAGGTAGGCCATCCGAGCCGGCGGATTTGTTGTTCTTAAGCTTGTGGATGACTTTTTTAACCTCTTCGGTACTGGGCGCTGGGAATGGATCTTCACTGACTGGTCTCTTGCTTCTTTGTTTCTCTATAGCCTCCTATGAACATTAAGCAGTTGCTGGAAATGCTGCTTGAACACGTCTACAATTCCCTGTGCTTCGGTGACTAGGTTCCCTTCGCTGTTTCGAAGAGCTTGCGTGCCAGTTCTATAACCAGATGCCAGTTGCTTGGCTGTTTTGTAGAACCGGCGGATGTTGGTAGCAGTGCTAGACTCTTCCAGATACTTGAACTGAGAGGCTGCGGATGCTCTTTTCTTTCTACGCAGGGTTTTTTTTCTTTCCTTCTCTTTTCACGGTACTCCTCTCTTGCTGCTCTTGTTTTCCGTTGCACCCATAGACTTATTATATAATATATATATCGTCCCCTGATTGGAAGAACTATAGGTAACTCAATTTTATATTTTAATAATATATCGGCAAAAACGGTATTATTTTGTACAGTTTTAAAGGCTATTTGTCTAATATTTTTCTATCACAGACAAAAATAGGATATTTGTGAAATTTCAGGAACATAAAAATTAAACTTTCCATCGTTCTCCACATGCTATGTTTCTATAAAGGCTGCTATCTCCAAAAATTATGAAATTGAGTTACCTAGTTCTTGCAATCAGGTGACGATATATAGATTACGTCAATGGTTGCAGCATTTGCATTCGTGCATTTTCCGTCTCCTGCTTCAATACCGCGCATTCATCACCATACCACGTTTTCTTTTTTCTAGGTGGTTGATAGCCTATGGTGGTCTCGGCTGTCTCCTTAATGATGTCGCGATACTGGTTCCACTGGTTCTTGGCACTTGTGGCCGGGGTGTACGGCAGAGAGTTAGAGAGAGTAGTCTCTGGCTTTCTCAGATGTGCTAAGGAATATGTTGAATTTCTTCCTTTGGGCGGTCTTCGTTTTCTTTTTGTGGGACAGTCGAGCTCTGAACTTTGTCACAACAAGAAAGTGGTCAGAGTCCACGTTTGCACCTCGGAAAGTTCGCACGTAACAAGATGCTCGATGCGTACCTTGCACCAATTAGTACGTGGTCGATATGGTTGGCAGTTTGACCATCTGGAGATCGCCAGGTTGCTGTGTGTATCCTTTCGCCTGGGGAACCTAGTGCTACTAGGATTAGGATTAGTCGGTAGCCGTTGTCTGTTAACGTTTCGTGGAGGCTGTGCTTTCTAACTAATCCGCCAAAGATGTTTTCCTATCCGACTTTAGCATTGAAGTGTCCGAGCACGACTTTGACATAGTACTCCGGACAGGCTCCGTCCAGGAGGTCGTAAAACTCCTCCTTGTTAGTTTCCTCAGCTTCATCGGTAGGGGCGTGTGCACATATTAGGCTGATGTTTTTGAAGGTAGCTTTGATGCGGATCACAGCCAGGCGATCGATAATCGGCTTAAAATCGTTGACTTTCGATCTGAGTCAATTTCCCACGACGAATCCGTATCCTAGCATGTGCAGTCTTTGATGACAGCTGTAATAAATGTCGCAATCTTTTTTTTTCGTTATACCTGATCCTATCCATCATATCTCCTGGATCGCGGTAATATCTGCCTTGTACCGTGAGAGGACAGATTCAAGTTTTTGAGTAGCACCTGGTGTGTAGAGTGTCCTTACATTCCAGGTGCATACTCGTAGGTCATAGTCCGTTTTCGTTCCGGGTCTGGTTGCAATTTGAGGGGGGTCGTTCTTCTCGCTTCTCGCGTCTCTCTCATGTCATAACAATTGTTTTTTTTTTACTGTGGTCGGGTCGTTAGCCCAACGCACTAACCACCAATCTGTAGGGCCCTGGGTTTAATGTTGCAATTCTTTCCTTGATCAACATTCGCACTTACAAGTTTAGCAAGTCCTGGCATAAAGCCAAGACCAGTATCCGGCGGCTACCAACTTGGAGGCAGTGCCATAGCCAGGATTTTGTTTTGGAGGGGGCTTGCTTCCAAATTTTACGAGAAATTCTTTAAACAAAAAACTAAAATTATATCAATTTATTGATTTTTATAAGTTTTTAAATAGAACATACTTAAATATTTTTTCTGTACACATTTTCTTAAAGCAGAAGACGTCTTGATTTTTTTCACATGACTTCAATCACGTTATCTGGATCCACATTAATATGCGAATGAACAGATATCAGCAACAGAGCTTAATTTTTCATTCCCCATAACGCTTCGGGATACTATTTTAATCCTTTTCATAGTTGAAAAGGTTCTTTCAACACCAGCTGTGGTCACTGGAAGCGTGGCCAAAACCGTAAGCAAGAAGTTTATACCTCTATAGTAAGGCTATACCTATATCAAGCAATTTCAAAACTTCGGTAGAAAGATCCCTCGCCAATATTTTTCCGCACCAAAGAATGTACTCAGCTTTCACAGCTGACAAAGAAATTTTATTATCAAAATCATATGTTAGTTTTTCCATTTCGTTCACTCGCTCAACTGCGGCAAAACCTGGGAGAAGAGCTTGAAACGATGCGATGGTAGAACGTCTTCGTTGTCCATGAATCTGTCCGTAAGATTTTGTATTAACGAATTTTTGCAATGAATCAGTTTAGACAATCTAAAATAGGCTTCAGTAGAAGAGGTTTCTGGATTGGATCGCAGTGTTTGTTTCAATGAAGTTCTTGGAGCTCTTAATTGAACTTCAAATAAGTCTTCGGCAACTTGGGATATGCGGATTGAAAAGCCTCTCTGAAAAAATTTTCGGCATTTTCTCTTATGTTCTTAAGAGAACTCCAAACTTCTTTTGTGCGGTCGATTGCAGAAATAGCTCTGTAGAAAAACTGATAAGGGCAGCGTTAAACAGAATAGTTTTTCGCACACAATGAGGCTTACTAGGAAATCACTTCTTTGGATCGCTGCCAAGTGTTGATGCTTTCGACGACATATCGCCCACGTTCTGCTCGTTATTTCTTCAAAACTTATTGAGATGCATTTGAAAAGCTCTATTAAGGAAATAGAACTGTCATGCATTTCAATGACTCTTGTTCCACATAGGCGTAGAAGTCGAGTTTTTCGGCTCTCTGGTGCGTGCTTTTTAATGACAGTTTAGAAAGTTATATTTGCATTTGAATGGTTGTGGAAGAAATAAGCTATTTCACTAACTACAGGCAATTTGAATTGTGGGACTTGACATGGCATTAGACAGAGCCATGTTCAAGCGATGGCTTGCACAGTGTACATACCAAGCGTTTGGATACTGTTGCATGCCTTATCCTGCACTCTACTCCACTTAAGTAACCTGTCATATTTGCGGCTCCATCATAGCCTTGGCCCACACAATTCTTCATATCAAGATACAGCTCTTCACATCGCTGCAGTATGGTTTTTGTCAAGTTTTCAGAAGTTTAGTCATCAACAGGAACAAAACCTAGAAAATCTTCCCGAAGCATACAACTTTTGGGATCTGTTAAACAGTCGATATATCAAAGGCATATCGAAAGTTGTTCACAGTCGATATATCAAAGGCATATCGAAAGTTGTTCACACCCAGTAACATCCATTGTTTCGTCAGCGAGGATACTGATACAAGTTGAACTTATAGCCCGTTTAGTTATTTCAGTTGTTACAATATCAGAACATATCTCCAGGATTTCCTTCTGGATATCTGGACTCAAATAATTTAAATTTTAAAAACCTAAGCTTAACAAAACAAAAAGGGTTTTAATAATGATAAAAATGTTATAGCCTTATCGTACGCTCCGTCATAATAGATTTATACTACGAATCCAAAAAAAAGTATTAAAACTCCCATGCCGTAACAAAAATATCAGGTAAAATTCAAAGTTCGTGAAAATTCACCCGAACTATCCCCGGGTTCATAAAATACATTTTACTATGAGAGCTTATACTTTTTTGTGGGATTCTTCGGTATGTATTGCGTAGGGATCTGTGGTTGACCATCTATTCAAAAATAACAACTTACCACATTCACGGGTTTTTATTGTAAACAACTTTAAATGGATCATTAAAGATTGGAAAGTATTGGAGTGCTTTTATATTAAAGGGTGCAATTGTGAGAGGGTGGAATGGTGGGGAAATTGACCATATCCAATCATTTGCAGCAAAACTCTTCATATCCAAATTTTATTGTTAAATATCTCTTAAACGGAACTTCCAATATTTTTTTGCTCTTAATCATAACATATAAATATAAAATTTCCGCAAGCTGAAAGTTATTTTAAATCATATGTTTTGGTAACGCGCATATCACTATTTTTATTTATTTTGGTTTGTTTTACTCTGAAATCTTATAGAATTTGTGGTTATTTTTAATTTGCAATTTTTTGGCAATAACTGAAGTCGTTTACTGATCCCAATTCCAAATCAAATAAAATGTAGGTATACATATGTAGAATATTCTCCTCATTTTAATAGCTTTTAGAGTTAAATAAAATACCTAAAGATAAAGAGTCTTCAAAATTCAATACAAAATTTTAAACATATCTAAATAGTGTCTTGCTTTTTAACGAAGTATTTTCAAGTAGTTGAGAACTTTAGCTAAATTCAAATAAACTATTCCTACCTGGATAGTCTCCTTATTTTTATAGATTTGAATTTAATATATTAGAAAGGTTTAAAGTTTTGTTTAGATTTTCGGGTGGGGCTTCAGCCCCTCAAGCCCCCCCCCCTCTGGCTACGTGCCTGCTTGGAGGTATTATAAGCACTTGATGTTTAGAAAAAGATACAGCTCTACCATCAGTCTTTAATTAGTTGTGACAATTTTGAATTTGTCGTGAAATATTTTCTATGTTTTTTGGATTCTTTGGTAGCTTGACATCAAGTTGGCAAAGTACTACCTGCAAATGGGTCAAAAACTGTTTATACCGGTTGGTTTATGGCTTAATAATTTATCATTAAATAGCCGTTAATTATTTGTGATAATTTTGAATTTGTCGTTCTGTTTTTTTTTTTCGAAAAGTGGTTAAAACTTCCAAAACTTAATATGTTAATTCTATGTAATTTTGGGTTATTTGTTTAATATAAGCATTAACGGAAAATTATTACTAACGGAAAATCATCCACCTAACCATTTTTGATTAGTGAAAATTGATTTGGTAACCTGACGCTCATAGAAAACAAATCACCCAAAATTACATAGAAAACATCGCATGACAAAACTAAATTTTTCACAACTAATTAACGACTATAAATAAATTGAGTTTTGGAAGTTTTTACCAGTTTTCAAAAAAAAAACAACATAGAACGACAAATTAAAAATCATAAATAATTAACGGCTATTTAATGATAAATTATTAAGCTATAAATCATCCGGTATGAACAGTTTCTTACCCCATTTTCAGGTAATACTTTGTCAACTTGGTGTCAAGCTACCAAAGAACCCAAAAAACAAAGAAAATATTTCACAATAAATTCAAAATTGTCACAACTAATTGAAGACTAATGAGTGGCAAATTATTAAGCATTAAACAGTTCGGTATTAGCAGTTTGAATCCCTTTTTAATATCGTGCTTTGTTAACTTTATATGAAGCTAACGAAGAATTAAAAAAAAACATGGAAAACATTGCACGATTTAATTCAATTTTTAACAACTAGTTAATGACTAATTAACGGCAAATTATTAAGCCATAAAACATTAAGTATAACAAGTTTTTCACGCTTTTCGAGTAGTGTCAAGTTAGCAAATCACCCAAAAAAAACATATCGAAAACATTGACCGAAAATTGTCACAACTAATTAACGGCAAATTATCCACCTACCAATTTTTCGAGTCGCACCCAAAAAACAGAAAATAGAAAAATTTAGAACTACTACCATGAATCCCCTCCCGAAACTGGAACGTTAATGAAAATTGGTTAAAACATTTGACTTTTCATCAAGACCAAGAAACAAATGAGACCAAACAAATATAAACTATCTGAGGGTGTTTTTCAATGGGGAATGGGAAGCAGAGTTTTTGGCCGAACGTTTTTATGTTTTTGAAACCAAGATACATAAATGCAATATGGTGCATGATTTTAAGGTATTTTTTAATGCTGAATCCAATAATATTAAAATAAAGCAGATACAAGCTCACATAAAAAAGTTATCTTACTTTTAAGGAGTTAAGACCATGGATATTTGAATGGTCTTTTTTGATTCTTGGTTCCGATGATAAATCGAACATTTTCACCAACTTTCATCAACGTACCAGTTTTGGGAGAGGTTTCGTGGTAGTAGTTCAAATTTTTTTTAATTCGTTGAAAGAAACACCCTTTCGCTACAAATATTTTTGTAGACTCCTTTGATTCTTGTTGCTTATGACTAATGAAATATGTGGACCATGTTTCGTGTCAATGCTGTTGAAATTTGGTAATATTGTACTTGTTTCACTAAAAATTCAGTCATCATCTCTATTAAAAAGGCTATAACTTTTTTAAGATGGTTGTATCGAGTTCATTCTGATTTAGTAAGATTGGGCATTAAAAAATACCCTTAAAACATGTGTCATATGCTTATATTATTCCAAGATAAATATTTTAGTTTGTTAACCTTTCATATCCCCCCTCCCCAGCACTTTAAAAGTGGCTTTAAACAAAAAAAAAAAAAAAAAGTAGGTTTTAAATCAACTCTGGATGTAATGTAGATGATTGTGAAATTATTCGTCCACACCATCTTTAAATTTGATTAACAAAAATATTTTCTAACTTTTCTTGGCTTTTCAAATTTTGTTTCCAAAATCACTTTTTTCCACCCCTTCGTGCAAGGGGAGGGGTGGGAGAAAAACAATAATGTGGTCCTATGGTTTCTATGGTGCTGAATCCAAGAAGAGTTCTCGGGTCATCGTCCGACCCTTGGTTTACGATTTATAAGCAACATTTCGGGATTGTGGCAACCCTTCTCATGTCCTTTTGACAGTGTTGCCACCTTGGCAACACTTCTTAAAACTAAAGTTAGGACATGGACTATTTGTATACTTAAGCTCAACCCGTCAGGTCAAAATGAAAGGTTGGTCTCACTAACAATTCCAAGCTCAAATAGCAACAAATTTTGTTTCAACTTTTCGACAAAGTGAATAAACGATCTTATCTACAATAAAAAAAAAAACCCAAAATTTTTTTAACTGTAAAATTTAGCATTTTTATATTTTCTACGACCAACAAGAACTTTCTACGAACTGTCAAACACTTACTGCCTGAACAGAATAGAGCTGCAGTTGCAGCAGGATTAGCTGTCAAAATGTTGAACACCTACACACAGATTGAATGATGCGAACAGAACACGACGCAGCTGCAGACCGAGCTGCAGACGCAGCTGGACAAGTTGGCCAACTTTTAACTTTTGCTTGCAGCTTTTTTGACGTTTCAAAATTGCGAGCAAAACGGAGTGCTTACATGTGAGTTAAAGTGATTTTTAAACTCTTTTTTGTGTGTATTCAACATTTTGACAGTTATTCAGTTGCAGCTCCGTCTCCATTCTGTTCAGCCTAGTGATGGTACACGTAGGGAAAAATCCCTACACGTAGGGATTTGAAAATAACGATGTAGGGAAAAAAGGATAGATTTTTCAAATATAGGATTATTCTATGAAAGCGTAGGTATTTTAAGAATGGTATTACTAAATAATTTGTATTACTTAACACCCAGCAGAAGTTCATATACCAAAATATTTGTATTTCTTTCTAAAAATCTTACCACATAACTTAAATTTAATAACAAAAAAAGTACATTATGTACATACTTACGTTCTGACTCTTATTGGCTGTAGAGTAGGGGGAAGGCGGGAGACTTGAGCCACTTTTTGTAAAATTGTTGATAAAAACTTGTCTATTTATCTCAGCCGCATGAAAGATACATCTCTATAAAGCTACACTTATCTATTTTGAAACTAGTTAAATTGGCTTCAAATATATGCAATCGGTTTCAACCCAGAGCAAATTGTTTGAAGAAAGATTTTCGGCTCAAGTCTCCCGCCCCTACGGGAGACTTGAACACCCCCTGGGGGAGACTTGAACATACCCAAATTGAACAAGTTAACAATACAAAAAATAAGATCACCGTCTATGATTTTCATAAAACTCAACTGTTACTATATTTAACGTATTATTTGCTAAGAAAAATGTTTTAAAAATGTATACACGAAAATATTGATACAAAATTAAAAACAAACTTGAAAACCGTAACAAATGAAAATAAATACAAAACTTAAATAAACCCCTCCTTGGGAAATACAGTAAGAAGATTGTAAGATTTTTTAAACATAATTTGAGCATTGCTATCCTTGTATTTCCCCCTCTGCGGCAGTTTTTTGACTTTTTTTTGGTTTTGCTCCTCATTTTCGTATGATCAAGTCTCCCTACAATAAGTGGTTCAAGTCTCCCGTCCACGCTTTTTGAGACAAAAGAGATTATAAATTCTGTTACGTAAGCTGTTGCAATATTTTGCACGGGTATTTACAAAAACAATTATTCAAGGAATAAAATCATACTAAATTATTTAATTAATTACGAGACAAACAAAAGTTATGAAATTAAAAGAAAAAAAAAATTGTTTAACTTTTCATAGTGAAAAATGCATTTACTCGTCCAGGAACCAAAATAATATGTTGATCCTGAAACCTTTTCATTAGCAAATAGAAGGTCATTTTCTGCTTCGGATGTATAAACTCTTCTAGAATTTAAGGGTAGTCTGAGTGAAATATTGCGAGTGGCTCATGTCTCCCGTATGGTCAAGTCTCCCGTTTTCCCCCTAATATTTTTATTTTTTGTGTCATAGGTTAAAATACTTTATAAAGCTTTTACCTACAAATATTTTCCACACCTCTCTCTTATAATAAAAATTACTGTGGAAACACTGTCAAAATTTTAAAGTTTAAAATGGTTTTAACGTTATTTACCTCGCCTCTTGGTCTTCTGATCAAATATAGTATAGGTATGTGTGAAGTTAGACATTTTTTGTAGAATAGATTTCTTACATTTTTGTATATTAAGATTTTGTATGTAACAACCCATGTTTAAAATGCAGCATGACAATTATACAAAAATCCAGCGAAAAAATCTTTAAGCGGTCCCTAGACGCTCAATATTATTATGCAAAATATTACACAATATTATTGGCTAGGTGCCCCAGACGGTTCAATATTTTATCCAATAATTTAGTTTAGCCGGTAAAGTTTCATCACTCGCGGAGCTATTTACTCTTCGACGACGACAACAGATATTGTGCAATTGTACCCACAGACGATACAATATTTTAATATTGTGCAATAAATATCAAAAGGGTTTGGATTTACTTCAATACATTGCACAACCCTTCAATATTATCAATAGACGGACAATAATATTGTGCAGTATCCAATATTGCACAATAATATTGAGCGTCTAGGGACCGCTTTAGGGGATATAACGATATGTACAATGCCATAAAAAATACAAGCAGAAAACAATTAAGTGAATGTCACTCTTCACTTCAAAAATAAAAAAATGAAAATGTCATTTATAGAAACTAGATAAAATCTATAGTCCAGTCAAAATATGTAGACACTTTTTGAATTTATTAAAACTTAATAAAGCCCGTATGACACTACATTTTTTCTTCATTGTATTTCTCATTTAATCTATCAAAGTGTCAGCTGAGCAAAAAAGGGATAAAAAGTGTTTTTAAGAAAGGGATAGCATTTCTCTAAATTAAATTTCACATTTACAATGTGTCCCAAAAGAAAATATACACCATAATCAAGTGCTCTCTAGCGTCCAGTGTATATCTACTTTTGTAACTGAGTGTACCTTGAAACAATTTTTCATTTTTAATTCTGAAATATCAAGAAAAGCTGCCAGAACTTGACAAATTTAATTTTAAAATCACATTTTTTATAGATTTTTTTGTGACATTTTTACATTTATGGATATAGTGTGTACCCACTCATACCTATCAAAGTTTAAATAAGAAATTGTACGTCGTGCTTTGATTTCATTTTCAGTGAATTAAAAATGAGAAAAAAATGTGGTGTCATACGGGCTTAACACTGATTTCTTTCGCTTTACTCTTAACTGACAAAGTTGTCTTAAATTAATATATGCTGAATTTGGAGAGCATAACATTATCTACACAATTTGTTTAAATTTTGTTCCATTCGAACAAGATACCTACCTCAATTTCTAAAAATTCTTGATAAAGTATGGGTGTCTATGCACTCAAAACTCATTTAATACAGGGTGTTGCCTTATTCGAACTATACAAATTGGGGAATGATTTTTGGAATCATTCTAAGAAATAAATTGTTTGGGGGAAAATTCTTTCTTTTTTTTGTAGAGAACTACATGGTCTACAAAGCTTACTCATATTGTTTTTCGATATCAGCCACCATTAAAAAGTTATAGACCAAAAACCAACTTTTTCGACACTTGACTTCGAATTACTTTTTATGCTCGAGTGGGATTGACGAGGACTTTTTGCAATTGGTTTGTTATGCCAAAAGGAAAGTCTATACCAATTTTCAGCCTTATCGGAATTTTGGCTAGGTTTGCACATTTGTATGTCTGTTTTGACTGGACTACTATTATTGGGCTGTTAGTGAGACCAACCTTTCATTTTGACCTGACGGGTTGAGCTTTAGTATACAAATAGTCCATGTCCTAACTTTACTTTTAAGAAGTGTTGCCAAGGTGGCAACACTGTCAAAAGGACATATTTTTATTAATAAATTTTAAAGATGGTGTCGACGCAGAATTTCACAATCTACTACATTACATCCAAAGTTGATTGGAAACCTACTTTGTTTTTTTTTAAAGCCACTTTCAAAGTGCTGGGGAGGGGGGATATGAAAGACAAACAAACTTAAATATTTATCTTGGAATAATGTAAGCACATGACACATGTTTAAGGGTATTTTTTAATGCCTAATCTATATTGTGAGCTGCGTTATTTAAAAACTAGAAAAAAGTTATATCTCAATCTTTTTCATTTAGTGGGTTATTTTGTGGGTTTTGTTGGTGTAGGGGGAAAAGTAGGGATTTTTTGTATATGCCGTAGGTACTTTTCTTGTTTCCATGTACCATCACTATCAGCCAGTTATTCGCAATCCGCAACATCAGAACGCATTCCACAAATCTGCAAATGAATTTAACCAAACATTTTTCTTAGCATTTATTTTACTGGTTTATTTTTGTATGACAATTCGCTTCTATCAGCAGCCACCCATGTAAAAGAAATGTCAAAATTCGCAACCATTCGCAACTCACAGCTCATATGCAAGGCACTGTATATGTATTTACATAATTTTTTTTCCGTGGGTAGGTGGAAAACCTGCATCAGGCTCTATGAGGACCGAAAAACGCGTGCTCATAGAAGTGTGAGATTCTTACTACACTAAAACCACCTCCACTTCCCGATTGCAACTAAGTTGAAAGTTGAAACTTATCTAGCAATTTATTTTTAACGAAGTTAAGTAACGTGTAGCAGGTAACTTTCCGGTGAAAGTTCCTGCTTATTCCGCGATTTTAAAGCGGTTTTCCGTTCACCGCACCAAGTCGGAAGGTTTTGTTCTTTGCAGACGGCGTACTAAATTCGACTCGTCAAGAATGTCAATAATCGTTGGATTTGCGTGATCTAATAGCCGATTTCTGTTTTCGCGCGAAACTCTTTATTTCGTCTCGAACCGTTGGAATCCCGAGATCCCTGTGAAGATCTTCGTTTCTTATATACCATGGTGCATTTACAAATGACCTAAGCAATTTATTTTCAAACGTTTGTAAGTTATTTAAATTTGTATCGCAGGTACAACCCCAGAGTTGTATACCGTAAGTCCAGACAGGTTTAAGTACCTGCCTGTATAAAATCAACTTATTATCAATACTAAGCTTAGAATATTTACCGAGTAACCAGTTCATATCTCTTAATTTACTTTTTAATTCTTCGTATTTCTTTTTTACGTGCGGCTTCCATTTTAATTTCGCGTCTAGTCATTCCCAAATATTTTGCCTCATTCGCAAATGGAACATGACCGGTATTTAGAAAGACGGGCAATCTATTTATTGTTTTATACGTAAAGTCCACGTGGACTGACTTTTGTTCATTGAGCGCTATTCGCCATGTTTTTGTCCACTCATTAACATTAAGGGTATTCATGCAACAGCGTAAACTCGTCGTAATCATCGTAAAGTTGCAAACTTCGTAAATCTGTCAAATTTCCCATACAAATTGTGACAGAATTACGAAGTTTAAAAGTTTACAATGTTTACGACGACTTTACGCTGTTGAATGAATACCCTTATTATTAAGAGCATTTTGTAATTTAATCGTAGCTTCGTTAATCGTTTTGCCTACTGCTAGTATTGCAGTATCATCACCAAACTTTGCTACGATAGTGTCTTCTGTTTGAGGTATATCACGTGTAAATAGAAGGTACATAACTGGACCTAAAACACTACCTTGTGGTACCCCAGCCACTATTTCTTTGAAATTAGAATATTCATTTCCGTGTCTTATACGAAAAAGTCTGTTTTCTAGATATTCGTTAAGAATTTTATAAAGTCCTACAGGCAGAACTTGTCGTAATTTGAATTTGAGGCCTTCGTGCCACACCTTGTCAAACGCTTGCGACACATCCAAAAAGACCGTCGAACAAATTTTCTTTTCTTCAAGAGCTCTCTCAATTACGTCAGTTATTCTATGCACTTGATCAATTGTTGAATGCTTGCTTCTAAATCCGAACTGATGTTCAGGTATTAATTGTTTCTCTTCTCTTATAGGTTGCAGGCGCAGGAGTAGTATTCTTTCAAAAGCTTTCGATATTATTGAGAGAAGCGAAATCGGTCTGTAAGAATTCTTTTCATGAGATGGTTTGCCAGGTTTCAAAACCATTATGACTCCCGCAACTTTCCATTGGCTTGGAACATATTCTAGCCTTAGAGCGGCATTTATTATAAATATAAAGGAGGTTAATTAATCCTATATGAGGAAGCATTTTTAATATTTCCGCTGTTACTAAGTCATACCCCGGAGCTTTATTAGACTTTAGCTTCTTTATTTCTCTGTTCAATTCAGCGAGCGTAGCATTTCTGGTTCTGTAGTTCTCACTTGAGCTAAAACTCATATTAATATTTCCATTGAGTGCTTGCCCATCAGAAGGTTTAAATGTTTCTTCCAGGTAATCGGCGAATACCGCCGCTTTCTCTTTGTCACTTTTAGCCCATTCGTTTTGGCTTTTCTTAATCGAGGGTACTGGAAGCTTTGGTTTTTTCGTTGTTTTTATAGCTTTCCAAAGTGAGTAGTTGGATTCTTTCCCAGCTGACAAGCTTTCAAAGTAATTTTCAATTTCACGGTTTTTGAAATCTGATATCGCTGTTTTGAGCATATTACACAAGCGATTTAAATGAGCTTTGTGTTGAGGAGCACGGGTTCGCTGCCATTTCTTACGTGCTTTTCGTTTATCTTTTATTAAGTCTTTTATTTCCTGCGGATATTTTATATCTTTATAGCGCGGCGTAACCCTTTGATAAGGTGTGTAATTCCACGCTGCCTTTTGTATTATATCAACAAAGGTATCTACTGCGTCTTCAAGCTCAAGAGGCGTTTGTTATGATACCCTCAATTCCACGTTGTCCTCGATATCTTTCTTAAATCCTTCCCAGTTGGTTTTACCGTTTGTTAACCTGGGTGGTTTTTCAATTTTGACAAGGCTTTCGCTCATAGTGAGTATGACTGCAGAATGATCTGAGAAGAGATCATGGCCTTCTGAGATTTCAATACGGTTAGAGGGTATTCCTTTTACCATAAACAAATCGATTAATAGTACGTTTTCATTAGAGCCGAAATGAGGTAATTTCGCAAATCACAGAAAAAATGTTTTCATTTGTAATTTGGTAATTTCGTTTGACAGCTCATTTCATTTTTGAATTTCAACTGGCTGTTAATCGCTTTTTGTTGTTGTTTTCTTTTGTCTCCTTCCATTGCGCTTTGACATTTTCATACAAAACCTTTTTAGAGCTCTTCAAACTGTGGCTAATTGGGTGTGTTCGTTAGGTTTTGACTTAATTTCCAACCTTATTTCGTGCAAATTTGGTTGAAATTATCTCATTTCGTAATGTGAATTTGTATGGGAAATGAGATGATTTCGTATCGAATTTGGAAATTTTCAACGAAATTACCTCCTAATGAAAACGTAATATAAGTCAGGTATTTTTGACGGATTTACATAACAAGCAAACAACCCTCTCAAAATTGGTGGGTATGATATCGAGCTTCAAAAATATGACAGCAGTTTGGCTTAAAGAAAGAGTTGCATGCATTATTTCGAACACCATGTACTTTCATTCATAGATCGAACAATTTTTGAATAGTGGTCGTTAAACTTAACATACATTGGTTCGGAAAATATTTTGACTGTAACAGATTCCAGAGTGGATTTAATGAAAATGTCACTTCCGTGGCAAGCGAAAACGTGTTACTACCATGACAATTCAACATTTTACATGTAAAATTTACATTTATAGTGTAGCATTAACTTTGATAAGAATAACAATCAATTTGGCATCAAAAAAGTTTAAGAAATTCAATATTTTTGTCATAAATTTTGCATTCACAAAAGCATCAGTTTGCGGAGAATTGCCCATGTATTATAACTACGCAGGTTCTACCATTGGTGTTGCCGCTTACACTAAATTGAGATTTTAAATTTTGTGGAACTTATTGATTCCTCACTTTCCGATGTTAAATCGATTATGTTATCTTGTTATCCCCAAAATGTCAAGATAACTTGAGTTGCTGTTTAGCCAGTTTATATTTCTTGAGTGCTCAGTAATTTTCCTCCATTCTTTGACAGAGCAGGAGAAAAATATATAAACAGGATCCCCCACACCCCGACTCCACAGGAGATAATTTATCAGGATGCCCATCTTGACAGTAGATATCCAATGGAGTCACTCCGTTTCATCTCTTGTTGGGATGTCAGAGATATCTTTCTGCGATTATATCTTGACAGATATCGCTGACATGAATTTTGACAGATGAAGATTTTTTTGCTTGTTGTCTCATTTGCTCTCATTTTTCTGTATATCTATCCATATCTATTTGTTACAATTTTTTCTTCGACAAATAGAGATTTTTTTTTATATTTTTGGAAACTAAAAATTCATTCGGTTTCGCTTCCGTGATTTGTTGGGCAAATTTCGGAAAATTGCGTGTTCTTATAAATTCACAATCTCCTGAAGCAGTCAAATCTATATTTAGTAGGTAATTACAGTGCTGACAAAAACAACTTTTTGCAAGACATTAAACTCTGGTGTATAACTGCCTGGATTGTAATTTATGTTTTAATCGTATTATTAATAAATGCTCTAATTATTACCACACTAAAAGTAATAATAACAAAAACGATTTATATTTTCAATATTCTCCTTTTCACTAAAAGAAAAATATGGGTATTCGCTTTGCAACCAAAACGAACACAGTCAAATAGCTTGTTTCTTTTTATTTGTGATATGGAATGAAATATCATAACATGATTTGCCCAGCAAAGATAGAAGACAATGCAAGATATAAATATCTGATATTTAGTTGGAGAGAAATTATCTCCTGTGGAGTCGGGGTGTCACATAGAAGTTCAAAACAACTCTTTTTTGTCTGTTCTTCTTATGTAATTTACTGCGACAAAATATCATTGAGCAAGCAAGCCCAAAAAATTACGGGGAAATGTTAGGAATTTTTTGAGGAATAGTGTTTATAAACTGGCTAGTTGTGTTAGCCGTTATCAGCTATTTTTTAACAATGGATTTACAACAGCACAAAGCTATCCGAATAATTGAGAATTAACAATGGACACGTTCCGCTGGCTATAGGATAAGAATAATAAAAATAATAATGCTGTTTTAAGTAATAAATTTATTTTTTTAATAAATTATTTTGAATAATAATATCAATTATAGTTTATATCAACTTAATGGCAAGATTATATGCAACTACAACTTACCTACTCTGTTTTTGAAATAAAGAGTAAATTAATATATTATTACGTTATTTAATTTGTTTACTATGCAAACCTTATTTATTACATTATATTGACAAACATTGAAATAATTTTGTAGTTCGCTTTTATGTTCTCTAATAATACATTTATGGTATTTATTAACTATTATACTATACTTATTGCCACTCGCACGAGGCACATTTTAACTTTCAATTTGAGAATTATGGGATTTCTTTTGGTAAATCCAGCTTTGACCAGAAATTTGATTTTTTTCGACACGAATTGTATACGATTTCAGATTGATTTTTCTTCTTAATAGGCATTTTTCTTTTTTAATTCAGAAAAGAACTCTGAACAGAGTCCGAGCATGTCGTGCATGTTCTGAAAATCATCTGAGCAAGTTTGTTCTGACCACCCTGAACCATTTTTGAAATACACCTGAACACAAGCTGTCATATATTATGTTTCAGCATTGAACTCAGTCTGCTCAGTCATTTTATTCTGAGCTCATGGAGCGCGCTCTGAACAAACTCAGAACGAAAAAAATATACAAATTTTTAGCTCTGATCGCTCAGAGCTGAAAAAGAAGCACAACTTTTTGTTTGACAGTTCAGACTCTGGTCTGAATTTAAAAAGAAAAAGCCCTATTGTATTGGTGTATAGTTTATATCAATGGACGGTGCTCAGTCCAGCTTCTCGTGAGTCAATTCATTTTGACGTCTATCTTTTTTATCTCACTCCAGTGCCGAGATTCAGCTAATTCGAAGCCGCAGGGAGTGAGTGAGATGAGTCACTTTTCGTCGAAAATCGATTCAGTTAGCAAAAGGGAGTGAGTGAGCGAGTGAAATGAAATGTCAGATTACTCGCCAGATATTTCCGCAGTGACTTGGTGTATGTGTTGGTAAATTTCTAGTTTTGGATAGGTATGTGTGCTTTTCTCAAGAATTCCTATTCATGGATAGGAAACGAAATAAAAAACAACAACGTAGATAAAAACACCACCCTTTTATTGATTCTTTAATTTTATTTTATTATCATATGCACATATATATATGTATATTAAATAAATGTATATTCTATTCACTTTCAGCACTTTTAAACTTTTTATTTCTCAAGGGTAAAACTCACATTAAACTTTAATTATGACAAAAAAAATAATTGAAACAAAAGATACTCCAAACTCCATTATTAAAGATTCCAATGTTTGTTGTATTTGTTGTTTCATTTCGTTTTGCGTAACGAGTGTGACAAGGAGGTAGAATTTAGCTCTTTTATATTTATTCTTTGTCTCATGTTCGAAACTAAATTCGAACTTACTCATTTCACTTAAATAGCTGAATCACTTTTGCGAGTGAAGTGAGATGAGTCGGCGAGTAAGGCGAGTCATCTCATCTCACTCGCTGAAATAGCTGAATCTCGGCACAGGAATGAGGGAATGAGGCATGAATTAAAAAAATAAAGTTCAGCTTTTCTCTCTCTTTCATTCCAAGAGATGAGATAAAATTGAGAGACGTCAAAATGAGTCACGTGAAGATTATCTGAGCATCGCCATGGATCTGTACCGATAAAAACATGTCAATTGTTCTAGGGTATAGTGGTGTCAGTAAAAAAAAAATTCTGTTCTGCAAAATATTTCTGATAAATTTTTTTTGTTTTATTCAGAAAGCTTTACTTGTCAAAATCGGTGTTTTGATGGATCTGAATAGGAAAAAAATCGTTTTTTTTTTTATACCAAAAGAAAACCTAAATAGTTTCCATACATTCAATACCTTCTAGGAATATTATACAAGCGTATTGAGTTCCTATTTCTATTTAAAAGCTTGCCTAAATAAAACCTTAAATGCTGTTCTAAAAATATCTAAACAAAATTTTAAAAATGAATATTCAATTTTATAAGTCATCATAGATTATAATAACAAATACTTCTTTGAATTGATAGTATTTTATTTAACGGATATATATTTTTTTTTATTTATATACCTAGATATTTTTGTATCGATGGAAATTATTGTTTTTTATTCGTTGTTTGAATTATTGTATTTAAATGCGAATACTTTCTATAAATCATAATTTTTTTAATTGACTCAATTTAATTGCACTAACATTATTAGGTCACATTTATAGGGGAAATATAATTAATTTCAAACATAAGTTGTGAGAGAAAGACAAAAGAAACACAAAACGATGGAAAGATATCGTTTTCATGCTTATATCTGTAGAGAAAAATAGAATCGGCAGTTTTCAAAATTAGGGTATATCGTTGCTTCGTTTGTTTTACGTAATATGGCCAAAAGCTAAACTTTAAATACATTTTTTGTCCGGCAGAGAGCACTGACAACGAATCAAAAAAATGCTTATACGAGCTCCTTTATAAAACCTACGATCAGTGCCAAAATAATAATTTCGAAATAGCTAAGGATTATTTCAACACCAAAACAAAAAAGGACGATAAGGTCCTAATATCGATAAATAAGACCTGCTTGAAATCACGACTTGAAAAAACTTCGCCCATTTTACTTCAGAATTAAATCAATATTATCTTGTACTGGGTTACTAAATCAATCAAATTGATCACGTTGCAATTGAGGCAAGAGACATTTCCAATTTTCTGGATGTAACTATAAAGCCGAATGGCCTACAGGAATAAGCATCGGCTGAGTTCCAAAATGCAGTACTGCAGTGCATCATATTTTTAATAGTCATATTCTGAGATAAATTTACGTAAAAAAATGCACTTTAATTGAGTGTTGTGGTTTTTTGATGCATTGCAACAGTTAATGTTGAATTGTATTAAGAAAGTAAAAATATAAAAAATTTAAGAAATCATGATGCGCTGCAGTACTGCATTTTGGGAAACAGCCATCGCCACCATGCTTTAGAAAAGGTACGAAATCTGATATTCGAAACGTCTCAATATAGTACAGTAAATAGAGAAATTTTAATACGGATCACATGGGAAAAAATATCGACAGGCTGAAATTATGCAGGTCGTTTCGGGGGTAGGTATATAACCTAAATCTAAGTTTGCGACCTCCTACCCCTTGCAGGTGCAGTTCCACGCCCACTTTTCTTCAATCTTGGTTTTTTCATTCACCCTTATTCCAGTAATCGTTTTATTAAAACGCCAGTAAAATGACACGGCTCTAGAAGCCACCATAACGACTACCGTAAAAATGGTGAGAGTTATAAAGAACGAAGAGAACTCTATTTTTTAAATTTCATTCAAACGTCAAAAGTTGGCTCACAAGTCGTGTCGTTTTACTGGCGTTTTAGTAAAACGACTATCGGAATAAGGGTAATTATTTGTAAAAATAACTAGAGAAAAAATTAAAGAAATTACTAAAGTAAAAACCACCCACTGCCACGCCCACTTTTTTATTTCTTTGTTTCCCGAAACGGCTCCAACGACTTCCATGAAATTTTCTGAGTTTGTTCTTATGGACAAGAAAAAAAAGAAAAATTGGTTTAAGTAAAATCCGCCGACACTCACGCCCACTTTTGTTATTTCTTTGTTTTTCGGAAACGCTTCTTACGATTTCCAAAAAGTTTTCAGAGTTAATTCTTATGAAAAAATTAAATTTTTTTAATTTAAATCCGCCTACTACCACGCCTACTTTTCTTATATCTTGATTTCTCAGAAACTGATTTGGATAACATTTTGAGAGTTTGTTTATACTATCGATATAAAAATTTAGGAAACGCTTTTGGATTTGTGAAGCCCACAGGATGTCACGCGCCTTTTTCGTATGTATATATTAGTTTCCTAAAACTGTCCTAGCGAGTAACGATTTAATTTTCAGATACAAAAATAAAAGCCCAAATTAGGCTGTAAAGTCTTATACATATCAGATGCATTTAAGAAAATCATTTATTTGAGTTCTTTCATAGCGTAAAGAATTGTTTTTAATTTTGCTGCTGAATGGACAATCACTGTATTATTTATTAAAAATCACTTTTGGTAAGATCCGCCACTGCCACATTCTTCAATACTGTTTCTAAAAGACGGCTCTTTTGATGTGTATAAAATCTTCTTTTTGCGAGGGAGACTTAGTATAATTCATCAGTGTACATAGAGGGAGGGCAATCCAAGAGTGTTGATTCGTTTCCAAACCACCCTGGAGGTAGATTTCAGGGCACGTTTTGTCCCCTGTATGCCTTATCAACATTATATCGTATAAATTATTTGTATTAATATAAAGAAATAAGAAAGGTGGGCGGATTTTACTAAAACCAAATTTCCAATTTTGTTCTCGTCCATAAGAACATACTCAGAAAATTTCATGGAAATCGTTCGAGCCTTTTCCGAGAAACAAATACAAAAAGAAAAATTTTATTTAAATTTTTTTCTTAAATTTTGTATCTGGTCAGAAAAACAAATTATGAAAATTTCATCTATTTCGGTGCAGTCATTTCTTAATAAACCAAGACTGAAGAAAATAGGGCGTGGCACCTCCCCTGCAAGGGATGGGTGATCCCCAGCTTGGATTTAAGTTGTATACTTATCCTCGAAACGACCTTCAAAATTTAAACCTGCCGCTATATTTTTCCATTAGCAATTCTTATTTTTCTGTACTAATAATGAACTACAACTGTGCGAAAATATGACGCAACAGATCACAATCACCCCTGTTCTGATTTCCGTTCCGAATGTCAAGCCGATTTTCAATACGAACGAAAATCAAAGCCCACTCATTCCGCAAGTATTGAAAACGTAAAGTATTTCAAAACATCGAGAGAACGAAAGGATTTTATAATGGATCGGATATTCAGGGTTGAATATTTGTACATTTTGTACTCCGTTAGCACAAATATCACCAAGAAGCTGTGATTCGTCATATCGCCGTAAAAGTGCTCGCAACTAAGATGATTACAAAGCTAATGTTCTAGAGGAGAAACAGAGCTATATTTGTGTCGCTTTGCAACTGATAAATAGCCAAAGCCGTTTTTTTTTAATTTGAACTTTTCAGAGATCGAAGACAAATCAAAATTCATACATTGATCTTTACTTTTAGACGCCACCTATACTACTATCATTGAAAAAATTTTATTGATTAATTTCGGGACGTTTAGAAGGTTAAATCTGTTATTTTGATGCCAAAATAAAGCTCTTGCCTAAAATATTATTTCTGGCCAAAAAAATTAATTTTGGCCGAGCCTTTCACATAAAATGAGTTTTATTATTGCAAGAATTGAACTACCATACCAATGATCATTGAAATTTGCAGTCTCTTTATGTGGAAGGTTGGGCCTATTTGAATTTTTTGTTTACTAGAAATATTAACTTAAAGAACTTAATTAGTTAATTTTTTAACTTTCTCCATCAAAATGATAAATTATTTTGCTTTCTAAATGCTTCAAAATTGAAGAACAAAATGTTCAATAATGAATTTCAATGATAGCTATAACTGACGCCTTAAAGTATCTCTGTAGAATAATGCAAATGTAAAATACCTTAGGTGTCGAGGTCGCCCAGTGAGCGTTCAGTATAGATTAAGTAAAACGAATTTTATTTAAAAATTTATTCAGTTTGGTTTTAGTTCATAGATGACTCGCGCGATCGAGAACATAGAAAAGTGCTACTCCAGGAATGAAGTTCGGAACGTTTACCAAATAGTAAAACAAATAATTTCTCTGCAAAAACGCCGGAAAAGAAACCATTCCCAAGCTATGTATCGGCATTAAAATACATTCTAAATATATGGTGGTGGCAAGTTATATATTATTATTAAAAAAAATTATAGTTTAAAAAACTAAAAACACGCTTTTAGAGTTAATCAAACTAAAAAGTAAAAAATAATTCTTAGCATGAGAATAAAATTACCGACGAGAAAATTAATGTCACTGTTCTAAAAGCGTGGAGTGCCTTGTATGACATTTTTAAACTAACTGTGCATTTCGGAATGAAACAATGAAAATTATGATGATTGATACCAAGCTCTAAATTTCGATATCGCCATTTTGAGCTAATTAGGAAAATGGGGAAAGAAAGGATAAAGGAAAGTGAGGGCCTACTCAGTGCGAAATTTTCGCTTACCGAAAAAACAATTCGCAAAGCCCGGACTGGGAATTGAACCCAGATCTATTTGTTACGCGCCAAGAGCTCTACCAGTTAAGCTATCCGAGACACGTACCGGAATTATATTTCAGTCACCTATATAATTACCTGCTCGATATGCAGTTAGTTTAAATATGCCATACAAGGCACTCCACGCTTTTAGAACAGTGACATTAATTTTCTCGTCGGTAATTTTATTCTCATGCTAAGAATTATTTTTTACTTTTTAGTTTGATTAACTCTAAAAGCGTTTTTTTAGTTTTTTAAACTATAATTTATTTTTCATTTTTTAGTTCGATTTGTTATAAGGCAACAAAGGATCCCGAAAGAAATTTATGAATCCTGGCGAACCTAATCAGGATAATCAGATATTTTGATCGAATTATTTTATTGTCATCGGGCTTCGACAAGTGTGCAAAGTTTGAATCAAATCTGACCCTCAGAAGTGGGTCAAAATCACGTCCAAAGATTCCGTTACATACATACATGCATACATACATACATACAACCGAAACTAATATAAAAGCGTGTTAATGAAACACCCTAAGCTGCATACATGCTTAATCTCTCTTACTCTCATGCAAAAGATCCCGAAAAGAATTTATGAATCCTGGAGAACCTAATCGGGATAACGGGATATTTTGATCGAATTATTGTATTGTCATCGGGCTTTGATAAGTGTGCAAAGTTTGAATCAAATCGGACCGTTAAGTAGGTCAAAATCACGCCCAAAGATTCCGTTACATACATACATACATATATAAAGCCGAAACTAATAAAAGCGTGTTAAAAAATCTTTTCTTTCGTCGAAACATGCAACCAAGTTATAAAATTTTGAAAACTGGGCCAATGCGAAACCGTTTTATGATATATTAATTATGTATGTACTAGAATAATCGTCGGCTTAGAGTGATTAACAGCTAACTCCTTTTTTGCATGTTTAAAAAAAAAAACAAAATATTAAACAAAAAAAAAAATTTTTCGTATAATTTGTATAAATCTAAAAATATAAAGTATCTTATCACTCTCATTATATTATTACTAAATTCAATTAAATTGAATAGATTTTATTGATTTTTATATTGTTTAGCAATTCTTGAAGTATGATCAAACAAATGTAGAGTAAGCCGCTTTTCACACTAAGCCGACGGTATGTAGATTTTGTTGATGTCAAACTCGTATTGTTAGTTTTATTTCTCCTTCAACTCCCTGAATTTAACTTAATTTAAATAATTCAAATAATTCAAAGTATATAAATAAAATATGATGCCCTATGCCCGAACCGGGGTTACAGGACACATTGATGATATAAATAAAAATAAAGTGGTTTTGGAAGCCCAATAAAAATTTGATAAAGTAATACTTCTTAACAAATAAATTTTAAATTTGATGAAGCAATACTTCTTAACAAATAACTTTGAAATTCTACAATTACTTAACAATATATACAACACATAATTTCATGTCTAAATCTCTTTAAAGTTTATACTTCTGTAACTTTTCAAAATATAGGAAAATTTTTCTAGAGTTGATATTATTATGTTTTAGTTGTGTTATACATAATTTTAAAAATAATAATAATAGTTAAATTTAGTTACATATTATAATTTTAAGTTATTTCATTCGTTGTCCTTGTCATCATCAAGCATTTCAAGGAATGCACGCGGCACAAGACCCTTCATTAAACCTTGCTTACCATACATGTAATCACTGTGCTGTGGTGAACATTCTGTGACGAAAATAACCTTATCCAAAAAAATACTTTGAATCTTTAAAAGGACAGTGAATGGAATTAATTCAAATTTACCTCATTTGCTGTAAGACTAAGTTCGGTATGGTCATTTGCATCATAAGAACACAGGACACGGGCTCGTTTCATTTGGTCAGGATTCATATCGGAATTTCGATTCTTTTCCTCATCGGCGTTTGTGGTGTTGCCTGAGTTGATGGGTACATAGCGAGTGGGGCCTCCCAGACTAGATTGTGAGTTGAAATTAATGATGACTAATGAAGTTGGCTTATATATTTGGGTTTTAATTACAAAGTTTATTTCTTGCGTTATAACTAATCTCGACAGATTTAAAAGTGATGATTGCCTTGAAATCAAAATATGTGTCTACTTGCAAAATGACAATAAAAGACTAAAAAGCTTTAATTGGAACTAAAGGGTTTTCCATGAACTTTTTGTGCTCAAGTTTTGTTTGTTTTCTGCCTGGTTCATTGCTACAGAATAAATCCAGAACTAGAAAAAAATGGATCGTCTAGATTTCTTGCTTATGATTGGAAGAAATAAATTTCCTGGTAGGTGCAATTCAATCATACAATCAAACAATCATAATTTAAAGTTCTTGTCTCGTAAAATGGCGACACAAATTTTAAAAAATCTACGTCGAGGGAAGCAACTTTAATGTGCTACGACCACTTTTAAAGGCTAGATTAATGCTATTTCAAGTGACCAACCCAGTCATCAAGCTCTTTTTGAGTGGTACATAGTATTTATATAGGTAGGTACATAATTCATTTTAATTTAATAATCTTTTGTAATCAACTGGGAACGAAGCTATGTGATAAGCTCCATCCGAATTCAGGTTTTATTGTTTATATCATGCATATCAATTATTGCATGGAAGCGACTAGTATTTTTACAAGTTTGTTTTTGTTTATTCGGTTTATTGCTCTTTTCATCGTACTCGTTTTATAAACCAACCAGTCGTTGGACATTTAAGGTGGTAGATTATGTTATATTTCACTCTAAGCCGACGTTATATTTGTCTACTATCATATGGATATTGAAAGTTTGAATCCCTTCGGCTCCCTAAGAGCATTCTTAAGAGTTCAAAGCTTCACTAAGTGGGACTCATATTCTCTAATATATGTGCTTTTATTGGCTGCAACCGTAAAAGTAGTAACCCTTACGAAATATATTTTTTACAGTGAGAGCAAATAAATATCTTTCTCCCTTCCTGCGAATCGAACCCACACCTTCGGCATGACAGTCCTACGCACCAACCATTATGCCACGAGGTACTACATGTATGTATATATGATGTGGTTATAAGATCATAGTTTATTTTTTTTTTTGTCAAAAAAACACCTTTAAAGAAAAGTACCAAGTCTCTTGTATCATTTCTAAGTAATTTAAAGACAAAAACAGAGAAGGTCAACGGCGCACCAGTGTTGTTTACAAAAGATTAAACCACATTTACGGACTGCCCTCAAAAAGGCAAATATTGTTTTGCACCGCTTTTACACGCTGATGAAAAAGATGACTAAGAATTTTACTCTGTCGCCCAGGGCAAGTTGTTAACCCTATCTGTAGATAAGCTGGCTATAAACATTGCCAACCACCCTAATCAAATGATGAGAACGATGATAAACCAACAACGACATCCGAAACCAAAGTACCTAAGCGCTAACGAAATCCTGGATATTACTCCAACAATCAACGATGATGCCATTAGAGTGGCTAAACTACTGAGAAACCCAAGGACGAGAAAGTCAAACTGACTTTTATATTAAGTTTTCACATATTATAAATCTTATATTTTAAATTTTATCAATGTAAACTTTAGGCCCCTTGTGTGTCAGCAAAAATTTGTATTGTTTATCAGTGTATCTTAAACTTCTAAATATTTTTTTAAGCTAATTGTAAATAAAAATGTACTAACGCGACATTGAAATTGAATTCCTGTCTACAAAATAAACTGTCTGCACAACGCAGAGCAATCACCAAGCAATTTCTTCATCAATGAATTTCAAATCATTATCCACCAATGAGTAGAGAGAACGTACATTATAATATGCTACAATATATATTTTAACAAGGGATTTCTCCCGAGAGTAAAAGAGTTATTCGAAAGATTTAAACTGAATTTTGAAGAAAAAGATTAAGAACAAGGGTTTTATTATTGAATATGTTTGTTTGGCCCATAACCATGCTTAAACCCGAAAATTCTACTAATGTCATTTCGATAGAAAATTTAATTTTTAAATTGTCAAAATTGGCTTAGTTTCCGAGCTATAACAGAAATATTGAAAAGTGGCCAGTGTGGTCATTCTCTCAGAAACGCATGGGCGAATTTGGTAGCATTTTCGGTTTTAAAATTGAATTTTGAAGAAGAACAGTTCTTTTATTACAAATTTTGTTGAAAAGAAAAATCACATAGCTTAGTTATATAAACCTCAAAAACGGAACAAACACTGCATTTTTCATTTTCTAACGAGAACATTTCGAAAACTCGAACTGATTCCGAAAAACGGATTTGAGTTCGGCGCCACAAACGTCGAAAGCCTCATTAAAGGATATTCAAAAAAACAAAGTCTTGCAGTTCACAACTGGGTCCTTTGCGATTAAACAGTGCATTGAAATAAAAATATGAATGCAACTTCGAGGGTAATCGTATAAGCCTAAATTGGTTTTCACCCCTCCCTAGATATGTAAGCTCCTCTGATCACATATCGCGGAATCTGAAACCATTTGAGTGTATCGCTCGCTCTACCAGACCGTTTAAAAAATTAAAAATTCTAAGTGAAAAACGGTTTTTTAAAACAGTCTGGCAGGGCGAATTTAACACTCAAATGATCTAAGATTCCGTGATATGGGATCCGCGGAGTTTACCTTGGGAGGGGTAAAAACCAATTTCGGCGACGCGTTTCGCTTTGTATAAAACCATTGTCGGGCGTAATGCGTTGATTCGAGGTGTTATTCCGAGTGTTATTAAAATAAAAATAATTTACATTTAGTAAATCTTAAACTTTAAAATTATTATTTAAATTTTTTATTTTCATATAACTTCCAAAACACAACATGGAGACTAAACCACAAATATATCTTTTTTTTGTTGTCCAAAAGTTTACCGATATTTATAAGCAATAAAACTTTAGTTGAATTCACAAGTTAAATTTTTAAAAGATGCACTATCTGAATGGTCTTCTACAGACAGAAATAAATGCCTTCTTATTTTGAATGCTAAGGAAAGCAAGGACAAAAAGAGGCTGGGTGCGACCCACACTAGTAACTTCCCATTGGTGCCCTCGGAAGCTAGAGGCCCAATGTTTTTTATTAAAAAATCGCCGATTCTCGATCTTCGAAAACTTTATCAGGTTTTCAATAGGCAATCAAGTGAAGAACAAAGATTGGTTTGCCTTGGAGATATTAGAGAAAAATGTTGTTGAATAATGTTTGTAACCTTTTTCTATAAGAAAAAACGTTTGTTAATTTTTTTACAAAATTGAACTACATAGTATGTAGAGTAAAATTATACCAATGCCCATATCAATGTCTGTTCGTTCTAAAGATATTTGAGACTAAAAAAATGTTCAACAATTTTTGGTAGTTAAAGTTTCTTGTATTTTTTCGCTTGAAAAAACAGTTTGTTGATTTTTTTTTGCAAAACTTATCGTTTATCAATTTATTATAATCTAGTATATAGAATGAAATTACCCCGAAGCCAATATCATTGTTAGTTCTCAAGGCATTTGAGGCAAAAAACAAGTTCTCAACAATTATTGATAAAATTGCTTGCAGTTTTGTTCACTTAAAAAAAACTGTCAGTTCAATATTTTTAAAAATTTTATCAATTTTTATATATAAACTACTGTATACCTAAACTAAAATTATCTCGAAGTCAGTATCATTGTTTGTTCTCGAGATATTTGAGCCAAACAACTTTTTTCAACAATTTTTAGCAACTTTTTTTTATTAAAAAAAAACTATAGGTTGATATGTTTTTAAAATTTTACCAATTCCTTATTACGTCAATATGCATAGAATAAAATTAACCCGAAGTCGATAGCATGATTCGTTCTCAAGATATTCAGGACTGAAGAAATTCAACAACTATTTTTTAAAACTGCTATATTACATTGATTTGGTATTGGAGATTTTGAACGTGTTTTTTATGAAATAAATAAAATAAATTATTTTGAATAACTTAAAAACACTTATTTTATTTATTTATTTATTTATTTATTTACTTAAATGCATTTCGGAAACAATGCTTCCATCGTCAGTAAGTTTAGTAAAAAACCGCTGATTTAATTTTTTTAAAAGTCCTTTCAGCACGTAATGAAACTTCTATCTATAAAATAAAATTCATCCGAAGTCGATATCTTTATTCGTTCTTGAGATATGGTGGACGAAAAAAGCGATGGAACGTACGAACGTACGTACAAACACAGACATCTTTCTAAAAATGATGGATTCTAATTCTAGGGAGCTCGAAACGTGAATATATGTCAAAATTTTCGATTCGACAAATCGGACCAATTACAATAACTTCCAATGGGAAGTTAATAAAATGTTTCCACAGTTAAATACTAAACATTTTTGAGCAATAAAACTGTTTCTTAAATAGTGACAGAAATAAATAACTGTAAGCTATTTGCTACATTCGATTAGTTTAGGTATAGGTTAACAAATAAGAATTGTTATGATGATTTAAATACTTCTATTTGGAAAACAAAACATTTAAGGGAAACTAATGATGTGACAACCGTTTGATTAAAAATGCAAAACTACATACATATGTAAGTATGTTTGTTCAATGGGTTTAACATATTATTTTATTTTTATTATAATGCAACAATGTTTGTTTTAATAAATTTATCTTTAATAAATAAATTATTTTAAAGTAGTTTTAGTTTTCACAGAGACTTAAACAAGGCTTTGGAAGAAGTATTGTATAGAATAGAATTTTTGAGTGAGGAAATATAATTACATGCACAATAATTTTCATACAATTATAATTTTTTTTGAAATTTTATAAGCGTTTACAATAATAATAACTACTGATTAGGTTTACAAAGAAAAATATTTACACAGAAAAAAAGTAATACCTACTATAATAAGACAAGATAGTGTGTAATAATGTATTTAACAAGAGAGATTATAAAGATAGACTTGATTTACGAATACGAATACATATAGAAAAGAACCGAACCGAAGTACAAAGATGTAGTTTTAAAGTATGGATATATCACTTGTGTCGTAGGTGATATTCATTTCGTTTAAAATATGCGAATTTGGATTGTTAAATGAAGATATGGTTTGTTCGCTGCTAGGATGGACAGTGGGAGGCCCATCTACATCTTCGCTGTTAATACGTAAGCGAGGCGTGTGTGGCCGCATGCTGCAAACCAAGGAAGTAAGTTGTTTTTCGTTTGTTTTTGTCGTTTGTTTAATTATATTTAATATTTTTAATTATGTTATAATGTTTCTAATTGGAAATGAACAAAATAAAATTTAAATTAAGAAAAAATTATATAAGGAATAAAAAAAGGAAAAATATAAGAAAATTGCATCTACCATCAAAAATTACCATACTCATTAGCATATTCTAAACGAATTAAATTTTAAAAATAATGCCTCTATAGTACTTACCTTGCTAGGTCGTTTTGAAGATCATTCATAACTTGGACGCACTGTGAGTAGTATCGTACCTGGGTCTCAACAAACGAATGTAAATGACGCAAATGGCTAGCTTGAGAAGTGCTAATACCCTCCAAGAGAAGTTTAGTTATTTCAGATTGTCTGTCAAATTCCGCCTGGGCAACACGTAAATCACGTTCAGCCTGTTATTGAATTGAAATAAGTGTTTTATTATTAAAAAAAAAACAATATTTGCGCAGGAGTTTAAACATTTATTGAAATAAAACAATTCTAAAATTGTAATTCAATTATTATACCTGCTCCAATGCAGCCTCTGGTGAAATACCATCTTTCTGTGGTTATTCCATGTAGCAGAAAAGAAATAAACATACTTATTTTACTTATTTCCAAGACGATTAAATAATAAAAAAAAAACTCGCAGTTTGCTAGTCAGCTAGACTCAGGTAACAGACTATTTTTAATGAAAACAAAATTATATTTAAGTTCAAAGGTTACAAAAAGCTTTAAACAAATATTTCGTTGTCTAGAGGGAAAAGACACATTTTTTTATCTTTAATAAAAAAATAATAAAATTGTTTTACACGTAGTATAATTCAAAAAAATTTGATGGAAGAGGCCAGGAAAATTTAAGCTGGTCCTGATTTTTGTACAAATACTTGGAACCCTTCACTAGAGTGTGTTTCTTTATTCACACTGTATTAAAGGAATGGACACATGTTGCGTTCAGTGCAATTTTTGTGCCTTTTTCCCATTTATGGCAGACGCGCATTGGTGTTAAAACAGCAAAAAACAAAAACTAAAACGTCCCACGCCTCAAGTGCTATGTATTTAATGTTACTTTGCATTAATTTTGCACTTTAGGAATACACAATCACTCAAATTAAAAATTTATTTGTAATCAACAGTTTGACATATCACCGAACAACTGATTGCTACTCTTTTTCTCCAGTTATGTTTCTTCATTCATTCTATTCTGGATAAAAATGTATCATTTCTATCGTTTATATTCCTATTCCGGAATGAATAAGGAAACACATTCAAGAGCTATAGTATTCATTTTCTTTTTTAGCAACTTTTGACGCGATTTTAAGAGCTAGAAAATTGTTCGCTCATATGTATGGCTCAGGCAGTGACGTTATGTGTATGTGCAACATTTGATCAAATCCACTTCAAATGTTATTGATAAAATAGGCTCAGTAAATATTGTATCTGCTAGAAGAAGGCTTTAAGACCATTTATGTACGTTCAATAATGTCAATTTCTTATGCGAATTTCGTATTGTATTGACCCAAATTTAAGGCTCTAGCTTTTTATCGCATCTAGTTATAGTTTGAGTTAACCTGTGTATTAAATATTAATTAAAATGTGATACAAACTATCACAAGTTGAACTTAAACTGCTGAACTATAATGCAGTGGTACATAGAATTATTTAAAAAAAGTGAAGAGTGTTTCTTATCATTGAACGACACTGTACCCGCGTATCCGCGCATTTAGTTCTTATTTAATTAATTCCATATATTTCTGATGAAAAAATGGTATATGTCATCATCATCGTGTACTATAACTCCGGCTGGGCGTCCCTCTAAAAGTACTGGAGAGTGCTAGAACGCCATATATCCCTAGGCTCAATGAACGGAAAATCCCTATGCACACCTCCGCGTGGTAGAGAGCGGGTAACGCTAAAGTGCAGGGGGACCGAATGGATGCCGGGATAAGCAGACAACCCAGCGATGCTGGTCAGGGCACAAACTTGTCCTTGGGAAGGTTAAAAGTCAATCAAGACGCCATAATAATAAATGAATCGTTGACAAATGGAAGAAGTCTTTCAAGAATATGGTATATGTAGCTAAAGATATTTATATATGCAGTAATAAAAATTGAAAAACACATTTTCTGCTTGTTCTCCATCACCATTTTGTTATTCGAATGCAAAATTTGCCATTAGTATTTTAGAGCCAAAATGTGTATTTTTTATCTATCTGGGTTTTTATTTGCGAATAATAATCACACTTTACCGCAAGCACTAACCTATCAAACTAATATCATAGAAAATTCGTAACGACTTAAAATGTATTCGGGTCAATATTTCAAAACATTAATATTTTTCACTCCAAAGTGGACCTTCGCTCAAAAGAACCTATTTTGGTAGACGAACAATTATATCTCTTAATACCTCTTTAATAATCACTTTAAAGCAAGGAGTCATAACATTTGATCAAATCTAACGGTTTTTTAAGTCAGGGAAATGATACTTGTATCAGGGGAATGACAAAAATTTATATTTACTCCGTTGATTAGATGGATATTTAATTTTGCGAATGGTTTCAGGAGTGTAAAGAAAAAAGAGAACAAATACTAACATGAAAAATAGCATCCACGACTATGTTGCACGAACTTGCTCTCGTGATTCACGGATTTTGCGTGACTAAACATTTTATAGTAAAAATCGTATTTTTTTATGATATTTTGACCGAGAAAATGTGAAAAAATTCAAAACTACTAAAAATACTGTAAATATGTTTAAATGTAATATTATTGATTCTTCTAGAGTTACCAAAACGCAATCAATCATTATAATGAAAACTTGAAAGTCAGGGGAATGACACAAAAAATTATGTTAGGGGAATGACTCTAAAGGGTGTTTTCATATCATCATCGTGTCCTGTAACCCCGGCTGGGGCATAGGGCGTCAACAAAACGTCTCCATCCTTCACGGTCTGCTGCAAGGTACTTAAGCTGTGGCCACGTCTTTCTCTGGGATTCTGCTTCCGCTAAGACAGTTGATTTCCATGTTGTTCTTGGTCTTCCAACCCGCCGTGCACCCTGAGGATTCCATTCAAAGGACTGCTTTGCAATTTCATCGTTTGGTTTCCTCAGTGTGTGACCAATCCAACGGCATTTACGCTTTCTTATGTCGACGTCCAGCCGCTCTTGACTTGTCCTGCGCCACAATTCCTCATTTGATATTATTTGTGGCCAACGAATCTTTAGGATGTGGCGAAGACAGCGATTCACAAAAGCCTGCAATTTCTTCGAAATGGTAGACGTGACTTTCCAGGTTTCACAAGCATATAACAGCACGGATTTGACATTGGATTCGAAGAATCTCAACTTAGTGCGTAAGGAGATTTGACTGGATTTCCAAATTGGGGACAGAGTACCGAAGGCAGCACGAGCTTTATTTATTCTACTTTTAACGTCCAGATCCGTACCACCGTTTGCAGAAACAATACTGCCAAGGTAGTTAAATTGTTCCACTACTTCAACTGGCGTCTCCTGTAAAATAATACGCTGCTGTGTGGAGCGGCCTGTGAGCATTATTTTTGTCTTTCTGCTGTTAATTCTTAGACCACTCGACTCTCCCTTCACTTGCAGTGTTTGGCACATCCCGTTCAGCCCACTGATGTTATTTGCCAGTAGACATATGTCATCGGCATAGTCTAAATGACTGAGCCTTTCGAACGGTCTCCATTGAATGCCCTGTCGCTCAGCTGTACCAACACTGGCCGTCAATACGTCGTCCATCGCCAGCAGGAAGAGAATTGGCGATAGAACATCCCCTTGTCTCACACCCTGTTGCACTACGAAGGAGTCGGATAGCTGCCCATTGTGCAAAACAAAACACCTCGCGTTGTTGTAGGACTCTTTAATAATGGCAACAATTTTTGGTGGAATTCCTCTACCAAGCAACGATCTCCATATACATTCTCGGTTAACTCGATCAAAGGCCTTTTCAAAATCCACGAACATGAGGTAAAGCGGTGATTGATATTCCATCGACTGCTCGAGGACGATACGCAGGGTGTTGATATGGTCGACACACGATCGACCACTGCGGAAGCCAGCTTGATGCCTCTTGAGTGTAGACTCGATTCTATCCTTTATTCGCTCGAGTATGATTGTTGCCATTAGTTTTGGGAAAACGGACAAAACGGTGATACCACGCCAATTGTTGCAATTCTTTAAGTCACCTTTCTTTGGCAACTTAACAATCACACCATCCTTCCAGTCCCTGGGATAGCTTTCGTTTTCCCAAATGTTTTGTATCAGCGGATGTAAAATACTAGCCGCTGCTACGGGATCGGCTTTCAGGAATTCAGCTGGTATTCCGTCCAGTCCAGCTGCCTTGTTGTTTTTGAGGAGATTTATTGATGTACGAATTTCCGATTCTGACGGGGGTTCGATGTCAATACCCCTATAGGACCTGCGCATCTCGTTTAGTTGGGGCACTTCAGCACTCTGCTCAACTGAATCCTCATTTAGCAGGGCACGAAAATGGTCCTTCCATCTACGAAGCTGATCCTCAATTGATACCAAAAGTGTGCCATCCACATCCATTACAGGATGATTGGTGTTGCTTTTTTTCCCGATAACATCTTTGGCTATTTGGTACAATTCCCGGATATCTCCTCTTCTGGCAGCACTTTCCGCATTATCTGCGAGTCCATCCAACTTCACCCTCTTGTCACGTCTCACACAGCGGTAGACCATCTTATGTGCAATGCGGTACTCTCTTCGCAAGTCAGCCTTTCGTTGAACATCAGCTTCGGCATTTATTTGGATTTTCAACGATTTGCGAAGTTCGATCTTATCCCAGGTGTCTTGGGATATCCAAGAGTCTCTACGTCTCGTTCGCTTGGGTACAGTTTCGGATCCAGCCTCCATAAAAACACTTTTAATTTCACCCCACATCTCATCAATTGTTGAATTCTGGATTCCATTTAATGACGAGGCTCTGTCGTTAAGGGTGGTGACATAGTTTCGACATATGTTGGGGTCATTTAAAGCATTAGTAATGAATTTTGTGCTCCTTGCTGCATCCTGCGCTGGTTTTTGTACGGCAGCGGTTCGTAGTTTGAGACTCATCAGAACCAAATGGTGGTCACTTCCCACATCGGCATTTCTTATACTCCGGACATCACACATAGACTTCCTCCATCGCTGCTGAATCATGATATGATCAATTTGGTTTTCGGTTTGACCATCCGGATGCATCCAGGTAATTTTGTTGCACGTCTTATGCTTAAATACAGTCCCACCTATCACAAGACGATTCGCGTTACAAAAGTCGACAAGCAAGTCACCATTTTCATTCCGTGACCCCACGCCATTTCTTCCCATCACGCGTTCCAGTCCGTAATTGTCTGAACCGACTTGGGCATTAAGGTCTCCCATAACGATTATGATGTCGGCTCTCGGAACACTACTGTAAACCGAGTTAAGATGAGTGTAGAACGCGGTTTTGTCTTCCTCGGTCGCTTCATTTGTGGGGGCGTAGCACTGAATAATTGTGACGTTACGAATTTTTGAACGAAACCTTGCTGTCATTAATCTCGCAGAAATGGGCGCCCATGAGATCAAACTACGCCTCGCTTCTTCGTTCAACATAATTCCGACACCATGCAGTCTTTGGCCACCCTCTCTTTCATCTTCGCCGGAATACAGCATTCTCGTCTGCCCAGTGTCTGATCTGTATTCAGCTCTTCCTCTCCACTTAGTTTCGCTTACGCCCAGGATACTGATCTTTAGGCGAAGCATTTCACGCTCAACCTGCTCGTATCTACCATCGCTGTACAAGGATCGAACGTTCCATGCTCCGATTTTCGTACGTATGCGGTAGCCAAAAGTCTTGCGCTTCTTGAAAGTCTTCTTCTATTTGTCAACGATTCATTTATTATTATGGCGTCTTGATTGACGCTCGTACATGAAGGATGCCGCACCCCCAAATCCGATGTGCGGTTTACTGCAGCCGAAGCTACAGAAGGATTTTCTATAAAAAGATTACCTCTTGGGCTCATTTCCATTTGTTGTCATAATTCATGTATTTGCATATATCCTTCCACCATGGTGTTTTCCGAGATATGATTAATAACATACTTAAGCTCAGATTTGACAGGCACACCCGCCTTTTGTATGGTCAAACACATAACTGCTCGAGGCCGCCCACTATGGGAAAACAGACGCCTTTTGTAGCCGCCCAATATGGGTTACAGACGCTACCTGCTGCTGCCGTTGGCCTTTTACCAAAAAAAGCTCCTCCGCCACCAAACTATCATGCCGTTGACCGCCACCTGCAGTTCATCCGCCTTAAGGGGGCTTTTAACCATCCCGAGGACAAGTTTGTGCCCTGACCAGCATAGCTGGGTTGTCTGCTTATCCCGGCATCCATTCGGTCCCCCTGCGCGTTAGCGTTACCCGCCCTCTACCACGCGGAGGTGTGCATAGGGATTTTCCTATCATTGAGCCTAGGGCCATGAGGGTGTTTTATGAGAATTAAATGGAGGTTATTAGAAAATTTGATGTTTTATATTATTTTTAACGTAAGCCTTTGTAAAAGACACAGACGAGTAAAATTTCTTAATTTTTATACCACACGGTTTAGTAAAAAACACGCGTTAGAGGAATGACATTTTCGCTTGACGAAAAACAAAATCGTTGCCTTAACTTGAAATAAAAAAGACAACAAAGTTTTTTTGAAACTCTTACTTCAATTTTCATTAAGAGCAATTCTGTACCGTTAAACAACAAAAAAAATCAGTTTTATATTTTGAGCCTATCACCCCTGTTCTCATTTCCGATCGGAATCAAATCCGTATACGAAAATGATTTCCGTAAGGATTCAAAAATCATGTTCTGAATTTAGTACAAATTCACTTCCGCAATAGTCGATATTCAAACCTATTTTTTTTTCGAAATCCGTAAAAAGAAAATTCTAAACGTCATAAAAAATCTGTATAAATAAGTTAAATTTAAAAATAACATCAAAAATGCCTTTGATATCGTGGTCCGTGGCTTTTTAGTGGTTTGTCTGCCCGTATTTGCAACAAAAATTAAGTTTTTTAAATTATTTAAATTCAAGAAAAAAATAAACTTCAAATTAATTCAAAATGTCAAGCTAGTTTTCAATTCACCTGAAAATCAAAGCACACTCATTCCGAAAGTATTGAAAACGAAAGGAATTTCAAAACACCGAGAGTTTGAAAACGAAAGGATTTTTTAAGTAATCGGAATTCAGAACAGGGGTGTATATATATTTTTTTTTAATTTCCATTGGTGGGATAGAAATGATCAATGATGGGACACTTACTTAATAGCTCCTATTTAAAAAAATAAAGCAACTAAAAATCATTTAACTATTTTTTAGTTAGGATGCATATATGTATTATTAAAAAAAAACTGCATCATTAGATTTTTTGTATCGTTGCTAAAATTCAGGCAGTGTGGTAAGTAGGCCTGGGGACACATCAGGGGAATGACATTTTGGGTGTTTAAATGGAGATAGCGGGTATAATATTTTTTTTTACTTTTTTTCTAGAGCGAATATTAGAACCCGTTTGTTTCAAGCCATCCAATTAACAAACTTATAATAAAATTTTATACTTCGGTTCAAAAATGAAGGGGACTGAAATATTAATATTTTGACCCATTCGTTGTTTTTAGGTTCTTGATTTTATGATTTTTGATTCCCGTACAATAAACAACATAAAACATAGACCGAAAATCTAATGAAGCTAATTGTTGTCAAAAAGAAGATACTTACAGTTTGCTGACCCAGCATGCTCCTTGCTTTGCGCACCCGATTTTTGCAGGCATCCAAATCTAATCTATAAAAAAAAAAAAAAAAAATATATCGTGTTAAGCGGAAATGCCAACAAAGAATTTCATGAGAAAATTGCATTTAATAATACTAGTAAAAATGATGTTAATTAATTAATGATATTAATAAATATTGATTTTAATTTTACTTTCAGTAATTTTAATGCATTTCAAACCAATTCTTCAGCAATCAACTGATTTTGGAGAGCAAAGCCATTAGTGGTGCTTAATACTGTTTAAATTAATTACCTAAGAACAATATATGGTGGCAGCGGAAAATTCGATAGTTAAATTTAATTAGTTATTGTTTTTTGTTGTAAATTTTTCTAATAATGAACGGTAACGATAACGATAACCCCCCAAATATACCCATATTTAACACTACAGTGAATGTGAGTAACGGAGGATTGGCTTAAATGGAAGCGACGCTTCGAGCGGTTTCGAATCGCATCAGGTTTATTGAACAAACCAAACAATGAAAAGGTGTTCAGCCCTAACCCTACCGGCAGACAAGAAAAAAATGTACAAGGACATAATGGAAGCCTTCGAAAACCATTTCATCATAAAGCGGAACGTCATCTACGAACGTGAAAAATCAACTCAAGAAATCAGATAGAAGGTGAGAAAATCGAGGATTTTATCACAGCTCTTTATACATTATCAGCTAATTGTGAGTACAGTTCCCTTTGCGATGAAATGATTCGCGATCAGTTAGTTGTTGGTGTTTGTGACAAACGGTTGTCCGAAAAATTACAGTTGGAATTACACCTTACCCTTGAAAGTGCAATACGAATCGTAAGGCAAAGTGACGCTGTACATAGGCAGCAACCAGAACTTTTTTCACACACAAATACGGATAACAGCAGTTTACACAACGTTCACTCAAAATCAAAGAGCAAAGAAGAATCGAAAAAAATCAGCAACGGTAAAAATCATGCATCAAACAGTAACATGCATAGGTTGTGTAAATGGCAAGCATTATCGATTACAGTGCCCCGCCTATGGAAAACAATGTTCATCATGCAAAAAGTGGAATCACTTTGCTAGAGTGTGTAAGACATCTAAAAGTCCCGTACATGCAGTAAATACGTTTTTAGGAAACGTCATGGAAAACCCGTCTCAAAGCCAGTGACATGTGAATGTGCATGTGGATTGTGTACCGGTAAAATTTTTAGTCAACAACGGAGCTCCAGTCACGATCATCCCATCTTTTCTTTTTAAATTAAAGTTAAAAGTGATGAAGTTATTAAAAGCAGATCGTGTTACTTACTGGTCCTACTAGAAATTTACTTAAAATTTTGGGCAAATTTGGCAGTGAATTGGAACACTGCAGCAAGCGCATAAAAACAAGTGTTTATATTGTAGACCATTTACAAGCTGCTCTTTTGAGACTTAAAGATGGTGAATCATTAAAAATAATATTTTGGGTAAATCAGCTCTCAAGAAAGAAAGGCGAAATAGAGGTAAGTGGAGTTAATTTGAACAAAGAATTTCCAGAACTCTTTAAAGGCCTACGGTGCTTACCAGGAGATTACGCTATTGAGATAAAGAAAGATGCTACGCCGTACGCTGTATATTCTGCGCGAAGAGCATCGATTCCCTTAATGGACAAACTTAAAGAAAAATTAAATGAAATGATACGCGAAAAAGTTATAAGACCAGACGAAAAACCAATTGAGTGGTATGACCTAGTTGTAATAGTGAACAAGCCTACCGGAGACATTCGGATATGCGTGGATCTCACCAAACTAAATGCATGTGTAAAAAGAGAATGATATCCGATTCCAGTGGCAGAGTATTCCTTAGCGCAACTAGCAAGTGCTAAATATTTCTCAAATCTCGATCCTAATTCTGGGTTTTGGCAGATCAAACTAGCACCAAAAAGTCAATTACTAACAACATTTCTTACTCCTTTTGGTCGTTTTTGTTTTCAGCGTTTACCATTTGGAATTACATCTGCACCTGAGCACTTCCAACGAAAAATCATATGCCAAATGGATGATATCTTGGTATATGACACAACAATGGAAGACCACGACATAAGGCTGAGAAACATATTAAGACCTAAATCAGCAGGTATCACTCTCAACAAAGATAAATGCTCAATTGTCCAAAAAAGTTTGATATTTGTTGGGCACCAAATTGTCCAACAAGGCGTCAAACCTGAAGCGTGCAACATTGAAGCTATCCAGAGATTTCAACGACCGTCAAATGTGGCAGAACTCAGACGATTTCTTAGACTCGTAAACTATCTAGGTAAATTCGTTCCAAATTTGTCAGAATTATTATATCAAATTAATGAACTTTTACGCAGCAACACAGTTTTCCAATGGGATCTGGTGTAGAATGCCACATTTGAATGGGTCAAGCAGCCGTCACATACAACACTAATACCGTTCAACCCAAAGCTTCGTACAATCGTCTCAGCAAATGCATCCTCATTCGATATTGGAGCCGTTTTACAGCAAGATGAAGAAGAAGGAAGGTTGAGACCAGTAGCTTACGCTTCGCGTACCGTATCGGGCAATGAAAGGCAGTATGCGCAAATAGAGAAGGAGGCGTTGGCACTCACTTGGGCTTGTGAAAGATTTCGAGACTACCTGGTTGGGATGCAGTTTGAGGTAGAGACTGACCACAAACCACTGGTCTCCATATACACAACCAAAAATCTAAACAATTTAACGCCCGGACTTCAAAGGATGAGAATGAGAGCAATTCAGTTCTGCTTTCTAATAAGTTATACACCAGGTAACCAACTCATTGCAGCGGATGCGCTTTCACGCCAACCGCTTAACAAATTGGATGAAACTGACCTAGAAGCAGATCTAAGCGTATACGTTGTTGGAATTCTTTCCGATCTTCCTGCTACATACACCAAAATTAAGTAGATTGACGAGGCACAAGAAAAAGACGAAACCTTAGGTATAATCACTAAATACCTACTGAACGGTTGGCCAAAAAGACAATCAGAGTGCCATAAAGTGCAAGAATTTTGGAATGATCGCTTTAGTTTTTCAATTCCTCATTCGGGAGATGTTCGACATAAACAGCGGTAGGTAATGCAATTTCTCTATGAGTATGTTCATCTCAATTTAATGAAAATAAGCAAAACCTAATAAATTATTATACTTTAAGCAGACCATACACGACCGTGCCATCCGATCCATTTGGCTTCAGATTGGCTGAAAAACCAAATGGATCGGTGGCCGATCAACGACTGATTTTGGATCGGCGCGGGGCCTTTTGGCTCGTTGGCTCTGTCGTGTATGTATTAGACTGATTCAAAAAAATTAAAATGTCAGACAAGAAAAAAAACGTTATAGAGCGGGGGTCTATTTCCCCCCATTTAGGTGGGAGGGGCAATTTTCTAAAAAAATTGATTTAGCAAAGAAAAAAATATTAAAAATCAACGGCAATACTAATAGTGTCATGCTATTACTTTTTTTAAAGCCAAAAATCCATTGTTTAATTAACTTTTTAAAAAAAGTTGTTTTTGTAGATATTTTTTGAAAAAAATTAATTTCAAACTTAAGTTTAAAAAATTAAAAAGTGATTTTAATTTTTAAATATCTTTTTGAAAAATTTTTCGTTATCAAGTACAATTATGGCTTATGGATTTCAATACCTTCCTTAATTTTTAATCAGCTGCTGAAAACCGCATGCTAAAATGTTTTTTAGTTTCTGAGAAAATTGAAAATAACAAAAACTAAGTTTCTTGTTATTTGACGCCCTGGAATTAAAATTGTTCCTGCCTACAAACACCCAATTCCCAATAGTAGTAGTAGGTATTTTAATTTTCAATTTTCTCAGAAACTTCAAAACATTTTAGCATGCGGTTTTCAGCATATGATTTAAAATTAAGGAAGGTATTGAAATCCATAAGCCATAATTGTACTTGATAACGAAAAATTTTTCAAAAAGATATTTAAAAATTAAAATCACTTTTTAATTTTTTAAACTTAAGTTTGAAATTAATTTTTTCAAAAAATATCTACAAAAACAACTTTTTTTAAAAAGTTAATTAAATAATGGATTTTTGGCTTTAAAAAAAGTTATAGCATGACACTATAAGTATTGCCGTTGATTTTTAATATTTTTTTCTTTGCTAAAGCAATTTTTTTAGAAAATTGCCCCTCCCACATAAATGGGGGGAAATAGACCCCGCTCTATAACGATTTTTTTCTTGTCTGAGTTCAACTTACACGCACTTGCCTTTTGTTACAACAAGGCAAAACACCTTGTATTATAGCTGATTTTTTCAACACGGAATCTGTTGCCGCCAAGTCTAAACCTACATTGTGCTTCAAACCTTAATTTATGTCAACGCCATCTTCTCGCCGACAATCAAATCTAAATTTTGTATCGACCCTCGAATGAAATTTACCTCATGTATAAAAGTCAACCTAACCTTAAATTTTGTCTTAAGTTTCTTGTTGCACAGAAAAGTGCAATTTCTTTTCTATATAGAAAGTTTCTTTTTTCAATTGCTGCACTAAATCGTGCATTATATATATTACTTTTTGTATAAATTGTTAACCAAGGTAATAATAGAAAGAAAAATGAATTTGTATTCTATATTAAATAAATAAATTTTCAGAATTTTTAAGCCGCTTAAAGTGAACAAAAACCAAATCAAGTTTTTCATTTTTAAGGGCTTTAAAAACTTGAGCAACATTTCTTAAAAATTCTTGCATTATGCCAAGAGACGAGACTGCACCCGGTGCGTCGTCATCGCCAGTGGAAAAGCAGAGTTGCAAGCTTTGTTCCCGGCCCGACATAGACGAAATGGTTGCATGTGACAAGTGCGATGCCTGGTTCCACTTCCAATGCGTCAACGTCGATTCAACAGTGAATGACAGGAGCTGGATCTGCGTAACCTGTCAACACTCTACAAATCAACGTTCATCTCCACGTTCAATCAGCTCCAAGTCCAAGACATCGAAGTCCCGGAAACGCAGAGATCTTCTTATTAAGCGTCTCGAAGAAGAAAAACAATTGCGAGAAGCGAATAATCAACGATACTTATCAGAGAAGTATAAAATTCTTGAAGAGTTTAGCAGTTCCGATGAGGAAGACAAAATTGAAGGTAAGTCGGTAGATCGTAGCCAATTAACACAAAGGTGGGTAGAGCAAGAAAACACACGTGCTCCATTAGCTGATGCAGTTAACCACGTTCATGAACAACAACCACCACTTAAATCTGTTTTTGTGCCTCAGAGGCAATCTGACCCATGCAACTTCCCACGAACTCAAAGTCAACCACCACCAATTCAATTACAAATATCATCTGAAGCGCTGCTTCCTAATGATCGACCTGATACTACACGCTCTGAATCTAGGCAGGTGAATTTACTTTCTTCGTCTCAGTTAGCAGCTCGACAGGCGATATCGAAAGATCTACCTTTGTTCCATGGACATCCAGAAGAGTGGCCAATTTTCATCAGCTCCTTTGAGCACAGTACTAGTCTCGCTGGATACACGCAAGCTGAAAATTTGATGCGTTTGCAGAAATGTCTACGTAGTAGTGCTCTGGAAGCGGTGAAGAACCGGCTCCTGCTACCAACGATGGTACCAGATATTATAAAAACACTTCGTATGCGATTCGGTAGACCAGAGCACATACTTCACGCCATGATTGCCAAAGCAAAAAACCAAGCACCTCCAAAATCCGATAAGATGGAAACGCTTATAGAATACTCGCTTGCAATTCAGAATGTGTGTGCCACAATGGAAGCGTCACAGATGACAGCTCATTTGAACAACCCAACGCTTCTTAAAGAATTTGTTGACAAACTCACCCCTCACCTTTTGTTGAACTGGGCTATATTTTCCAAGGACTTGGAACAACCAACGTTGCCGGTATTCTCCAATTGGTTAAGTGAAATTGCTGAAGCTGCTTGTTCCGTCACAACACCAACCGTACGACAAATTAATGAGAAGCGCGACAGACGTAGTAATCATTTATATGCCCATGACCTAGCTGAAGTTCCAGTAAGTAACTGTCGCAACTACAGTGAGCCAAAGAAGTGTTATGTATGTAACAATAATCATTCGCTAGAAGTTTGTAACGAATTTAAACTAGCTGGACGTTCCAACAGGTGGAATATTGTTAGAAAAAATAATTTATGTCACACATGTTTGGCAAAGCATTCTCATTCTCGATGTAAGGTAACAACACTGTGTGGGGTTGATGGATGTACATTGAGACACCATCGTCTCTTACATAAAAATACAGGTGTCTCTGATGTGAGAGAAGGCTCAACCAGGCAGCAAACTGGTTACTCAACTTTGGGATGCCATTCAGATCGGAATGATCATAAAAACATGACAAATGTTCTATTTAGTATTATCCCAGTTATACTCCACGGGAACAATAAATCTGTCGAAACTTTTGCCTTCCTAGATGGGGGCTCATCTTTGACATTGGTTGACGAAGAACTTGCTGATGACCTCAACCTTTCTGGTAGGTCTGAGGAGCTTTGCTTAAGGTGGACATCCGAAACTACACGAGTTGAAAAGAACTCGAGAATAGTCACTTTAGGCATATCAGGATGCAATGAAGGATGCCAAAGGTATACTCTTCGGAACGCTCGCACCGTAAGAAATTTGGGTTTGCCAATACAATCAGTTTCAAGTCAAATTATCCAAAATCGGTATCCGTATATGAAGGGTTTGCCTATTCCATCATACCAGTGGGCACAACCGAGAATCCTTATCGGCATGGATAATTGGAAGCTAGGGGTTCCAATTAAAGTTTTTGAAGGTAGTTGGTCCGAACCGATGGCAACAAAAACGCGTTTAGGATGGTGTGTACATGGACCTGAAAAAGAAAATACAAATGAACCTGAAAATTTTAAATTCGCTTTAAATATTCATCAAACCCAAAGTGATACAGAGCTCCACCAACTTGTCGAAAAATTCTTTTCAATTGAGAACATTGGTGTACGCATTCCAACCCACCAACTGATATCGGCAGAAGAAAAAAGAGCTATCAACATTCTTAAAACAACTTGCGTTCGCGTCGACAAACAATTTGAAACTGGCCTTCTTTGGAAATTTGATGAATTTGTTTTGCCTGACAGCTATTCTATGGCATTTCGTCGCTTTCAGCTACTTGATCGAAAAATTCAAAAGGACGTTCAGCTGAGTAAAAATTTAAATGAACAAATTTCTAATTTGGTGGCAAAAGGATACGCCAAAAAGTTGTCTGCAGAGGAGTTAAATATAAATGGTCATGTCTGGTATTTGCCAATTTTTATAGTCAGGAATCCAAATAAGCCTGCAAAGGTAAGACTCGTATGGGACGCAGCTGCCAAATGTGATGGTGTGTCTCTCAATGACTTTCTTCTGAAAGGTCCAGATCAGTTAGTACCAATCACATCTGTACTATATGGTTTTCGTTGCGGAAGATTCGCAATCTGCGGTGACATAGCTGAGATGTTTCATCAAGTGCGGGTGCGAGAAGCAGACAGACCAGTGCAACGGTTTTTGTGGAGAGATGAAATTAATATTGGCAAACCTAGTGTATATGAGATGCAGGCTTTAACATTTGGTGCATCGTGCTCTCCGTGTATTGCTCACTATGTAAAAAATCAGAACGCTATGAGTTTCACTAGTAGTAAGCCAAGAGCCGTTGAGGCAATATTGCAGCACCATTATGTGGATGATTTCATAGATAGCATGGACACCATAGATGACACCATTCAACTTGCCAAAGACGTAAAGTATATCCACGCAAATGCTGGATTTCACATCAGGAACTGGATGTCTAATTCGACAACAGTTCTTAACGCATTGCAAGACGATGGCGATAAGTCAAATACTAGCAAAGCTTTTGGGATGAATGACACAGACGTGATGGTGACAGAAAAAGTTTTAGGCATGCATTGGAATACTTCTGCTGATAGCTTTACATACGTTTTAAACTTCAGCAGCCTGAATAGAAAAGTATTTTCGGAGAAAAAAGTGCCAACCAAACGTGAGGTCCTTAAAATTTTAATGTCGATATTCGATCCGATGGGATTTCTCTCTCACTTTTTAGTGTTTATCAAAATTCTCTTGCAGGATATTTGGCGAATCGAGCTAGACTGGGATGATGAGCTACCTAAAGCATTATATGACAGATGGCTGCGATGGCAAATGCTGTTGCCAAGAGTAACTGAACTACAGATTCCTAGATGCTATTCTTTAAACTTAAACCAAGCAGGAACTTCCATCCAGTTACACACGTTTGTTGACGCAAGCGAAAACGCTTATGCTGCGGTGTCATATTTCCGAATTGCGCATGGTAACCAAATCGAAACGATTATAGTAGGTGCAAAAACTAAAGTAGCTCCACGACGTCCATTATCGATTCCTAGGATCGAACTTCAGGCTGCTGTACTCGGAGTAAGGCTAATGAATTCTATATGTAACGCTCATAGTTTTTCAATTGGTCAAAGGTTTTTATGGTCTGACTCAAAGACCGTGCTCTCTTGGCTTCGTACTGACCCTCGAACTTTCCAGCAATTTGTTATGTATCGAGTAGGTGAGATTTTGGAGTCTTCGAGCATTTTGGATTGGAAATGGATTCCTTCGAAATTGAATGTGGCAGATAAAGCAACAAAATGGACATCCGAACCTGACTGGGATGCATCAAGTGAGTGGTTTAGAGGACCTGCCTTTCTTCATGAAGACCCAAATGAATGGCCTCAAATGCCAACCATCCAAATAGCTAACAAAAACGAATTTCGGCCCCATCTGCTACAAATCAATGAAGCCAAAATCACAATTAAGTTAATTGATGAAAGTCGTTTTGGAACCTGGAGAAGTATTTGGCGCTCTTTAGCATATGTCTTCATGTATGTCGACCAATTAAAGTTAAACGTTAAAAGGCGTAAACTTGGAAATATGCCGGCACTCAGCCTTGTTGACCAATTAAACCAAAATACTAAAGGTCGTGACTTTGGACTAGGACATGTTGTTATATCGTCAGCAGCAATCAGAAGGTCTCAAATGCTTCTTTTTCGACAAAGCCAATCGGAATTGTATTCCGAAGAAATAGATATTTTAAAAAGAAGCATTGGAAAAGCACCATCCATCCGCAAAGGAAGCGCCCTTCGCAAGCTCTCCCCCTTTTTGGATGAAAATGGAGTACTGAGAATGCATGGACGAACTGTTTTGGCCGATTTCGTTGCAATGGACTGCAGGACGCCTATTATTCTGCCGAAGTCGCATTATATTACTTCTTTGGTGGTTGATGACTACCATTGCAAGTATCATCACTTGAACCACGAGACGGTCTTGAATGAAATCCGACAGAAATATTATATTTCAAAACTGCGAGTGTTACTAAAATCTGTAAGAAAAGGCTGCCAAACTTGTAAAATTAAAAATGCTCGCCCACAAGTTCCAGAAATGGCTAATTTGCCAAGAGCAAGGCTAGGAGCGTTTTTTAAACCTTTCTCATTTGTTGGTGTGGACTTCTTTGGTCCAATAACAGTCACCGTTGGAAGGCGGAACGAGAAAAGATGGGGTGCACTATTCACGTGCCTTACAATTCGGGCGGTGCATATAGAAGTAGCTCATAGTTTGACTACAGATTCCTTTATCATGTGCCTGAGGAATTTTATCGCACGTCGTGGGGCACCCCTGGAAATATATAGTGACAACGGCACAAATTTTCGAGGTGCAGAAAAAGTGCTTCGTGAAGAGTTGAAAAAAGTTGACTTGGGTCGGGTTGCTAATGAGTTCATGACGGCAGAATTACAGTGGAGGTTTAACCCACCGTCAGCTCCCCACATGGGAGGCGCATGGGAAAGGCTGGTACGATCAATAAAAACCGTGCTTTACCAAATACTTCCCTCGAGAAAAATCGGAGACGAAAGCTTGCGGTGTGCCCTTATTGAGGTTGAGCATGTTATAAACTCAAGGCCTCTAACATTTGTATCACTGGATGAAGCTGATGATGAAGCTCTTTCTCCGAACCACTTTCTTCTTGGTAGCTCAAACGGATCCAAACCACCTTGTGATCCCCAAATTTCTGACTTCAGAAAGAGTTGGAAACAATCACAAATGCTAGCTGAACTTTTTTGGAAGAAGTGGGTGAAAGCTTTCCTGCCAACCTTGAACCGAAGATCGAAATGGTTCAGTAAAGTTAAACCTATCTCTAAGGGTGATTTAGTCGTCATAGTGGACAATGATCTGCCAAGAAATTGTTGGCCGAAAGGACGTGTTGTAGAAGTGGTAACTGCAAAAGACGGACAGGTACGCCGTGCAAAGGTTCAAACAAAATGCGGTCTATATGAACGACCTGCTGCTAAATTGGCAGTCTTGGACGTTACCGGCAGAGAGCAAGGGAGTAAGACAAATGCGGATTGCAGTCAGCTTACTGGGGGTGGTATGTTGCCGCCAAGTCTAAACCTACATTGTGCTTCAAACCTTAATTTATGTCAACGCCATCTTCTCGCCGACAATCAAATCTAAATTTTGTATCGACCCTCGAATGAAATTTACCTCATGTATAAAAGTCAACCTAACCTTAAATTTTGTCTTAAGTTTCTTGTTGCACAGAAAAGTGCAATTTCTTTTCTATATAGAAAGTTTCTTTTTTCAATTGCTGCACTAAATCGTGCATTATATATATTACTTTTTGTATAAATTGTTAACCAAGGTAATAATAGAAAGAAAAATGAATTTGTATTCTATATTAAATAAATAAATTTTCAGAATTTTTAAGCCGCTTAAAGTGAACAAAAACCAAATCAAGTTTTTCATTTTTAAGGGCTTTAAAAACTTGAGCAACAGAATCCAAAAAACTTTGAAATTCACCACGAATACCACTCTGACCTTGATTAACTTTGGAAGGAGTACATTAATTAGATAAGAAGTTAGGACCTTTTTTATAGAACATCAAATCTTCTTTCAGATTCTACCTTGATCATTTCTGTATGATTACCTTTTCTAAAGTTATAAAATAAAGAAGGAATCAAAAAAAAGTTCCCATACGATTTGTATGGAAAACAGAAAGTAGCGATGAGCGACCTCTAAATATTGACCAAAAGGGCTGAAATTTTGCCAGGATTATTATTTGATTAAACTCTAACTAAAACGCTGGTGGCATTGAAAATCGAAGACATTTTCATTTTTTTGAATCATTCTAGTATGTATGTCCAGCTTAATGATAAAACAGAGTCAGAGGTGAATGATAGGCTTAAAAGATGCATCTATTAAAAATTTTTTAAATGAAATTAATTTTGTTCGTTAATAGGTAATATTTACAAATAGCTTTTGCAATTTAAATAAGAACCTTTTTCAGAAAGATTTTGCCGCCGTTATCATCATCATCGTGTCCTGTAACCCCGGCTGGGGCATAGGGCGTCAACAAAACGTCTCCATCCTTCACGGTCTGCTGCAAGGTACTTTAGCTGTGGCCACGTCTTTCTCTGGGATTCTGCTTCCGCTAAGACAGTTGATTTCCATGTTGTTCTTGGTCTTTCAACCCGCCGTTCACCCTGAGGATTCCATTCAAAGGACTGCTTTGCAATTTCATCGTTTGGTTTCCTCAGTGTGTGACCAATCCAACGCCATTTACGCTTTCTTATGTCGACGTCCAGCCGCTCTTGACTTGTCCTGCGCCACAATTCCTCATTTGATATTATTTGTGGCCAGCGAATCTTTAGGATGTGGCGAAGACAGCGATTCACAAAAGCCTGCATTTTCTTCGAAATAGTAGACGTGAATTTCCAGGTTTCACAAGCATATAAAAGCACGGATTTGACATTGGATTCGAAGAATCTCAACTTAGTGCGTAAGGAGATTTTAATGGATTTCCAAATTGGGGACAGGGTACCGAAAGCAGCATGAGCTTTATCCATTCTACTTTTAACGTCCAGATCCGTACCACCGTTTGCAGAAACAATACTGCCAAGGTAGTTGAACTGTTCCACTACTTCAACTGGCGTCTCCTGTAGAATAATACGCTGCTGTGTGGAGCGGCCTGTGAGCATTATTTTTGTCTTTTTGCTGTTTATTCTTAGACCACTCGACTCTCCCTTCACTTGCAGCGTTTGGCACATCCCGTTCAGCCCACTGATGTTATTTGCCAGTAGACATATGTCATCGACATAGTCTAAATGACTGAGCCTTTCGAACGGTCTCCACTGATTGACCTGTCGCTCAGCTGTACCAATACGTCGTCCCTCGCCAGCAGGAAGAGAATTGGCGATAAAACATCCCCTTGTCTCACACCCTGTTGCACTACGAAGGAGTCGGATAGCTGCCCATTGTGCAAAACAAAACACCTTGCGTTGTTGTAGGACTCTTTAATAATGGCAACAATTTTTGGTGGAAGTCCTCTACCAAGCAACGATCTCCATATACATTCTCGGTTAACTCGATCAAAGGCCTTCTCAAAATCCACGAACATGAGGTAAAGCGGTGATTGAAAATCCATCGACTGCTCGAGGACGATACGCAGGTTGTTGATATGGTCGACACACGATCGACCACTGCGGAAGCCAGCTTGATGCCTCTTGAGTGTAGACTCGATTCTATCCTTTATTCGCTCGAGAATGATGGTTGCCATTAGTTTTGGGAAAACGGACAAAGCGGTGATACCACGCCAATTGTTGCAATTCTTTAAGTCATCTTTCTTTGGCAATTTAACAATCACACCATTCTTCCAATCCCTGGGATAGCATTCGTTTTCCCAAATGCTTTGTATCAACGGATGTAAAATACTAGCCGCTGTTACGGGATCGGCTTTCAGGAATTCAGCTGGTACTCCGTCCAGTCCAGCTGCCTTGTTGTTTTTGAGGAGATTTATTGATGTAAGGATTTCCGATTCTGACGGGGGTTAGATGTCAATACCCCTATAGGACCTGCGCATCTCGTTTAGTTGGGGCACTTCAGCACTCTGCTCAACTGAATCCTTATTTAGCAGGGCACAAAAATGGTCCTTCCATCTACGAAGATGATCCTCAATTGATACCAAAAGTGTGCCATCCACATCCATTACAGGATGATTGGTGTTGCTTTTTTTCCCGATCACATCTTTGGCTATTTGGTACAATTCCCGGATATCTCCTCTTCTGGCAGCGATTTCCGCATTATCTGCGAGCCCATCTAACCTCACCCTCTTGTCACGTCTCACACAACGATAGACCATCTTATGTGCAATGCGGTACTCTCTTCGCAAGTCAGCCTTTTGTTGAATATCAGCTTCGGTATTTATTTGGATTTTCAACGATTTGCGAAGTTCGATCTTATCCCAGGTGTCTTGGGATATCCAAGAGTCTCTACGTCTTGTTCGCTTGGGTACAGTTTCGGATCCAGCCTCCATAAAAACACTTTTAATTTCACCCCACATCTCATCAATTGTTGAATGCTCGATTCCGTTTAATAAGGAGGCTCTGTCGTTAAGGGTGGTGACGTAGTTTTGACATATGTTGGGGTCATTTAAAGCATTAGTAATGAATTTTGAGCTCCTTGCTGCATCCTGCGCTGGTTTTTGTACGGCAGCGGTTCGTAGTTTGAGAGTCATCACAACCAAATGGTGGTCGCTTCCCACATCGGCATTTCTTATACTCCGGACATCACACATAGACTCCCTCCATCGCTGCTGAATCATGATATGATCAATTTGGTTTTCGGTTTGACCATCTGGATGCACCCAGGTAATTTTGTTGCACGTCTTATGCTTAAATACAGTCCCACCTATCACAAGACGATTCGCGTTACAAAAATCGACAAGCAAGTCACCATTTTCATTCCGTAACCCCAAGCCATTTCTTCCCATCACGCGTTCCAGTCCGTAATTGTCTGAACCGACTTGGGCATTAAGGTCTCCCATAACGACTATGATGTCGGCTCTCGGAACACTACTTTAAACCGAGTTAAGATGAGTGTAGAACGCGGTTTTGTCTTCCTCTGTCGCTTCATTTGTGGGGGCGTAGCACTGAATTATTGTGACGTTACGAATTTTTGAACGAAACCTTGCTATCATTAATCTCGCAGAAATGGGCGCCTAGGAGATCAAACTTCGCCTCGCTTCTTCGTTCAACATAATTCCGACACCATGCAGTCTTTGGCCACCCTCTCTTTCATCTTCCCCGGAATACAGCATTCTCGTCTGTCCAGTGTCTGATCTGTATTCAGCTCTTCCTCTCCACTTAGTTTCGCTTATGCCCAGGATACTGATCTTTAGGCGAAGCATTTCACGCTCAACCTGCTCGTATCTACCATCGCTGTACAAGGATCGAACGTTCCATGCTCCGATTTTCGTACGTATGCGGTAGCCAAAAGTAACATTTGCGCTTCTTGAAAGATTTCTTCTATTTGTCAACGATTCATTCATTATTATGGCGTCTTGATTGACGCTCGTACATGAAAGATGCCGCACCCCCAAATCCGATGTGCGGTTTACTGCAACCGAAGCTGCAGAAGGATTTTCCATAAAAAGATTACCTCTTGGGGACTCATTTCCATTTGTTGTCATAGTTCATGTATTTGCATATATCCTTCCACCATGGTGTTTTCCGAGATATGATAATAACATACATAAGCTCAGATTTGACAGGCACACCCGCCTTTTGTATATGGGAAAACAGACGCCTTTTGTAGCCGCCCAATATGGGTTTCAGACGCTACCTACTGCTGCCCTTGGCCTTTTAACAAAAAAAGCTCCTCCGCCACCAGACTTTCATGCCGTTGACCGCCACCTGCAGTTCATCCGCCTTTAAGGGGGCTTTTAACCATCCCGAGGACAAGTTTGTGCCCTGACCAGCATCGCTGGGTTGTCTGCTTATCCCGGCATCCATTCGGTCCCCCTGCACGTTAGCGTTACCCGCCCTCTACCACGCGGAGGTGTGCATAGGGATTTTCCCATCATTGAGTCTAGGGCCATATGGCGTCCTAGCACTCTCAAGTACTTTTAGAGGGCCGCCTTTATATTGGCACCTATTATGACTTGCGACTCGCCGAGTCGAAGGTTAAAATGTGACTAGGTATGTGGAATTAGCGTTTGCGACTCGCCTGAATTCAGTTCACCTTAAATTGCTATAATTTTGAAAATTTGAATGTCACTCAATACCTTTAGCAAACGTTCGCCTTTATCGTACCCAGATGCCGAGCGGCAATTCTTGGCGACTTTGAAAAAAATTGCAACTTTTATTTTTGAAAAGTCGAACGTTCGACTCGACGAATCGCAAGTCATAATAGAGGCCATAAGCAGCAGTTTTTATCGGGCTTAAAACAGTCACCTAACGTGTGTCATATTTCATAGAAGTCACCTTAAACTAAAATAATGACGCAATAAAACATACATACAGAATAACTCACCTCTTCGTTTCTAAGATTCCTTTTTCTTTTGTGATTGTCTTCATTTCACCATCGAGAAACTTTCTCAAGGGTTGTGTGAAGCATATACCAGTCGAGGCAATGAAATCTCTTTCGCAATTACCCAATTTCTGTTCGGCTTGTCCCACTTTTATTAAAGCCATTCCATAGGCACCGTCCTGTCCAAAGTCACCCCCTGCTTCGATCATATCCAACGCCAGGTACTCCAAATTGGATAGCCGTGATGGTTTTTTCTTTTCGATCTTCTCAAATATATAGTCCTCAACCCTATTGCCAGGATTAGGAATCAGTACGGATTCGGTATCGCGTACAATTTTTTCGGTCCAATTCTTGGTGCATTCTGCCCTTTCTGCTAGATTTTCGAAATCCGAGTCTAGCTCGGTGCGTTCTGATGTACCTAATTTTTCTTCAGTAAGCTAAAATAAAAGTTATTTACATAATTAGAAATATTTATATTTAAAAACATTAGTTTTTATATTGAAAACATTAAAAATTCACCTGCACCACCCTCGAAAGAGTACTCCCAGCTTCTTTGACAAGTTTTTTCATATTGAAATCAGGCATTTTCATGTTCATTTTGAAACCAACTTTTCAATTCAACTTTATTGTATTTATTTAGGTATTTGTTTTTATTTTTTATATTTCGTTGTTTGCAAGAATAAAATTTTTCTTCGGACTTCGGAATTCGGAGGTCTTCTTTTTTCTTCTACTTTTACTTTTATGCGACAGTCGACAGAAGTGCTGCAGTTTGCAGTTGCAGTAAAGTGCAGTAACAGAACGCAACGTATAGTAACGTAACGTATCCTCTTTATAAGCCCGATTCACAATGGCCGCATTCAACGGAAAATCTGAAAATTCAGAAAATTATATCGTTGAGCGCAAAAAATATCTTAAATTTCATTCGATTCATAAATAGCTTTTTCACACCGAATTAAAATCTGATTTTTAGCCAAAAGCCCAAAATCTCGTCAAAATCAACTAATTGGCCTATTCAAAATCACACTTTATTACTCATTAACGCTGTGGCTCCATTGGCAATATTTGAGGCGATGGCAATTGGAATATGAATGGCAATTTATTGCTTGGGTGGGCATTTTAATTGCCAGGCAATTTCAATTATAAAATGTGTGTATAGAAATATGTGACTGCAAATGCAGTGAAATGCTATCCAGTCCCCTGTTTTAATTAAATTTAATTTAACTTCACTATATTTTGTCATTTGCGTTCTCATATTCTACGATTTAATTGAAAAAATCAATAAAGAAGCCATTGACAATTACGGGGAACCCCATTTTTACTCAATTTATTGCCTTGACTATGGAAATCAATAATTGCCTCTCATCTTCTAGGCAATATTGCCATTGCCAAGCGTCTCCATTTGCAATAGCTGTGTTTTTTTGCATGTCCAAATAAAATTGTGTGAAAAAAACGACAACAGAGCAAAACAATTAACATGTTAAATACAACAACAGCTATGTCCATATAGAGTTAGATAAGTCCAGATAATTATCTGGAGTTAACTTTTGTCCTGATAAAACGGTATTGCCAGACTACCATTGTCGTTGTGTTATCAATAATTTGTATAGAAATGTCAAATGTTTGTTGGTAAGATAGCTCAGAACAAAATGGCAGACCAAGGCAAATGTTGAAATGTCCCGATGTCGTTTTTTTCGCCAAACTCCATATGGACATACAAAAAAACGCAGCTATAAAACGACTTTTCTTATTTCAATGATTAAACTACCTTACCAATGATCATTGAAAAATTAAAAGTCTTTTTTTGTGGAAAGTTGGGCCCATTTGAAATATTTTTTTTGCTAGAAATATTAATTAAGTCTTATACTGCGTTTTCATTAGAGCCGAAATGAGGTAATTTCAAAAATTACATTAAAAGTGTTTTCATCTAGTTATCTCATTTCGATTGACAACCCTGTTGAATTTGATTATTGATTTGACAGTTCAAAATTTTCAAGCAATTAAAAATTATTATAAAAATATTTAAGTACGATTTATTTTTCTACAGATCTAATTTGAGATACCTAACTTTCAAGTGGTAAGAAAATTAAATGAAATGATGATTTGAAATATTTTAATTTATTTTTTAGCTTCTTCACCTCCGAGAATGTCTCAGAAAATGCAAGGATCCATTGTCAGCAGTTTGCAGTTTAAAAAATAATCTCCCGGTTCTTCCTCGATTCTATGCAATCTTTCTATTAAATTTGTACACGGAAAAATCTTGCGGGCTTACTTTATTATCTACATACGTAAATATTGCAGTCAAAGATTTTGAAAGCTTAAAAATCACCTTTCCGAACGCATCACCACAAACATTTGGATCTATTTGACGGTTCTGATTCTGAAAAAAATTACTGGAAGCATCAATTAAAACAAATATACAGAAAATATAAGCCCAGTGAATGATAAAAACCAAAGAAGAACATACAGAGCGGCCACAGACCTGATGGATGTTACTAGATTTAAAAAAAGTGTAAAATTACATATACCTACGTATTGAATAAAAGAAAATTGAACCAAACGTTTCTATATTTTTGCTTTTAAATAATTGATCATGACAAATTTTAATTGATAAGCAAAATTTAAATTCTTAGAAGTAGGTATTCTTGGCCTTATTGTCCTTGCAGTTATTGTAGTCACAATCCTGGGCGCAATGACTGGGGCCCAACTATGTAACTCGATTCTACAATAAAAACGTTCGACTTCGCAAAATCTTAGCTTACTAATTCTTAAGCCAGCGCTTATAAACGGAATTAGAACAGCGCTTATTCAAGATTCTCTGGCACAAAGTCGGAAGCACTAAAATTGTATCCCACTTTCATACATATCAGGTACCACATTATAATAATAATTAAGCCTTGAAAACGAGTTTCGAATGGTCGAAAGTAGAATAAAGTTACATAGTAAGGCCCCTGTTCTTCTTCCACTGGGCGTTCGGTTTGTTCGGACTGCTTGTTGTGCTCCACAATTACATGTTGGGTTGGTAGATCAGCTCTTCGGTTGACTTGTATTTTGATTACCCTTAGGTGATAAAGAGCCTAGCGATGCGCATGTTAATGGTGGAGTTGTCAATGCATAATCTTGGAGTTATTGATTCTGAAAAGAAAAAACATCTTAAGAAAAACTGAACAGTTTTATAATGGGCAAACTAAAGCGACCAAAACTTACTGGTTACAGTGCACAAAACTTACCACGAATAAAAAAGAAAAAGCCAATATTCTTCCGCCAGGAACTAAGCATTTCCCTTGAACTTGGCAGGGTGATTCATCTTAATTTCTCTGCGGTTGGTCTACGCATATTCGTGCCAGAATTTCTAGGCTCGTATGAGATTTTAGCAAATCCTAATGGTCATGACAAAGCAGCGGTTTAGAACTTTTAGTGAGGCAGGCATACGTCTGATGATGCTTTTAAGCTGGTGCACTATTTTCTTTTTGTCTGCGGCAGCCGATCTTAAATTCAATGCTTAAACCAGGCAATGCATTCGGTTTTTTCAACATTGTTTGTATATATTGTAAGCATCAAGTTCCATTGCTACAATATTAATGAAAAAGATCAAACCATATAATAATTGTTGGCAACGCTTTTATTAAAGTACTAAATGTAAAAATGTAAATGTTCTAGTACATTATGATCCCTTCTGGATCATTCTTTTCTTATTCTTGGCAGCGATTAAAAGCATATTGTGTGATCTCATTTTCCTATTAAATAAAGTTTATTGTTATATTAAGATAACTTACTTTGTTTCATTCTTTGGAACACAACAAAGTGGCGACGAGGTTTTCGTTTAAAAAAAAAAAAGAAAAACGAAAGGATCGATTAGATTTTTAAAGATTAAAATCTCCAACACGCAATCGCACCAAGTTTGTTTGCTAACCTCAAATCATCATGGCAGAAGAACACCAAGCACCACGTCTACCAGCTCAACCAGCTCTACCAGGTCAACATTCACCAAGCATGGACTCCATTCTAGCTCAGATTATTTCTCAGAACAGTGTCCTGCTCGAGAAAATTGTCCAGATGTCATTGGATGCTCCAAGTGGTACAGCAACAGAATTGAAAATGGATGCATTGGTGAAAAACATAAATGAATTTCATCACGATCCAGAAAATGGGCAAACTTTTCCAGTTTGGTACCGGCGATACGAGGATTTATTCGCAGAAGACGCAAAAGAGTTTGACGATGCAAGCAAGGTAAGACTTTTACTGCGTAAAATTCATTCCATAGCCCACGATAAGTATGTAGATTACATTCTTCCAAAACTACCACGTGAATTGAGTTTTAAAGAAACAGTAGACAAATTATCTAAATTGTTTGGTCGTACCGAATCAGTTTTCGCCGCAAGATTCAATTGCCTACAGATGACAATTTGATGACATTTCAACTGTCAGTAGTGGAAGTGTAATAAAATATAAGCTCTTGAAAATTTTTCAAATTTTAATAGTAATTTGAGTTATAATTGATTATAATATATACTTCATCACACTTTAAAACAATCCGCTCAACGGTATATATAAATTAATCCTCGCCCGCTGAACTAAGGTACGAAATAGTTTAAGTTTTAAATTTACAAAAATCCATCTTTTGGCAATACGGATTTTCCCTATGAGCGGCAACAAAAGAGGCATAACGGTCACTTCACCAGAACCCAACTACACATATAAAAAACATAATTCCAACTCAAATTCAAACAAAATGGAAGTAGGAAAAATGTCAATTTCTCAGCTAAAAGCTCTTCTTAACGACACCATCTCGGAACAAATTAAAGATTTAGCAACTAAACTCGATATCGCTTCACTGGCTGTGGAATTAGATGCACTGAAAGCTACCAACTCGCAGTTAACCGAAAAATTATCTGCTATGACGGAACGTTGTGAACTTTTGGAGTCTCAACTGGAAATTGTTTCGCGTAAATCCAATGAAGGTTGTTTGGTGGTACACCTTCCTCTAGATGGAGAAACCAATGCAGTTGATCTTGCAAAACAAACTTGCGAGGGGCTTCTCAAATTAAAGGAAGGTGATGAAATTCACTACAAAAAGGTGCGAGAGGTTATCAACACTCGATTGCAAAGAGGAACCGTCTTCATGGAGCTACGATCATCTGAAACCGCGGATAAAATAATGTCGTCGGTGGGCGAACTAAAAGGAACAGGCATAAGCATTTTTCGGGAGCAGTCACTTATGAGTCGACAAAAAAGGCAAACACTGAACGAATTTAAGCTCAAACTTTTAGAAATCAATCCCGACGCAAAAATATTTGTCAAAGGCGATAAATTGCAAATTAATAACTTTAAGTTTGTCTATAAATACGCACGAGGTCTTGTTGTCAAATCGGCGGCTGAGGTGTCTTTTGTCAACAATATGTTTGGTGACAGATCTTCTGATTTTTTTGACTGCAGCGAGGGAATGAAGTTGGCCCCGGTTCGTACTCAAATGGAGGTACCATCGGGCTCTCAACTTTCAACAGCGCCACCTAGGAGTCAAGCATATAACATTCCTTTAAACAAATAGGGTAGCGTTGCCGTCTGCCAAAAAATAAATAATTGTCTAAACTTATCGATTTTAGCTTACAATATAACAGGGCTAAAAAGCAAAATTTTGCATCCTGACTTTTTAAATTTCATATTAGATTTTGATATTATAATATTATTAGAAACTTTTTTAGAAGAAAATTCGGAAAGTGATTATTATAAATTTTTTAAGCATTATAAACTGAAATGTATTCCAGCAATAAGAACAAATGTACATGGAAGAGCGAGTGGTGGTATTTTGTGCGGCATTAAAAACAAATTTGATCATTTTGTTAAATTTAATACAATTATGGATAGGATGGTTGTACAAATTTGTAGTGATAACTCAAATTATTTTATTATTCCGGTGTATCTTAACTGCAGTAACTGGCAGAATGACTTCGACAATTTATCCACTTTTATGAACAATTCTTCTTTGGAAAATCTAATGGTTATTGGTGATCTTAACGCGAGAATCGGTGATTATCAAAACTCATCTACTAGCACTTTGCATGATCGGATATTATTTGAAGACGTAAGATCTTCTAAAGATCGAACGACTAACAGAAATGGAAGACTACTGATGGAACTTTTTGAAGACTTCGGGATGTTTGTACTAAATGGAGTCACTAAAGGTGACAAAAAAGGAGAGCTTACATTCATTTCCGGACAGGGCCAGTCCGTCATCGACATTTGTTCAATTAATGGGGAATGGTATAACTCAGTAGAGGATTTACAGGTGCTCATGGCTAGTTTTTCAGCGCACTTGCCTATTTTAGTAAAAGCTAATTTTAATGCAGAAGTTCAGCAAAGGAGCTCGGAAAATATCCATAAGTTAAAGTGGTCTGAAAATAAAGCTGCTCAATACAAGACACTGTTAAATCACCATTGTAATCTACTTCCTCTGCAATCATCATGCAGTGTTGAAGAAATTGAACAAAGCATCTCGAGAATTATTTACGCGTCAGGACAGTCTACGAACATCATCACCTCGTTCTCACCTAAAAACAAATGGTTTGATATAGATTGTATCAAGCTTCGCAAACTTTCTTTCAAATACTTGAAGCTATTCCGATCGACTAACTCCATAACTTTCAAAAAATTGTATCTCAATGCAAACAAAAACTTTAAAGAACTGTGTGCCACGAAAAAAGTGCTATATCTTAAAAATTCTGCCTTTAAGCTACTGGATTGTAAAAACTCTAAGGAATTCTGGAACAGTGTACGGGAATTGGGTGGACAGCACCGTAGTACAAAGATTTCTCTCGAAGCCGAGACTTTAGCGACTCATTTTAAAACGTTACTGTCAGCGGAGGAGAATCTTCAAAGCTTCAGCTACGCAATGCAGGACATTTGTGTACCGGAATTGGACTGCGATATATCAATGAGTGAACTCGAAGCTACTTTATTAAAAATGAAGAATAACAAAGCTCCAGGAAGTGATGGCATTCCAGTGGAATTTTATAAAAATGGAACTGTTCAACTCAAAAATTATATTGTGGAGTTCTTTAACCTTATTTACAACACTAACTGTGTACCTACTAGTTTCACCAAATCACTAATTTTTGCGATTTTTAAAAAAGGAGACTCTAGTTGTCCAGAAAACTATAGAGGGATTTCTATCCTCACTTCACTACGAAAAATATTCGCTACGATTCTCTACGGAAGAATTTCAAAGTGGATAGACGTCAATAATCGCCTCAATATATTTCAAGCTGGTTTTCGTTCAGGTTTTTCAACAACAGACCATATCTTTGCTCTGACTAGCATCGCCAGGAGAAACATCAATTTAAACAAAAAGCTGTATGTGTGTTTTGTGGATTTCAAATCTGCTTTTGATAAAGTTAATAGGCAAGCTTTGATATATAAATTAGCTTTGCTTGGAGTATCCAGGAAATTTCTTCGACTTTATCAAAACTTTCTGTCATCGTCTAGAGCAACTGTATGGGATGGAGCAAAACTGTCCGAGTGGTTCGACACTTCTGCAGGAGTCCCACAAGGATGCATTTTAAGCCCGATTTTATTTGCTTTATTCATCGATGATATATGCGAAGTTCTGCCAGGAGGAGTTTCGTTTGCTGGAAATCTCATCAAGGTCCTTCTCTACGCTGATGATTTAGTTTTACTAGCTGATAATCCTTTCACACTTCAATTACAAATTAATAAGTTACAGGCTTATTGCGACTCTTGGGATCTTACCATCAACATAAGTAAAACGAAGATTATGATCTTTGAGAAACGACAGAGGAGAAGGCTACCGGAAGAATGCTGGCGTCTGAACAATGAACGAATTGAAGTAGTTCGTGACTTTAAGTATCTGGGTGTGTTATTGACATCTAACTTGAGTTTTAATAAGCATGCAAAAGAAAAGAGCTGTGAAGCTAAGTTGGCACTCAATATTATGTGGCCAAAATTTTTCGCCAATCAAAATATTGACCTCAGGTCTAAGTATAAGGTCTTTAATGCAACTGTAAACACATGTCTTTGTTATGGAGTCCAGGCATTTGGAGTTTGCCCTTTCGATGAATTTGAAGCTGTTCAGAGGTATTTCTTCAAGCGACTTTTCCGATTACCCAGCTCAACACCAACATATGCAATACATGTGGAATCTGGTCTGCCTCCCATCTACATACAAAACTTAAAAACTCACTCTGATTATTTAATAAGAGTTATGAAAAAAAGTGGCATCAGTCTTCATAAATCAATTATGGTTAGATTATTGAATTCCAATTCTTCTCCCTTCAGAGAATGGAACCAGTTGGCACTATCTCACGATATTTCTGAAAGACTTTTAGAAACTAATGTAAGTGATTGGAAGGATATATTCGCAACGATTATCTCTAAGGTCGATGAAAAAATATACGATCAACATTTAACAAAGGCTTTAACGTCAAGTTCCAGGTTAATCTATAAAAACTTAAACCACCAAATGTGTACAGCTGAAAACTATTTCAACACTCAATACTCTGCTGAAATAATAAGCACTATATTCAAAGCAAGGGTTGAAATTTTGAATCTTAACTTCATACCTCATAGACCCGACTTACAGCCAACTTGTAATCTTTGTAATAGAAGAGAGCCCGAAGATGTTTACCATTTCATCGCCATATGCCCTATTCTACAGGAAATAAGAAGACTGTACTTCCAAGAAAGCTTTTTGTCATTAAATAATGTATATGAAATACTCAACGGCCAGCGGGGCTGGCTTAATTTATACAAATTTTGCAACCATGCATTGGCGTACCGTAATAGCTTCTAATCAGCCATGCGTTAATCACATCTTGTGTGCATCATGAATTTCTACCAGTTACGGCGTTAACATCACCTTTTTATGTTTCAAATCATCTAAAATTGTTCTTTTATGTTTTAAATCATCAAAAATTAATACCTTTTATGCTGCAAATAATTATACTTGCTCAGTATCTTCGCTTATCCATTTTATTCAAATTTAAGTACGATAATATCTTTTGCTTCTATAACTTATTCAAATGTTTTTATATAGTTTTTATTAATAACATTATATTACATTTCTTTTTTTTTACTTATTTTTTGCTAACAAAATGTCATATCCGGCAGACGGCAAAATTGCCAAGTCCGTATTCTATATCAACAAAAAATTGTATCACTTTTTATAAGAAATAAAGAAGAGTATCTATCTATCTATCTATCAGATGACAAAAGGTGAACTGGATGATTATATCACATTTGCGGCCAAAGTAAATCGATGCTGTGAGAATTTCGAGCTAGAGAAATTTACTATGAACCAACTCAAATGCATAGTATATGTCATGGGTCTTAAATCACCAAAAGATGCAGACATACGCATTAAACTGCTTCCTTTTCTCGATAAAGAGAAAGACCTCACAGTCGACAATCTAGTTTCGGAAATTCTTCGATATAAAAACCTGCAAAAAGACACGTCCATGATAGAAACTGCAGCATCGAAAGTTCAGCACGTCGCAGCCAAACAACCACAGCACAAGCATAATTTTTCCAAACAAAACGATGGAAAAAACAACCACGAGGTCAGTTGCACAAAGCCCAGAACACCTTGTTGGAATTGTGGCGGCATGCATTTCTCGAAAGATTGTTCTTTTATAAAGCACAAGTGCAGAGAGTTGGCCACAAAGAAGGTTATTGTCCTTGCTCTAGAAAATCACTAAAGCAAGAGAACAGTAATTCGTATGCTTCCAAGAAAAAGAACTCAAGGCGAGCACATTCAGCCAAAAGTAATCGTGTTTATGCAGTCAACCAAAGCTTGGCACAAAAACGTAAGTATGTTGACGTCAATATCAACGGCAACAACGTGAGACTTCAAATAGACACGGGTTCTGACATCACGATCATTTCAAAGTCAGTGTGGTCATCAATCGGATCTCCAGTCATAATCAAAACTTCTCACACAGCCAGAGACGCTTCATCAAATCAAATTCCAATCATCGGTGAATTCGAAGGCCATATCAAATTCGAAGGAAACCATCATCGCAACACAGTTTACGTCTCCGAACTCAACAATCTCAACATCTTCGGAGTAGACTTAATGGAAAAACTACATCTTTGGGAAAAACCAATCAGTGCTTTTTGTAAAACCATCAATACAGCTGATCGAGCTTCGACCATTGCTTTTATCCGGAACAAATTTCCAGAAGTTTTCCGCGAAGGTCCAGGTCACTGTACAAAACTTAAAATAAATATACAATTAAAAGAAAACACAAAACCAGTTTTTATTCCCAAAAGACAGGTAGCTTATTCCGCCTTGCCATCAATAGACAAGGAACTCAACCGACTGCAGGATGCTGGCATCATCACACCCACCAATTTTTCAGCATGGGCAGCGCCTATAGTTGTTGTCAAACGAGCAAATGGGGCCATTCGTATCTGCGCAGATTATTCAACAGGGTTGAATGCCTGCGTGGAACCCCACAGTCATCCGTTGCCACTTCCTGATGAAATTTTTGCCAAAATGTCAAATTGCAAATGCTTCACCCGCATAGATTTGTCAGATGCCTATTTGCAAATGGAAGTGGATGACGAAACCAAACAAATACTTACCATACACACACACCGCGGCCTATACACTTTCAACAGGCTCGCACCAGGTATTAAAGCAGCCCCTGGCGCTTTTCAAAAAGCAATGGATACAATTCTTGCCGGAATACAAGAAGCATCAGCTTATATTGACGACGTCTTGGTAGCAACAGAGACGGAGAGCGAGAACATCACGGCAGTTGAAGAAGTACTTCGCAGATTTGCAGAATACGGTCTCACAGTAAACTGGGAAAAATGCAAATTTTTTTCAAGAGAATGCAAGTATTTAGGACACGTCATCAGTCACGAAGGTCTTCGACCAGATCCGAACAAGCTTACCGCCATCAAACAACTACCACCGCCAACCAATATAAGTGAACTTCGATCATTTCTGGGAGCCGTAAACTATTATGGCAAATTCATCAAAGAAATGCGTTCTTTACGAGCACCTCTGGACGACCTTCTCAAAAACAACACAAAATGGTCATGGTCAGAAGAATGCAGACAAAGCTTCAAGAAATTTAAATCAATTTTATCATCAGATTTGGTCATCACCCACTACAATCCAGCTTTACCGATAGTCGTTGCAGCAGACGCATCAATAGTAGGAATTGGTGCACGTATATCCCACGTCATGACGGACGGAACGGAAAAGGCAATTTATCACGCTTCTCGCTCACTCACGGCAGCAGAAAAAGGTTACAGCCAAATTGAGAAAGAAGCGCTGGCCCTAGTTTTCGCAGTCACGAAATTCCACCGAATGATATACGGCAGAAAGTTCATCCTTCGCACCGACCACAAACCACTGCTCTCGATCTTTGGATCTAAGAAGGGGATACCAACACACACGGCGAATCGACTTCAGCGTTGGGCATTAACTCTAATGTCTTACGATTTCGAAATAAAATATATTTCGACACTCGATTTTGGATATGTGGACGTTCTGTCCCGGCTTATCAGCAATCAAATGAAACCCGAAGAAGATTTTGTCGTAGCCTGCTCTAGATTGGAATCAGAAGTTAAATCAATTCTTCAGGACAACATCCAGTCACTACCAATCACCTTTCATATGGTAAGTGTAGCTACACAAAAAGATAAAATTTTACAACAGGTCACGCATCATATCCAAAATGGTTGGCCACACAAATTAGATGATCCTACCCTATCAGCATATTTCAACCGGAAAGATGCATTATCAATTGTGGATAATTGTCTTTTATATGGCGAACGCATCGTCATTCCAGATGTTTTCTACAAACGAATTCTCATTCAACTCCACAAAGGACATCAAGGCATAGTTCGAATGAAGGAAATCGCACGATCCACCGTTTATTGGCCAACAATAGACGCAGACATAACAAGTTGGGTTCGACAGTGTCATGGTTGTGCCACAGAAGCCCGAACTCCAGTTAAAACCTTGTTATCATCGTGGCCAATACCAACGTCACCTATGCAACGTATACACATCGACATCGCAGGCCCAGTCAACTCATACTATTATTTGGTAGTCGTAGATGCTTTTTCAAAGTATCCTGAGATTTACCAAACAGAAAATATCACATCAGCTACCGTCATCCAAAAGCTCACTGAATTTTTTTCACTTTTTGGGCAACCACAAGAAATTGTCTCCGACAATGGCACTCAATTTGTGAGTGCATCTTTTCAACAATTTTGTAATTCCAGAGGCATCAGGCACAATCGGACAGCCCCGTATCACCCTCAGTCAAACGGGCAAGCAGAGCGATTCGTGGACACACTGAAAAGAGCACTAGCTAAAAACAAAGAGGGAGGGACGGATAGCGAACATCTTCAAGAATTTCTTCTGGCATACAGATCAACGCCAAATCGAAATGCTCCAGATGCAAAGTCTCCAGCTGAATGTTTCATCGGAAGAAAAATTAGAACGAACATCGACCTCTTGAAGAAACCCGAAAAGCTTTCAGTCATCCGCAACGAACTCATGGAAGAACAATTTAACAGGAGCAACAAGTCAAAATATCGCAGCTTCAGTCCAGGAGATCCAGTTTATGCAAAAGTTTTCAAAAGAAATAAAAACTTTTGGATTCCTGGTGTTGTTGTCAGCAGAAAAGGAAATGTCAACTACGACGTTAACGTAACGTTAGATGGGCGAACATGCTTAAGGCGGAAGCACACTAATCAACTTCGTTTTCGTTATGCTGAGAACAGAATAGGTAACAAGACAAATAATGCATTTAATAACTATTTTGATCTCATTGACAGGTATACTCCTGTCTCTTTGGATACAAATGACCAACGTATTCAAGATCCTACTTTGCCAGTACCACAACCTAGTATAAAGGTTCCAAGAAGTCCTAGTTTACCATCTTCACCTCAATCAAGCCAAGAACAAACCGAAGAGATAAATGAACTTGAGGAAGCAAACATTTCTTCTCCTCAACCAGACCGATCAGATGAGAATCAGAAATCGACTTCAACAGCATCCACTTCTCGAAGACCTACAAGAGCTCGACGTCCACCTAAGTGGCATGGTGATTACACTCAAGATTATCTTTAACTTCACAAGGGGGGATGTTGGCAACGCTTTTATTAAAGTACTAAATGTAAAAATGTAAATGTTCTAGTACATTATGATCCCTTCTGGATCATTCTTTTCTTATTCTTGGCAGCGATTAAAAGCATATTGTGTGATCTCATTTTCCTATTAAATAAAGTTTATTGTTATATTAAGATAACTTACTTTGTTTCATTCTTTGGAACACAACAATAATTATCATAAAAATGATTAATATATTTACCTGAATAAATATAACTATTGTTTTGCGCCTCATTTTGTACGAAATTGTAATTGGCGTTTAAAATTTCAGATTTGACATTTCAAGGCAGAAACTTTACCATTGTGAATTGTGATTCACAATAGCATTGAATTTAGATGTGTTCGATTTAGTTTTAGCAAATTTCCAACCTAATTTCGTGCAAATTTGGTTGAAATTATCTCATTTCGAAATGTGATTTTGTATGGGAAATGAGATAATTTCGTATCTAATTTGGGAATTTTCAACGAAATTACCTCATTTGCTCTAATGAAAACGTAGTATTATTAAGCTTTACTTGTTCATCAAAATAATTAAAGATTTTGCTTTCTAAACGTCTCAAAATCAATCATTAAAGTTTTCAATGATCAGTTTCAATGATAGCTATAACTGGTCCCTTATAGGCTTTTCACACCAAACCCCAAAACCGGTTTTCGCCCAAAGCTTCTCAAAAACTCGAAAACTATTCACACTGAACATTATACGTTTTCGTTTGACATTCCAGTTTTTTTTTACATAAACCACGCACAATTTTCTTTTTTTTTTTCATTTTTTGGAAATAAAAACGGTGGCTTATTATATAAATAGGATCTATATGAACAATTTGACTAAACACAACCAATTATTTATCAATTTTAAATAAATTTATTTATTTTCAGATTTGAATTTTATATATGATATGACAGAATTTCGTCAGCTGTTTTCAATTTCTTTTGAAAACATCCCATCAGTTTCTTTTTTGACACTTCAATAGGCGCTAAACTTATTGAAAGGTATGTTTGTTTTGTTCATCTCTGAATTCCAACATGTTTTCGACTGGTTTAATATAAAACTTGTGTTTTACGAAAACCTGAAGCTACAAAAAATGTATGAGAAAACTTGTTTCTAGGGAAACAAACTGAAACAGAAATAAATAAATTGTAAAGTTCGACAATCGACTGTGAACTATAAGAAACACAAAAAAAATTATTAACTTATTAAAAACTTAAACTATAATAGTTTTGTTTTAAATAAGTTTAATTTTCTTAAAACAAGAACTATATTGATCACCTAAATTTATTTTACCGAAAAGTAAACTAAAAGAAATGAATTTGAACAGATAAAAAAAACAACTAAAGGAACAAAAAATTTTTCAAAAACTGAATGTGCTAAATTTTTCTTAAGAGTATTAACCTAGCCAATGAAAAGGTAGCTGAAAAACGATATGGGAAACCACAAAAAAACTTAATGAAAATTGTAAATATTTAAGGCTCTCCCAAACCAACGCGAATCATTCGCCGACGGAGCGAAATCATTCACAATAATACAAAATATGAAAGATACATAATGCTAAGCAACAACAAAAAATCGCCTTTGCGAATAGTTCGCTACGAATTCGTGTTGGTTTGGAAGAGCCTTTATACTTCAATGTATTATTTGAATTTTGTGTGTAAGTATTATTATAGATTATTAAGTTTAGTTAAGATTTTATTGATTTTTTTCCTTAATAAATTTTGAAAAATTTAAAAATTGTTTAACTTTTTGTTTTATTAAGTGTGTTTTTTTGTCATATATCATTTCGGGGATACTTCAGGCGACTTCTTCGGTGATGGTCATTTTTTGACGACTGTGAACTGAGCTGAAGGTAAGTAAGCTTTGACTTTAATGGACTGTCGGACGGACTAATTATGAAGATTTTCCCTCTGAGTGGTAAGTAACTACAAAAAGATTTGAACATAGGACAAAATTTGTTGCTATCTAATATCTTCCGCAATTCCATTCTAGCCTGAGGCTTATGATAGAAGACATGAAGATATTAGACAGGCAAAACACAAAAGAGAGAAGAAAGAAAAAGGAAATTGTGCATCTGGGTGACGCCTCGTCACTAACAGGTCACAATTCTTTGAAAAGAAACGGGACAAATGAGTGAAAAGTAAAAAAAGATAGGAAAGTAAAATGTATAACACTTAAGGATAGGTAAAGACAAGACAAAACATGGTTTAACTGTTTTCGTCATCATCTTCTTGTTATCTCGTCGCAAATGAAAGTGGTATGTCTGAGACTTTCCTCGATCATGACATACGAGTTGCCAAAGATGATGACGAAAACAATTAGGGAATGGTGAAATTGGGAAAAGGTAAACAAAAACAAAGCCCCACGTTGGGCGCCATTTGTAATATGTTGGAGAGAAAAGAAATAAGAAAGAGAACTGTTTGTTGGGCGCAATGAACATGGCATGCTAGCGTATGCTCGGCTAGAGCTCGCCGAATTGGGTGGGATCTTTGTTCATGCTGCTTAAAATCTCGCCTATCACTTGAACACAAAACATGCCGAATCAAAATAAACTAATTTAAATCAATAGAAGATTGATATAAATGAAGACATCGGACGGACAATACCACCAGAGGGCGCTGTGATGACGTCAGCGTTGCCTTACCCACCCCACCTTGGAAGTTGGAGGCCCACTTTTTCAACTTCCCCATTACCTTGAACTCACCTTGGTCCAGCTCAGTTCTTCTCCATCACCAGGTTATTGGGTTGCCATCCATCAAGCTATGGGCTTGAAAAAACTCAAAAGTTCAACCATTACTTGGCACGATTTACATAGGAACATTTATTTAATATTGGGTCTCGTAAACTTACATGTAATATATGTTGTTAAATGTTTTAACATTGATAACAAAAATTGAAAAAAAAATCAAACAAAAATATATACTGAAATGGTCACACCAAAACCAAAATGGTAAAAATATTTATGTAATATCTATATGAAATCAAAATTACTACAAATGTTCGTACAAAATGAAGGTTATAAATTTTCCTTTATTATTAAACTAGGGCTGAATTCTAACTCGTTTTCTCCCCTTTTTTTTTACTACTTATGTTAAACAATAAATAAATTAAGTACTCTTGCGCACCTACAGAGTCACCTGCCTAATCGAGCTCAAAAAGGGGTTGGTTATCTGCCCGTGACAAAAAAAAATCTGTTTTGTTTATATATCTTAAGTTATTTTTTTTGTATCTACGTTATTTTGTTTTACTTTTATTTTTTTTTTTTTAACCAGGAGAAACCAAATTGAGGCACCATAAGTGAGTAACCAACACAAATTCCTTTATACTTTTACATCAAAATAAAAAAAACTGTTACAAGAATATATTACTGAACCCAAATTAAAAAAAAACATGAAAAGATTAAGAAACATATGTTACCAATTAAGATAATCTTGAATGAACAAAAACTTTTTCGGATTTGTGGCTAAAAACCACGCAGGAACAAAATCTGTGTGCGTCTATAGATGAACAAACCGACGTATGTTGAAGCAGGTGCCTATTACCCACCCTTTTATTAGCCCTCGAACTAAACAGCGATGTAACCAATAAATTCTTAATTCAGGCCTCGTACTGGGCTCTTGGAGTTCAATTCTTAAGACTGTTCTTCTGATTCTTGATTCGTTTCTTGCTGCAATTCTTGAAGAGTTTCTTGATATTGTTCTTGAATAAATCTTGAGCGGATTCTTGAAGAGATTCTTGAATTATTTCTTGAATATATCTTGAGCTGATTCTTGATTTCTTGAAGAGATTCTTGAATGCTTTCTTGATGATCTTAACTAAGTTCTTGATTTGATATTTATATCCTTGAGCGATTCTGCGGTTTCTCGGATATATCAAATTCGAGTGATACCACCGAACGATAAAGGGGAGGGGCGATCAGGACTCCGCTGACGTACAGTTCTTGATCGCCGATTATCACAAAACCCTATCAACAATAATTAATAATAATTGGTTATCACGTTTATCACCCACATTACTCGCATGTTTTCAATATATGTTAAATCAGCTAAAACTTTGGTAATTTAACCAATCATAATCTTCTTACTACGTATAACTCACCAGGGAAATGACAAAACAAAATTTCCAATTTCCACACCGGGATTTGGGGATTAAACGGTACCTCCTTATGGCGTGTTCTGCAATTTTACAACACGGTTAGACACTTTTCTTTTATTAAACCCTGGATAACTCACTTAATTTTTCTCTTTGCTGTTGTTAATATTTCAAATCTCGTTAAAACGAGTGGCAGAATGTATTAACAATTCGATTTAATAACTTTTATTGTACAAAATGTAAAACTTTTATAAAGATTTAGTTTCTGGTTTAGCGTTCGGTGTCGTTCGGTGGTTTATATCACTATGACACCCTCAGCCACAGCAAAAACAATTCGCCCCTAACACTGATCAGTTCACACTAGACAATTCATATCTTTTCTATAAATGTCCCGTGTGAACTCCACCCAATATCAACGTCACGAGCGACCCCAGGTGTCTATTCTGATAATCTATTTCTTTTTTTGCAATTCGCCTCGCAGCCATTATTCGAGACTCGATGAAAGTCGAAGTAAAAACAATAATAATAAAAAAAAGACGATCTGTCAAACCAGGATTCCGAAACCAAAACAAAAAGGTACGTTCAAGGTAAGTTCTTTAATTCTTCAATATCATTATACAAGGGACCTTGGTGGTAGGTTCTCGCGTTGTTTTTTTTTTGTTTTTACTAAAACATTCATTACGCCTTTTTTTCTCTGTATTTTGTTATTTACAGCGGTTGACCCTCATAACATAATTTTCAAAGAGAAACGACTGTTTTTCAAAGTCAATGACATAAATCATGACGTTCGTCACTGGAAAGGTCTTTTTAAGCCCTATACGCACATCCAAAACAGATTTATTTTTATTTTTATTATTATTTGGCCCGATAACGATCGCAATCTACTGTAACGGCAACTCGAAGAAAAATGGCCCAATTATGCCTCTGGACCAAAATCCGCACCAAACAGTGACTCGTTTTGGGTGTATCGTTTGTTTACATACCCGCCAAGACCAAAATGAGCTTCATCTGAAAAGATGATTTTTTTGGCAAAATCGGCATCTTCTATAAGTCCATCGCAGGCCTACTTAGCGAAGCAGCCATTTGAATTAAATTATTTTCCAATATTAACCGGAAGAATTGTACTTTCAAATAAAAAAAGAAATTTGAATTCAGTAGTTTTTTTTATAGCATTTTCAAAAAAAAAAAGTTATTTGGCGGACCCTTACTTAAAAAATATAATAGTAACAATATATAAATAACTTATGGAAATAATAATGACATTTTGTTTTTTTGGATACCAAGGTATAAAAATAGTGTTAAATGCCACTTCAATGGGCTATAATCTTTAAATTAAAAAAATGCGTGAGGGTGGGGTGACCCTATGTATAAGAACATATTGTGATTCAATTCAGGAAATTAAAAAGTTATACAAATAAATTATTTTCAAAAAAGATGGTATTAAAAAACAAAAGAAAATGAATGTTAATTTACAATTTAAAGCTCAAAAACATTTTTTCAAAAGTAAAATACGTTAAATAGTATATTTGAGGAGATAATCACTGTTTATCAAACCAAAACATCAGAGAATAGTAATTCTAAGCTCATATATTAAAAATTAAAAAGCCAATTTTTAACGTGTCTTACAAACATTTCAATATTGTTAAGTGTTCTTATTGACTGAAGAAGTTGATTAAAGCGACGATACGAAAACACAATAAAAATTACGAAAAGCAGTGGTGCGGAAATGAGGTAAAGACACAAGGTTTAAAAAGTTCCCACGAAGACTATAGTTGGAAATTAACCTAAAATTAAGATTTCCTGACCTCATAAAAAATGTCTTTAATACTTTAAAGCATTACAAATGCCTAACAGGAAGTATTTTGAGATTACAAAAAAGTTCAAAGCTCTGATGTCGACGACGATGTTCTCGACAGATTTTTCTTATTATGGCTTTCTGAAGCGTAAGAAGTGGTTGAATATTGTTCCGATAAGCTCCTCCCAAACAAGCAATTCCGTACTCGAGCTTTGAATGTAATATACCATAATAAATTGTTGTAAGGAGTTTAAAGAACAAAAATTACGTAAAAAGAAGAAATTTCTTAAAGTCCAGTTAAAATATTTCCTTAGTTACTCCGTATGGCATGAAAAGTTCATCCTCGAGTCAATGCAAAGCCCCAAGTACTTGAACTCATTTACTTTCTCTACTACAAAACAATTATTGCTGCAAATAAGACTGTCGTAATAATTATAAGATGAATAATCATTTGAGCATAATGTATACCTATTTATTTGAAACCTTTGGCATTCAGGAGCATGATATAAAACATCAGTTTCAAAGGCATTTAGAGAATACAAATTGAAGAACATAATTTTTGTTTTTGGGCTAAAAATCAACCTGTTTTCAGCAAACCAAGATCTTAATAAATCTAGATCCCAATTTACATCCGTTACATGGTTCAAAGCACTCCTAGAACCATAAGTACAACCAATGTCATCAGCAAATGCAGTAAGAGTGCTTTGAAACTTCAATCCGAATAATGAGTTGATGTAAATTAAAAACGAATAATTATTTCAAAGAAAACAAAAAGAAAAAATTATTAATAGTTAAAACAATCAATAATAATTCCAAAATATATTCTTTTTGTGGAGTTTCATGAATAAAATTCAATAATAAAGGTTATTGTGGTCTTTTCTCTAATGAATGCGTTTCGCCCAGGCATGGTGGTGGGCTCATCAGTTAGATGCCACCATACCCAATCTAAGACGCAATGTTTTTGTCGATGGTTACCGACATGTGCATATAAATTAAAAACAGAATCGGCCCTAATACAGAGCCCTGAGGTTTTCGATTAGGTTTCTCTCCAAAACCGATATTTTCGCGAAAACCGCGTTTTGGGTTCGGTGCGAAAAGGCTATTAGTCCCAAACAGCTTCAAACAGTTCAGGACCCATGTTCCATAACTCAGGCGATAACTTTTCGAATCGTTAAAAAATGAAACAACTCATTCCTCAGTTATCGCCTCTGGAAAATTTCGGGTTTCTGCAACTGAACGCGATAAGTTTAATTTCCGAACTAATCCGGCTGGAATTTCCACTGGAAGGCGATAAGTTGACTTGTCATGTTGACATTTCAAAATCAAAACTATTCTTTTTTTTCAAGTCGTAAATTAATTGTTCTTGAATCTTATCTATCTATCTATCTATCTATCTTCAATCTTCTTCTATATATATTGTACTGACTTTCCAAATTTGAACTTAAACGACTCCGAAAAGCAAACAAACGGTCACAGTGCAAACATACCCTTATTAGCTATAATTATAGCAACTCTCAAACGAAAGAAGCGCCATCTGCCGGATTATAGCAGATTTACCTGTCAAATAAAAGCTTTTGGAAGGGAAATTATTGGAAAATTTCCCCTACGGAAAGCTCTGGAAGCAGAGACGAGAACCTTCCACTACTTTCCAGAGTTTGGAAAACAAGTATAAAAGGCACATGTTTGATCGGCAGCGACACAGTTTGTTTTTAATCGTGAATGAATAAAGTTGGTTATAATAAAAGTGAAAAGTAAAGTTTGTGAATTAATTTCAGTGGTGAATAATAAATCGTTTTGTTTGTAGTAAGAAAAGTAAAGTGTTATATTTCGTTTAATAAATAAGTGGACGTTTTAAATAAAGTAAATATAAGTTTTATAAACGAACCTGAGAAAATATTACAATATAAAAATGAATGTTTGTCTGTGTATGACCTATAGAATCAAGAACTACACGTCAGATTGAGCTCAAATTTATGGGTTATATTCAAAAAATTACTGGCAAGGTTTAAAATGTTATTTGAGAAATTTTCAACAAGTGGCGCTGCACTTTTATCATAAAAAAGAAAAATTGATTTCTTATGTGAAAAAATAAAGTTTATTTAAAAAACAAGCCCTCTGTATTCTCTGTCAGTAAATATAGTAATTATTTGTCCAGTTTATATTTCTGAGGGCTCAGAGAATTTCCCCAGTTTTGCTGTCAAATACTAAGTAAAACAAAATTTGGATTCGTCTGCTCAGTTGAGCGCTCTGATATATAAACTGAACAATTGCTGAGGCTGAAAAAGTTTATTTTTTGTTTATTTTTAACTGTGTATGTTGTCGGTTAAATTGATCAAATGCATTTGCAAACATATAAATAAAGAAAATGATATGACAAAAAGCTTGGGGTATTTTGTAATCTCCATCTCCAATCCCTGAACAGTTTTTGACGGTCAGCGTGTGTCTTTATAGTCTGGGAGCCGACCGTACAATTACCTACAAATCTCATCAATCCATACCACTGGATAGCTTTAATTCAAACATTTACGAAACTACTGGTCGGGCAAGGCTTTTCTGGTCGCAATGGTTAAAAAATGCACTTTTCAGGTTACATTTTCCGCTAAATGTACCAATAATATAAGCAACTTCTACAAATGGGGTATCAAATGAAAGCTAAGGCTGTCCTCTACACGATACCATCAATGGTCCGACAAACTATTTTTGGGTGTTGTCACGAGTCCGACGACTTTTCTAAAATTAGGGATTTTGTGCATCCTTGGATTAAAGTGAGAAAAAAATGGCTAAGGCCACTTTGTTACCTATTTGATATGATTTTTCTCAGTTTTCTATAATGTAAAACGCAGTGTTAAGAAAAGACAGTTTAAAAAAAAAAAAATGATCGGACTGGTCGTAATCGTAACAGCAAAAAAATGTCTGTCCGACCATTGGTATCGTATAGAGGACAGCTCTAGCTTTCATTTGATACCCCATTTTTAGAAATTGCTTATTTTATTGTTATTTTTTTTTTTTTTATTCTGCAAATGATCGGGGATGTTTACGAACTTTGTCTAGGGCTGCCAGATAAATTTTTCGCAATATCGGGAAATCAGTGACAAAAAATCGGGACTAAGAAAAGACAATGAACTGTTAAATATACAACAAATAGAAACATGTTTACTAGCGAACACTTATGACAAAAAGAAATAAATAAACTATATCGGGAGCATTGAAAATTCAGTTTTGTAACTAATGTGGTTTTCCATTCAACCATTTCAGATTTGGTGGTCAGATCATAATTTTTTAGTGGTAAATAGAACACAAAATGAGATTTGATTTGCTTTTGCAATTGTGTTAGTGACTATTTTTCTATTGATGAATTTGTCCAACAAACACCACCTCCTAATCGAAAGTAAACAACACTGCGAAATGCCGAATGCAAACTAATACGTCCAGATTTATGTCAGTTTATTTTGGTGTGTGTGCAAATGCGTGTAAATCTTGCTAAAAATTGAGATTTGAAGAATCGACCTGAGATCGAAAAAAGAAATCGATTTTTTTGGTTGAATGGAAAGCAAAAGTTGATCTCAAGTCGAAAAAATCAGAAAAAAGTGGACTTTTTTGGTCGAAAGGAAAACCACATAAAATATCTTCGGGTTCTTTGCTACTTTCTGTCATTTCGAAAGATTTGCAATTCTGGTAAAATGTTTAAGCATTGACCCAGCTGTTGTCTAATGACCACTTGAAAATAAAAATGTCTCGATTTCTTATTTCCACTTGATGTCTTTGCAAATAATTTTAAGATTTCGCCGTGGTCAATATATGAAAGCAATTTTTGTTTGAAGGATTAATTAATAAAATTTAAAACTAATCGCAATTATCATGTCCGGTGCCTCTTAGGCAATTGCCTAAGGCCGCACATTGACTAGGGCTGCAAAGTCTATGAAAATTCATGTTTTAAGGTAACACATTAAAATTTGACAAAATGAAATCATGCGGAGCAGCATTACAATTTTCAAATTTTATAAAAAACCGTAAATATTTATTTGTATGGTTTTCTTTTTTAAAATTGTTGGGCGGCAAAATAACAATTTTCCGAAGGTGGCAGACACTCCAGGTTTGGCAACGATCATGTGCATGTCTTGTTCCTTTACAAGAAATTTGCAAGAAATACCGTCGAAATAAACTAAACTAAATATGTACTACATCACATATTTCTTCTTAATTCGGGAAATCATTTTAATAATATTCTTTGATACAAGAAAGTTATTCTCATGAGTAAAAAAGAAAAGTCGGGACAAAATCGGGACAGTTTGTATATCGGGACAGGGTTCAAATATCGGGATTGTCCCGGCAAAATCGGGACATCTGGCAGGCCTAACTTTGTCAGACCCTTATACATAAAAAAAACGCAATCTTATAACGGAGTCTTTCTTTATATTAGTTATTTGATGAAAGGAAAAACTCGCATTTAGGAGACATTCAGATATTCAGACTTTCTAAATTCTTATATCCGTGTTGAACTTTATAAAGGGTTTTCCAATGATTAGTGGTCGATGTTGAAATGACATAAAATAAAATATGTTTGAGGTTGTGAAAAAATTGATGAATAATGAAATCGATACAACGATTTCAAATGGTAAATTCAAAGGAGAAAATAATATGTAACTACCACACAGTCCCAATGATAACAAAGACACGCCTTTTATATTGAAAAGTTTACAATTCCTGATAGGGGGTCAATTCTCGATCTGTGAAACTGTGAAATGAAAACAAACTTATCATTTGAGTTTTCACAGAGTTTTATCAATTTATCACTTCACAACCACGAAGAAGGCGATTCCCGAACTCATTATGAGAAACACCTGTCAAACTGACTACTAAAAAGTACTAAAATGAAAAAAGCCACCTCTAGCTCAGAAAAAGATGATTGTGACGTCATAGAAAGACCAAGATGGCGACTTAGGTTTATCAAATGAGTACAATTTGTTCATGTTTATCATTTTTCTTTTCACAGGTTTTCACAGAGTGAAACGATTGTATTGTTCCACCGCTAAATAAATCTTCTCCAATTATAAAGATCGAGTCCAAGTCTTAATAAAAATCAAAATAAATCAAGTAAACTTCTTGGAAATTGTTCGATTTTATTTTCTAGAAAATTCGGTTAATAATTATATAAGCATTTTACAATAATTAAATTTTACTTACAAATTGGTAAGAATCAAACGATGGGCAAGAACAATAAAATTAATTTTAGAAAGCAACAACTTTTTAAACATGTTATCAATTGAATACTTGAATGAAGAATGAAAATTATTTAGAAACTATTTAATAAAACTCATAACAAAAAACAAATAAACTTGATGAAACAAAAATAACGACAGTGTTTTTAAAGCTAAGTAGAAAATAAAATTTTTAAATGTTTAAGAGAATAAATTAAAAAGTGGCTTGATGACATTCCGGGGGCCGTCTGAAAACTACGATGAAGACTTTATATCCAGAACAGCAAGCCTTCCTACCGTACCATTGGGCAATTTAACATCTGCAATTCTAATAATATTATCTGGTCCTGGATAGACCTTTACAACACGTCCCAATTGCCAAACTGATCGAATCTCATTCGGTTCAACAAGTACAACTATGTCATCGACTTCTACTTGTTTTGTGTTTTTATACCACTTCATTCTTCTTGTTATATCTGGCAAATATTCTTTGTACCATCGCTTAACAAGTTGAGTCTCCATCTCTTTGACATCTTTATCAATCAGATTCTTGGTTCCAATAAAGTTAAGTCCGTTGTCACTATAGAAAAAACGAGTGACTACTCGATTAATGACAAATCGCCGCACAGCCATCGTACATTGATCTAAGCTCAGATCATTAAGTAGCTCAATTTGAACAGCTCTAAAGGTAAGACACGTAAAAATCATACCGTATCTTTTTACCCTTCCACGTCCAACTTCACCAAGAGAGGTCCAAAACAGTCAACACCGACATACGTGAATGGTTTTGATTCAAATGCTAGACGAGCTTCGGGTAACTGTCCCATGAGAGGCCTAACAGGTTTAGCTTTAAGACGCTTGCACTCAAAACATTTAGACTAAACTCTATCAACCACTCTCCGAATACAAATAATCCATGCACGTTCACGAATGTCACAGATTACAGTTGACGTTCCCAAGTGAAAGTTTTCTTCATGGTGATGATGAATAAGTAAATTGACCAACGGATGATTATTCGGAAGTATAGCGGGATTTCGTGAAGCATACGACGAATTAGCATTTTGAGCTCGGGAGCTCATCCTAATTGTTCCTTCTTGGTCTAAAAACGGTGTTAAACTTAGAATGGAGCTAGAAGCACTTACATGTCCATTTTTTTGAAGAGATAACAGATCATCAGGAAATGCCTCATTTTGAATTTTCCGGAAAAGCCAATTTTCAGCACGTGAATACTCATCTGGTGTTACAAATCTTTCTTTTGCAGTCGGCACTTTCCAAATAATATCCTTGAATCGCAGCAAAAGGCCGATTGCTCGTACCGAAGAAGTCCACCTTGCTTTAAATCTAGCGTGAAGCATATTATAGGCATCAAAAGAAACCGCTGCATTTCTGGTATGGAGTAAAACCTTTTTCGTTTCAGTGCTAATCAAATCCAACCTAGGTTTCGCTTGTTTAACGGGCCATTTAGAAAAAGGAAACCTGAGAAAGTCAGGACCTTGAAACCATCTTGTCTGCTGATTTCCCATAGAATCGTCAAACCATTTAGTTCCGTCATCAGCAACATTATCGCTTGAGCCTACATGAAACCATTGGCGAGGGAAGGTATAGTCGAGAATCTCTCCAATTCTTGATGCAACAAAAGACGGAAACTTGTATTGGGTTGAATTTATCCAGGATAGCACCGTGTTCGAATCTGACATGCATATATCTTCGTCAAATTGTATCGTGTGAGACTTCTTTATAGTAGACGCTAGGCGAACTCCAAGAACGGCAGCCTGCAACTCTAAACGGGGTACTGAGAGTTGTTTTACAGGAGCAACTTTTTCCTTAGCCATTACTTGAGAGACCTCTATTTCACCATGATGTTCAAATCGAAGATAAGCCACTGCAGCAAAAGCTTTCTCGGAAGCATCAACAAAAGTAATAAGGCTTACCTTACAATCATCAGGAATCCACGAGACATATCGGCGAGGTATTCGGAGCTTCTCAATGTTCTTTAATTCTTTGATGAAGGATAACCACTTTATCTGCAACTTGGAAGAAACTGGCTCGTCCCAGTCAAAACCCTCTCGCCACACGTCTTGAAGAATTATCCTTCCTCGAATGATGTAGTGCGAGGTGATTCCCAACGGATCGAAAATTCGCATAACTGCTCGGAGCATACGTCTCTTGGTAATAGAAGTAAAAAAAGATAAATCATCATCTTCAGCAAGTTTTTATGAAAAACAATCGGGGGATGGATGCCAAAACATTCCCAAAACCTTTGCAACATATCCCTCGCATTCGTTTGGATCAATACTGACCAATTTAGTATTGACATGACTCTCTGGCATTTGATTGAGAATTTCACTACTATTAGACTGTACGGAAACCAGATCAAAGTTCATAGATTTGCAAATACGGATTGCATCTCTGGTGACTGCAACAGCTTCTTCTACGGTGCCATGACTGTTAAAATAGTCATCAACATATGTTCTTTTTTTAAGTCCATCCACAGCTTTAGGGCAATCATCTTTAAATAAGTTTGCGTGATGATTTTTAACGAATTGGGCGCACGTTGGTGAACACCTGGGTCCGAACATCATGACCGCATTATGTACACCGTAGGTTTTCTTGAAGTGTCACCATCTCTCCATATGAATCTTTGACATTGCTGGTCCTCTTCTATGATCCTGATCTGATGGAACATTTCCTTAACGTCAGCATTCACACAAATCTTTCCCTCACGAAATTTAAACAAACCTGCATGCAGTGGTACGAGATTGTCAGGTCCCTTCAAAAGAAATGTGTTCAGGGAAACACCGTTGACCTTCACAGCTACATCAGCAACACATCTTGGTTTAATTGGAAGCTTGTTTGGATTCTCTACAGTGAAAGTAGGAGCATGCTAGATTCGAGGCCAGTTCTTTGTCAGTTCCTCTTCTGAAGCTATTCTTGCATAACCTTTTGCTATCAAGTTGCGCATATAATCGGTTTTCCATTCTAGAAGGTGAGGTTTTTTTCGCAAAGATTTCTCGAGTCCAACAAGTCTTTTGAAAGCCATCGGGTAGCTATCAGGAAGTTCAACATTATCAGTGCTCCATAGAAGACCAATTTGGTACTCTTGGCCTACCATCTTAAGAGAGCGTTCCACAATATCCACTGCCCAACTGACTTCTCGACTTACCAAGTCATTTTTTGGGGGCGTCACTCCAAACTCTTCAGTGGAAAAATGACGCTTCACAAGGTCATGCAAATCCTCTTCGTGTTTAATAGCGTCATGGAACAAGAACTTCATTTTAGGTCTGGATACTTGATGCAAACAAGCAACATGTGGGATTGCAACTGAATTACCACAGCCATAAACAATCCAACCAAGGAGAGTTTTAAGGGCGCAAGGCTCTTCATCCTTCCCATGACGTTGACCGTGGCCCAAAAAAAACTTAGCCTGATCCAATTCCATCAAAATCTTAGGCTTAGCATTTACCAAATCGACTAATGGAAGTCCTCGGAGATGAGGATAAATACTTTTCAGCTTAGAAACATCGACCGATTGACTAGGCAGATTCAAATCCTTGACAGTATAAACATTCTTTAGGAAATGATACCAGACACTTGCAGTGTGGTTCGCATGGAAATTTCCAGACGTATGACACCCTTAGTCCATTGTAGAGTCAGCTCTTCCGGATCACCTTCTAAGCCAAGCTCATCAAACAATTCCTTTTCGAGCATAGTCAACGACGACCTATCGTCAAGAAAGGCAAATGTGTCAACATGAACATTATCTCTCCCATAAAGTCTTATCGGTATAATCTTGAACATCACTGAAGTATTAGTGCCAATATGAGAAGAATGAACATGAGCATCTGGAACAAATGGTGTAGCGGCTGTACTTAACTTCGAATCAGAGATCCTTGGCTGGTGCAATAAAGGGTGATTACGACCAGTGCATCCATTTGTACCACAAGTTCTCTTCTTGGCACAAGCTCTCAGTCATGTTTTGATGAGTCCAAATAAGTAAAACAAATCGAATTCTCTTTAACAAAAGAAAGTCTTTGGTCCTCTAGCAATCCTTTAAAAGTAGCACACTGATGTAGAAGATGTTGTTTTTTATTGCACCTCCTACACATAGGTTGGTTAACAGACTCTTCAGAAGGTTGTGCCTGGTGAATCAAAACTTGCCGAGAAGGTTTTGCAAGCGCTTGACCCTTTTTTGCATCACAATGTACCGTTGCGAGTGGCTTGATTAAATCAGGAGGCAAATCAACCACTTTCTCAGTCAAAAATTCAGCAAAATGAACAAAATTAGCGCTATGAATACCAGATTTCTTTCTCTGCCACTCTTGATATAAGCCTGCACCCAGCTTGGAGGCTAGATTGGTCATCACGTATCCATTTGTGAGATCTTCTTCTCTATTCATGGATCTAACATCAGCTACGTAACCATTTACCTTCACAGTCCATAGTCAAATCTTCGGATCACTCTTGGATGTCAGCTTCGGAAGATTTAAGAAATCAGTTGTCAAATCATGAACGAGGACATCATATCGGCCAAAAATGACTCGAAGGGAATCCATGATTGCGTCAGCATCCGAAGAATATTTGAGTCGATCACACACAAGCTGGTACGCTTCCCTTTTCAAAGCCTTTCGCAGTCTAGCAAAGTTTTCGTTGTCACTAAATTTTCCTTCAATTGTGGTTGACTTGAAAACTTCTTCAAAATACGGCCATTCACGTCTTTTCTCCCCAGAAAATGCCGGTTATTCTTGAACGTTATTGCGGTTGAGAATAGTAAGTAAGTTGGTCATATCGTTTTGTTGAATACAAGATTTAAGGTACCCATTGTTGATTGGATCCGGAGAAAAAGGAATAGGCGTAGACTGAGAAGGGTGAGAGACATTTTTCAGCAACGATTGATGATTTTCTTGAATCTTTTTAATAATTTGCCATCTATCATTACCATTCTGAACTGGAGCACCTATCTGAACATTTGTCGCAACTGCTGCAACTGCTCTTGTGGATAAGATTTCTGACTGCTTAAGCTTCAAATCTTCAAGCTCAGCTCGCAGCGCTGCAAGCTCCTTATCACGTTGGGTAACTGCAGCTTGAGCAACTACAGCAGCTTCCACCAAAATATCTACCTGATCTCCAACATCCGACGATAACAATTGCTCATTCTTGGGCTCCGCTGGAATTTCTTCATTTATTTTGAAGTTACTTTCCTCACAAAACCATGGAGTACTCGTATCGTAAAGATAGGGATCGAAATCACAGCAAGAATAATGCCACCAACGACTGCACTTATCACAACTTACCATGAAATCGTCATCTGCTTTCTGGCATGATACAGAACTGCAACTTCTTTTTCTTGAATTCGGCATTACGCAACCAAAAATGTATTTCTTTTCAAATCAGCTTCAATTTAAAATAAAATAATATTGTTCCACCGCTAAATAAATCTTCTACAATTATAAAGAGCGAGTCCAAGTCTTAATAAAAACCAAAATAAATCAAGTAAACTTCTTGGAAATTGTTCGATTTTATTTTCTAGAAAATTCGGTTAATAATTATATAAGCATTTTACAATAATTAAATTTTACTTACAAATTGGTAAGAATCAAACGATGGGCAAGAACAATAAAATTAATTTTAGAAAGCAACAACTTTTTAAACATGTTATCAATTGAATACTTGAATGAAGAATGAAAATTATTTAGAAATCTATAATAAAACTCATAACAAAAACAAATAAACTTGATGAAACAAAAATAACGACAGTGTTTTTAAAGCTAAGTAGAAAATTAATTTTTTAAATGTTTAAGAGAATAAATTAATAAGTGGCTTGATGACAGATTGTGATAAACGAATTATCATATGAAAACATTTTGGCATTTGTTTTCATTTTTTCAAACTTCGAGAATCGCATTTGGCGTAAAGGCGTTATCATATTTATCACAGATCGAGAATTGACCCCCTGACTCGCCTTCGCAAAGATTATAATCAAAAGGTATGTGGGCTGGCACTACAAAATCCATGCTTCGCACGTAGACAGTTTTATGTCATCGGATTTTCATGTCAAAATATGAAAAAACAAAAATTTGTACTTTGTCCAAAAGTTTAAAATTGATGATACAAGTAAATAGTGGATTTAACAATTTATTTAGTTTTTGATTTGATTGTTGAATGGTTCCATTCCTATTTAATATGGAAAATTTGGAGTAGAAGGTTTTCCATATTCGATAGGAACAAAACAATTCCAAAATCCAATCGAAAAAGATATTAATATAACCAATCAAACAAACTATTATTGTAGGTAGTATTATTGATAATTAATTTAATTTTTCTACGTAACTTAAATTTGTATCCCCGTGCGAAGCCGGGGTGGGCCAGCTAGTTAAATATAAAAAAGATTATCCAACAGTAATATGTTGGTAATGTGGAACTTCGGTGGCATACTGCCCATTTATTGGCACAGACCATTGCGTCTACAGCTGCAATTTCAATTTGAATCATGTCCAGAGAATGAAAATATGATCTACGCGAGAGATCTGACCCATGTTCTATAACTCAGGCGATAACTTTTCGAATCGTTAAAAAATGAAACAACTCATTCCTCTTCCTTCCCCTTTAAAAGCCTTTCGCAGTCTAGCAAAGTTTTCCTTGTCACTAAATTTTCCTTCAATTGTGGTTGACTTGAAAACTTCTTCAAAATACGGCCATTCACGTCTATTCTCCCCAGAAAATGCAGGTAATTCTTGAACGTTATTGCGGTTGAGAATAGTAAGTAAGTTGGTCATATCGTTTTGTTGAATACAAGATTTAAGGTACCCATTGTTGATTGGATCAGGAGAAAAAGGAATAGGCGTAGACTGAGAAGGGTGAGAGACATTTTTCAGCAACGATTGATGATTTTCTTGAATCTTTTTAATAATTTGCCATCTATCATTACCATTCTGAACTGGAGCACCTATCTGAACATTTGTCGCAACTGCTGCAACTGCTCTTGGGGATAAGATTTCTGACTGCTTAAGCTTCAAATCTTCAAGCTCAGCTCGCAGCGCTGCAAGCTCCTTATCACGTTGGGTAACTGCAGCTTGAGCAACTACAGCAGCTTCCACCAAAATATCTACCTGATCTCCAACATCCGACGATAACAATTGCTCATTCTTGGGCTCCGCTGGAATTTCTTCATTTATTTTGAAGTTACTTTCCTCACAAAACCATGGAGTACTCGTATCGTAAAGATAGGGATCGAAATCACAGCAAGAATAGTGCCACCAACGATTGCACTTATCACAACTTACCATGAAATCGTCATCTGCTTTCTGGCATGATACAGAACTGCAACTTCTTTTTCTTGAATTCGGCATTACGCAACCAAAAATGTATTTCTTTTCAAATCAGCTTCAATTTAAAATAAAATAATATTGTTCCACCGCTAAATAAATCTTCTACAATTATAAAGATCGAGTCCAAGTCTTAATAAAAACCAAAATAAATCAAGTAAACTTCTTGGAAATTGTTCGATTTTATTTTCTAGAAAATTCGGTTAATAATAATTATATAAGCATTTTACAATAATTAAATTTTACTTACAAATTGGTAAGAATCAAACGATGGGCAAGAACAATAAAATTAATTTTAGAAAGCAACAACTTTTTAAACATGTTATCAATTGAATACTTGAATGAAGAATGAAAATTATTTAGAAATCTATAATAAAACTCATAACAAAAACAAATAAACTTGATGAAACAAAAATAACGACAGTGTTTTTAAAGCTAAGTAGAAAATTAATTTTTTAAATGTTTAAGAGAATAAATTAATAAGTGGCTTGATGACAGATTGTGATAAACGAATTATCATATGAAAACATTTTGGCATTTGTTTTCATTTTTTCAAACTTCGAGAATCGCATTTGGCGTAAAGGCGTTATCATATTTATCACAGATCGAGAATTGACCCCCTGACTCGCCTTCGCAATGATTATAATCAAAAGGTATGTGGGCTGGCACTACAAAATCCATGCTTCGCACGTGGACAGTTTTATGTCATCGGATTTTCATGTCAAAATATGAAAAAACAAAAATTTGTACTTTGTCCAAAAGTTTAAAATTGATGATACAAGTAAATAGTGGTTTTAACAATTTATTTAGTTTTTGATTTGATTGTTGAATTCCATTCCTATTTATTATGGAAAATTTGGAGTAGAAGGTTTTCCATATTCGATAGGAACAAAACAATTCCAAAATCCAATCGAAAACGATATTAATATAACCAATCAAACAAACTATTATTGTAGGTAGTATTATTGATAATTAATTTAATTTTTCTACGTAACTTAAATTTGTATCCCCGTGCGAAGCCAGGGTGGGCCAGCTAGTTAAATATAAAAAAGATTATCCAACAGTAATATGTTGGTAATGTGGAACTTCGGTGGCATACTGCCCATTTATTGGCACAGACCATTGCGTCTACAGCTGCAATTTCAATTTGAATCATGTCCAGAGAATGAAAATATGATCTACGCAAGAGATCTGACCCATGTTCTATAACTCAGGCGATAACTTTTCGAATCGTTAAAAAATGAAACAACTCATTCCTCAGTTATCGCCTCTGGAAAAATTCGAGTTTCTGCAACTGAACGCGATAAGTTTAATTTCCGAACTATTCCGGCTGGAATTTCCAGTGGAAGGCGATAAGTTGAATTGTCATGTTGACATTTCAAAATCAAAACTATTCTTTTTTTTCAAGTCGTAAATTGATTGTTCTTGAATCTTATTAAATATAAAAATCTTTCATGTGCATGTTGCATGTTGCATGTTGCATGTTGCATGTTGCATGTTGCATGTTGCATGTTGCATGTTGCATGTCCATGTTGCATGTGCATGTTGCATGTGCATGTTGCATGTGCATGTTGCATGTTCAAGTTGCATGTGCAAGTTGCATGTGCAAGTTGCATGTATAAGTTGCATGTGCAAGTTGCATGTGCAAGTTGCATGTGCAAGTTGCATGTGCATGTTGCATGTGTAATAAAAAAAATTTATTTAAAAAAATATATATATAGTTCACAAAATAACAATTATAATTCTTAAACTACGACAAGTGTCTAGTCGAATCGATGAACTGTGAATGTGGTTGCGACGCTGCATTCTTTCCCTTATATGATTCTAATTCCTGATCATCTTGAGCTATGGTTGTGTCCAGCGTGATGCGGTGTGGTGTGGTGTGCACAAATCGATGATGGTTCTATTTTTAGATCCAGAGTGGATATTCCTGCGTACGTGATGTCGCGGTGCTTGGACAGAACTATCGATCCTTTGTTCTAGATATTATATTTCGGTTTTATGGGTTTGGATTTATGGTTGTAAGTTGAGATCGTGTTGCGTATTGGAAGTGATGCGTTAACTCCCCCTATACTTCAGAAAGTAGCCTCCGGCACTTCTTCTCCTCTTACTCTTGCATTGATTCGTTCAACCATTAAGTTGACGGTTTCTTCTTGAGTTCTTTGTGGTTGTTTCATGGTGATCTGTATTTTTTCTCTTCTAAATTTTAGGAATAGGAATAGTGTGACTAATATGATTAAGATTGTTAATATAAGTCCCATAGTATATTTGGTTGGGTTCATCGTGACTTCTGTCTTGATAGAATTGATTAAGTTTATGTTGTCTATCCTTAGTAGCTCGTTAGCGGATTCAAAAAACTGTTCTATCTCATAGTTATTTATAATGTGGGTTGATAAGTAGTTTTGTATAATTCCTGTTGGATTTTCGTATAGTACGCCATCGACAGTGGTAGTGTTCTCAAAATTAATTATGTAAACTCCGTTGAGTGTCTGGTTGTCAACTATATGTTGTCCTGTTATTAGAATGCTGCCATCTTTGATGATCTCTAATTCTAAATCTATTTCTCTTAGCTTATTACATTTGGTTTTCTGATTGTTCAGAAGTTCAGATAAACATGATTGTTCATTACTAGATTTGCAAATGGTATTTCTTATTTCTTTTTTACATTTTACTACATTAGTGAATTTCTCTTTACATTTAAGTATTTCATTATTTATCATCAACTTTCCATCGTTTTGGCTTATGGCCCTAGTTTCAAATAGTTTACATGATTCTTTCAATATAGGATATTTAATATAGATTATAATAACATTATCTTTCTGTGCAATTTTGAAAGTCGATGAATCAATTAAATCGTTAATTGAAAAGTTTTCAATATACTCATGTTTCACAATTTCTTTTATTTCATTAAGGTTCAGAATAGTGGGACTTAAGATATTAAGCCTGGCTAAAGTCAATGCTGTAATTAGGTTTTGTAATTCAAATGTTATTAATTTAGTTTTCTGGGAAATAAGTTCTTCTTTGGTGGAACTTGAAATAGAATTTAGCAAAGTTATTATTTTAGAATTTGTAACGTATTGTTTATTATTATTTTCTATCAAATCATTAAGCTTATTAGTGATGATCATTATATCATCATGATCTGGTACACCTGATATCCATTTTAACACTGTACCTATTGTTTCTATTGCTCGTCGAGAGCGACGAATTGTTAACTGGTCTAGCAAAGTTTGCATTATTTTTATTTCATTCGTATGTTTCTCATTGGGATGTGAGTCTGGGTATGTAGTGTCTTCTAAAGTTTGTTTTATTCCGTCAATAAAAGTTTGAATTTCTGTCAGGTTAACTACATGGAATATGTTTGCAGTTTCCTCGTAAGTATGGGCGTTTCCTACTTCTAATAGTAAGTATTCTTTCCTAGTGTAGTCGAGTATCTCAGTTCCTGAGGTTATATTCATCATAAGCATTAAAACTTTGAAGTCCATTGTCTGTTGATGGATTTAATATTTAAGGATATCCTTATGAATCACCTTGTCATTGTTTATTTTAATTTTATTTCCTAGATCTTGTTTAACAATTCTTTTCCTGTATTTAGGTTGTAGTTTATTTCTGACTGTTACGTCTTTCTGATAAACAACGTCATTTTCTTTCAATTCTTTTATTTTTCTGTTTTTATTATGGTATGTAATCATCTGGTCCTGAGCCATTGTAAGCTTCAAAGGGTTATCTTTGTGATAAGTTTTATTAAAAAGAATGTCAATGGGTTTCTTACCCGTGACAGAATGTATAGTTAAATTATATTCTTTAACCGCTTTAATGAATATTTCTGTTGGTTCTAACAGAGAATGTTCTAACTTTAAACATCTGGCTATTTCTTGAATAGTACTGTGGACTCTCTCTATTTGTCCATTTGATGTGCTATGATTAGGTGGCGTATGAAATATGGTTATATTAGATCTTTGCATTAATGATGTGAACACGGCTGAAGTAAAACTGGTGTCATTATCGCAAATAATGTTCTTACAATTTGGGAAGAACTGAATTAATTCTAATACCTTAGTTGGCATATCTTGAAGATTTTCGATTGGTTTGATTATAAGGTATTTAGAGTAGGCATCTATGCATGTTAGAAATTTCAATTTTTCGGCATACATGATGTCAATGTGCATACACTCGCCCTCGCTTAAAGGAATTGGAGCCTCTCCAATTGGACATTTATTAGGGTGTCTATCGTATTTGCTTGTATTGCAGATTTCGCACGTTTTCGAGAATTGTTCAAATTCTTGGAGCATGTTGGGCCAATAATATTGTTCAATAATTTGCTTAACGTTTTCTCTAGCGTTCCTATGAGCTCTATTATGAGTTTTTTCTATAATATCTACTTGATCTTCCTTGTTAGTTATATCGTTCGGAAAGAACTTAGCTTGAATGAATTTGTTATTGAAATTGCTTTTTAGAACTTGCTTTATATCGTATATAACTTCGGATGTTGCGAAGATTGCAACTGTGCCCGGTTTTATGTATTCCTTGATTAAAGGTATTACATCATTAGCTTCTTTTTACTCTATAAGGTGTCTTGTTCTATTTTGAAAGGGAGTAAGCATGTCGTGTCTAACTTCACTTGCTTTATTAATGATGATTTGTTGTGAGAACTGGTTCACCGGTTTTTGTATTATGTCGATATTATCCTCATCACTACTTGATGCTGAATGTTGGGTGTGCTCTGATTGTGTATCGGATATATTGTTAAGGTTTCGCCTAGAAAGTGCATCAGCTACTACGTTAGTAGGACCTGGTTTGTATATCATTTTCGGGGAAAACTCGTTAATTAATGCCTGCCATCTTTTCATTTTAGTATTAGGGTTCTTTTGTGACATGGAAAACGTCAAAGGCTGATGGTCAGTATGAATTTCTAGGTTTGTTACACGATAGAGATAATTTCTCAAGTTTTTTAAGGCATACACTATTGCGTATAATTCCTTTTCATTCGCGGCATACGAGCGTTCGCTTTTTGAAAGTGTTTTGGATATAAATGTTATGGGCTTCTTGTCTTGAGACAATACTGCTCCTACTGCGTCATCCGAGGCGTCAGTGGTGAGTACAAACTTTTTTGTATAATCAGGCTGTGTGAGCTCTGTTTCGTTAATTAAATGGTTCTTTAATGTATTAAATGCGTTAATTGCTTCATTATCAAGTGAAATGTTTGTTTTCTTTGCTACGTGAGTGGATACTTGTCCAGTTTCACTTTGCAAATACTTTGTTAGTGGTTTAGCTATGGCCGCATAGTTCTTTATAAATTTCCGATAGTATCCTATCATTCCTAAGAAACTTCTTAGTTGCCTTAGTGTAGTTGGCTGTGGATACTCTTTAATCGTTATTACTTTATCGGGGTTGGTCTTTATTACATTATGACCGACTACATATCCAAGAAAGTCTACTTTCTCTTGGTATAACAATGATTTTTCAATACTAATTTTCATATTAGCTTCTTTCAATATTTGTATAATGGTTTCTAGATGTGAAGTATGTTCTTCAACCGAATTAGAGTAGATGATGATATCATCGATGTAAACATGACATATTTTCCCGATATGTGGTCTGAGAATATCATCCATTGCTCTCTGGAATATTGAAGGTGCATTCTTCAATCCAAATGGCAAGCGTACGTATTCGTATTTACCATTGTTTACAGAAAAACTTGTTTTTTCTATATCAGAGGGTAACATTTTAATCTGGTGGAAGCCTGACTCTAAATCAAGAGTTGAAAAGCATTTTGCTTTTCCTAAATTCGAAAGTATAACATTAGTATCCGGTATAGAGTACTTGTCAGATATTGTACTTTCGTTTAACTTCTTGTAGTCAATAACCATTCTGTGTTTTGGGCTACCATCTTCATTTATACCTTTTTTTGGAACTACCCATACAGGACTATTATATGGCGACTTTGAAGGTTTTATTATGCCTTCTTTTAACATTTTTGTAACTCCTTGATTTACGAATTCATTTGCAGACAGTGGATATGGGTATTGTTTACTCCATACTGGTTTCTCATGAACTGTGCGGATTTCCGCTACAACGTCTGTTCTAAAGGGCAAGGTAGTATCAATGTTGGAATGAATACTTTTAATTTTCTTCATCATTGATTCTACGAGTGTATCTTGTTCTTCGATATGATTTATAAGCATATCTACATTTTCTTCATCGAAATAGATTTTTTCTATTCTATTTCCGTACTTTAGAGTATTGTTCTCTAAATTAATCTCAGCATTTATCGAGCTGAGCAGATTAGCTCCTATTAATAAATGGTACTCCAATTTTGGGAGGATATAAAATCTTGTTTTAGTATCTAAGATTAATGCTTCATGGCATGTATCTATAATGGTTTCCCCATTAACTGTACAGGCGCGTTTAAATATTGGTAAGGTGAAAGGGTTGGCACCAGTATCTATAAGTATTTTAATATTTTTACTATTGATTACTCGTCGCAAGTGGGGTAATCCCACTCTTCGTCTAAAAAAGTAGTTTTATCTTCATTGATATTGTTTATACGTTCGTTCTTCTGTGGAGGAGGTTGAATAGAGTGCTGCGCACTAGGTTCTCTTTCTCTCTTAAACAGTGGCCTCGTATTGTTATTATACGTATTATAGTTGGGTTTTTGCCAACGTGGGGTGCCATGGTTGTTATTACTACCATAACTGGTGTAATTGTTTCCCTGTCTAAACGGATTTTGGGTGTTAACCTGTTGGTATATCTGCTTGTTACGCTCTAAATTGTCTTTTGTTATAGGTCTGTTAGCAGAACTACCTAGAACCATCGGTTCGAATCTCTGAGTGAGTTGTCGGTAGTCATTATGTCTTTGTTGCGGAAAGCTGTTACTATTACTGTGATTTTGTCTAGAAAGACGTAAAGCATTTTGTTGGTTATTTTGTCTTTCAACTTTATGTGATGCGAACTGTAACGCAAAGTTCGTACGAATATTGTTGCTTTCAAGCTCTTGAGCTTTGGCTAAAGCATTTGGTAAATCTGTTGGATTTAATGAAAACAATATTTGTGGGAGTTGCCCATTCAAACCAGTGATAAATATGCGCAATGCATTGCGTCTATTTATCGAGTTCAGTTCATTTGTGACTTCGGAGTGAGATCCGTGAGTCATAATCGTTTTATTTGTTAGTAATGTTAACTTCCTATTTATAGCGTTGTAGAAGTCTAGTAACGAACTATTTCCCTGTCGGAGAACACTAAGTTCTTGTTCTATTACGTGAATAGGACGTTTGTCTGCGTAGGCAAAGTCAAGACGAGATATGATCGCGTCGAAGTTTAATACAGTCCCATGATTAGTGAGAACGTCGTTGGCATGCTTTGTTATTTTATTTCGGGAAATAGTCAGAGCAGCGAAATATTTAGAGCTTCCAGGTGTGTATAAGACCATTGAGTTATGAGCTGCTTCACGCTAGCTTACATAAGCTGTTTGCTCACCATTGAACTCTGGAAGACTTTTTATGACATCCAATGTTTCATTACATGGTATGCCTTGGTTAATTATTTGCGTTTTGTATTCTGAAACCTGAGTACCTGTCGTTAAATTGGACAGCAGTTGTGACAATTGATTAATTTTATCTTCATTTACTTTATTGCTTTGAGCAAAATTTGCCTCAAAGCGAGTATATTGATCTTGCAAGGCTTTTGAGATAGCTTGCTCTAAATAATCTTAAATAATCTTGTGTTACGTTTTTTTCAGACATATTTAAATAGATTCCGTCTAAATTATATTCGCGAATTTGTTCCAAACTTTCTGACCTTTTTAAGTTTTTATTTTTTTTCCACATTTATTTGATAGATAATTCACTTTTATTTTTATAACACTTTTTATAAATATACTAGTTAATATTCTTACTCTACAATAATTTGTTATCGCTTGAACCAGATGCTCTATAAATTTATGGATCGATCGTCTTGAACGGGTTTCTCAGCTTGTTGACTGGTACTTTCACTGATGATCCTTTTTGTTGCTCTTTCAATAGTCTTTGCTATTTACTTTGGCATATATTTTTGGCAGGAACCACTGAGTGTAGAATTTACTTATTTTTTCAATTACTTTAACACTTGGGCATCACGGTTGAGCCCCCAATTAATATTTAATTATTTCGTTTTAATAAAAAAATTTTATTTAAAAAATTATATATATAGTTCACAAAATAACAATTATAATTCTTAAACTACGACAAGTGTCTAGTCGAATCGATGAACTGTGAATGTGGCTGCGACGCTGCATTCTTTCCCTTATATGATTCTAATTCCTGATCATCTTGAGCTATGGTTGTGTCCAGCGTGATGCGGTGTGGTGTGGTGTGCACAAATCGATGATGGTTCTATTTTTAGATCCAGAGTGGATATTCCTGCGTACGTGATGTCGCGGTGCTTGGACAGAACTATCGATCCTTTGTTCTAGATATTATATTTCGGTTTTATGGGTTTGGATTTATGGTTGTAAGTTGAGATCGTGTTGCGTATTGGAAGTGATGCGTTAACTTGCAAGTTGCATGTGCATGTTGCATGTGCAAGTTGCATGTGCAAGTTGCATGTGCAAGTTGCATGTGCAAGTTGCATGTGCAAGTTGTATGTGCAAGTTGCATGTGCAAGTTGCATGTTGCATATGCAAGTTGCATGTGCATGTTGCATGTTGCATGTTGCATGTTGCATGTTGCATGTGCATGTTGCATGTGCATGTTGCATGTGCAAGTTGCATGTGCAAGTTGCATGTGCAAGCAGGGCCGTAGCTAGAGTCAAATTTCAGGTAGGGCAGCGATGAAAACAGGGAGGGCTGGATTAAAAATTTTACTTTATGTAATCTGGCAAAAATTTTGACTGGACTGGATGAATGGATCGCACAAAATTGCTCTTTTGGGCTGTGGTTCAAGGTTTTAAGGTGGCTAGGCGTTGAAGATGGTTGGAATAAAGTTTTTATAACAATACCTAGTTAATATTGTGAACGAATTAGTTTAAAAAAGTACTAATGGAATAAATTTTTTCATTGACCGTCACTGAAATTCTTTTGGGGAAAAAATTTTAGTTTGCAATTTGTGTTTTCTTTTGTATAGAACTGTCTCTTAGCGATTTTCTTTGGCAAACTGTAAGCTGACGATGACGATGAATGAAAAATTTTGTTCACACAACGGACATTTTTTTTTCTCAGCAAGTTACATTAGTATTGGTTTTTCCATAATTTAGGACAAAGAATTGAAATCGCATAGAAAATTTATTCAAGAATTTTTTATTTTGGGGGGTTCAAGGACAAAAGCTCGGTGTTTTTGAAGGTTCGCAGATATTAGAAGCTAATTTTTTTTGTATTTGATACAGATGGTTGAAAAATATCAAAATAGTTAAAAAATAAATCAGATAAAAATAATAATTCAAAGTCACTGAAATTTCATTTATCTGGAATTTTATATTTAGAAACTTAAAAAAAAAATGATTGTATGCTTCAAGTATTACTTGATCAAACTGCAATGTCAAAAATCAAATTATTTAGCAGTCATAACAATTTTTGTCCGCCCCTGAACCACAGTGCATCGGTCTTTGCGTCTACATGTTTATACGTCTGTACGTCTGTGAACCTAATTTGTTGTCATAAAACTATATGTACCTACATTTAAAATTCTTGAAAAAAAATAATTATTATTTTTATCTGATTTATTTTTTAACTATTTTGATATTTTTCAACCATCTGTATCAAATAAAAAAAAATTAGCTTCTAATATCTGCGAACCTTCAAAAACACCGAGCTTTTGTCCTTGAACCCCCCAAAATAAAAAATTCTTGAATAAATTTTCTATGCGATTTCAATTCTTTGTCCTAAATTATGGAAAAACCAATACTAATGTAACTTGTGGAGCTGGATCTTTGTATTAGAACCATTTTCATTTTTCCTTCGTAAGAAAAATTTTCAGGAGCTATAAAATATTCAATTTGTGATTTCCTTAACCCTTCACTATCGCTTACGAAATAGAGTTTTTAATTTTGTTATTTTAAATCAGTACTACTTCTCTCGAATATGCCTCGAAAAAGTGGGCGTGGTAAAAACTTTGAATGACTTTATTTTCAAAAAGGTATTTCCTACACATTTTATTCTAGGTATATTTTTTCGGATTTTTTATAGGAAACGATACTACTTTGTTTTGTAAAAAACGCCCTCAAAAGTGGGCGGGGCAAATATTTTGCATCAAGCTTTGTTGCTTTATTTTAAACCTGTTTTGAGGGCAGTTCGTTTTATTTTTTTAAAATAATAGTCAAAAAACTAAATTTTCGTCAAAAACGCCCCCGAAATTGGGGGTAGAAAAAGTTTTGTACAGAAAAATTATTACAACTTTGCTTTAAGACACATTCCTCAATTATATCAACTTGCAACGATTAGATGACCTATTTTAAAAAGTGGACGCGGATGTGGACGGCAATTTTATCTTATGATATTCCTTATCCTTAAAATTTCGTAGTACCTCGTGGCTTGATGGTTAGGGCGTAGGACTGTCATGCCGAAAGTGTGGGTTCGATTCCCAGCCGTGCCACCTAAAAACAGATATGTTTTATTCGAGGTACTGCCTCTTGCGAGGAACTGACAAATCCTCCAAGAGTATACTTGTCATGAAAAAGTGCTTCTCATTAAGCCGTTCGGACTCGGCAAAAAACTGTAGGTCCCCTCCATTCCTGCCAACAAACACGCACACAGGAATGGTTGTGAGTTGTAAGTCACTAGGCCCTGGTTCTCCACGAGCTGTTGCGCCACCCAATTTATTTATTTATTTATCCTTAAAATTTCATGTTAATTGCTTCAGATTTTATAGATTTAAATCGCGTTTCGACACAATGTTTGACATGAAATCAATATATGAACCATTTCCTTCAAATTTGTTTTTTGTTGTAAATTAAAGAAAATTAGGAAATTGTACCGATAGTTGACGATATTTTTAAGGAAGGGCATTGGCATTTTAAGGTAGGGCATTGCCCCACAATGCCCTACCGTAGCTACGGCCCTGTGTGCAAGTTGCATGTGCAAGTTGCATGTGTTGAAGAATGCTTTTGAATATTTAATTGAAATCATAAATTATCTTAACATCCCTTTGGGCTAGTATTGTTTAATTCTTAATTATCAAATTGAACTAAATTTTTGTAATAATAACCTAAAGCTAAAAACATTTATAATTTACCCTATTGTTATTGTTAAACTGTATTAAAATCGAGAGTAAGCTGCAAAGAAGATGATCTTAAAGAGGACGTAGCGATTAACCAACGGATCTTTTTGGACACTTGTCGCAATGAAAACTTAAACTCGATCTCTTTTCTTGGCAACCACCATCGCGGCAACATCTTCTTCTTAAAAACAAAAAAAAAATAAAAATTGAATTTGTTCAACAATAATAATTATATTAAAGTTGTTTCTTTTTTATTATTGCGCAACAAAATTTGGTCCTTCGTAAAAGCCGGATATTTGTACAATTAAAATTAAAAGTAAATTTATAACTGCAATTAAATTAGACCGTTGTTGCAGGATTCGATATTTGGTGGTTGCTGGACAAACAACGGACACAAAGGTGGTATTTTGCACCGGTATTGTGGTATGGTATGTGGTTTGGGACAACAAATATTTGCTGTTGGTTTGCTGCCTCCTGGTTTCTGGTGTGTTGTTGAATCGAGGTTGTTTCTGGAAAAGGTGGAGCTTAGGAAAATTAATAGTGCGGTATTAGCTTCTTAAGACTTTTCGATATCTACCTAGTGCGTTAAATCCTATCTCAAGCGGTTGTATAGGTTAGTGGTTATGGAGCTACTTAAACAATCACGTGGTCACTTGAAAGGTGCAATTATACGCGCTTTTAATTTTGTCTTGGAAATAACCGAGCAAACAGACATTGATTTATTGGAAGCGCGTCTTCAAAGGTTAGAAGAAACTTGGATTGCATTTTGCAAAAACCAAAATGAACTTTTCGCGTTTCATACGAATGAAAATTACGGTGATCCTGAAATCGATTTTGATGCCACTGAAACGAAATACTTGGCTACAAAAGGTAGTTTGTTGAAGGCCATTCGAAAAGGGTCTCCGAACGTTAGGGAGGATTCACATGTGGAGGATCTCCTCAAGCAGCAAGCTGCTGCGTATGAATCTCTAATTAACAACTCAAATAATTTCACTGTTAAGGAAAAAACAGAGATTGAATTGCCTTCCTTTAAAATAACTCCATTTTCGGGTGATTGTCGCCAGTGGCCAGGTTTTAGAGATATGTTTTTAGGCAGTATCGACTGCAAGAAAAACTTCCCCGGGGCTCAAAAGCTACGGTACTTGAAATCCTTTCTGCGTGATGATGCTGCAAAACTGTTAAGTCATATAGAGATTTCCGATAAAAATTATCAGTTGGCATGGGAAAAGCTGGTTAATCGTTACAATAAACCACTTTATATAATAAACGCATATATTGAAAACTTTTTGAAAATTCCCTCGGTGCCTACTATCGACAGTGTGAAATTACGCTACTTACGCTATTACGACAATGCGGATGAGGTCGTTCGCGGATTAGAGACACTTCGGGCAGAGACCAAAGATCCGTGGTTAATTTATATCTTAATAAACAAAGTAGATGCAGATACGCGAAAAGCGCGGGCTCTTGACAATAGCAAGGCAGAAAAGGCTACGGTTAGTGACTTAATTGACTTTTTAGAAAAAAGATGTTCAGCTTTAGAAGCAAGTGAACCAAAAATACGTACAAAACAAACTTCGTCACGTTCTATTGCTTCGCAAAATGTGAAAAGCTTAACAGCATCCAATTCATCTTGTTCTAAATGTAAAGCAAATCATTTACTCCCTGAATGTGAACAATTTATATACATGACAATTCCTTTTCGTCGCGATTTCGTCAGGGATCAAAAGCTTTGCTATATCTAGATGTTTATGGCCTAATCATTCCTCATCGAGATGCAAATCTAAAACTTCTTGTTCTCAATGCCAATATCGGCATCATACTTTAGGTCATTTGGAAAAGTCAAACTCGTCGACTTCACCATCGGTTCCGCCGTCAACGGTATATATTAACAAATCAGATTCTTTGAATTCGTCACCGGCCTCGTCGTCAATTGCCAAGAATAGCATGGATGCTTCCTATAATAGTGGTTCTTGGCCTGCTCACCAGTTCTCGTTAGTGAGCAATCATATTAAAAACAAAACTCGTTCGTCCGGTATTTTACCCACGGTTCTTGTTAACATAACGGATGTCAATGGGAATCTTCAACCTTGTAGAGTTCTTCTGGATACAGGCTCACAAGTCTCGTTTGCTTCCGAAAAATTAGCTAAGCGCTTAGGTCTTCGTCGATGCCATGCTCGCATCCCTATCAATGGTATTGCGTCTCTTGAAGCTGGTGTAACCAACGGTGTTAACAGTTAATAACAGTTAATTTGGTATCACGTTTCGATGCAAATCAGCTTGCGGTAGAAGCATACATTTCAAATGAAATTACTTCACAAACGCCTCTTCGTTCGTTTGAATTCAATGACCTATCGATTTTGGAAGGTCTTGAAATGGCTGATCCCGATTTCAATAAATCAGGACCTATCGATCTTCTGTTAGGGTCAGATAAGGCGTGGGCAATTTTACGTGATGGCCGTCGCGTTGCAAATGGAGGGAATGGAATAGCCCAGAATACTGCTTTTGGTTGGGTTATTACAGGCAGCTTACCAGAAAGTGAAATAACTTCATCTGTGGTAGAAATAAATAATGACCTCGACAATCAGTTAAGATCCTTTTGGGAAATATAGGAACTCCCTCATAAAAACTCCTTGCAAAAACTTGCACATGCAACTTGCACATGCAACTTGCACATGCAACTTGCACATGCACTTTGCACATGCAACTTGCACATGCAACTTGCACATGCAACATGCACATGCAACTTGCACATGCAACTTGCACATACAACTTGCACATGCAACTTGCACATGCAACTTGCACATGCAACTTGCACATGCAACATGCAGATGCAACTTGCACATGCAACTTGCACATGCAACATGCACATGCAACATGCACATGCAACATGCAACATGGACATGCAACATGCAACATGCACATGAAACTAGTGATGGGAACTATCGAATAAAAACTATCGAATTATTCGATAGTAGCTAAATGTTCATTTATTCGATAGTATTTAGTTATACTTTCGTTCATTCAGTAATGCAATTTTCGTTTGTATAGGCCCCCAAAAAAACACTTAATAGCTACCTCGATAGTTTTTTTTGTGCACAACGTATAAGGTGAACGCAGCTACTGATAGCGAGCGATAACATTGTTTCGATAATACGATGAAAAAAAAAAATCGTTTCATTGCCAATTGTCACTCGTCCAATCGCGAAACAAATGGAAGTCGGCAGCCATATCCTCTTATGTGCTTTGGCGATTCTTTTTCTTGGCAACCTTCAATCCGTGAGCATCCAGAGTAGAAATTTTCTTCAAAATTTCCTTTGTCGTATGAAAAAAATAAAATGCACGACTGGGTCGCACGAACTTGCTCTTATGTTCAAGACACTGCGAGTTTAAGAAAATTGTGTATACAAACATGGAAATTATGAGAGAAAAATGTAGAGAAGCATGAAATACGACATTTAAATTAGCTAAAACAACTCTTTTGACAGTTTGAGGTGAAAAAAAGTATGCCATCTTAATTCATGATGGAATATTATTGTATGGAAAAAAAAATTTAAAATCGTTGGAGCGGTTTTTTTTTAAATTAATTTTTTATATATAAAATTCTTAAAACATTTTTAAGAACACATTTTGGTATGCAGATTTAAACTATATATTTATGTGTATATAAAAACAAAATTTGAAAAAAAATTGTCAATCCGTTTTTGAGATATCGAATTTTCAAAAAAAAAGTTTGAAACTTTTTTTAAAAATCCAAAAACTTTTTTTTTGAAAATTTTGATATGCAATATTATTTAATCTTATCTGATATTTGTATATAAAAAAAATCATTGAAATCCGTTAAGCTGATAACGAAAAAACTCAAAATAAAAAAATACGTTCTATGACAGGTACTACTAATAGTTGCTATGTGTAAAATTTTATAATTTTTGATGGTAGATCGTACTAATTTTAGTATATGAAAAAAGTTTAATCAAAATCGTAGGAGTCGTTTTCAAGCAAAAAAGTATTTTCCTTTGCGGTTTTTTCACTTTTGTATGGAAGGTACCGTTATTTTTTCATAAATGTAAAATTTTTTCTAAAAATATTTTAGAGAGTACTAAAAAAGTCTTAAATATCGAGTTTCAAAAAATCTATGATGTCATTTTCGAAATATTTGATTTTCCAAAAAAAAATTTGAAATATTTTTTAAAAATCCAAAAAATATTTTTCAAAAATGTTGGTACACAAAACTATTAACATTTTTTGGAAGCTTCTGTATAAAAAAATAATTGAAATGCGTCATACCATTTTTAAGAAAATCAAAAATTAAAAAAATGGTTCCTTGAGAGGTACCATTAATAACCATTTTTGAAAAATGGTTTTCCACCCAAGGAAAGCCTTTACTAAAATAAATTTATTGAATTTTTTTAAAGAAAAGTTGTCGAGCCGTTTTTGAGAAAAATACGATTATGTAAATTTGCCAAAATAAAATTTATGACAGGTACCGTTATTTTTGGTTCTAAAAAAAAAAAAATGAAAAAAATGTGTCGGCAGAATCACCAAAAACCACTAAGTACCAAGTTTGAAGAAAATCGAACGAGCCGTTTAGGCTGTAGACGAACAGACAGACAGACAGACAGAATTGTGCCACCAACTTTTTGGTGCTCTCTATCATCGTAATATCATGTTTGATTGTTATCTCAAAAATTTTTTTTTTGCACGAATCCAAAACTTGCCTTATAGTACTTATAATCGCAAGTAAAAGGAAAAAGTGCTCAACCAACTAAAAAGTGCTCAACCAACTTAAAGTGTTTAAAGACGCATTCACTAAATTTGGAATTATATGTATAAAAACAAAAGAAACAGAGGTTAATATCCAAATACATAAGCTACATTTAGAAACGTGTTCATTTGTTTGTGAAATCTCGCGGCCGGGGTAATCCCGATTGTAATCTGAGCCGCGCAGGCTACAGGAGCTTCACAAATTTGGGAGCACAGGTAATTTAGTGCTAAACCTTTTGTTCACCTGATGAAGAAAGGGAAGTTTTTTTTATTGAAAATCCGGTTGTGTTTCTCTAGAGATTACATCTTCAGTGGCAAGAACCCCGACGATAGAATCTCGGAGCTCATACCACGTGGGGAGCGCCTCCGATAAAATACCAGTTGGATAGCTCACATTCGTACGTAGTTGCTCGTACACCTTCCCATTAAACATCACGCCAATCAATCGTTAACGGGAGGGTGAAAAAGACGTTCGTTTGTGTACCTGCGAGTTTATTCTTGGTGCCGAACCTCGTGCTATCACAGAAGCTTCCAACCAGGAACCCAACTCCACACCAACAAAACCAGCTCCTGCCCTGTGCAACCTAGCTTACCACAAATTAGGACGATTCCAAGTCTTTTTACTCAGACTTATTTTAAAAAAGGATCCCAGGTAAACCTTCGATCTTCCACTATAATATGACCTAGTGTTTTTTTTTTTTTTTTTCTTAGGCACATATTTGTACATACGTTAAGGCGTATAAATTCAGCTGGCTGTGCCCTCGCACCTGCCAGCGAAGTCACGTGCGAAAGCATCCACCCACGCTCGGTGCAGTCAGCTTCTACGGGTAGCCGAAAATTCCCCTTGCGCTCAGCCTAAAGTACACCGATGCGATCTTATGTTTAAAGTTCCTTTAAAAAAAACCGTCAGCCCTACTAAACCGTAATATAGGCCCAATATCAGTTTGAGGAGCGTGTAAATCCTAACCAGCTTACCTGTAGAATCAAGCATCCCATTTCGTGGACCAACATCGTTGACGACCATTGCTCGTCCACCATCAGCCTACGTCTAATCGCATTAACTCCAAACAACTAGTAATTTGTTAAAATTATATTAGGTTATTCTGAACAATGTGAGAAAACACTCAAGTTAAGTATGCAAAACGAAACCCACATTGTGATCATTCATGCGTATGAAAAGCTTTAAAAAGAAATTTCTTTCAACCTTCTAGCCTATAGCAAGTGAAACGTCAAACAGTTTTACTCCTAAACATTGGATCTGCCCCCCCCCCCCTAGCAAGTGGTGCGCACAACTTCCTCGGAGGAGATAACATCGGTGAGTTTTTTTAATTGGTTATAATTTTTTTTTATTGCTATCATATGAATGAAGGGAAGCAGTGATCTACAGACTGCAGATCGGGAATTTAATGAGTGGAATTTTAGTCTTGCTCCTGTAAAGAGGTTCTCTTATTAGAATATGACTTGAGTGGTTTCGAAAGTGCCGTAATAATATTAGTTTCCTTAACTTAAATTTCTCATACTCTCCAGAGAGTTTAATGACGTCACTTTATTAGTTAATTTTAAGATAAGGTCATTGAACTCTGAAACAAAATCTGTTCATTCTTATTTTGGGGTAGGTCAGGCACCTACATAATTATTATTTATATTATTCGTCATTCAACCTTTCTTCTTTTTGAATTTTGATATGAAGCATGAAGATATTACATATATACTTATTTGAAGTTTCCTCTTTATTATTTATTTTTATTAGTATATTCCCCTTTTGTTTTTCTTTAATAAAACGGCTACTTATATTGTATTTCTACGTTTTTTACTGATCTTGTTTAGGTCTTAAATGATGTCGATCTAGGTCTTTTATTAGTGCTCAGATAAGTGAAGCTAAAATGGGCAGTGTCAACGGCGGTTATGTGGATATAATATAAATAAAAGCTAAACTTTAGATTAGGGGTTACAGTATATATAGTGTGCGAGCGGCAGTAACCAAGGAGTTCTCTACCATGGGTAGTGAACGGTGGGAGGGAAAAGCTCAAGAACCAATTACATCTCATGGTTCTCAAAACAGGAAGTTGTCTTATGCTACATTTCCACCTAACGCTAATCTGAGATTTAATAAGATTTACCGCAAATCTCCTTTAAATCTTGAAGATTTACCATACAAATTTATTTCGTTAATCTTGAAGATTAGAAATTAATCTTGTTAAATCTTCCTAGGACAAATACTTTTACAAATCAAACTAACCTATTCCTGTATGGCTCTGAAGGATTCATTTATGGCTGAATTCAGTTCTTCACAGAGGAAACATTCTATCTCACTTCCTCTTTATGAGAAAAAATGAAACACCATTTTAATTTTAAAAGGGGATGTCAAAGTAAATCTTTTTTAAATCTTTTTGTGCGGTGGAAACACCAAATAGATTTATTAAATCTGAGCTGAGATAATCCTTTGGTGGAAACATAGCATTAGCGTAAGGCAAATAATATCGTTTAGTGGTTTTTGTTTTGATAGGCATGTACAAAAAAGTACGGCAGTCCAGTGGCATTTGCAAGAACCCACCCCACCGACAAGCTAGCCTATTGGTCAAAGCAAGCATGCCTACATGCACTTAGTCGACTGGACAACCCCATTCACTGTTATTGATCCTTGTGAGGATCCTGTGGTTCATGAGGATCAGTAAAAAGCAAATCATCGCTCATTAGTGAACAGGGACCATCAGTTCCGTTACACGTTCAATCGCTTTTTCACTCGATATTAACTTTGAACGATTTAAGTATACTTTCTCAATCGACTACTACTACTACAACTAGTTCCGATTCTGGAATCGTTCATTGGCTTTTCGTTCGATTAGTTTTTTGACCGATAGTATTACTGAACGATTTTATATTACTTTTTTTTGTGTTGTTCTTGTTAGTCCGATATTACTGTTACTATTTTCATTAATTTCATTCGCATTCTTGCTCTTTCTGGTATAGTTTGGGGTTGTTTTACTCTACTATATTTTCTATGCGCTATGCATTGAAAATTTGGAATAATAGTGTAAAGGAGAATAGGACAAAACGGTCTACAAGACCAATAACGACGAGACATATGTCGTCGGAAAGGTATTTTTATGTACTACAATAGTTACTATGGGGGCTTACTTCAAATCACTGTGTGAAAAAAGTTATTCGCTAAATAGGATTGTGCTCTGGTGCATTTTAGTATGAATAAAATATATTTAGTATGGGGAAAATTTATGAAAACTGGTGTAACAAAAAACGACAATATATATGTCATTGGAAAGGTATTTCCATTACCTACAATATCTTTTATATTAGTTCAGTTCAAATTACTGTGTGAAAAAAGTTATTCGTAAACTAATGAAATATTGTGGTTCATTTTCGTGTGAAAAAAATGTTTTTTTTTTTAGTATGGGCAAAAAGTGTGATGGCAAGTTCAACCAATAACAACGGGACATATGTCGTTGGAAAGGAAATTGTATGTACTACAATAGTCAATAGGGCAGCTTAACTCAAATCACTGTGTGAAAAAAGTTATTCGCTAATTGCTACTCATGCTCCATACATTTTATCTGTGCTAAAATTCCCTAAAACAGCGAATAACTATTTCCACACAGTGATTTTAAATAAGTTGTTATGGTAACTATTATTGTTCATAAAAATACCTTTTCAACGACATGCATCTTATTAGTACTGGTAAGACCAGTTTGTATACATTTTGTCCACACTTAATGGTACCAAAACCAAACGTTGTTTAACGAATAACTTATTTCACACAGTGATTTGAAATGAGCCACCATAGTGACTATTGTAGCGCATAAAAATACCTTTCCAACGACATACGTCTCGTTGTTATTGGTTCCTAGACCACCTTCCATACATTTTTGCCGATTGTCCTTTGATATCACAACAAAAACATAAATGTTAAAAAAGGAGCCAAGTTCTTATGTGTACAAGAAACCTGTGCGTAAAAAGTCAGCCAAAAAAAGTAATGAGATCTAAAATATGTATATGCCAAGTTTTAAGTTCATGAAGTTTAATATCAAATATCTTAAGTAGAGTAATATCAAAACAATTCCAAATCATGACAGAAATTTGGTAATTAATGATTACTGATTAAAATTTGGTGGGTTCACTGGTCAAGTTTTCATACATTTTAAATTTGTGATTAAGTTAGTATTTAAGAGAAAACTTGCCAAGTAAATCCACCAAATTTTAATCAGTAATCATTAATTACCAAATTTCTGTCATGATTTGGAATTGTTTCGATATTACTCTACTTAAGATATTTGATATTAAACTTCATGAACTTAAAACTTGGCTTATATTTTAGATCTCATTACTTTTTTTTGGCTGACATTTTACGCACAGGTTTCTTGTACACATAAGAACTTGGCTCCTTTTTTAACATTTATGTTTTTGTTGTGATTTCACTCCTTTTTGCAAAGATTTATTTTGCCAGGTGAAAGTCTCATAAAAGTTTCATAATTCTACGACAACCGAAAGTGCTCCATACAAATAATAGCAATTCTGATAAAGTGGGTGGATGGCAACCCCTCCCCCTCCCCCTGAATGGACAGTTCCAAATTCTCGATTTTTGTCTTTCTAAGTACTTCAAGTCCTACCGACCTACCAATTTTCATCGTTCTACAACAATCGAAAGTGCTTCATATAGTTTATAAGAATTTTTAAGAATGTGGGTCGATGCCACGCCCCCTGAAGTGAAACTCCCAATTTTTCGATTTTTTTCTTCTAATTACTTCAAGGCATACCGACCTACCAATTTTCATCGTTCTACAACAATCGGAAGTGCTCCATATAATTTATAAGAATTTTTAAGAATGTGGGTGGATACCCACATATATTGCCCCCTGAATTCAAAATTCCAATTTTCAATTTTTTTCTTTCTAAGTACTTTAAGCCCTACCGACCTACCAATTTTAATCGTTCTACAACAATCGGAAGTGCTCCATATAATTTATAAGAATTTTTAAGAATGTGGGTGGATGCCACGCCCCCTGTATGGAAAATTCCAATTTTTCAATTTTTTTCTTTCTAAGTACCTCAAACCCTACCAACTTACCAATTTTTATTGTTCTACAACAATCGAAAAGGCTCCATATAATTTATAGAATATTTAAGAAAGTGGGTGGATGCCACGCCCCCTGAATAGAAAATTGCAGATTTTCGATTTTTTCCTTTGTATGTACCACAAGGCCTACCGTTGTGCAAAATTTCAAGTTTCTACGATGTCGGGAAGTGCTCCATAATTTTGATGATCTGTCAGTGAGTCAGTCAGTTACGGTTTTTGCGATTTTTGAAGTCCTATATCTTGAGAACTACTAATGCTAAAGAGTTGGAATTTGGTGAGCCACCTGTGTTTGATCCGAATTTGAAGTTTCTGACTTTATTGGTACTAAAGTTAGAGGGGGGTTGAAAATCGCCTGAGTTTGTTCCTGTAAAAAGGGTGTAGTGCCGCGAACTTGGCTGGGCACTACCGTGCCCTTTGATCTGAGATTTGAGTGAAACTTGATATATGTTTATTTTGTTTAAGTTTATTAATTCATCAATATCGTGGGCTTCATTTGATGGAATTTTTCAGTTAATATTCTAGCGAATAGAAGACAGACTCTTAAGTTATTAGTTTAAATTAGAGCGCCCGAATGGGGCCAGTAAGTTAGTTGTAAGATATTGATAAGTAGGCTAGTTTTTATGAATTTTTGTCTAGCTTTAAGATAGTTTTTAGAAAATGGAAAAATAAAAATGAATTTATAAAAAAAAAAAAGAAGACAGACTCTACTTTGACACCCAAAAAGTATTTTTTTTTTTAAATGTCACCCAAAATCCCTAAAATTGCTCTTTTCCGGAGATAATAATAAAATTTTAAATTTTTCGATTTTTTTGAGGTTTTTTTAATCCATCGCCATCTTTGGGTATAAATTAACAGTTTTCATGGACAAATAATTATTCTTTGCCCCTTTCCGGAGCAATAAATAAAATCACTATATTTTCATATTTTTAAAGAGTTTGTTTAATCCATTGACATTGCAGCCATGCGCTTGTGAAATTTGACAGTTTATGATTTTAAAAATAGAAGAACTATTCTTCTTTGACGCACGCAGAGTATTTTGTTCAAAATGATACCTGGAAAGTTCGAAAATTTCTCTTTTTGTGGTCAAAACAAGATTTCAATTTGTTCGTATTTTTTTAAAAGTTTTTAATCTATTGTCATAGTAGCCATCCTTTGCTGAATTTGACAGGTTATGGCTTGACAGAAAGGGACTGTTTTCTGAGCGATAAATAAAATAATCCGATACTTATTGGCTTTCTTTTCTTTTTTCATAGTTTTCAATTTTCTTTTAAATAGTAAAAAAATATTCTTACGACTAACTCCGGTCGTATTTTAGTTTAAAAACGTATCTACAAGTATCATTTTCCTAAAAACAATCAACATCTTACTGTATTTCAACCAAATAAATGAATGAATGAGTTCGTTCGATAGTTGAAATCATTCAGTTACTAGGGCCGTGTGCCAATTGCGTTAAAATTCTGGTTAAATTTGATCCCAGTTAAATGTTATCCCTTTTTATAGGGGTGAGTAAAATTTAAGGTTTTTGCTGTGTCAATTGGATTAAATGGGATTTTTTTTTTACATTCACTTCCCATTAGTTTTGTTGTTGCATTTTTCTCAGTAATGATAGTTCGCAAACATATCAGTTTGCAAAATGAATGAATCATCTGAAAAAGTATTTTCAATAAATTTTATTGATTCTTTTACATTATCAAGGATTTATCTCAAGTTATTCAAACTTCTTCTTGAGTGCATACTTAAATTTATTATAAGGTCTTTGTCTATATTTCTTAATCCTTTCATTTAATTTTAGTTTTTTTTTCCATTTTTCATCTTTCCCGATAGGATTCATCTACATTCATCTCCCTCAGCAGTTTTTTATAAGGGTTTACAACAACACAAACAAATCGGGATCGCTTAAGATACGCAGCCGAACGCGCCCATAGACATGTCAAAAATTAACCACCGACTAAAATTTTAACGAGCTCCTGAGTAGGTTAAATTTTGAAGTCTATATTCACCTCGGTAATGTCAAAATTTAGCCACGGGATCAAATTTAACCAGGATTTTAACGCAATTGGCACACGGCCTAACTATCGATAGTTCAAATCATTCGATAGTTCCCATCACTACATGAAACATGCAACATGCACATGCTGTGATGCTTTTTTAGTTTCAGTGGGGTCCAGGGTCAACCGAAGAAAGCAGAAAAACTGCAGCGATAATATCGTAGAAAGTTAAGACAGTGAAGGTTGGGATAGAGTCCCTAGTCTAAGCTAACGATGAGGATGTTAAGACAGTGAAGTTTGGGATAGAGTCCCTAGTCTTAACTACGGCAGCGGAGGTGAGGAGGCTCAGACAGCGAAGAGTGGGATAGAGTCCCTAGTCTGAGGTTAAGGGGTGTAGACAACGACGGTTGGGATAGAGTCCCTAGTCTTAACTACGGCGGCGGAGGAAAGGAGGCTCAGACAGCGAAGATTGGGATAGAGTCCCTAGTCTGAGCTAATGATAAAGTAGGAGGAGAGCGGAGGTATTTAACGGCAAAAAGCCAAAAAGATTTGAAGCTACTATCCGGTGTATTAAACCAGCAGTATGCTTCGAATTAGTACGAAACTAATTTATTCGAGAATATCTTTGCCTTGTACACAAAATTGGTACATTACATTCACGGTGGCAAGACGATTCTCTCCTTCGATGAAATGTCGACCCTCCCATGTCAACTTTGCAGCAAATAGTAAATGTGGATTGTAACATCGCAGAAATAATTCACTTTCTGACGTCGTCAACCACCAGTGTGTGTCCTCTTTTGCATTTCTGCGTGGGCGCCGCAGGGTATGCAATACTTGTGGGTGATTGGCTGCCAACGTCGTAGCCAGCGGCAACTGTGTCCTCTTCTCGGTGATATGCAATTCTTAAGTGGAATTTCGGCGTTTTGCATTCTCTGGTTGATGAAAGATGTAACTTCGTTACAATGCAACTTGCACATGAAACTTTCACATGCAACATGCAACATGCACATGCAACTTGCACATGCAACTTGCACATGCAACTTGCACATGCAACTTGCACATGCAACTTGCACATGCAACTTGCACATGCAACATGCACATGCCACTTGCACCATGCAACTTGCACATGCAACTTGCATGTTGCACATGCAACATGCACATGAAACATGTAACATGTACATGCAACTTGCACATGCAACTTGCACATGCAACTTGCACATGCAACTTGCACATGCAACTTGCACATGCAACTTGCACATGCAACTTGCACATGCAACTTGCACATGCAACTTGCACATGCAACTTGCACATGCAACTTGCACATGCAACTTGCACATGCAACTTGCACATGCAATTTGCACATGCAACTTGCACATGCAACATGCACATGCATTTGCACATGCAACTTGCACATGCAACATGCACATGCAACATGGATATGCAACATGCACATGAAACCAGTGATGGGAGCTATCGAATAAAAACTATCGAATTATTCGATAGTAGCTAAATGTTCATTTATTCGATAGTATTTAGTTATACATTCGTTCATTCAGTAATGCAATTTTCGTTCAATCGCTTTCTCACTCGATATTAACTTTTAACGATTTAAGTATACTTTCTCAATCGACTACTACTACTACAACTAGTTCCGATTCTGGAATCGTTCATTGGCTTTTCGTTCGATTACTTTTTTGACGATAGTATTACTGAACGATTTTATATTACTTTTTTTTGTGTTGTTCTTGTTAGTCTGATATTACTGTTACTATTTTCATTAAGTTCATTCGCATTCTTGCTCTTTCTGGTATAGTTTAGTGTTGTTTTACTCTACTATATTTTCTATGCGCTATGCATTGAAAATTTGGAATAATAGTGTAAATTTGATATCTGAGATTTGAGTGAAACTTGATATATATGTTTAAGTTTAATAATTCATCGATATCGTGGGCATCATTTGATGGAATTTGTCAGTTAATAGTCTAGCTAATAGAAGACAGACTCTACTTTGACACCCAAAAAGTATTTTTTTAAATGTCACCCAAAATCCCTAAAATTGCTCTTTTCCGGAGATAATAATAAAATTTTAAATTTTTCGATTTTTTTGAGGTTTTTTTAATCCATCGCCATCTTTGGGTATAAATTGACAGTTTTCATGGACAAATAATTATTCTTTGACGCAGAAAGAGTTTCACGTTTCACCCAAAGCCCTAAAATTGCCCCTTTCCGGAGCAATAAATAAAATCACTAAATTTTCATATTTTTAAAGAGTTTGTTTAATCCATTGACATTGCAGCCATCCGTTTGTGAAATTTGACTGTTTATGATTTTAAAAAAAGAAGAACTATTCTTCTTTAACGCACACAGAGTATTTTGTTCAAAATAATACCTGGAAAGTTCGAAAATTTCTCTTTTTGTGGTCAAAACAAGATTTCAATTTATTCGTATTTTGTTAAAAGTTTTTAATCTATTGTCATCGTAGCCATCCTTTGCTGAATTTGACAGGCTATGGCTTGACAGAAAGGGACTGTTTTCTGAGCGATAAATAAAATAATCCGATACTTTTTGGCTTTCTTTTCTTTTTTCATAGTTTTCAATTTTCTTTTAAATAGTAAAAAAATATTCTTATGACTAACTCCAGTCGTATTTTAGTTTAAAAACGTATCTACAAGTATCATTTTCAATGCAAGTTGCATGTGCAAATTGCATGTGCAAGTTGCATGTGCAAGTTGCTTGTGCAAGTTGCATGTGCAAGTTGCATGTTTAGTTGCATGTGCAAGTTGCATGTGCAAATTGCATGTGCATGTTGCATGTTTCATGTGCATGTTGCATGGGCAATTTGCATGTGCAAGTTGCATGTGCAAGTTGCATGTGCAAGTTGCATGTGCAAGTTGCATGTGCAAGTTGCATGTGCAAGTTGCATGTGCAAGTTGCATGTGCAAGTTGCATGTGAAAGTTGCATGTGCAAGTTGCATGTGCATGTTGCATGTTTCATGTGCATGTTGCATGTTGCATGTCCATGTTGCATGTGCATGTTGCATGTGCATGTTGCATGTGCAAGTTGCATGTGCAAGTTGCATGTGCTTAATGCATGTGCAAGTTGCATGTGCAAGTTGCATGTGCAAGTTGCATGTGCAAGTTGCATGTGCAAGTTGCATGTGCAAGTTGCATGTGCAAGTTGCATGTGCAAGTTGCATGTGCAAGTTGCATGTGAAAGTTGCATGTGCATGTTTCATGTTTCATGTTGCATGTGCATGTTGCATGTGCATGTTGCATGTGCAAGTTGCATGTGCAAGTTGCATGTGCAAGTTGCATGTGCAAGTTGCATGTGCAAGTTGCATGTGCAAGTTGCATGTGCATGTTGCATGTGCATGTTGCATGTGCAAGTTGCATGTGCAAGTTGCATTTACAAGTTGCATGTGCATGTTGCATGTGCAAGTTTCATGTGCAAGTTGCAGGTGCAAGTGCATGTGCAAGTTGCATGTGCAAGTTTCATGTGCAAGTTGCATGTGCAAGTTGCATGTGCAAGTTGCATGTGCAAGTTGCATGTGTCAGTTGCATGTGCAAAATGCATGTGCAAGTTGCATGTGCAAGCTGCATGTGCAAGTTGCATGTGCATGTTGCATGTGCATGTTGCATGTGCAAGTTGCATGTGCAAGTTGCATGTGCTTGTTGCATGTGCAAGTTGCATGTGCAAGTTGCATGTGCAAGTTGCATGTACAAGTTGCATGTGCAAGTTGCATGTGCAAGTTGCATGTGGAAGTTGCATGGGCATGTTGCATGTGCTTGTTGCATGTGCAAGTTGCATGTGCAAGTTGCATGTGCAAGTTGCATGTGCAAGTTGCATGGGCATGTTGCATGTGCAAGTTGCATGTGCAAGTTGCATGTGCATGTTGCATGTGCATGTTGCATATGCAAGTTGAATGTGCAAGTTGCATGTGCATGTTGCATGTGCATGTTGCATGTGCAAGTTGCATGTGTAGTTGCTTGTGCAAGTTGCATGTGCAAGTTGCATGTGCAAGTTACATGTGCAAGTTGCATGTGCAAAATGCATGTTCAAGTTGCATGTGCAAGTTGCATGTGTACCCAAAACTATACCAGAAAGAGAAAGAATGCGAATGAAATTAATGAATATAGTAACAGTAATATCTGACTAACAAGAACAACACAAAAAAAAGTAATATAAAATCGTTCAGTAATACTATCGGTCAAAAAAGTAAGTAGTAGTCGAGTGAGAAAGTATACTTAAATCGTTCAAAGTTAATATCGAGTGAAAAAGCGATTGAACGAAAATTGCATTACTGAATGAACGAATGTATAACTAAATACTATCGAATAAATTAACATTTAGCTACTATCGAATAATTCGATTGTTTTTATTCGATAGTTCCCATCACTGTTTTCATGTGCATGTTGCATGTGCATGCTGCATGTGCAAGTTGCATGTGCAAATGCATGTGCATGTTGCATGTGCAAGTTGCATGTGCAAGTTGCATGTGCCAGTTGCATGTGCAAGTTGCATGTGCAAGTTGCATGTGCAAATTGCATGTGCAAGTTGCATGTGCAAGTTGCATGTGCAAGTTGCATGTGCATGTTGCATGTGCATGTTGCATGTGCAAGTTGCATGTGCATGTTGCATGTGCAAGTTGCATGTTCATGTTGCATGTGCAAGTTGCATGTGCAAGTTGCATGTGCAAAATGCAGGTGCAAGTTGCATGTGCAAGCTGCATGTGCAAGTTGCATGTGCAAGTTGCATGTGCAAGTTGCATGTGCTTGTTGCATGTGCAAGTTGCATGTGCAAGTTTCATGTGCAAGTTGCATGTGCAAGTTGCATGTGCAAGTTGCATTTGCAAGTTACATGTGTAATTTGCATGCGCATGTGCAAGTTGCATGTGCATGTTGCATGTGCATGTTGCATGTGCATGTTACATGTGCAAGTTGCATGTGCAAGTTTCATGTGCAAATTGCATGTGCAAGTTGCATGTGCAAGTTGCATTTGCAAGTTACATGTGTAATTTGCATGCCCATGTGCAAGTTGCATGTGCATGTTGCATGTGCATGTTGCATGTGCAAGTTGCATGTGCAAGTTGCATGTGCATGTTGCATGTGCAAGTTGCATGTGCAAGTTGCATGCGCAAGTTGCATGTGCAAGTTGCATGTGCAAGTTGCATGTGCAAGTTGCATGTGCAATTTGCATGTGCAAGTTGCATGTGCATGTTGCATGTGCATGTTGCATGTGCAAGTTGCATGTGCAAGTTGCATGTGCAAGTGCAGGTGCATGTTGCAAGTGCAAATTGCATGTGCAAGTTGCATGTGCAAGTTGCATGTGCAAGTTGCATGTGCAAGTTGCATGTGCAAGTTGCATGTGCAAGTTGCATGTGCAAGTTGCATATGCAAGTTGCATATGCAGGTTGGATGTGCAAGTTTTATGTGCAAGTTGCATGTGCAAGTTGCATGTGCAAGTTGCATGTGCAAGTTGCATGTGCAAGTTGCATGTGCAAGTTGCATGTGCAAGTTGCATGTGCAAGATGCATGTGCAAGTTGCATGTGCATGTTGCATGTGCATGTTGCATGTGCAAGTTGCATGTGCAAGTTGCATGCGCAAGTTGCATGTGCAAGTTGCATGTGCATGTGCAAGTTGCATCTGCAAGTTGCATGTGCAAGTTGCATGTGCTTGTTGCATGTGCAAGTTGCATGTGCAAGTTTCATGTGCAAGTTGCATGTGCAAGTTGCATGTGCAAGTTGCATTTGCAAGTTACATGTGTAATTTGCATGCGCATGTGCAAGTTGCATGTGCATGTTGCATGTGCATGTTGCATGTGCATGTTACATGTGCAAGTTGCATGTGCAAGTTTCATGTGCAAGTTGCATGTGCAAGTTGCATGTGCAAGTTGCATTTGCAAGTTACATGTGTAATTTGCATGCCCATGTGCAAGTTGCATGTGCATGTTGCATGTGCATGTTGCATGTGCAAGTTGCATGTGCAAGTTGCATGTGCATGTTGCATGTGCAAGTTGCATGTGCAAGTTGCATGCGCAAGTTGCATGTGCAAGTTGCATGTGCAAGTTGCATGTGCAAGTTGCATGTGCAATTTGCATGTGCAAGTTGCATGTGCATGTTGCATGTGCATGTTGCATGTGCAAGTTGCATGTGCAAGTTGCATGTGCAAGTGCAGGTGCATGTTGCAAGTGCAAATTGCATGTGCAAGTTGCATGTGCAAGTTGCATGTGCAAGTTGCATGTGCAAGTTGCATGTGCAAGTTGCATGTGCAAGTTGCATGTGCAAGTTGCATGTGCAAGTTGCATGTGCAAGTTGCATATGCAAGTTGCATGTGCAGGTTGGATGTGCAAGTTTTATGTGCAAGTTGCATGTGCAAGTTGCATGTGCAAGTTGCATGTGCAAGTTGCATGTGCAAGTTGCATGTGCAAGTTGCATGTGCAAGTTGCATGTGCAAGATGCATGTGCAAGTTGCATGTGCATGTTGCATGTGCATGTTGCATGTGCAAGTTGCATGTGCAAGTTGCATGTGCATGTTGCATGTGCAAGTTGCATGTGCAAGTTGCATGCGCAAGTTGCATGTGCAAGTTGCATGTGCAAGTTTCATGTTTAAGTTTCATGTGCAAGTTGCATGTGCAAGTTGCATGTGCAAGTTGCATGTGCAAGTTGCATGTGCATGTTGCATGTGCAAGTTGCATGTGCAAGTTGCATGTGCAAGTTACATGTGCAAGCTGCATGTGCAAGTTGCATGTGCAAGTTGCATGTGCAAGTTGCATGTGCAATATGCATGTGCATGTTGCATGTGCAAGTTGCATGTGCAAGTTGCATGTGCAAGTTGCATGTGTTTAATGCATGTGCAAGTTGCATGTGCAAGTTGCATGTACTTGTTGCATGTGCAAGTTGCATGTGCAAGATTCATGTGCAAGTTGCATGTGCATGTTGCATGTGCAAGTTGCATTTGCAAGTTACATGTGTAGTTTGCATGCACATGTGCAAGTTGCATGTGCATGTTGCATGTGCATGTTGCATGTGCAAGTTGCATGTGCATGTTGCATGTGCAAGTTGCATGTGCAAGTTGCATGCGCAAGTTGCATGTGCAAGTTGCATGTGCAAGTTGCATGTGCAAGTTGCATGTGCAAGTGCAGGTGCATGTTGCAAGTGCAAATTGCATGTGCAAGTTGCATGTGCAAGTTGCATGTGCAAGTTGCATGTGCAAGTTGCATGTGCAAGTTGCAAATGCAAGTTGCATGTGCAAGTTACATGTGCAAGTTGCATGTGCAAGTTGCATGTGCAAGTTGCATGTGCAAGTTGCATGTGCAAGTTGCATGTGCAAGTGCAGGTGCATGTTGCAAGCGTAAATTACATGTGCAAGTTGCATTTGCAAGTTGCATGTGCAAGTTGCATGTGCAAGTGGCATGTGCAAGTTGCATGTGCATGTTGCATGTGCATGTTGCATGTGCAAGTTGCATGTGCAAGTTGATTTACAAGTTGCATGTGCATGTTGCATGTGCAAGTTGCATGTGCAAGTTGCATGTGCAAGTTGCAGGTGTAAGTTGCATGTGCAAGCTGCATGTGCAAGTTGCATGTGCAAGTTGCATGTGCAAGTTGCATGTGCAAGTTGCATGTGCAAGTTGCATGTGCAAGTTGCATGTGCAAGTTGCATGTGAAAGTTGCATGTGCAAGTTGCATGTGCATGTTGCATGTTTCATGTGCATGTTGCATGTTGCATGTCCATGTTGCATGTGCATGTTGCATGTGCAAGTTGCATGTGCAAGTTGCATGTGCAAGTTGCATGTGCTTAATGCATGTGCAAGTTGCATGTGCAAGTTGCATGTGCAAGTTGCATGTGAAAGTTGCATGTGCAAGTTGCATGTGCATGTTGCATGTTTCATGTGCATGTTGCATGTTGCATGTCCATGTTGCATGTGCATGTTGCATGTGCATGTTGCATGTGCAAGTTGCATGTGCAAGTTGCATGTGCTTGTTGCATGTGCAAGTTGCATGTGCAAGTTGCATGTGCAAGTTGCATGTACAAGTTGCATGTGCAAGTTGCATGTGCAAGTTGCATGTGGAAGTTGCATGGGCATGTTGCATGTGCTTGTTGCATGTGCAAGTTGCATGTGCAAGTTGCATGTGCAAGTTGCATGGGCATGTTGCATGTGCAAGTTGCATGTGCAAGTTGCATGTGCATGTTGCATGTGCATGTTGCATATGAAAGTTGAATGTGCAAGTTGCATGTGCATGTTGCATGTGCTTGTTGCATGTGCAAGTTGCATGTGTAGTTGCTTGTGCAAGTTGCATGTGCAAGTTGCATGTGCAAGTTACATGTGCAAGTTGCATGTGCAAAATGCATGTTCAAGTTGCATGTGCAAGTTGCATGTGTACCCAAAACTATACCAGAAAGAGAAAGAATGCGAATGAAATTAATGAATATAGTAACAGTAATATCTGACTAACAAGAACAACACAAAAAAAAGTAATATAAAATCGTTCAGTAATACTATCGGTCAAAAAAGTAAGTAGTAGTCGAGTGAGAAAGTATACTTAAATCGTTCAAAGTTAATACCGAGTGAAAAAGCGATTGAACGAAAATTGCATTACTGAATGAACGAAGTATAACTAAATACTATCGAATAAATTAACATTTAGCTACTATCGAATAATTCGATTGTTTTTATTCGATAGTTCCCATCACTGTTTTCATGTGCATGTTGCATGTGCATGCTGCATGTGCAAGTTGCATGTGCAAATGCATGTGCATGTTGCATGTGCAAGTTGCATGTGCAAGTTGCATGTGCAAGTTGCATGTGCCAGTTGCATGTGCAAGTTGTATGTGCAAGTTGCATGTGCAAATTGCATGTGCAAGTTGCATGTGCATGTTGCATGTGCAAGTTGCATGTGCAAGTTGCATGTGCAAGTTGCATGTGTTTAATGCATGTGCAAGTTGCATGTGCAAGTTGCATGTGCTTGTTGCATGTGCAAATTGCATGTGCAAGATTCATGTGCAAGTTGCATGTGCAAGTTGCATGTGCAAGTTGCATTTGCAAGTTACATGTGTAGTTTGCATGCACATGTGCAAGTTGCATGTGCATGTTGCATGTGCATGTTGCATGTGCAAGTTGCATGTGCATGTTGCATGTGCAAGTTGCATGTGCAAGTTGCATGTGCAAGTTACATGTGTAGTTTGCATGCACATGTGCAAGTTGCATGTGCATGTTGCATGTGCATGTTGCATGTGCAAGTTGCATGTGCAAGTTGCATGTGCAAGTTGCATGTGCAAGTTGCATGTGCAAGATGCATGTGCAAGTTGCATGTGCATGTTGCATGTGCATGTTGCATGTGCAAGTTGCATGTGCAAGTTGCATTTGCAAGTTACATGTGTAGTTTGCATGCACATGTGCAAGTTGCATGTGCATGTTGCATGTGCATGTTGCATGTGCAAGTTGCATGTGCAAGTTGCATGTGCAAGTTGCATGTGCAAGTTGCATGTGCAAGTTGCATGTGCAAGATGCATGTGCAAGTTGCATGTGCATGTTGCATGTGCATGTTGCATGTGCAAGTTGCATGTGCAAGTTGCATGTGCATGTTGCATGTGCAAGTTGCATGTGCAAGTTGCATGTGCAAGTTGCATGTGCAAGTTGCATATGCAAGTTGCATGTGCAGGTTGGATGTGCAAAATTTATGTGCAAGTTGCATGTGCAAGTTGCATGTGCAAGTTGCATGTGCATGTTGCATGTGCAAGTTGCATGTGCAAGTTGCATGTGCAAGTTGCATGTGTTTAATGCATGTGCAAGTTGCATGTGCAAGTTGCATGTGCTTGTTGATGGGCAAGTTGCATGTGCAAGATTCATGTGCAAGTTGCATGTCCAAGTTACATGTGCAAGTTGCATTTGCAAGTTGCATGTGTAGTTTGCATGCACATGTGCAAGTTGCATGTGCATGTTGCATGTGCATGTTGCATGTGCAAGTTGCATGTGCATGTTGCATGTGCAAGTTGCATGTGCAAGTTGCATGTGCAAGTTGCATGTGCAAGTTGCATGTGCAAGATGCATTTGCAAGTTACATGTGTAGTTTGCATGCACATGTGCAAGTTGCATGTGCATGTTGCATGTGCATGTTGCATGTGCAAGTTGCATGTGCATGTTGCATGTGCAAGTTGCATGTGCAAGTTGCATGTGCATGTTGCATGTGCAAGTTGCATGTGCAAGTTGCATGCGCAAGTTGCATGTGCAAGTTGCATGTGCAAGTTGCATGTGCAAGTTGCATTTGCAAGTTACATGTGTAGTTTGCATGCACATGTGCAAGTTGCATGTGCATGTTGCATGTGCATGTTGCATGTGCAAGTTGCATGTGCATGTTGCATGTGCAAGTTGCATGTGCAAGTTGCATGTGCAAGTTGCATGTGCAAGATGCATGTGCAAGTTGCATGTGCATGTTGCATGTGCATGTTGCATGTGCAAGTTGCATGTGCAAGTTGCATGTGCATGTTGCATGTGCAAGTTGCATGTGCAAGTTGCATGCGCAAGTTGCATGTGCAAGTTGCATGCGCAAGTTGCATGTGCAAGTTGCATGCGCAAGTTGCATGTGCAAGTTGCATGTGCAAGTTTCATGTTTAAGTTTCATGTGCAAGTTGCATGTGCAAGTTGCATGTGCATGTTGCATGTGCAAGTTGCATGTGCAAGTTGCATGTGCAAGTTGCATGTGCAAGCTGCATGTGCAAGTTGCATGTGCAAGTTGCATGTGCAAGTTGCATGTGCAATATGCATGTGCATGTTGCATGTGCAAGTTGCATGTGCAAGTTGCATGTGCAAGTTGCATGTGTTTAATGCATGTGCAAGTTGCATGTGCTTGTTGCATGTGCAAGTTGCATGTGCAAGATTCATGTGCAAGTTGCATGTGCAAGTTGCATGTGCAAGTTGCATTTGCAAGTTACATGTGTAATTTGCATGCACATGTGCAAGTTGCATGTGCATGTTGCATGTGCATGTTGCATGTGCAAGTTGCATGTGCATGTTGCATGTGCAAGTTGCATGTGCAAGTTGCATGCGCAAGTTGCATGTGCAAGTTGCATGTGCAAGTTGCATGTGCAAGTTGCATGTGCAAGTGCAGGTGCATGTTGCAAGTGCAAATTGCATGTGCAAGTTGCATGTGCAAGTTGCATGTGCAAGTTGCATGTGCAAGTTACATGTGCAAGTTGCATGTGCAAAATGCATGTTCAAGTTGCATGTGCAAGTTGCATGTGTACCCAAAACTATACCAGAAAGAGAAAGAATGCGAATGAAATTAATGAATATAGTAACAGTAATATCTGACTAACAAGAACAACACAAAAAAAAGTAATATAAAATCGTTCAGTAATACTATCGGTCAAAAAAGTAAGTAGTAGTCGAGTGAGAAAGTATACTTAAATCGTTCAAAGTTAATACCGAGTGAAAAAGCGATTGAACGAAAATTGCATTACTGAATGAACGAAGTATAACTAAATACTATCGAATAAATTAACATTTAGCTACTATCGAATAATTCGATTGTTTTTATTCGATAGTTCCCATCACTGTTTTCATGTGCATGTTGCATGTGCATGCTGCATGTGCAAGTTGCATGTGCAAATGCATGTGCATGTTGCATGTGCAAGTTGCATGTGCAAGTTGCATGTGCAAGTTGCATGTGCCAGTTGCATGTGCAAGTTGTATGTGCAAGTTGCATGTGCAAATTGCATGTGCAAGTTGCATGTGCATGTTGCATGTGCAAGTTGCATGTGCAAGTTGCATGTGCAAGTTGCATGTGTTTAATGCATGTGCAAGTTGCATGTGCAAGTTGCATGTGCTTGTTGCATGTGCAAATTGCATGTGCAAGATTCATGTGCAAGTTGCATGTGCAAGTTGCATGTGCAAGTTGCATTTGCAAGTTACATGTGTAGTTTGCATGCACATGTGCAAGTTGCATGTGCATGTTGCATGTGCATGTTGCATGTGCAAGTTGCATGTGCATGTTGCATGTGCAAGTTGCATGTGCAAGTTGCATGTGCAAGTTACATGTGTAGTTTGCATGCACATGTGCAAGTTGCATGTGCATGTTGCATGTGCATGTTGCATGTGCAAGTTGCATGTGCAAGTTGCATGTGCAAGTTGCATGTGCAAGTTGCATGTGCAAGATGCATGTGCAAGTTGCATGTGCATGTTGCATGTGCATGTTGCATGTGCAAGTTGCATGTGCAAGTTGCATTTGCAAGTTACATGTGTAGTTTGCATGCACATGTGCAAGTTGCATGTGCATGTTGCATGTGCATGTTGCATGTGCAAGTTGCATGTGCAAGTTGCATGTGCAAGTTGCATGTGCAAGTTGCATGTGCAAGTTGCATGTGCAAGATGCATGTGCAAGTTGCATGTGCATGTTGCATGTGCATGTTGCATGTGCAAGTTGCATGTGCAAGTTGCATGTGCATGTTGCATGTGCAAGTTGCATGTGCAAGTTGCATGTGCAAGTTGCATGTGCAAGTTGCATATGCAAGTTGCATGTGCAGGTTGGATGTGCAAAATTTATGTGCAAGTTGCATGTGCAAGTTGCATGTGCAAGTTGCATGTGCATGTTGCATGTGCAAGTTGCATGTGCAAGTTGCATGTGCAAGTTGCATGTGTTTAATGCATGTGCAAGTTGCATGTGCAAGTTGCATGTGCTTGTTGATGGGCAAGTTGCATGTGCAAGATTCATGTGCAAGTTGCATGTCCAAGTTACATGTGCAAGTTGCATTTGCAAGTTGCATGTGTAGTTTGCATGCACATGTGCAAGTTGCATGTGCATGTTGCATGTGCATGTTGCATGTGCAAGTTGCATGTGCATGTTGCATGTGCAAGTTGCATGTGCAAGTTGCATGTGCAAGTTGCATGTGCAAGTTGCATGTGCAAGATGCATTTGCAAGTTACATGTGTAGTTTGCATGCACATGTGCAAGTTGCATGTGCATGTTGCATGTGCATGTTGCATGTGCAAGTTGCATGTGCATGTTGCATGTGCAAGTTGCATGTGCAAGTTGCATGTGCATGTTGCATGTGCAAGTTGCATGTGCAAGTTGCATGCGCAAGTTGCATGTGCAAGTTGCATGTGCAAGTTGCATGTGCAAGTTGCATTTGCAAGTTACATGTGTAGTTTGCATGCACATGTGCAAGTTGCATGTGCATGTTGCATGTGCATGTTGCATGTGCAAGTTGCATGTGCATGTTGCATGTGCAAGTTGCATGTGCAAGTTGCATGTGCAAGTTGCATGTGCAAGATGCATGTGCAAGTTGCATGTGCATGTTGCATGTGCATGTTGCATGTGCAAGTTGCATGTGCAAGTTGCATGTGCATGTTGCATGTGCAAGTTGCATGTGCAAGTTGCATGCGCAAGTTGCATGTGCAAGTTGCATGCGCAAGTTGCATGTGCAAGTTGCATGCGCAAGTTGCATGTGCAAGTTGCATGTGCAAGTTTCATGTTTAAGTTTCATGTGCAAGTTGCATGTGCAAGTTGCATGTGCATGTTGCATGTGCAAGTTGCATGTGCAAGTTGCATGTGCAAGTTGCATGTGCAAGCTGCATGTGCAAGTTGCATGTGCAAGTTGCATGTGCAAGTTGCATGTGCAATATGCATGTGCATGTTGCATGTGCAAGTTGCATGTGCAAGTTGCATGTGCAAGTTGCATGTGTTTAATGCATGTGAAAGTTGCATGTGCTTGTTGCATGTGCAAGTTGCATGTGCAAGATTCATGTGCAAGTTGCATGTGCAAGTTGCATGTGCAAGTTGCATTTGCAAGTTACATGTGTAATTTGCATGCACATGTGCAAGTTGCATGTGCATGTTGCATGTGCATGTTGCATGTGCAAGTTGCATGTGCATGTTGCATGTGCAAGTTGCATGTGCAAGTTGCATGCGCAAGTTGCATGTGCAAGTTGCATGTGCAAGTTGCATGTGCAAGTTGCATGTGCAAGTGCAGGTGCATGTTGCAAGTGCAAATTGCATGTGCAAGTTGCATGTGCAAGTTGCATGTGCAAGTTGCATGTGCAAGTTGCATGTGCAAGTTGCATGTGCAAGTTGCATGTGCAAGTTGCATGTGCAAGTTGCATATGCAAGTTGCATGTGCAAGTTGCATATGCAAGTTGCATGTGCAGGTTGGATGTGCAAGTTTTATGCGCAAGTTGCATGTGCAAGTTGCATGTGCAAGTTGCATGTGCAAGTTGCATGTGCAAGTTGCATGTGCAAGTTGCATGTGCAAATTGCATGTGCAAGATGCATGTGCAAGTTGCATGTGCATGTTGCATGTGCATGTTGCATGTGCAAGTTGCATGTGCAAGTTGCATATGCATGTTGCATGTGCAAGCTGCATGTGCAAGTTGCATGCGCAAGTTGCATGTGCAAGTTGCATGTGCAAGTTGCATGTGCAAGTGCAGGTGCAAGTTGCATGTGCAAGTTGCATGTTCAAGTTGCATGTGCAAGTTGCATGTGCATGTTGCATGTGCAAGTTGCATGTGCTTAATGCATGTGCAAGTTGCATGTGCAAGTTGCATGTGCAAGTTGCATGTGCAAGTTGCATGTGCAAGTTGCAAATGCAAGTTGCATGTGCAAGTTACATGTGCAAGTTGCATGTGCAAGTTGCATGTGCAAGTTGCATGTGCAAGTTGCATGTGCAAGTGCAGGTGCATGTTGCAAGCGTAAATTACATGTGCAAGTTGCATGTGCAAATTGCATGTGCAAGTTGCATGTGCAAGTGGCATGTGCAAGTTGCATGTGCAAGTTGCATGTGCAAGTTGCATGTGCAAGTTGCATGTGCATGTTGCATGTGCAAGTTGCGTGTGCTTAATGCATGTGCAAGTTGCATGTGCAAGTTGCATGTGCAAGTTGCATGTGCAAGTTGCATGTGCATGTTGCATGTGCAAGTTGCATGTGCAAGTGCAGGTGCATGTTGCAAGCGTAAATTACATGTGCAAGTTGCATGTGCAAGTTGCATGTGCAAGTGGCATGTGCAAGTTGCATGTGCAAGTTGCATGTGCAAGTTGCATGTGCAAGTTGCATGTGCATGTTGCATGTGCAAGTTGCGTGTGCTTAATGCATGTGCAAGTTGCATGTGCAAGTTGCATGTGCAAGTTGCATGTGCAAGTTGCATGTGAAAGTTGCATGTGCATGTTGCATGTGCAAGTTGCATGTGCAAGTTGCATGTGCAAGTTGCATGTGCAAGCTGCATGTGCAAGTTGCATGTGCAAGTTGCATGTGCAAGTTGCATGTGCAAGTTGCATGTGCAATATGCATGTGCATGTTGCATGTGCAAGTTGCATGTGCAAGTTGTATGTGTTTAATGCATGTGCAAATTGCATGTGCAAGTTGCATGTGCTTGTTGCATGTGCAAGTTGCATGTGCAAGTTTCATGTGCAAGTTGCATGTGCAAGTTGCATGTGCAAGTTGCATGTGCTTGTTGCATGTGCAAGTTGCATGTGCTTGTTGCATGTGCAAATTGCATGTGCAAGATTCATGTGCAAGTTGCATGTGCAAATTGCATGTGCAAGTTGCATGTGCATGTTGCATGTGCAAGTTGCATGTGCAAGTTGCATGTGCAAGTTGCATGTGTTTAATGCATGTGCAAGTTGCATGTGCAAGTTGCATGTGCTTGTTGCATGTGCAAATTGCATGTGCAAGTTGCATGTGTTTAATGCATGTGCAAGTTGCATGTGCAAGTTGCATGTGCCAGTTGCATGTGCAAGTTGTATGTGCAAGTTGCATGTGTTTAATGCATGTGCAAGTTGCATGTGCAAGTTGCATGTGCAAGTTGCATGTGCAAGCTGCATGTGCAAGTTGCATGTGCATGTTGCATGTGCATGCTGCATGTGCAAGTTGCATGTGCAAATGCATGTGCATGTCGCATGTGCAAGTTGCATGTGCAAGTTGCATGTGCAAGTTGCATGTGCCAGTTGCATGTGCAAGTTGTATGTGCAAGTTGCATGTGCAAATTGCATGTGCAAGTTGCATGTGCAAGTTGCATGTGCATGTTGCATGTGGAAGTTGCATGTGCAAGTTGCATGTGCATGTTGCATGTGCATGTTGCATGTGCAAGTTGCATGTGCAAGTTGCATGTGCATGTTGCATGTGGAAGTTGCATGTGCAAGTTGCATGTGCATGTTGCATGTGGAAGTTGCATGTGCAAGTTGCATGTGCAAGTTGCATGTGCAAGTGGCATGTGCAAGTTGCATGTGCATGTTGCATGTGCATGTTGCATGTGCAAGTTGCATGTGCAAGTTGATTTACAAGTTGCATGTGCATGTTGCATGTGCAAGTTGCATGAGAAGTTGCATGTGCAAGTTGCATGTGCAAGTTGCATTTGCAAGTTACATGTGTAGTTTGCATGCGCATGTGCAAGTTGCATGTGCATGTTGCATGTGCATGTTGCATGTGCAAGTTGCATGTGCATGTTGCATGTGCATGTTGCATGTGCAAGTTGCATGTGCAAGTTGCATGTGCATGTTGCATGTGGAAGTTGCATGTGCAAGTTGCATGCGCAAGTTGCATATGCAAGTTGCATGTGCAAGTTGCATGTTTAAGTTTCATGTGCAAGTTGCATGTGCAAGTTGCATGTGCAAGTTGCATGTGCATGTTGCATGTGCAAGTTGCATGTGCAAGTTGCATGTGCATGTTGCATGTGCAAGTTGCATGTGCAAGTTGCATGTACAAGTGGCATGTGCAAGTTGCATGTGCATGTTGCATGTGCATGTTGCATGTGTAAGTTGCATGTGCAAGTTGCATGTGCAAGTGGCATGTGCAAGTTGCATGTGCAAGTTGCATGTGCAAGTTGCATGTGAAAGTTGCATGTGCAAGTTACATGTGCATGTTGCATGTGCAAGTTTCATGTGCAAGTTGCATGTGCAAGTTGCATGTGCAAGTTGCATGTGCATGTTGCATGTGCAAGTTGCATGTGCAAGTTGCATGTGCAAGTGGCATGTGCAAGTTGCATGTGCATGTTGCATGTGCATGTTGCATGTGCAAGTTGCATGTGCAAGTTGATTTACAAGTTGCATGTGCATGTTGCATGTGCAAGTTGCATGAGAAGTTGCATGTGCAAGTTGCAGGTGCAAGTTGCATGTGCAAGCTGCATGTGCAAGTTGCATGTGCAAGTTGCATGTGCAAGTTGCATGTGCAAGTTGCATGTGCAAGTTGCATGTGCAAGTTGCATGTGCAAGTTGCATGTGCAAGTTGCATGTGCTTAATGCATGTGCAAGTTGCATGTGCAAGTTGCATGTGCAAGTTGCATGTGAAAGTTGCATGTGCAAGTTGCATGTGCATGTTGCATGTTTCATGTGCATGTTGCATGTGGCATGTCCATGTTGCATGTGCATGTTGCATGTGCATGTTGCATGTGCAAGTTGCATGTGCAAGTTGCATGTGCTTGTTGCATGTGCAAGTTGCGTGTGCAAGTTGCATGTGCAAGTTGCATGTTCAAGTTGCATGTGCAAGTTGCATGTGCAAGTTGCATGTGGAAGTTGCATGGGCAAGTTGCATGTGCGTGTTGCATGTTTCATGTGCATGTTGCATGTTGCATGTCCATGTTGCATGTGCATGTTGCATGTGCAAGTTGCATGTGCAAGTTGCATGTGCAAGTTGCATGTGCTTAATGCATGTGCAAGTTCCATGTGCAAGTTGCATGTGCAAGTTGCATGTGAAAGTTGCATGTGCAAGTTGCATGCGCATGTTGCATGTTTCATGTGCATGTTGCATGTTGCATGTCCATGTTGCATGTGCATGTAGCATGTGCATGTTGCATGTGCAAGTTTCATGTGCAAGTTGCATGTGCAAGTTGCATGTGCAAGTTGCATGTGCTTGTTGCATGTGCAAGTTGCATGTGCAAGTTTCATGTGCAAGTTGCATGTGCAAGTTGCATGTGCAAGTTGCATTTGCAAGTTACATGTTTAGTTTGCATGCGCATGTGCAAGTTGCATGTGCATGTTGCATGTGCATGTTGCATGTGCAAGTTGCATGTGCATGTTGCATGTGCATGTTGCATGTGCAAGTTGCATGTGCAAGTTGCATGTGCATGTTGCATGTGGAAGTTGCATGTGCAAGTTGCATGCGCAAGTTGCATATGCAAGTTGCATGTGCAAGTTGCATGTTTAAGTTTCATGTGCAAGTTGCATGTGCAAGTTGCATGTGCAAGTTGCATGTGCATGTTGCATGTGCAAGTTGCATGTGCAAGTTGCATGTGCATGTTGCATGTGCAAGTTGCATGTGCAAGTTGCATGTACAAGTGGCATGTGCAAGTTGCATGTGCATGTTGCATGTGCATGTTGCATGTGCAAGTTGCATGTGCAAGTTGCATGTGCAAGTGGCATGTGCAAGTTGCATGTGCAAGTTGCATGTGCAAGTTGCATGTGAAAGTTGCATGTGCAAGTTGCATGTGCATGTTGCATGTGCAAGTTTCATGTGCAAGTTGCATGTGCAAGTTGCATGTGCATGTTGCATGTGCAAGTTGCATGTGCAAGTTGCATGTGCAAGTGGCATGTGCAAGTTGCATGTGCATGTTGCATGTGCATGTTGCATGTGCAAGTTGCATGTGCAAGTTGATTTACAAGTTGCATGTGCATGTTGCATGTGCAAGTTGCATGTGCAAGTTGCATGTGCAAGTTGCAGGTGCAAGTTGCATGTGCAAGCTGCATGTGCAAGTTGCATGTGCAAGTTGCATGTGCAAGTTGCATGTGCAAGTTGCATGTGCAAGTTGCATGTGCAAGTTGCATGTGCAAGTTGCATGTGCAAGTTGCATGTGCTTAATGCATGTGCAAGTTGCATGTGCAAGTTGCATGTGCAAGTTGCATGTGAAAGTTGCATGTGCAAGTTGCATGTGCATGTTGCATGTTTCATGTGCATGTTGCATGTTGCATGTCCATGTTGCATGTGCATGTTGCATGTGCATGTTGCATGTGCAAGTTGCATGTGCAAGTTGCATGTGCTTGTTGCATGTGCAAGTTGCATGTGCAAGTTGCATGTGCAAGTTGCATGTTCAAGTTGCATGTGCAAGTTGCATGTGCAAGTTGCATGTGGAAGTTGCATGGGCAAGTTGCATGTGCGTGTTGCATGTTTCATGTGCATGTTGCATGTTGCATGTCCATGTTGCATGTGCATGTTGCATGTGCAAGTTGCATGTGCAAGTTGCATGTGCAAGTTGCATGTGCTTAATGCATGTGCAAGTTGCATGTGCAAGTTGCATGTGCAAGTTGCATGTGAAAGTTGCATGTGCAAGTTGCATGCGCATGTTGCATGTTTCATGTGCATGTTGCATGTTGCATGTCCATGTTGCATGTGCATGTTGCATGTGCATGTTGCATGTGCAAGTTGCATGTGCAAGTTGCATGTGCTTGTTGCATGTGCAAGTTGCATGTGCAAGTTGCATGTGCAAGTTGCATGTACAAGTTGCATGTGTAAGTTGCATGTGCAAGTTGCATGTGGAAGTTGCATGGGCATGTTGCATGTGCTTGTTGCATGTGCAAGTTGCATGTGCAAGTTGCATGTGCAAGTTGCATGTGCAAGTTGCATGGGCATGTTGCATGTGCAAGTTGCATGTGCATGTTGCATGTGCATGTTGCATATGCAAGTTGAATGTGCAAGTTGCATGTGCATGTTGCATGTGCATGTTGCATGTGCAAGTTGCATGTGTAGTTGCTTGTGCAAGTTGCATGTGCAAGTTGCATGTGGAAGTTACATGTGCAAGTTGCATGTGCAAAATGCATGTTCAAGTTGCATGTGCAAGTTGCATGTGTACCCAAAACTATACCAGAAAGAGAAAGAATGCGAATGAAATTAATGAATATAGTAACAGTAATATCTGACTAACAAGAACAACACAAAAAAAAGTAATATAAAATCGTTCAGTAATACTATCGGTCAAAAAAGTAAGTAGTAGTCGAGTGAGAAAGTATACTTAAATCGTTCAAAGTTAATATCGAGTGAAAAAGCGATTGAACGAAAATTGCATTACTGAATGAACGAATGTATAACCAAATACTATCGAATAAATTAACATTTAGCTACTATCGAATAATTCGATTGTTTTTATTCGATAGTTCCCATCACTGTTTTCATGTGCATGTTGCATGTGCATGCTGCATGTGCAAGTTGCATGTGCAAATGCATGTGCATGTTGCATGTGCAAGTTGCATGTGCAAGTTGCATGTGCCAGTTGCATGTGCAAGTTGCATGTGCAAGTTGCATGTGCAAATTGCATGTGCAAGTTGCATGTGCAAGTTGCATGTGCAAGTTGCATGTGCATGTTGCATGTGCATGTTGCATGTGCAAGTTGCATGTGCATGTTGCATGTGCAAGTTGCATGTTCATGTTGCATGTGCAAGTTGCATGTGCAAGTTGCATGTGCAAAATGCAGGTGCAAGTTGCATGTGCAAGCTGCATGTGCAAATTGCATGTGCAAGTTGCATGTGCAAGTTGCATGTGCAAGTTGCATGTGCAAGTTGCATGTGCAAGTTGCATGTGCAACTTGCATGTGAAAGTTGCATGTGCAAGTTGCATGTGCATGTTGCATGTTTCATGTGCATGTTGCATGTTGCATGTCCATGTTGCATGTGCATGTTGGTTGTGCATGTTGCATGTGAAAGTTGCATGTGCAAGTTGCATGTGCTTGTTGCATGTGTAAGTTGCATGTGCAAGTTTCATGTGCAAGTTGCATGTGCAAGTTGCATGTGCAAGTTGCATTTGCAAGTTACATGTGTAATTTGCATGCGCATGTGCAAGTTGCATGTGCATGTTGCATGTGCATGTTGCATGTGCAAGTTGCATGTGCAAGTTTCATGTGCAAGTTGCAAGTGCAAGTTGCATGTGCAAGTTGCATTTGCAAGTTACATGTGTAATTTGCATGCCCATGTGCAAGTTGCATGTGCATGTTGCATGTGCATGTTGCATGTGCAAGTTGCATATGCAAGTTGCATGTGCATGTTGCATGTGCAAGTTGCATGTGCAAGTTGCATGCGCAAGTTGCATGTGCAAGTTGCATGAGCAAGTTGCATGTGCAAGTTGCATGTGCAAGTGCAGGTGCATGTTGCAAGTGCAAATTGCATGTGCAAGTTGCATGTGCAAGTTGCATGTGCAAGTTTCATGTGCAAGTTGCAAGTGCAAGTTGCATGTGCAAGTTGCATTTGCAAGTTACATGTGTAATTTGCATGCCCATGTGCAAGTTGCATGTGCATGTTGCATGTGCATGTTGCATGTGCAAGTTGCATATGCAAGTTGCATGTGCATGTTGCATGTGCAAGTTGCATGTGCAAGTTGCATGTGCAAGTGCAGGTGCATGTTGCAAGTGCAAATTGCATGTGCAAGTTGCATGTGCAAGTTGCATGTGCAAGTTGCATGTGCAAGTTGCATGTGCAAGTTGCATGTGCAAGTTGCATGTGCAAGTTGCATGTGCAAGTTGCATGTGCAAGTTGCATGTGCAAGTTGCATATGCAAGTTGCATGTGCAGGTTGGATGTGCAAGTTTTATGTGCAAGTTGCATGTGCAAGTTGCATGTGCAAGTTGCATGTGCAAGTTGCATGTGCAAGTTGCATGTGCAAGTTGCATGTGCAAGTTGCATGTGCAAGTTGCATGTGCAAGATGCATGTGCAAGTTGCATGTGCATGTTGCATGTGCATGTTGCATGTGCAAGTTGCATGTGCAAGTTGCATGTGCATGTTGCATGTGCAAGTTGCATGTGCAAGTTGCATGCGCAAGTTGCATGTGCAAGTTGCATGTGCAAGTTTCATGTTTAAGTTTCATGTGCAAGTTGCATGTGCAAGTTGCATGTGCAAGTTGCATGTGCAAGTTGCATGTGCATGTTGCATGTGCAAGTTGCATGTGCAAGTTGCATGTGCAAGTTGCATGTGCAAGCTGCATGTGCAAGTTGCATGTGCAAGTTGCATGTGCAAGTTGCATGTGCAATATGCATGTGCATGTTGCATGTGCAAGTTGCATGTGCAAGTTGCATGTGCAAGTTGCATGTGTTTAATGCATGTGCAAGTTGCATGTGCAAGTTGCATGTGCTTGTTGCATGTGCAAGTTGCATGTGCAAGATTCATGTGCAAGTTGCATGTGCAAGTTGCATGTGCAAGTTGCATTTGCAAGTTACATGTGTAGTTTGCATGCACATGTGCAAGTTGCATGTGCATGTTGCATGTGCATGTTGCATGTGCAAGTTGCATGTGCATGTTGCATGTGCAAGTTGCATGTGCAAGTTGCATGCGCAAGTTGCATTGTCAAGTTGCATGTGCAAGTTGCATGTGCAAGTTGCATGTGCAAGTGCAGGTGCATGTTGCAAGTGCAAATTGCATGTGCAAGTTGCATATGCAAGTTGCATGTGCAGGTTGGATGTGCAAGTTTTATGTGCAAGTTGAATGTGCAAGTTGGATGTGCAAGTTGCATGCGCAAGTTGCATGTGCAAGTTGCATGTGCAAGTTTCATGTTTAAGTTTCCTGTGCAAGTTGCATGTGCAAGTTGCATGTTCAAGTTGCATGTGCAAGTTGCATGTGCATGTTGCATGTGCAAGTTGCATGTGCTTAATGCATGTGCAAGTTGCATGTGCAAGTTGCATGTGCAAGTTGCATGTGCAAGTTCCATGTGCAAGTTGCATGTGCAAGTTGCAAATGCAAGTTGCATGTGCAAGTTACATGTGCAAGTTGCATGTGCAAGTTGCATGTGCTTAATGCATGTGCAAGTTGCATGTGCAAGTTGCATGTGCAAGTTGCATGTGCAAGTTGCATGTGCAAGTTGCATGTGCAAGTTGCAAATGCAAGTTGCATGTGCAAGTTGCATGTGCAAGTGGCATGTGCAAGTTGCATGTGCAAGTTGCATGTGCAAGTTGCATGTGCAAGTTGCATGTGCATGTTGCATGTGCAAGTTGCGTGTGCAAGTTGCATGTGCAAGTGGCATGTGCAAGTTGCATGTGCAAGTTGCATGTGCAAGTTGCATGTGCATGTTGCATGTGCAAGTTGCATGTGCAAGTTGCATGTGCAAGTTGCATGTGCAAGCTGCATGTGCAAGTTGCATGTGCAAGTTGCATGTGCAAGTTGCATGTGCAAGTTGCATGTGCATGTTGCATGTGCAAGTTGCATGTGCAAGTTGCATGTGCAAGTTGCATGTGCAAGCTGCATGTGCAAGTTGCATGTGCAAGTTGCATGTGCAAGTTGCATGTGCAATATGCATGTGCATGTTGCATGTTCAAGTTGCATGTGCAAGTTGCATGTGTTTAATGCATGTGCAAGTTGCATGTGCAAGTTGCATGTGCTTGTTGCATGTGCAAGTTGCATGTGCAAGTTTCATGTGCAAGTTGCATGTGCAAGTTGCATGTGCAAGTTGCATTTGCAAGTTACATGTGTAGTTTGCATGCGCATGTGCAAGTTGCATGTGCATGTTGCATGTGCAAGTTGCATGTGCAAGTTGCATGTGCATGTTGCATGTGCATGTTGCATGTGCAAGTTGCATGTGCAAGTTGCATGTGCATGTTGCATGTGCAAGTTGCATGTGCAAGTTGCATGCGCAAGTTGCATATGCAAGTTGCATGTGCAAGTTGCATGTTTAAGTTTCATGTGCAAGTGGCATGTGCAAGTTGCATGTGCAAGTTGCATGTGCATGTTGCATGTGCAAGTTGCATGTGCAAGTTGCATGTGCATGTTGCATGTGCAAGTTGCATGTGCTTAATGCATGCGCAAAATGCATGTGCAAGTTGCATGTTTAAGTTTCATGTGCAAGTTGCATGTGCAAGTTGCATGTGCAAGTTGCATGTGCAAGTTGCATGTGCATGTTGCATGTGCAAGTTGCATGTGCAAGTTGCATGTGCAAGTTGCAAGTGCAAGTTGCATGTGCAAGTTGCATGTGCAAGTTGCATGTGCAAGTTGCATGTGCTTAATGCATGTGCAAGTTGCATGTGCAAGTTGCATGGGCAAGTTGCATGTGCAAGTTGCATGTGCAAGTTGCATGTGCAAGTTGCATGTGCAAGTTGCATGTGCAAGTTGCATGTGCAAGTTGCATGGGCAAGTTGCATGTGCAAGTTGCATGTGCAAGTTGCATGTGCAAGTTGCATGTGCAAGTTGCATGTGCAAGTTGCATGTGCAAGTTGCATGTGCAAGTTGCATGTGCAAGTTGCATGTGCAAGTTGCATGTGCAAGTTGCATGTGCAAGTTGCATGTGCAAGTTGCATGTGCAAGTTGCATGTGCAAGTTGAATGTGCAAGTTCCATGTGCAAGTTGCATGTGCAAGTTGCATGTGCAAGTTGCATTTGCAAGTTGCATGTGCAAGTTGGATGTGCAAGTTTTATGTGCAAGTTGCATTTGCAAGTTGCATGTGCAAGTTGCATGTGCAAGTTGCATGTGCAAGTTGCATGTGCAAGTTGCATGTGCAAGTTGCATGTGCAAGTTGCATGTGCAAGATGCATGTGCAAGTGTCATGTGCATGTTGCATGTGCATGTTGCATGTGCAAGTTGCATGTGCAAGTTGCATGTGCATGTTGCATGTGCAAGTTGCATGCGCAAGTTGCATGTGCAAGTTGCATGTGCAAGTTGCATGTGCAAGTTGCATGTGCAAGTTGCATGTGCAAGTTGCATGTGCAAGTTACATGTGCAAGTTGCATTTGCAAGTTGCATGTGCAAGTTGCATGTGCAAGTTGCATGTGCAAGTGCAGGTGCATGTTGCAAGTGCAAATTACATGTGCAAGTTGCATGTGCAAGTTGCATGTGCAAGTTGCATGTGCAAGTGGCATGTGTAAGTTGCATGTGCAAGTTGCATGTGCAAGTTGCATGTGCAAGTTGCATGTGCAAGTTGCATGTGCAAGTTGCATGTGCAAGTTGCATGTGCAAGTTGCATGTGCAAGTTGCATGTGCAATTTGCATGTGCAAGTTGCATGTGCAAGTTGCATGTGCAAGTTGCATGTGCAAGTTGCATGTGCCAGTTGCATGTGCAAGTTGCATGTGCGAGTTGCATGTGCAAGTTGCATGTGCATGTTGCATGTGCATGTTGCATATGCAAGTTGAATGTGCAAGTTGCATTACATGTTGCATGTGCATGTTGCATGTGCAAGTTGCATGTGTAGTTGCTTGTGCAAGTTGCATGTGCAAGTTGCATGTGGAAGTTACATGTGCAAGTTGCATGTGCAAAATGCATGTTCAAGTTGCATGTGCAAGTTGCATGTGTACCCAAAACTATACCAGAAAGAGAAAGAATGCGAATGAAATTAATGAATATAGTAACAGTAATATCTGACTAACAAGAACAACACAAAAAAAAGTAATATAAAATCGTTCAGTAATACTATCGGTCAAAAAAGTAAGTAGTAGTCGAGTGAGAAAGTATACTTAAATCGTTCAAAGTTAATATCGAGTGAAAAAGCGATTGAACGAAAATTGCATTACTGAATGAACGAATGTATAACTAAATACTATCGAATAAATTAACATTTAGCTACTATTCAAGACGATATTGGTATAGATGTTGCTGGTGCTGCTGCGGTGGTTGTTGCTAATATTGATAACATGAGTGATGTTGCTACTATCAATGTTGTAGGTGAAGGCAGAAATCCGAATTGCAATTTCTATAACCAACAAGCTGCATCTACTTCTACTTTTGTTGCTGAAAACCATGTTGCTATTGAAAATACCACCATTCTAGCTACCAATGCTGATGTTGCTGTTGCTGCTGCTGTTGTTGCTGAAGATGAAAATAGTATTTATAATCATGAATCTGCTGCTTCTTCTCGTGCTCCCTCTCAACTGAATGGTCCAATGAATATTAGTGAAAATTCATCGACTTCTCAACTGAATGATGCAATAACTGCTGAAACAAGTCCTTTGAATGTTCTTTTGAGGCAATCTACTCGAAGACCTGCAGGCATTGCTGGGAATAGAGGACAGTGTGAGTTAAAAGTAATGCGAAAGCTTAAGTGTTTTCATATCTCTAGTTTTCATTATGATACTACAGCAGATGACATAATTAACTATATTGTTTCTAATTTAACGAAATTCACAAATCCATCAGGATTCTCTTGCTTTATGCTCAAAAAAGACAATGAAAGACACTATAAAACCGTTAATTTTAAAATTTGTGTCCCTACCGAGTATGTAAGCTCAATTTACGATGCTGATTTTTGGCCAAATGGAGTTATAATAAGACCTTTCATCTTCTTGCCAAAAAACCAATGAGCTCTAGTTCTCAGAGGTCTGAGAACAATGTTTTAAACATATCAAATGAATCCAGATATAAATGCCAATCCCTTATGAAATATGGTGCTTCGGTTGTTGTTGATGCTTTTGATGGCTCTGATCTTGCTGCTGTTTCTCATACTGCTCCGTTTGTTGTTGATGATGTTATTGAGTCTATTGCTACTGTTGCTCGTGCTATACAGGTAGACCAACAAATTTTCGATGATATCTTGGTGTACTACCAGAATGTGGGAGGAATGCGATCCAAACTGGTTGCTTTCTATAATGCTCTTGCCGATTGCCAATATGCTATCATCGCTATTACAGAGACTTGGTTAAGTGACGACATTTCTAATGCTGAAATATGCAACAACGATTATGATGTATACAGAACGGATAGAAATAAGATCTGCACGGAATTAACTAGAGGAGGTGGCGTTCTGCTTGCAGTTAAGAGTACCATTAAGAGTAGGCAAATATCTCTTTTAAACGCTTCAGGTTTGATTGAACAGATATGTGTACTTGTAGAATTTCCTTATGATTCCAACATAATAAGTATTTATTTCTTTGTTTCTTATATTCCTCCTAAATCAAAAATTGATATTTATACTGCTCATATAAACAATATTAATGAAATTTTTACAAAATTGAATAGTAATTCCTACGTTGTAGTCTTAGGTGATTTTAACCTAAGTACTGTAAATTGGATTTATTCCATAGATGATAAAGCACTTCTACCATATAATGTTGTAAATGAAAATGAAACTGTCGTTTTAGATACTATGTCAGCTTTGAATTGTGTACAAATAAACAATATTGTCAACTCTATTGGAAGAATATTAGATCTTGTGTTTGTACAAGAAGACCTTGAAACTTGTTTGTCAGAAGAGGATTATCCTCTCTTAAATAATAGTATTCACCATAAAGCATTATGCATAACGTTAAAATGTATCTCATTCAAAAATTATAATTGTTCAAAAGAATATCTTGAATATAAATACGATTTTAACAAGGCCGATTACATCGGCATCAATAACTTTTTAATGACTATGGATTGGAACTCAATATTGTGTTTTCAAAATGTAGAAAAAATTATGAGGCTTTTTTGGATATAATTTATAATTCATTTTCTTATTTTGTTCCTATTAAACGAGTGAAGGCAAATGATAAACCCGTTTGGTACACGAAAAGTTTATCACGTTTAAAAAATGCTATGCTTAAAATGCAAAGTAAGAGCAGGGCCGATATGAATTTTCGAAGCGAGTTTTGCCGTTTACGTCGCGAATACGAGTATTTGAAAAAATTCTTGCATAGGCAGTATGTGTGGTCATTAGAAGCAAATATTAAAACCGATTCAAAGTGTTTTTGGCAGTATATAAATTCTAAGCGCAAATCTTTAGGAATTCCTGCCTACATGACTTACAAAGGTGTTGGAAGTAATGATATCAAACAGATATGTGACTCGTTCGCATCATTCTTTCAGTCTAATTTTTTAACAAATCCAGTTCAAACTGAGATAAGCTACGATATTACTGCTATTACTAATATTGGTAACATGTCCTTATCTGAAGAGGAAATTCTTGCTGCACTTAACAAATTAGATAATGACTTGAGTTTGCCTCCTGATAATATTCCTGCAGTATTTCTAAGAAAATGCAGTTCATGCCTTTCTAAACCACTTCATACAATTTTCAATTTATCTCTCAACAACGGTGTATTTCTAGATATCTGGAAATGCTCATACATTATACCAATTCATAAATCAGGCTCAAAACAATCTATTGAAAACTACAGACCGATCGCCAAACTTCAATTGATTCCTAAAGTATTCGAATCTTTGGTAAAAAGTAAAATGTATGACGCAGTTAAAACCCATATCTCACCCTTTCAACATGGATTTGTAAGTGGAAAATCCACTGCAACTAACCTTACGCTGTTTACAAATTATTGTATTAATGCGATCGAAAATAGAAGCCAAGTTGATGTCATTTATACTGATTTTTCAAAGGCATTTGATAGAGTTAGCCATGAATTACTATTGAATAAACTAAAATCTCTTGGATTTCATTCTCAGATGTTAAGCTGGATCAAGAGCTATTTATGGAATAGGATTCAAATAGTAAAAATTGGTTCAATGAAATCAGTGCATATCTCAAACAGCTCCGGTGTTCCTCAAGGTAGTCACCTGGGCCCCCTATTGTTCTTACTCTTTGTTAATGACTTACCAAACTTTATTCTCGATTCACGTTGTTTAATATTTGCTGATGATGTTAAGATATACAGACAAATCAATTCAATTTCAGACTGTTTTCAACTCCAAAATGATTTAAAACAACTATCAGAATGGTGCATTTTGAATGACTTTTTTTTGAATATCAAAAAATGCTGTGTCCTCACGTCTGCGAGAGCTATAAATCCAATTGTCTTTGAGTATAGTTTGTCTGGAAGTACCCTCCAAAGAGTATTTAATCATAAAGACCTGGGAGTTATATTTGATTCCAAACTAGACTTTAAAATGCATGTAGACTATGTCGTATCTAGAGGTAATTCTATGCTTGGATTTTTGTTTAGGAATTCAAAAGAATTTAAATGTCCTTACACAGTCAAATCTCTTTTTGTCAGTTTTGTACGTCCTATTTTGGAATACTGTTGTGTAGTTTGGTCACCACATTACAAAAACGCCTCTAACAGAATCGAAAGAATTCAGAAAAGATTCACAAGATACTCGCTTCAAAAATTAAATTGGACCCAGCCCTTACCGTCATATCAATCTCGGTGCGCGTTGATAGATATAAAACCCCTCGAAACCAGGAGAATTTATTTCTTAATTTCTCTTGCAAGAGACGTTCTAATAGGCCATATTGATTGTGGTTCATTATGCGAATTATTTATCAAGTACATTCCGACACGTTGTTTGAGACCAAGGGTTAATCATTTTTTCTTCACTGCACAACACTCGACTAATTACGGAATCAATGAACCGGTTACAAAAGCTTGCCTCCTATTCAACAAATATGCCGATATAATCGAACTTGAATGTTCAAAAGATGTATTCAAAAAAACTATTATGAATTCTATTGTAATTGATTAAATTGGTTAGTTAATTTTTATATTATTAGTTTTAAGCATTAGAATTCCTTTATACATATTATGTACCTACCTACGTATGTCTAAGAAAGTAGTTTGTACTTATAGACGAAATAAATAAATAAATAAATAAATAAATAAATAAATACTATCGAATAATTCGATTGTTTTTATTCGATAGTTCCCATCACTGTTTTCATGTGCATGTTGCATGTGCATGCTGCATGTGCAAGTTGCATGTGCAAATGCATGTGCATGTTGCATGTGCAAGTTGCATGTGCAAGTTGCATGTGCAAGTTGCATGTGCCAGTTGCATGTGCAAGTTGCATGTGCAAGTTGCATGTGCAAATTGCATGTGCAAGTTGCATGTGCAAGTTGCATGTGCAAGTTGCATGTGCATGTTGCATGTGCATGTTGCATGTGCAAGTTGCATGTGCATGTTGCATGTGCAAGTTGCATGTTCATGTTGCATGTGCAAGTTGCATGTGCAAGTTGCATGTGCAAAATGCAGGTGCAAGTTGCATGTGCAAGCTGCATGTGCAAGTTGCATGTGCAAGTTGCATGTGCAAGTTGCATGTGCAAGTTGCATGTGCAAGTTGCATGTGCAAGTTGCATGTGCAAGTTGCATGTGCAACTTGCATGTGAAAGTTGCATGTGCAAGTTGCATGTGCATGTTGCATGTTTCATGAGCATGTTGCATGTTGCATGTCCATGTTGCATGTGCATGTTGGTTGTGCATGTTGCATGTGAAAGTTGCATGAGCAAGTTGCATGTGCTTGTTGCATGTGTAAGTTGCATGTGCAAGTTTCATGTGCAAGTTGCATGTGCAAGTTGCATGTGCAAGTTGCATTTGCAAGTTACATGTGTAATTTGCATGCGCATGTGCAAGTTGCATGTGCATGTTGCATGTGCATGTTGCATGTGCAAGTTGCATGTGCAAGTTTCATGTGCAAGTTGCATGTGCAAGTTGCATGTGCAAGTTGCATTTGCAAGTTACATGTGTAATTTGCATGCCCATGTGCAAGTTGCATGTGCATGTTGCATGTGCATGTTGCATGTGCAAGTTGCATATGCAAGTTGCATGTGCATGTTGCATGTGCAAGTTGCATGTGCAAGTTGCATGCGCAAGTTGCATGTGCAAGTTGCATGAGCAAGTTGCATGTGCAAGTTGCATGTGCAAGTTGCATGTGCAATTTGCATGTGCAAGTTGCATGTGCATGTTGCATGTGCATGTTGCATGTGCAAGTTGCATGTGCAAGTTGCATGTGCAAGTGCAGGTGCATGTTGCAAGTGCAAATTGCATGTGCAAGTTGCATGTGCAAGTTGCATGTGCAAGTTGCATGTGCAAGTTGCATGTGCAAGTTGCATGTGCAAGTTGCATGTGCAAGTTGCATGTGCAAGTTGCATATGCAAGTTGCATGTGCAGGTTGGATGTGCAAGTTTTATGTGCAAGTTGCATGTGCAAGTTGCATGTGCAAGTTGCATGTGCAAGTTGCATGTGCAAGTTGCATGTGCAAGTTGCATGTGCAAGATGCATGTGCAAGTTGCATGTGCATGTTGCATGTGCATGTTGCATGTGCAAGTTGCATGTGCAAGTTGCATGTGCATGTTGCATGTGCAAGTTGCATGTGCAAGTTGCATGCGCAAGTTGCATGTGCAAGTTGCATGTGCAAGTTTCATGTTTAAGTTTCATGTGCAAGTTGCATGTGCAAGTTGCATGTGCAAGTTGCATGTGCATGTTGCATGTGCAAGTTGCATGTGCAAGTTGCATGTGCAAGTTGCATGTGCAAGCTGCATGTGCAAGTTGCATGTGCAAGTTGCATGTGCAAGTTGCATGTGCAATATGCATGTGCATGTTGCATGTGGAAGTTGCATGTGCAAGTTGCATGTGCAAGTTGCATGTGTTTAATGCATGTGCAAGTTGCATGTGCAAGTTGCATGTGCTTGTTGCATGTGCAAGTTGCATGTGCAAGATTCATGTGCAAGTTGCATGTGCAAGTTGCATGTGCAAGTTGCATTTGCAAGTTACATGTGTAGTTTGCATGCACATGTGCAAGTTGCATGTGCATGTTGCATGTGCATGTTGCATGTGCAAGTTGCATGTGCATGTTGCATGTGCAAGTTGCATGTGCAAGTTGCATGCGCAAGTTGCATTGTCAAGTTGCATGTGCAAGTTGCATGTGCAAGTTGCATGTGCAAGTGCAGGTGCATGTTGCAAGTGCAAATTGCATGTGCAAGTTGCATATGCAAGTTGCATGTGCAGGTTGGATGTGCAAGTTTTATGTGCAAGTTGCATGTGCAAGTTGGATGTGCAAGTTGCATGCGCAAGTTGCATGTGCAAGTTGCATGTGCAAGTTTCATGTTTAAGTTTCATGTGCAAGTTGCATGTGCAAGTTGCATGTTCAAGTTGCATGTGCAAGTTGCATGTGCATGTTGCATGTGCAAGTTGCATGTGCTTAATGCATGTGCAAGTTGCATGTGCAAGTTGCATGTGCAAGTTGCATGTGCAAGTTGCATGTGCAAGTTGCAAATGCAAGTTGCATGTGCAAGTTACATGTGCAAGTTGCATGTGCAAGTTGCATGTGCTTAATGCATGTGCAAGTTGCATGTGCAAGTTGCATGTGCAAGTTGCATGTGCAAGTTGCAAATGCAAGTTGCATGTGCAAGTTGCATGTGCAAGTGGCATGTGCAAGTTGCATGTGCAAGTTGCATGTGCAAGTTGCATGTGCAAGTTGCATGTGCATGTTGCATGTGCAAGTTGCGTGTGCAAGTTGCATGTGCAAGTGGCATGTGCAAGTTGCATGTGCAAGTTGCATGTGCAAGTTGCATGTGCATGTTGCATGTGCAAGTTGCATGTGCAAGTTGCATGTGCAAGTTGCATGTGCAAGCTGCATGTGCAGATGTGCAAGTCTTATGTGCAAGTTGCATTTGCAAGTTGCATGTGCAAGTTGCATGTGCAAGTTGCATGTGCAAGTTGCATGTGCAAGTTGCATGTGCAAGTTGCATGTGCAAGTTGCATGTGCAAGATGCATGTGCAAGTGTCATGTGCATGTTGCATGTGCATGTTGCATGTGCAAGTTGCATGTGCAAGTTGCATGTGCATGTTGCATGTGCAAGTTGCATGCGCAAGTTGCATGTGCAAGTTGCATGTGCAAGTTGCATGTGCAAGTTGCATGTGCAAGTTGCATGTGCAAGTTGCATGTGCAAGTTGCATGTGCAAGTTACATGTGCAAGTTGCATTTGCAAGTTGCATGTGCAAGTTGCATGTGCAAGTTGCATGTGCAAGTGCAGGTGCATGTTGCAAGTGCAAATTACATGTGCAAGTTGCATGTGCAAGTTGCATGTGCAAGTTGCATGTGCAAGTGGCATGTGTAAGTTGCATGTGCAAGTTGCATGTGCAAGTTGCATGTGCAAGTTGCATGTGCAAGTTGCATGTGCAAGTCGCATGTGCAAGTTGCATGTGCAAGTTGCATGTGCAATTTGCATGTGCAAGTTGCATGTGCAAGTTGCATGTGCAAGTTGCATGTGCAAGTTGCATGTGCCAGTTGCATGTGCAAGTTGCATGTGCGAGTTGCATGTGCAAGTTGCATGTGCAATTTGCATGTGCAAGTTGCATGTGCAAGTTGCATGTGCAAGTTGTATGTGCATGTTGCATGTGCAAGTTGCACGAGCAATTTGCATGCGCATGTGCAAGTTGCATGTGCAAGTTGCATGTGTAAGTTGCATGTGCATGTTGCTTGTGCAAGTTGCATGTGCATGTTGCATGTGCAAGTTGCATGTGCAAGTTGCATGTGCAAGTTGCATGTGCATGTTACATTTGCAAGGTGCATGTGCAAGTTGTTGCATGTGCAAGTTGCATGTGCAAGTTGCATGTGCAAGTTGCATGTGCAAGTTGCATGTGCAAGTTGCATGTGCAAGTTGCATGTGCATGTTGCATGTTTATGTTGCATTTGCAAGTTGCATGTGCAAGTTGCATGTGCAAGTTGCATGTGCAAGTTTCATGTTCAAGTTGCATGTGCAAGTTGCATGTGCAAGTTGCATGTGCAAGTTGCATGCGCAAGTTGCATGTGCAATTTGCATGCGCATGTGCAAGTTGCATGTGCAAGTTGTATGTGCATGTTGCATGTGCAAGTTGCACGAGCAATTTGCATGCGCATGTGCAAGTTGCATGTGCAAGTTGCATGTGCAAGTTGCATGTGCATGTTGCATGTGCATGTTGCATGTGCAAGTTGCATGTTCAAGTTGCATGTGCATGTTGCATGTGCAAGTTGCATGCGCAAGTTGCATGTGCAAGTTGCATGTGCAAGTTGCATGTGCAAGTTGCATGTGCAAGTTGCATGTGCAAGTTGCATGTGCAAGTTGCATGTGCCAGTTGCATGTGCAAGTTGCATGTGCTTAATGCATGTGCAAGTTGCATGTGCAAGTTGCATGTGCAAGTTGCATGTGCAAGTTGCATGTGCCAGTTGCATGTGCAAGTTGCATGTGCTTAATGCATGTGCAAGTTGCATGTGCAAGTTGCATGTGCAAGTTGCATGTGCATGTTGCATGTGCAAGTTGCATGCGCAAGTTGCATGTGCAAGTTGCATGTGCAAGTTGCATGTGCAAGTTGCATGCGCAAGTTGCATGTGCAAGTTGCATGTGCAAGTTTTATGTTTAAGTTTCATGTGCAAGTTGCATGTGCAAGTTGCATGTGCAAGTTGCATGTGCATGTTGCATGTGCAAGTTGCATGTGCAAGTTGCATGTGCATGTTGCATGTGCAAGTTGCATGTGCTTAATGCATGCGCAAGTTGCATGTGCAAGTTGCATGTGCAAGTTGCATGTTTAAGTTTCATGTGCAAGTTGCATGTGCAAGTTGCATGTGCAAGTTGCATGTGCAAGTTGCATGTGCAAGTTGCATGTGCAAGTTGCATGTGCAAGTTGCATGTGCAAGTTGCATGTGCAAGTTGCATGTGCATGTTGCATGTGCAAGTTGCATGTGCAAGTTGCATGTGCAAATTGCATGTGCTTAATGCATGTGCAAGTTGCATGTGCAAGTTGCATGTGCAAGTTGCATGTGCAAGTTGCATGTGCAAGTTGCATGTGCAAGTTGCATGTGCCAGTTGCATGTGCAAGTTGCATGTGCAAGTTGCATGTGCAAGTTGCATGTGCAAGTTGCATGTGCAATTTGTATGCGCATGTGCAAGTTGTATGTGCATGTTGCATGTGCAAGTTGCACGAGCAATTTGCATGCGCATGTGCAAGTTGCATGTGCAAGTTGCATGTGCAAGTTGCATGTGCAAGTTTCATGTGTAAGTTGCATGTGCATGTTGCTTGTGCAAGTTGCATGTGCAATTTGCATGCGCATGTGCAAGTTGCATAGGCATGTTGCATGTGCATGTTGCAAGTGCATGTTGCATGTGCAAGTTGCATGTGCAACTTGAATGTGCATGTTGTATGTTTCATGTGCGTGTTGCATGTTGCATGTCCATGCTGCATGTGCAAGTTGCATGTGCAAGTTGCAAGTGCAAGTTGCATGTGCAAGTTGCATGTGCAAGTTGCATGTGCAAGTTGTATGTGCATGTTGCATGTGCAAGTTGCACGAGCAATTTGCATGCGCATGTGCAAGTTGCATGTGCAAGTTGCATGTGCAAGTTGCATGTGCAAGTTGCATGTGTAAGTTGCATTTGCATGTTGCTTGTGCAAGTTGCATGTGCAATTTGCATGCGCATGTTACATTGGCAAGGTGCATGTGCAAGTTGTTGCATGTGCAAGTTGCATGTGCAAGTTGCATGTGCAAGTTGCATGTGCAAGTTGCATGTGCAAGTTGCATGTTTATGTTGCATTTGCAAGTTGCATGTGCAAGTTGCATGTGCAAGTTGTATGTGCATGTTGCATGTGCAAGTTGCACGAGCAATTTGCATGCGCATGTGCAAGTTGCATGTGCAAGTTGCATGTGCAAGTTGCATGTGCAAGTTGCATGTGTAAGTTGCATGTGCATGTTGCTTGTGCAAGTTGCATGTGCAATTTGCATGCGCATGTTACATTGGCAAGGTGCATGTGCAAGTTGTTGCATGTGCAAGTTGCATGTGCAAGTTGCATGTGCTAGTTGCATGTGCATGTTGCATGTTTATGTTGCATTTGCAAGTTGCATGTGCATGTTGCATGTGCAAGTTGCATGTGCAAGTTGCATGTGCAAGTTGCATGTGCAAGTTGCATGTGCAAGTTGCATGTTTATGTTGCATTTGCAAGTTGCATGTGCAAGTTGCATGTGCAAGTTTTATGTGCAAGTTGCATGTGCAAGTTACATGTGCAAGTTGCATATGCAAGTTGCATGTGTAAGTTGCATGTGCATGTTGCTTGTGCAAGTTGCAAGTGCAATTTGCATGCGCATGTTACATTTGCAAGGTGCATGTGCAAGTTGTTGCATGTGCATGTTGCAAGTGCATGTTGCATGTGCAAGTTGCATGTGCAAGTTGAATGTGCATGTTGCATGTTTCATGTGCGTGTTGCATGTTGCATGTCCATGCTACATGTGCAAGTTGCATGTGCAAGTTGCATGTGCAAGTTGCATGTGCAAGTTGCATGTGCAAATTGCATGTGCAAGTTGCATGTGCAAGTTGCCTGTGCAAGTTGCATGTGCATGTTGCATGTGCAAGTTGCATGTGCAAGTTGCATGTGCAAGTTGCATGTGCAAGTTGCATGTACAAGTTGCATGTGCAAGTTGCATGTGCAAGTTGCATGTGCCAGTTGCATGTGCATGTTGCATGTGCGAGTTGCATGTGCAAGTTGCATGTGCAAGTTGCATGTGCAAGTTGCATGTGCAAGTTTTATGTGCAAGTTGCATGTGCAAGTAGCATGTGCAAGTTGCATGTGCCAGTTGTTGCATGTGCAAGTTGCATGTGCAAGTTGCATGTGCATGTTGCATGTTTATGTTGCATTTGCAATTTGCATGTGCAAGTTGCATGTGCAAGTTGCATGTGCAAGTTTCATGTTCAAGTTGCATGTGCAAGTTGCATGTGCAATTAGCATGTGCAAGTTGCATGTGCAAGTTGCATGTGCAAGTTGCATGTGCAAGTTGCATGTGCAAGTTGCATGTGCAAGTTGCACGTGCATGTTGCATTTGCAAGGCGCATGTGCAAGTTGCATGTGCAAGTTGCATGTGCGTGTTGCATGTTTATGTTGCATTTGCAAGTTGCATGTTTAAGTTGCATGTGCAAGTTGCAAGTGCAAGTTGCATGTGCAAGTTGCATGTGCAAGTTGCATGTGCACTTTGCATTTGCAAGGCGCATGTGCAAGATGCATGTGCAAGTTGCATGTGCTAGTTGCATGTGCAAGTTCCATGTGCAAGTTGCATGTGCATGTTGCATGTGCAAGTTGCATGTGCAATTTGCATGCGCATGTGCAAGTTGCATGTGCATGTTGCATGTGCATGTTGCAAGTGCATGTTGCATGTGCAAGTTGCATGTGCAAATTGCATGTGCATAATGCATGTTTCATGTGCATGTTGCATGTTGCATGTCCATGTAGCATGTGCAAGTTGCAAGTGCAAGTTGCATGTTTAAGTTGCATGTTTAAGTTGCATGTGCAAGTTGCATGTTTAAGTTGCATGTTTAAGTTGCATGTGCAAGTTGCATGTGCAAGTTGCATGTGCAAGTTGCATGTGCAAGTTGCATGTGCAAGTTGCATGTGCAAGTTGCATGTGCAAGTTGCATGTGCAAGTTGCATGTGCAAGTTGAATGTGCAAGTTCCATGTGCAAGTTGCATGTGCAAGTTGCATGTGCAAGTTGCATTTGCAAGTTGCATGTGCAAGTTGGATGTGCAAGTTTTATGTGCAAGTTGCATTTGCAAGTTGCATGTGCAAGTTGCATGTGCAAGTTGCATGTGCAAGTTGCATGTGCAAGTTGCATGTGCAAGTTGCATGTGCAAGATGCATGTGCAAGTGTCATGTGCATGTTGCATGTGCATGTTGCATGTGCAAGTTGCATGTGCAAGTTGCATGTGCATGTTGCATGTGCAAGTTGCATGCGCAAGTTGCATGTGCAAGTTGCATGTGCAAGTTGCATGTGCAAGTTGCATGTGCAAGTTGCATGTGCAAGTTGCATGTGCAAGTTGCATGTGCAAGTTACATGTGCAAGTTGCATGTGCAAGTTGCATGTGCAAGTGCAGGTGCATGTTGCAAGTGCAAATTACATGTGCAAGTTGCATGTGCAAGTTGCATGTGCAAGTTGCATGTGCAAGTGGCATGTGTAAGTTGCATGTGCAAGTTGCATGTGCAAGTTGCATGTGCAAGTTGCATGTGCAAGTTGCATGTGCAAGTTGCATGTGCAATTTGCATGTGCAAGTTGCATGTGCAAGTTGCATGTGCAAGTTGCATGTGCAAGTTGCATGTGCCAGTTGCATGTGCAAGTTGCATGTGCGAGTTGCATGTGCAAGTTGCATGTGCAATTTGCATGTGCAAGTTGCATGTGCAAGTTGCATGTGCAAGTTGTATGTGCATGTTGCATGTGCAAGTTGCACGAGCAATTTGCATGCGCATGTGCAAGTTGCATGTGCAAGTTGCATGTGCAAGTTGCATGTGCAAGTTGCATGTGTAAGTTGCATGTGCATGTTGCTTGTGCAAGTTGCATGTGAAAGTTGCATGTACAAGTTGCATGTGCAAGTTGCATGTGCAAGTTGCATGTGCATGTTACATTTGCAAGGTGCATGTGCAAGTTGTTGCATGTGCAAGTTGCATGTGCAAGTTGCATGTGCAAGTTGCATGTGCATGTTGCATATTTATGTTGCATTTGCAAGTTGCATGTGCAAGTTGCATGTGCAAGTTGCATGTGCAAGTTTCATGTTCAAGTTGCATGTGCAAGTTGCATGTGCAAGTTGCATGTGCAAGTTGCATGCGCAAGTTGCATGTGCAATTTGCATGCGCATGTGCAAGTTGCATGTGCAAGTTGTATGTGCATGTTGCATGTGCAAGTTGCACGAGCAATTTGCATGCGCATGTGCAAGTCGCATGTGCAAGTTGCATGTGCAAGTTGCATGTGCAAGTTGCATGTGCATGTTGCATGTGCATGTTGCATGTGCAAGTTGCATGTGCAAGTTGCATGTGCAAGTTGCATGTGCAAGTTGCATGTGCAAGTTGCATGTGCAAGTTGCATGTGCAAGTTGCATGTGCTTAATGCATGTGCAAGTTGCATGTGCAAGTTGCATGTGCAAGTTGCATGTGCAAGTTGCATGTGCTTAATGCATGTGCAAGTTGCATGTGCAAGTTGCATGTGCAAGTTGCATGTGCATGTTGCATGTGCAAGTTGCATGCGCAAGTTGCATGTGCAAGTTGCATGTGCAAGTTGCATGTTTAAGTTTCATGTGCAAGTTGCATGTGCAAGTTGCATGTGCAAGTTGCATGTGCTTAATGCATGTGCAAGTTGCATGTGCAAGTTGCATGTGCAAGTTGCATGTGCAAGTTGCATGTGCAAGTTGCATGTGCAAGTTGCATGTGCAAGTTGCATGTGCAAGTTGCATGTGCAAGTTGCATGTGCAAGTTGCATGTGCAAGTTGCATGTGCCAGTTGCATGTGCAAGTTGCATGTGCTTAATGCATGTGCAAGTTGCATGTGCAAGTTGCATGTGCAAGTTGCATGTGCAAGTTGCATGTGCCAGTTGCATGTGCAAGTTGCATGTGCTTAATGCATGTGCAAGTTGCATGTGCAAGTTGCATGTGCAAGTTGCATGTGCATGTTGCATGTGCATGTTGCATGCGCAAGTTGCATGTGCAAGTTGCATGTGCAAGTTGCATGTGCAAGTTGCATGCGCAAGTTGCATGTGCAAGTTGCATGTGCAAGTTTTATGTTTAAGTTTCATGTGCAAGTTGCATGTGCAAGTTGCATGTGCAAGTTGCATGTGCATGTTGCATGTGCAAGTTGCATGTGCAAGTTGCATGTGCATGTTGCATGTGCAAGTTGCATGTGCTTAATGCATGCGCAAGTTGCATGTGCAAGTTGCATGTGCAAGTTGCATGTTTAAGTTTCATGTGCAAGTTGCATGTGCAAGTTGCATGTGCAAGTTGCATGTGCAAGTTGCATGTGCAAGTTGCATGTGCAAGTTGCATGTGCAAGTTGCATGTGCTTAATGCATGTGCAAGTTGCATGTGCAAGTTGCATGTGCAAGTTGCATGTGCAAGTTGCATGTGCAAGTTGCATGTGCAAGTTGCATGTGCAAGTTGCATGTGCAAGTTGCATGTGCCAGTTGCATGTGCAAGTTGCATGTGCAAGTTGCATGTGCAAGTTGCATGTGCAAGTTGCATGTGCAATTTGTATGCGCATATGCAAGTTGCATGTGCAAGTTGTATGTGCATGTTGCATGTGCAAGTTGCACGAGCAATTTGCATGCGCATGTGCAAGTTGCATGTGCAAGTTGCATGTGCAAGTTTCATGTGTAAGTTGCATGTGCATGTTGCTTGTGCAAGTTGCATGTGCAATTTGCATGCGCATGTGCAAGTCGCATGTGCATGTTGCATGCGCATGTTGCAAGTGCATGTTGCATGTGCAAGTTGCATGTGCAAGTTGAATGTGCATGTTGCATGTTTCATGTGCGTGTTGCATGTTGCATGTCCATGCTGCATGTGCAAGTTGCATGTGCAAGTTGCATGTGCAAGTTGCATGTGCAAGTTGCATGTGTAAGTTGCATGTGCAAGTTGCATGTGCAAGTTGCATGTACAATTTGCCTGTGCAAAATGCATGTGCATGTTGCATGTGCAAGTGGCATGTGCAAGTTGCATGTGCAAGTTGCATGTGCAAGTTGCATGTGCAAGTTGCATGTGCAAGTTGCATGTTTATGTTGCATTTGCAAGTTGCATGTGCAAGTTGCATGTGCAAGTTGTATGTGCATGTTGCATGTGCAAGTTGCACGAGCAATTTGCATGCGCATGTGCAAGTTGCATGTGCAAGTTGCATGTGCAAGTTGCATGTGCAAGTTGCATGTGTAAGTTGCATGTGCATGTTGCTTGTGCAAGTTGCATGTGCAATTTGCATGCGCATGTTACATTGGCAAGGTGCATGTGCAAGTTGTTGCAAGTGCAAGTTGCATGCGCAAGTTGCATGTGCAAGTTGCATGTGCATGTTGCATGTTTATGTTGCATTTGCAAGTTGCATGTGCATGTTGCATGTGCAAGTTGCATGTGCAAGTTGCATGTGCAAGTTGCATGTGCAAGTTGCATGTTTATGTTGCATTTGCAAGTTGCATGTGCAAGTTGCATGTGCAAGTTTTATGTGCAAGTTGCATATGCAAGTTACATGTGCAAGTTGCATGTGCAAATTGCATGTGTAAGTTGCATGTGCATGTTGCTTGTGCAAGTTGCATGTGCAATTTGCATGCGCATGTTACATTTGCAAGGTGCATGTGCAAGTTGTTGCATGTGCATGTTGCAAGTGCATGTTGCATGTGCAAGTTGCATGTGCAAGTTGAATGTGCATGTTGCATGTTTCATGTGCGTGTTGCATGTTGCATGTCCATGCTGCATGTGCAAGTTGCATGTGCAAGTTGCATGTGCAAGTTGCATGTGCAAGTTGCATGTGCAAATTGCATGTGCAAGTTGCATGTGCAAGTTGCCTGTGCAAGTTGCATGTGCATGTTGCATGTGCAAGTTGCATGTGCAAGTTGCATGTGCAAGTTGCATGTGCAAGTTGCATGTACAAGTTGCATGTGCAAGTTGCATGTGCAAGTTGCATGTGCCAGTTGCATGTGCAAGTTGCATGTGCGAGTTGCATGTGCAAGTTGCATGTGCAAGTTGCATGTGCAAGTTGCATGTGCAAGTTTTATGTGCAAGTTGCATGTGCAAGTTGCATGTGCAAGTTGCATGTGCCAGTTGTTGCATGTGCAAGTTGCATGTGCAAGTTGCATGTGCATGTTGCATGTTTATGTTGCATTTGCAGGTTGCATGTGCAAGTTGCATGTGCAAGTTGCATGTGCAAGTTTCATGTTCAAGTTGCATGTGCAAGTTGCATGTGCAATTAGCATGTGCAAGTTGCATGTGCAAGTTGCATGTGCAAGTTGCATGTGCAAGTTGCATGTGCAAGTTGCATGTGCAAGTTGCACGTGCATGTTGCATTTGCAAGGCGCATGTGCAAGTTGCATGTGCAAGTTGCATGTGCGTGTTGCATGTTTATGTTGCATTTGCAAGTTGCATGTTTAAGTTGCATGTGCAAGTTGCATGTGCAAGTTGCATGTGCAAGTTGCATGTGCACTTTGCATTTGCAAGGCGCATGTGCAAGATGCATGTGCAAGTTGCATGTGCAAGTTGCATGTGTAAGTTCCATGTGCAAGTTGCATGTGCATGTTGCATGTGCAAGTTGCATGTGCGATTTGCATGCGCATGAGCAAGTTGCATGTGCAAGTTGCATGTGCATGTTGCAAGTGCATGTTGCATGTGCAAGTTGCATGTGCAAATTGCATGTGCATGTTGCATGTTTCATGTGCATGTTGCATGTTGCATGTCCATGTAGCATGTGCAAGTTGCAAGTGCAAGTTGCATGTTTAAGTTGCATGTTTAAGTTGCATGTGCAAGTTGCATGTTTAAGTTGCATGTTTAAGTTGCATGTGCAAGTTGCATGTGCAAGTTGCATGTGCAAGTTGCATGTGCAAGTTGCATGTGCAAGTTGCATGTGCAAGTTGCATGTGCAAGTTGCATGTGCAAGTTGCATGTTTATGTTGCATTTGCAAGTTGCATGTGCAAGTTGCATGTGCAAGTTGCATGTGCAAGTTGCATGTGCAAGTTCCATGTGCAAGTTGCATGTGCATGTTGCATGTGCAAGTTGCATGTGCAATTTGCATGCGCATGTGCAAGTTGCATGTGCATGTTGCATGTGCATGTTGCAAGTGCATGTTGCATGTGCAAGTTGCATGTGCAAGTTGCATGTGCAAGTTGCATGTGCAAGTTGCATGTGCAAGTTGCATGTGCCAGTTGCATGTGCAAGTTGCATGTGCAAGTTGCATGTGCATGTTGCATGTGCAAGTTGCATGTGCAATTTGCATGCGCATGTGCAAGTTGCATGTGCATGTTGCATGTCCATGCTGCATGTGCAAGTTGCATGTGCAAGTTGCATGTGCAAGTTGCATGTGCAAGTTGCATGTGCAAGTTGCATGTGCAAGTTGCATGTGCAAGTTGCCTGTGCAAGTTGCATGTGCATGTTGCATGTGCAAGTTGCATGTGCAAAATGCATGTGCAAGTTGCATGTGCAAGTTGCATGTTTATGTTGCATTTGCAAGTTGCATGTGCAAGTTGCATGTGCAAGTTGCATGTGCAAGTTGCATGTGCAAGTTGCATGTGCAAGTTGAATGTGCATGTTGCATGTTTCATGTGCGTGTTGCATGTTGCAGGCCATGTGCAATTTGCATGCGAATGTGCAAGTTGCATGTGCATGTTGCATGTGCATGTTGCAAGTGCATGTTGCATGTGCAAGTTGCATGTGCAAGTTGAATGTGCATGTTGCATGTTTCATGTGCGTGTTGCATGTTGCATGTCCATGCTGCATGTGCAAGTTGCATGTGCAAGTTGCATGTGCAAGTTGCATTTGCAAGTTGCATGTGCAAGTTGCATGTGCATGTTGCATGTGCAAGTTGCATGTACAAGTTGCCTGTGCAAGTTGCATGTGCATGTTGCATGTGCAAGTGGCATGTGCAAGTTGCATGTGCAAGTTGCATGTGCAAGTTGCATGTGCAAGTTGCATGTTCAAGTTGCATGTTTATGTTGCATTTGCAAGTTGCATGTGCAAGTTGCATGTGCAAGTTGCATGTGCAAGTTGCATGTGCAAGTTGCATATAAAAGTTGCATGTGCAAGTTGCATGTGCATGTTACATTTTTAAGGCGCATGTGCAAGTTGTTGCATGTGCAAGTTGCATGTGCAAGTTGCATGTGCAAGTTGCATGTGCATGTTGCATGTTTATGTTGCATTTGCAAGTTGCATGTGCAAGTTGCATGTGCAATTTGCATGTTTATGTTGCATTTGCAAGTTGCATGTGCCAGTTGCATGTGCAAGTTGCATGTGCAAGTTGCATGTGCAAGTTGCATGTGCAAGTTGCATGTGCAAGTTGCATCTGCAAGTTGCATGTGCAAGTTGCATGTGAAAGTTGCATGTGCATGTTGCATGTGCAAGTTGCATGTGCAAGTTGCATGTGCAAGTTGCATTTTTATGTTGCATTTGCAAGTTGCATGTGCAAGTTGCATGTGCAAGTTGCATGTGCAAGTTGCATGTGCAAGTTGCATGTGCCAGTTGCATGTGCAAGTTGCATGTGCAAGTTGCATGTGCATGTTGCATGTGCAAGTTGCATGTGCAATTTGCATGCGCATGTGCAAGTTGCATGTGCATGTTGCATGTCCATGCTGCATGTGCAAGTTGCATGTGCAAGTTGCATGTGCAAGTTGCATGTGCAAGTTGCATGTGCAAGTTGCATGTGCAAGTTGCATGTGCAAGTTGCCTGTGCAAGTTGCATGTGCATGTTGCATGTGCAAGTTGCATGTGCAAGTTGCATGTGCAAGTTGCATGTTTATGTTGCATTTGCAAGTTGCATGTGCAAGTTGCATGTGCAAGTTGCATGTGCAAGTTGCATGTGCAAGTTGCATGTGCAAGTTGCATGTGCAAGTTGCATATGCATGTTACATTTGCAAGGTGCATGTGCAAGTTGTTGCATGTGCAAGTTGCATGTGCAAGTTGCATGTGCAAGTTGCATGTGCATGTTGCATGTTTATGTTGCATTTGCAAGTTGCATGTGCAAGTTGCATGTGCAAGTTGCATGTGCAAGTTTCATGTTCAAGTTGCATGTGCAAGTTGCATGTGCAATTTGCATGTGCAAGTTGCATGTGCAAGTTGCATGTGCAAGTTGCATGTGCAAGTTGCATGTGCAAGTTGCACGTGCATGTTGCATTTGCAAGGCGCATGTGCAAGTTGCATGTGCAAGTTGCATGTGCAAGTTGCATGTTTATGTTGCATTTGCAAGTTGCATGTTTAAGTTGCATGTGCAAGTTGCAGGTGCAAGTTGCATGTGCAAGTTGCATGTGCAAGTTGCATGTGCAAGTTGCATGTGCACTTTGCATTTGCAAGGCGCATGTGCAAGATGCATGTGCAAGTTGCATGTGCAAGTTGCATGTGCAAGTTCCATGTGCAAGTTGCATGTGCATGTTGCATGTGCAAGTTGCATGTGCAATTTGCATGCGCATGTGCAAGTTGCATGTGCATGTTGCATGTGCATGTTGCAAGTGCATGTTGCATGTGCAAGTTGCATGTGCAAGTTGCATGTGCAAGCTGCATGTGCATGTTGCATGTTTCATGTGCATGTTGCATGTTGCATGTCCATGTAGCATGTGCAAGTTGCAAGTGCAAGTTGCATGTTTAAGTTGCATGTTTAAGTTGCATGTGCAAGTTGCATGTTTAAGTTGCATGTTTAAGTTGCATGTGCAAGTTGCATGTGCAAGTTGCATGTGCAAGTTGCATGTGCAAGTTGCATGTGCAAGTTGCATGTGCAAGTTGCATGTGCAATTTGCATGTTTATGTTGCATTTGCAAGTTGCATGTGCAAGTTGCATGTGCAAGTTGCATGTGCAAGTTGCATGTGCAAGTTCCATGTGCAAGTTGCATGTGCATGTTGCATGTGCAAGTTGCATGTGCAATTTGCATGCGCATGTGCAAGTTGCATGTGCATGTTGCATGTGCATGTTGCAAGTGCATGTTGCATGTGCAAGTTGCATGTGCAAGTTGCATGTTTATGTTGCATTTGCAAGTTGCATGTGCAAGTTGCATGTGCAAGTTGCATGTGCAAGTTGCATGTGCACTTTGGATTTGCAAGTTGCATGTGCAAGTTGCATGTGCATGTTGCATGTGCAAGTTGCATGTGCAATTTGCATGCGCATGTGCAACACATGCAACTTGCACATGCAACTTGCACATGCAACTTGCACATGCAACTTGCACATGCAACTGGAACATGCAACTTGGACATGCTACTTGCACATGCAACTTGCACATGCAACTTGCACATGCAACATGCACATGCAACTTGCACATGCAACTTGCACATGCAACATGCACATGCAACTCGCACATGCAACTTGCACATGCAACTTGCGAATGCAACTTGCACATGCAACTTGCACATGCAATTTGCACATGCAACTTGCACATGCAACTTACACATGCAACTTGCACATGCTACATGGACATGCAACTTGCAACATGCACATGAAACATGCAACATGCACATTCAACTTGCACATGCAACTTGCACATGCAACATGCACTTGCAACATGCACATGCAACATGCACATGCAACTTGCACATGCGCAGGCAAATTGCACATGCAACTTGCACATGCAACATGCACATGCAACTTGCACATGCAACTTGCACATTCAACTTGCACGTGCATGTTGCATGTGCAAGTTGCATATTTTTAAAGAGTTTGTTTAATCCATTGACATTGCAGCCATCCGTTTGTGGAATTTGACAGTTTATGATTTTAAAAATAGAAGAACTATTCTTCTTTGACGCACACAGAGTATTTTGTTCAAAATAATACCTGGAAAGTTCGAAAATTTCTCTTTTTGTGGTCAAAACAAGATTTCAATTTGTTCGTATTTTTTTAAAGTTTTTAATCTATTGTCATCGTAGCCATCCTTTGCTGAATTTGACAGGCTATGGCTTGACAGAAAGGGACTGTTTTCTGAGCTATAAATAAAATAATCCGATACTTTTTGGCTTTCTTTTCTTTTTTCATAGTTTTCAATTTTCTTTAAAATAGTAAAAAGATATTCTTACGACTAACTCCAGTCGTATTTTTGTTTAAAAACGTATCTACAAGTATCATTTTCAATGTAAGTTGCATGTGCAAGTTGCATGTGTAAGTTGCATGTGCAGGTTGCATGTGCAAGTTGCATGTGCAAGTTGCATGTGCAAGTTGCATGTGCATGTTGCATGTGCAAGTTGCATGTGCATGTTGCATGTGCAAGTTGCATGTGCAAGTTGCATGTGCATGTTGCATGTTTCATGTGCATGTTTCATGGGCAATTTGCATGTTGCATGGGCAATTTGCATGTGCAAGTTGCATGTGCAAGTTGCATGTGCAAGTTGCATGTGCAAGTTGCATGTTCAAGTTGCATGTGCAAGTAGCATGTGCAAGTTGCATGTGCAAGTTGCATGTGCAAGTTGCATGTGCAAGTTGCATGTGCAAGTTGCATGCGCAAGTTGCATGTGCAATTTGCATGTGCAAGTTGCATGTGCAAGTATTATGTGCAAGTTGCACGTGCAAGTTGCATGTGCAAGTTGCATGTGCAAGTTGCATGTGCAAGTTGCATGTGCAAGTTGCATGTGCAAGTTGCATGTGCAAGTTGCATGTGCAAGTTGCATGTGCAAGTTGCATGTGCAAGTTGCATGTGCAAGTTGCATGTGCAAGTTGCATGTGCAAGCTGCATGTGCAAGTTGCATGTGCAAGTTGCATGTTTAAGTTGCATGTGCATGTTGCATGTTGCATGTGCAAGTTGCATGTGCGTGTTGCATGTTTCATCTTTCAATTGCATGTTGCATGTCTATGTTGCATGTGCATGTTGCATGTGCAAGTTGCATGTGCAAGTTGCATGTGCAAGTGCATGTGCGTGTTGCATGTTTCATCTTTCATGTGCATGTTGCATGTTGCATGTCCATGTTGCATGTGCAAGTTGCATGTGCAAGTTGCATGTGCAAGTTTCATGTGCAAGTTGCATGTGCATTATGCATGTGCAAGTTTTATGTGCAAGTTGCATTTGCAAGTTGCATGTGCATGTTGCATGTGCAAGTTGCATGTGCAAGTTGCATGTTCAAGTTGCATGTGCAAGTTGCATGTGCAAGTTGCATGTGCAAGTTGCATGTGCAAGTTGCATGCGCAAGTTGCATGTGCAATTTGCATGTGCAAGTTGCATGTGCAAGTTGCATGTGCAAGTTGCATGTGCAAGTTGCACGTGCAAGTTGCATGTGCATGTTGCATTTTTCATGTGCATGTTGCATGTTGCATATCCATGTTGCATGTTTATTATCCATGTTGCATATCCATGTTGCATGTTTATTATTATTTCGAAAAGAGCTTTCGGAATCGGATTTTATTTAAAGATTCAGATAATACTTCTTGGTAACTTTATATTCTTTGATATTACCTATTTATTATTTGAAATATGAAATATTCCACGCATACGCCATAGTGATTTATTATTTTATTTATTTATTTACTCTAAGAGCAAAACATTTTCTACATACATAGGTACGAGTAACTTCCATTTTTATTATGTTATTATTCCTTAGAACAAACAAATAGTCCACATACGCCACAGTGAACCATATAATTTCAAATTACAAAATCCCTCTTCTAAAATCATGCAATTGAAAAATCCCGCAAATTAAAGCCACGCAAATTAAAATTTCGCAAAATTTAAATTTTATGAGATTTCCTACCTTCTGCAAATGAATAGAGTAACCCTTTTACGAAAATGCTAAATCACGCTAAATTTCTCATTCAACAAATTAATAAAACGTTCCAGGTACCATTTTATCAATATCAACTTCGTGTTTCCAATCCTGAAGTTCCTAAAATGTATGGTCTTTGCTAAATTCATAAACCTGGAGAGGGAATGAGAAAAATGGTGTTTTTGGTTTGTAAAAGAAATGAAAAAAATATGGTGATTTTGTTGGTTACAGCGTCAAAAACTCCTTCGAATTTTTTGAAAAAATCAAAGATTTTGAACTAAAAGACGATGAAATTTTAGTCTCGTTTAATGTGAAAGCTTTGTTTCCCAGTGTGTCCATTCCATCTGCCATCTATGCTTTAGAGCCTGTTTAGATTGGGAAAATTGAGTCCGGACTCGTGAGCCTCATCGTGTCTACATTACAAAATTTGAGGCACCTCAAATCACATATAAACAACAACAACTTCAATGTTTTGCGCATTGAAACAACAACAAATGAGACTCATGAGTCTCACGACATCCCTGACCCCCCACTTCTCTTGTCAGAAACCGCTGTGAGACCGGTCTCAGCCTTCCCAGTCTAAACAGGGTCATACGCACACAATTACTAAAGCATAACCTGCCAGCCGAACAACTTCACACATACATCAAAGTTGCTGAAATCTGCATGTTCCATAATTGTTTTCAGTTCAGGGATGAATGGTAAAAATGTGATTCTGGAGTAAGCATGGGAAATCCGATGTCACCTTTAGTTTCCGAAGCCTTCCTAACAAATTTCGAGTTAACATTGAAAGATGAAGGTGTAGTACCGAGACTCTGGATGTGTTACGTCGATGCATAGGCGCCCGCAGGATTTTGTCCAGGGGGGGGCAGACACCAAACCAATTTTGAGATACATATCGAATTTTCGAAAAAAATGGGTATTCAAACAAATTTTTTTAAATTTAATATGCAATATAATTTGAACTTTTTGGAAGTTTTTATAAATAATTTCATTTAAATCCTTCAGTCAAAAATGAAAAAATCCTAATAACGTTCTATCACAGATACTATAGTTATATGTAGAGGTACTGTTAATAGTTATCCAGCGTAAATTTAATTTATATTTAATAGTAGACCGCACTTATTTAACCAGACAGGCATTTTCTTGGAAGTTTTTGTATAAAAAGCAAGGTTCATAGAACAATAAAATTCATCATTCGTTCACCCGTGAAAAAATCAAACGGGAATGTTATTTTTAATTCAATTAAAACAAAATTCATTTTCACGATCGAACCAAAAATGCTAGGATGTGGATCTATAAAATATGGTTCGTTCTGAATTTATTATGCGAGAGTTATTGAAGATCCATTCACGAATCTTTGAAATAAGAAATAAAAATGTAATTTTACAAAAGGAAAAAGGACAGTTTCAAAAAAAAGTTTCGAAATCCTTTGATAGATTTCAATGAAATCGAATTGAGTGATTTCAATGAAATTTCCACATGTCATGGTGATGATGGTGCCATTTTTTGAAACACCGTTTTGAAAATATTCGTTTCTCTTATAATTCTGTATCAGCTATCCTGCCAATTTTAATGAAATCACTCAAGGAACAACGAAGTTGACATTTTTTAAAGCACCCTGTTTTGAAAATATTTTTTCTTGTTTTATTCTGTATAAGCCATCACCTGTGTCAATTTCATTGAAATCTTTCAACACAACACAACAACGAAGATATAGTAGGTACTCTTCCATTTTCTTGAGAAAAATTGGGTATTCATACATCTGTTTATCGGCTATACGGATTAAGATAAATTTTTTTATATACAAATTTCAGATAAGATTAAATAATATTGCATATCAAAATTTTCAAAAAAAAAGTTTTTGGATTTAAAAAAAAAAGTTTCAATTTTTTTTTGAAAATTCGATATCTAAAAAACGGGTTGACAATTTTTTTTCAAATTTTGTTTTTACATACACATAAATATATACTTTAGATTTGCATACCAAAATTTGCTCTTAAAAATTTTTTAAGAATTTTATATATAAAAAAATAATTTTTTAAAAAACCGCTCCAACGATTTTAGATTTTTTTCCCATACAATCATATCATATTCAATCAAGAATTAAGATGACATTCTTCTCTTTCACCTCAACCTGTCAAAAGAGTTGTTTTAGCCAATTTAAATGTCGTATTTCATGCTTCTCTACATTTTTCTCTCATAATTTCTATGTTCTTATGTACAATTTTCTTAAACCCACAGTGCCTTGAACATAAGAGCAAGTACGTGTGATCCAGTCGTGCATTTTATTTCTTTTGGAGTGACAGTGAGATAGAATATTAAATTTGTGTCAAAGAATGAAGAACTGTTTCATTCAGTTCAATATGAGAATAGGTTGGTTTGATTTGTTAAACTATTTGTCCTAGGAAGATTTAACAAGATTAATTTCTAATCTTCAAGATTTAAGACATTAATTTGTATGTTAAAGACGATTTGAGGTAAGTCTTATTAAATCCCGGTTTAGTGTTCGGTGTAAACGTAAACGTAGTATAAACGTCAAACTCATGACTCATGAGCTATGCTCTTATAACATTAAAGTAACTGACAATTGTTTTTATTTTGAAGGCAAATACAATCCACTCCAACTTCAAGCTGTAAAGAAAATATCCATATTTCCAACAATATCAAAATTAAGGATATTTTCAGACATATTTGGCCTGATCCAGAGCCAGGAGGGGGCAAATCATGAACCCCGACAAAAAAAGACAGGCAGGTAGTTGTTAAAATTCATAGTAAAAAAATGCATGCAAAAATGTGATAATGCCAGGGGGGGCAAACCATGAACTCAATAAAGAAGCTGTAATGAAAAAATCCATATCTTCCGACAATATCGAAACTAAGAATATTTTCAGGAACATTTGGTATGATCCAGAGCCAGGGGGGGCAAATCATGGAGAGAAGGCAAAGTATTTGTTAAAATTCAAAGAAAAAAATAAAAATTTCTTAGTTGTGTGGTATTGTCCAGAGCCAGGGGGGGCAACTGCCCCCTCTTGCCCCCCCCTCCGGGCGCCTATGCGTCGATGATGTCTTCAGTGTCATCAAACCAAACGATGTTATTAATTTATTAAATGATTCGAACAACAAATACAAAAGCATCAAGTTCACACATGAAACAGAAGATCCAACATCACGTTCAATCAACTTCTTGGACTTAACCTTAACGCGCGACTGCGACAACAGAATAGAAGTTTCCGTCTTCAGAAAACCAACAAGAACAACTCGATTCATCACCAACGATTCACACTGCTCCCGACAAAACAAATTGGCTGCCTTCCACGCAATGATTCATCGTCTATGTACCTTGCCCTTACCACCATCAAATTATATGAAAGAATATAGCTAAATTCTTAAATTAGCTGATATAAATGGGTACAAAAAGACAACAATCGAACAATTGGTGGCAAAACATTCAAATAAGGTGAAAAAGCAAGAGCTTTCAACTTTGTTTACCCAAGGAATTGAAGCTGCAGCCAAAAAAGAGCAGAGTTGCGTTTTCATATGTGCCCCTTCTTTAACTAATACTCTCTCTAATACTTTCGCTAAAGAGGGTATGAAACAAGTTTACATAAACAACAACAAATTGAAAAATGTATTGGGTATACAAAAGATCCAACACCTATGTATACAAAACAAATGCGGCATATGTAAAATACAATGCTCAAATTGTGACGCAAACTACATAGGACAAACCAAATGTTGTATTTTACTGTAACGAAACTAAGGTCTTCTTTGAAGGAGGAGGTTTCCATCCAAGTATGGGCTTGAACCCCATTGCTGAACACTGATCTGAAAACAAAATCAAAATAAAATAACTGCCAGAATGGAAACCTCCCTAAAATCCTTACTCCTCGTTTGCCTGCCGTTGTGACGTAATGCTTACAGGCAAAATTACGCCAGTCCTGGCAGCAAGGGGAAAAGGTGTCTGGACCACAACCACTAGGCATGCTTGTATCACCCAAAGTAGCTCGTTGGATGGGGGGGTTTTTGCTGTTGTGTGTCTAGAGTATCGTCAAACATTTTCATGCCTTTCAAATTTTTAAGATGCGAGGTCTCTTTTGTTCCTATAACGAAAATTTGTCGTAGATATTCTGATTTATTAGTGGTGAGAGTTTAGGTTTTGTTACTCTCCGAGGATGCTCGCCCACATACCACCACCGTTGGAATCCCGGACCATCGGGTGAGGTACATCCTTGGTTATCACGTCCTCACAATTGTGATAACCCCTAATCGTATAAGAAAATTTAACTTCCTCATTCAAAGGCTTGATATTCCGGAATACTTACTGTACCATAACACTCAAACCTTCCAAATTCATCAAAAACAAATAAAAATAAAACCACAGAAATAAATTTCTATATACCATCGCTGTTCATTTTGCTGTCATCACAAATCACATCCACCAGTAATCACCCTAAACGAAAAAATCCATACTATCACCAAAAGAAATCAACAAAAAGAATCGAATCATTCCTAATCAGTGTGAAATGATAACTAGGTTGATTAAAAATTTTCAGGTTTCATACTACAATAAAGATTTTATTTAAACATAAAAAAGAATTAAAAAAAAACTTAATTTATGAGGCAAACATGTTCGTCGTGTTGGTGGATGAAAGGGTATTTTCTATCCAAAGATGGTTCCTCTTTTTATTTGTAATCAAAATGCGCACTTCACAAATAATTGGACAAGCGATTTGCCGGCTTGATATTTTTAAAGCGCACAATGTTCCGATGTGTTTTATGTTTTTTTTTTTTTTTAATAATTTAAAATAAAGACATTTTTGGATTGAATTAAGTTAATAAAACAACAACAACAAAAAAACTTATTTTTAATTTTATATGGACAGAATCACTGTCACGGTCGCCATGTAATATGTTTTTCGAAATAAAAGAAAGACTTGTGTATTGTCGGAGAGCTGATTTAATAATGATGAATTTTATTTGTTATAATGTGTTCATACTTAAAACTATGCTGACTCCATATTCACACATTTGTGGAGTCAGCAAAAAGAATAATATAAAATGCGAAAAAAGAATAATATAAACACGATATGCAATGCACGTTGTTCATTGCATATCGTGGGAAGATTATGGTGTGCTGATGTGCACAATGTCGCTTCGCGACGTATCAAGTGACGAGTGGTATTCGTCACCTGACACGTGCATACACTATGTGCACATAAACACACTACAAAATATATACCTAAAAAGAAAGAAACTATTACACAAAAATATTATAAAACTAAGGGCCAGTTTCAAATGTTCCGGTTAAAGTTTCGGATAGATATCCGACACATAACCCTATCCAGCAGATAAAAGGTTTGATAGTTGAAGTTTACCCAGGGTTGATCCAGGTTTTCTTGACAACCCCAAGAACTGTCAAAAAAACCTGGGTTTTTCGGTTCTCAAAAAACACCAAAGGGTCTTCTTTTGTGTTGTTGAGATAAGAAAAAAATAAAATTTCTTTTAAAAATGGATAAAAACAAACCACAGTTTTCGTTTTCTATTTCTTTTTGTTATTTTTAAAGTAAAATTGTGTATTACGTGAATTTATATTTCAAAAACAATAGAATTATCTGCTAAATACTTCAGAGCTCATGTCACTTTGGCAGTTTATTCTTTACCTCAACTCGCCCCAGCTAAAAACCTCGTTCTACTTCAGGGCGAGTTCAGGGCGACCGAACCCTAGGTCTCAAAAAACACAGAATTTGCTGACCAGGGCAAGTTCAGGGTTTTCAAAAAACACTTTGGGGCGACCCCGTGGTGACTTCAGGACTCAACGAACAAACCTAAAAGCTGCTGTTATTTATTTTCTGTTTCATCGTCAAAGTCTCGGATAAACTAACCGGTGGATAAATTTACTAGCCACATAAAGTTTGAAAACAACATAAAACATCAAAAACATACTGAAAATTAAATTTTTGCTGTCAAAACAAAAAAAATGATCGTTTCTACACTAGTCAACAATATTAAAGGAACAAATTTTTTTTCAATTTTTGTTAGCGTTTTTTGAAGAGCTGTATCTTTGTGACGAGTGGTCGTATTGAGTTGAAATAAAAAGCATTTTACAGCTTTATGTTTTTTGTTTCGAAATTTGTTTGCAAACAAATTTTTTAGAAGTACCGTTATTGCGTTATTGCAAAAAATGAGACGAAACAACAAAATTATTTTGTTTTTATTTTTTGAAGGTCCTCATTTTTATGGATAAATTTTTTTGAGTCAATTAAATGTCATGATCAGATACCTTGTTTATTCAGCTTCAATTCAGTTTTTTTTGTTGGTTTCGTACGATTTTTTTTTGACATGGTTTATCTGACTTTGAATGAAAAAAGATACTTTTAGCCTTGATTACCAATATCTCAGCAAATAATGACGTTATAAAAAATTCAAAGACAGTTTTGGAAATTTGAAAAAGCGTTTTACAAGATTTTTTTATGATTTTGTAGAAATTATTTTTTTTACCGTTCACCGTTAGTTTAAAAAAAAGTACTAAAAACCGACGTTTTGTGGTCTTTTCGTAAATATTTTTTTTTCGTTGCAAATATTGATTGCATGGCTTGCGTTGGTATGCAAATTTATAGACTTTTAAATCATCAATATCCTTGTAAATTTTCAAATTGATTCATCGAACCGTTTTTCCTCACCAAAACTTCAAAGTCTTACAAACCAGGTAAAGGAACAAATTGTGGTGTTCCTAAACAATGCGAAGTTGTCATCAAAATGACAAGAAAACCGCAATTCCAGTGGATTTTTTTTCACAGTTTTGCATTAGTTTGATACTTTTTTGAATGGAAATGAAAAAAAAATTACATTTTTCAAAAAAAAAAAAAAATTAAAAAAATCAAGTTTTTTTATTTGAAATTTTTTTTAAATTAATTTGTTTTAATTTTTTTGTTTAATGTACTTTTTATTTCATTTCAATTCAAAAAAGTATCTAACTAATGCAAAACTGTGAAAAAAATCCACTGGAATTGCGGTTTTCTTGTCATTTTGATGACAACTTCGCATTGTTTAGGAACACCACAATTTGTTCCTTTACCTGGCTTCTAAGACTTTGAAGTTTTGGTGAGGAAAAACGGTTCGATGAATCAATTTGAAAATTTACAAGGATATTGATGATTTAAAAGTCTATAAATTTGCATACCAACGCAAGCCATGCAATCAATATTTGCAACGAAAAAAAAAGATTTACGAAAAGACCACAAAACGTCGGTTTTTAGTACTTTTTTTAAACTAACGGTGAACGGTAAAAAAAATAATTTCTACAAAATCATAAAAAAATCTTGTAAAACGCTTTTTCAAATTTCCAAAACTGTCTTTGAATTTTTTATAACGTCATTATTTGCTGAGATATTGGTAATCAAGGCTAAAAGTATCTTTTTTCATTCAAAGTCAGATAAACCATGTCAAAAAAAATCGTACGAAAACAACAAAAAAAACTGACATTTAATTGACTCAAAAAAATTTATCCATAAAAATGAGGACCTTCAAAAAAAATAAAAACAAAATAATTTTGTTGTTTCGTCTCATTTTTTGCAATAACGCAATAACGGTACTTCTAAAAAATTTGTTTGCAAACAAATTTCGAAACAAAAAACATAAAGCTGTAAAATGCTTTTTATTTCAACTCAATACGACCACTCGTCACAAAGATACAGCTCTTCAAAAAACGCTAACAAAAATTGAAAAAAAATTTGTTCCTTTAATATTGTTGACTAGTGTATTTAAAATGTCAATAATTTAAATTCAGTACGAGCCGCGATGGATCGAATTAAAGAGAAAATGCAAAATATTACGATGAATAACTCTTAGCAGTTAGGCATAGAGACATCCAATCCTCAATGTTGGGCCTAGGATTTTTGACTGCAAACAACAAGTGCTGAAAATAGGTTCCACAAAAAGAAGAGAAGAAGACACCACAAGCAATGTGATTAAGCAGCAAATGATGCCACCGGCCAACCCTCACAATACATGCCCGAAAATGCACTGGAGTTTAAAATTTTGGAATATGATTAAGATGTATGTAAATAAATAGTAATTTGCAATAAAAATATAAAAAGGATTGACGGAACTATAGCCGTGTTCTAATGTGCTTGAGTGGCTTCCTTTCTTTTATAGGATAATTTTGTACCTTGGTTCTAAAAAGGCCAATGTCCAATTTGTTAGTTTTTGGGAAGTCGAAAATGTTGCTTTTTAATGTCTTAAAATGCTCATTAAGAAGCAATTGGAGTCCATGGGCCCTTATTAAAGTCGTGGAACATCTTTCACTGAGTCAAATAGTGTACTTTTGTAAGTTATGTAGGCATTGTAAAAAATGGTCAATGGTACCTACAGATTTATGCAATTTCGTCTTCCAAAATTCACATAAATCCATAAATTCAGGACTTCTTTTAACTGCATTTTACGCTCTTCAACGAAAATATGGTCTGAAACTATATTTTTTCCAAACGCTTCAAATTAATATTTTTCTTATCTTCTGGATAAAAGTTTTAACAGCTACTTGAACCGGCGGAACTATCCGAGACATTTGAAACCAAAAGTTGAAGTTTATCTTGCAGATAAGTTCCGGATAGGCTATCCGAGACTTTAACCGGAACATTTGAAACTGGCCCTAAGATTAATAATTTGCAAAACGAAAAGTTAAATTAAAATGAAAATGTTCTTCACCAAAAAAAAATATAATACAAAAAATTGTAATCAAAACTAATCAAAAGAATAACAATTTGACAGTTAGCGGACTTTTAAGCTCTTTCTCACTCATCAACTGCATAAGTTTGGAATTTATATATATATATGTCGATATACTGTACTTTTTAAATCTGACAGTAAGGTTGAAAAAAAAACTACCAAAATAAAAAAAAAAAAACAAAATAACTGTCGAACAACTTTCAGCTTAAAACCATGAATTTAATATTTAAATTAATTTTAAACAAAATCTCAGTTAAAGAGAAAACCACCAAGAGAACCGCTTGGCAATACGAGAAAGCCAACTGGGACGGTCTCAGGAACTTTAACTGGTCACTATGCTTCCTCGATGTGACGTAGACTCCATAGTCAGGTCAAATGGTAGTATGGAGTGGAAAGTTCTGGTGTAATTATTTTTAGTGGCTCCCATTATGTTTTTGGGGTCGCTGAACACGAATCTGAAGTTGTCCAACAAAATTTTTCACGGCAAATATGAGAATTCGTCAAAAAACATCGAAAATTTCGACATTTTTTGTCTTTTTTCCTTATTGCTCAAAAATTATTTTTCTTGTGCAAAAAGCGCTTATGCAAAAATAAAGACAGTTAGATTACCTACAATCTACGCTTATATCATTTTTTTGTACGACTTATGGTTTCTGCGGAAACAGTGTCGTTGAAAACAGCCAAAAATCCGTCATTTTTAAAAAATTGCATAAACGATTTTTATTTTGTATTGTTTTCTTCATTACATGAAAAGTAGGCCATGAGTTATTATGTTATTTGTATCTTCTAATTGTAGTTGTCTAAAAGTATTATATTGCAGTGGTTAAGTGTCTAAGTTTCAGTATTCTAAACAGTCAAAATGTCCATTCAAAAGTGTTTTATTTGTGACAAAGATTGGAGTATGGTGCAGTGAAAGTGGTGAATAAAAAAGCAATTGAAACGCTCCTTCAAGCCAGCAGGAAGAGAAATGACGGAAAGGGAGCTTCTTTGGCAGGTAAGAAATCAGCGAAAGTGTATACAACCTGCCAAAAAAGCTATATAAATGGTAAATGGTAGGTAGAAATGGTGACAAGAGCGTAACACTCGCTCTTTGCCCAATTACCACTGGATTGCGCCGTTTTGATACCATAACTCGTTTGACCTGTGTATGAAAGCAGTCTAAAGTGAGGATTGCGGGTTTATTCTCTGAGGAGCTTATTCCTCAGGTGTCCTGTTCCCTGCGTTGGATGTGAGATTTCCTCCAGTGCGGTTTGGAGATCATCTTTCCCAAGAAACCAGAAAAGCGTTCCTTGCTTTGAAATAGGACGGCTGTAAAGTATGGTTGAGGTACCTTGTGAGTCAGTACAAAAGACAGGAGTTGGGTCATAGGACCAGTGTTGCCAGATGAAATAAAATTGTCCCCCCAGAAAAATTTAGAAATCCCCCAGATTTTCACATTTTGACAAAAAAACAACCCTAGATTTTTTTCCAAATCTTCTTCCAAATTTATTTTTTCTTTCAATACACATAAGTTATTACAATAAATATAAAAATTAACATCTAGCTACATAAAAATACTTTATTTAAAAAAATCAAGAATAATATCTACGCTCGTCATATTAGTTTCTGCAGTCGTTTTCACTATAGCGACATTTTTCAGCGTAAGATTCTGCGATCCATAATGTAATGTAAAGAATATCTCAAATACAAATGAGGCCGTGAGTGGAAAAATGGTGTAACGTACTTTTTTTAGCATATTTTTCATTTTTAATCGATCATACCTAGTCTTTAATGTGATATTCAAGAAGGATAAGTCAAATTTTTGGAAAGCTTAGATTTTTAAGAATTAAGAATTTTTGCTTCCATGAATTTTGTTGCTTAAATGCTGTTTCAATTCCTATACGACATTTTTGTTTAAATGAAGAAAATAAAGCAGTCATATGGTTTTTAAGTTTCTAACTTTAAAAATAAAACCCCCAGATTTCCCCCCAGACATTTCATCACCCCAGATTTCCCCCCAAGGATGAAAAAACCCCTACATCTGGGGGGAAACCCCCAAACTGGCAACCCTGCATAGGACACTCACTCGATTGGATCGCATCTCGCCCGAGCTTGCTACATTATGCCGAGCTTGGTAGGTTGTAAAATAGCAACGAAGCGCGATCGATCCTACCGTGTGATCATCATTGCCATTGAGCATCATGAAGCCCCGCAGAAACCCGGGTTCCTATTACTCACGGTCTTTGGATCTGGGGGGGAACATGATGCAGAACGCAACCGATTTTCGTCTCAGATCCATTTCGTGGCGTTTAGAATGTTACACTTTTATTTCGCGAAATTAAACTTTTATATTTCTACAAACAAAAAAAACACGACCGACCGGCACAAGAGAAGTAAACGTTTAGAAAAAAAAAAGAACACGAAGCCGAACTGTCAAACAGCCGGCGAAGAAGGCGATAAAAAAAACGAGCGAAATAAAAAATGAAACAGGCAACACAAAAAAAGTGCTGCCACCACGACTATGCTCAGCAAGGGGGTGGGTTCTCGAAGTAAGTTTTTTTTAATGATTATAAAAAAGTATGATTGATATAAAAAGATGAAATTGAATTCATTAACTTACTTTTATTAAAGCAGAAGCGTAGCTGAAGAAAAAGATAAAATGGGCGCCAGTGATTTTTTTTGAATAAAAGGAAATCACAAACCTTCGGAGCGAAACCGACGGTGAAAATATATTGAATAAAAAGAGAAAAATTTGTATGTTTAGAATTAAGAATTTTTAATAGCTCCAAATTGCCTGGGAAACCTTTTAAATAGGATGAAAACCCAGGATCTTTTAAAATAAAGAGAACAAAAGAATTGTAAAACCAAGTGGAGATGAACCGTTAACGTTCGGTCCCGAAAGAACAAAGTTTTTACCGAGATATGGGTCACGAGTTCCGTAATTTTCGGAATATTTCGATACAAAAATCAAACGATAAAAAACGAGTATTTTACTCTAGCCAAACAAAATTATTTGAAGACAAAACAACCAATATGCAATTTTCTTTGACAATCAGTAATACTTAGCTTTTTTTTTTCTGCCACTATCTTCTTCCTAAGACAGTTTATCTCCCGTTTAAATCACAGCTCCTCCACTATTCTTCCACCTTATTTTTCCTCAAGAATTTCTTTTTCCACTCAACAATTTTTAAAACTTAAAGCACTCAACTTTCCTTTTTTTTCCAATAAATTTTCCTTTCTGCTTTTAATTTTTCTTAAAGAACCTCTGGTTCATTTGCTAAACAGTAAAGAAGTGACTTCCAAGCCTTTAACCTTGCCTGGATGACCTCTTCTTTTTCTTCAATCTTGGTGCTTTCAGCCAATCAGCGGCCGTGGTTTTCGGTCACGTCGTCATTCAGCTACACTCTGCATAGTCGCTAGAGAGAGCCAACGTAGTTGAAAACCAGCGGTCTTTCTTACTCGCACCTTCACAGCGGCTCATGCTAAATCATCGTAGAATTCGCCGATCGCTGGTTTCACTCCCAGGATCGGCGAATTCGATGAACACATCCAGCCATATATCCCTAAATATTTTTATCAGAAAGAAAAGTTTTTCGAAATCAAAAAGAAAGTTAAGTTCAACCCGAATGCATTTTTCCCCTCGGAACTAACTAGAAAAATCTAACGTGGAAAACTGGTGGAGGGCTAATTTCAATTACTCAAGCCAGCAAGGAGAGATTGGCAGAACTTTTCTACATCGTGAATTTAACTTTAGTCTCGTTTGATTTTTGTGAAGATTTGGGGGGGAAGCGGGGACTAACAGTTAACGTTCCATCTCTTACATTAATAAAGTTAAAGTTAGGTTGGGCACGCAGCCATTCTCGACATTAGTAACCTCAGCATTCGGGGACCAAGTGTCGCCCGTGCTCTTTTTAGTGGATTAAGCTTTGATCAGACCGCCCGTCTGTCAATTTTCGAGTTTGTACTTGGGGACCACCTGTCGCCCAGACTTAAGATCAAACAGACCGCCCATCTGTCGGTGAGTGGACCAAATCCACTTTTAGTGTCAAAATTTGCATATCGATTTCTATTTCTTCAAGATACTGAGAGAGAGAACCGATGGCGGATGGACCATGGCTGCCCCTCTTTCTCTCAGTAGGTTGAGAGAAACACCTGAAAAGAAAATTGGAAAGAAAGGAAGCAAGGATAGGGAACCAGAAAGAATAATTTTTGTTGCGGGAAATTTTACCGCAACAAGAAAAGAGATCAAGTCTTTGATCTTCATTTCGGAAAGTTCGTTAAGGTCCCCAAAAAAAGCCATTCCAAACGATTGTGCCTCTCATTCTGGCTAGAACTGAACATTTACAGAGAAAATGAAGGACTGTTTCCTTTACTTGCTGGTCTCCACATCTGTGACAGTGTGTATTGTAGGGAATACCCAGCCTCGCCGCATGTTCTCCAATTGACCAGTGTCCTGTGCAGGTTGCTACGACCCTCGCTATGTCCCGCTTGGGTCTACACACATGAGATCAATTGTTCGGGATTTATTAAAGGCGGGCTAGATCGTTCTGGATATTTTGCAGTTGGTTAAACTGCTCCACCTAAGATTGGATTCCCTAAGGAAAATTGACAATATATTGCCCTTCACAACTCCAAGGGGAATGTTGACTCTTTCCGCAAGTGAGATGTGAAGGGCTGATCCTTGCTTGGCTAGTTCATCTGCCCGAACATTTCCCTCAATGCCACTGTAACCAGGAACCCAGATAAGAGTGAACTTGAGGTTAATATTTAGACTTGCGAGCTCATCAGCAGCCGAATCAATGGCTTTCACAGCCACCTGCCTGTCTGTAAGGATGGCTGTATTACTATTTTGGTTTGGTATCTTGCATGCCTCCCTAATTGCCAGTATTTCAACATGAAATACACTAGCAAAATTCGGTAGCCGAAATGACTTAGAGATGTTGAAAGACTCAGAGAAGACTCCTGAGCCAACACCGCACTCCATCTTTGAGCCATCAGTATAGATAGTTGTGTCTAAGTCTCTCATCACGGTGTTATCATCCCAGTCCCCTCTGGATGGGAATAAGACTTTAAAATCTTTACTGAGGCTCATTCTAGGAGCACGGTAGTCAGTGGGAGTCGAAAATATATCAGTGGGAATCAAATTTGTGATATTGCTGTGACAATAAGGTTTAGCAACCCAAGAATTTGATTCTTTAAGTTTTAAGGCACTGCAAGATACTAAATATTTTATGTGTAGATCAAGTGGTAGGAGGTGCAGAAAAACGCTTAAGGCATCCGTTGGGCAAGACCTGTGGTATCAAAACTAGCTGTTCTTTGAACCTTTTTTGAGTTTGTCGATGTTATATGCCTTGTTAAGTGCGGGCCACCAGACAATCGAACCATATGGTAGAATCGGCCGTATACGTCCATAAGATCACCTTGACTGCACCATACTCCAATCTTTGTCACAAATAAAACACTTTTGAATGGACATTTTGACTGTTTGGAATACTGAAACTTAGACACTTAACCACTGCAATATAATACTTTTAGACAACTACAATATTAGAAAATGCAAATAACATAATAACTCATGGCCTACTTTTCATGTAATGAAGAAAACAATACAAAAAAAATCGTTTATGCAATTTTTTAAAAATGACGGATCTTTGGCTGTTTTTCAACGACTGTTTCCGCAGAAACCATAAGTCGTACAAAAAAAATTATATAAGCGTAGATTGTTGGTAATATAACTGTCTTTATTTTTGCATAAGCGCTTTTTGCACAAGAAAAATAATTTTTGAGCAATAAGGAAAAGAGACAAAAAATTTCAAAATTTTCGACGTTTTTTGACGAATACTCATATTTGCCGTGAAAAATTTTGTTGGACAACTTCAGATTCGTGTTCAGCGACCCCAAAAACATAAAGGGGGCCTCTTAAAATAATTACACCAGAACTTTCAACTTCAAGTCCCTTTTGAACACCATTTGACTAGACTACCAGCGCAGATATGATAACAAACTTAATTCTTTATGGGATGAGAAATTTTATTCCGAATAGGATAAAATCTATCAAACCGAAAGAAAATTCATGGTTTGATTCAAGCTGTAAAGAGGTTATAAGGGTCAGAGAAGTAATGGCTGATTTAGAATGACGCGTTCGCGATGCGTACGTTACATTTAACAAGCGTTATGGCCGCGTCAAGATAAATCGAGCAAAAAAATTCAAACTTTTTTCAACACAAGATGGCCACATACCTAAATTGAAATCGAAATGTCAAAACGCACGCAAAAGTTGAATAATTTCTACTTTCGCGTTGCAGCCGCTTACGTTACGTTGGTTTGTGTACCTACTAATGGATGCAAAATCGTAACATAATGCTCAACGCGTCATTGTAAACACTTAACAGATATTCCTATGCCTAAACTTTTGCGTTGACAGGCAAATCTTTCAACGCAACGCCCAACGCGGCATTGTAAATCAGCCATAAGTTTCCGATGTTATAAAGCCAACCCCACTGAGGAAAACCGGAAGAAGTTCAAACAAGCTAGAAAGATCTGCAACGAACATATTCAATGTACCAAATTTTTGCATGACCAAAAATCACGGCAAAAAATACTTCAATGTCCCAAAGGCAGTAAACATTTTTGGTCATTTGTAAAAAACATTCGAAATACTACTTCGTCCACGGTTCCAACGCTCGTCTTTAATGACACTCCCTATGTAAGCTCACAAGAAAAAGCCAATTTGCTGGCAGCACAGTTTGCTGTTAATTCGACGCTGCCAGAGAGTCTCATGACTCCGCCTGTACTTGAGAGCGCCAATGATGGCTGTTTTACAATGCCGCGTTGGGCGTCGCGTTGAAAGAATTGCCTGTCAACGCAAAAGTTCAGGCATAGGAATTTCTGTTTAGTGTTTACAATGACGCGTTGAGCATTATGTTACGATTTTGCATCCATTAGTAGGTACACAAACCAACGTAACGTAAGTGGCTGCAACGCGAAAGAAGAGATTATTCAACTTTTGCGTGCGTTTTGACATTTCGATTTCAATTTAGGTATGTGGCCATCTAGTGTTGAGAAAAATTTTGAATTTTTTTGTTCGATTTATCTAGACGCAGCCGTAGCGCTTGTTTAATGTAACGTACGCATCACGAACGTGAACGCGTCATTGTAAAACAGCCATGATTTTATAAGACAAATCTTCTTTCGCACTCGTGCAGTAGCAAGAGTTTTAAAAGATCTCGATGTACACAAATCCGCTGGCCCGGATAGTATCCCTCTCATTGTTCTGAAGAGGTGTTCTTCAACGCTGGCAAAACCACTGCGTAAGCTTTTCCATCTGTCCTGCTCTACAGGTCTCTTTCCGAGTGGATGGAAAACAGCATTTATCCAGTTTGTCCCTAAAAAAGACGTATCTCTTCTCCCTCTAATTATCGTCCAATTGCACTTACGTCCCTTCTTTCCAAGATTAATTATTAGCTTAAGAAATATCTTGAAGAACGAAAGCTTCTTAATGACCGACAGTATGGCTTTCGTAGCAATAGGTCCACTGGTGATCTGATGGTATATCTCACCGAACAGTGGAACAAATCTTTACATCGTTTTGGAGAAAGTAAGATTATTGCACTTGATATTTCAAAGGCTTTTGATAGAGTTTGGCATCAAGCTCTCTTATCGAAAATGCGTGCTTTTGGTATCGATGGATCTCTTCTTCTTTGGATTAGAAATTACCTTTCGGACCGTTCAATACAAGTCGTCTTGGATGGTTACAAGTCTGATATTCATAAAATAAATGCTGGTATGCCCCAGGGCTCCGTTTTGTCTCCGTCTCTCTTTCTCACCTCTTGTCTGAAACTTCTAATCCATTAAATTGTTTTGCTGACGATAGCACCCTCAGCTTTTCATATTCGTTTCTTAATTCAAATCCCTGTCTTTCGGATGTGGAACTTCAACGGCACCGTATGATAAGCTCATTGATTTCTGATCTTGACAGCATTGTCCAGTGGGGATTTAAAAACCATGTTGAATTTAATGCTTAAAAAACCCAATGCTGTCTGCTGTCGCTGAAGCAGAACCCACCCGCACTATGCCGCTATTCATGAGCGGTACTTGCATCGAGGAAACTGAACAGCTCTCAGTCCTGGGTATGTGCATCACAGATCAACTTTTGTGGAACGATCACATATTCAACGTCGCCAAAAACGCTGCAAAGTGTTTAGGTTTTCTCCGAAGATGTAAGAAATTCTTTTCCCCTTCTGACTGGCTATAATCTATAAGGCCTTCATCCAACCCAAGCTTGAGTAAAACTCCCACATTTGGGCTGGTGCTCCTATAACTCAATTGAATCTCTTAGATAGAATACAAAAAAGAGCCTTAAAAATGATAGGTGATAGATCTATTACTCAAACAATTACAACTTTGAAACATCGCCACCATGTTTCATGTCTCTCATTATTTAACGCTATTTTTATAAGCAATGTTCTAGTGAAATAGCCAGTTGCATTCCACCCCTTAAACAATTCAACCGTAATACTCGCGCTTTTAGGAATGCCCATTAGTTTACCCTTGAGCCCAACTTCGTACGTACTGTCAAGTACAAAGATTCTTTCTTTAGCCGTACAACACGAATGTGTAATGCTTTACCAGGCTCTGTTTTTCCCTTCCATTTTGACATTCAGAGCTTCAAAACCAATGTGCATCGGTATATCCTCTTGAATCCTTCCCTATTTTCCTGATCGCTCGCACTATGTCTCATCATCTAGGGTGATTCTTGATTTGTAGGATGTGGAGTGTCATCTCTGTAGGTGTTTGCAGATAACAGTTTTTAGATAACACTATCCAACTCTTTTTTTATTTTATGGTCGATATTCACAGAGGTGACGTAACGGTGTTTGATTTTTTTTTGCGTCACAGAGTTGGAGACCGATTCGTCGGTGGGCGCGATGTATGACGTCACTGGAGAGATTTTTTTCTTTACTTTCTTTTGTTTTGTTTTATATATTATTATTTCAACATACGGTATGTACCAAGAACAAAATGTACTTCAAAACGAGAGCCAAAAGCACTGGCAAAGTAGAAGGGAATTTACTCGATTGGCACCACGAGGGTGACCCCCTTTTTCTCTGAGATACAAGACGATTATAAGTTTTACTTTCGCTTCGGATACAAGATATAATAATATGTTCGTTTATTAGCCACGAACTACGAAATAGAAAACTGGATAACAAGTCACGTGGTTTTTTGTTTTTTTTTTGCGATCTTTGACTTTTTGGACTTATTTATTTCGTTTTAAGCTTCTTAGCTATCATTTGTGTCGAGAAGCCACTCTTTGTCATGACTACAATACTGTCCTCAATCTGTCGTGGAAGTTTCCTCATAATCTTAAAGAGCAATGAAATTTTTATAATTATTTATTTCATTTATTAAAATACGCTGGTGAAAGCTCTAACCATACGCAATTAAACATTTATCTCAAACTACAAAAGATAAAGGAAGTCATAAACAAACCAAAAACTTTCAAATCTAACAGCAAATTTCGATATTTTTGCTGATTAACGCTTGGTGCAAAATTGAGTACATGCGATTTATTTTTGTTTCATTTGTTTTTTTTCTTAGAACTTGCTCCTTTCCGTTATGTATTATATACCGTTTTGTTGAGAATTGAACATAAAATACAAGGCAAAAAGAATTTTTCAATTTGCTTTATTATTTCTGTTGTTATGCATCAATAAGTGCGCGAGTTACAAACATGTACTCATTTTTGCTCCCTACTGTAGCCTTAAAAAAATTTAAGGTTTCTTACATTACAACGATACAAAGAACACCAATACTCTATAACCAGCCATGCCATACATAAATCATCGGTTGCTGCACACGCGTACGATAACATGAACGACCCACCACAAAATTGAAACAATATGTATAGATATACAATAAAACATTTCAATTAAATAGCACTGGTTCGAAACAAATGAAGAGTCCAGGGGAAAAACGGCTTAAGTCCACTTAAAAAAAAAGACATATCTAATGATGACTTCTCGTAGATTCTTATGTTATGAGTAGTATCTGATGTACGCTAGCTTCCTCTAGAAAAGCCTTCGAAATCTCGAAAAATGGCACACCTTCTAAAAAACTTTTTTTTCGAAAGTTTTGTTGTTTGCTCTAAAAATTGACCAAAAAAATAATTAAAAAATAAAACTTGTGTCTGGGTCTATAGCAACATGTTAAGCGGGCCATTCACGATAAGACTGTCACACAGGCTGTCAATCGGACTGTTACAACGACTGTCGAAAGTACGCACACACGTTGCGAACCAGTTTTACGAACAGTGTGTCAAAAAATTCCTTCAATTTGTTTTTTATTTATTTCGTTTCCTAGAAACAAAATAAAAACTATGAAGATTATTCGTAGAGTGAGTAGTTCGGTCTCAAGGACTGTCTCAAAAACTACCATTCACTATACGACCATTCGGTCGTGTCGCAAGGTTCGTTGAAATTTTCAACGGACTTCAAACCTGTCGTTAGTCGCACGGTCCGATGTACAACAAGGACATTCACGGTAGAACCTGTCGTATACGACTGACATTTGTCGGACAGTCCTTACGACAGTTTAAACGTGAATGGCCCGCTTTAGTGTAACAGCAAAAACAAAATTATCCTATATTCTTAATACTTCCGGTTGAAGTTCTGTCAAAACAAATTGCATTTCAAAAACGGTGCAATGGGACGCTCGTGGCAATTTCTTTATTTTAAAAATTGTGTTTTGAAAATCTAAAGATGTCTGATTAAAAATCAAAAAAACTGCTATTTATATGGTCCGATTCTTTCAAAAGAAATTTTCAAAAAACAACGTTTGAAATTTGGCTCATACGTTGAAGATCCTTTTGACCCATATCGGCAGCGTATCAGGCAACAAATCGAAGAAATCAAAAGCAATATATTAACATGGTTAATTACTTTGAGCTTAAAAAAAGAAAATTGTTACTTTCATTACTTTTCCTTTGAATTAATCGTTTTTTAGGTATGAACTTACAATTTCATTTTTCTCGGAATCAAACCAAGTGGACTTAAGCCATTTTTCCCTTGGACCCTTCAACTGTTTTGAATCATATTTTACTCATATTACAGATGAGTAGTTCAAGCTTAAATATTTGCACATGAGATTTGGAGGTTCGTTAAAAGTTCATTTGAACTCTTATCTAAATTATGTATACCTATACATTAAGGGGCATCCCGGATGGGCCCAAATCGACTCTAAATGAAGAAAAAAAAAATCTCTATTTTTTTCAGATTTCTATTTTCATCCCCTAGTCGCCAGCCAAGTGGTGGGAGATATAACCCGCCTCCTATAGGATTTTTTTCTTGTCTACTTCTCACCTACATGCTCTGAATTTTTCGGCAGATTTTACACGAATTTCCAAAAAAAAGGGGAAATTTAATTTACCCCTACAGCGACTGTAGGGGATGAAAATAAAAATCACAAAAAATTTTTTTTCTTTATTTAGAGCTGATTTAGGCCCATCCAAATACTAAAACTATAAAAAAATCAATATAACGACCACCCTAATATACATACTATTCAATCGCTTCACCTAAACAGAAAAAAATGTCTTTCTAATTTTCTTCATCTTCATTAGTTGAACAAAAATAAGTGCAAAATTACATGCATTTACGCACATAATCTCCACCAATAGGTGATATGAAATAAAAATCCAGGGCCTTTAAAATCTAAATTCAAACAATTCTTAAAATATTCTTTGCTTTATATGTATAAATAATGTTCACTGTCTTGGTTAGCAGTGAACTTGTTTCGATCAACAAATTCTCATAAAAGTGTTTGACCCAGATAATAATATTGTTTTTACAATAAATCAAAACCGAAGTTAAGCTTAAAAAAAGATACCTACCAACTTAATTTATTATTCATAAATAGTCAGAGTTCCATAACAAAAAACAAGTCTAATTCTTATCCGATCATAAGAATACGAATGGTTAAGATAAAAAAAAGATTGAAACGAAATTGGCTGAAGTTTATTGACCCCACTGTGTTTCTTTTTTAAGACAAATATTATAATTTTAAATTAAATAAAAATATGAAATGTAATAATTTGCATTATCTCGCTTCTTAAATAATTAGATTACTAAATTTAAAAATCTCAAGCCTTTTACTAAACTTCCAAAATGATGACTACGGTCATTAAACTGTATGCCATCGACTTCGTCTGATTGTACACTACATGGGTATTCGGCCCCAAAAGCATTTTGTTGCCAAGTGAGCTTAACTAGATATTCCACATCAGGCGAAAGGACAACTGCGTCATCCCAAACAATGTTTAGATCACAATTATATCTGGTGTGCTCTTTGTTCACAAGATGCTGTAAGACCACTCTTTCGGATTCGGTTCCATTGTTAGCAGCCACTTTCGCTCGAATTTCAATCTGCAGATTCTCTCTGTATTCATTTGAACTACTTATAGAGTCGTCCGCCACGCCTCTTGATGGTGGCTTTAAACGACTGTTTATTATCAACCCCAGTAGGGAGATAAATCGGTCACATCTCAGTGTCATATTCCATTCGAAATCAACCGAATCGATTTTAAAAGGGCGACAAGCCTTGTAATAGCTTCTCTCAATTGTGTTGGATAGTTTTTTGATTTGAGCACAGATTTCTTCGTAACCAGTTTTCAACTTTGGCAAGTCCAGCTGAAAATCGCCAATAAGCAAATCACATTCATTTGGTTTCAAGCCGAGATACTCACACTCGTGGTGACACCATTCGAAAACGAACCATATTAAGTATTTCAAGTCCTTATTATGGGATATGATTGCCTTGACACAGTCTTTAGTTATATGGAAATAGTTGTTTTTGAGGTAGGTCATGAATTGTAGGTCATTAAGGCAACAATGAGTGAAGAAATGTGTACAGATTCGTAAAAGTGGTTCAAGATTTAAGTAGTAGCCTAACTCGAGCGCAGGCAAAATATTATCAAATCGCAGCTTTTGTTTTACTGCATTTAAGCAACCTTCAATGAGGTCACTTAAAAGATACTTCTCGGCACCATAGTACAGCTCAAAAACATCTTCGATAGAATCTCCGTTAAGATCCACTCGACCTGTGTAGACATAGTAGATGAGTTTCTGGAAAGTGTTCGCATTCATATCACGTATCTCGATGGCATCCTTCTCACGCATGGAACCAAAAAACATTGCATCGAATACTGGACTGGCGGTTGATAGAATCAGCTTATGACATCGGAACTCAGAAGTACCGACTATAAATACACAATCCGAGTGATTCTCTGATAAGAGAAGCTCCTCATAACGGCAACTTAGGGAAGCCGTCCCAGAAGTGTTGTAATTATTTTGATGATAAAGTTCTATTGACATCTATAAATAAAAGAAAAGATATTAATTAAGTTTTGGGCTAACCCATTTAATCAGATGAACAAATAAATATGTATGAAGGTAGGTACATTTTATGAATAGTATAGATGGTAACTAATCAGTTATATGCAGAACTATTTAATAGAATAGAATATGTAGATAACAGCCTTGCACAAAGTATTAGACACCCTAAAACGGTGTGAATAAAAATAACCACGCTAAGAGAGGGTTGGTTTATAATCGTCAAAAATTGTAAAAAATGCTTCAAATCAACTGTTGGTCTTACGTCTTCTGAAGCATAATGGAATATTTGAAAAAAGCAATCTTCGATAGAACCGTTAGAAGAAAACTGGCAAAAGGTGTTCCAAAAGGTTGCAAGGCGAAGAAAAAACCATGGCTCTTAGAAAAAAAAGTTTCGCCTGGAAATTTTTATTCATTTAACGGGTTATCAAAAGGATAGAAAATTCGTTCGTATTTTTGTCTTCACAAACAGTTTTTCTAGGTTAAGGCAAATTTTATAACTAAAATTCGATTAAATCAATGTTATGAGCATTATTCACATGACAACATCTTTTTTCGATGGTAGAAATGTGCCTTTATATTTGTTTTTTTCATCCTAAGGCGGTTTCCAAAGCAGAAATACGCATTGACACTTTTGTTGGTCGAACGATGTCTGAATAACCAGCGATGGAAACATTACGTTCCCATTTTTGCAATTAAAATATTGATAAAATCGAGTACCTACTGGCCATGATGCTCTTTAGAAACTTATACAGACAGTGTTGTCACGTGGTTTTGTGTTCAAAATTAATTTTCGGGAGCTGGTAGAAATTCTGTTTTCGAAATTTTGCTTTTCAAAAAACAGTTTTTCACAAAAATTCTGGGTTGGGTACGGGAGCCCGTTTTGAGAATCCTGTTTTTTAAAATCCCGCCTTTAAAATCCCGTTTTTCTTTATACCGTTTTTTTAAATCCCGCTTTTTTAAAATCCTGCTTTTAAAATCCCGATTTTCAAAATACCGTTTTTTAAATTCCCGTTTTTATAATCCCGCTTTTCGAATCAACACAAGGTGTTTTATTTTAAAAATCGTGCGATTTTTAAAATAAAACACCTTGTGTTGATTCGAAAAGTGGATCTAAATATATACTGCAGCCAAATGCTCTGGATGGTGGGGTGACATAAAGTGTAAAGGACATTATGTTCATGGGCGTCAAGTCTTAAGAAAAGAGAAACAAAGCAAACAAATATTTGATCAACAATTTTTATTGATTAACGAAAACAACAAAGCAACAAATAAAGAACATAAAACATAACAAAAAAGTGATTTCAAAAAAGAACATATATTTTACAAATAAGAAGAGACTACACTAAAGTTTGATATTGTGAGCTATACGGGCTGGAAATCCGTTTTACTTATTGCTTTTCTATTTTTCATAATTTTTGATATTGCTCTTGATTTTAAAATCTTAGTTTTTTGAAAAATTTGTCTTCTCCATTTTTTATTTTTTCTCTATCTGATTTAACAACAATATTTTCTCATTTTAAATCTTCAATGAGTTTATAAAAACCTACACTTTTGCGTCCAACTTATACCTTCAATCTTCGATGCCATGCTTCAGCATTATTTTGAGTTCGTGGAAACTGTTGTATTGGACTGTCTGAAACAGACCAAAAGTCAGGAGAGTATTGAATAACTCTACTCCCATTACGAATACAGCTTATTTTGAACCCCTCAGCAAATGTTAATGCATCTTCGTCATCATTCAAGTAATATTGCAATGCGTCAAAATAGAAAAGAGACCTCTTCGGGTGGTAAAAACGCCAAACTCTTAATCATAATCATATAGAAGTTCAATACCTAGTGAGTTATACATATGTATCTAATTACGAAACGGGCTAAGCGGGATTAAACGGGATTTTAAGAAGCAGGCTTTACAGAGACGGGATTTTATTTAAGCGGGATTATTAAAAGCGGGATTTCAAAAAAACAGTATTTTCGAAACGGGATTTTAAACATTTTTTTTTCGGGATTTTAAGAAACGGGATTTTGAAATACGGGCTTCCGTTACGCTCCCAAAAATTCTGTTTATCAAATTTCTGTTTTTTTTTTTCAATTCCATCTGTTAAAATTCTGCTGTGATTTAAAATATTAAACAACAAAATTCTGCCTATTCTGTTTTTTGCTCAATTAACTCATATTTTTACTAACGAACATTTTGTTTATTTCTACTTTATTGTTAGATTAAGATTCGTGCACTATTTTCAAGCTGGAAGAGATTTTTGATAATAATTTATTTTTGTCATATTTTCCACTGCTTGAGGCTCATGGGTGTGTTGGCGTAAATGCTTTTCAGTTGTATGCATTCAATTTCTTCACTACTCATCGTAAACTTTTTGTGTTATTTTTGGCACGAGTACGATAACTCAGGCGCTGTTGCGACAGATCTGGCAATGCCTTTGCTGGACTCTCAAACGCACCCTAATTCGACTGCCAATAGAAATCTGACAACTAATATCAAGTCTTTTCACGAGGGTCTGTAAATAAAATTTGGCGGCAGCTGCATAACCAAGAACAAGGATTACACAAGTATGAAATATTGAAATATTATTTATATTATCTTTGAATTGTAATAATTATTTATTTAGGAATTTTTAAATAAATATATTATTATTGAACTAAATTCGATACATCTTCCTTGAGGCACGGCCGTAGCCAGGATCAATCGTATGGGTGAGCTCAAGGTATTTTTGGGTGAGCTGTAGTTTTTTAACGAAAATCATAATATTGTCTATAAAATACAAAATTTTGATTGAGACAATACTACATCTACCTTATTACAAATATATGAACATAAAATCACAAATATGAGCAAAAAGTTTTTGAAAAAGTTGGGTTCAGTGTTTTTTTTTTGGCAAATTTACCCAAAATATCATCCATTTCCATAAATTCAATCGTGTCTTTTCGAATGCAAGAAAATAAAGACTGCACACGCACAGGCTCTGATCGGTCATTTATGACCATCGTATAGCTTCTATTTGCGAAAGTGCTGAATATGATAACTTGTTTCGTAGATGTGCTGATCCCTAATGTATCGATTGCTTCAAAAACCAGCTTTAATATGTCGAAAAAATACAACATTTGAATTTGTTTTCCAAGTCTACAAAAAAGTTTTCGTTGGTTCAATGGTGATGAAGCCAATGATTTAAAAAAAAGTTCCAGCTACAAAATTGTGCTCAATTATGTATACCAACAGAGCTCTCTCCTTATCCACTGCATTAAGATTGTTTCCGAAAGCCTTCTTAATCTTCTAGGAATGAAGTAATTGATCAATATTTGTATGTTAGTGCACATTTAAAATTTTATTTTGAAGCATTATTTTGTTTTATGTTAAAGATGTGCAAAATCTTAAAATGTCCCACAATTTTTTGGGTGAGCTCAACACTTTTCTGGGTGAGCTGAGCTCACCCTAGCGTAGGCCTGGCTACGGCCGTGCCTTGAGGCAACACTTAAAAATTCTTTCTGGGATTAAAATGCCGCCAAAGCCTTCAAAGAGCACTGGAGCTAAACCTAAGACTTATAGCTGTGTCTTGTGCAATAAAGAAGATAATCTTTGAATGGTTCGCTGTGATAATTGCGATGCCTGGTACCCTTATTTATGTGTCGGAGTGACTTCTTCTATAGCTCATCGTGATTGGCGCTGCAAAAATTGTTCTGGTCTGCTTTCAAGTGGATTAATCGCATCTCAACAATGTAATCTAAAGACAGCATCAAATAAATCAAAGAGTGAAGGGAAACTGGATAGAGTACAGAAAGATCGTTGAATGTCTCTTGATGATGGAGCTAAAGACACGTGATTTCGTTGGCGATCTTGCTTCTCAACGATCTCCTTTTTCCCCATCTAATACAGCCAAATTAACAGAACTAGCAAGCGGGGCCACTAGTCTCCCGCATTCTGATGGACTGGGGAGTGCGCAAGCCTTTATCCCTCCAAATCCTGATGGACATTCTTCTCAAAATAATTTAGCTTATGATGGCCTTGAGGGTGCGCAAGCTCTTGTTTACTCTCAGTCGGAGTTGCCGCCAATTGGTGGTCGTAAAGAACGAGACGAGCATGACCTAAACATACCTGTAGACAGTCATGTGACCTGTTCTTCGAAAAAAGTTGCAGATGAAAGGGTTATCGAGACATCTGGACCTAAGAAAGCTAACAAGCGTGCATGTTCTCGCAGTTCGAAGGCTTCTTCAACTAAAGTTCGGCAGTTGAATGCTGAGTTGCAACTTTTGCGAGAACAGCAATCAATTTTAAAGCAAAGGGAAGAATTACTTAGCAGGCAAAGTAATCTTACCGCTCAACTTGCAGAGGAAGAAGACCGGATTTCATCATCGGACGAGGAAAGTGAATGCTGCTCAAAAATTGAAAGTTGGCTCAAGGAATCGAACCCAACAAAGTCAATGCCCAAAGGTGCACCTGGTGCAGAGAGTACGACTGCAATGCTCCTTCAGCCATTCACTGCGCTCCCAGTTAATGCGGATACTGAAGTGGTTCACCAAGACCCACTGCTACAACAAATTTTGGACAAATTACTTGCTTTAGAGATAAAAACTTCTACACAAACGGTTAATGCAAGTACCACTGATTGGGTTCCGGGAATGCTTACAGCAAACGCAACTAGCATGGTGCGGGAAAAAGAAGATGCCTCCAAGTCTAATAATGAGCCAAGTGTTGTTCGACTAATTACACGTGAACAACTTGCGGCTCGCAAAGGAATATGTAAAGAACTCCCTAAGTTCGATGGTGACCCGGAAGAATGGCCTTTGTTTGTGGCCACTTTCGATCAGACAACAGAATTATGTGGCTTTTCGGATCCCGAAATTCTACTTCGTCTGCGAAAAGCTTTGGAAGGGAAAGCCAGAAAATCTGTGAAAAACCTATTGCTGCACGAGACTTGTGTGTCACAAATAATATCAACATTACACATGAAGTTGGGCAGACCGGAACTTATTATTGATGTTCTTCTGTCATAAATCAAAGAAATGCCAGCACCAAAAGAAAATCGTCCGGAAACAATCGTTGATTTCACATAAGAAGTGCAATATATATGTGCTACAATGAAAGCTTCTGGTTTGGTGAATCATTTGTGCAACCCAGAGTTGCAACAAGAATTGGTCTGCAAGTTACCTGGACTTTTAGGTCCTTTTTGGGGTATGCAAAAACTTTCCTTGACTAACTGTACCCTGGAGGATTTTAGCAAATGGCTGCTTCAACTTGCAGAAGGTGCAAATATTGTAATGATTCCAAGTACGTCAAACAAAGTTCGTAAGCGAGGAGCACTAAACACTCATACTGAGAAATATGATCCCGTTAGTTCTGAATCTTGTGTGGTTTGTAAAGGCAATTGTCAAGGCGTTGAAAAATGTCACACATTTTTACAATTAAAAAGAGTGGACAAGTGGAACACAGTAAGAAACAACCAACTCTGCAGAAGATGTCTCAGGTCCCATTTTCCAAGGGCTTGCACCTTAAAATCAGTATGCGGTGTAAATGGATGTCGTTCCTTTCATCATCCCAGTCTTCACAAGGAATCAACAGTACAAACAGGTCCGTTCTCCTCACATATGAACACACATTATGAAAGGCAAAAACATATTCTCTTCCGAGTTTTACCTGTCACGTTACATGGCAAAGGCGTTAAAATTTCCACGTATGCATTTTTTGATGAAGGGTCATCTTTGACATTGATCGAGGAGGAGCTGATCAACGACTCGAATCTCAAGGGCGTTCCACAACCTTAATGTCTTCGATGGACTTCAAATACACATCGATACGAAGACGATTCCATGATTATCAATCTTGAGATATCTGAAACAAGCAACTCCGTGAAGTTCCCACTCAAAGATGTGCATACTGTGAAAAACTTGAATTTACCACTACAGTCACTGGACGTTAACTTGTTGCCGACCCAGTACAAGCATTTGAGGGGTCTTCCTTTGAGGTCATACACTGATGCTGAACCGAAACTACTCATTGGTCTTAACAACTGCCGACTTGGGGTAAGCCTTAAGTCTAAAGAGGGTGAAGGCCATGAACCAGTGGCAGAAAAGACTCGGGCTGGACCTTAAAAGGTCAATCAAGAAATAGCCTGTCTTCAGAAGCTATCGCCACCCATTACGTATTTCAAATGTGCGATTGCGAGATTTCCATAAATGACGAGTTGCTCGAGGTAGTAAAGAATTACATCTGCTTAGATAACTTAGACGTGAATTGCGATAAGGATTTGATCATGTCAAGAGAGGACCAACATGCTTACGAGAAATTGCAGGAAGTGACTCAAAGAATAGGAGATCGATTTCAGACAGGATTACTCTGGAAACATGAAAATATATCTCTTCCAGACAGCTTTCCGATGGCACTAAGACGCGCTAAGTGCCTTCAATCAAAAATGCTAAGAGATCCAGTTTTAAGTTGCACGCTGCAAAATAAGATTGAGGAATATATTGCCAAAGGATATGCCAGAAAATTACAGCCAAGTGAACTCGAGACCCCGAAATGTTGGTATCTTCTGATATTTCCAGTGACCAACCCAAACAAACCTGGCAAAGTCAGACTAGTGTGGGATGCTGCTGCTAAAGTCGATGGCGTATCCTTAAACAGCATGCTCCTGAAAGGACCAGACCAGTTAACACCCATGGTTTCTGCGATTCGAAAGTTCCGTCAAAGAAAAGTGGCGATCGGAGGGGATATAGCAGAAATGTATCACCAGGTAAGAATCCGCAAAGAAGATCAAAATTATCAGTGTTTTCTTTGGTTAGAGCCAGGTGCTCTAAAACCATCGGTTTATATTATGTTGGTTATGACGTTTGGGGCCACTTGTTCACCAAGTTGCGCTGAATATATTAAAAATCTTAATGCCAGAGAGTTCCAAAATCGTTTCCCTAGAGCAGTGCAGAGTATTTTGCAAAACCACTACGTGGATGACATGTTGGATAGCGTTGATACTGAAGATAAGGCCATTCAGCTAGCTCGTGATGTCCACTACATACACTCTCAAGGGGGTTTTCAGATACGGAACTGGGTATCAAATTCTAAAACCGTTTTGAGTGCACTGGACTCTAAATGTGTTGATACTATCAACTTAAGCTCTGAAAGAGAACTTGCTACAGAGAAGGTCCTGGGCATGTGGTGGTCGACATCTGATGACAGCTTCGTTTTCAAAGTTTCGAATCGCTATAACAATAAGGAAGTTCTTCTAGGGGAGAGAAGGCCCACCAAAAGAGAGGTTCTTAGTCTATTAATGACGATATTCGATCCTTTAGGCCTTCTGGCGTTCTATGTTATGTACGCCAAAGTAATCTATCAAGAAATAAGGCGGTCCGGATGCGCATGGGATGAATTAATTCACGACAAGGAGCATTCAAAGTGGTTGCACTGGATTCACTTGCTGCCAGAGGTTAGGCTATGAAAATACCCAGATGTTACGTCAGTGCTATATTTAAAAATTTCCCTACTTTTGAAATTCACACGTTTGTGGACGCTAGCGAAGACAGTTACGCTGCTGTTAGTTATCTGAGATGTACCGACGGGGATAATGTCGATTGTGCTTTACTAGGATGTAAAACTCGAGTTGCCCCCTTGAAGCTAATGTCAATACCACGACTGGAACTTCAGGCTGCCGTCATTGGAGCCAGATAAGCTAAAAACCTTTTAGCTACCCATTCTATTAAAATCTCTAAGCAAACCTTCTGGTCGGATTCACGCACTGTATTGGCTTGGTTACGTTCTGATCATAGACGCTACAAACAATTTGTAGCCTTTCGTATCAGCGAGATACTGGAGTTGACAGAAGTGGCTGACTGGCGATGGATTCCGACTGCTGAAAACGTGGCTGACGAAGCAACGAAGTGGCAGCGAATTCCTGATTTTTCCAGCAGCAGTCGATGGTTGAATGGGCCAGAATTTCTAAGGCTTGATCAAAATAACTGGCCGAAAGAAACTGAAAAATGCAAGATGACGGATGAGGAACTTCGCACTCAATATATAGGCTTCCATGGGAATGACAGCCTAGTTGGTGAATGTACTATGGCGATAGAACCTGAACGCTTCTCGTCCTGGAAACGATTGCTAAAGGTCATGTCAACAGTTATTAATTATGCTCGATTTTGGAAAGAAAAGGTCATTGAGGAAATTTTAAAGTTAAAACTCAATCCAAACGCTATTGTCAAAATTGTAAAACACAAACCAATCTCACAAAGCGAAATTCAATGTGCTGAGATTGCCCTGTGTAAAAAGGCGCAACGTATCGAATTTATGGATGAGGTCTTGCTGCTATCGAAAGGAAAAGCCATTAAATAGACAAGTCCTATTTATAAGCTTTCACTGGTATAACTAAGTATAACACCAGGTATAACTATGTAACATATTTACTTATTCTTGATTATCATTCAAGGTACCATCACTGTAATCACGAAACTATTGTGAACGAGATACGGCAAAAATATTGGATCCCACGTCTCAGAGTTGCTCTCTTCAAAATTCGTCGGGATTGTCAATATTGCAAGAACAAACGTGCTCAACCGTCTCCTCCAAAAATGTCATGTCTTCCGCAGACTCGTCTTGCTTCATTTTACCGCCCCTTTACGTACGCTGGTGTGGACTACTTTGGTCCTTTATTTGTTTCTACACGGCGCAGCAGTGAAAAAAGGTATGGAGTGCTAATCACTTGTTAGACAACAAGAGCAATTCACATCGAGGTGGCGCATTCATTAACGACAGACTCGTGTATAATAGCAATTCGCAATTTTATGGCCAGGCGAGGCTCTCCCATTGAACTGTGGAGTGACAATGGTACAAATTTCAAGGGTGCAGAACGTGAATTGAGAGAAGCCTTTGACCTGGTTGATAAAAACAAAATGATGAGAGAGTTCACAAGCTCTTCTATGAAATGGTGTTTTATACCACCTAGCTCACCACATATGGGAGGAGCTTGGGAGCGTTTGGTGCGTTCCGTTAAGGATGTACTGTATAAAATCTTGCCGTCACGTAATCCGACTGACGAGTTATTACGAGGTTCATTAATGGAGGTGGAGATGATTGTGAACTCCAGACCACTTACATACATCCCTATTGATCACGAAGAAGAAGAATCCTTGACGCCGAACCACTTCCTGCTTGGCAGTTCTAGTGGCGTTAAGCCACTGATAGAAGGTGAAAGTGAGGGCATTCAACTCCGGAGAAATTGGCAAACCGCTCAACAATTTGCGAACATATTTAGGAAAAGATGGGTTCGTGAATACCTGCCCGTCATAACTCGGCGCTGCAAATGGTTCGATGATGTAAAACCAATCGAAGTAGATGACATCGTACTTATTGCGGATCCTGATAATCCTAGATTGTGTTGGCCAAAGGGTAGAATCATCGCTACTAAATTTGGTTCTGATTGTAGAGTGAGAAGTGCATTGGTCAAAACTATTACTGGAGTGTACGAGAGGCCAGCTACAAAGATCGCAGTGCTTGATGTTCGTCGAGTCAAAGGCCAAGAAATAGTAGGACCACAAGGGGACATACTGGGGGGGAGTGTTGCGACAGATCTGGCAATGCCTTTGCTTGACTCTCAAACGCACCCTAATTCGACTGTCAATAGAAATCTGACAACTAATATCAAGTCTTTTCACGAGGGTCTGTAAAGAAAATTAGGCGGCAGCTGCATAACCTAGAACAAGGATTACGAAAGAATGAAATACTGAAATATTAGGGGTATTCATGCAACTGCGTAAAACACTAGATAAGTTTACGATTTGGTTAATTTTATCTTTTGGTTAATGAACTGTCAAATTTTGTATGGGAAATGGTTTACACAATTTGGTTAATTTTATCCAAGGATTTAGCTGCGGAAAATTAACCAAATATTTGGTTAAACTTATCCAAACGTCATTGTGACTTTTAGAGATTGAATTAGGCGTGTTTGTGACTTTAAGAATCAGGCATGTTTAGAAACATGATATAAATGATAATATCTCGGAGAACTAAAAAAGTTCTGAATGTATTCTGTTATTATTGCATTGCAATTAGTTGGTGATAAAAGTTGTGAATTAAAACGTAGTTTACACAAAAAAAAATAATTAGAAGGTCCACATTTACTCAACGATTAAAGGCTCTGCCCAACCAACGCGAAATTATAGCGAAGCATTCACAAAGACAGTTTTTTGTTGTTTTTTAGTATTGAGATCATTCACATTAATTTCGTGTTGGTTTGGGATAGCCTTTAGGAAAGCTACTTTTCGTAAATTATTAAGGTAGAACTATAAATTCCCACCCAAACCAATGCGAATCTTTCGTTGACGACGACGAATGTGTTATTTTCATTTACAACAACGTGTTGTTATTAATGTTTTTGTTGTGGTCAACGAATGATTCGCACTGGTTTGGAAGATTCTGAATAGTCGGAAGCTGTTAGAAACAGATGTCATTAGCCAATGCAAAGTATCTTTCTAAACTCTCAAAATCAGAACTAAGCCATAATTCACTTTTTCTCTTTTTTTCGCTCCTACCTCAACAAATTTTTGTTTCACTTTCGTGAAGTGTACTCGGGGGCGCTCTATTCACTTCCGAAAGCAAAAGTTAACGAAAATGAAGAAAAGTATATTATGGGCGTGACATATGATTTGTTTGTATTCGCTGATTTTCGTCTGACCACTGCCGTGAGCTTGCGACTAATATATTTCTAACTTACAACGCGACTATTGTCATGAATATTAAGGTAGAACTATAATAATTGTTGATAGTTTACTGAAGTGGTCGGTTGAAAATGAGCGAATACATGAAAACCATACTCATCTCACGGGAATAAAACTGACATTTGTTGAAGTTGGAACGAGAAAAAGAGAGGGATGATTCATTTTACTTAAGTGGAATATTTTTCACTTCTTCTTTTGACTGTTTGGAAAGCAACTTTTCGTGGGTTTTAATCCAGGTTTTTTTTCACTTGAGTTGAGTTGAAATGGTATTGAGATTCCAGCAAAAAGAATAGCATTGATGTATTTATTCCAATGCAAAACAAATATAATTGAATTAACAGGACTACTTACTACACGTATCTATTAAAACAAATATATATTTGTACAGGTAGACACCACTGATCTCTATATATAACTGGATAGCAAATCCATACAAAAAAGTTGACTCCATTTGAAGAACTGTTATAAGTGACGTTGCCTATTTTTTTTTGTTATACTGTATGAAAGTATAACATAAAAAGTGAAAACTGACTTCTTCAAACGTCAAAAAGTGAAAAAACAAAAAGGTTTAACTTTTCCGAGTTTAAAATTAATATTCAAGAGAATTCTAAAACTTTATTAAAAATGCGAACTAAAACTGATCCATCTCATGTGGTAAACTTTTCCGAACAAATGTATGGCTTTTTACAAATTCATTCTTAAAGGACACACGAATTACGTCAACGATGTGGCCTGGGAGCATGACGAAGAGTTCCTTGCCTCCGTTAGTGACGATCATTCGTGTAAGATTTGGAGCTCAGCTCACAGCTTTGAAACTGTTACAACCTTCTGCCTGTCTTAGGCTGGTATGTCAGTGCGCTGGCATCCAGACATCCAGACGAACCTGGCAAGGTGTTGGTGGCCGAAAAGAAAGGAATAATACATTTGTACAACGTCCGCTCTCAACAAGACATAATGTCCTTGGAGTCACCGAATGTTCCTCTAATGGGTGCTGACTGGTCGTTACACAATCGTTTGTTTATGACGGCATTGGCTGGGGGAGATTTCATCACCTGGGACCTTCGTAGGACATGGTTAGTCTATCTTATTTTTGTTCTAGATATCGTTAGATGCTAAGCAATGTTTTATTTCATTTTAGTGGACCAGCTGATATTAAACAAATCACGAATACGGAGGACGTACTGTGAGATTTTTGCCCAACAGTGAAGTTGTCTATGCCAGTATTGATCGACCCGACATAACTCTAAAGGTATACATAGCTAAATCAACTGTTCCACTTATTGAATCGTCCCTTAAATTATATGGTGGAATGTCGATGTCAAGAATTAAATAAGTTTTTGCTGAGAAAATGTGTTTTTATTTAAGAGAATGTGGAGACTTCTAAGATCCCAGAAATATAAAAAAATGTTTTATTGTTAAGTTTTTCATTGATCTAATAATGTATTAATAAAATTCTATTCTGTAACATATCTAATTGTGGTTTTTTTTTTTAATTTTCTTGGCTTATGTTTTAGGGCTGCTGAATCCTTGATATTGATAGATAAACCAAGCTCCCATTTCCAAACTATTTGCTTTATTTGAATGATTGGAACGCATTTAAGTCTCTTTTTAAGTATTCTAACTAGAATCAAAAACCATTTTCAATTCGAAAAAGGATTTCAAAAAAATTGCATATAAAAGTAGTATCATCATTTTTCCACCTTCAAAAAACTCATGAAATGTGTTTTGTATGCAAATTTTTCGAAATATAAGTTTGAATTGAAAATGGTTTTAAAAACCATTTAAAGGACTTAAATCTCTCATTTCCAAAATATTTGGTCCTTTTGGATGATTGGAACGTTTCTGAGTTTGAATTTAAGTCCTTTAAATGGTTTTTAAAACCATTTTCAATTCAAACTTATATTTCGAAAAATTTGCATACAAAACACATTTCATGAGTTTTTTGAAGGTGGAAAAATGATGATACTACTTTTATATGCAAATTTTTTGAAATCCTTTTTCGAATTGAAAATGGTTTTCGATTCTAGTTAGAATACTTAAAAAGAGACTTAAATGCGTTCCAATCATTCAAATAAAGCAAATAGTTTGGAAATGGGAGCTTGGTCTTTCTACCAATATCAAGAAATTTCTACGAATTTTTAGAAATTTCTTGAAATTGATGGATAGACCAAGCTCTCATTTCCAAAATATTTGGTCCTTTTGGATGATTGGAACGTTTCTGAGTTTGAATTTAAGTCCTTTAAATGGTTTTTAAAACCATTTTCAATTCAAACTTATATTTCGAAAAATTTGCATACAAAACACATTTCATGAGTTTTTTGAAGGTGGAAAAATGATGATACTACTTTTATATGCAAATTTTTTGAAATCCTTTTTCGAATTGAAAATGGTTTTTGATTCTAGTTAGAATACTTAAAAAGAGACTTAAATGCATTCCAATCATTCAAATAAAGCAAATAGTTTGGAAATGGGAGCTTGGTTTATCTATCAATATCAAGGATTCAGCAGCCCTAAAACATAAGCCAAGAAAATTAAAAAAAAAAACACAACTAGATATGTTACAGAATAGAATTTTATTAATACATTATTAGATCAATGAAAAACTTAACAATAAAACATTTTTTTATATTTCTGGGATCTTAGAAGTCTCCACATTCTCTTAAATAAAAACACATTTTCTCAGCAAAAACTTATTTAATTCTTGACATCGTCATTCCACCATATAATTTAAGGGACGATTCAATAAGTGGAACAGTTGATTTAGCTATGTATACCTTTAGAGTTATGTCGGGTCGACCAATACTGGCATAGACAACTTCACTGTTGGGCAAAAATCTCACAGTACGTCCTCCGTATTCGTGATTTGTTTAATATCAGCTGGTCCACTAAAATGAAATAAAACATTGCTTAGCATCTAACGATATCTAGAACAAAAATAAGATAGACTAACCATGTCCTACGAAGGTCCCAGGTGATGACATCTCCCCCAGCCAAACGACAGTCTGAGCTCCTTGGCGAATGTTCTCTCGCAAACACCCTACATACGACTCAATGCGGCCATTTTGCAGGGCAAACTGGACGTTGATACCCATGGTGTTAGCATTCATCTCCATAAGATCCAATAAGCTCTTAGCAACGCACTTGTCGCTTGGGCAGTAAATCACCAGCCAGTTCCGTAGATTGTTGGTGGCATTTGTCGGCCTGTACCCCGGTCGAAATTTTTTTCCTGGCGAAGAAATGTATGTTCCTCCTCAAACTGACCACTACTTCCCGGGGCGCGTTAGACATCTGCAAACCACACTTCTCGAGAATTTGAAGAGCTGCACAGGAGTTTCGTTCACATTCCGACAGAACTTAAAAAAAATAAACAAAATATTCTGTTTTTGTACAAATAGAAATCTCACTTCAAATTACTTTTTTTTTGTGCTCAGCAGACGTCAAAAAGTGAGAATGCCTAACAAATGTCATCTTCAATTGGAGTCAAAAAAACTGTTATACTTTCTATGGAATACACTATCCAGTTATATATAGAGATCAGTGGTAGACACACATGCAAATAAACAGACCATAATGCATTATCTGTAAAACCAACTACTCGACCCAAGCCGAACGCGCCCAAATATTTGACGTTTAACGAACAGCTGATTCAATTACACAGCATTTAACCAAATTAATAAAAAGGTCGTTCATGCAAACTTTTTCGTAAACTTATCATTTTACACAATTTGTAAACTTACGACGTTGCATGAATACCCTTATTATTTATATTAAGGGTATTCATGCAACAGCGTATAGTCGTCGTAAACGTTGTAAACTTTTAAACTTCGTAATTCTGTCACAATTTGTATAAAAAATTTGACAGATTTACGAAGTTTACAACCTTACGATGATAACGACGAGTCTACGCTGTTGCATGAATACCCATATTATCTTTGAATTGTAATAATTTAATTATTTATTTAGGAATTTTTTAATAAATATATTATTATTGAACTAAATTCGATACATCTTCCTTGAGGCAACAGGCGCCAAGAAACAATAACGGTTTTTACAGTTTAATACAAGCATTTTTTACTATAGGAGGGGGTCTATCTCACCCCGATTGGGCGTACCAAAAATGTAAAAAATATTAAAAAATATCGGTAATACCTACTTGCGTCTTAGAAGGGTAACGACAGCATCTAACTGATGAGTCCAACTGTGTTGCCTGGGCGAAACTCAATTGGACTAAAGGTCTTAAAACCTTAAACATGAATTTATTTCAATACAAAAATAATAATTCTCTTATTGTTTGTGTTTTTATTCTTCTTCTTGGTAATACTTACAATTAAGTATTATAACTTTTTTTAATGCCAATACTCTTTTCTACAAGCTAGTTTTTAAATCAAGTGAAATCTAGATATGGTTTTTGAAAAAAAAGAATTTTGTACTCAAAATTTTCGAGAAAAAGGCATAGAAAAATAGACTAAGAGCCCACAGCAGATTTGGGGGGTGTGATCGATAGCAAAAAAAGAAATATAGGCGTCGAAAGCTTCATTAAAGGCTATTCAAAAAATCAAGGTCTTGCAGTCCACAACTGGGGCCTTTGCATGCAACTTCGAGAATAATCGTGTTAGCCGAAATTGGTTTTCACCCCTCCCTAGATAAGCTCCGCGGATACCATATCACGGAATCAGAGATCATTTTAGTATTTAATTCGCCCTGCCAGACTGTTTAAAAAACCGTTTTTCACTTAGAATTTTGAATTTCTTAAATGGTCCGGTAGAGCGAACTACATATATACATTCAAATGGTCTCAGATTCCGTGATATGTGATCCGAGGAGCTTATCTAGGGAGGAGTGAAAACCAATTTCGGCAAAAACGACTATCCTCGAAGTTGCATTCATATTTTTTTCGATGCACTGTTTCTCGCAAAGGCCCCAGTTGTGGACCTTGATTTTTTGAATAGCCTTTAATGAAGCTTTCGACGCCTATACTTCTTTTTTTGCTATCGATCACACCCAAAATCTGCCGTGGGCTCTCGGTCTAAAAGGGTTTAAAGTGTAATTTAAGAAAACTGTAAAATTATATATAATTTTTTCTTTGAAATTTGTTGCTCTTATTAATTTTTAATCAAAAACTGAAAATTAGATGATTCTATGCTTTCTAGTTTTTGAGAAAATCGATAATTAATATAACTACTTTTCTATGGGATGTTTGTTTTTTGCTTGCTTACGTATTACGACCGGCGTATAAACAGTGAGATATGTTTAGGGGGCATGCTGCCTCCCTTCAACCCCCCTGCTTGGGCACATTATAGGATTTGGGGTAGGTGCGAGGTTGGGTGTATGCAAAGTTTCTTTTGCATTTAAAGAGGTTCAAAAATGATACAATATAAATTGATGTATACTTGGCAGCGTGTACTGCATTTGTGTGGATTTCCATTTACACACAAAACCCCACTTAATTTGTTTTTAACAGTTTAATTGATTTTAATAGTTTCAAAACTCTTCTATTCCATTTTTTTTTTCAAAAATGAGTTAAGTATGAGGATTAGCTAAAATTTTAAAAACTTATTATTTTCAATACTTTTTGGTACTTAAAAAGTGGTGTTTTCTTCAAAACTACACTATTCCACTCAGTCGTTCAATTCAAAACTTAACTATTCCCATACAAATCAAATTACGCACCATAACTCTTCTTTTCCTTTGCAGAAAAGTCGCTTTTAAAGCTCGAATATTCCAATAACATTAAAAAGTTGGACATAGATATGACACATATATGATAGATATGTGTTATTTTGAGCTTTTATTTTTGTTTTAATAACTAAACAAAATTTCTAAAAGTTTTTTTTTCAATTCCAAAACTTTTCTATTCTTATACTCTTCAGTCAAAAGAAATCTATTTCCATACAAATCAAATCAATTACAATCACTAAACAAAATTTCTAAAAGTTTTTTTTCAATTCCAAAACTTTTCTATTCTTATACTCTTGAATCAAAAGTCATCTATTCCCAAACAAATCAAATCAATTACAATCGTAATTTTCAAAAGTCTTCTTTTTTCAAATTAAACTGATTTTTTATAATTATTAGGTTGACCTAATAGGTACAAAGCCATATGGAATGGATAAAGGTCGTCATCCTTAACTTATACTTTAGCGTTAACAATAATCGCTAATATCATTTTTGTAGCTTTTAACAGTTTTTCCGTTTTACTCGAAATTCATAAAAGTGGAAAAGAAGAACTTTAAAACTATACCCCTCACACTTATTTGTTTTCCATTGTTTGTCATTTTCTAACCTGTAAAAGCGTAGACGTAGTTTTATTCAACTATACCTATGTATATATTTTGTTTAAAAACTTAACTTTTCTTGAATTTCATTTTAACTTTTATTTTTTCGTACCAATAATTTAAAATATTTTTTTTTGTGAAAAAAACAGTTTAAAAGAATGGAAGAATAATGCTCTATCACTTAATTTATTGGTATACTGATGCAGTCAAGGGCCCCCTAAATCACGAGGCCCTGGGCCTTGGCGCACTGGGCCCAAGCCTAAAGACGTCACTGGGCATGGACACTATTATCGGTGGATGAGAACGCTTAAGGCTGTTTTTAGAGCATACATTTCCGGGAGATTTTCAGTCCCGTCAGCATAGATGGGAAATGATGAAGAAGATACAACAATGAACTGTGCGGGCCCGGAAAGTCTTTGAATCCAGCCCCGTGGGACGACGCAGAAGAGGAGGACAGCGTAACAGGTGAGGTGGCAAGTGAAAGAGGACCTCAACCAACTTTGCGTGAGAAACTGGTTGAGGCCCTGGTCCATCCCCGGACTGTAACGCCACCTTAAGTATGTATCAAGTAAGATAATTGCGTGACAAGGATTTAGAATTCTGGAGATTTAACTTTAATTTACCGATAACGATGAAATAATAGTAATTTAGCATTGGTACGGCTTGTGGTTGTGGGTTTTGTTTGCTCTCGGGATATTTTAGACGAAAAACATTTTTCAATAACTTTTGTAACTTTTTGGTAAAAAAAAACTGTTAATTAAATATTATTTTACAAACTTAATTATTTTAAGTATTATATAAATTGGCCTGTGTCTATATCATTGATTCATTCACAAGATACACTTTTAAGTAGGTGGTGTTTTATAAAAACTTAATTTTAAGTAGTTTCTTGTAGTTTTTTTGTTGCTCTTAAAAAACTACTACGATTTTATTTTTTATACAAACCCTATCAATTATGGAAATCATTATCATTTGTTTTCGATTTTATAATTGTATAGAAAAATAAATTATAGTTTAAAAAACTAAAAACACGCTTTTAGACTTAATCAAACTAAAAAGTAAAAAATAATTCTTAGCATGAGAATAAAATTACTGACTAGAAAATTAATGTCACTGTTATAAGAGCGTGGGATGCCTTGTATGACATTTCTCAACTAACCAAACATTCCTTCCTCTCCAAATAATAACAATAAACGTTCCATGCAAAAACAACGTAAGTCAATTGACTTAAGTGGTTTTTGCAAGAATTACTAGATGGTGGAAGTAGTTATATCTAGTTTTGCCTACGGGTTAAATATATTGAACATGATAAATTAAAACATGTGACATGTTAAAATGTTAATATGTTAATATTTGAGTATAATTAAACAAAAAAATCTTTGATTTTGTTTAAATTATTGTATACTATTGACCCCGTTTCTTGATAAAACAACGTAAGTCAAGAACGGATTTTCAGACTTTTTTCATTATTAATATTGATAAACTGTGAATTTTTTTTATATTTCAATCCTTTAAAACTCTAACAGCCCTATTATTGACACGATTCAAAACTAGTTTTAATGTAAAACTAGTTCTATAGGGGTTTCGAGTGGTAGTTTTTGAACATATTGGTATTATTCAAACAAAAATTGACATCTAAAACTGTGATTTCGAGTTTTAGATGTCAATTTTTGTTTAAATAATACCAATAAGTTCAAAACCTGAAATTCAAAACCTCTATAGAACTAGTTTTACATTAAAACTAGATTTGAATCGTGTCAAAAATAGGGCTGTAATACTATATTGAGCCCAAAAAAGTCCTTTAAAACTAGTTTATTTTTTAATTAAACAGTTTTTATTGATTTCTGAAAAATTCTAACTGTGTGACTTAAGTGGTTTTTGAAATGACCGATTCAATTATTTTGAAAACCCTTTCTGCACTTTTATCTGTAAAATAAAATTTATTTGATCTAGAGATATTTGCGAACGAACCAGGTATCACGAATGTACAAGCATACGTATGTATACGCTCACAGACATCTCTCTTTAAAAAATATGGATTCAAATTGTAGGGACCTCAAAACGTGGAAATTGTATGTCCAATCTATATATACGTCGTGCTCAAACGAAGCTCGCTGAAGATGGTTTCTCTGATGTGAACCGAAATGCATTCGTAACAATTAAATAAAAATACACTAATACATCTTTTTTTTTTATTGAATGACGTTATTTTGCGGTTTATAAGGTTTTTTCATTAAATAATTTAATATATAAGTCCAGTGGGAAGTCCAAACAGAATGCCAACTTGTCTATGCACCAATAGTAAAAGTTCTTATGGCCAGTTGTACGAACATGGTTAAATATTTGATACTATAAACGATTGTACAAACGGTCACTTAGCTTTACACCACACCACACACCTTTACAATAACTCAAATTTTCTTCATATTCCTTTACAATAACTTTTGTATATCAAAATTGTTTAAAACTTTTAAATTTGAATAATAAGTTTTGTGCGTGTATACGAGTATGTACATACATATGTACATTGTACACAAACAGTCATATTTATTAGATTTGCTTAGAACACGCTTGGGCAGTTGTCCAGCTAGTCAATGCCTAAATAGTTTAGTCAACTTGTTATTTATAAACGCATTCCATCAATTGCCCAAATGTGGCCTCATTTATTCACTGACATGCCTGTATTTATTAATTTTTGAATGAATTAATGAATTTTAGTACGCTTTGGGGCACGTTCAACTAGCTTTTCATTCATTTCAAAACTAGAAAATTAGAAAACCAGAAATATTTGCCCACCTTATTCATTAAACGTGTCTACTTTGAAATAAGATTTGGACAACCAATTTCAGTGGATAAGTTAGTCAATCGGTGCTAAGTATTTATAAATAACATTTTGGAGTTGGACAGGTGTCTAAAGTTAGACATCGCTTGGAATGGGTTTATAAATAGCACTGAAAATGTATTATTAAGTAATAAAATAGAAAAATTTAGGCGGCGTCACTGAATTCAGCATCCCAAAGTCATTAAGTGTACCAAATTTCATTACCTTTCGTACTGAATTGGCGTAGGAAATGATTTTTGTCGCCGAAATTCGAAAAAACGGATACTAGGCGGCGGCGCACTATGGGCCCAAGTGACGTTTTGCGTCTGAAAAATCTATAAATTTTTTGTCTTGTGAGATAATACGCTGAAATTTCGCACATATCTTCTTGAATATATTGCCAACAAAATAATGTAGGTTTCTAAAGGTTTAGTATAATGATATTTTTATTTAAAAATTATTCAAACATTTTCATACACAAATTACGGAATAAACACATAACACCGTTATTTGTTTGCATTATGTTATTTGAAATTCAAGTTTTTTTTCTTTAAATTTATAATAAAATACAATAATTTAAAAAAAATAGTATAAATCAAAGGGCACGGTAATGGCCAGTAAAGTTCAATTTCAAACTTGAGATTTTCCATTAGTGGGTGTGGCATCCACCCATTTTCCAAAATCTATCAACTAAATGGTTATTTTGTCGTAAAATTATGAAATTTGGTAAAGTATTAGGGGTGTAGTGCATTGGAAAATTGAAAAATTTGATATTTTGTACTCAAGGGGCATGACCTCCAGCCATTTCCTTAACAAAGAAAAATCTTTGCAAAAAGAATTAATTAATTTATTAAGAACAAAAACTTGACCAGTGATATAAAATAAAAATATAAAACAGCCTTTGACAATTTAAATTCACCTATTTTAAACATTCTTTTCTACACTTTATTTTTGTAACTTTTAATCTTTTTTCACACTCTTAAATAACTAATACCAATTTTTATATGTACATATGTCACACAAGCATTATGCCAACCTATGAAATCAAAATATAATGTGAGTGTGCTGCTGTAATAATAAAAAAGATGCTAGCAAACTGCAAGATGGTCGATCCAAACTGGTGGCAATTTTAGAGCTTTCAAACCCATCTTTTATTAATTTTAAAATTAAAGTAGACCTTAAAAATAACTCCTTAGTATGTTCTTGGAATCGATTTTAATCCTATAATGGTTGGGAACCAATTTTAAATGTTTAAGATTTCATGCGAAAAATAAATTGCTAAAACATGTAATATCTATGATTTTTTGCTCTACTTCTTATAATAGGTTTAGGCCCATTTGCTGAAACGGAACATATATACTTATGTTCCACATAAACCCTTAAGTGACACTTATTGCTTTGCACCAAACGTAAACTCAAACATAAAAATCCTTAAGTTGAACATAACTTAGGTGGAAGAAATAGTACAACATAAGATACTTATGTTACACATTAATTTTCGTTTACTGTTGATTTTGACTTTTTGCCAAGAAATTTGAGGATATTATTAAAAAAATGATTTGTCAAATTAGGAGACAAATATTATACCCATTTTTTCTCCATTTACAAAAGATTTTGTGAAGAAAATAACAAAAGTTATTTTGAAAATAATAGAATTCTTTTAAAATGTCGTAAGTATGTATGTACCTAGGTATAGCCGATTTTGGTGATAAGTTTTGAGAGTTTCGGAAGCATAATCTTAATTTGGAAATGCAAATATAAAATTTCTTGAAACTGCAATTGGCATTTCAATACATCGAACTACATTTATTTTTCTTTTTTTTCACTAAAATAAAGCAGGTACACTTTTATCAATGATAATGCCAACTTGACGTGCAAAGTGCACAATATATTGATGCATAATGGTATACTTTTGCCCATGAAACGCGCTACAACTCACGGACATACGAATATACCTACATGTTTTCACGTTCCACTTTTTTTATCGCACTATTATTTTTATTTGTTTTTGATGACTTCTTTTTCTTCAAAAGCACTATGAACACAAAATTCGCGTTTCTTTTTTATTATTCCCGGACATTTTGAAAAATAGTACACCGTAAAATACGTTTTAACACTAAAACTAACCGAAACGAGCAATATTTTGACATTTGCGTAAACCCACTTGAAGTTAGTTAGAATTCAAAAGTGGTCCCTTACTATGCTGAACATAAATTTTTTCGAGCAACTTACATAGTATCACATAAAATTTATGTGGAACTTAGCTATGTATAAGATTTATGTTCCGTATCAGCAAATGGGCCTTATAGTTCTTAATCAAAGAAAAGCAATTAAAAGCATACAAATGTTTGATATGTTTTAGTTTATGAACTGAGGTATTAATTGCGCCCTAGCATTAAACGGCGGAAGACGGTGGAAGTACTTAAAACTCCAATCGAAACTTGGCAAAAGCAAAAAAAAACATGTGTTATTAAAAGAATAAATTTATTTAAAATATATACTTTCCAAAACATATTTTTGCAAATTCGAATAGTAGGGGAAGTACGTACAAAATGACATATACGGACAAAATGACCTACCACATACACTTAAAGAACCCAATGCAATTTTATTAGTTGGTTTGGATAATTTTTGAAATCCTATAAAAATAAAGAATCATTTGACGGGCGTGTCTCGTCACAAAAAATAAGAAACTATTTAGGAATAAAATAATATTTTTTGTGGACTTGACTATTTTTCGTGTTTTGACAATTCTAATGTTTTGTCAGTAGGCGAGTTCAGGAAAATGAGATCTCATAGCCCTCAGCAATCTCAGTCTCGTGAACAGGATTCCTCTGAAATTTTGCTGTCAAAAACAAAATATTGGATTTGCTTGCTCATACGACTATTCAATCTATTGACTTCCTATACTCTATAAGTCAATTACCCTGATAATAATAGATCCGAATCTAGGTATATTCGACTTTAACAAAAAAATCCATAAAAATAAAACACAAATTTCACTTCTAAATTCTTAGATTAGATCATTTTAAACTTAGATTGAGGTTCTTCTAAGCATTTAGTGGTTAAATTGGTGTTTGATGAATAGGGCTGTCTTTGTTAAAGTCGACTTTAGGCTAGATTCGGATCTATTACTCAGGGCCAATGACTCTATCGATGTCGGTTTCAGTTGAATTCAAAAAGTATGAAGAATATTTATTTTATTTTGGAAACAACTGGATAAATTATTTTTGTTAAGTAAATCACAACAAAAACATAAATGTTAAAAAAGGAGCCAAGTTCTTATGTGTACAAGAAACCTGTGCGTAAAAAGTCAACCAAAAAAAGTAATGAGATCTTAAATATATGCCAAGTTTTAAGTTCATGAAGTTTAATATTAATTATCTTAAGTAGAGTAATATCGAAACAATTCCAAATCATGACAGAAATTTGGTAATTAATGGTTACTGGTTAAAATTTGGTGGGTTCACTGGTCAAGTTTTCATACATTTTAAATTTGTGATTAAGTAAGTTGTTAAGAGAAAACTTGCCAAGTAAATCCACCAAATTTTAACCAGTATTCATTAATTACCAAATTTCTGTCATGATTTGGAATTGTTTCGATATTACTCTACTTAAGATATTTGATATTAAACTTCATGAACTTAAAACTTGGCATATATTTAAGATCTCATTACTTTTTTTGGTTGACTTTTTACGCACAGGTTTCTTGTACACATAAGAACTTGGCTCCTTTTTTAACATTTATGTTTTTGTTGTGATTTCACTCCTTTTTGCAAAGATTTATTTTGCCAGGTGAAGTCAAGCCCTACCGCTCTACAAAGTTTCATAATTCTACGACAACCGAAAGTGCTCCATACAAATAATAGCAATTCTGATAAAGTGGGTGGATGGCACCCCCCCTGAATGGACAATTTCAAATTTTCGATTTTTTTCCTTTCTAAGTACTTCAAGTCCTACCGACCTACCAATTTTCATCGTTCTACAGCAATCTAAAGTGCTCCATATAATTTATAAGAATTTTTAAGAATGTGGGTGGATGCCACGCCCCCTGAATGCAAAATTCCAATTTTTCAATTTTTCTTTCTAAGTACTTCAAGCCCAACCGACCTACCAATTTTCATCGTTCTACAACAATCGGAAGTGCTCCATATAATTTATAAGAATTTTTAAGAATGTGGGTAGATGCCACGCCCCCTGTATGGAAAATTCCAATTTTTCAATTTTTTTCTTTCTAAGTACCTCAAACCCTACCGACTTACCAATTTTCATTGTTTTACAACAATCGTATAGGCTCCATATAATTTATAGAATATTTTAGAAAGTGGGTGGATGCCACGCCCCCTGAATAGAAAATTGCAGATTTTCGATTTTTTCCTTTGTATGTACCACAAGGCCTACCGTTGTGCGAAATTTCAAGTTTCTACGATGTCGGGAAGTGCTCCATAATTTTGATGATCTGTCAGTGAGTCAGTCAGTCAGTGAGTCAGTGAGTCAGTGAGTCAGTGAGTCAGTGAGTCAGTCAGTTATGGTTTTTGCGATTTTTGAAGTCCTTTATCTTGGGAACTACTAATGCTTAAGAGTTGAAATTTGGTGAGCTACCTGTGTTTGATCAGTTCAGCAAATACTCCGAATTTGAAGTTTCTGACTTTATTGGTACTGAAGTTAGAGGGGGGTTGAAAATCGCCTGAGTTTGTTCCTGTAAAAAGGGTGTAGTGCCGCGAACTTGGCTGGGCACTACCGTGCCCTTTGATTAAAAAAATATTCCACAAGAAATAATATTTATTCTTTGAAAAAATGTCAGTAAATCTATCATATTTTAATGCCCAGTTGAGTTGTAAACCAAACTTGCCAAATTCATATCAGAAAAACTTTTCATTATCAAATTTAATTTTTAATAAATTTCAAATGATTTTGTTATGGTTTCAAGGAAAATCACATTTTAAGATCCATAAGATATTTAGTAATTAAATTTTTCTGGGTATGGCGAATTTTGGTTGTCATCAACTCATTTGAATTTTCGTTGAAATTCGCTTCAAAAATTTTATTGGAGGGAAATGGAACTTTAATTGATTAAAATCTTACATCTCTATCAATAAAAAACGCTTATTCTACCTTTATTCCACGAGTTTACTTAGCCACGGAATAAGAGTTAAGCCACGGGTTAAAATTTCTCATTAAAAAAAGATAAATGTTCGTGAAGTAGTAAAGTAACGTTAACCGTACGAGGCCTGTTAAGTATCTTGAAATTTCTACCCAGTTTCGGAAGCTTGGTTTTTTTTCCTATGGGTTTTGACATCTTTAAGTTTCAAGTTATTTAACACACCTAAAAATTTTTCTGTTTATGCCTATCTAAATTATTATAATAGACCGAGAGCCCACAGCAGATTTTGGGTGTGAACGATAGCAAAAAAAGAAGTATAGGCGTCAAAAGCTTCATTAAAGGCTATTCAAAAAATCAAGGTTTTGCAGTCCACAACTGGGGCCTTTGCGAAAAACAGTGCATCGAAAAAAAAAATATGAATGCACTTCGAGTATAATCGTTTTAGCCGAAATTGGTTTTCACTCCTCCCTAGATAAGCTCCTAAAATCACATATCACGGAATCTGAGACCTTTTGAGTGTATAGTTCGCTCTACCGGACCATTTAAGAAATTCAAAATTCTAAGTGAAAACGTTTTTTTTAAACAGTCTGGCAGGGCGACTTAAACACTCAAATGATCTCTGATTCCGTGATATGGGATCCGCGGAGCTTATCTAGGGAGGGGTGAAAACCAATTTCGGCTAACACGATTATTCTCGAAGTTGCATTCATATTTTTTTTCGATGCACTGTTTCTCGCAAAGGCCCCAGTTGTGGACTGCAAGACCTTGATTTTTTGAATAGCCTTTAATGAAGCTTTCGACGCCTATACTTCTTTTTTTGATATCGATTACATCCAACATCTGCTGTGGGCTCTTAGTCTATAAGGTATTATGGAAAATTTAATTTAAAAAAGAAAACAAGCGAGCAAGAAGTTTTGTTTGTTTTATTAATAACATTTGCACTTAATCCATGAAATAAGGCTTTTCCTTCGCTATTCCGTGCTTTTTTAATTTGGCTGTTTAGAATTTAAAGTTCGGCCGATGCACCGATAAAAAATGTCAGCTTCCTGCAACTAGCCTTAAGAGTAGATAGGTACCTTTTTATGAAATAACTAGATATTTTGTTTTTTTATTTCTAAAGAACTTTTTTGTTTTGTGAGAAAACATGGAGAACATCGATTTTTTCTTCTAAATAAAAACATTACATCAATAAAACTTATTTTTCTTGCCAGGCCGAGACCGAAGTAGAAGTATTTATTTATTTATTTATTTATTTAGCTACAAATTTACAAATTATTAGCTTTGATATTGAAGAGATCTATAAAGTTCTTTTTTAAACAATATTTTGAAACATTAAAATCGATTATATTAATATATTTATTAAAAGCTGAACATGCAGCAAACAAAGGTTCATGAATTCCGTAGTTCGTTCTATTAAATCTTTGACTTAAAAAATCTACAGATCTTAAGGATCGTGAGTAAGTATTTAGGTTGAGTTGTGCTAAAAGATATTCAGAATCGATTGCTCCAATCAAAACATCATACACAAATAATATTTTAGACACTGTTCTTCGATGAGTCAGTGACGGCAAATTAATTAAGGCTAGGCGCTGGTTGTATGGTGGTAGATGAGTGTTTACGTTCCACGGAAGATGGCGAAGCGCATAAATGAGAAATCGTTTTTGCACAGATTCCAATCTATTTATATTAGTTTGATAACTCGGACTCCAAACGCTGCAACAGTATTCGATTTTCAATCGCACAAGAGAGCAGTATAAAGTTTTTAAAATGTATGGGTCTCGAAATTCTTTTGAAAACCGACAAACACATCCTAACATGCATTTGGCTTTATTAATAATGTGATCAATATGTTTGTTAAAGTCTAATTTTGGGTCCATTATAACGCCAAGATAACAAAACTATCAACTCTTTCAAGTGGTTGACTACGCAGAAAATAGACATTGAAGAAGGTCACAAGTTTGCGTGAAAAAGACATACACTTGCACTTTGATACATTTAGTTCCATATCATTGACACTACACCAATGGGAAACACTATTCAAATCCATTTGCAGCAGTTTATAGTCATCATTGTTTTTGTAAGATAAGCGAAGCTTAGCGTCATCGGCGAATAAAAGAAGATTAGAATATTTGATTGAACTATGTAAGTCATTTATAAACAATATAAATAGAAAGGGACCTAAATGGCTTCCTTGAGGAACACCGGAATACACAATTATCTTTTTTGATGTGTTGTTTTTAAAATAGACAAACTGTGATCTGCAACATAAGTATGACTCCAACCAAACTAGAAACCATTTAGGGAGCCCAATGGTCGTTAGCTTTTTTAAAAGTAAAGCATGATTTACGCGGTCAAACGCTTTTGAAAAATCCAAGTATGCGACGTCTGTTTGAAATCCATTTTGGTTTTTCACAATGACATCCGAGCAAAACTCCATCAAGTTGGTTGCGGTAGATTTGCCCTTCACAAATCCATATTGATGTGGCGAAATAACGTTTTTGTATCTTTTTTCAATGGCTTCAAGAATAATTTTTTCGAACAATTTCGGTATACATGATAACTTAGCAATACCTCTATAGTTGGATATATTGCACTTGTTTCCGTTTTTAAATAGTGGTGAAATAAATGAGGACTTCCAAACGTTTGGAAAAACACCCGTTTGAATTGATAAATTAAAAAGATAACACAAAGGACTTGCTAGGGCAGAAATATAACGTTTGACAATGAAGGATGGTAATTCATCAGGTCCATAGGATGTAGAATCACTTAGCCTGGACACATGGGCTTTGATTTCATTTTCGTCAATTATTGGTTTAGCAACATCAAGTTGGAAAAAGTTAGATATAGTTCTTAAATAACTATTATCACAGTTTTTATCACAGATGTTATCGCAGGTGTTATCACAGGTGTTATCACAGTTATTATCACAGATATTAGGTTTCTTATATACGCTTTGGAAGAAGTTTGAAAACATATCACAGATGGAAGCAGTATCATTAGAAGAACAATCCTTATAAGTCATCACAGCTGGAAAAGTATTTGTCTTTCTTTTTACATCAACAAAGTCCCAAAATTTTTTAGGATTAACACGAATTTCACTCTTCACATTATTTAAGTACAGTTGATAACTGGCATTTGTTTAAGCATGAAGCTCTCTCCTAACAGAAGAGTATTTAGTGTAGTCGACAACTGATTTGGATGCTAAATAGCACCTATAAAGTTTAGTTTTAGTATTTCTTAATTTTTTAATTTCTTTTGTAAACCATTTTGGGCTGCAAGTCTCAGCAAAAGTTTTTTTTTCAAAGGAACACACAAAGACAGCAAGTTTTTTAGTTCATAGTAAAATAAATTACAACTGCGTTCCACATTATTCTCCTCGCAAATATTTTTCCAGTTATAGCCCTGAAGAAGGTTTTTAAATCGGATGTCATCAATTTTGCGGAAATCTGGTATTCTTTCACTATGAAAGGAAGATTTTGAAAACCGATCGATATAAAATTTAATGTCAATAGCAGAGTGATGAACAGAATTTTCAAATAAAAAGTTATCAGCTGCAGATATTGATGTAAATTCCGGCGCATCTGTAAATACCAAATCCAAAATTTTTCCATTTGAATTGAGAACATAATTAGTTTGATACAGTCCAATATTAGCACATTCATCAGTGAAGTAAGATTCTGTATCCAAGGAAATTTCTCTTAAGTCCACAGGAAAAAGTGGTGACAAGAAGGATCCTCCATCAAGATCAGACATCCAATTAACTCTGGATAAGTTATAGTCTCCAAGAATGCAACAGTTTGCAAAAGGAAACTGTTTAGTTGCAGGAGATATCGCATCGGCGCGGCATGTTGATTATAAATATTTTTTGTAGAAAGTGGAGGAATGTACGAACATGTAAATAAAAACCGACGTTCCATTATGATTGCTTCAACACATAGAAATTCAATCGATGCGACATTTAAAAGAGCTACACTTTTAGAATGGAAAGATGAACGAATGGCAATAAGGACACCACCTCCAACGGAGGAGTTACTGTTTATCACATTTCTATCACAGCGGTTTATATTAAAATCATTACACAAAATTTCATTGTCAAAAACAGAATCATTGAGCCACGTTTCAGATAAAACAATAACATCATAATCGATGCACAAAGATTTATTATATAAATTTTTAAGTTTAGATTTCATGCCCGGGACTATCCCGGGATCCCGGGATTGAAGTTTTTGAATCCTGAAATCCCGGGATTGAAAAAAACAATCCAGGATTGCATTCTCTAGTTGCACCGCTTTTGCACTCACGGCCTCATTTATAAAACCAAAATATTCAAATGGCATGCAAAAAATTCCGTGTTGTCAACAGAAATTTCACTTTGTATCAATTTTAAATTTTAAAAATTACACAATTATGTAATCAAAATGCTTGTGGGTATTAATACTAACCCAAATAATTTTGGCATTCGACATAGGTACATAACATTTTATTTATTGCTCAGAAACATAAAGTTGGAACTGCATATTCATAACTTTAAAACACATGAGTTGCATTGCATGTAGAAAACATATTGCAATAATTTCATTTCTGACAAAATTCATTGAAACTGTTTTGCATTCTACGAATCGTGAGTAGGTATCACGTTACTAAAATAAAAACATGCCTATTTATAACATATCTATCAAGGTATTTTTATCCGTTTACCACATAAGTACATATATTTATCGCGTGGTTAGTGATTACTACAAGAGTACAAGTTTGTTTTTGAACTTGAAAATCCCTGGACTTAAAAATATCTCAAACACTGCACTAAGTGAATGAAAAACAAGTTTTTATTTCAGGTGAGCAACCTACCCCCTTGTAATGCTATCTCGTTAAACTTGAAACTATTGCAAAACTGTACCTACCTACATACCTATACATAATGCAAACAGAAGTAAAATGTGCTTGTACCAGTGGCGTAACTTAGTAGGTGATGAAGATGATCATGATCAATCAATCCCTCTGGAGGTCTGCGAAAAATTAAAAATAGAAGTTCTAAGGCTTTATATCTACGTGACATAAACAAAGTATGCTTAATAGGTGTGTCATGTCACAACCATCTGCTTTTGCTCGGAGAACACCAACAAAATGAACAATTCCTTTGGTTGTTTTTACTAGTTTAAAGCTTTTACTCCTGTCCCTGTAGTGAAGTCCCGTAAAAATTTCCGTAATGATTTATCTAACCGCCAGAATCGATTAAAGTACATATAGGAGAGTCAGAAAAACTTGGGTAGACATCACCGTTTTCTGGAGGGGGTTTCTTAGACGCCATTTTCCAAAATGGCCTACAAATAGTAGTATAATTTGTATGGGAGAACGGAAAAATCTCCATAAAAACTAAGCCACTAAACCGATTTTGATGAAATGATCAGGCATGATAAAAAGCAAGATAAGAAGCCAACATAATTAATTTCCGCCCACTGCCACGCCCCCTTTTTTGAAAAAGTAGTATTATTCGTCAAAATTAATACCAATTCGGATGTTGCTTTAGTTAAACTTATACAAATATTTTTGTATGGAATATAAGCTGTAAAAAGTTCCTACCACGCCTATTTTGTGGGCGTTTATTATTTTGTGTCTTAAATGGAGTTCGTTTAAGTAAGATAAAATCTGAACTACTTCACTCAATGTAATGAAATTTTCACACATGATAGCGAACAGTATAGGATTGTATACAATTTTCTCACATTGATACGCCTACAAAAGCCCATCTTATCACTCTTCCTCATTAGCTACCTAAAAGCCGAAGGAAATGATATCAATTAAGATGCTTTTCCTGATTGATATTGACTAAAGAAAATCTTTTATTTTTGATTTTTAGTAAACAAAAATTAAAAAATTATAAAAAATACAATTACATATATTTGCACATCATTTGTATACACATTCATCTCGTACATTGCTCACCACATTTGCAATACTCTGTGCATGTCAAATACTTAAATTGACATTTACACCTTTATTTAATTTACACTTTTAATTATAGTTTAGGGGGTCAATGACCTGTGAAACTGTGAAATGAAAACAAAGTTATCATTTCATTTTCACAGAGTTTTATCATTTTATCACTTCACAAACACGCGCAAGGCGATTCCCGAACTCGTTATGAAAAACAGCTGTCAAAGTGAGTACTAAAAAGTACTAACATGAAAAATGCTACCACTTGCTCATAGAAAAAGATGATTGTGACGTCATAGAAATACCAAGATGGCGAGTTGGGTGTATCAAATGAGCACAATATTGTTTATAATTTTTCTTTTCACAGGTTTTCATAGAATGTAATGATTGTGATAAACGAATCATCATATAAAAACATTTTTGCATTTGCTTTCATTTTTTCACTTCGAAAATCGCATTTGGCGTGAAGGCGTTATGATATTTATCACTTCACAGTTTCACAGATCAAGAATTAACCCCCAGAAGGCACAATCTATCAGCTGCAGGCTTGAATCTGGAAAATAGCTCTATGATAAGCTTAAGTATTACCTTAAGAAACAAAACAGCATCTTCGGATATGTCCATTTCTAATTGTAAAAGATAAGGGTGGTAACTCTGATATATGTTTCTGTTTATGTAAGGAATAACGAAGCTCATCGAATGTCTTACACTTTGCTGATGAATGTATAACTTTAACAAGGTATTCCTCTACTTTGTCAAGTATTTCATCAGATAAAATATTATCTTCTATAAATCGAAATAGTATCTAACGGTTCTGGCGATGCTTTAATTGCAGATGATTTTGTTCCCATCTTCCTTGTGGTATCACAAACTGGGGGTCAATTCTCGATCTGTGAAACTGTGAAATGAAAACAAAGTTATCATTTCAGTTTTCACAGAGTTTTATCATTTTATCACTTCACAAACACGCGGCAGGCGATTCCTGAACTCATTATGAGAATCAGCTGTCAAAGTGAGTTCTAAAAAGTACTAAAATTAAAAAAATCTACCACTTGCTCATAGAAAAAGATGATTGTGACGTCAGAGAAAGACCAAGATGGTGACTTGGGTGTATCAAATGAGCACAATTTGTTTCTGTTTATCATTTTTCTTTTCACAGGTTTTCGCATCGGGGTTATCATATCTATCACTTCACAGTTCCGCGGATCGAGAATTGACCCACTGTAAGTATGTGGGCCTGAATTAAATTGTTGTAAAGTGCAGCTCCCAGTTGTTCCCCAAGAGTTTGGAGAGGCACATAGCGCATTTTATCACCCACTTCCACTTTGATCCACAATTCTTGCAATAACTCACTGAATAGTTCAAATGTATATCGAAGGATGAGAACAACGACATCAGTGTCATTTGATAACACTATAAGGCATTTTATGCATGACTGGACGGCATTGAACAGTTGGATTATAATTCTGCTATCTGCTTCCTCAACAAAGATTTGAAGGTCCGAGTACGTTTGAAGTTCTTTGTTATTGTTATTTATTATTAATGCATCCCTGCTATCATTTTCACCTGTGAGGGTTCCACTTAGAGCTGTAGTGAAGTCAGTCACTTTTGCCTTCTCAATGAAGCTAGAAGCAGCAGCTAGGTGGAGCATCTCTTTGTTTTTACCTGAAGACCTGAATCTATTCATCTGTCTAGGAATACGCGTCTCCTGTTTGATATTTATCAGTTCGATTGGATCTAGAATTTGTTGTCTTTCTCTTTCATATTCGTTAAGTGACTGGTTGTTGAAATAAACAACATTTAATTTTGTATAACAATCATTATGTTTAAAGCTTAAAACTATTTTCTTTTATACTTACTGTACCTTACAAACCTACTATAATTCTACATTCTATTATTAATGTACTTGCTATAATTATATCTACTTTTTGTACTTAACTTAAACCCTAATTACTTTTTTCATTCTTTTATAATAAACTGAAGTCAAACATAGTCGACGTCTTTTAATCTTTTTTTTCAAGAAGCATCCTACGATATTTCAGACAGGTTATGGGTCCAGTCCCTTCGGAATAAAAAGTAAATTAAAGTTAAATAGTTATTTTTGATATAATGACTTCTTTTACCGGAAAAATCCCACTTTTTAATGGGTTAAATTATTTTACTTGGAAGCCTCAAATGGAGGCAGTTTTGCACAAGAATCGTCTATTGAAGATCGTGCAGGGGCTGGAAGTTAAACCTACTACAGATGCTTCTACAATTGAAGAATGGAATACCAAAGACATGGATGCCAGATGCGAGCTTATAATTGCTATGGAACCCGCACAAGTGTCTCTCGTAAAATCGTACACTACGTCCAAGGAGCTTTGGGATTTTTTGAAGGCGACGTTCGATCGAAAAGGAACTCGACAAAAGGTAGAGGAATTCCGTAAGTTAATTAACTTCAAAATGCTTGAAGATGAAAGTATGGAACAATATCTCATTAATTTCAATTCAATTGTAACACGGTTGCGAGAAATGGATGCCAAACTGGATGATGAACTGCTGGTGATGCTGTTGCTGGATGGACTGCCAGAGAGTTATAAGGACATACAAGCTGCCTTTGATGCGTCAAACGAATTCCCGAAAATGGATGTACTACGAACGAGACTTCTGGAGGTGAGCGATAAAAGGAAACCAACGTTGGATCGGAGGGAAGATGCCCTTAAGGTTAAGTACCATAGAAAAAAAGCACATGAACAGCAATCAGGTACGTCAAAACCTAGTTTTAATTACAATTGTCACCGGTGTGGTCGCAAAGGGCATATGAAAAAAGATTGCCGTGTAAATATTCAGAAAGAAAAATTACGATTTGTTGAAAATTTTTCACATGAGGAAGGTTTTATTACAAGGGAGTTTGAACAAAGTACTCCATTAAAGGGAATTACGCAAAAGGTTAGCTCAATCGACAATAACTTGAATAGAAAAATTTGGTTCATAGATAGCGGAGCCACCTCGCACATGTGTTGCGACGAAAAATTCTTCATAAATTTAGACAATAACTACTCCGGACAGGTTCAGGTTGCAAATGAAAAATCAGCTAGTGTCGAGGGCATAGGAACGGTTCAGTTAGATGTTAAAGTTAACGGAGAAAATAGAACAATATGTTTTTATCGTACTCTCTATGTTCCAACTTTGAGAAGTAATCTGATTTCAACGAGTAAGGCCACTGATAACGGATGCAAAGTACTGATAGAAGGAGGACGTGCACATATTTCTCGGGGTGATAGGTTGTTGGTAGAAGCTGTAAAACGTGAGGGGCTTTACTCAGTAGTACTAGCATCGGAAGAAGATCAATGTAACAAAGTTGAGAGTATTGAGCAGAAAAATAATCTTTTAGAATGTTGGCATAAGAGATATGGCCATTTGAACTGCACATCACTTCGCAAGTTAAAAGACGACTCAATGGTTAAAGGGTTGCCAAAGTTTAATAATAATAAAATAGATTGTGTTGCATGCATTAGAGGGAAACAACAAGGCTTCCATTCCCTACAAAAGCAGAAAAGTCTTCAAAGCAGATACTAGAAATTGTGCACACGGATCTGTGCGGCCCAATGAACGTGGAATCAATAAGCAAGAGCCTTTATTTTGCTACATTCATTGACGACTATTCTCGCAAGGTGTTTGTCTATTTTTTGCGAGAGAAGAGTCAATACTTGAGTGTTTTTAAGAATTTTAAACAACTGGTCGAAAATGAAACAAGCTTTAAAATTAAAGCATTACGGAGTGACAATGCTCGCGAGCTTTTGAGTAAAGATTTTTCTTATTTTCTGAGTGAAAATGGTATCAAGCGACAACTAACTGTTGAGTACACTCCTCAACAAAACGGTGTAGCTGAGCGCTTTAACCGAACATTGGTGGAGATGACTCGTTGTTTTATGATCGAATCCAACCTTCCAAAGTTCTTATGGGCTGAATTAATTCTCACTTCAGCGTATATACGGAATCATTGTCCTACAGTGCTTAATAATGAAAAGACACCTGAACAAATTTGGACAGGTAGGGTGCCCAACGTTAGTCACTTTCGTCAAATTGGGTGTCGTGCCTTTGTTCTTAACAAATCTCTCAGCAGATCTAAATTAGATCCAAAAAGTGATGAATTTGTGCTTATTGGGTATTCTGTAGAGTCTAAAGCATATCGCTTGTGGAAAAGAGGATCTAAAAGTGTTATTAAGAGCAGGGATGTTCGATTTATTGAACAAATTAATGCCGAACAAACTGAAAATGAAAACAGTACTTTTTATGAGTTCAAATCTAGCAAGGAAAACAAAATGGAAAAGAAAGAAGTACCCGGAATAATTAATAAGGCAGAAGGTCAGGGAATTATACATGAAATTGAAAAGAAAGAAAAAGGAGAAGATGAAGAAGATAAAAACGAAGACCCATATAAAAGTTCCGATGATAGAGATGATGGTCAATGGAATCAGACAAAATGTGAAGACAGAAATCTAGAGAAAATAAATAATGGTGTTGAAAATATTAGCAGCAGGCTAAGATCACGTCACCAGTCTGAAAGTCTAGAGAGGAAACAAATAAATAATGGTGTTGAAAATATTAGCAGCAGGTTAAGATCACGTCACCAGTCACAAAATGTAGTTGAGTTGGCTTTGACTACGAGTTTTCTTGAAGATCCGAGTAACTTTAAACAAGCTATGAACTCTCCAAATGCTAATGAATGGACAGTCGCTATGAAGGAAGAATATCGCTGCCTCATGGAAAATAAAACCTGGACGTTGTGTGAACTTCCATTAAATCGACAAGCGATAGGATCTCGATGGGTTTTTAAGTCAAAATACAAGCCAGATGGAACGATTGAAAGACGCAAGGCGAGACTCGTTGCTAAAGGCTATAGTCAGAAATTTGGCATCGATTACGTGGAAACCTATTCTCCAGTTATACGACAAAGTTCACTACGACTTATATACGCACTGTCTGTGCAATACGAACTAGAACTTCATCACTTAGATGTATCAACAGCATTTTTAAATGGAAATCTTAACGAGGAGATTTTTATGAACCAACCTGAAGGTTTTGTTGATTGTGACCACCCGCAAAAGGTATGTCGTTTGAATAAAGCACTTTACGGACTTAAGCAGGCAAGTCGACAGTGGCACGCAACTTTAAACGAAAAGCTAGAGGGTTTGAATTTATTACAATCTAAATATGATCATTGTGTTTATTTTAAAATCAACAGAGAAGAAACTACTATTTTGGGAATTTATGTAGATGATATTGTAATAGCATCAAATTCAAAATTAAGAATCAAGCTTATAAAGGGAAAACTTAGTGAGAGTTTTGATATAAGAGATCTTGGGCATCCCTCTCTTTGTATAGGCCTTGAGATCAAAAGACAAAATAAAACTCTATCAATCTCTCAAACTCGATACATAAATAACCTTTCTATAAAATACAATTTACAAAACGCTAAACCAAACTTTATTCCAATGCAGGTAAAGCTTAAACTTGAAAAGGAACCAATTATCATCGGAGAACGTGCTGCTATTGAAACCCAGAAGTATCAGGAGTTGATTGGATCATTGATGCATCTAGCTGTTTTCAGTCGGCCTGACATTGCATACAGCGTAAGCAGTTTAGCACAATTTGCTCAAAGTCCTAAGAAACAACACTGGAATGCTGCTCTCCGTTTGATGCGTTATCTTACACACACAAAGCATGCAAAATTAGTTTATCGAAAAACAGATCTACCTTTGATAGGCTATGTTGACGCTAGTTGGGCTGAAGATATAAATGATCGGAAATCTCAAACCGGTTTCTGTTTTATACTTTCAGGTGCTGCTGTCAGCTGGGAATCCAAAAAACAGCGAACAGTGGCAACTTCTAGTGCAGAAGCAGAGTATATTGCACTATCCGAAGCTGCCAAAGAAGTCTATTCTCTTCGTTTCTTATTAGAGGAACTAAAAATAAGTGTGGCAGAACCAACGTTAATCTATTGCGACAATCAAAGTGCACAGCAAATCGCAAATTATGGAGGCAAGCAATCACGAACGAAGCATATGGATTATAAATACCACTTTATCAGAGAGGCGATTGAGAATGGCGCAGTTAACATCGACTATCTTCAAACTGAACTAATGGCAGCAGATAGGTTGACAAAAGCGGTTCCCAAGAGATAAGCATCTTTTCTGTTTCCAAAAGAGATAAGCATCTTTTCTGTTTCCAAAAGCTTGGAATGGATTTCGAATTCAAATGTTGACGAGGAGTGTTGAAATAAACAACATTTAATTTTGTATAACAATCATTATGTTTAAAGCTTAAAACTATTTTCTTTTATACTTACTGTACCTTACAAACCTACTATAATTCTACATTCTATTATTAATGTACTTGCTATAATTATATCTACTTTTTGTACTTAACTTAAACCCTAATTACTTTTCTCATTCTTTTATAATAAACTGAAGTCAAACATAGTCGACGTCTTTTAATCTTTTTTTTCAAGAAGCATCCTACGATATTTCAGACACTGGTCAATGTCAAAGTCAACTCGCTTAATTTTCTTGTTTTAATGCTTTTTTGTTTTAAGGGAATGCTTAAGCCTATCACAGAGCAATTTTCCAGATTCAAGCCTGTAGTTGACAGATTATGGATTCTCCAAAGATGCAAATGGTGTGCTTAGGCCCGATCAGTGCCTTAACATAATGCCTTCTGAACTATTAATTCCATGCAATTTTACAACATGTTCTACTAAAAGGTGTAAATGTAAATTTAAGTATTTGACATGCACAGCGTACTGCAAATGTGGTGAGCAATGTACGAGATAAATGTGTATACAAATGATGTACAAATATATGTAATTGTATTTTTTATAATTTTAAACTTTTTTTTTTTTTTTACTAAAAATCAAAAAGAACAGATTTTCTTCAATCAATATCAATCAGGAAACTTCAAAAAGCATCTTAATTGATATCGTATCTTTCGGCTTTTAGCAGCTAATGAGGAAGAGTGATAAGATGGGCTTTTGTAGGCGTGTCAATGGGCAAAAATCCTATACTGTTCGTTATCATGTGTGAAAATTTCAGTACATTGGGTGAAGTGGTTCGATTTTATCTTACTACAACGAACTTAATACAAGTCACAAAATAATAAACGCCCACAAAATAGGCGTGGTAGGAACTTTTTACAGCTTATATTCCATACAAAAATATTTGTATAAGTTTAACTAAAGCAATATCCGAATTTGTATTAATTTTGACGAATAATACCTACTACTTTTTCAATAAAGGGGCGTGGCAGTGGGCGGAAATTAATTATGTTGGCTTCTTATCTTGCTTTTTATCATGCCTGATCATTTCATCAAAATCGGTTTAGTGGCTTAGTTTTTATGGAGATTTTTCCGTTCTCCCATACAAATTATACTACTATTTGTCGGCCATTTTGGAAAATGGCGTCTAAAAAACCCCCTCCAGAAAACGGTGATGTCTACCCAAGTTTTTCTGACTCTCCTATATGTACTTTAATCGATTCTGGCGGTTAGATAAATCAGTACGGAAATTTTTACGGGACTTCACTACAGGGACTGTATTATAAAAAACAACTAGTTTTACTATCAAATTCTTAATTATAATTTCACTTATTAAAGCTGAACAAACCTTCATGTGTTTAACCGTTAAGTTCATGTTGCAAATTCAGTGGAAAATTTATTATTTATGATTATGATTTATTATTCGAGTTTTTTCTCATTCCGTACAAACATTTCAGGCAGAGCATTGTTCTTTAAGTTTCACAAGAATAACCGACAGAAAAAAACGACGTTCTTTTAAAATGTGGACTTGTTAAAATGTCGATTTGTATCGACTTTTCTGTATGTACCAACCTGTGTATTGGGAAAAAATATCGATAAATAATAATAGACTAAGAGCCCACAGCAGATCTTGGGTGTGAACGATAGCAAAAAAAGAAGTATAGGCGTCGAAAGCTTCATTAAAGACTATTAAAAAAATCAAGGTCTTGCAGTTCACAACTGAGGCCTTTGCGAGAAACAGTGCATCGAAAAAAAAAATATGAATGCAACTTCGAGGATAATCATGTTAGCCGAAATTGGTTTTCACTCCTCCCTTGAGAAGCTCCTCGGATCACATATCATGGAATCTGAGACCATTTGAGTGTATAGTTCGTTCTACCGGACCGTTTAAAAAATTCTAAGTGAAAAAAGGTTTTTTAAAACAGTCTGGGATCCGCGGAGCTTATCTAGGGAGAGGTGAAAACCAATTTCGGCTAATGCGATTTTCCTCGAAGTTGCATTCATATTTATTTTTCGATGCACTGTTTCTCGCAAAGGCCCCAGTTGTGGACTGCAAGACTTTGATTTTTTTAATAGTCTTTAATGAAGCTTTCGACGCCTATACTTCTTTTTTTTGCTATCATTCACACCTAAAATCTGCTGTGGGCTCTCGGTCTATAAGTTATAATATTTTCTCAAATTTTTTTTTCAGGCCATCCACTTTTTGTGAAGTCAGGATTTCAAAATTCCGGAAGATAATAGACATAAGGCGACATTTTATCCAGGCAACATTTTTTAAGGTCATCTGTATGCAACCCACTCAAATGTGTGATTTGGAGTCAGTAAAAATAAGATGTAGTAGTACCTCGTAGCATGATGGTTAGTGCGTAGGACTGTCATGCTGAAGGTGTGGGTTCGATTCCCAGCCGTGCCACCTAGAAACAGAAATGTTTTATCCGAGATACTGCCTCTTGAGAGGAACTGACAAATCCTCCAAGAGTATACTTGACATGAAAAAGTGCTTCTCATTAACTCTGAACAGAATGGAGACGGAGCTGCAACTGGAGCTCCAACTGGAATAGCTGTCAAAATTTTGAATACACACAAATTAAATGATGCGAACAAAACACGACGCAGCTGCAGACGCAGCTGGACAAGTTGGCCAACTTTTAACTTTTGCTTGCAGCTTTTTTGACGTTTCGAAATTGCGAGCAAAACGAAATGTTTACATGTGGGTTAAAGTGATTTTTAAACTTTTTTCAATTACTCATAAATACGTAAAATTTTTATTTTCGATACTAAAATGTCAGAAAGCTGTACAGCAGCACTGTGGGCACGTAAAAAAAATCGTGTACGACACTTTTTGACAGCTATTCCAGTTGCAGCTGCAGCTCCAGTTGCAGCACTCTATTCTGTTCAGCCAGTAAGCCGTTCGGACTCGGCAAAAAACTCTAGGTCCCCTCCATTCCTGCCAACAGCACGCACACAGGAATGGTTGCGAGTTGTAAGTCACTAGGCCCTGGTTCTCCACAAGCTCTTGCGCCACCCAAATTTTTTTTTTTTTAATACGGTGAAAGTGACAATATACTATGTTTAATTTTTTTTAATTTTGTATTCAAATATTTGTATTGAAAAAGTCGGGTTCTCTGAGCTTACCCCAGGTGCTGTAAAGGCTAAGAATGGCACTGAAAGAAGCAATTGCTGGAACGAAAAAACTTTTAAAATAAAATTATTTTCTTTCTATGTATTTATGTACATATACCTGCATATCTACTTATATTGAAAAAAACACCAATTTTTGCAAAGGTGCTAAAAGAAAAACTTGTACCCAATTTTCTTATAAAAATCATTATCACATCACGGTTCGGTTGTAGTTCGCGAGAACTGAATTTAATCTTAAGTTCAAGATGGTAGAGATCCTACAAGGATATTCAAGCTTTTAATATACATAAAAGTTCGTTTTACTTCAATTGCAATATAATATTACTTTCTCACCTTCAACTGGCACAAATAAGTCATCATAAAACTATCAAAAAACGAACAAAAGATTTGAAGAAGAAAAAATAGTTGTCCTATGACAAGTCTCGAATACGCGTATTATGAATTGCTCAAGTTACGCTGTCGTCGAGGAGGGCTTTAGTAGTGCCTTGGTTTTTTTATTCGTAAGCCCTCCTTCAGCACAACGCAAAACGAGTAGTATTTCCATGGCATTTATATGAAATGTGTAAAATGAATCCGTACTATCTTTCAGCACACCAACCCGCAATGTAGTAGCGTTTAAGTAGTGTTTTTATGATTTTGAGTTCGGAAACCCTACTCGATGTCAGCGCAAATCGCAAAATATATCCTTGCTTGCGCGTGGCTTTTATTCACATATTTCGTATATCCGTTAATGGGGGTTGATTTGACGCTGGCGTTACGCATTCAATTTAAAAGGGAGAAAGACAATTTGGTTTTATGAAGATTTTCAAATTTATATTTTGCATTTTGTTTTGTTTGCTTTTTTAAGGCATGTATTTTTTGTGTTGCATTTTGTTGTTTTGCTTTTTACTTGCGATATAGGTACTATGGGGCAAGTTTTGGACTCGTCCAAATAAAAATTTGAGATAACAATCAAACATAACATTACGATGATTGAGAACACGGAAAAAGTGGGTGGCACAATTCTGTCTGTCTGTCTGTTTGTATCTGGATCTACAGCCTATGAATGATGCGATTTTCTTCAAATTTTTAAATGAAGTTTTTTTGTAACTCTCCAGAAGGGAAATTTAATTTTTTTAGCTCTAAAAATAACGGTTTTTGCCATACAACCGTTAAGGAAAGGCTAATTTATCTCAAAAACGGCTGCAATGATTTTGAAAAAAAATCAGTGTATTATTGTAGGCATGGTGTACTATCTGGTGGGAAAAAAAATATCAAAAAATTACATTTATTAACGGTACCTGCCATATAACGGTTTTTTTTTTTTAGTTTCGGTTTTCTCATTAACCTCTCATCCGAGTTAAATTAAATTTTTTTCACAAAAGCTTTGTTAGAATATAAATAATACTGCATACCAAAATTTTGGATTTTTAAAAAAAGATTCAAATTTTTTTTTTGAAAATTCAATATTTCAAAAACGGGTTGATGAATTATTTTGAAATTTCAGTTTTAAATGTATACTAATATATATAGTAGGGGCGTTAGTGCACGATATGAGGGCATACCTTTCATTTCGACCTGACGGGTTGAGCTTTTGTAAACAAATAGTACATGTCCTAACTTTACTTTTAAGAAGTGTTGCCAAGGTGGCAACACTGTCAGAAGGACAACAGAAGGGTTGCCACAATCCCGAAATGTTGCTTATATATCGAAAACCAAGGGTCGGACGATGACCCGAGAACTCCCGTTGGATTCAGCACCCTTGAAACCATAGGACCACATTATTGTTTTTCTCCCACCCCTCCCCTTGCACGAAGGGGGTGAAAAAAAGTCGTTTTGGAAACAAAATTTGAAAAGCCAAGAAAAGTAAGAAAAATATTTTTATTAATAAAATTCAAAGATGGTGTCGACGCAGAATTTCACAAGCTACTACATTACTTTCAGAGTTTATTGAAAACCTACATTGGTTTTTTTAAAAAGCCACTTTCAAAGTGCTGGGGAGGGGGGATATGAAAGATTAACAAACTTAAATATTTATCATGGAATAATATAAGCATATGAAACATGTTTTAAAAGTAGTTTTGAATGCCCAATCTTACTAAATCAGAATGAACTCGATACAACTACTTTCAAAAAAGTTATAGCCTTCTTCATAAATGATGACGGAATTATTAGTGAAAAACGTAAAATATAACCAAATTTCAACAGCATTGAAACGAATCTTGGTCCACATATGTATGTCATTTCTCATAAGCATACCAAAATTTTTTTTGAAAAATGTAACAAAAATATATATATAAAATATAAAAAATTAATTTTTAAGGAAACAGCTCCAACGAATTAAATTTTTTTTTGCATATATTCATATTTTTTCATGTAATCAAATGGTATACTTTTTTTGAGCTCTTAGTTATTCATCAGGCTGTTAATACAATATTAAAACAACGACTTGAATGCTTTTGTATACTTTTTTTATAATTACTTGAATATTTCTTAAGTCCCACACAACTTGAACATAAGAGCAAGTACATGCGATCCAGTTGTGCATTTTTTCTTATTTTGCATTCAATTGTTTTCCGAGTACATATTTGGCTTTCATTAAATTACATGCCTTAAAATTTCGCCCGAAAAGCTATAATTAAAATAAAGCTAGAAAACAACCATCTGATTCGCTTTGTGTTGAAACGTAGTAGGGCTTACAGGTGAAATAAAATAATAAGACAACTGAAAACATCCGCCGTTTCAGCGCATACACCGAATAGGCCTATTGAGAAAGATTTTATCGTTCATCACAAAAAAAAAAACCTTCTCGAGCACAGCGCAAAAATCGAGTAGGTTTTATGTGTACAATTGGATATTTTCCTATACAAAAAACCCTCCTCGATGACAGTGCAACGTGTATGCTGTGCCGTAAAAGCAATTCATAATACGCGTCGAATAGCTTCATGTTTTTCTTATCAAAATAAAATACTATTGTGGTCGGACAAGCTTTAATGGTTGCTTAGGTTAGAAAATGCACTTTTCAGGTCGCATTTTTGATGAAGTATATGTACCTAATCTACCTATCAAGGATCTTCTATTCATATACTTTTCAGGTAGTTGAATAGACATTTGTTGGTTGCTGCCACGAATCTGACCACTTGGGTGATGTTAATATTGTGCCCTTTAAATGCTTAAGATAGAATAACTTACAAAAAAACACCCTTTAACAACATATATTTTTATAGACTCTTCTTATTATTGATTTTCATGATAAATCAACCATTTATGGCAAGTTTCATCGACGCACCATTGTTTTCAACTGGTTTTCGGTTATATTTAACTTTTATACTGAATATATAGTCAACGTTTCATAAAAATGACAATAACTTTTTTCACAGAGGCCGTATCGACTCGCCTTGGTTTTGGTGTCTTTTGATTCAGCACTCAAAATTACCTTAATTACATGTGAGTTATGCTTAGGTTGCACCAAAGTTAATTTTTCTGTTTGATTCACCACAATTTCCCCCCTCCCCCCTCAAAAAATCACCCTTCCATGTGAAATATTTTTATAGTTTTTTGATTTTTAATTCTCACAATACATGAAACGTTTGCACCAAGTTTCATGATGGTACTAATTTTATTTTATTCGAAAGACTTTTCGTGCTATAGGATAAATTCAAGGTTTATGTAAATGCAAAAGAAACTTTGCATACACCCAACCTCGCACCAGCCCCAAATCCTATAGTGTGTCCAAGCAGGGGGGTTGAATATAAATACAACCATAGACTAACTAATAATAAAGACAGGCCGCTTCATATAAAGAAAAAGGACCCGATTTGAGATTGCCTCCACCTAGATTGCCTCCACTTCATACATGTTTTGTACTTGGCGAGAAAAGCTTTCGCTTCATATGAAGCTTTCAAGTTGCATCGAACTGAAATTCATTTCACCACTATCGCAAGTGTACCTGTTTTTGTTGTTAGTTTTTGGGTATTTTGTCTGTTTTTTGTTTGTTTTGCAATTAATGAAGGTTGTGAAGCAGTGGTGGTAGTTTTTTTGTCTTCATAGTTTGCTCTAACTTAAATTTAGCTTGTGTGTGTGTACACTTCAGGTAGGTATATTTATTTCATTCTTGTCGATCTTGGCAAGAATTTTCGTTTTTGGGTTTTGATTTGGTAGGTTTGAAGGAAAAATTTGTTCTTTCGAGGATTTCTCTTTTTTCACGTTTGGGGGTGGATGTTGAGAATATATGACTGTTCTGAAGTAATGGTAGACTTGGTGGCGGTTGTTTCATTTATTCTTTTTTGTGCGCTTGCTTGTGAACTCTTGCATATAGGTACATTCATAAATATAATCTCGATCTTCTAGTAATGACATAAGGATTTTCGTTTTTGGTGGTTTCGAGGATTTCTATACAGCATTATGAAGGAATATTTTTTTTTATTTTATGCATTTATTTATTCAGTACCGAAATAAAAAAATGTTAAGAAATACAGGTGAATAACATACCTTATTTGTTAAATTGCAAAAATAAACTTACCGAGTCGAGGAGTATGTTCGCAAATGATGTGTATAACATTTCTTTAAATCGAGTAAACTTATTGTAAAGTTAAAATGCTTTTTTTTTTACATATTTAAAGCATAAATAAAGATTCATTATTTCTATACATTCATGTGTTTTTGTTAAAATTTTCTAGGGAAATGCGCCCGAAAATAGCCACATTTTCACTCTAAACGAATTTGCACTTCTAGGTTTAGTAATTTATCATGTTCACTTCAATCATTATAGTTTTCTAAAAATATAATCCTTGTTATATTATCATTCATTTCATACCTTAAAAAAGAATTACTGAAGTTATAAACCATTTCCGGAGAGCTTATTCGTGATATTCCAAATACTGTATTTGTACCTAGTTTGCAAAATTTTGGGTTGAGTAATTTTCAAAAATCGATATAACATCATGTGGTTAACCAAGAAATATGTCTGATACACCAAAATAGCCTGTTATTAATCAAAATTATTTTAAAATACAAATTTTTAAAATCGTTGCGTTTCTCGACTTATATAGAATTTAATGCAGCTCACCTTAGGCGCCAGTTATAGCTATCATTGAAACTCATCATTGAAAACTTTAATGATTGATTTTGAGACGGTTAGAAAGCAAAATCATTCACGATTTTGATGGACGATTAAGGCTCAAGACTTAATTAATATATCTAGTCAAAAAAAAAAATTTCAAATAGTCCCAACTTTCCACAAAAATTGACTTGATTTTTCAATGATCATTGGTAAGGTAGTTCAATCATTGAAATAAGAAAAGTCTTTTTATGTAGAAAGTTGAACCTATTTGAATTATTTTTTTGGCTAAAAATATTAACTAAGTCTTAAGCTTTATTTGTTCATCAAAATAATAACTGATTTTACTTCTTAAACGTCTCAAAATCAATCATTAAAATTTTCAATGATGAGTTTCAATGATAGCTATAACTGGCATCTTAATTACAGGAAACGTAAACAAAAAATCTAAAGTGAAAAATAAAATTCTTTTAGAAGAATACTTTCCAACGTAACTGTGCTTCTGAAGACAACAACAAAAAAAACTGCAAAATTATAAAAACATTTCATTCAAATGACCCTCTAGTGCTTGCGCGATCCAGTGTTATTGTTTATTATTTTTGTTTTGTTCTGATTTAGTCTTACCATGTATATGTATTTATAGCGGCTCCTAACGATTATAATTATTTCGTTTTGTAGAATCAATGATGCTATGTAGTATGTAGGCTTGTTACTCGTTTTCTCTTAAATCAATCCGAGCTGTAGGACTTCAATGTGTTTCAATGGAATAATTTTATGTTTTTTGAGATACTATCACAGCGCGTATTATTAATAGGTATTAGGTATATACTTTAATGTTTAACAGGTTGTGCAATACTATTCATCACAAAACACTACGTCTTTTTTAATCCTAAGCACACTGATAGACCGTAAGTTTATCACGCCGATAATTTTAGCATTTTTTATTCGATTTGTTACCTCACTCATATGATCATAGGTATATGTATTCAGAATCTAGAGAATACAAAAAATAATCATATATAACCACACGAAAGGGGTAAATAATTGTGTGGTTTTATTATTGATTAGATATTTGATATAAAGTTTATAAAGATTTTCGTAGTTCTTAACTTTTACATAATCCACTTTTTGTAGCAACACATCACTTATATTTGTTTACAATTTATAAATAAATTAATATACTCTCAATAAATTTGAGAATGGGTACCTCGTATCTATTCAGACAGTCGGTTCTATATGAGTTCTTGTTCTTACGACGAATCAACACTTACTAAAATTAGAACCCTTCAAAACAAATTGAATTGGTTTGAAATCTGGATGTTGTTTGGCCTCAGATCCAGATGTGTAAAAGTACTAAACTACAGGTGTGTGCTTGCAAGTTGTGAGTTGCGAGAGTTGCGACTAGGAATTCTTTGTAAAAAGTTCTAAAAAAGAGAACATGAATCAAGAATTTATAAAAATGAGCATTGGAGCAAACGATCACTGAGGGAGCAGATATCAGGACTTGCCAGGTTTTAATATAGAAAAATTACAAAAATAAAAATTTACAAAGATTTTCGAGATATTTATGTATGTATTTTAGCGTAAAGGCTCTCCCAAACCAACGCGAAATCATAGCGAATCATTCGCAAAGATGGTTTTTTGTTGTTGTTTAGAATGGTGTATCTTTCATATTTTGTATTATTGTGAATGATTTCGCGTCATCGGTGAATGTTTCGCGTTGATTTGGGGGAGCCTTAATAGTCGCTAGTATGTTTGTGGTAAAGTTATAGCTACAATTAGTTTGATTCCAAATAATTCGATACGCGGCTCAAAAGCAAATCTAGCGGGTCAAAAATCCAAATCTTTGTAAACGAGTGGTGTGTGTGTCCGTATCTTATTTAAAAACCTAAATATCCTATCTAGTGCCAAATATAGAGAATAGTCTTTTCATGGCTATTTGGACAATTAATTATTTTTTAAAGACAACAAAGACACAGAAATAATGATGAAATGATATTTCAATGCCAGTTTTTGGACTAAATTAAGATTTGAACATAGTTAAAACTATATCAGCTAATATTATGTTGACCTCTGAGATGTTTACCACTGATAATTTTCCCCTTTTTAGCGTAACACTTTGGACCACTGTCGTCAAATAACCTGTAAGACGTTATGCTTTTCTTTTTCCAAACGGGCAACAACGGGCAGATGAAAAATAAAAATATGTTATCTATATTAATCCTGGAACTCAATTCTAGTTCAATCTTTTTGCACAGATTTGTACAGAAAAAGTTGCAGCCTAATAAAGAAAATGCCACGGTTCGTTTAGCTAAAACACGGTTAGTCATAAATAAATAAAACTACTAACCTTCTTAAATATAGTCCATTTGGGAATAATATCAAAAAGTTCATAACTTTTCAAACAAATAAGAGGTAAACAAAATCCTACCGTCATAAATATTGAACGAACAATGACTGAATGATGTGTCTGCAATTAACGGTATTATTGCTTAAAAACTAAAGTCTTCTGTCAGTTAATTTGACTCTATTCATTGTGTCTGACATGTTTACAAACAACCTATGTACTACCTGCCCTGATATAAAATGCATATTTTTTTTACTTTTGACCCGATAGATTCGCTTTTGAGACCACTGTGCGCCGCACATAGGAGTATTTGTATACAAAAACTGGACAAAATTTTTTTTTGTCTTGATTGCAATATTTTCATTAAATACCGTTTTTAATAAATTTACCCTGTTTTAAAACAAACAAAAATATCAAGTTTTTTTTAATTTTTCAACTGGAAACAAGAAAAAAAATGCATACAATCGGATATACGATATGACCAAAAAAGATAAAAAGGATCAAAAATTTTTTTTTTTATCAATACTAGGAGCTTTGCTAAACCATATTTTATACAAATAATTACCAAATAACTCCAAAAAATAAAAAAAATGAAGTCCCAAAGAAAAATAACAGCACAAATAGTCAGTTTGAATGGGCATAAAAGTGGGAATACGATATGACAAAAAACAACTACATCGGCAAAAATTCCCAGCCGATTCTTTTTGAAAATGAAGCTTGATGGTTTATTTTATCCACCCATATACAAATGAGAACCCAATTCCACCTACTTCTATAAAAAAATTACTTCCCAATGAAAGAGAACCAACCAAAATAGTGCTTTTTTTTGCATTTTTAGAACAAAAATTCGAAAAAAATATAAATATTAAAATATTTGTCGTAAAAATGGCTCAATATAATATTGAACAACTGTAGTTGATTTTTATATGCCAAAAATTTCATCAGACTACACAAAATTTTTAAGAAATAATTTAATAAAATGTTTCAAATTTTTTGAAGGTTGATTACAAAAAGAAGTGACGAATTCGTAATCGAAGACTTTGAACTAATATCATAGCCAAAATATGTTGAGCAATAAAAAAAATATTTAAGCCTATTGTTCCATGGGATCTTAGCTATTATCTGGAAAAAGTTCCCCTTTCAATTTTGACATTTGAAAAATCGACTTTTGGCCAACTCTCGAATACACCACTATTTTGAAATAATCATGAAACAATTATAATTCTGTATTCGAAAAGTCTTTAAATAATAAAAGAAAAACTGTTTTTTTTTTCATTATCAAAACAATTTTTCTTAACTTAATTAACTGAATAAAAGTTGTTCAACGGGAAATAAGAAACCTGTTCAAAATAATCACAGAATTTGAATTTAAAAATTTGGATTTGCAGAATTTCGAAAAGCAGAATTAAATACGGAGTTTTGGATTTACAGAATTTTGAAATACAGAATTCTGGATTTACAGAATTTAGGAATACATGTGGAAAAGCAGAATAAAGGAATACAGAGCTATGTATGTTCATACAGAATTTTTGATCTACATATACAGGGTGTCCCGTAATGAGTGGATAATACTGCAACTGGTGATAGCAGGCCTTATGACTGCCCAGAAAAAAAATATAAAAAAAATATTTTTCTTGTGGTCTCCATGGTATAATTTATTTTCGAAAAATTTAAAAATTTCAGGGTCAGGGTCCACCCATAAAGGATTCTTATTATTTTTGTATTTTTATAATATTCTTGAATAACCGTTCTAAATGATGGGTAGTAAATTTTAACACCAGCTGATGCATTTTTTGTGTTATAATTTTTTTAAATTATTTTTTTATTCAAAAATAATTCAATATTTTTGTTCACCAAAGTTTGAAAAATAATAAAGGGAAAAAAATGTATGAGAACATAAGTGGCAAATTTGATAAAAATTGGCCTGTTTAATGTTTCCAAAATGGTATAACACATGTTTGTGTCTACAACCATAACCAATAAAATTGGCATTTAATCTACTAAAGTAGTTTTTTAACATTTTATCAGATGAAATTAAGTTACAAAGTTAAGTAAACACTACGACGACGAATGAATGACTCATATTGCTTTTTTTTATTTTTATTGCATTTAAAAATAACCGTTCTTAAATAAAGGCAGTAACATTTAACACTAGTTGCTGGATTTTTTTTAAATAATTTTTTTGATTAATTTGTTAATAAAAAAATGATTAAATATTTATTTTCATCAAAGTTTGATGACAACAAAAATTGAGTTGTAAGGAAAAGTCAATAGATATACCAGTGTCACTATTAAGTCTGCTAAATTCACTAACTAAAATAATAGTAGGTATGCACTTTCAAAAAGGTTTTGATTTAGGTATGGGAAATGCGATAAATAAAAACATCAGTATTAAAAATTATGATTTACTTGTATTTTTAAATAAATGTATATCAAGTGTTCAAACTGTCCCCCATTCACTGTGATACAGGCTCTGCATCTTCTGATGAAGGACCTTTCAATAAAACGAGCATATTGGCGCTCATTTATTTTCATCACAGCGTCTTGAACACGACGATGCAGTTCCGTAATGGATGTAATTGGTTTAGTATAACTGGCTGAACAGAATGCAAGACGCAACTGGAATAGATGTCAAAAAAGCTCCAGTAGATGTCAAAAATGCTGCAGTAAAAGTTAAAATTTGTTCAACTCTTGCAGCTCCGGCTGCAGCATTTTTGACATCTATTCCAGCTCCGTTTTGCATTCTGTTCAGCCAGTAAACCATTTTTTTTTCAGGCACCCCCAGTAGAAAAAGTCCAAAGGATTTGGGTCTGGCGAACGTGGTGGCCACAAAATTGGGCCCAGACGGCTTATCCACCTGTTGGGATACGTTCGATTTAAGCACAGTACACATATTAAAGGTAATATATTGCGCATGTTTTTAAAAATCGGTTGTCAGATACTGAACAAATTAATTCTCAGAGACCTTGTCAAATTGACAATGGGTACATTCAATGCCTCAATTTCAGTACTGAATCTCCAGATTTCTGAATTCTGGCCAATCAGAGGCTTTGAAAATTGAGAAAACTGAAAATCTTAATGTAAAATTTGGAAAGTGTTGAACATGTCACAGTACACACACAATTAACTGACAGGGGTCTCTGAGATTTTGACATATGCGCGAACTTGAACGAAAATGAAAACTCGGAATATATTACCTTTAATATGTGTACTGTGCGATTCAAGTACCTCCTTACAATTACAGCATAATGAGCAGGACATCCATCGTTTTGAAGCCACATTGAATTCCTTAGCTCCTCGGGCACTTCTTGCAATAGAGTTGGCAAATTAGTTTGCAAGAAATTAAGATAGGCTTCACCATCTAAGTTGCCTGGTAATTCAAAAGGGCCTATAATTTGTCCATTCAGGATACCTGTCCAGTAATTGATTTTGAATTGGTACTGCGATCTGTCCTCGCGCATTAAATTTGGATTTTCCAGTTGCCAGCTATGTAAATTACGGATATTGAAATATCCATCCCTTTTAGGAGACGACTCATCACTCCACAATATTTTTTTGAAGGACTCCGGATCTTCGTGAATTTTTTCCACCATTTTTTGACAAAAAATAACTCTTGCGGGGAAATCTCTTGGTAGCAGAGTCTGGACACGTATTAATTTAATCAAATTCAAAAATTCGTTTAATTGACGAAACCAGTATAACAACGTTATACGTCACAGTACACAAATCTAAGGTATTATACTGCGCAGGTTGTCAGTCGAAAATAAAAAATGGCTGTGCGAGTGAGGAAGAAAACACACGTAAGAACAACAACAAATTAAAATTGAAATTGTCAGAAATAAAAATGGCTGTGCGAGTGAGGAAGAAAACACACGTAAAAACAACAACAAATACTGACATTTGACACAAATTTTGATATATGCGCAGAAGAAACAAAAATCAAAACTCTAATGATATTTAGGCCTATTCGGCGTGATCTTTTATTCTGCTATTCTGTTATTCTGCTATGAATTTCCATACAAAAGTTTAAGCTGTCAAAATATCTTTTATGAATTATAATCTTGGTATTCGGCATGCTAAACCTGTTATTAAATCTGCTAAGAAATCTGTTATGAACTGCCAAACTTTCGAACTCATAACAGAATCTTTTACAAATCGCATTTTTGGTATTCAGCATGTCAAAATCTGTTATCAAATCTGCTATAAATCATAAAAGAATAAAAGACAAACTTCTTTGACTTTTATCATAAAAGATTTCAATGAGAACACAGTTGTATCAAGTAAAAATGGATATTTCGTCAACGAAATGTTCTTAAAAGGAGACAAATATAGGAAAATATATTAAAAAATAGTTTTATAAACAAATTAGCAAATTAAAATAAAACTATCTTTGTAGAAGAAGGCGCAGGACACAGGAAAGCTCGCTGCATTAGATCAACAAGCTCCATCGACTAAGAGGAGTCTGTTGAATGTCCCTAACAGCCCCAGTATGTTTAGCTATTACACGGAAACGCCGTTCAAATCACCTTACAGAAAGAATAGAGTGCTTGCGACTATTCGCAGAAGATCAGTATGACAAAGAAACGACGATCGATCAAAAACAACTTAAATAAATATATTTCTATTTTATTTATTTGAGCTACAACAAAGCACTGAATAAAACACTATACAAATCACTGAAATAAACAACTATACACTATACAACTCAGAATTATTCTTGTAAGATCACTTCTGGGAGTTGTATTCCATTAACGAACATTAACAACATCATCCAACCTTATCTCCTGGCCTGTTAGTGGTTTCTCCTAATCTTGAGATCTCTACGGTATTAAGGATAAGACTCTTTTTAGCTGCAACACAGAAAAAATAAATAAAAATACAATTTTCCCATTTTCTTTTTCAACGAAATTCATAACAGAACAGCTGATTATGACAACAGATTTTAGGTCTGTTCGTTAACTGATTTCGTTTTCGAAGTTTCATAACAGAGTTTTATAAAAGTTCGAACACCTGAATAGGAATCATAAAAGATCTTTTATGCGGAAAATCTTTTATGATTCATAACAGAAAATTCATAGCAGATTAACAGATGTGGCAGAATAGGCCTAATTACCTTTAATATGTGTACTGTGGTTATACGTTATGTAATGACAGAGAATTGACAATATTTGCAAATAATACTTTTTTATGCATTTTAATGCCTATTTTATTACAAGTCAATTTTGATTTGAGAAAGTGTTAAAAATCTTCTCTAGTAGATTAAAAGCCAATTTAAACTGTTATTGCTGTAGATAGAAGCTTGTGATTTACCATTTGGGAAAGTACATTAAAAGGAGATTTGTTTAACATCATTTGCCACGAAAGTTTTCAGTTTTTTGTCTTTTTTATTAACTTACAAACTTTGATGAAAATAAATATTTAATCATTTTTTTATTAAAAAATTAATTAAAAAAATTATTTAAACAAAATCCAGCAACTAGTGTTAAATGTTACTGCCCTTATTTAAGAACGGTTATTTTTAAATGCAATAAAAATTAAAAAAACAATATTAGTCATTTATTCGTCGTCGTAGTTTTTACTTAATTTAGTAACTTAATTTCATCTGATAAAAGTTAAAAAAAACTACTTTAGTAGATTAAATGCCAATTTATTTGGTTATGGTTATAGACACAAACATGTGTTATACCATTTTGAAAAGTACATTAAACAGGCCACTTTTTATCAAATTTGCCACTTATGTTCTCATACATTTTTTTCCCTTTATTATTTTTCAAACTTTGGTGAAAAAAATATTGAATTATTTTTGAATAAAAAAATAATTAAAAAAATTATAACACAAAAAATGCATCAGCTGGTGTTAAAATTTACTACCCATCATTTAGAACAGTTATTCAGAAATATTATAAAAATACAAAAACAATAAGAATCCTTTATGGGTGGCCGTTTTTAAGAGGTATTTTAGGAGACCCTGAATTTTTTAACATTTTTCGAAAATAAATTATACCATGGAGACCACAAGAAAAATATTTTTTTTATATTTTTTTTCTGAGCAGTCATAAGGCCTGCTATCACCAGTTGCAGTATTATCCACTCATTACGGGACACACTGTATACAGAATTTTAGTCATACAGAATAACCGTTCCCCCTTTTTGATTGTTTCTATTAAAAAAAAAAATATAATAAAAATAATACTTACATAGGCGGCCGCAGGATTTTGTGCAGGGGGGAATGTATATTAAAATTTTTTTTTTTTTAATATTTTGAAACGCAATATTATTTGAACTTTTTGGAATTTTAGTATAAATAATTTAATCCTAATGCGTTTAGCAAATAATGATAAAATTAAAATCAAAAATAATGTTCGATGGGTGTTGATAGTTATTTTGTATTTAATAGTGGACCGTACTTATTTTAGCACACAGGCAATTTTCCAAAATTTTTTAGCAAAATGAGATTTTTTCCTCGGGTTTTTAACATTAATTTGTATTATATTTTAAAATATTTTGGAGAATGTTAAGAATTCGTTATAAACCAAGTTTCAAAAAATTCTTTTTAAATATATTGAGTTTTCAAAAAAAATTTGAAATATTTTTTAAAACCAAAAAAAACTTATCAACTGTGATATGTTATGCCTTACCGGTTTCGAGAACATCGGAAGTCATACAATTTTTTCTTTCTGAGATACTATTAATTTTTTTTTTATTCTTGGGATAGTTTTTTAGAATATTGAAATGGTGAAAAAGTTGTATGACATAGATACGTAACGCTAAAACTAAATTTGGTTCTATGAAAACTAAGTGTGAAATTCAAGTTTGTATAGAAGAAACAGCTTTGTATTTTTTTGAAAATAAAGCATCAGAATTGAATTGGATTTCGAATAAATTATTTAACAATTTGGAAATTCTACACAAAAAAATTCGAGTTTCTTGTTTAAAATGATCCAAGATTTTCTTTAAAATTAAGGCACATAATTTTTGGAAAATCTAAAAGTTTTATTTATTTCCAAAAATTCAATACCTATTTTTAAGACTATGGCTTTTCACTACGCCATGACCATGAGTTTATTGGGCAAGCTCGTCGCTATGGTGGGCATCGTGAAAACTTGCAATCTTAACAGGCTCTATTGATTGTATCGTCACACAAAAAATGAGATAGCTAGGTACATTGTACAATGTACATTATCTTGTTCCTGATTAAAGTAAAAGAAAAGACTGGTTCAGCTACCTATACAACTATGTATAGGTTTGTGTTGTTAAAATATCTTGTGAAAAAATTGCTGATACAAAAGCAATTCAAGGTATCTGAAATTTACTTAAATTTTCAGGAAAAGCTAGATAGTTTTGAAGATAGAATAGTCGAACGCAAGGAATGGTTCTTTGATGCACATACTTTCTTATGAGTTTTGAAACAACATTTAAGGCAAACAACAATCCGCAATTTATCTGTCCATTTTCTTCAGAAACAATATCCGTCTCAAGCATATTTGAGTTTGCCTTGAAGTTTTTAAAATATCAATTACCTAAAAGTTGCTTTTTATATTGGCAAATGCAAGAGGGGGCAAACCATGATCATCGAAAGAAGAATTCTAGAAAATAGCTTCATATATTTTAAAAGCATATCGAAAATAAGGATTTTCAGATATAAATATTCGACCTGATCCAGAGTGGGGCAAACCATGAACTTCGCCGAAAAAAAAGTATTTGTTGAAATTCATACTAAAATGGAAAAAAATATGTAAATATCGTGGTATTTCCCAGAGCCAAGGGGGGCAAGTGCCCCCCCTTGCCCTTCCCTCCGAATGCCTATGCTTACTTTTCCGGCTCCCCATCCATGAAGGGCCTCTGCCTGAGATATTGCGGTCTTCCATCGGATGTGGTCCTTCGCACGCTCCCTCCAGTCGGCTGAAGGGCTGGGATTCGAAGATTTTCTTGGCTGGAACGTTGTTGTACATTCGCTCGATTTGACCGAGCCAGTGTAGTCAACGTGTTTTGGCTCTTTGGACTACATCCACATCTTGGTACACCTCGTACAATTCACGATTGAATCTTCTCTTCCAATCGCCCTCTTCGCATATAGGACCAAATATCCGCCGAAGAATTTTTCTCTCGAAAGTGCCCAGTATCAATTCCCCTTTTTACTTGCGATATAGGTATACTGTAAGGCAAGTTTTGGATTCGTGAAAAAAAAATTGAGATAACACAATAAAACATGACATTACTATGATAGAGAACACCAAAACGCGGGTGGCACAATTCTGTCTGTCTGTTTGTCTACAGCCTAAACGGCTCGATCGATTTTCTTCAAACTTGATACATAGTGTTTTTTGGTGATTATGCCCACACGTTTTTTCATTTGTTCTTAGAACCAAAGATAACGGTACCTGCCATACTATTTTTTTTAGCAATTGCACATAATGGTATTTTTCTCAAAAATGGCTCCACAACTTTTCCTAAAAAAACTCAATAAATTAATTTCAGCAAAGGCCTTTGGGTGGAAAACCATTTTTCAAAAACTGATCATTAATGGTACCTCTCAAAGAACCATTTTTTTTTAATTTTCGATTTTTTTCAAACCGGTATGACTGTGATTTCAATTATTTTTTTATACAGAAGCTTCCGAAAAATATAAAGGGTATTCATGCAACAGCGTAAAGTCGTCGTAAACGTGGTAAAGTTTTAAACTTCGTAAATCTGTCAAAGTTTCCATACAAATTGTGACAGAATTTACGAAGTTTTAAACTTTACATCGTTTACGACGACTTTACGCTGTTACATGAATAACATGTGAACATGTTTTTCTCAGGTTCGTTGGTAAAACTTATTTTCTTTATTTAAAAACATTCACTTATTTATTTCACAAAATAAAATACTTTACTTTTCTTAATACAAACAAAACGATTTATTATTCACCACTGAAATTAATTCACCAACTCACTTGAACTCATCAGTGACATATTAAGTTCAGTTCAACTTACGTAAGTTGAACTGAACTTAATACAAATTGCGTCTGACAAAGCCCTCACTATGTCACTGATGAGTTCAAGTGAGTAAGCCGAACGAAACGCCAATTCGTAGGACTAAAGGCCATAAAAAGCTATTTTGAATCAATAATTCAACAAGTCCAATCCTTAATGCTAAGTCTTCTACTTGGCTGATTTATTTCAGTAGTATATAGAATTTGTATTATAAAACCTTCTTATATTAATTCACCAACTTTACTTTTCACTTTTATTACAACCAACTTTATTCATTCACGATTAAAAACAAACTGTGTCGTTGCTGGGCAAACATGTGCCTTTACTACTTGTTTGACAAACTCTGGAAATTACTAGAAGGTTCTGGTATCTGCTTCCAGAGGAAAGCTCTTTGCAATTTGGAGTAGTTTTAGTTCAAATATGAAAGTCATTACAGTATTAATAAACATCTAATATAGTCTAAGAGCGGACAGCAAATTTTGGAAGTGGAGATATTACCAAAATCGAATGTTTTCAGCCTTTGGGAAGCGTGGGGGTTAAATAGTGCTAGATCCCCTGACTTATTTTCAGGTTAATAACCTCTTTAATTATTTTTTTTTTTAATCGAATATGATGCTCTGTCAACTTTTCTAAGCATAAAAACGACAATTTTGTCGGTCCGATTGATAGATAGATTGATTTGATTGATAGATTGATTTGATTGATAGATTGATTGATAGATGTTCAGCAAATCAAAAAATCAACAAATGAAGTCAACAAAAAAACTCCAATAATATTTGCTTAAAAAGTTTAAATCATAGGTTCTATTTATTGGATAACAAAGAAAAATGTCTTGAAACTTAAGGAAAATGACAGAGCATCATATCCTGTTTTTTAAAAGTGAATTGAAGTTTTGATAAACCTACCATATAAAAAGGAAACCAATCAGGTTTTAAGCCCCAAACCCACCAAAGGCTGAGAAAAAAACCCTAACAGACTCTCATATTCAATATCACGATACATGTACCTATTTTTATTGGTTATATGTCGACTCCAAAAATTTACGCACCAGCACGCACACACCACACAAGTGTGGTGTGTACGGGCCACTTTAGACTTTCTGAGAATGGAATGGGCATTCCAAATCTAAAGCTATAGTACATAGTACCTCTGGGAACACCGACTTCATAATAGTCGAAAAAATCGACCTCAAAAACGTGAAAGCAGTACATCTGTCTCTTTAATTAATATCTAAAATTTTTGGATGTGCGGATAGGGATTAAAAAGATCTTTCCAGTGACGTACGTCATGATTTATTTCATTTACTTTGAAAAACAGTCGTTTCTTTTCGGAAATTATGAAATATCTCCTCAAAAGTTCAATAAAAAACTAAATTTGTTTGGATGTGCGGATAGGGCTTTAAAAGACCTTTCCAGTGACATATGTCATGATTTATTTCATTGACTTTGAAAAACAGTCGTTTTTCTTTGGAAATTTTGAAATATCTCCTCAAAAAATCAATAAAAATAAAATTTGTTTGAATGTGCGGATAGGACTTAAAAAGACCTTTCCATAGGGTTACCAGATTCATTATGACGAAAAGGGGGACATCGGGAGTTTTCGAGGGGAACAAGTGTTCAAAAAATGGAAAAAATGGGGACAAAATCTGTTTTTGAAAAATGTTACATCAGAGTAAAAAAAAGTGAGGGAAGAAAGTTTCGTTTGAATTTTATTATACATACAATCAAAGAAGCCAATCAAACTAACAGATAAACGAAAAGTTTTGCGTCTGAAGTGAGATGTACTTCAATGAGTGGATATGCCTTCAGCTTTGAAAGGATTTTTTACTTCAAATTAGTTTGAATGTTTTCTCTTTTTGAATTTTTAAGGGGGACAGAGGTTTATATAGAGGGGACAAACAGCATTTTGGTATGAAAAAGGGGGACTGTCCCCCCTAAAGGGGGACGTCTGGTAACCCTACCTTTCCAGTGACGTACATTGACTTTGAAAAACAGTCGTTTCTCTTTGGAAATTATGAAATATCTCCTCAAAAAATCAATAAAAATAAAATTTGTTTGGATGTACGGATAGGACTTAAAAAGACCTTTCCAGTGACGTGCGCCATGATTTATTTCATTGACTTTGAAAAACAGTGGTTTCTCTTTGGAAATTATGAAATATCTCCTCAAAAATTCAATAGAAATAAAATTGGTTTGGATGTGCGGATAGGGCTTATACCTTACCAGTGACGTACGTCATGATTTATTTCATTAACTTTGAAAAATTGTTGTTTCTCTTTGGAAATTATGAAATATCTCTTCAAAAAATCAATAAAAATTTATTTTTTTTGATGCCAAAAAGAAAGACGTCTTATCGCTTTGAGTGTTCAACAAGAAGTAATTTATTAAATGTGAATTCATTATGTAATACATAAGTACATATATTTCAAAGAAAAATAGAGAGTACTAAAAACATCGAATAGGAGAAATAGAATAATAAACATAGGGTAAACTGGGCATAATTCAACACTTCCACTTTTATGCAAAAGTTTAGTAAATATATCAGCTGTTTGTTGATTTGTTGATACATAGTGCAAGGAGAATAACCCTTCTCATACTTCTGACGAATAAAGTGGTATTTAACTTCAATAATTGCCACCACACGTATCAATGAAAATTGACAATAATTGTACGTAAAATTGTATGATTTGGCTGCAAGAATGTTGAATGTGCATCAGCAAATAAAAAAGGAGGAATAACAATATGAAGTACTGAGGAAGTTGTTAAATAATAAATTTATTTGAAATTTAAGAGAACTAAGCCCAAAAATCGACCATATCTTTTTCTATTTGCTTTATTTTTGCCACCGACTCAAACGTCAACATGACAGTTACATTGAAGAAAACCAAATCGATAAACGATGTACCCATATAAGCTCTTTGACACCTTCGCATGCTGCCACATACTCAAGTTCGGTCGTTGGCAAAGCCACACACTTCTGACGCTGGGAACACCAAGATATCGCAGCTGCTCCAACCATAATTGCGTACCCACTAGTTGATACCCTTGTTTCTGGGCTTCCAGCTAAATCAGCATCTGTAAAGCAATGTATTTGTAGATTAACTTTTCTAAAACAGAGACTATAATCAAGAGTTCCTTTTAAATATTTAAATATTCTTTTCACTGTAATAATATGGCAACCTTGAGGGTTTTCTAAATGCCGACTAACCAAGCTCACTGCATAGGCAATGTCAGGCCTGGTACCTACAGCCAAATACATGAGGCAGCCGACTGCTTCATGAATTGGATATTTTGACACAAGTTAAGTTCCAGGTTCAGACAAAATACCTTTGCTTTCAACTGGCGTTGTAACAGCCCTTGAATATAGCATACCAAACCTTGATAAAACCTTCGGAGTATACGACGTTTGTTTCACCTGCACATTTCCATTTTCATTAAATTTGATTTCCAATTCAGTGCTACGCCCCACAAATGAAGCGACCGAGGAAGACAAAACCGCGTTCTACACTCATCTTAACTCGGTTTACAGTAGTGTTCCGAGAGCCGACATCAAAGTCGTTATGGGAGACCTTAATGCCCAAGTCGGTTCAGACAATTACGGACTGGAACGCGTGATGGGAAGAAATGGCATGGGGTCACGGAATGAAAATGGTGACTTGCTTGTCGACTTTTGTAACGCGAATCGTCTTGTGATAGGTGGGACTGTATTTAAGCATAAGACGTGCAACAAAATTACCTGGGTGCATCCGGATGGTCAAACCGAAAACCAAATTGATCATATCATGATTCAGCAGCGATGGAGGAAGTCTATGTGTGATGTCCGGAGTATAAGAAATGCCGATGTGGGAAGCGACCACCATTTGGTTCTGATGAGTCTCAAACTACGAACCGCTGCTGTACAAAAACCAGCGCAGGATGCAGCAAGGAGCACAAAATTCATTACTAATGCTTTAAAGGCTGACTTGCCAAAAGAGTACCGCATTGCACATAAGATGGTCTACCGCTGTGTGAGACGTGACAAGAGGATAAAGTTGGATGGACTCGCAGATAATGCGGAAAGCGCTGCCAGAAGAGGAGATATCCGGGAATTGTACCAAATAGCCAAAGATGTTATCGGGAAAAAAAGCAACACCAATCATCCTGTAATGGATGTGGATGGCACACTTTTGGTATCAATTGAGGATCAGCTTCGTAGATGGAAGGACCATTTTTGTGCCCTGCTAAATGAGGATTCAGTGGAGCAGAGTGCTGAAGTGCCCCAACTAAACGAGATGCGCAGGTCCTATAGGGGTATTGACATCGAACCCCCGTCAGAATCGGAAATTCGTACATCAATAAATCTCCTCAAAAACAACAAGGCAGCTGGACTGGACGGAATACCAGCTGAATTCCTGAAAGCCGATCCCGTAGCAGCGGCTAGTATTTTACATCCGCTGATACAAAACATTTGGGAAAACGAAAGCTATCCCAGGGACTGGAAGGATGGTGTGATTGTTAAGTTGCCAAAGAAAGGTGACTTAAAGAATTGCAACAATTGGCGTGGTATCACCGTTTTGTCCGTTTTCCCAAAACTAATGGCAACAATCATACTCGAGCGAATAAAGGATAGAATCGAGTCTACACTCAAGAGGCATCAAGCTGGCTTCCGCAGTGGTCGATCGTGTGTCGACCATATCAACACCCTGCGTATCGTCCTCGAGCAGTCGATGGAATATCAATCACCGCTTTACCTCATGTTCGTGGATTTTGAAAAGGCCTTTGATCGAGTTAACCGAGAATGTATATGGAGATCGTTGCTTGGTAGAGGAATTCCACCAAAAATTGTTGCCATTATTAAAGAGTCCTACAACAACGCGAGGTGTTTTGTTTTGCACAATGGGCAGCTATCCGACTCCTTCGTAGTGCAACAGGGTGTGAGGCAAGGGGATGTTCTATCGCCAATTCTCTTCCTGCTGGCGATGGACGACGTATTGACGGCCAGTGTTGGTACAGCTGAGCGACAGGGCATTCAATGGAGACCGTTCGAAAGGCTCAGTCATTTAGACTATGCCGATGACATATGTCTACTGGCAAATAACATCAGTGGGCTGAACGGGATGTGCCAAACACTGCAAGTGAAGGGAGAGTCGAGTGGTCTAAGAATTAACAGCAAAAAGACAAAAATAATGCTCACAGGCCGCTCCACACAGCAGCGTATTATTTTACAGGAGACGCCAGTTGAAGTAGTGGAACAATTTAACTACCTTGGCAGTATTGTTTCTGCAAACGGTGGTACGGATCTGGACGTTAAAAGTAGAATAAATAAAGCTCGTGCTGCCTTCGGTACTCTGTCCCCAATTTGGAAATCCAGTCAAATCTCCTTACGCACTAAGTTGATATTCTTCGAATACAATGTCAAATCCGTGCTGTTATATGCTTGTGAAACCTGGAAAGTCACGTCTACCATTTCGAAGAATTTGCAGGCTTTTGTGAATCGCTGTCTTCGCCACATCCTAAAGATTCGCTGGCCACAAATAATATCAAATGAGGAATTGTGGCGCAGGACAAGTCAAGAGCGGCTGGACGTCGACATAAGAAAGCGTAAATGGCGTTGGATTGGTCACACACTGAGGAAACCAAACGATGAAATTGCAAAGCAGTCCTTTGAATGGAATCCTCAGGGTGCACGGCGGGTTGGAAGACCAAGAACAACATGGAAATCAACTGTCTTAGCGGAAGCAGAATCCCAGAGAAAGACGTGGCCACAGCTTAAGTACCTTGCAGCAGACCGTGAAGGATGGAGACGTTTTGTTGACGCCCTATGCCCCAGCCGGGGTTACAGGACACGATGATGATGATACGACGTTTGTTTCACCTGCACATTTCCATTTTCATTAAATTTGATTTCCAAACCCTGATAGCAGCTCCCATTGAGACTTTAATCTCGAACTTTCGACTCAGATACAAAAGCAAGGCCTCTAAATCGTCAATATATATGTATGGCCAGTATCATTTTTTATCCATTATTTTCACTGATGAATACACAGGAATCTGGAATTATAGCGCTATAAGGCACATCTGGTAGTAAGAGGTTTCACGCAACGGTACGGCGTACGGTATTGACTACCAGGAAACGTTTAGCCCCGTTGTAAATTTTTTCAATTAGATTGATTTTGGCCATTTGTGCAAATGAGAATCTAAAACTCCAACTATTTGACATCGAAACGGCGGGCGTTTTTGTATGGGGATCTAACTGAAGATATAAACAAGTATCAACCGAAAGGCTATGATGACGGAAGCAGGAAAGTGTGTAAGCTGCAAAGGAGCCTTTATGGACTTAATCAGGAATCCATGATGTTGGAACATCCGATTTCCAGACTTTTTAAACAAGTTCTTTTTTAAAGTGAGTGAGGCGGATTCCTGGTGTTCCTGTTGGAACATCCGATTTCCAGAGTTTCTAAACAAGTTCTTTTTTAAAGTGAGTGAGGCGGATTCCTGTGTGTTCATCACTGAAAATAATGGACGAAAAATGATATTGGCCATATAATTATATTGGCGATGGTCTAGTGGCCGCAGATGATGAAGACAATATAGAGGCCTTGCTTACTTTATTTTTTAGGTCCACTCTTTTCTTTATGGTTACTCATTAACTTCTTCAAAACATTTAGGTTCTTGTGAATCAGCTATGAAAGCAAATCTTTCTTCATGGGCACAAACGGTAGAATATTTAGAACGTAACTGGTGGTTTTTCTTCCTGGCTTCCTTGTTTTCAGAGCTTTCATCTTTTTCAGGGTTTTGAATGATATTTTGACTTCCCTGCTCTGCCTTACCTTCCAATTCACTTTCTTCCACTAAGTTTGAAAGCTTTTGTTGTGCTTGGTTGCATCCTGATTCTGCTCGGTGTCCTTTACCCATAGGAATGGTACCGCTTGGCGATTTATCTCGAAACACAACGTCTCTTGAAATTTCAACTTTCCTGCTCTCAGGTAGCCACACTCTAAAACCTTTAGAATATTCCTCGTAGCCAACAATACCTCTTTCCTTGCTTTTGAAAACAGCTTGCGTCTTTTTTCTTTCGGCACATGAATATACGCATCAACTCCAAAAATTTGAAAATGTTTTATATCTGGAACCTTTCCAAACCACAACTCAAATGGGGTCTTACCACTTTCTTTGCAGGATCCCGTACGATTAAGAGAATAAACTGCAATTGTTACAGCGTCTCCCCAACATTTATAGCTCATATCCTTGGCATGAATCATAGTTCTGTGATTCTATGATGATCCTCATATCGTGTTCTGCTCTATCATTATGCTGAGGGGTGTAGGGAACACTCTTTTGATGGCAAACACTATGGGGCATATTCATAGATGTTGTCTAAGCTGTTACTAGTAAAAACTGGAGTTTTTCTAATGAAATTCCCATAGGATAAACTCCAGTTTTTCCTAGCAACAGTTTAGCCAACATCTATGAATATGCCCCTATGTCTTCTCAAAATGGCTTCCACATCCTTGTTGATGAACTCGAGTCCGCCGTTGTATGAGCGCAACGTCTTAACACAAAACCCTGTTTCTGCATGAACCTGCTGAAAATATGCCTCAATGATTCTTGGTACATCTGCCTTAGATTTTATACAGAAGAAACAAAAGGTAATCCACTCAATCATTGCTTAAATTTAGATATAAGCGATTATGCTCTGAATTAAAAAAAGAAATTCTGGTTTGTCGTGACAACTACTACCGTACGCAACTGAAATCAGCTAAAGGAAATTTAAAAAGTGAATGGCAGGTTATAAGTAACATTCTTAATAAATCTTCGTCTTCAATAAAGCCTACTGCTATTCGAACTGGTGTTGATAACTGTTAAGTTACCGACAATTACGCGATTGCTGAAGCATTCAACAACTATTTTACTTCAATTCCACAATCAACTTTCATTCAATCAACTTGCACTACCTGTTCTCCTAATTTCAACTGTCCTGAAACGGTACATAGTAACTGCTTTGCATTCGAGCCAATTACTGCTTTAGAAATTTTGAAAGCTATTGGTACTCTCAAAAACTCTTATGCTTGTGGATTTGATGGTATTTTAAACTTGATCCTTAAGAAAATTCCATGTTCTTGGTAGAGGTCCTAGCACATATATTTAATAGCAGTATTTTTTCCGGAGTTTTTCCAGATGAATTAAAATGTGCAGACGTCGTCGTATCTCTCTTCAAAAAAGGATCTAAAGTTGAGATGACCAATTATAGATCTATATCACTTCTTCCAACAGTTGGTAAAGTTTTTGAAAAAGTTAATAGTAAAATTTTTAAATTTTACCAAATTTCTTAACCCAGTTCAATATGGTTTTCAAAAAGGAAGATCTACTGAAGATGCCCTTTTACAGTTTTGCTCACAAATATTTTCTAATCGCGATGATAAAAAGTTTACGTGTGGCTTATTTATGGATATAACAAAATCTTTTGACATGGTTAATCATGAGATATTATTGAGAAAATTTGAAAATGCTGGCTTTCGTGGTTTTATGCTCGACTGGTTTAGGTCATATCTTCTAAATAGATCACAAAGAGTTAAAATAGAAAATTCCAAGAGTAATATAATATTCTTTAACATAGGTGTGCCTCAGGGCTCTGTATTAGGGCCGATTCTGTTTTTAATTTACATCAACTCATTATTCGGATTGAAGTTTCAAAGCACTCTTACTGCATTTGCTGATGACATTGGTTGTACTTATGGTTCTAGGAGTGCTTTGAACCATGTAACGGATATAAATTGGGATCTAGATTTATTAAGATCTTGGTTTGCTGAAAACAGGTTGATTTTTAGCCCAAAAACAAAAATTATGTTCTTCAATTTGTATTCTCTAAATGCCTTTGAAACTGATGTTTTATATCATGCTCCTGAATGCCAAAGGTTTCAAATAAATAGGTGTACATTATGCTCAAATGATTATTCTTCTTATAATTATAACGACAGTCTTATTTGCAGCAATAATTGTTTTGTGGTAGAGAAAGGTAAATGAGTTCAAGTACTTGGGGCTTTGAATTGACTCGAGGAGGAACTTTTCATGCCATACGGAGTAACTAAGGAAATATTTTAACTGGACTTTAAGAAATTTCTTCTTTTTACGTAATTTTTGTTCTACAAAACTCCTTACAACAATTTATAATGGTATATTCCATTCAAAGCTCGATTACGGAATTGCTTGTTTGGGAGGAGCTTATCGGAACAATATTCAACCACTTCTTACGCTTCAGAAAGCCATAATAAGAAAAATCTGTCGAGAACATCGTCGACATCAGAGCTTTGAACTTTTTTGTAATCTCAAAATACTTCCTGTTAGGCATTTGTACTGCTTTAAAGTATTAAAGACATTTTTTATGAGGTCAGGAAATCTTAATTTTAGGTTAATTTCCAACTATAGTCTTCGTGGGAACTTTTTAAACCTTGTGTCTTTACCTCATTTCCGCACCACTGCTTTTCGTAATTTTTATTCTGTGTTTTCGTATCGTCGCTTTAATCAACTTCTTCAGTCAATAAGAACACTAACCAATATTGGAATGTTTGTAAGACACGTTAAAAATTGGCTTTTTAATTTTGAATATATGAGCTTAGAATTACTATTCTCTGATGTTTTGGTTTGATAAACAGTGATTATCTCCTCAAATATACTATTTAACGTATTTTACTTTTGAAAAAATGTTTTTGAGCTTTAAATTGTAAATTAACATTCATTTTCTTTTGTTTTTTAATACCATCTTTTTTGAAAATAATTTATTTTTATAACTTTTTAATTTCCTGAATTTGAATCACAATATGTTCTTATACATAGGGTCACCCCACCCTCACGCATTTTTTTAATTTAAAGATTATAGCCCATTGAAGTGGCATTTAACACTATTTTTATACCTTGGTATCCAAAAAATACAAAATGTCATTATTATTTCCATAAGTTATTTATATATTGTTACTTTTATATTTTTTAAGTAAGGGTCCGCCAAATAACTTTTTTTTTTGAAAATGCTATAAAAAAAACTACTGAATATTTTCTCAAATTTCTTTTTTTATTTGAAAGTACAATTCTTCCGGTTAATATTGGAAAATAATTTAATTCAAATGGCTGCTTCGCTAAGTAGGCCTGCGATCGACTTAGAGAAGATGCCGATTTTGCCAAAAAAATCATCTTCTCAGATGAAGCTCATTTTGATCTTGGCGGGTATGTAAACAAAAAACCCGCACGCCATTGAAAAGCCGATACACCCAAAACGATTCACTGTTTGGTGCGGATTTTGGTCCAGAGGCATAATTGGGCCATTTTTCTTCAAGTGGCCGTTACAGTCGATTGCGATCGTTATCGAGCCAAATAATAATAAAAATAAATCTGTTTTGGATGTGCGCATAGGGCTTAAAAAGACCTTTACAGTGACGAACGTCATGATTTATGTCATTTACTTTGAAAAACAGTCGTTTCTCTTTGAAAATTATAGAATGTCTCCTCAAAAATCAATTAAAATAAAGTTTTTTGGATATTGCGGATAGGGCTTAAAAAGACCTTTCCAGTGACGTACGTCATGATTTATTTCATTGACTTTGAAAAACAGTCGTTTCTCTTTGAAAAATATGAAATATCTCCTCAAAAAATCAAATAAAATAAAGTTTTTTGGATGTACGGATAGGGCTTAAAAAGACGTGTACTTTGATTTATTTCATTGACTTTGAAAAACAGTTGATTCTCTTTGAAAATTATGAAATATCTTCTCAATAAATCAATAAAAATAAATTTGTTTTGGATATGTGGATAGGGTTTAAAAAGACCTATCCAGTGACGTGTATCTTTTTTTTATTTCATTGACTTTGAAAAACAGTCGTTTCTCTTTGAAAATTATGAAATATCTCCTCAAAAAATCAATTAAAATAAAGTTTTTATTTATGTGCGGATAGGGCTTTAAAAGACCTTTCCAGTGACGTACGTCATGAGTTATTTCATTAACTTTGAAAAACAGTTGTTTCTCTTTGGAAATTATGAAATATCTGACCAAAAAATCAATAAAAATAATTTTTTTTGGATATGCAGAGAGGGCTTAAGGCGCCAGTTATAGCTATCATTGAAACTTATCATTGAAAATTTTAATGATTGATTATGAGACGTTTAGGAAGTAAAATTATTTATTATTTTCATGGAAAAATAAAGCTAGGGACTTAATAAATATTTCTAGCCAAAAAAATTGTTCAAATAGGCCCAACTTTCCACATAAAAAGACTTTTCTTATTTCAATGATTGAACTACCTTACCAATGATCATTGAAAAATTAAAAGTAAATTTTTGTGGAAAGTTGGGCCTATTTGAATTTTTTTTTTGACTAGAAATATTAATGAAGTCTTAAGCTTTGATCGTTCATCAAAATAATAAATGATTTTGCTTTCTAAACGTCTCAAAATCAATCATTAAAATTTTCAATGATGAGTTTCAATGATAGCTATAACTGGCACCTAAAAATACCTTTCCATCAGTGACGTTTATCTTGATTTATTTCATTTTTTTGAAAAAACAGTCGTTTCTCTTTGAAAATTATGAAATATCTCTTCAATAAATTAATTAAATTAAAGTTTTTTGGAAGTGCGGATAAGGCTTAAAAAGACCTTTGCCCAAAAATCGACCATATCTTTTTCTATTTGCTTTATTTTTGCCACCGACTCAAACGTCAACATGACAGTTACATTGAAGAAAACCAAATCGATAAACGATGTACCCATATAAGCTCTTTGACACCTTCGCATGCTGCCACATACTCAAGTTCGGTCGTTGGCAAAGCCACACACTTCTGACGCTGGGAACACCAAGATATCGCAGCTGCTCCAACCATAATTGCGTACCCACTAGTTGATACCCTTGTTTCTGGGCTTCCAGCTAAATCAGCATCTGTAAAGCAATGTATTTGTAGATTAACTTTTCTAAAACAGAGACTATAATCAAGAGTTCCTTTTAAATATTTAAATATTCTTTTCACTGTAATAATATGGCAACCTTGAGGGTTTTCTAAATGCCGACTAACCAAGCTCACTGCATAGGCAATGTCAGGCCTGGTACCTACAGCCAAATACATGAGGCAGCCGACTGCTTCATGAATTGGATATTTTGACACAAGTTAAGTTCCAGGTTCAGACAAAATACCTTTGCTTTCAACTGGCGTTGTAACAGCCCTTGAATATAGCATACCAAACCTTGATAAAACCTTCGGAGTATACGACGTTTGTTTCACCTGCACATTTCCATTTTCATTAAATTTGATTTCCAATTCAGTGCTACGCCCCACAAATGAAGCGACCGAGGAAGACAAAACCGCGTTCTACACTCATCTTAACTCGGTTTACAGTAGTGTTCCGAGAGCCGACATCAAAGTCGTTATGGGAGACCTTAATGCCCAAGTCGGTTCAGACAATTACGGACTGGAACGCGTGATGGGAAGAAATGGCATGGGGTCACGGAATGAAAATGGTGACTTGCTTGTCGACTTTTGTAACGCGAATCGTCTTGTGATAGGTGGGACTGTATTTAAGCATAAGACGTGCAACAAAATTACCTGGGTGCATCCGGATGGTCAAACCGAAAACCAAATTGATCATATCATGATTCAGCAGCGATGGAGGAAGTCTATATGTGATGTCCGGAGTATAAGAAATGCCGATGTGGGAAGCGACCACCATTTGGTTCTGATGAGTCTCAAACTACGAACCGCTGCTGTACAAAAACCAGCGCAGGATGCAGCAAGGAGCACAAAATTCATTACTAATGCTTTAAAGGCTGACTTGCCAAAAGAGTACCGCATTGCACATAAGATGGTCTACCGCTGTGTGAGACGTGACAAGAGGATAAAGTTGGATGGACTCGCAGATAATGCGGAAAGCGCTGCCAGAAGAGGAGATATCCGGGAATTGTACCAAATAGCCAAAGATGTTATCGGGAAAAAAAGCAACACCAATCATCCTGTAATGGATGTGGATGGCACACTTTTGGTATCAATTGAGGATCAGCTTCGTAGATGGAAGGACCATTTTTGTGCCCTGCTAAATGAGGATTCAGTGGAGCAGAGTGCTGAAGTGCCCCAACTAAACGAGATGCGCAGGTCCTATAGGGGTATTGACATCGAACCCCCGTCAGAATCGGAAATTCGTACATCAATAAATCTCCTCAAAAACAACAAGGCAGCTGGACTGGACGGAATACCAGCTGAATTCCTGAAAGCCGATCCCGTAGCAGCGGCTAGTATTTTACATCCGCTGATACAAAACATTTGGGAAAACGAAAGCTATCCCAGGGACTGGAAGGATGGTGTGATTGTTAAGTTGCCAAAGAAAGGTGACTTAAAGAATTGCAACAATTGGCGTGGTATCACCGTTTTGTCCGTTTTCCCAAAACTAATGGCAACAATCATACTCGAGCGAATAAAGGATAGAATCGAGTCTACACTCAAGAGGCATCAAGCTGGCTTCCGCAGTGGTCGATCGTGTGTCGACCATATCAACACCCTGCGTATCGTCCTCGAGCAGTCGATGGAATATCAATCACCGCTTTACCTCATGTTCGTGGATTTTGAAAAGGCCTTTGATCGAGTTAACCGAGAATGTATATGGAGATCGTTGCTTGGTAGAGGAATTCCACCAAAAATTGTTGCCATTATTAAAGAGTCCTACAACAACGCGAGGTGTTTTGTTTTGCACAATGGGCAGCTATCCGACTCCTTCGTAGTGCAACAGGGTGTGAGGCAAGGGGATGTTCTATCGCCAATTCTCTTCCTGCTGGCGATGGACGACGTATTGACGGCCAGTGTTGGTACAGCTGAGCGACAGGGCATTCAATGGAGACCGTTCGAAAGGCTCAGTCATTTAGACTATGCCGATGACATATGTCTACTGGCAAATAACATCAGTGGGCTGAACGGGATGTGCCAAACACTGCAAGTGAAGGGAGAGTCGAGTGGTCTAAGAATTAACAGCAAAAAGACAAAAATAATGCTCACAGGCCGCTCCACACAGCAGCGTATTATTTTACAGGAGACGCCAGTTGAAGTAGTGGAACAATTTAACTACCTTGGCAGTATTGTTTCTGCAAACGGTGGTACGGATCTGGACGTTAAAAGTAGAATAAATAAAGCTCGTGCTGCCTTCGGTACTCTGTCCCCAATTTGGAAATCCAGTCAAATCTCCTTACGCACTAAGTTGATATTCTTCGAATACAATGTCAAATCCGTGCTGTTATATGCTTGTGAAACCTGGAAAGTCACGTCTACCATTTCGAAGAATTTGCAGGCTTTTGTGAATCGCTGTCTTCGCCACATCCTAAAGATTCGCTGGCCACAAATAATATCAAATGAGGAATTGTGGCGCAGGACAAGTCAAGAGCGGCTGGACGTCGACATAAGAAAGCGTAAATGGCGTTGGATTGGTCACACACTGAGGAAACCAAACGATGAAATTGCAAAGCAGTCCTTTGAATGGAATCCTCAGGGTGCACGGCGGGTTGGAAGACCAAGAACAACATGGAAATCAACTGTCTTAGCGGAAGCAGAATCCCAGAGAAAGACGTGGCCACAGCTTAAGTACCTTGCAGCAGACCGTGAAGGATGGAGACGTTTTGTTGACGCCCTATGCCCCAGCCGGGGTTACAGGACACGATGATGATGATACGACGTTTGTTTCACCTGCACATTTCCATTTTCATTAAATTTGATTTCCAAACCCTGATAGCAGCTCCCATTGAGACTTTAATCTCGAACTTTCGACTCAGATACAAAAGCAAGGCCTCTAAATCGTCAATATATATGTATGGCCAGTATCATTTTTTATCCATTATTTTCACTGATGAATACACAGGAATCTGGAATTATAGCGCTATAAGGCACATCTGGTAGTAAGAGGTTTCACGCAACGGTACGGCGTACGGTATTGACTACCAGGAAACGTTTAGCCCCGTTGTAAATTTTTTCAATTAGATTGATTTTGGCCATTTGTGCAAATGAGAATCTAAAACTCCAACTATTTGACATCGAAACGGCGGGCGTTTTTGTATGGGGATCTAACTGAAGATATAAACAAGTATCAACCGAAAGGCTATGATGACGGAAGCAGGAAAGTGTGTAAGCTGCAAAGGAGCCTTTATGGACTTAATCAGGAATCCATGATGTTGGAACATCCGATTTCCAGACTTTTTAAACAAGTTCTTTTTTAAAGTGAGTGAGGCGGATTCCTGGTGTTCCTGTTGGAACATCCGATTTCCAGAGTTTCTAAACAAGTTCTTTTTTAAAGTGAGTGAGGCGGATTCCTGTGTGTTCATCACTGAAAATAATGGACGAAAAATGATATTGGCCATATAATTATATTGGCGATGGTCTAGTGGCCGCAGATGATGAAGACAATATAGAGGCCTTGCTTACTTTATTTTTTAGGTCCACTCTTTTCTTTATGGTTACTCATTAACTTCTTCAAAACATTTAGGTTCTTGTGAATCAGCTATGAAAGCAAATCTTTCTTCATGGGCACAAACGGTAGAATATTTAGAACGTAACTGGTGGTTTTTCTTCCTGGCTTCCTTGTTTTCAGAGCTTTCATCTTTTTCAGGGTTTTGAATGATATTTTGACTTCCCTGCTCTGCCTTACCTTCCAATTCACTTTCTTCCACTAAGTTTGAAAGCTTTTGTTGTGCTTGGTTGCATCCTGATTCTGCTCGGTGTCCTTTACCCATAGGAATGGTACCGCTTGGCGATTTATCTCGAAACACAACGTCTCTTGAAATTTCAACTTTCCTGCTCTCAGGTAGCCACACTCTAAAACCTTTAGAATATTCCTCGTAGCCAACAATACCTCTTTCCTTGCTTTTGAAAACAGCTTGCGTCTTTTTTCTTTCGGCACATGAATATACGCATCAACTCCAAAAATTTGAAAATGTTTTATATCTGGAACCTTTCCAAACCACAACTCAAATGGGGTCTTACCACTTTCTTTGCAGGATCCCGTACGATTAAGAGAATAAACTGCAATTGTTACAGCGTCTCCCCAACATTTATAGCTCATATCCTTGGCATGAATCATAGTTCTGTGATTCTATGATGATCCTCATATCGTGTTCTGCTCTATCATTATGCTGAGGGGTGTAGGGAACACTCTTTTGATGGCAAACACTATGGGGCATATTCATAGATGTTGTCTAAGCTGTTACTAGTAAAAACTGGAGTTTTTCTAATGAAATTCCCATAGGATAAACTCCAGTTTTTCCTAGCAACAGTTTAGCCAACATCTATGAATATGCCCCTATGTCTTCTCAAAATGGCTTCCACATCCTTGTTGATGAACTCGAGTCCGCCGTTGTATGAGCGCAACGTCTTAACACAAAACCCTGTTTCTGCATGAACCTGCTGAAAATATGCCTCAATGATTCTTGGTACATCTGCCTTAGATTTTATACAGAAGAAACAAAAGGTAATCCACTCAATCATTGCTTAAATTTAGATATAAGCGATTATGCTCTGAATTAAAAAAAGAAATTCTGGTTTGTCGTGACAACTACTACCGTACGCAACTGAAATCAGCTAAAGGAAATTTAAAAAGTGAATGGCAGGTTATAAGTAACATTCTTAATAAATCTTCGTCTTCAATAAAGCCTACTGCTATTCGAACTGGTGTTGATAACTGTTAAGTTACCGACAATTACGCGATTGCTGAAGCATTCAACAACTATTTTACTTCAATTCCACAATCAACTTTCATTCAATCAACTTGCACTACCTGTTCTCCTAATTTCAACTGTCCTGAAACGGTACATAGTAACTGCTTTGCATTCGAGCCAATTACTGCTTTAGAAATTTTGAAAGCTATTGGTACTCTCAAAAACTCTTATGCTTGTGGATTTGATGGTATTTTAAACTTGATCCTTAAGAAAATTCCATGTTCTTGGTAGAGGTCCTAGCACATATATTTAATAGCAGTATTTTTTCCGGAGTTTTTCCAGATGAATTAAAATGTGCAGACGTCGTCGTATCTCTCTTCAAAAAAGGATCTAAAGTTGAGATGACCAATTATAGATCTATATCACTTCTTCCAACAGTTGGTAAAGTTTTTGAAAAAGTTAATAGTAAAATTTTTAAATTTTACCAAATTTCTTAACCCAGTTCAATATGGTTTTCAAAAAGGAAGATCTACTGAAGATGCCCTTTTACAGTTTTGCTCACAAATATTTTCTAATCGCGATGATAAAAAGTTTACGTGTGGCTTATTTATGGATATAACAAAATCTTTTGACATGGTTAATCATGAGATATTATTGAGAAAATTTGAAAATGCTGGCTTTCGTGGTTTTATGCTCGACTGGTTTAGGTCATATCTTCTAAATAGATCACAAAGAGTTAAAATAGAAAATTCCAAGAGTAATATAATATTCTTTAACATAGGTGTGCCTCAGGGCTCTGTATTAGGGCCGATTCTGTTTTTAATTTACATCAACTCATTATTCGGATTGAAGTTTCAAAGCACTCTTACTGCATTTGCTGATGACATTGGTTGTACTTATGGTTCTAGGAGTGCTTTGAACCATGTAACGGATATAAATTGGGATCTAGATTTATTAAGATCTTGGTTTGCTGAAAACAGGTTGATTTTTAGCCCAAAAACAAAAATTATGTTCTTCAATTTGTATTCTCTAAATGCCTTTGAAACTGATGTTTTATATCATGCTCCTGAATGCCAAAGGTTTCAAATAAATAGGTGTACATTATGCTCAAATGATTATTCTTCTTATAATTATAACGACAGTCTTATTTGCAGCAATAATTGTTTTGTGGTAGAGAAAGGTAAATGAGTTCAAGTACTTGGGGCTTTGAATTGACTCGAGGAGGAACTTTTCATGCCATACGGAGTAACTAAGGAAATATTTTAACTGGACTTTAAGAAATTTCTTCTTTTTACGTAATTTTTGTTCTACAAAACTCCTTACAACAATTTATAATGGTATATTCCATTCAAAGCTCGATTACGGAATTGCTTGTTTGGGAGGAGCTTATCGGAACAATATTCAACCACTTCTTACGCTTCAGAAAGCCATAATAAGAAAAATCTGTCGAGAACATCGTCGACATCAGAGCTTTGAACTTTTTTGTAATCTCAAAATACTTCCTGTTAGGCATTTGTACTGCTTTAAAGTATTAAAGACATTTTTTATGAGGTCAGGAAATCTTAATTTTAGGTTAATTTCCAACTATAGTCTTCGTGGGAACTTTTTAAACCTTGTGTCTTTACCTCATTTCCGCACCACTGCTTTTCGTAATTTTTATTCTGTGTTTTCGTATCGTCGCTTTAATCAACTTCTTCAGTCAATAAGAACACTAACCAATATTGGAATGTTTGTAAGACACGTTAAAAATTGGCTTTTTAATTTTGAATATATGAGCTTAGAATTACTATTCTCTGATGTTTTGGTTTGATAAACAGTGATTATCTCCTCAAATATACTATTTAACGTATTTTACTTTTGAAAAAATGTTTTTGAGCTTTAAATTGTAAATTAACATTCATTTTCTTTTGTTTTTTAATACCATCTTTTTTGAAAATAATTTATTTTTATAACTTTTTAATTTCCTGAATTTGAATCACAATATGTTCTTATACATAGGGTCACCCCACCCTCACGCATTTTTTTAATTTAAAGATTATAGCCCATTGAAGTGGCATTTAACACTATTTTTATACCTTGGTATCCAAAAAATACAAAATGTCATTATTATTTCCATAAGTTATTTATATATTGTTACTTTTATATTTTTTAAGTAAGGGTCCGCCAAATAACTTTTTTTTTTGAAAATGCTATAAAAAAAACTACTGAATATTTTCTCAAATTTCTTTTTTTATTTGAAAGTACAATTCTTCCGGTTAATATTGGAAAATAATTTAATTCAAATGGCTGCTTCGCTAAGTAGGCCTGCGATCGACTTAGAGAAGATGCCGATTTTGCCAAAAAAATCATCTTCTCAGATGAAGCTCATTTTGATCTTGGCGGGTATGTAAACAAAAAACCCGCACGCCATTGAAAAGCCGATACACCCAAAACGATTCACTGTTTGGTGCGGATTTTGGTCCAGAGGCATAATTGGGCCATTTTTCTTCAAGTGGCCGTTACAGTCGATTGCGATCGTTATCGAGCCAAATAATAATAAAAATAAATCTGTTTTGGATGTGCGCATAGGGCTTAAAAAGACCTTTACAGTGACGAACGTCATGATTTATGTCATTAACTTTGAAAAACAGTCGTTTCTCTTTGAAAATTATAGAATGTCTCCTCAAAAATCAATTAAAATAAAGTTTTTTGGATATTGCGGATAGGGCTTAAAAAGACCTTTCCAGTGACGTACGTCATGATTTATTTCATTGACTTTGAAAAACAGTCGTTTCTCTTTGAAAAATATGAAATATCTCCTCAAAAAATCAAATAAAATAAAGTTTTTTGGATGTACGGATAGGGCTTAAAAAGACGTGTACTTTGATTTATTTCATTGACTTTGAAAAACAGTTGATTCTCTTTGAAAATTATGAAATATCTTCTCAATAAATCAATAAAAATAAATTTGTTTTGGATATGTGGATAGGGTTTAAAAAGACCTATCCAGTGACGTGTATCTTTTTTTTATTTCATTGACTTTGAAAAACAGTCGTTTCTCTTTGAAAATTATGAAATATCTCCTCAAAAAATCAATTAAAATAAAGTTTTTATTTATGTGCGGATAGGGCTTTAAAAGACCTTTCCAGTGACGTACGTCATGAGTTATTTCATTAACTTTGAAAAACAGTTGTTTCTCTTTGGAAATTATGAAATATCTGACCAAAAAATCAATAAAAATAATTTTTTTTGGATATGCAGAGAGGGCTTAAGGCGCCAGTTATAGCTATCATTGAAACTTATCATTGAAAATTTTAATGATTGATTATGAGACGTTTAGGAAGTAAAATTATTTATTATTTTCATGGAAAAATAAAGCTAGGGACTTAATAAATATTTCTAGCCAAAAAAATTGTTCAAATAGGCCCAACTTTCCACATAAAAAGACTTTTCTTATTTCAATGATTGAACTACCTTACCAATGATCATTGAAAAATTAAAAGTAAATTTTTGTGGAAAGTTGGGCCTATTTGAATTTTTTTTTTTACTAGAAATATTAATGAAGTCTTAAGCTTTGATCGTTCATCAAAATAATAAATGATTTTGCTTTCTAAACGTCTCAAAATCAATCATTAAAATTTTCAATGATGAGTTTCAATGATAGCTATAACTGGCACCTAAAAATACCTTTCCATCAGTGACGTTTATCTTGATTTATTTCATTTTTTTGAAAAAACAGTCGTTTCTCTTTGAAAATTATGAAATATCTCTTCAATAAATTAATTAAATTAAAGTTTTTTGGAAGTGCGGATAAGGCTTAAAAAGACTTCATTGACTTATTGAAAAACAGTCGTTTCTCTTTGGAAATTATGAAATATCTCCTCAAAAATTCAATAAAAAAAATTGTTTGCATGTGCAGATAGGGCTTAAAAAGACCTTTCCAGCAGAGATCGAAAATAACAGTTGACCTTTATTTTCAAATGGTTTCCTACCGAGATATATTTAATTCGTCAAATTTCATTTTGGTCTCGGTCTGTGATTTATTTTTAAAAATTAATTTTTTTGGTCTTTTGGTGAGATTTATCATTTATCTTCCAGAATAATTCTTATCTGTTGACTTTTTTTAAAAAATAAAGGGAAACGATCAACCTTAAACTGTTTCCATGGAAAAAAAATCAAAAATGGTCTATTCTCTCTAAGATAAAGTAGATATAGAATCTGTATTGTTTGAAATATTTCAGATAATTCAGATCTCAGTAGACTCAAATCGTCATCATCATTTATAAAATGAGAGGTATAACGATAACGACGCCGCAGATACCGTCTAAACGTGACTTTCAGTGCCATTGTGGTCATTGCATTAATCTCGCTTTTGTCTCGCCGTGGCCATATAAAAGGCTATCTGTGTCGTGGTTTTCTGGCTATGATCTCGGTTTGGTCTCACGGCATATTTACACGTGGTTTTTTGCATCTAGAATGTTTTCCATCATCTCGCTTTGGTTTCGCTATAGTCTCGCCAAAAAATTTGTTTTTTTCAAAAGTGTTGTTTCAAAAAGTTTACAATCAGCTTAAAACGTGGTTAAAAATACCAAACATTGTTTTGTGTTTCATGGTCATTGTGTTAATCTCGCTTTTGTCTCGCCGTGCCCATTTAAATGGCTATCTATGTCGTGGATTTCTCGCAACAATCTCGCTATAGCCACGCCGCGCCGTGACATTTACACGTGGGTTTTGCCATTGTTCACGTCTTAGGCGTGATTCACACAAAAGTGGCTTATGGTGCTGGTGTGGTTCTGGCCTGCTATGGGCGTGGTGTGGTTGTGCTGAACTTTGTTCACACAGAAGTGACAGGGAATGGTTATTTGACAGAAAAGCAATAAACACGCACACAAACACATGAATACTAAACAAAAAAATGACTTCTACACAGAATTAAATGAAATATAAAAAAAAAAAACAATTATCTTTGAATTTTTGGGCTATTTTTTTGCCGCGTTTGGTGTTGCACGCTCCTGTTGTAGTAATTTTGTCCTCCCGTAATTACATAAATCTTTATGTATTTGCATTTCACTGTAGAATTCAATAATAATCATATTTCATTTTTTTTAATGTCTGACAATTTGACATTTGACTGAGAGATTTCATTGTGGCGTGACGTTTATGTAGGCCACTGGAGTGGTGTGGCGATGGCATGTGACACCATACCCTCACCTCGTCATCTGTGTGTGTATTATCTCATAAGGGAACATGTGAATTCCACAACGTAGAATATGTATGCAGCACGCCAGAACCACACCAAAACCTCAAGCCAGTTCAATGTGAATTGGGCCTTTTCATCGTCTGGCTGTGATTTTATGTCACCAAAAACCGACTATTATAGCAATTAGAGTTTCAATTAAGCTACATTTTTCAAGCTGCCGACTACGGTGCCTGACTGGCAAAAAAGAAAACTGATGTTAACAATGACAGTTGACACCTTACTGCCAACTGAACATACATAATCTAAGTGGGTCAACGTGAGTGGCATAGAGGCCCCAAAGAAGGAATATAGATCCAGATGAAAACCCGTTGGCCAGCCAACGCACAATCGTTCCAGAAAACTGTTGACTAACCTTAAAAGATCTCTATAAGCGAGAAAACCTCGTGTACGTGTATCTAAATGCATACGGCGAGAAGATATGAACACCATGGCTACAAACGAAAAAACAACTTGTATACGGCCATGTCGAGGCGTATGCCATGGGAAAACAATACACAGAACTACGTGTAAATGCAATCGGCAAGATAACACCAAGAAATCGTCACTATCACTATCGTGCAATCGTCGTTGTCGTCATTGTGTCCGTCAGTGACGTTGTATTTCGACTTGCGCGATTTTAGGATGCGAGATTTTGACCACAACCCCCCTGACGACTGTGAGCTCAAAGACAAAAAAGAGTCAATTACGATCAGCACTTCCGGAATTTCCAAACAATTCTTTTCAAATCCAAAAGCAGAGCTTTTAAGTCAACAAAACAAAATAAAAATCTCGAAATGAGATTTATTTTTTTCTCTCAGCGATAAGTGGTTAGTGGTTGACCGAAACCTAAAAAAAATCAAAATAAAAGTTTCTCACTGAGAGAAACCGAAAAAAGTTCTTTTTAAGTTAAATGGTTATTGAGTGACCATTTTTAAAAATTTCGGCAGGCAAGCGAAATTTTAAAGACTTTTCAAAAGGTTGAGTTTTATTTTCGACCTCTGCTTTCCAGTGACGTACTTCATGATTTATTTCATTGACTTTGAAAAACAGTCGTTTCTCTTTTTGAATGAAATATCTCCTCAAAAAATCAACAAAAACAAAAATTTGGATTTGGATGTGCGGATAGGACTTAAAGAGACCTTTCCAGTAACGTACTTCATGATTTATTTCATTGACTTTGAAAAACAGTCATTTCTCTTTCGAAATTATGAATTATAATTATTTCCACTTGCCTCCTACTATTATCCACTTGTCTCCCACTAGCTTTCCACTTGCTTCTCAATTTGCTTCACTCCTGCTTCAAAAATTCCATGCCAGTTGATGAGCAAGTTGCTTAGGTTTGGATGAGTTGGTGAACAAATGTGATTGTTGTGCAACTTGCTTGCCAGTTCTTGCCCGTGAGCAGTGTTGCCATAATCTCAAATTTCATTATGCTAGATTTCAAATTTTATAATGCTAAATCGTATGGAAGCCCAGAAAACAGAATGCTAGATTTCAAAATCCATTCAAAAACACATAATGCACAAAATATCAATGTTTATTTTTTCAGAAATAATCTTAAAATAACAAAAAATATAATTGATTTGAATATTAATAGCTTTGGCTAAGTGTTTTACTGCTTGATATTTGAAACATCTTTGTTTACCGAATCTGTGCGTATATTTGAATTTAGCCAATGATGGGCCAATGAATTGTCATTCATACGCAAATAAACGGTTTGTTAAAAATAACCAATTTTTCATTGAGCTCCTGAATTTATGTCATAAATTAACAAATATTACACTAATTTATAAAAAAAAAAATACTGACTCAACGAAAAGTTGGTGGTGAAATGAACTATGCTTCACCCTTCACCAACGACTATTCAGTGGCCCAAGGAAGTCCATCAACGGCTGAAATGTAATTCAGTCAGCCGTCATATGATCACATTTAAAATTCATAAGAATAAAATTTTAAAAAAGTTAACAATTTGGCGCTAGATTATACATAATTAAATAATTTTTTAAATCAAATCTAGCATTCAAGAATGCCAAACAAAAACAGATAATGCCAAAAAAGCATTTGGCATAATTTTAAAATTTCAAAATGCTTTTCACTCCTGCATTATGCTAGATTTAGCATTTATAATGCCATTATGGCAACACTGCCCGTGAGGCTTCGGGGTTACTGTACAGCTCTTATCTGTCAAAATTTTGTGCGTGAAATTATTGTTCGGCACAATTCTCGAGCTAAATTGTGACAGGTTGTTTTATTTTTTAGATTTATGTGAAACTTTGTGAAATCAAAATTAAGAACGAGAAATCAGTGGCGATTTCTGGTCTTGAGTTCTGGGTTGGCTACGAATAATCCTTTGATCAAAGCTGAATGTAATAAAAGCTAAAATTTTTATTTTTTTTTTTTCCTCTATAATGAGTTTTAATTGAACTCATTTATCTATACCTACATAAAATCCAGTCGTCACTCTATTTTCAAAAAAATTTCGAGAACCGGTTCCTAAAAATTTTCACTTTTTCTTATCTTCGACAACATTTCTTTCTTTTTCGACACATTAGTCCAAATTATTACGTATATTTAAACACTTTGAAAAATAAGGATGAAATTATTGTAAATATAGTAAAAAACATGCTTTTAAGCCTTTCGAAGCATCTCAGCTACTCAAATTTTATGAAAATGTAACCTGTAAACTGTAACGCTCTAAAAAATTGAGGATTAATCTCTCTATATGGCGTTTTTCTTTTTTAACTCGGAGCAGATCAGATCAGATTCAGAAATTGAAAATTTTATTATCCTCTAATTCAAATATTTTTGTGTTTGGAATCTGATCTGATCTGCTCTGAGTTAAAATAGAAAAACGCCAATAGACACCTTATTTTTAAAAATCAAAGCAGTATTTCTCGACTAATAGCAAATTTAATGCAGTTGGATCGACAATTTTTGATTTTATTTGGTTTCTACGGCTACCTTGGAATTTATCAAAATGTGAATTTTCTTATAATTAATGAATACATTGAAAATCAATACTCAAGCTTTTGAGCAACGTACAGCAATGTTTCATATATCAATTTTTTTATTAGGATTAGTGAAATAGAATTTTGAAAAACTAAATCCATTTTGTGGACTTGGTTAATAAATACAAGCCATATAGTTTGCCAAAAGGGGGATTAATTTAGTAGTTTTTAATGTGAGACTTTTTTAAAAACACATTTTTGATATTTTACTTCCAATTGAGCTTTATAATTAAGATATGTATGTCTGATTTCTTAAGACAAATACTAAATCAAAAATAAGGTGTATTTTAGTTCCTTAATATTCAAGTTATGTATTTTTCAGGTAAATGTGCTCGAAAAGCATATAGACCGAGAGCCCACAGCAGATTTTGGGTGTGAACGATAGCAAAAAAAGAAGTATAGGCGTCCAAAGCTCTATTAAAGACTATTAAAAAAATCAAAGTCTTGCAGTCCACAACTGGGGCCTTTGCGAGAAACAGTGCATCGAAAAAAAAATATGAATGCAACTTCGAGGAAAATCGTGTTAGCCAAAATTGGTTTTCACCCCTCCCTAGATAAGCTCCGCGGATCCCATATCACGGAATTTGAGATCATTTGAGTGTTTAGTTCGCCCTGCCAGACTGTTTAAAAAAACCGTTTTTCACTTTGAATTTTGAATTTTTTAAACGGTCCGGTAGAGCGAACTATACACTCAATTGATCTCAGATTCCATAATATGTGATCCGAGGAGCTTCTCAAGGGATGAGTGAAAACCAATTTTGGCTAACACGATTATCCTCGAAGTTGCATTCATATTTTTTTTTCAATGCACTGTTTCTCGCAAAGGCCCCAGTTGTGGACTGCAAGACTTTGATTTTTTTAATAGTCTTTAATGGAGCTTTCGACGCCTATACTTCTTTTTTTGCTATCGTTCACACCCAAAATCTGCTGTGGGCTCTTAGTCTAATATACACTAGTCAACAATATTAAAGGAACAAATTTTTTTTAAATTTTTTTTAGCGTTTTTTGAAGAGCTGTATCTTTGTGACGAGTGGTCGTATTGAGTTGAAATTAAAAGTATTTTACAGCTTTATGTTTTTTGTTTCGAGATTTGTTTGCAAACAAATTTTTTGAAGTACCGTTATTGCGTTATTTGCAAAAAATGAGACGAGTCAACAAAAATATTTTTTTTTTAATTTTTTTTGAAGGTCCTCATTTCTATGGGTAAATTTTTTTGAGTCAATTAAATGTCATGATCAGATACCTTGTTTATTCAACTTGAATTCATTTTTTTTTTGTCGTACGATTTTTTTTTGACATGGTTTATCTGACTTTGAATGAAAAAAGATACTTTTAGCCTTGATTACCAATATCTCAGCAAATAATGACGTTATAAAAAATTCAAAGACAGTTTTGGAAATTTGAGAAAGCGCTTTACAAGAATTTTTAAGATTTTGTAGAAATTATTTTTTTTTACCCTTCACCGTTAGTTTAAAAAAAGTACTAAAAACCGACGTTTTGTGGTCTTTTCGTAAATCTTTTTTTTCTTTGCAAATATTGATTGCATGGCTTGCGTTGGTATGCAAATTTATAGACTTTTTAATCATTAATATTCTCGTAAATTTTCAAGTTGATTCATCGAACCGTTTTTCCTCACCAAAACTTCAAAGTCTTACAAACCAGGTAAAGGAACAAATTGTGTTGTTCCTAAACAATGCGTAGTCGTCATCAAAATGACAAGAAAATCGCAATTCCAGTGGATTCTTTTCCCAGTTTTGCATTAGTTAGATACTTTTTTGAATGGAAATGAAAAAAAAATACATTTTTCAAGAAAAAAAAAAATTAAAAAAATCAAGTTTTTTTGTTTGAAAAATTCTTGAAATAAAATTTTTTTTTTTTGTTTAATGTACTTTTTATTTCATTTCAATTCAAAAAAGTATCTAACTAATGCAAAACTGTGAAAAGAATCCACTGGAATTGCGATTTTCTTGTCATTTTGATGACGACTACGCATTGTTTAGGAACAACACAATTTGTTCCTTTACCTGGTTTGTAAGACTTTGAAGTTTTGGTGAGGAAAAACGGTTCGATGAATCAATTTGAAAATTTACGAGAATATTAATGATTAAAAAGTCTATAAATTTGCATACCAACGCAAGCCATGCAATCAATATTTGCAAAGAAAAAAAAGATTTACGAAAAGACCACAAAACGTCGGTTTTTAGTACTATTTTTAAACTAACGGTGAAGGGTAAAAAAAAATAATTTCTACAAAATCTTAAAAATTCTTGTAAAGCGCTTTCTCAAATTTCCAAAACTGTCTTTGAATTTTTTATAACGTCATTATTTGCTGAGATATTGGTAATCAAGGCTAAAAGTATCTTTTTTCATTCAAAGTCAGATAAACCATGTCAAAAAAAATCGTACGACAAAAAAAAAAAAAATGAATTCAAGTTGAATAAACAAGGTATCTGATCATGACATTTAATTGACTCAAAAAAATTTACCCATAGAAATGAGGACCTTCAAAAAAAAATAAAAAAAAATATTTTTGTTGACTCGTCTCATTTTTTGCAATAACGCAATAACGGTACTTCAAAAAATTTGTTTGCAAACAAATCTCGAAACAAAAAATATAAAGCTGTAAAATACTTTTAATTTCAACTCAATACGACCACTCGTCACAAAGATACAGCTCTTCCAAAAACGCTAAAAAAATTTGAAAAAAAATTTGTTCCTTTAATATTGTTGACTAGTGTAGTTATATAGGTTTGTTTCCCCCTAATATTTCTTGTGAAGTTTTTTATAATTTTGTTTGGCTGAAAATAATTTAAATTATTATAATCCATTATTTGACACCTCATTTTGGAATATTAAAAAAATTAACAATGTTGATAAGTTACATTTATACTGAATTCTTTCAATTATTTTCATATGCAAAAATTAAAGGTATTTTTTTTGTGTACATTTTTTCTTAGCTTTTCCGTGGTTTACAATGATGTATGATACATTAAAATAAAAGTATTTTTAATTGTTAATCGAAAAAGTCTGATTTATTAAAATCCGTTGGTAATTAAAAAAGTTATTTACGTTTTAGTGAGGCCGGAACAATGTACAAAAAAGCATGTTTTAAATGTATTAAATTCAAATAATATTTAATTCCTGCTCTGGTGTTGGATATACAACTTTGTGATTACCTACATATATTTAGTCTTTATACTAAATTTAAATACTTGATTAAGATTTTTTTTCTATGTTCAATATTTATATGAAATTTTTAGATATTAATGCCATTAAGTAGGTGTAAAAAAACATTACTTTAAATTGTTTTTACATTTTTTTCATAGTTACCATGTAAAAAATAATATTTTTTTTTTATAAATCTAAGGATTATTTTACTGACAGTATTTTAAAACCTTAATTATAAAGATTCATGCAGATTTGTTTGAGTAATCATTATCACAACAAAAACATAAATGTTAAAAAAGGAGCCAAGTTCTTATGTGTACAAGAAACCTGTGCGTAAAAAGTCAGCCAAAAAAAGTAATGAGATCTAAAATATAAGCCAAGTTTTAAGTTCATGAAGCTTAATATCAAATATCTTAAGTAGAGAAATATCGAAACAATTCCAAATCATGACAGAAATTTGGTAATTAATGATTACTGATTAAAATTTGCTGGATTTACTTGGCAAGTTTTCTCTTAAATACTTACTTAATCACAAATTTATAATGTATGAAAACTTGACCAGTGAACCCACCAAATTTTACTCAGTAATCATTAATTACCAAATTTCTGTCATGATTTGGAATTGTTTCGATATTACTCTACGACAACCGAAAGTGCTCCATACAAATAATAGCAATTCTGGATGGCACCCCCTCTGAATGGACAATTCCAATTTTTCGATTTTTTCCTTTCTAAGTACTTCAAGTCCTACCGACCTACCAATTTTCATCGTTCTACAACAATCAGAAGTGCTTCATAAAGTTTATAAGAATTTTTAAGAATGTGGGTCGATGCCACGCCCCCTGAACTGAAACTTCCAATTTTTCGATTTTTTTCTTCTAAGTACTTCAAGGCATACCGACCTACCAATTTTCATCGTTCTACAACAATCGGAAGTGCTTCATATAATTTATAAGAATTTTTGAGACTGTGGGTGGATACCACGCCCCCTGAACTGAAACTAACAATTTTTCGGTGTTTTTTTCTTCTTAGTACTTCGAGGCCTACCGACCTACCAATTTTCATCGTTCTACAACAATCGGAAGTGCTCCATATAATTTATAAGAATTTTTAAGAATGTGGGTGGATGCCACACCCCCTGTATGGAAAATTCCAATTTTTCAATTTTTTTCTTTTTAAGTACCTCAAACCCTACCGACTTACCAATTTTCATTGTTCTACAACAATCGGAAAGGCTCCATATAATTTATAGAGTATTTAAGAAAGTGGGTGGATGCCACGCCCCCTGAATAGAAAATTTCAGATTTTCGATTTTTTCCTTTGTATGCACCACAAGGCCTACCGTTGTGCGAAATTTCAAGTTTCTACGATGTCGGGAAGTGCTCCATAATTTTGATGATCTGTCAGTGAGTCAGTGAATCAGTGAGTCAGTGAGTCAGTCAGTTACGGTTTTTACGATTTTTGAAGTCCTATATCTTGGGAACTACTAATGCTAAAGAGTTGAAATTTGGTGAGCCACCTGTGTTTGATCAGTTCAGCAAATACTCCGAATTTGAAGTTTCTGACTTTATTGGTACTGAGGTTAGAGGGGGGTTGAAAATCGCCTGAGTTTGTTCCTGTAAAAAGGGTGTAGTGCCGCGAACTTGGCTGGGCACTACCGTGCCCTTTGATATTAATGAAGCTATGTCGATCAGTTTTTTAATTAAAATGCATTTTCTTTGTAAAAAATCATTTAAAAAAATTTTAGCACCGCTCATGTAGGTTTGATATTAAAACATTGTACCTATAACATAATCTTAGAAGAGAAAATAAGCAAAAAATAAGCATTTTTTGTTTTTTTCAAATTGTGAAATTTTTCATCAACTTTTGAATTTAGAATGCTGCAAATCGAATTGAAGGCAAGACTTAATCACCCCTTTAGTATGAAATTTTGTACCCCTTTCCAATGATTTTTTCACACAATGTAGCGTGTCATTTTGGCTTTATTTAAAGACCTTAGCCTTGAAGATCGGATGAGTAGAATAGGAGTTATGATTTTTTCAAGTTAACCATATAAAATTCGAACTAAAACATTTGCTTCAAAAAACTAGGTTGTCCACTGGTGGGTACTGGTTGGCAATCAACTCACATTTTTCTACCTAGGCGTTGGCTCTTTTAATACAGCCAACCTGTGTGGGTATTTTTGTGGGTCTGTTGTTAAAGATAGAGTGACACAGCACATCGGGAATAATATGTAGTTTGTATGAGATTTGTTGGCACAAATTTTTGTAGCCAACACGGCCATTGAAAGAAAAATAAAGAGATTCCTACTTTGTATGGGATTAATATAGCACGTAGGGGTTGCAGTGAATGGCTCGATTTAAATAGGTTTAGCTGGTTTTATAATTATTTAAATGAATTGGGGTGTTGTTTTTTTATCAACATAAAAGGATATTTTATTCTCAAGTTTTAATACAAACAAATTGTTTGTAGTACGTGTATTTAAGACGAAATTTTAGGGTTGGCGCAGCAAACCTAGCCAACTGAGAGGAATCGCCACTGCGAGAAATATTAAGGATAAACGATTTTTCAATCTTAAAGGGAAAAATCTATTTTATTTGAATTCACTTGAAATAAAATTCTATGAAATTGTTGAATAAAATTTCTTTTTAGAAAACAGCTGTTTTCTGTGATGAAAACAAACATCTTATGCCAGAATTTTGCTAGGATATTACATACCTGGCATCATGGCATCATGCAACAGCGTAAAGTCGTAATTTCGTAGTTCTGCCACAATTTGTATGGAAAATTGGACAGATTTACAACTTTACTACGTTTATGACGACTTTACGCTGTTGCATGAATACCCGTATTATAATTCGATAATTGATATGCTAGGTGAAGTTTGCATCTCACTTTTCAAAATCGATTTTTTCGGTGAAATTCAACAGAACTCCAAACAAAAATTTATATGCTGACATTTGATATGCCAACTTCACGGACACACGATTCCTTGCGGCTGACCCTTTTAGAATTTTCATTCAAAGAAGAAAAATAATCTGACTTCACCTTCGCACCAATTGAATTTTGAAAAAAGTAAGACGCAAAGAATTAAGACTCTCCAAAACCGACACGAAACATTCACCGACGACAGTTTTTTGTTATTGTTGCTAAGCATTTTGTATCTGTCGTATTTTGTATGGTTGCAAATGATTCGCGTTGGTTTGTGAGAGCCTTTATCGTGTAATGCAAGACATAGCAGAAGGCAAATTCAACTTGAAAATAATCCCTCTTGAAGAAATGGCAGCAGGTATATTCTGGTATCTTTTCAGAATTGGAGGGTTTCACTGCAAGACACTGTTTAATTGGGAACATTGAGTCTGATATCACGGCAGTTTATGGGCAAGAGAAGTGCAGAGTCAACGATATCATGAGGCACGAAGAAAAATACCAGACTCATGAGTCTCATGATTATAATGCTTCAACCGGTATTTCCGGGATTGGTGGCTTAAATATTCCCATACAATTTTTGTTCCTGCTTGCATTAGGCTTACGTACAGGAACAGTTTGCCAACAATTTTAGGTAGGTCAAACTGGTCGTCCCCTTGTATTTTTGTTTTCGTTGCGTATCCGTACGATATTGACTTCCTATAAACCTAATAAGTCAATGATTCTATCGATGTCGGTTTCAGATGAGTTCAAAAAGTATGAAGAATATTCATTATATTTTGTAAACAACTGAAAAAATATTTTTGTTAAAGCCTAGTAGGTTAGGTTAGGTTGAAGTGGCTGTCAGTCATGAAAACTGACACACTTAGACCATAAGTTGGCCCATTGTGATACCACAAGAATCTGGGAAGCCTTTTTCCCTACTCGATGAACCATTTGGAGCTTCTTATGAAGCGTAACAGACTACCTATGTCAACATTTACTAAATCACTAGGATCATTGAAGTAGAAATCTCCAAGATGGAGTCTTCGCCTATGAGATAGAGCAGGACAAGTGCATAGAAGATGAGGAATCGATTCCACCTCTTCCTCGTCCATACAGCTTCTGCAAAAATCGTTAGAGAATACGCCAAGACGCGTTGCGTGCTTGCCTATAAGACAGTGTCCGGTTATGACACCTATCATGGAGCTAATGTGCAATCTGCTTAGAGATATCAAACATTTAGACCGCTTAAAATCCATTACTGGCCAGATTTGTTTTGTTGCCCAGCAAGTGGTGATATTGTTCCACCTAACGTTTGTTTTCTCTAAAGCATCTTGCTTCAGCTTAAGTTTACATGTAGCGATGGGAATACCAATATCTGCCTTACTAGGTAGAAGAGGTAGAGTTGTTCCATATTTAGCGAGTTCGTCGGCCTTACAATTACCTGGAATGTCTCTATGCCCCGGCACCCAACACAGGTGAATGTTAAACTGCTGCGCCATCTCCAGCAGAGATGAACGACAATTTAGGGCTGTTAAAGAGTTGGTAGAGACCGATTCCAGAGATTTGATAGCTGCTTGACTATCCGAGAAGATGCGGATATCTGTAGTTGATAACACGTTTTCTTTCAGCCAAGATAAGGCTTCTTTGATCGCCATAAGTTCCGCCTGGAACACGCTACAATGATTAGGAAGACGGAAGGAGAGACTTAATTTTAGTCTTTCTGAGTACACACCACCACCCACCCCATCATCAGTTTTCGATCCGTCGGTGTAAATATGGATTGATTCATCTTCCAAGAGAGCCGTATCCTCCCAGAGAACTCTAGAAGGAATGCTGACTTGAAAGTTTTTGCCAAACTGAAGTTTTGGGATGGTGTAATCAGTGCGACTTGTGATTGATCCGAATGAATTCAGAATGATGGAATGGCCAAAGTTGTTGTTGGTCCATTGTGAGGAAGCTTTAAGGCGAATGGCTGTATTTGCAGCCACTTGTTTGCTGAAAATATTGAGGGGTGTCAGATGGAGCAGAACGTCTAGAGCAGCGGAAGGTGTCGTACGAAGTGCTCCACTTATGCACAAGCAAGCAGAGCGTTGGACTTTGCTCAATTTGTCGCAATTTACCGCTTTATCCAGAGCAGTCCACCATACTGTCACTCCGTAAGTGAGGATCGGTCTAATCACCGAAGTATATAGCCAGTGAGTGATTCGAGGTTGAAGGCCCCATTTGTTCCCAACGGCTTTTTTGCAAGAGAAAAGTGCCACTGTGGCTTTTTTGACTCTTTCTTGTATATTAGGTTTCCAGCTTAACTTTTTGTCCAAAATAAGACCCAAATATTTTGCTTGATCAGTGAATGTTAGTGGAGTACCTTTGATAGAAGGAGGATCAATATGAGGGATTTTATATTTCCTTGAGAATAGAACAAGTTCTGTTTTATGAGGGTTGACACCCAGACCACACCGGTCAGCCCAGTTGGTAAGCTTATTTAAAGCATTTTGTAAGAGTTCTTTTAAGACAGTTGGATGCTTTCCTGATACGGCAATAGCAACATCGTCCGCATATGCAATCACTCTGTAACCCTCTGCTTCCAGGCATGTCAGCAGCTCATTTACTACCAAGTTCCAGAGAAGGGGAGATAGGACACCACCTTGCGGCGTACCTCTACTGACAGACCTTCTAGCGGAAAAGCTGCCCAGTTTTGAATTGATAACCCTGCTAGTCAGCATTTGATTAATCAATTCACCAAGCGTACCATCTACCTTCAGGGATGTCAGAGCAGATGCGATCGCATATGTGTCGACATTGTTAAAAGCGCCCTCTATATCCAAGAAAGCGACCATGGTGTACTCTTTATGATGGAGGGAATATTCTATAGTTCGAACTAGAGTATGTAACGCAGTTTCAACCGATTTCCCTTTGCAATAAGCGTGTTGAGCAGTAGACAAAAGTCGCGTGTCTATGCTTGTTCGCAGGTGGATATCGATCAATCTTTCAAAGATTTTAAGAAGGAATGATGATAGACTAATAGGTCTGAGATCTTTCGGGTTTACTTGGGAGCATTTGCCAGCTTTGGGTATAAACACAACCTTAACTTCTCTCCATAACAGGGGAATGTGGACCAGGTTTAAACAACTAGTAAGAATGATCTCCAGAATTGGCAGAATTAAATCAGAATTCATTTGGAGTTCAGCTGGTACTACGCCGTCGGGTCCTGCAGACTTGTATGGTTTGAAGCTGTTGAGCGCCCATTGCAGCTTTTCCCTAGTAACAAGACCTTGTGGATATCTTGGCTCATTATCTGACCTATTATGGTCGAAGCTATTAATATTTTTGGAGCTTCCAGGGAAATGAGTATCTAGTAGCAGGTTTAGCGATTCTTCGCAAGAGTTGGTCCATGAGCCATCAGCATTTTTCAAACAGCTAGGCATCACTGGATTTGAAGAGAGGATTTTTCTAAGCCTGGATGCCTCTGAAGTTTTTTCTATATTTCCACAGAAAATTCTCCAGGAGGATCTCTTAGACTTCCTCAAAGCTTTCTTATATAATTTAAGGGTTTCCTTATAGGATTCCCAATCCGACACTACTCGGGTACTTTTAGCTCGATTAAAACATTTACGACAATCTTTCCTGAGCGGTTCAAGCCCTGAATCCCACCAATACGGCTTCTTTTTTCCCCTTACTTGAGTAAGTGGACAGGAAATAGCCATTGATTTGTTAAGGGCTAACGTGAGATCACTGACCTTGCAGTCAAGTTCAATTATATTTGAAGGAGGATTTAAAAGATCAGGTTTTAATAGACCTTTGAGTGTTATCCTATATTTAAGCCAATCGGTTTTTCGAGGGTTTCGAAATACCAAGCGGCTAGGAGGTTCATCATTTAGACTGAATTGGATGTACCTGTGATCAGAAAACGAGTGTTCATCAGATACTTTCCAATTCAAGATCTTGTGATGAATTGTATCTGAGACAAGAGTAATATCCAATACTTCTTGTCGGTTTTTAGTAATGAAGGTAGGTTCGTTTCCCACATTACTTACTATAAGGTTAGTACTTAAAATATAATCAAAAAGAGATTCACCTCTATCATTGATATCAGTACTTCCCCATACTGTATGATGGGAGTTAGCATCACTCCCAATAATGAGACATATCTTCTGTCGTTCTGCCTGTGCGATGATTCTCTTTAGTGTATAACCGGGGAGAGGGCCGAGATTGTCATGGCCCAGATACGCCGACACTAGCCAGTACGCACCATTGGCCGTTTCCAGTCTAGCAGTGGTGATATCTCTATCGCTGAGATCAGGGAGTAAATATACGTTAGTGGTTCTTTTAACTAGTATGCAAGATCTAGGTTCACCCTTACCAGATGCATACAGTAAGTAGTATCCAGGAGTTCTGAGTCCTTTAACCATGGATTTAACAATCCAGGGTTCCTGGATCAGAACAATATCCTCACCGTTTCTGGATAGACGGAGAAGAAGGGAGGCCGAAGCCTTAATAGAGTGTTGAAGGTTAATTTGGACTAATTGCAACATTTGGCTACAATCAGGTGGAATAGCCTCCTGTACGGTGTCGTTGCGTTCTTCCAAATCAGAAGATGAACTCAATAGCTCATTCTCACTCAATGGAACGAGGTTAAGGTAGTCTTCGGTCTCCATTTCGGTCAGACTGTCGACATTAGTAGAAGACTGAACCTTGATCAGGGATGACCTGGATTCCTCATCAACAATGGATGGAAAGGTGATGGATGCACCAGGGTCCCATCCCACAGGCTCAGCATCAGTTTTTTGTGGAGGGACGCGATCCGCGTCAACCTCATCTCTTTTGTATACTTTGAGGACATCACTATAGGTCTTGGATACGCCGCAATGGAGAGTTCTGGTGTTTTGCACCTTGGGTCGTTTGGGCACCGGGATGGTATCATCTAGAGACCTTTGTTGCTTTGACGTGGAGTCGCCGCTGGTCTGCGCATTGGCTAAAATGCACTGAGCCCATTTTATCCTGGCGTCCAGCTCCGTCTTCCCTTCGACCTCCAGCTTTTCATTATCAAAGGTATTGAGAATCCTAGGAGCTGTCAGCCTGACCGTATAGCTGTCCTTTGTTTGCCTATTCAGTGTAGTTGATGGTAACGTCTTCGGGGGAGAACCCTCTCCAGTGGTGGGAGGACCATTATTCACAACCCTTACACCACCGAGTTGGGCTCCCTCCCGAGACGTACTCGGAAGAGGTTCACTCTCTCTAGAAGTGGTTGGACCGTTATTCACAACCCCACCACTACTGAAATAAGGTATTGCTACCACCTTACTTCTCTCGCTGGAATCTGTATCAGATGGAGGACCATGACTTGCCACAACCACCCCACTGAAACCGACCCCAGGAGTAACGGCAAACAGCTTTGACGCCGTGCTGCCGCCCGGTTTCAAAGGAGAACCGGTCTCACCATCTATCCTTGTTTTTGTCTTTTGTTTTGACATACAATTATTTTGGACCCACGAGTAGCGAATAAAGGTTGGTCACTCTACACAGAGATTCGCATATGTAGAGAAGGCAAGCTGATCCGAAAAGTGCCAAAAGTCGGATACTCCGTTAACGACTGAGCTAGTATTTTTAATTGGGCCCCCAGCCAGGCTGATCATCGGCACGGGTCGTGTAACACCTTAGATCCAGCCCAATAGGAAAATTGGAGTGGGTGAGGAAGGGGATATGATTTGATAAGAGTGGCAGACAGCTATTCGCCGTACTGTCAAGGAAAGGAATTATGTGTATAGGAAAACACGTCGAACAGCGATACGCCGTACCAACATGGGGGAGAACTCGTTGAACAGCTTTTCGCCGTACCACCGAGGGGGATTACGTGGACAGCTATTCGCCGTACCGACGATGGACAGGGATGGGTTTGGATAGGGAAGGTTTATGGATAAGTTATTTCAGGACTCAAGGGAAGAGGATATGATAAGATAAGAGTGACAGACAGCTATTCGCCGTACTGTCAAGGAAAAGGAGTAATGTGTTTGGGAAAACACGTCGAACAGCGATACACCGTACCGACATGGGGGAGATCTCGTTGAACAGCTTTTCGCCGTGCCACCGAGGGGGATTACGTGGACAGCTATTCGCCGTGCCGACGTGGGACAGGGATCGGGTGTGGATGGGATAGGTGAAGCGCCCTTTGGTTTCAGGACTCATCTGGAGTTAGACTCGAGAATCTTTGACCTTACTCAGCTTCTACAACTCGTCAAGTTCGACGCTCAGGTAGAAGAAGCCTAGTACGCAGAGTGAAACGAAAATTTTCTGGGGTCTCCAACTCGAGAGAACGAAATCAGAAACGCAGTGATTGCAAAAAAAAAATATGGAGAGTTTTATCAGAAAGATGTCAAAATAAATTAAAAAATAAGAAAAAATTCAAAATCTTAAGTCAATTTTTTTCAAGTTTGATGTGAATCCTTTTTTTTTTTTTCTTGTCGTCTGTTGCGGTTCTAAAGGTTCCAAATAATTGTGTTCTTCAGTTCGTTTCGACGGTATTTTCTTCGATTTTCATTTTTAAATAAAATTCAACAAGAAAATACAAGAAACTGTCAAATTTTCGTCTGAAATAATAGCTGCATTTAATTATCCCCCAAATAAGATCCGGATTAGATTATCATAATACAACTAACCCAGTGCGACGAGAGTGTTGTATACCTATCTCTGTTTATCCTTTTGCTTCTGTATTTTTTTTTTCTACTCTATTCTCTATTTTCTCCCTATTTTCAAGACAAAAAAGCCATCTACACGTCGGAGAAAAAACTAATTTTTGCCAGAAAATACTAAGGGGGTGTGGTCAGAATGGATTTGTAAATGGAAATCCAAAATCAAAGTTGGATTTTGTGTTGTTTTTGTAATACATGTATTTTCGTATGCAAATCCAATCCAGACCAGATCTAAGGGAAAATAAAATACAGCGAATGTTACGGTCAATTATTTGTGTGTGAAAAATAAATGGAGACTTGGTTCTTGTATCGACTACAATTTTCTGTTTTATTGACATTTCACTGTCGAACTGCGTACTACATACATACATACATAACAAAATTTGTTGCATTTATAAGCCAACACGCAATCGCTATGTAATGCTTCTGAGCAAGGCAGGCTAACAATATATTCAACTTATATGTCAAATGTCCGCCACGCCATAAAAAAGAAACGGAGAAAGAAGGCCATACATTACAGCCACTTTTGTACAACTTTATTGATCGCTAGAATTAAGAAAAACGATGTAACTGATTTATAAGTCTCAATAAAATTCAATTCAATACATAACAAAATTCACTACGAAATTTTTCGTTGTGTCAATTTCTGTATAGAAATTTTCGTTTCGCTTCAGCTGCGTACTATGCTTAAGTAAATACAAAATATTCCACAAGAAATAATTGTCCAGTTTATATTTCTGAGGGCTCAGAGCATTTCCCCAGTTTTGCTGTCAAATACTAAGTAAAAAAAATTTGGATTCGTCTGCTCAGGTGAGCTCTCTGATATATAAACTGAACAAATATTTTTTCTTTAAGAAAATGTCAAATAAATCTATTATATTGTAATATTTTCTCAGGTTCGTTAATAAAACTTATTTACTTTATACAAAACGTCCACTTATTTATTTCGCAAAATAAAACACTTTACTTTTCTTACTACAAACAAAACGATTTATTATTCACCACTGAATTAGTTCACAAACTTTACTTTTCACTTTTATTACAACCAACTTTATTCTTTCACGATTAAAAACAAACTGTATCGCTGCCGTTCAAACATGTGCCTTTTATACTTGTTTTCCAAACTCTGGAAATAAGGAGAACGTTCTAGTCTCTGCTTCCAGAGCTTTCCATAGGGGAAATTTCCCAATAATTTCCCTTCCAAAAGCTTTCATTTGACAGCTGGCAAATCTGCTATAATCCGGCAGATGGCGCTTCCTTCGTTTGAGAGTTGCTATAATTATTGATAATAAGGGTATATTTGCACTGCGACCGTAAGCTTTATTGTGTCCGTTTGCTTGCATTTCGGAGTCGTTATAGTTCAAATATGGAAAGTTATTACACTGCCCCCCTCTTAGGATTGATCGTCCCGAGCAAATCCATCACTTCCATCACCATTATAATGATGCAAACGGTCGCTGTGAACTACTTTTAGTTTGCCTCTTAATCCTCTCTGAATGCGGTAGACGACATCGTTTATTCGTGTTACGACAGTATAAGGGCCTTCCCAATTTTGTTGAAGCTTCGGTGAGAGTCCCTTCCGACGGTGGGGATTATAAAACCACACAAGGTCTCCCACTTGGAATCCTGTCGTTGTGGCTTTTGCGTCGTATCTTGTTTTCATCCGATCACTCGACAGCTTTATATTTGCCCTCGTCCTTTCGTGAATGTCAACTAGCTTTTCTTTGAGGTTGTCCACGTAGTCATCTATTCCTTGTGGCTCTCTTGTATAACATCCAAATTTGATTTCGCTTGGTAGTCGTATTGAGCTCCCGAGCAGGATTTCTGATGGTGTATGTCCTGTTGAGCTATGTACCGCACTTCGATAGGCCATCAAGAATAATGGAATATGCCGATCCCAGTCTCGTTGGTTGTCGCTTACAACTTTGGAAAGGTGTTCTTTAAGGGTTCGGTTGAATCGTTCAACCATCCCATCAGATTGTGGGTGAAGCGGTGTTGTCCTCGTCTTCTTAATGCCAAGGAGTGTACAAACCTCCTGAAAGATCTTGGACTCGAAGTTCCTCCCTTGATCTGAATGGAGTTGCATAGGTACACCAAACCTGCTTACCCAGTTGAAAACAATCTGATCCGCAACTGTTTTGGTTTCCTGGTTTGGGATGGCAAATGCCTCAGGCCACTTGCTGAAGTAGTCCATTACTACCAGGATGTATCGGTTTCCGTTTTCGGTTTCTGGAAAAGGACCTGCAACGTCTATTGCAATCCTCTCAAAAGGTGTTCCCACATTATACTGCTGCATTCTACTCTGGACTTTTCTGCCTGGTCCCCTACTTGCAGCACAAGTATCACATTTTCGGCACCATTTTTCGACGTCTTCCCTTGCATGTAGCCAGTAGAATCGCTGCCTTACCTTTTCCAGTGTCTTATTCACCCCCAAATGTCCTCCGGAAGCTCCTTCATGCATCTCTTGAAGAACATCATTAACCTTGGAACGAGGTACGACTAGCTGCATCACATAAGATTTGCCGTCTGTGGATTCCCACTTTCGTCTTAGTACTCCTTCTTGTACATGAAGTGAGTCCCATTGTGCCCAATACGCTTTAAGAGTTGGACTTTTATCGGAGATGTCACCCCATTCTGGTTTCTCTTGGTGTTCCTTCCACGCAAGAATAGGCTCGATATCCGAGTCTTCTTGTTGGGCAGTCCTCAGTTCTTCGTTACTCCAACCGTAAATGGGATCAGCTCTTAATCGCTGGATAGCAGCAGCTTCCTTTTCTTCCTGACGTGTGCAGTGCTTGCAGTCCGGTTTGCATGGTCTCCGAGATAAGGCATCTGCATTAGAGTGCAACCTTCCTCTTCGATGTTGGATCTGGTAGTCGTATGTCTGCAATCTCTCGATCCACCTCGCTACTTGACCTTCTGGATTTTTGAAGTTCAAAAGCCAATTGAGTGCGCCATGGTCTGTTCGAAGAAGGAACTTCTGTCCATAGATGTACTTATGGAAGTGTTTTGTAGCCGATATTAGAGCTAGAAGTTCTCTTCTGGTCACGCAGTAGTTTCTTTCTGGCTTTGAGAGTACCTTGCTGTAGTAGGCGACAACCTTCTCTTCTCCTTCGTGAACTTGTGAGAGTACGGCTCCAATTCCCACGTTACTCGCGTCAGCGTCAATGATGAAAGGTTTCCCTGGTGTCGGATAGGCCAAAACTGGTGTATTGCATAGGCGCTGCTTAAGTTCCCGGAAGCTTTTCTCGCACTCGCTTGACCATTTGAATGGTTTGCCTTTCTCTGTTAGCTGGTGCAAACTTTTCGCGATTCCAGCAAAATCCTTCACAAATCGTCGATAGTACGTGGCTAGACCAAGAAAGCTTCGGAGTTGATGTTTATCCTGTGGTGTTGGCCAATTCTTTACAGTGTCAACTTTTTCAGGATCAGTCTTCACTCCTTGGGAAGAGATGATATGTCCCAAGTATTATACCTCAGACTTAAAAAATTCGCACTTGTCTGGATTCAATTTCAAGTTTGCTTCTCGAAGCCTCTGGAAGACGGCCTTAAGGTTTCCACAATGCTCATCAAATTTCTTACCATAAACGATGACATCGTCCAAATAGACTAGGCAAGATTTCCAAGTAAGTCCTTGTAAAACGCACTCCATCAAACGCTCAAATGTTGCCGGAGCGTTGCATAGTCCGAAAGGCATCACTTTAAATTACCACAGACCATTTCCTGTGGAGAAAGCCGTCTTTTCTCGATCTTCTGGATGGATTTCTACCTGCCAGTAGCCACTCTTTAAGTCCAATGTTGAGAACCATTCAGCTCCTTCCATCGCATCCAGAGTATCGCTAATTCTTGGCAGAGGGTAGCTGTCTTTCTTTGTCACATCGTTCAGCCTCCGATAGTCCACACAAAATCGAGTACTTCCGTCCTTCTTTTTGACAAGAACAACTGGGGATGCCCAAGGACTTTTAGAGTTTTCGATTAGCCCATCTCTCTTCATTGTCGATATCATCTCTGCAACTTCGGTTTGTTTGGCTAATGGGAGACGTCTTGCTGGTTGTCGAATAGGTCTCGCGTCTCCTGTGTCGATTCGATGCTGCACCAGTTTTGTTCGACCATACTGCCCACTGGGTGACGATAGTATATCAGCGTACTCGTGAAGGAGGCTTCCAGCAACACTTAGCTGACGTTCATTTAATTTGGATGACTTCAGAATTTTTGCCTTCATAGAGTTCACTTTCCCAGGGTCCACAGATTTGTGTGTGTCAGCTTCTATAATTTTAGTTATTGCGGATACGGATTCACACCTTCCAACAACTTCTCCTTTTCTAAGCTTGACTTCGTACGGTTTGATGTTGAGTATGCGTACAGGCACCATGTTGTTCTTTGGTTCCACAAGTGTCTTCCCAAGGATGATGTTTTGGGAAGACTGCTCAGAGTCTGGTTCCACCATTAGATATCGATGGCTACCCAAATCACCCTTTATTTTCGTCCAAACGAACACTTCTGAAGAAGGTGGCAGGCAAATATCTTCCTTAATGACGGTCCTTAGTGTTGATGAGTTTTCGTTGCCATAAACCATAGGAATTTCCACATTTTGGTACTTAAGAACTTGCTTCCCGATATCAAGAATTACTCCATGCTCTTTCATGAAGTCGATTCCAACGATGCACTCGTCACATATATCTGCTACCAGAAACAGATGTGAAAACTCTAGTTCTGCCAAACGGATCGTTAGACGAACCTCCCCGTACACTCTGGCTGCCTCTCCTGTTGCTGTTTTCAGACGGTAGGCGTTGGTGTTATGCAGCCACGTCATCTTCACCAAGTCCTTTCGAACAATGGAGGCAGTGGCACCGGTGTCGATCGTAGCCACTTGCTTCTTGCCGTTTAGTGTTGCCCCCACAGTCAGACTTTTGTTGTTTCGTTTCGTCTGTGAGACCTGGATGGTGGTTCTGGGGCCATCGATACCAGAAACCAGCTTCTGCCCCTCGAAGTTGGTTCTTACTCGTTTCCCGGTTGAGAAACGGGGCGAGTAGGAGTATTGACATTGTTGTTGTTAAAGTTTCTGCTTCCACAATGTTGACATGTAGGTCTTCTAGGTGGCAATCTGCACTGGCGTTGAAGATGTCCGGTCTTGTTACAATTCCAGCATCGAGCAGGTCCATCTCGCTGGTTCCTTTGGAATGCAGTTCTCTGGCAAGAACACTCCTCAATTTCTAGTTCTCTTACCCGATGAACTCCTTGAGAAGCCTGTTCTGCTGCTTCCATAGTCAGGGCGAACGCCAATGCTTCAGGGAGTGTGCGTTTTCCAGCCGTTCGAATTGCTCGCTGAAGGTTGATGTCAGATACAGCACGGACAAAGGCTTCTGTTGCGAATTGGTTGATGATTTCATCTCCTGCAGCTGGATATGCCAGATGTGCCAATCGTTCGATGTCTGCTTGAAGCTGTTGCAGAGTTTCTCCCCTCTTTTGGATTCTAGTATTGAGTTGAACACGGAAGACTTCTTGCATATGGCCATCTCCAAAGCGTTTGTCAATGGCCTGAACAAGAGCACTGAAGTTGCCACTCTTATCTGCTGGTATGGTTTGCAGCAGTTCAGCAGCAGTTCCTCTGAGGGCAAGCGTCAGAGCTATGTATTTGTCCTCCTCATCCCAGCCATTTGTTGCTGCGGCTGCTTCAAACTGCTTCTTGTAGATTGACCAAGAAGTTTGTCCATCGAAGGTTGGGGGATGCATCTCCTTTCTCCTAGGACAGTCACCAGAACTTTCTCGAACCTTCATTTTTCTTACTTTGTCCAATTCCTTAGTAATGGATTCGATTTTATCTTCCACTTTTTCGAACTTTGATTCTACTGTCGACAATTGCTTATCGACATTAGACAATTGTTGATCGACAGTTAACAATTGTTTATCGATAGAAGAAAATTGTTTATCGACACGCTCGTCAAGGGCAATAATTCTATTGTCAAAGGCATCTAACTTACATTCTAGCATATTTGTCTGTTTTTCCAGTAGACACTTTTGTTCTTGGCTTTGTTGTTCTAGAAGATTCTTCTGCTCTTGACTTTGTTGTTCGAAACGTTCGAGAAGATTCTTTTGTTCATTACGTTGTTCTTGGCTTTGCTGTTCTAGAAGATTCTTTTGTTCTTCAAATTTTGCGAGCAGCTGAGACAGCATATTGGTCATGCCCGATGTACTTACTTGTTCTTGCTGTTCTTCCATTTCAATATCGAATATAAACGTGTCCGGGTTTTTTCCACATCTTCTTAAATCTTCTTGCAGACGAATTATAAGATCATTCTTTGTTCCAGCAGTAGGAAGATCTCGCTTATTCAGTTCTGCCTTGAGTTCCACTACATTTAAATCATTCAAAGATTTACCCATTGTCTTTTTTTTTTGTTTTTTTACTTTTCACACAATAAATTTACTGAGTGCACAGATAAATTAAGTTTTATTCCACTTCTAACACCAATGTAATATTTTCTCAGGTTCGTTAATAAAACTTATTTACTTTATTCAAAACGTCCACTTATTTATTTCGCAAAATAAAACACTTTACTTTTCTTACTACAAACAAAACGATTTATTATTCACCACTGAATTAGTTCACAAACTTTACTTTTCACTTTTATTACAACCAACTTTATTCATTCATGGTTAAAAACAAACTGTATCACTGCCGTTCAAACAAGTGCCTTTTATAATTGTTTTCCAAACTCTGGAAATAAGGAGAACGTTCTAGTCTCTGCTTCCAGAGCTTTCCATAGGGGAAATTTCCCAATAATTTCCCTTCCAAAAGCTTTCATTTGACAGCTGGCAAATCTGCTATAATCCGGCAGATGGCGCTTCCTTCGTTTGAGAGTTGCTATAATTATTGATAATAAGGGTATGTTTGCACTGCGACCGTAAGCTTTATTGTGTCCGTTTGCTTGCATTTCGGAGTCGTTATAGTTCAAATATGGAAAGTTATTACAATATTTTATTGCCAAAAAAAATGTCAAATAAATCTATTATATTTTAGTGCCCACTTGAGTTGTTAATCAAAACTTGCCAAATTCATATCAGAAAAGCTTTTCACGATCAAAGGAGAATGGCAAAATTTGTATGAAACATGGGCGTGAGCGGCCAAGAATGATTTTGTACTTCAAAAACGAAAAAAGTGCATTTTTGTTTTAACACTTTAATTTAATTAAGTTTTACTAAGTATTCTGGCTTGTAATCAATGCAAAAATAGAAAAGGAAAGTGGACTTAAAAATCTAGACAGTCTCAAGAATATTTTGCATATAAAAATGCTCATATAACATAATAATTAATAAGTACATTTACCATAATACCCTATTTGTGTTATAATTTATATAATATTAAAAAAATGTTTGATAGGTATTGAATATAATAATAAATAATAAATAAATAATAAAAGGGCATATAGTCAAGCTCTAAATCACTCTTGATTCTGTTGCGTGTAATCGAATGTCCTCCATTTGGCTTTCGTTAAAAAAAGCCAATTATTACAAGTGTGCTTTCGAACGATGCATTTTGTCTTTTCATATTATTGCGAAAATAATAGCCCACCAAGCAATGTAGTCGTTTTAGGCGGTCATTATTAATGTAAATGTATTTACGCTATCATGTATTGGCATTTGGAAAGCGCCAATTACTTACTTACTTACTTATTTAAGGTGGCGCTACAGTCCGGGGTGGACCAAGGCCTCAACCAACAAGCTTCTTCCAGCCGGCTCGGTTTCTAGCTAGCTGTCTCCAGTTTCGCACGCCAAGTTGGTTGAGGTCCTCTTCCACTTGCGTGCGCCACCTTTTACGCTGTCCACCTCTACTGCGTTGTCCCACGGGGTTGGATTCAAAGACTTTCCTGGCCGGAGCATTGGTGTCCATGGGTGACCCAGCCATCTTAGTCGTTGGCTTTTCACTTTTGTGGCTAGGTCGGTGTCGCTGTACAGCCCATACAGTTCGTGGTTGTATCTTCTCCTCTATTCCCCATCTATGCAGACGGGACCAAAAATCACCCGGAGAATTTTCCTCTCGAAACAGCCTAACGCGTTCTCATCCACCGTTAGCAGTGCCCATGCCTCTGCACCATACATCAGGACCGGGATGATAAGCGTCTTATACAGGGACAGTTTAGTTGCTCGAGAGAGGGCTTTGCTTCTCAATTGCCTTCTTAGCCCTAAGAAACAGCGATTGGCAAGAGTAATTCTTCGTTTGATCTCAGCACTGGTATCGTTCACTGAGTTTATAGCGGATCCTAGGTAGACAAAGTGCCCTTTCACACGAGGAAACTGAGTTGCCAGCAACTTTTAGTTCCTGGGTGAGAAGGGCAGGAGGAAAGAGGGGCGAACAGAATCTCCCCGGTCGAGGATTTGAGGAGATTTTTTTGACATTTCCTTTCACATCTAGGTTTAGGTGTGTTCAACCAATAGACTTTCAAAGGAAATTTCAAAAATTGCCTGGAGATTTGTTTCCTTGTGTGAAAGGTACAAGAGATTTTTAAGGAGATTAAAAGAAAACGTTAAAAAAAATCTCCAGCAACTTGTTTCTTCGTGTGAAAGGGGACTAAGTCTCTGACCACCTCAAAATTATAGCTGTCTATAGTGACGTTCTGTCCTAGACGTCGGTGTTGGGTGTCCTTTCTTGTTGACAGCATATACTTCGTTTTTCTTTCATTCACCGTTAAACCCATCTTCTTGGCTTCCTTCTCAATGCTCACAAAAGCACCACTGACATCACGCTTTGCTCGTCCTATTATGTCAATGTCATCAGCGTAAGCGAGTAATTGGACGGACTTTTGAAAGATTGTGCCTCTAGTGGTGACGTGAGAGTTTTGCACTATTCTTTCAAGAACGATGTTGAAGAAGTCACATGACAGCGCGTCGCCTTGCCCAAAACCTTTTTTGACATCAAAGGTGTCGGTGAGGTCGATGCCGACCTTGATGGAGCAGCGTGCATTCTCCATCGTCATCCTGCACAAACTGACGAGTTTGGCAGGGATGCCAAAACTAGATATTGCTCTATATAGCTCGTCTCTATAGATGCTGTCATACGTGGCCTTGAAATCGATAAAAAGGTGGTGGGTATCGATTTGAAACTCCTGGGTTTTCTCCAAGATCTGCCGTAGTGCGAATATTTGGTCGATGGTGGACTTCCTTGGCCTAAAGCCACACTGATATGGACCTATCAGGTTGTTGACAAATGGCTTCAGGCGTTCACAAAGTACGGCAGAGAAGATCTTGTAGGCGATATTAAGAAGGCTGATGCCTCTGTAGTTGGTGCAGTCCAGAGGATCGCCTTTCTTGAGGATCGGGCAAACAATGCTGAGGTTCCATTCATCGGGCATGCTTTCCTCCGACCATATTTTACAGATGAACTGGTGCATACTCCTAACCAATTCATCGCCAGCCGCTTTGAATAGTTCAGCCGCAAGGCCATCAGCTCCAGCAGCTTTATTGGACTTAAGTTTAGATATGGCTATCCTTACTTCGTCAAGATCGGGTGGACGGAATTGTTGGCCTACGTCGTCCAGGTTGAATGGTGCAATTTGCATGTTAGCGGAATTCGGTTCGTCATCGCGGTTATACAATTTGCAGAAATGATTTTTCCATATCCTCAGCACCGACTGCGATTCCACCACGATGTTCCCCTGATCGTCTTTGCAGGCTTCGGTTCGGGCCTTGTAACCTTGGGAGGTTCTTTTTACTTTTTGGTAAAACTTCCGAACTTCATTCCTGCAGTGGCATCTCTCTAACTCCTCGATCGCGCGCTTCTCATGCTCTTGCTTCTTCCTTCTAAGAAGCTTGTGTTCCTCTCTCCTCTTCTGCTCGTAGAGCTCGCGAGCAGCTCTGGTCCTTCTATGCAGCGCCGCTTTGTATGCCTGTTATTTGGCTGCATGTACTTGCCGGCATTCTTCGTCGAACCAGGGGTTTCACTGTGGTGGTCGTGCGAAGCCCAGCACGTCAGAGGCGGCATCTCTGATGGCTTCCTGGGAGTTTTTCCACTGGTTCTCGATGTTTGCAGATGGCGGCAAAGGACTAGTTAAGAGGGCGCGAGAGACTCGATCGGAAAATGACCTGGCGATTTCTTGCGACTGTAGCCGTCCGACGTCGAACTTCCTCACAGTATTTCCCTGTTTTGGCTTTGGTCTGGATATCCGTAGCATTACCTTTGCTACAACGAGGTAGTGGTCCGAGTCAACGTTGGCTCCTCGGAACGTTCGGGCATCCTTGATACTGGAGGAGTGCCTTGCGTCGATCGCAATGTGGTCAATTTGGTTGGCGGTTAATTGACCAGGAACTCGCCATGTCCCCTTATGTACATCGAGATGCGGGAACTGCGTACTAGCTACCACAACGTTTCGCCCCGCAGCAAAGTTGATTAGCCTGAGTCCGTTATCGGACGTGGTGTCGTGCAGGCTGTATCTTCCGATTGTGCCACCAAAGACGTCTTCTCTTCCTAGTTTGGCATTAAAATCACCCAAGACAATTTTAATGTCATAGCTAGGGCATTGCTCATATGTCTTGTCCAGGAGCTCGTAGAACTCGTCCTTGGTGTCGTCATCTTTCTCCTCTGTGGGGGCATGTGCGCATATCAGGCTGATGTTGGCGAATTTAGCCTTGATGCGAATTGTCGTGAGGCGCTCGTTCACATAGTTGAAACTCAAGACTTCTTGCCTAAGTCTGCCTCTAACGACGAATCCACATCCAAAGAGACGCTGCCCTTGTGGTCGGTAACAATCACCGTAGTAGATATCGCAGTCTTTCAGTTTTCTCTTGCCCGGCCCATCCCATCGCACTTCTTGGATGGCGGTGATGTCTGCTTTGTAGAAGTCTAGGGCCTCCGCTAAATGTTCGGCTGCACGTGGTCTATAGAGAGACAGATCATTCCACGTGCAGATCAGAAGTTCGTTGTCCTTATTTCGTTTGCTTGGTTCGTCAACAGTAAATCCGTCCGTATCTTGTTGGTGCTTCGCAACTAAGATAGCTTTACGTGGCTGGGAAGTCACCCCGACGGCACGACCCCCAACCTGGAGGACCAGACCCTTACAATATAACTCCAAGGGCGGGGAGCCGGATTAACCGCTCCTTATAGGCCAGAGCTCCGAATATGTCGTAGTAGCCCGTATAAGGTGTTCACTAAGTAGTTCAGCCTAACTGGAACTGTAGACGCCACCGTTGATTCCATCTTGACAATTCTTCCGCTGCCGCCTGGATGAAGGAGAAGTGCCTTAGTGGGAACACTCCTCCCCCCCCTCTCTCGTTTGCTGCCCCCTAAAACCGTCCACAGGGATTGGAACCCCATCTTCAGTTAAAGGTACTAGGCACCCGATGTTCACCACTTGGAGGTGAGAGTAGGAGTTGATAGACAGAGGTTTGCTTTGAAAAAAAGCTTGTGGACGCTTGTGTCCTCTTGAATGCACCGTGTCTACCCTTTGAACATCTGCAACTCATCATTGAAAATTTTAATGATTGATTTGGAGACGTTTAGGAAGTAAAATCATTTATTATTTTGATGGAAAAATAAAGCTAAGGACCTAATTAATATTTTTAGCCAAAAAAAATGTTCAAATAGGCCCAACTTTCCACATAAAAAGACTTTTCTTATTTCAATGATTGAACTACCTTACCAATGATCATTGAAAAATTAAAAGTCAATTTTTGTGGAAAGTTGGGCCTATTTGAAAATTTTTTTTGACTAGAAATATTAATTAAGTCCTAAGCTTTGATCGTCCATCAAAATAATAAATGATTTTGCCTCCTAAACGTCTCAAAATCAATCATTAAAATTTTCAATGATGTGTTTCAATGATATGGATAGCTATAACTGGCGCCTTATTGTAAAAAGAACAATAATATTAGGGAAATTTGTGCGTCGATGACGTAATGCGCAGAACGAAACAAAAACAAAAACAGGACGGCATTATCTGTTTAGTTGTATCATGGCCGCTAACGCCCAAAAATGCCCATTCTCCTTTACTTTTTAATAAGTTTTAAATGATTTTATTAGGCTAGTCGTGCACATGCAACTGCTACTGCAACAAAACAGTTTAGTCCTTAGTTACTACTTACTACTTAGACTGATGAGCGCGCACATGAGCAACTCCACAAGCAATCGCAACGAACCTAACCAACACAGTGACAATGTTTATTAAAATTTTCTACCCCATACATACAAAGAAAAATATTATCGCCTTTGTCCTATCTCAGCTCAGCAAATAAAAGAAAAGATAAATTTGTTCTCTTTCGCACAGAGAACATAAGTCAATTTGGAAAGAACAAAATTCAACGATGTGGTAAAATATTGGCAACTGTTTGGTTGCATGTGCGCGCAGTTACATACAGTCGACTCCCTCTAACTCGAATTTTCACGGGATATCAAAATCAGTTCGAGTTAGAGAGAGTTTTGCAAAAATTCGAGTTGGAGAGAAATATTGTATGGTTTAAAATTTGAGGGGAATACAAATTAGGGCGAAAAAGTTCGAGTTAGAGGGAAATTCGACTTAGAGGGATTTCGACTTAGAGGGAGTCGACTGTATTATTCTATACGACACAAATTGAAAAACCGATTTCAGGCAATCGTGCAGTTTGTGACAAAACACAAACTGAAAAGTTGCTCGAATCGACGACTGCATATGCGCGCTGTCCCATATGAGTCATTAGGATTCATTTTTTGCAACCAAACAGTTGCGAAACTGAAAGTTGCATGTGCGCGACTAGCCTATGGTTTGAAGGAAAATCAACATTAAAGTTCCATTTAAAAGATATTTAATAAACATATTTAATAGAGATATTAAATAAAGATATTTAATAATTAAAATTGAATCGGTCATTTCAAAAACCACTTGAGTCACACAGTTAGAATTTTTCAGGAATCAATAAAAACTGTTTAATTAAAAAGTAAACGAGTTTTAAAGGACTTTTTTGGGCTCAATATATTACTAGAGTCTTAAAAGATTGAAATATAAAAAAATATTCACAGTTCATCAATATTAATAACGAAAAATGTCTGAAAAACCGTTTTTGACTTACGTTGTTTTAGTAAGAAACGGGGTCAGTGGTATACAATTCAATCAAAATCAAAGGTTTTTGGTGCATTTTATTAAAAATTTCACTGAAATATTAACTTATTAACATGTCAAATGTTTTAATTTATCATGCCTCAATATATTTAACCCTTAGGTCACACGAGAGAGTACTGGCAAGCGAGTTGAGCACATACATTAAGTGTCGAATTACTCGCTGCTCTACTCGCTTATCAACTGGCTTCTTTAAAAAAGACGAGCGAGCTGCAAAGATTTCTGTCTATAAGTTTCTCGATAGCGTGTATTTATTAGCTCGTGATGACTCACGATAAGGTACAAAATCAATAAATCATAATACTCAACATCATGTTATTCATGTGGTTTTTAAAATTACCGATTCAATTATAATAATTTTAGTATTTTCAATAACATTTCTTTTTTACGTTGACGGATTGCCCATTCTCTCATTTTTAGGCTCACTATAATTCTGTTTCACTTGAAAATATATTTTAAGGATACAATTTCTTGCCTGTGAAACTACAAAACACAATTTTTTTTAAAGTAACGAATTTACAAATTATATAACTGTAAAACTGAAGATCTGAATATCGCAGCAATGCAATTTAAAAACGTCATAACTAAATATAACAACTTACACCATCTTTTAGTGCATGCAAAAACCACTTAAGTCAATTGACTTACGTGGTTTTTGCATGGAACGTCTATTGTGAGGTATTATTTGAAGAGGAAGGAGTGTTTGGACCGACGTAATCTATTCTCAGAATACGCATCTAACTTTAAAGAAGCATTTACGGCAAAAAAAAGCATATTTGAAAAAAATGTGACTTAAGTGGTTTTTGAAATGACCGATTCAATTCAATTATGGTTTTGGTTTTCATTAACTCGTTTGTATTTTCGTTAAAATTTGCTTTAAAAATTGTATTCGAGGAAAATGAAACTTTAATTAAACGCTAATTCTACTTTTATTCCACGATTTTACTAAGCCACGGAATTAGAGCTAATGCTGGAAACTTTAATTAAACGCTAATTCTACTTTTATTGCACGATTTTACTAAGCCACGGAATTAGAGCTAATGCTGGATTTACACGATTGGAAAACTGCCAGTATAATGACAAAAGCAACAACAAAAGATTGGACAAATTCATTCTTTTAGTCATTATACTGGCAGCTTTCCATTCGTGTAAATCCGGCATAAGCCACGGGTTAAAATTTCTCAGTAAAAAGATAGTAACGTTTACAGTACGAGGCCTGAAGTGCGTTGTTTTTCTAACCAAATTTAAATATACATAGGTATCTTTTATCGTTCCTTTAATTAAAAAAAGTTACTTTATTTAACTTTTTGACGTCATAGAGTTGTTCAAAGTTAAGTTAAGGTGTCAAAAAGTAACTCTGCGTAACTTTTTCCAACTCATCTCCTTGATGTGAGATAAAAGCATTGTATAGCCAATCTATAGTATTCTCATGAAACACGATTTTGTAGGTAGACATTTGGTCGATAGGTTCGCTGTGATCGCCTTACCGAGATCCCTTAACAAAAATTAGTATTACATTTGGACGCATAGATGGCCACGAGCTTTTTTTCTTCATGAAAATACTATAGAATTTATATACAATGATAAAAGGGTTAATCTGTCAAAAGCAGCAATATTTTCATTTTCATTTACATATTTTTTGTTTGCTTCTCGATCGCTCGGTTTGGAATTGATTTCATTTTTGTAATAATATATTTTTAATATAAAATATCATTTAATATTCTCTGGTTTCGAAACTGTTTTTTACGTTTTGCGACATTTTTTATCCGATTTGTTCGATTTGTAATTAACAAATTTGTGCTAGTAATCAAAAAAAAAAATTCGAAATAATTGCAAATATTTTGCTAAAATATTCAATTTTGTGCTTGGATGAAGTTAAATGAAATTTAATTTGAAAAAAATATATGTATTATAGAAGTGAATTCACATAAAGCTAACTTTTCTTTAAAACTCCGAAAGAGACATTAAAGCGAAAACAACGAGCGAAGAGGGGCACTTCGTGTGAACAAAACCCCCACCGTACTGAGTGAAGTAAATCCCACTAATGCTGAAGTGTCTTCTTTTTATTTTTGTTGTTTCTTGTTTTCAAATTGTATAAGAATATAACTTCCTATGTATTTTTAACTTCCCATTAGAAGTTATTGCAATTGGTCCGATTTGTCGAATCGAAAATTTCGACACATCTTCACGTTTCGAGCTCCTAAGAATCGGAATCCATCATTCTTAGAAAGATGTCTGTGTTTGTACGTACGTTCGTACGTTCGTACGTTCGTTCGCTTTGTTCGTTCATCATATCTCAAGAACGAATAAAGATATCGACTTCGGATGAATTTTGTTTTATAGATAGTAGTTTTATTACGTGCAGAAAGAACTTTCAATTAAATTCAATGAGCTGTTTTTTTACTGTAGCAATTTTAAAAATAGTTGTTGAATTTCTTTAGTCCTGAATATCTTGAGAACGAATCATGCTATCGACTTCAGGCTAATTTTATTCTACGCATATTGACGTAATAAAGAATTGGTAAAAATATAAAAACATATCAACCTATAGTTTTTTTTTTTATAAACAAAAGTTGCTAAAAATTGTTGAAAAAAGTTGTTTGGCTCGAATATCTTGAGAACAAACAATGATACTGACTTCGAGGTAATTTTAATTTATACACTAGTTTATATATAAAAATTGATAAAATTTTTAAAAATATTGAATTAAAAGTTTTTTTTTTTTAAGTGAAAAAAACTGCAAGCAATTTTATCAACAACTGTTGAAAACTTTTGCCTTAAATACATACCTTGAGAACTAACAATGATATTGGCTTCGGGGTAATTTAATTCTACATAATATATAGTAGATTATAATAAATTGATGAAGTATAAGTTTTGCAAAAAAAAATCAATTTTTGTAAGCGAAAAAATACGAGGAACTTTACCTTTATTTTAATAAAAAAAATAACATTTTCTAATTTAATGCCAATCTTTTCTTTGCATTAAACCATTGTAATGATCACTCTGGCAGATGGCATATAAGATAGAAGCCATGCCATACTTTTATATATATGAGGCGATGAGAACCAAAACTCATCCAGCCTTATTCATAAACGCATCATAGCTTGTGCATAGTGCTATGTACTCGTTATAATGCGTCTGAACGCAAAAACCTTATTCATAAAACTTATGCAACGTTACATAGACTCATTATAAGCTAAACGCGTTTGGAGGTTGAATAGTGGCAACATAAGGATATTTTAGTATCAAATAACACACACAAAAGTGAAATATTTAGATATGCCCACATACATATCTATACCTATTCTTCCCAATATAAAAACTGTGAGCGAATAACTAAATAAAACAACAAAACAGATTATTTTCTCAAAAAATTTAATTTTCTTTTATTTATGCACATAAATGCGTATCTAATATAAACAGTAACACAACGAAAACTGAATTATAATACAAAAACAAAAATAAAGAAACTAAAAACAATCCAACCGGTCGGTGGTGGCGGCAGCGCAGCAAGAAAAATGGGGGTTGTTTTTTTTTTTTTTATAAAATTTCACTGGAATATCAAATTATTGCTATGAGTTTTTATCGAAACTTTTATTTATTTTTGCTAATAATGAGTAGCGACACAAGAACTTCAAAATTATAATTATAAATACAGAAAATGAAAAGACCGAACTGGAAGCATTTTGGTTTTATTGATTTTTCACAAACAGCTGATGTTTGTTTATGTGATGTGGAAGTAAAACGTAATAGATTTCCTCTTTTTGGTACTTTATTTGACACAAGCGTTGCATAACTAAAATGGATGGGGAATTTTTTTATGAATAAGGATTTATGTAACGTTACATAGTGGCTACATAAATCCTTATGCAGTGCATAACTATTCATCTGTTTAGCGCATTCTAATGAATAAGACTGATCATATCCATGCCAGCAAAACTTGTCACAGCCAATGGTAATTGTTAAATGTTGTAATATTTTCTCAGGTTCGTTAATAAAACTTATTTACTTTATTCAAAACGTCCACTTATTTATATCACAAAATAAAACACTCTGCTTTTCTTACTACAAACAAAACAATTTACTTTTCACTTTTATTACAACCAACTTTATTCATTCACGATTAAAAACAAACTGTCTCGCTGCCGGTGAAACATTTGCCTTTTATATACTTGTTTGACAAACTCTGGAAATAAGTAGAAGTTTCTGGTCTCTGCTTCCAGACCTTTCCGTAGGGGAAATTTCTCAATAATTTCCCTTCCAAAAGCTTTTATTTGACAGCTGGTATATCTGCTATAATCCAGCAGATGGCACTTCTTTCGTTTGAGAGCCGCTATTATATAATTATTGCTATGGGGTATGTTTGCACTGTGACCGTTAGCTCTATTGGGGCGTATTCATAGAGAATTACTAAAGTCGTGATTTCTTGATCTATAGGTTAAGGCTTGTTGGTTAAATAAACACAGCTCTTATTCATAGTCAATTTCCCAACTGTATTTAGTAGAACCCCAGGTTAAGGTTGTGTTCTACTACAATTATACTTCAAATGATGACAGGTCAAAGAAAAATAAAAAGCAAAAAACAATACACTTAAATTTCCGAAGTGTAAATTTTGTGTGGTCCTTCCTCATATTGCGTGTCAAAAAAAGTAAAACAAACAAAACTATTAAATAAAAAATCCAAAAAAGAAACTCGAACAAACATTCTATATTTTAGATAAACAACAAAGAACATATAAAACGTGAACCCCAGGAAAACTTGTCGCAACCAGAGACGGAACTTTTTTTTGTTTTTCTATTCTTCTTTTTTTTCTATTTTTAACTCAAACTCATCTAAAACATCTATATCTTCTTAAATTGCGGTATCAATCGAGATTTTCCTGGATGATAAGTTTACGAAGCATTTATTTGATATAAATTACTTTTTTCAGTTTTTAAATTCACAAAAAAAAAATCAAATTTGACATTTGGCTGTGATAATAACTACTTAAACAAAGCATTTCCTATGTTTAAAGTTAGACCACAGGTTTGGCCCTAAGCTTAGGTTTAAATTTGTTTATGAATAGCCTAAACTCTGGATTTGCATAGTAACAACTTAGCAAGAGTTTAGCAAACATCTATGAATATGCCCCATTGTGTCTGTTTGAAGGCTGTTGTGAAACGTTATAGCTCAAATGTGAAAGTCATTACAATATCTTTCTATCGAAACTTTTATTAAGAAATATAGACAAAGACCTTATAATAAATGTAAGTATGCACTCAAGAAGAAATTTGAATAACTTGTGATTAATCCTTGATAATGCAAAAGAATCAATAAAATTAATTGAAAATACTTTTTCAGATGATTCATTCATTTTGCAAACTGAATTGTTAGCGTACTATCATTACCGAAAAAAATGCAACAACAAAACTAATGGGAAGTGAATGTTAAAAAAAAAAATTGAGCCGTCGCGGGACGCCTGTTAGATGTGAAACATGCAAAACAAATGGTTTTTAAAATTAAATGACAAGTTTAGTTAGATACTGAAAGATCTGTACGTTTCTAATTCGAGGGAGAGTTATATTTAGCCAGTTTATATTTCTTGAGCGCTCAGTAATTTTTCTCCTTTCTTTGACAGAGCCGGAGGATAAAATATAAACAGGATTCCTCAAATAGAAGTCAATACATCTCTCTTTTTCTTTTCTTCTTATGTAATTAACTGCGACAAAATATAATTGAGCAAGCGAATCCAAAAATTTTCAGTCTCAGTTTTTAAGGGGAAATGTGAGGAATTTTTGTGAGGAATCGTGTTTATATTTCAGAGTCCTCTGAGCCCTCTGAGATCTCAGAAATATAAACTGGCCAATTGTTTCTGCTGTTTGCATCCAGTTTACTATTGTGACTTGAAAAATCTATTACGTACTGGGAAAAAAGGAAGTCACAATAAAGGGCGTGTTCAAACAGAGAATAGGCTTGGTGCGGACAAAAAATCAGCACACCGCGTTCCCTGTGCTGTTTACTGCAGGAATACAATAGACGGAACGCAAGTCACGAATTGCGTTGTCTTATCAAAAAAAAGAAAGTGGGAAGGTTAAGCGAACGCTACGGCCAAATTCAAATTGTAAGAATTTTACGACACTTATGTCTGAGGAATGACAATGTGGGCATTCTGAATTATTATTTCTCTTTGATAAGGCAATTCCTGAAAATAATAAAAAGTCATCTGATTATATATAGTTAATTATGTATTTAATTTGTATGATTGAACGTCACGTTTTTTGTAAAATAATATAATCGCATACGCTTAGTAAAACACAAGTAAAACGACAAGGCACCAGAAATGACAGTTTTTGTTTTTTGAAAGCAACTAGGAGTTAAGCGTTCTCTTCGCTCTTCAATATTCTCACTACCTTAACGGTATTCGTTTCATTAAAATGCCAAGTGTCGCTTCTAGAGACGTGTCATTTTAGTAAAAGGACTATCGTAATAAGGGTGAATTTTATCTTTATTCTCATTCAGCAAACTAAACAAAAGTACTAAATTGTTTTTTGAATTGTTGAACAGTACCGAAATCGCAATTTTAGTCGCGTCACATGAATTCCTTTTAGTCGATCGGTTTCGTACGACCACATTTGTATCTTTCCGCTTGTTATTGTTCTAACTTAAGCTTAAACTTAAAAACTTCCGCCTCACTTGGCCATCTCTCTCTTTTCAAGAGATGAGAATCAGATAAAAAAAAAGAAATGTCAAAACGAGTCGCCTCACGTCTGAACACCGTCAAAGGAAGCGCCAGTAACGCATGTGTAACCACCCTTATCTGTTGTACTAGATTTTTCATTGTGAATGGGCACGTTCCGCTGGTTATTCTCAGTTATCCGGATAGCTTTGTGTTGTTGTAATGGGCACATTCCGCTGGTTATTCTCAGTTAACCGGATAGCTTTGTGTTGTTGTAATCTCTTGTTAAAAAACAGCTGATAACAGCTGACGCAACAACAACTCAAGTTATCTCAAAATTGTTGGGATAGCTAGATAGCATAGCGAATAAACATTGGAACGCGAGGAATCCCTTGTTAAAAAACAGCTGATAACAGCTGACGCAACAACAACTCAAGTTATCTCAAAATTTTTGGGATAGCTAGATAGCATAGCGAATAAACATTGGAACGCGAGGAATGAAAGTCGGCATTTACATTACCCGATTTTTCCAGTACGATTTTTCCCAAAATCGTGTGAAATGTTTACATGAAACGATATGAAACGATTTCTCCAGTCCGATTTCTATTCCTGTCCTCTTCATACTTTATTGCTGTCTCTTTCATTTTGCATTCAGAGGTAGATGGCATATTAGGACCAGCGTTGCCTATTGCATTTCTTTTTTCGTAAAACACATCTACGATGTGTGCCTTGTAGTGCCTTGCATATGAGCTGTGTAGCAAACTATGTATGTATTTTCAATCACTTATATGTATTATTAATTTCTTCTTCGAAAATACAAATACAAATTTGGAAATGCATATCTACTGCGAAAAAAAAATAAATCTAGCTACTGCATTTTCTTTTTGGATCAGCTTTGGAAAATTCTCCGATTAGTGGCAACGCTGAACACACAAGACTCTGGGAAAAGTATAAAAGAGAACGCAAACATACTGGAAAAATCGTGTGAGTTTGCCAGGAACGGACGATTTGGTCCTTACCCCTCACTTTCTACTCCCTTCACCCATGAACAAAAGATCGTGTGTGGAAAAATCGGGTGGTGTAAATGCCGACAAAGAAAACAAGGTTGAGTGCGAGTGACATGGATATATGTGTACATTTCTTCCACTTGGGCTCTTCTTGCCGAAAAATGTAAACAAACAAATTTCCCCATTACGACAACTTTTTGAGTGCGAGTATAAATGAAAGATAAACTAAATCTTTCCCCTTTTTCGTAACGCTTTAAGCCACGCCCAAAATCGAGTTTACCCGCCGCATTAGATGTTTCACATCAAAAAATCCTATTTAATCCAATTGACTAAGCAAAAACCTTAAATTTTACTCACCCCTATAAAAAGGGATAACATTTAACTGGGATCAAATTTAACCAGAATTTTAACGCAATTGGCACACGGCCTAAACAATCAAATTCGGTTATGGAGAGTTTTTCTGAAATGGATATGGCGAGTTTTTGTTCTCATCAACAATTTAATCTTATCTAAATGTATTTTTAAAGTGCTAATAAAAATTATTTTCAATAAACTAATGGAATCACAATTTGTTCTTGATTTGTATTGCCCTATTCTCCCCATTCACCTTCGAATATCTGATCATTGCATGACAGGTATTGTGATTAAGATGTTGAAAAATGTTGAGCAAAATAATTTGAATCCTGAATTTGTTCTAACTAAAATTGATTTTAACAAATTAAATCATGATTTACTACTTGCAACCTGGGAGGAAGTTTATTCGGAAGATGATCCATCAAAAGCTTATGAATTATTCTTAAAAGGTTTTAAATATCTAATCAGGAGTTCTACATTTTATGTCGTAAAAAAAGGTCAAAACTAAGATTAAAACCTTGGATGAATAATTCTCTCATTAAAATTATAAACTTTAAGCATAAATTACATAAAAAGTGTCGAGCTCATCCACTTAACACTAATCTTAAATTCCGTTTTAAAAAAATATGTAAGAAAGTTAAAAAAGAAATCCGTTTTTGTCGTGACAATTTTTACAATAACAAAATTATAAACGCAAAAGGTAACCTTAGAGAAGAATGGAAAGTCATAAACGGTATTATAAATAGAAAACAAAAAATTCAGTCCAGTTCAATGTCAGTAGAGAATGGTAGCTCAAGTATTTCTGATTCCAGAGAAATTGCTTATTTATTCAACAGTTACTTTACCAATGTAGGCCAAAGCTCTCTTCCTTGTGAAATATCATTTTCTTGCTCATGCTGCAATAGCTATAGTCCTTCAAATGAGTTTAACAATGGAAACAGTTTCTGTTTTGAAATTATATCTGGTTTTGAAGTTTTGAAAACTATAAATTCACTTAAAAACTCAAACTCTGTTGGAGTTGATGGTATCTCGAATGTTGTGTTGAAAAAAACTGCGTTAAATATAGTAGATGTAATGTCACACATTTTCAATAAAAGTGTCTTGTCAGGAATCTTCCCTGATGAGCTCAAATCAGCTTTTGTAATTCCCATTTTTAAAAAAGTAACAAAAATGACATTAAAAACTATAGACCTATTTCGTTATTGCCATCAATCTCAAAAGTTTTTGAAAAAATTATAAAAACAAGAATTCTGCGTTATCTAATAAATTTAAATTTCTTAAGTCCCCTTCAGTTTGGATTAAGGTAAGGTTTGTCAACAGAAGATGCTCTGTTCAGCTTTAGTTGTTTAATCTAGCAAGGTGTAGATAAAAAAAATTAAATGTGCTGCTTTTTTTGTTGACATCACGAAAGCATTTGATATGGTTAATCATAAAATCCTCTTGAATAAATTATATGATGCTGGTTTTTGTGGATTCATTTACAATTGGTTTGAATCTTACCTTAGTAATCGAAATCAAAAAGTCAAAGTGTGTAACACATTAAGTGATTCTATGTATATTAATATAGGTGTTCCACAAGGATCAGTCCTTGGGCCCATCCTTTTTTTGATATATATAAATTCTCTTTTTGACCTTCCTTTTTTGGGGACAGGGAATGCCTTTGCTGATGATATTGCGATTGGATATAATGCAGTAAATCCATTGAATTTAGTTGCTGATATCAATCATGACGTTCATTTATTAAGGTTATGGTTCGCTGACCACAAACTAATTGTTAGTAACAAGACCAAATACGGAATTTGTTGTTGGGGAGGCGCTTATCTAAATAAAATTCATCAACTGACGATCCTTCAAAAGTGTGTTTTAAGAAAGATATGCAACGCTTCTCGCTTAGCTCACTCCTTAGAATTATTTAGACCAGACGAAAATTCTACCAGTAAGACACTTGTTTTATTTTAAAGTCTTAAAAATATTTTTTATGAGAGGTGGTTATTTGGAAAGCCCTATAACAGACCTATATAACTTGAGAAGAAATGCTACCACTGTTCAAACTTTACCCTTTCGGACTACACTTTTTAGAAACTCATACACAATCGTTTCTCGCAAATTATACAACAGACTCCCAATCGAACTACGGAGCACGAGAAACTTGCCACTTTTTTTAAGTTCCTTAAAAACATGGCTTCTCCACTTTAATACTCATGACATCGAATCTCTGCTAAGCTACATTGTTTAATTTAATTTGTAATTTACTACCATGATCTCTTATGAATGTTTTTTTTTTAATTTCTCTCTTTCTTTTTTTATTCAATTGATGAAAATTATGTTATTTTTTTAATTCATATCAATTATTGTAATACTTTTCTTTTTATCCAACGTTGATTTCTGTATTACATATAGAATAGATTCTGTATTACAATAGAATACATTTTTGTTAATGTGGCATTATCTCAATTTTATTTAAATTTAAATGCTACAAACTATTCTCTTAAATTATTATAAAAACTGAATGTGTATTTATTTATCATAGATATAAGTTATTAAAAAATTGTTAGGAGAATAAGGACTCAATAAATTCAATAAATTCAACTATCAATGATACCTCACAAGTCACAAGAAGAGGTGAAACTGATTTTGTGACTTTTTCGTATTCTCCCCCTAAAGTCACAACTTGTGAGAGTCATAAAAACAACCGAAACTGTGATCTCCTCCAGACCCAGAGCAGGTCACAACTTACAATTTACTTGAGTTTCTACAAATCATGTACATATTATGTCCCTGAACACACGTGAAGAAATTCAAGCATTTTCTGCGATTTGTGATGGCGAGCGGGGTTACTTGCAGAAGAGGGAGGGGGATGAAATATTTTAAAATATTTGAAAATATTCGGTGTAGAAAATTGACGTTCTCTTTTGTGTTGCTTTTCCTATCCAATCCAACCAATCAAATCGTATCTTTCATAATGAAAATACGAAAAACACAAAGAGGAGGAAAGAGTCTGCAGAATAATTTTCTTCACATCTGAAAACTTTCGTTCTTCACGTGTAATCAAGCACTATGAATTATATTCTTTCTACGGAGTCGTTATGTTCTATGTGCGAAAGAGAACAAAATGTATGTATTCTTTAATTTCTTAGGCCGTGTGCCAATTGCGTTAAAATTCTGGTTAAATTTGATCCCAGTTAAATGTTATCCCTTTTTATAGGGGTGAGTAAAATTTAAGGTTTTTGCTGTGTCAATTGGATTAAATGGGATTTTTTTTTTACATTCACTTCCCATTAGTTTTGTTGTTGCATTTTTCTCAGTAATGATAGTTCGCAAACATATCAGTTTGCAAAATGAATGAATCATCTGAAAAAGTATTTTCAATAAATTTTATTGATTCTTTTACATTATCAAGGATTTATCTCAAGTTATTCAAACTTCTTCTTGAGTGCATACTTAAATTTATTATAAGGTCTTTGTCTATATTTCTTAATCCTTTCATTTAATTTTAGTTATTTTTTTCCATTGTGTCACGTTTATGCTCTTAAAATAGGGTGTTTACAATTTTGCGCCACTAATTCTAAAGGAATGATAAAAATCTGCAATATCTATCCTAATTTTCAAGTGATTTTATAAAAAGTTACATACATAGGTTATAAAAGTAAACATTTTTAATTATTTGATAAGTATTTTCTATTAAAATTTCTAAAATTCAATAGGTTTAAATAATTCAGTTAGCGGTTCTTTTACGTTTTCAAGTAAACTAAATCAGTAACGCTCACGCTACATTTTCAACCAGTTGGGGGGGCAACACTGTCTAGTTCGTAGCAACGAGTAGAAAAATTATTATTTGCAGAGATTTTCTTGTATGTGAGTGTGAAAAGACAAACGTGTGTAGGTCGTTGCTATATTTTCTTATTGAGGGTAGGTTTTGTTTTTGCTTTTTTTTTAATTGACTTGAAACTTTCTTCCAAAGTTTCGAGGATAGACTAGGCATATATCTTTTGGTAGATATTTTGATTGAAATTTTCTTGCATGATTTCGGTGGTAGGTATTTTGGTGTGTAGGTATTTGAATTTTTAGATGCAATCTTTTTTGCGAGGATTGGTCTGTAGGTAGGTAGTAGCATAGACTAACTAATAATAAAGACAGGCCGCTTCATATAAAGAAAAAGGACCCGATTTGAGATTGCCTCCACTTAGATTGCCTCCACCTTCAAACATGATTTGCACTTGGCGAGAAAAGCTTTTGCTGTATATGAAGCTTTCAAGTTGCATCGAACTGAAACTCTTTCACCACTATCGCAAGTGTACCTGTTTTTGTTGTTGGTTTTTGGGTATTTTGTCTGTTTTTTTTTTGCAATTAATGACCCAGCGGGAAAAATTAAAAAATTCATTGAGGAAAAACCTGCTTTTTCCTTGAGGAATGGAAGCTGTACCTGCCACTTTTCAGCTTATTCCTTTGATGAATTTAACATGGGCGTGTCATTGGCGGGAAGCACATGCCACTTTTCCGATGAAAATTCATTAACGAATTCACTACTTCAAAGGAAGTTGTTTATTCACCAACCCAGGTGATGAAAAACATGGTGATTGCATAATCTGTGAATTCACTACACACGGGTATTTAGCTTATTCATCAGTTCAATAATTCCGATGAAAAATGTAATGAAAATTCAATTATGAAATCACCAGGTTAGTGGTGGTTTCTTTTTCATCAATTAAATTCTTCCATTTGTATTGTTTAGTAAATCCCAGTGGGAAATGTTAAAAAATTCACCGAGGAATCCCCAGTTATTGGCGTTTCGGCAAACGCAATTTCTATTGAGTTCAGTTCGTCTCACATGGACTTTTTTACCGAAAGTCACTGTGAATTGTATCCAACAAAATGAGAATTTATAGTTGCCAAAAAATCATAAACAACTTTGTGCATTACTATTCATTGCTGAAGTCTTCGATTACAATTCACCATTAATTTCATTCACATTTTTTTTTTTGTTCTCGCCATGAACACTTTACAAAGCAGATGAGTGGATTCAAACAATAAACTGATGAACTTGTACATTACTTTCCAACAATTTTTTCATCACATAATTTTCCCTTTTAAATTCACCGAAAGAAGGGGTCGTTTCCTAAACATAAAGCAGAAAGTAGAATCAAAGCTACGAACTGAGGAAACTTTGCATTACTCTTCACCTACTAAATCATTGCATGTCGTTTCTCTTATGATTTGGCAAGTGAATTCATTGATTATTTCAGTAATAAATTTCATTGAGGACGATATTTCCCGCTGGGGAAGGTTGTGAAGCAGTGGTGGTAGTTTTTTTGTCTTCATAGTTTGCTCTAACTTAAATTTTGCTTGTGTGTGTGTACACTTCAGGTATAATCATTCTTGTCGATCTTGGCAAGAATTTTCGTTTTTAATTTCTTCTGAGGTAGGTTTGAAGGAAAAGTTTGTTCTTTGGAGGATTTCTCTGTTTTCACGTTTGGGGTGGAATGGTAGACTTGGTGGCGGTTGTTTGTGTTTGCAATTTTTTGCTCTCATTTATCCTTTTTTGTGCGCTTGCTCGTGTACTCTTGCATATGCATTCATAAATATAATATCAATCTTCTAGTAATGATATAAGAATTTTCGTTTTTGGTAGTTTCGAGGATTTCTTTACAGCATCAAAATGTAGGCAGGTGGTATGAAGGAATATTTTGTTAATTTTATGTATTTATTTATCTATTCAGTACCGAAATAAAAACATGTTCAGAAATACAGGTGAATAACATACCTAATTTGTTTAATTGAGCCGTCTATTTTGAAAGTGGTCTAAGTCCACTTATTTCTATTTCGAGATATTTAAAGGTTTGCGTTTGACTTAATTCAAAAATATGGGAAAGAGCTAAAACAAAATTGAAGATTTTTTTTCATCTAAATATATTTAAATTACTAACCCAATAAGAAAAAAAAACATTGTTGAACAAAAACCATTTTTTTAGAGTTGTAAATTGACTTAAACCATTTTCAAAATAAATGAAATCGTCTTTTAATTCATTCAAATTGTATCAAGTCCTCTATAAAATTAATAAAGACTAAAAAAACGAAAGAGTTGAGCGTTAATAAACAGAAATTGTATACATTAAACAAAATATATATACAGATACACTGCCGGAGAAAATTAGAAGAACGCAGACAAAAAGTGAAAACGTTGGTTATTTTAATTGTATCTTTATTTCTTTAATGAAGATTGATGTCTTGATGAATTGAGAAACGATTGAAATGGTTACAATTATTCTGCTCCTTATTTTTCTTAAAAAAGACACAAACATCAAAAAAGGGGTACTTTGCTGAGAAAATGGACTTACAAAATTTGAATTATTCTTTTAAAACTCAGTAGAAATGAGGATGGTTTAGTACTTTGTATTTCCTCTCTTCTTGCTCTTAGGACGAAAATAAGTATCTTTGGTATATTTCTAATAACATTTTCGATGTTTCCTGGGTTCTTTGGCTCCATGCTTCAAGCAATGTATTTTTCAGTTGCCCAAAATTCATGAGCTTGGAGTTTTCTTGTTCAACTGTCTACCAAGCATGTCCTAGACATGTTCAATGGAATCTAGATCAGGAGAACATGCTGGACTAGTCTAGGGTGTTCAGGTGGGCCTTTTGAAGATACTCCTGTTCGCAGTTTGCAACGAGGGTTATCGTGCATTAAGATGAAATTTTTGCTGATTCTTTGAGCAAATTGTACAACATTTGATTCCAAAATATCCCCAACATACCTACTGTTCTGCTGTCAAGGACCAATTTTCAACCAAATGTAACTCCAAGCGGGTTGCCAAACATATGCCACCCCAGACCATTTTGCTCTTTATCGCTTCAAGTTTCAAAAAATAATGGATCTTGTTACATTTAGCGTCAACGCCTATTTACGGTACGAATTTAAATTTTTCATCAAAAATATGCTAAAAGCTATGTGAACTTCACTTGAGTCTAGAATTCTTACTTAAACTAAATACTATTTTACCATAAGCAATATTCCAGCAACATTTTTATTAGAAGAATCGGAAGAAAACCCGAAAGAACAGAATAGATAATACAATAAGAATGGTAAGATGGTGACTATGGTACATACCTAATTCAGTATGTCCATTTTATCTTTATATTTTTTTATAGGAATGGGTTGAACTTGTTCGCTTTTTAACTTTTAATCAATTTTAAAATTTTAAAATGGGACTTAAACCATTTTCAAAATAAATTTTTTGTCGTTTTATTAACTGAGAATTTTTTGACTCGCAAAATCTAGGTGACTTCAAATAAAAACAAGTGGTTTTTTCTTATTAAAATAAAAGATAAGGTTGTTTTCAGATGACATAATCAATTACCTCGATTTTTTTGGAAAATGGACTTAGACCACTTTCAAAATAAACGGCTCAGTTGCAAAAATAAACTTACCGAGTCGAGGGGTATGTTCGCAAATGATGTAGGTATATAACATTCCTTTAAATCGAGTAAACTTATTGTAAAGTTAAAATGCTATTTTTTGCATAAATAAAGATTCATTATTTCTATAGGTACATTCATGTTTTTTCTATTAATTTTATAGGAAAATGCGCCCGAAAATAGCGATATTTTCACTCTAAACAAATTTGTACTTCTTATAGTAATTTATCATGTTCACTTGAATCATTATAATTTTCAAAAAATATAATCCTTGTTATATCATCATTCATTTCATACCTCAAAAAAGAATTAGGTACTGAAGTTATAAACCATTTCCGCAGAGCTTATTCGTGATATTTCAAATCCTGTATTTGTACCTAGTTTGCAAAATTATGGGTTGAGTAATGTTCAAAAATCGATATAAAATCATGTGGTTAACCTAGAAATATGTCTGATACACCAAAATAACCTGTTATTAATCAATACTATTATAAAATACAAATTTTTAAAATCGTATTTAAAATGAGAACATTATTGTAAGCCTTGCTTTTAAACCTTTTGAGACGTCTCAACTACTCAAATTAAATGCAAATATAGTTTTAGCATGCATTGCAAATTTATGATTTTTTCAACTTTCTACAGATATCTAGTTTCTGAAAATCGAAGCAGCATTTCTCGACTTACGTAGAATTTAATGCAATTAATTTAATTACAATTTAACTGTGATGATAATTTTTGTCTTTTTCTTTTCTTTTTCTTGCCTTTTTTTTTTTTTTTTTGCATTTTTTAAATTTTTGTTTGTATGTTTATTTATGTGTTGCTCCCAAGCTCCAGAGTTAAGTTTCAATTTATTAATCAATTGCAAGCAAATTTGTATTTTGATCATTTTCGAGGTTAAGCAAAAAAAAAATCAAAAAATGTCGATCCCGCTGCATTAAATTCTATATAAATCGAGAAATGCTACTTCATTGTTCAGAAATTAGGTATCTAAAGAAATTTGAAAAAATCTTGAATTTTCAAAGCGTGCTAAAATTATATTTGCATTTAGTTTGAGTAGTTGAAACTTGAGATTCTTTTTTGAGGTATGAAATGAATGATAATATAACAAGGATTATATTTTTAGAAAATTATAATGATTCAAGTGAACATGATAAATTACTATAAGAAGTACAAATTTGTTTAGAGTGAAAATATCGCTATTTTCGGGCGCATTTTCCTATAAAATTAATAGAAAAAACATGAATGTACCTATAGAAATAATGAATCTTTATTTATGCAAAAAATAGCATTTTAACTTTACAATAAGTTTACTCGATTTAAAGGAATGTTATATACCTACATCATTTGCGAACATACTCCTCGACTCGGTAAGTTTATTTTTGCAATTAAACAAATTAGGTATGTTATTCACCTGTATTTCTGAACATGTTTTTATTTCGGTACTGAATAAATAAATAAATACATAAAATTAACAAAATATTCCTTCATACCACCTGCCTACATTTTGATGCTGTAAAGAAATCCTCGAAACTACCAAAAACGAAAATTCTTATATCATTACTAAAAGATCGATATTATATTTATTAATGTATATGCAAGAGTACACAAGCAAGCGCACAAAAAAGGATAAATGAGAGCAAAAAATTGCAAACACAAACAACCGCCACCAAGTCTACCATTCCACCCCAAACGTGAAAACAGAGAAATCCTCCAAAGAACAAATTTTTCCTTCAAACCTACCTCAGAAGAAATTAAAAACGAAAATTCTTGCCAAGATCGACAAGAATGATTATACCTGAAGTGTACACACACACAAGCAAAATTTAAGTTAGAGCAAACTATGAAGACAAAAAAACTACCACCACTGCTTCACAACCTTCATTAATTGCAAAAAAAAAACAGACAAAATACCCAAAAACCAACAACAAAAACAGGTACACTTGCGATAGTGGTGAAAGAGTTTCAGTTCGATGCAACTTGAAAGCTTCATATACAGCAAAAGCTTTTCTCGCCAAGTACAAAACATGCTTGAAGGTGGAGGCAATCTAAGTGGAGGCAATCTCAAATCGGGTCCTTTTTCTTTATATGAAGCGGCCTGTCTTTATTATTAGTTAGTCTATGGTAGTAGGTAGATCCATATTTGAATTAAAGTTTTTGTGCAATTACTATTAATTTTTTGCTAGATAGTTTTTTTGTTAATAGTTTTTATTACCTACATAGGTAGGTACCTACATATTATAAATTATTTCGAGTAGTTATGTTTAATAGGTATTTGTAGGTATTTTAATTAAATTTTGTATGCAAAATTCGGGGATGGGTTAAGGCATAGATATTTTTGATAGATAGGTATAGGTACCTACATGTATTTTAATTAAAGTTTTTATTGCTAAATTCGGGGGTAGGTTTAGGTATAGGTACCTTCATACCTAGGTAGGTTTATCTTTTAATAGGTACCTAGGTAGGTAGGTATTTGTTTTTTTTTTTTTTTTTGCAAAATTCGAGGGTAGGTACCTATTTCTTTGAGTAGGTAGGTAGGTACCTACTTATTTGACCTGAAATTTCTTCGAATTTTGTAAAAAGATAACCTAATATTATTCACTAGTCTGTAAGTGGGAGTCCCTATGCCAGTTCCAAATACTGTCAAAACAAATTTAATTTCAAATTTCTTACCAGTGATTTTCAAAAAATTAATTCCTAGCTTTATTGGCTCCAACGTCGAAGTTCATTTCGACTCATCCATCGGTAGGTATTTTATTTAAAGGTTTTTGTTGCAAAATTCAAGGGTAGGTAGGTACGTAGGTACCTATTTCTAAAACTAATTTTATGTACCTATATTAGGTAAGCATAGGTAGGTAGGTATGTATGTAGGCACCTAATAAACTTTTTATCTAATGAAATTTTTACAGATTTATTTTGTATAAGTTGGTAGGTAGGTACCTAGGTACCTATATAGCAACCATTTTTCTGCCTAATAATTTGAAATAAACAATTTAAATATGCATTATTTTGAAGGCGATTTCGTATTCCTTTGTAATATCTGATATTATTAAGTTTTAATATACCTATTTTGAATTAACTTCCAAATTTTAATATTTGCCAAGTATTAAATTTCAATATATTTTTGGTGTTGTCATATACCTATGTAACCCAGAAAATATTAAAAAGTACCTACCCCAAAATTTTTAACCGTGCTTAAACTTCTTCTTTGTAAATTGTGCCAAATAAAATTGTGAATTTTTGTACATATCAAGTTGATTTTTTTTCAAAATTTTTGGCAATTAGGTGATATTTTTTGTATGTAAAATTCAAAGCCTTTATTATTTTTTAGTCAAGTTCTGAAACCCGGGTGTGAGAAGATTTCTTATAGATTTTAAGCTATTTAAAAAAAATTAAAGGAACTTTTTTCCATTGCTTGTTTGTTGTATGCTCATGAAGCAAAAAAATTACTAATCATAATTATAACCCTTTTTCGGGTTTTTTAGGAAAGTACCTTTAATTTATTAATTTCTCAAAAATTAAGAAAGATTTTTGCATTTGGTTGTCGATTTTTAACTGAAAATTGATAAAAGCATTGGATATCAAGAATAACATGGCACTTAACTACGCAAAATTTGAATAAATTAACTTAAAAAATATACAATTTTTTTTTTTCAAAAATTTTGACTTTGAAATTTAATTTCTAAAAACCATTCTTTTAAACATCTCCATTACAAAAAAAAAAGAAATAGAATATTGACTTTCAAAATAGCTATAACAGGTTATTGTATGTTTTTTCGTTGACATATTAAAATATTTTTAAAGTCAGTTTTTTTTTTGACCATTATTAAATAAGTTATTAATGACCAATTAAATAATTAAGTCAAGAATAAAATGAAGAAAACTACAAAAATTCCGCACTTTAAGATGTATTTTCTGATTTTAATTTTTTCTTTTTGACATTTGTCGTAAGAAAAATTGATTATAATGAATTTTTCCTGTGACAGCGATGAATTTTTAGCGAATTAATTCATTCGCTAACCCTAACGTACATAACATTTGCCAAATCGTTCGACTTCAAGTGAACGTTCGATTCGCAAACCGTAATAAGGCCCTAAATCTTTTTTCAAAGAGCTATCGACTATTTCCGTAAGTCGTCCAAAACTTTAAACGGCCGTATGTGAAAACTAGGTTTTTCGTTTAGTGCCACTTTTGTTTTCAATGCGCGATATATTAATATTTTTTAAGACAAAAAAATAATAGTAAAATGTATAAATTTAAAAAATCTATAAACATTTTTGTATAGAGTAAGTTGGGGTGATGTGGTATATGCGGGTAATGTGGTATAGGTATAGTTATTTCATAAACCAAGCATGTTTCTACAACGGTTCTTGATTCAGTGGATCGTGATTTAAACAAAAGTAGTAATGCGTATTTAAACAACTCAAAAATCGTTCATTAATTCGACCAAATTGTTAAAAACCGTAATTGTGTAGAGCTGAGTTTTTTTGGGTGGAACAAAAAGTGTTTGTGCGCTTTAAAAAATTGTGTTCCAAAGCAATTTGTCAATGCATCGGAAGAATATATTAATCATTAACGTTACTTAATTCTTAGTTTTATTTAAAAGTATTAATTTTAAATTGTATTGTATTTTTTGTAAAAATATAGAGTTTCGGCTAATGTGGTATACTAGCAGTGGCCTAATGTGGTATAGTATTCCAAATGGAATATGATATACCACATTACCCACTTCTTTTCAAAAGTGGTGATTTCAAGGTCATATCATTATTTTGTCAAAATCTTTGTAAGTTACTGTTAGAATCCCACAAAAACAGTTAACGTAGTAGCTTATATGTTCGTGGTAACATCTACAAAATTTGGAAGCATTCGTGTCACTAGTTTGTCTGTTAAGTCAAAAATACAAACCTGTATACCACAATACCCTAACTTCCTCTACTTATATAATATGTAATTTTTACTATTTATATGTCTGTTTGCGTACTTCCCAAAACTACGAATTTCTACGAATTTTATTTTTTTCATATGAGCTTTGACATAACTTTGGGCTAAATTCGTAGAAATTCGTAGTTTTGGGAGGTACGCGAACAGACATATGTATTATTTTAAACAAAATTCTCATCAAACTATTTTAATTCCTTTAAAAGTTTTACTAAACATCAAAGAAAACAAAAAGCTATTTTGATTAAGTGGATCAATGGAAGATTTAATTGTTATTTTAAATACATAAATTGATTATAATTTTGTAATTTTATTTTGTCAGAACGAAATATGGAGATTCGACTATATTACAATTTTTTAATTTCATTTTGTCAAAACAAAATTTCATAATTTATTGATTCGTTTTCAAACTCATTTTCTGATTTCTTTTTTAAATAATAAAACAGGTACCTACCTACCCAAAGTGCATATAATTTTTATCCGTGAACTTTTCTAATATTTTAATAGTTATTCTCCTATTTGAGCCGGAGACAAATCCAACAAACCATAGATAATTAAAATTCGTTCAGCCGTTCTTCAGTTATAACTTATAAATGGTGTAACTAACCCGACTTTGTTGTATATATTAAGATATCCAACTTTATCATTTTGAGATCTTTAAATATAAGAGTATTTAAGAGCAGAGTATAGATTATACTTTAAGTGTGGGCTTAAATGCCAAATCCAAAAAGCAATAGCACCCGCGGTTCTTATTTCTTTTCTTTCGTGGGTTATTGCCATTTAAAAATGGAAAATAAACCGTGGGTATTTTTACTTGCGATTATAGGTACTATAAGGCAAGTTTTGGATTCGTGCAAAAAAAAAATTTTGAGATAACAATCAAACATGATATTACGATGATAGAGAACACCAAAAAAGTGGGTGGCAAAATTCTGTCTGTCTGTCTGTCTGTCTGTCTGTTCGTCTACAGCCTAAACGGCTCGATCCATTTTCTTCAAACTTGGTACTTAGTGGTTTTTGGTGATTCTGCCGACACGTTTTTTTCATTTTTTTTTAGAACCAAAAATAACGGTACCTGTCATACATTTTTTTTTTGGCAAATTTACATAATCGTATTTTTCTCAAAAACGGCTCGACAACTTTTCTTAAAAAAAATTCAATAAATTTATTTTAGTAAAGGCTTTCTTTGGGTGGAAAATCATTTTTCAAAAATTGTTATTAATGGTACCTCCCAAAGAACCATTTTTTTTGATTTTTGATTTTCTTCAAAACGGTACGACCGATTTCAATTATTTTTTTTACACAGAAGCTTCCAAAAAATATAAATAGTTTTGTGTACCAAAATTTTTGTAAAAATGTTTATTGGATTTTAAAAAAATGTTTCAAATTTTTTTTTTGAAAATCAAATATTTCGAAAACGATATGATCGATTTGTTTGAAACTCGATATTTAAGACTTTTTTAGTACTTTCTAAAATATTTTTAGAAAAAATTTTACATTTATGAAAAAATAACGGTACCTTTCATACAAAAGTTAAAAAACCGCAAAGGAAAATATTTTTTTGCTTAAAAACGACTCCTACGATTTTGATAAAACTTTTTGTGTATACTAAAATTAGTACGATCTACTACTAAAAATTATAAAATTTTACATTTTGCAACTATTAATAGTACCTGTCATAGAACGTATTTTTTTGTTTTGAATTTTCTCGCTATCGGCTAAACAGATTTAGATGATTTTTTTTATATACAAATTTCAGATAAAATCAAATAATATTGCATATCAAAATTTTCAAAAAAAAAGTTTTTGGATTTTTAAAAAAAGTTTCAAACTTTTTTTTTGAAAATTCGATATATCAAAAACGGGTTGACAATTTTTTTTCAAATATTGTTTTTATGTATACATAAATATATAGCTTAAATCTGCATACCAAAATTTTTTCTTAAAAATGTTTGAGGAATTTTATATATAAAAAATTAATTTAAAAAAAAACCGCTCCAACGATTTTAAATTTTTTTTTTCCCATACAATCATATTCCATCATGAATTAAAATGGCATACTTTTTTTTCACCTCAAACTGTCAAAAGAGTTGTTTTAGCTAATTTAAAAGTCGTATTTCATGCTTCTCTACATTTTTCTCTCATAATTTCCATGTTTGTATATACAATTTTCTTAAACTCGCAGTGTCTTGAACATAAGAGCAAGTACGTGCGACCCAGTCGTGCATTTTATTTCCTTTTATTTTGGGAAATAACGCCCACGGCCCAAGGGCTTTATTACCGCGGGTGTTATTGCACTGCACCTTAATAATAATTTTTTTGAGAATGGTATTCAACCCCAATGTAGCCTTTACTAAAATATATGTATATATATTAAGGAAAGAAGCGAAAGAAAAGTTTGAAAAGTGCGAAAAGTTTGCATGTAGGTACATTATTTGTAAAAAATCCTGCACACAAAACACCTATCCACTTTTATCAAAAATTGAGATTTTGATCCAGATTTTTTAAGCTGGGCATATTGAATAGTTTTTAAAGAAAATTTGACACCCTTACCCCTCTAAGCCCCTTTAATATTGATGTTATACATCGTTATTGTTTCCAAAACTCTCGATATCCACAGTGCAATTTCCATCAAAACTTTCCATATCCATTCTAAGCAGTAGGTTTGCTTTCAAAACTCTTCTTATCCATCATAGGCTATAATTATGTTATATACCTAAGAAGGAACTAAAACGTTCACAGGTTTTTATTGTAAACAATTTTAAATGGGTCATTAAAGATTGGAAAGTAGGGGAGTGCTTTTATATTAGAGGGTGCAATTGTGAGAGGGGGGAATGGTGGGGAAACTGGCCATATCCAATCATTTGCAACAAAACTCTTCATAACCAAATTTAATTGTTAAATATTTTTTAAACGGAACTTCCAATATTTGTTTGCTCTCAATCATAACATAGATTGAAAAATCTTCTATTATAGCTTTGTATATGAAAAATTTTCATATACAAAGATTATAGGTATAAAATAAAATCTTTTATAACATCTACCATTTCACCTTAATTAGTTTTTTTTTTTTCATTTGCACAAAATGAAAATTTTGGATATGACGAGTTTTGGTTCTCAACTACCCACTCAATTGTAAAAACTAACCCACATACCTACCTACCTATATTCCAATGTATAACAACATCTTCCTCTTGCACCATAGAAACCCAAATATATTGAAGACAATACGCCTACAGCTGTGAAAAAACAAATACACCTTCACATGTATACCTACCCCTTTCCCTTGCACCATAAAAACCCCATAAGCCAAAAAGAATATCCAAAATTGTTCTTTTTGTGTCTTTCAGCTTTATCTGCATAGAAAAAAAAATGTAAACAAAACCGATAACCAAAACAAAATTGAATATTTTCTCCAAAATGCCTTCTACCTGATTCACTCTAACTCTCATAAATTCAGTATACGTCTTTCCCGTGCTTATACTATTCTTCACGTCCACACTTCCACTTATTCCACAATTCTCCACGTCAAGGTACCCCTTGGAGACTTGAGATGTCGCCCTCTTCGAGTGCCACCATGATAGTACTATGGTTTTCATATACAAAGCACCGACTAAAATTTTAACGAGCTCCTGAGCAGGTTAAATTTTGAAGTCTATATTCACCTCGGTAATGTCAAAATTTAGCCATGGGATCAAATTTAACCAGGATTTTAACGCAATTGGCACACGGCCTTAAGCCAAAGAATAGGAAAAAGGCGTGATATTCTTTTACTTTGTATTCATGAGACAGAAAAACTGCATATATATTGTGGGTGTGTTGGTTTAGTTCGTTGCGATTGCTTGTAATGTTGTTTGTGTGTGCGCTCATCGGTCAAGAAGCCACCAACAAAATGCCGTGGTGAGTTTCGTTGGAGTTTTCTTGTGACTATTAGGGGGAGAATACCAAAATGTTATCGAGTCAAAACAATCCTCACAAGGAGTAGTCACAAGAGCTTGTGACCTGTGAATCAGCGTTACCTTCGGGACTCTTTAGAGTCCTTTTTGACTCCTTTTAAACGCTGGGACTCCAGGACTCCTCTTTTTAAAAATAATTGAAATTTGACTCCTTTTACAATTTTAGGACTCTTTTTCATAAACGCACAAATATTGATTGAATTCTATGATAGTTATGAACGAGTTCAATATCGCTTGAAGTTCATTTCTACCCTTTGTTTACATTAGACATTGTTTCATTCAAACAGGTTCAAAAGTTTCAGTTGAGCGAAAAAAGACGTGTTTGAAAACTTGAGCTCTTAATATTCATATTTAGACATGCCTCATCGCAGGTTTAGGGTATCCATACGATTTGTATTGGAAAAAACACCTGTGGCCTATTGCATTATCTTACAAAATTGTAATTACAATTACAAATTTGAAGTCCACAAAATTCATAAAATTCCAGATTCTTCAAAACAAAATTTGTAGTTGTTAATTACCAGCGAAAAATTGTAAAAATGGTTCAGAATTTTATTCAGTTTGTGAAAAATGTCTAGTAATTGAATATGAAGAAAATTTGAAAAGAAATTCTTCTGTTTAAGTGGAGTGACCGAATATATAATTCAAAGTTAAAAGTTCAAGTGAGCTCAACTCCATGATTGCGTTTCGCCCAGGTACGATAGTTGGGCTCATCAGTTAGATGACTATCGTACCCTTCTAAGACGCAATTTTGAATCGATGTTTACCGACTAATATAAAAATCACAGCATTAAGATACTATGAATTTTATTATTCTAAGGGAATTTGGTTAAATTCAGACACTTAGAATTTCAAATGCCCGCGCTCAGGCTTTTTATAATAATTGAATATGAAGAAAATTTGAAAAGAAATTCTTCTGTTTAAGTGGAGTGACCGAATATATAATTCAAAGTTAAAAGTTCAAGTGAGCTCAACTCCATGATTGCGTTTCGCCCAGGTACGATAGTTGGGCTCATCAGTTACCCCTTGAACAGAATGAACGTAGCTGTAGCTGGTAGCAAGAGTTGAATTTAGTTTAACTTCTGCTACACCATACATTCCTTGCTACATTTACAGCTTCTCATTGTGGCACTGTATGCTATCTTTGTATCTTTCTACTTTGACAGTGCTTCACGCGACAACTACAACTACACCATTCTGTTCGGCCAGTTAGATGACTATCGTACCCTTCTAAGACGCAATTTTGAATCGATGTTTACCGACTAATATAAAAATCACAGCATTAAGATACTATGAATTTTATTATTCTAAGGGAATTTGGTTAAATTCAGACACTTAGAATTTCAAATGCCCGCGCTCAGGCTTTTTATAATAATTGAATATGAAGAAAATTTGAAAAGAAATTCTTCTGTTTAAGTGGAGTGACCGAATATATAATTCAAAGTTAAAAGTTCAAGTGAGCTCAACTCCATGATTGCGTTTCGCCCAGGTACGATAGTTGGGCTCATCAGTTAGATGACTATCGTACCCTTCTAAGACGCAATTTTGAATCGATGTTTACCGACTAATATAAAAATCACAGCATTAAGATACTATGAATTTTATTATTCTAAGGGAATTTGGTTAAATTCAGACACTTAGAATTTCAAATGCCCGCGCTCAGGCTTTTTATAATAATTGAATATGAAGAAAATTTGAAAAGAAATTCTTCTGTTTAAGTGGAGTGACCGAATATATAATTCAAAGTTAAAAGTTCAAGTGAGCTCAACTCCATGATTGCGTTTCGCCCAGGTACGATAGTTGGGCTCATCAGTTAGATGACTATCGTACCCTTCTAAGACGCAATTTTGAATCGATGTTTACCGACTAATATAAAAATCACAGCATTAAGATACTATGAATTTTATTATTCTAAGGGAATTTGGTTAAATTCAGACACTTAGAATTTCAAATGCCCGCGCTCAGGCTTTTTATAATAATTGAATATGAAGAAAATTTGAAAAGAAATTCTTCTGTTTAAGTGGAGTGACCGAATATATAATTCAAAGTTAAAAGTTCAAGTGAGCTCAACTCCATGATTGCGTTTCGCCCAGGTACGATAGTTGGGCTCATCAGTTAGATGACTATCGTACCCTTCTAAGACGCAATTTTGAATCGATGTTTACCGACTAATATAAAAATCACAGCATTAAGATACTATGAATTTTATTATTCTAAGGGAATTTGGTTAAATTCAGACACTTAGAATTTCAAATGCCCGCGCTCAGGCTTTTTATAATAATTGAATATGAAGAAAATTTGAAAAGAAATTCTTCTGTTTAAGTGGAGTGACCGAATATATAATTCAAAGTTAAAAGTTCAAGTGAGCTCAACTCCATGATTGCGTTTCGCCCAGGTACGATAGTTGGGCTCATCAGTTAGATGACTATCGTACCCTTCTAAGACGCAATTTTGAATCGATGTTTACCGACTAATATAAAAATCACAGCATTAAGATACTATGAATTTTATTATTCTAAGGGAATTTGGTTAAATTCAGACACTTAGAATTTCAAATGCCCGCGCTCAGGCTTTTTATAATAATTGAATATGAAGAAAATTTGAAAAGAAATTCTTCTGTTTAAGTGGAGTGACCGAATATATAATTCAAAGTTAAAAGTTCAAGTGAGCTCAACTCCATGATTGCGTTTCGCCCAGGTACGATAGTTGGGCTCATCAGTTAGATGACTATCGTACCCTTCTAATGCTATGTTTCCACCAAAGGTTTATCTCAGATTAGATTTAATAAATCTTTTTGGTGTTTCCACCGCACAAAAAGATTTAAAAAAGATTAAATTTGACAGCACCTTCAAAAATACAAATGGCGTTCCAGTTTTTCTTATGAAGTGCGAATGAGACAGAATGTTTGATTCGTGTGAAACAATGAAGAACTGAACGCGAGTCTCGAATGAATCGTTCAGCACCATGTAAAAATAGGTTAGTTCGATTTGTAAAACTATTAGTCCTAGGAAGATTTAACAAGATTAATTTCTAATCTTCAAGATTTACGAAATAAATTTGTATGGTAAATCTACGAGATTTAAAGGAGATTTAAGGTTAATCTCATTAAATCTCAGATTAGCGCTAGGTGGAAATGTAGCATAAGACGCAATTTTGAATCGATGTTTACCGACTAATATAAAAATCACAGCATTAAGATACTATGAATTTTATTATTCTAAGGGAATTTGGTTAAATTCAGACACTTAGAATTTCAAATGCCCGCGCTCAGGCTTTTTATAATAATTGAATATGAAGAAAATTTGAAAAGAAATTCTTCTGTTTAAGTGGAGTGACCGAATATATAATTCAAAGTTAAAAGTTCAAGTGAGCTCAACTCCATGATTGCGTTTCGCCCAGGTACGATAGTTGGGCTCATCAGTTAGATGACTATCGTACCCTTCTAAGACGCAATTTTGAATCGATGTTTACCGACTAATATAAAAATCACAGCATTAAGATACTATGAATTTTATTATTCTAAGGGAATTTGGTTAAATTCAGACACTTAGAATTTCAAATGCCCGTGCTCAGGCTTTTTATAATAATTGAATATGAAGAAAATTTGAAAAGAAATTCTTCTGTTTAAGTGGAGTGACCGAATATATAATTCAAAGTTAAAAGTTCAAGTGAGCTCAACTCCATGATTGCGTTTCGCCCAGGTACGATAGTTGGGCTCATCAGTTAGATGACTATCGTACCCTTCTAAGACGCAATTTTGAATCGATGTTTACCGACTAATATAAAAATCACAGCATTAAGATACTATGAATTTTATTATTCTAAGGGAATTTGGTTAAATTCAGACACTTAGAATTTCAAATGCCCGCGCTCAGGCTTTTTATAATAATTGAATATGAAGAAAATTTGAAAAGAAATTCTTCTGTTTAAGTGGAGTGACCGAATATATAATTCAAAGTTAAAAGTTCAAGTGAGCTCAACTCCATGATTGCGTTTCGCCCAGGTACGATAGTTGGGCTCATCAGTTAGATGACTATCGTACCCTTCTAAGATGCAATTTTGAATCGATGTTTACCGACTAATATAAAAATCACAGCATTAAGATACTATGAATTTTATTATTCTAAGGGAATTTGGTTAAATTCAGACACTTAGAATTTCAAATGCCCGCGCTCAGGCTTTTTATAATAATTGAATATGAAGAAAATTTGAAAAGAAATTCTTCTGTTTAAGTGGAGTGACCGAATATATAATTCAAAGTTAAAAGTTCAAGTGAGCTCAACTCCATGATTGCGTTTCGCCCAGGTACGATAGTTGGGCTCATCAGTTAGATGACTATCGTACCCTTCTAAGACGCAATTTTGAATCGATGTTTACCGACTAATATAAAAATCACAGCATTAAGATACTATGAATTTTATTATTCTAAGGGAATTTGGTTAAATTCAGACACTTAGAATTTCAAATGCCCGCGCTCAGGCTTTTTATAATAATTGAATATGAAGAAAATTTGAAAAGAAATTCTTCTGTTTAAGTGGAGTGACCGAATATATAATTCAAAGTTAAAAGTTCAAGTGAGCTCAACTCCATGATTGCGTTTCGCCCAGGTACGATAGTTGGGCTCATCAGTTAGATGACTATCCACTTAAACAGAAGAATTTCTTTTCAAATTTTCTTCATATTCAATTATTATAAAAAGCCTGAGCGCGGGCATTTGAAATTCTAAGTGTCTGAATTTAACCAAATTCCCTTAGAATAATAAAATTCATAGTATCTTAATGCTGTGATTTTTATATTAGTCGGTAAACATCGATTCAAAATTGCGTCTTAGAAGGGTACGATAGTCATCTAACTGATGAGCCCAACTATCGTACCTGGGCGAAACGCAATCATGGAGTTGAGCTCACTTGAACTTTTAACTTTGAATTATATATTCGGTCACTCCACTTAAACAGAAGAATTTCTTTTCAAATTTTCTTCATATTCAATTATTATAAAAAGCCTGAGCGCGGGCATTTGAAATTCTAAGTGTCTGAATTTAACCAAATTCCCTTAGAATAATAAAATTCATAGTATCTTAATGCTGTGATTTTTATATTAGTCGGTAAACATCGATTCAAAATTGCGTCTTAGAAGGGTACGATAGTCATCTAACTGATGAGCCCAACTATCGTACCTGGGCGAAACGCAATCATGGAGTTGAGCTCACTTGAACTTTTAACTTTGAATTATATATTCGGTCACTCCACTTAAACAGAAGAATTTCTTTTCAAATTTTCTTCATATTCAATTATTATAAAAAGCCTGAGCGCGGGCATTTGAAATTCTAAGTGTCTGAATTTAACCAAATTCCCTTAGAATAATAAAATTCATAGTATCTTAATGCTGTGATTTTTATATTAGTCGGTAAACATCGATTCAAAATTGCGTCTTAGAAGGGTACGATAGTCATCTAACTGATGAGCCCAACTATCGTACCTGGGCGAAACGCAATCATGGAGTTGAGCTCACTTGAACTTTTAACTTTGAATTATATATTCGGTCACTCCACTTAAACAGAAGAATTTCTTTTCAAATTTTCTTCATATTCAATTATTATAAAAAGCCTGAGCGCGGGCATTTGAAATTCTAAGTGTCTGAATTTAACCAAATTCCCTTAGAATAATAAAATTCATAGTATCTTAATGCTGTGATTTTTATATTAGTCGGTAAACATCGATTCAAAATTGCGTCTTAGAAGGGTACGATAGTCATCTAACTGATGAGCCCAACTATCGTACCTGGGCGAAACGCAATCATGGAGTTGAGCTCACTTGAACTTTTAACTTTGAATTATATATTCGGTCACTCCACTTAAACAGAAGAATTTCTTTTCAAATTTTCTTCATATTCAATTATTATAAAAAGCCTGAGCGCGGGCATTTGAAATTCTAAGTGTCTGAATTTAACCAAATTCCCTTAGAATAATAAAATTCATAGTATCTTAATGCTGTGATTTTTATATTAGTCGGTAAACATCGATTCAAAATTGCGTCTTAGAAGGGTACGATAGTCATCTAACTGATGAGCCCAACTATCGTACCTGGGCGAAACGCAATCATGGAGTTGAGCTCACTTGAACTTTTAACTTTGAATTATATATTCGGTCACTCCACTTAAACAGAAGAATTTCTTTTCAAATTTTCTTCATATTCAATTATTATAAAAAGCCTGAGCGCGGGCATTTGAAATTCTAAGTGTCTGAATTTAACCAAATTCCCTTAGAATAATAAAATTCATAGTATCTTAATGCTGTGATTTTTATATTAGTCGGTAAACATCGATTCAAAATTGCGTCTTAGAAGGGTACGATAGTCATCTAACTGATGAGCCCAACTATCGTACCTGGGCGAAACGCAATCATGGAGTTGAGCTCACTTGAACTTTTAACTTTGAATTATATATTCGGTCACTCCACTTAAACAGAAGAATTTCTTTTCAAATTTTCTTCATATTCAATTATTATAAAAAGCCTGAGCGCGGGCATTTGAAATTCTAAGTGTCTGAATTTAACCAAATTCCCTTAGAATAATAAAATTCATAGTATCTTAATGCTGTGATTTTTATATTAGTCGGTAAACATCGATTCAAAATTGCGTCTTAGAAGGGTACGATAGTCATCTAACTGATGAGCCCAACTATCGTACCTGGGCGAAACGCAATCATGGAGTTGAGCTCACTTGAACTTTTAACTTTGAATTATATATTCGGTCACTCCACTTAAACAGAAGAATTTCTTTTCAAATTTTCTTCATATTCAATTATTATAAAAAGCCTGAGCGCGGGCATTTGAAATTCTAAGTGTCTGAATTTAACCAAATTCCCTTAGAATAATAAAATTCATAGTATCTTAATGCTGTGATTTTTATATTAGTCGGTAAACATCGATTCAAAATTGCGTCTTAGAAGGGTACGATAGTCATCTAACTGATGAGCCCAACTATCGTACCTGGGCGAAAAATGTCTAGTGGTGACAAAAAGAATAATTTGGCAATGGGTTCCTTTCTGACATTTAAGTGCTCAATTCGATGGCAGTTCTGCCAAAATTTCAAAAACAAAAATTCATTAAACCAGCATCAATTTCGTTTACCTTAGCTTCTTTTCATGTGTCTTAAATGTTTTGAATATGTAAATAAAATAAAAATTTTCAGAGCGATTCATCTCAAATTATGCATCTTCTTTCGTCAATAAAATATGTTCTCTCATTATATACGGCATTCGGCTCACAGCGCTATTCAAAGCGGATGAAGAAAAACAATCACAGATACTTTAGTTACATATAGATATCGCACGCAAAGGGAACAAAAATGACTGCTTTTTGTATCGTGGGACGTAGAGCTACGTCCCAGTAATATCAATCTTGTGTGAGCCTTAGACTATACATGATGTTAAAAAGATAGATTTACATGCACAGACATAAATACAAATCGCCAACTGCAAGTCATCAGTAGTTCGATCAACGGACTCGATTTTTGAGGAAGAAAGAAAAGAGCTTGAAAACACAAAATATTGAAAAAATGGTAATTTTTATTTGTACTGGATGCGATATCTGTGTAACTCTAGTTTCTGTGATTCTATTGAAAGAAATAATCTTAGTATTATTACAAAATTATTTGTAATCAAATAATCTCGTGTTTTAATTCCCAATGACAACAAGCTTTCAATTCTAAAATATTGAATTCAAAGGCAAATAATTAAGATGCAAAAAGATTTTAGCTATTTTTCTTTGATATCCGATATATCATCCAGTAAAAGTTATTAAAGAATACAAATTACCAGAGATAAAGGCCCAAGATAGTCGTTTTAGAATATATTTTAAATTGAATGACATTGAAAGTTTTGGTTTTAAGTGGGCAATTTAAATAACCAATTGGAAATTTTTTTAAAACTATATATTTTTAAAAATTATATTGTTATAAAGATTTTAAAATTGGCAATAGCAGCTTTTGCGCGGAAGGAATTTTTTATAAATTTACTCTAATTTAAAAAAAAAAAAAAACCTACACACTGCCTAAAAGTTGATGTGTGCATTTCAATGCTTTCTGCACTTACTCTATTAGATTATTACCAACTAGAAAACTGGATTCCTGATTCAATTTTAATTCTAAAACATAGAAACGATGTTCCTTATAACTACCCAGTAGGAAATTTCGTCCTCAAGGAAAAATTTCGGTGAATAGCACAATGAATTCATGAAATACTTTTTACGAGGAACATGCATGTAATGATTTCATTAGAAAAAGGTGTTGCCTTTTTCACCAGTTCATTATTTTCATGACATCACCCTTTCTTTTACTTGGTGCACAAATTCAACTGAATTCAATGCTTCCCATGCAGTATACAATTTCATTGCAAGAAATAATGCTAAACACGAGGTTTTCAACGATGAATAGTAATGGACAGAGTCCTGAGCTTGTGATTTTTTGGTTTCATTTTGTAAGATAAAGTTCACAGTGACTTCCCGTAAGAAAATCAATGTAAGATGAACCCCATGTTAATTTCCTCGATGCTTTCACCTCAAATTCCTTGGGTGTAGCTTCCATTCCTCGAGGAAATAGCAGGGGATTCCTTGGTGAATTTTTGAAAATTTCCCACTGGGTAGTATTATAAATACATACATAGATAAATTTGTGATATTCGAATTGTAATATTATATTAATAAATAGTCTTGTTTTGTTTTGTTAAAAAGAGCAACTGTTTATTTATTTAAAGAAACTTAGGTAATTGTTGATTTTTGTCTTGAGATTAACTAATGTCTACTACAAAAATTTAATAGTTGGAAGTTTTTATTTATTGTTTTGTTTAAAAAAGAAGCTATTTGTTATTTTTTTCTTAAATAAACCATGTTGAATTAAAACGGTGATAAGTTTTGATGTTTTTTTTTGAAGTTTTGATGGGACTCCTTTTTTCAGCCAGGACTCCTTTTTTTGACTCCTTCCGAAAATTTTCAGAGGTAACCCTGCTTGTGATTCCTCACAAGGGGTAGAATCGGGCTATTAATTTCAAATCTATTTCGATCTATTTTTAACTTTGGTCGTTCATAATGGCCTTTTTGATTGTCAATCCGGAAGACGGATTCCATACGTGCTAACGCTTTTCATCTGAAATCAAATCCAGAACAATTTTCTTTTCTTTTCAGAACAGAACTGCCATTCTGTCCCCAATCGAGAAGGCCATAAATGAAAAGTAGCTCAAAGTAACTTTGTTAACTTTGACATTGCAACTCTCCTTTTTGACACATCAACCACAGTTAACTAGAGTAACATAAAAGAACGCACCACTATTAAGGGCGGTATTCACCGAGCACTCATAAACGGCTCTTAAGTTTATGAGGCTCCTAACTCTAATAATATTTGTGTTATTCACCAACCACTCATAACTCTTTTTTGAAGTTCGAAACAACTCTCTCTTCCCCTGGTACCCCCAAACTGTGAAATAAAACTGTTTTCAAAAATGACCGAACTTCGTCGGTACTTCTTGGATCCTTAAAAAAATGAGTGTTGCATGCACATAAATAAATTCTTTGTAACTACAGTGATTTTAATTTCTTTCCAATTTTTTTCTTAGTTTAGTCTCGGGGTGAAGATCATTGCACGTTTGAGTTTGTTTTATATAGGGAAATGTTCTTACTTTACTTTTTAGTTTCGCTAATTATTTCGTTCGTACATTGTCTACTACGTTTGCGGATCCAAAATGGACTCGTTCGCTTGAAGTGGAGATAGTCTTCAAACGTTGGCTTATACTAGCTGTGCTTAATGAAGAAAAACTATATCGAACAGTATAAATGTGTGAAAACTTTCAGAGCTGCCAGATTTAAGAAAAAAGTACTTCTGAGATAAATTTTAGCTTATTATTATCCAAAAAAAAAAACAAATCAACTTGTACTCCGACATTTCTCACTCACTTGCTCCACCACAAAAGTAGGTGCAGGAAATATTGTTCTTAACTGTTCTGAAAAACATCATGGAACACATAGTGACAGAATGAAGAACAGTTTGGGGCAGTACTGAACAGTTTGGGGCAAGGTTTTTACTCATGGAACACACAATGCTGTACTTCTCTGTAATTTTCTATTCGGAACAGATTCATTATTACATACCTTTTATTATCTTACGTTTTTCAAATTTTCACAGCAAAACGGTCAAAAACAAGCAATTATCTTCACCGCGTGAATTACAAAAAGAACTTAACAAAATTGAAGCAATACATAAAATTCCTGAAGACAAAAGGAATTACAATATGTGTGCGTGCGAGACTCATTTTTGTAAGGATCCAAGAAGTATCGACAAAAGCCGTTTTCCTTTGGAGGTGGCGAAGTACTTGCAAGTACTTTGCCAGCGTTTTTCAATGGAACACACAAAACTGCTTTCCCATGTAAAATGTATCTACTCGCACATGAGAGCATGTGCAGTTGGTAGTACTAGATTATGGTTTTCATCTACTCACAAGTACTTTGCCACCTCCAAAGGAAAACGGCTAAAATGAGTCAGTGAATTTTCTTGAAAGGTTACTTCGAAGGCTTTCGAATAAGTTTTCGGAGAGAGCACTCATAACTTTATGAGTGGTCAGGACCACTCCTAACTTTTATGAGCGCTCATAAGTATTCACTGTTATTCATGGGCGCCCGCAGGGGGGGTCAGAGGGGGCATTTGCCCCCCCCCCCCCCTAGAATGTCAAGTCTTTACTTTTGTTCTTTACGTTCATTTTATTTTAATGCCCAGTACTACGATCTGGTTCAATTTTTAGAATAAGAAAAGAAAATTGTAGGTATCCTACCAACATACCACTAATGCAATTCAATTTTTGTCACTCAATAAATCGAATATCCAACAAATAAATGTTTTTCTGCCTCTCATGAAATTAGTATGTTATCGGTTATCTACTCAAGCCGTAAGAGCATTAGGTATTTGAAAAAAGTGTGCTAGAGAGATTTTGTAGGGAAGCAGCAAGAAGACTACAAGTTCTCTTGCGAGAAAAAGAATAAATCCAATATTTCATACAAAGTCTTATTTTGTAAGTCTATTTTATAAGTTTTTGTCGGGTTACGTACAAATGACCGACAAAAACAAATGTCGACTTTTATCAACTTTTCTGTAAGTTGAATTACTGACTTTGTTTTTACCGACTTATTGAAATGTAAACAGTTTGAAATCTTGATTTGACATAAAGTCGACTGCCCGGATAAAAGTCGAGAAAAATATCGTCTTGTCCGTATTTTTCAAGGGCACGCTTGAAAACATCATTCCCTAAACTATGATCTGACCAAAATTTCGACTTTCAAAATGTCGACTGTTGAAATCTCGATTCATTAAATCTCGATCACTTCCGACATTTTGAAAATCAACATTTTAAAAAGTCGGTCAAATTTGTGTCTATATTTTGATCTGTCGGTCTTTTAACCAGTCGAAATTATTTTTGTCGAGATTTTAAAAGTCGATCTTACGGAGTCGATATTTAAACAAAACTTTGGTACAAATTTGTAGCAAATTCAATTCTCTTCAATTTATGTTAATGCACTTTTTACCATAAAGTAATAAATAAAAAAGTTATAATCAAAAACATATGAATTTTTTCAATGTCTAAATTTTGATTTTAACTTTTTTATTTATAACTTTAGGGTAAAAAGTGCATTAACATAAATTGAAGAGAATTGAATTTTCTACAAATTTGTACCAAAGTTTTTTTTCTAAGTCTTATTAAATTTAAGTTTCCACGGAAAGCTTTTCAGAACTCATTTTTCAATATGGTGGCCAAATGGTGAGCCTTTCTTTATACTTGTACTGAACCCCCTTACACATCAAAAGAGAAAATCTTTGTCCAACCCACATTGGGAGGTTATTTTAACATTTTAATAGACATTTTGCGAAAATGTTAAAAGCTGCTTTATTAGATGATTGACAAATTTTCTTGGTTATTTTGTTAATACACAAGCATGTGTTATACCATTTTGGAAAGTGCATTAAATGGACAACTTTTTTAAGTAATTGGCCATACATGTTCTCATACAATTTTAATTTATTAGAGGGGGTCAAACTTTTTTGAAAATAAATTTGTGTACTGAAAAATTTTTTAAAAAAAATAAAAATAGAAAAAAATGCAATAACTACTGTTAAATTTTATCATCTATCTATTACAACAATCATTCTATAATATTAAAAAAATAAAAAAAATAGCAAAATTGATCATCCATGGTCGTAGCGTTCACGTTTGAGGAAAGTAGTACTTGTTAACCTAACAACTTTTGGAAAAAACATCTTAACATAGTAACCACTGGGAAAATATTTTTTTTTATATTTTTTTCTGGAAAGGTCATAAGGCCTGCAAGGTTATCCATTATTTACAGGACACCCTGTATATGTAAAATAGTAAACAAATTAAAATCTTAAGAAACATTTTTCCTAGACTATAAAACATCCTCTTTAGAATTCCTGAAACAAAAACTTAAAATGTTTTCTGTAATAAATTCTGTCATTGGTCAAATTGCGTGAAATTAATAGCATACAAAACACACTGGCGCAGAGCAAATCATACTTTTTGCACTTGCGCCATTTAATTAAAATTTTAATTTACGCTATTTTCGTCATCGTCACTGGAATTTTTAGCACTCAGCTATTGCTCCATCATATCGTCTCGATTCGATGAATGACTAATTTAATTTTTCATTTCACAAATTTGAATTAGAATTCAAACTAAAGCCTGGTTTATACTTCAACGCGAAGTGAAATAAAATTTGAAATGAAACATCAATAATTAATGAATCAAAAAGTTTTCAAAAAAATAATTTTCGTCATAATGTTTGGTTTCAAAAAGCCAATCGAGTTGCATTTGTTTCGAGACAAATTTGTTCCTCCTTGTCACCTAAATAATTGCGTTTAGTTTTTGACAGTTTTTCACGCCTAGGATAAAAAATAATTTTTTATATGAAAACTACACTTCGCACGGAAGTATAAACTAGTAACAGGAACAAATATATCACGAAACCACGCGTATGCTGAAACTGACCTATTGGCAGCGAGCCGAACGCGTCCGTCACTCTGCACTCACTTCGGCTTATTATATGAAGATACTAAGAAGTTGGAGGGAGCTGAGGTAACCGCGGTGTTCTTTACACTCGTTTAAAGGTTGAGTATAGGTCCATTGAACCCACGACTGCAGTTAAGGTTTAAAAAAAAAAATTATTTCGATAAATAAATAATATTTTTATATATCTAACGGGTGCCTGTTAATTATATGCCATTAAATTTTTTGCAACAATGACTTATTTAGAATTTCAATTTTTTACTTCAACAATTCTAAGCGGTAACAAAACTTTTTCACTATTAGTTTATTGAAAAAAGTAATCACGGTCAGCAAAAGTACAACAGTGCAACAGCGCCAATGAGAATAGGTTACTACGAAGCCAATGCTTCAACTTCTAGTTTGTTTTGTAAAAAAAAATTAAGGACCTTGGAACTGTAATTCAATTATTAGAGGAGGAGTACTTTTTCATTTAATAAAATCAAAAAAATAAGATAATGTTTGAAGTTATTCTAAGCCTCTTTAATAATTGTTTTGTCAGTTGTATTTTGTTTTGAATAATTCTAATCATTTTGGGCCAATAAATAATTCTGCGTGTTAAATTTAATCACTGGAAATATTATGCATATTAATTTTCAAAAATGTTGGCTACTTTAATTTATTTATCTGCGAAGGTGTTAACCAAGCTATATTATTCCTTGAAAAAAGCATCAAATTTATTAAAAAAAAAATCAAGTGTTAAAAGTCTAAATAAATTTCAATGTAGGGTGATGTCGCTAGTAGTCAGCCCTTTAACTTTATTTTTATGTTTAACTGGGCCTCCGAAATTCTATATTTAAATTGTTGAATAGAGTGTTTACGTTATCTGATTGTTTGGAATGTGTAGGTTGTTAAATTATAGGCGTATTTAGTTAATTTGTTAACATAAACAAGTTATTAACAAAAATTGAACTGTAAGTACGATTCTTGTGAGGTCGTCCACCTTAGATCCAGAAGTCGGCCACCTTAGTTCGCCAGTAGTCAGCCCCCTCTTAACAAAATGAAAAATGGGGGCCGACTATAGGGTCACACTTTTTTATACGTGTCTCCTGTAGTCAGCCGCCATTTTTTCATTTTGTAAACAGGCGGCTGACTACTGAAAATAGGGATTTTTAAAAAATAATTTTAACAGAAATCAAGAGAGAATAAAAGGTCCATTCAATTTTCATACTCAGTTAAATAAAAAAATAAAAAAGTGTAGTCTTCAGTATAGTCAGCCGGGGATGGCCGAGCTTAACCGCCATATTATTCACTCTGGATTTAAATTGGATTAAAGGAAGTTTTTAATCCAACAACTAAATCCGGATTTATTAAATCCAAAAATTTAAATCCATTTCCATATTATTCACTCTGAACATGCCTTAAATCCAATGCATTTAAAATGCCCTTAATCCAGATGTAAAATGTATTTAAATCCAGATTAAGATCGTTTAATCCAAATGTCAAATTTGCAAAATGTCAAATCTCTCCCGTGAAACTTTTTGTTTACTTTAATTGATTAATTTCATTATAGGTCTGTTCCTTTACTTTGAATTTCTGTGATTTTCTGTGCATTTCTGAGCATTTCAAGTCCAAAGTTGTGTCAAAGTTCATATATAAAAAATATGTTGACACAAGTTTGGACTAAAAATCACAGAAACCCAAAGTAAAGGATCAGACCTTATGTTGGTAAGATTACTGCGAGCGCACAATCAGAAACTTTAAATGTCAAGAAAAAGTGAATTATATGAAATTGTGTTTTAATCTGGATTTAAGTACTTAAACTGACCTCCGGAGGGAAAAAATGCCTTTGGTGGGAAAAATGGTGGGAAAATATTTATAGTGGGATTTATGGTGGGAAAATATTTCAATGGTCTCATTTTTAGTGGGAAAAACCACAATTCACTATACCTGCCTATCTTCGAATTTTATGACCTGTAATGATTTGGCACAAAAAAAACAGAAACTTAAAAAATAATTTTTTGTGGTACTAAAAATCACAATTAAATAATATCTCAAAATTCATAAAAATCAATGGCTGACCAATGACCGAAACTTACTAGCTGATCTTTTATGACCGTTTAGTGACCTTTCAAGTGAGATGCCAACATTTTTGTTGTTGTAACCTTGAAACGAACTTTAAAAATTCGTATGAAAATCTTTGGCTATAAATAAAAAATAAATTGGGTGGCGCAACAGCTCGTGGAGAACCAGGGCCTAGTGACTTACAACTCACAACCATTCCTGTGTGCGTGTTTAATGGCAGGAATGGAGGGGACCTACAGTTTTTTGCCGAGTCCGAACGGCTAAATGAGAAGCACTTTTTCATGACAAGTATACTCTTGGAGGATTTGTCAGTTCCTCGCAAGAGGCAGTACCTCGAATAAAACATTTCTGTTTTTAGGTGGCACGGCTGGGAATCGAACCCACACCTTCGGCATGACAGTCCTACGCACTAACCATCAAGCCACGAGGTACTACAATCTTTGGCTATGCAATTTTTGAAAAAAGTTGATCTTATCATGATTTAGTGATCTTTCGGATCAGTATACATTTTTTGTGAATATTCTACAAATGAGTTGGCAAAAATCGTGCGTGACCTTAAGAAACTGTAAGTCTTGAAGTTTTCTAGGGCTGACTAATTTCTAGGACAAGTTGACTTTCTTCACCAATTACTGACCAACTAGATGACATACTTTTTTTGTGATTATGAAGTACCAAGAGTGCAGAGCCAACATTCTTCTTTTTTTATATCTAGGAAATATTTGTAGCAGAAAAGGTTATGGTGGTTTTTTTTGTCCTTCCAGTACAATAATGGTGGGTTTTTTTTTGGAATCTGGTGGGATTCTAGAAATCTCATCTGGCATCACTGCTCTTCAGTATTTTAGTTGTTTGAGACCTTTACAAAAGGCACTTCCACTAACTTTTTTTTTGTAAAAACCGTCACATTCTAATATTTTGCAAACTTGAAGCAAACTTCAATTTTTAAACAGAAAACCATCAGTCGCATTTAACCAAAATTTTGCACACATATAGAAAAATAGTGGGGCTTTTTAAAAATATTTTGTTTCCGAATGTAACACAAAGCCTTTACTATTTATGCTGTTTTTTATAAAGAGGTGGCTGACTACTAGAGAAGGCTGACCTAGCAAGACATCACCCTACATATTTTTAAAGCAATTATAATATTTTTCACTTTATTTGTTATTTTTCTTTTTTATAATTCTAAAAAAATGTGTATTCAATTTTTTTATATATACAAAATTATAGTTCAAAATTCAGTAGACTTCACTCTCTTTCTAATTTTTGATAAAAATTCCCAGACAAAATCATCATGTCATGATCCCTCAGCACTGTAATATGAATATCACCATCCATCACCACTGGGGCAAAACCACTTAAGTGCCCCTCCGAGCATTATAGCTCTAGCTTTAAGGTTTCAAGTTACCAAACACACCTACAAATTTTCTTGTTTATGTCTATCGAAATTATTATTATTAGATTATGGAAAATTTAATTAAAAAAGGAAAAGAAGCGAGAGTTGGAGCACCAACGACAAAGTGACTTCATAAAAATCAAACGAACCATTTTAAAGTAACCTTTTGCTTTATATTCTTCAGAACTTATTGAAATCGTTGTGCATAGAAAAAAATGTTGTTGAAAATGTAAATCTGTTGGTACCCACCACCAATACAAAAAATAGAGTCTACTGCTTATTCCTTCGCTTGACCATCTGCTTCGGTGGTTAAGCATAGTAATTTTGTTTTATTAACGTGCCTCTACACTATCGCACAAAGTATTAACACATGTCAGAATAAAGTGGGAAGAAAATTCATACGACTGCCAAATTTGTGTGACGTAACTAACTTTCATGTTTTGCTTCCACACTTGCATCAAAAAATCAGTTTCACCATAACCTCAAACGCCCACGTGGGATAGAAAGTGTGATGGCTTTAGAACCGATCCTAAATATTTTCATATATTATCGCTGGGTCAAAACTCTAATGTTCTATGTTAAGGTACCCTCATTCTGAGATATTCGTGTCCAAAGTTTTACGCTGCTTATTTAATGTCAAATTATCAATTTTTTTTCAAAAGAAAACAATACAGTATTATTTGAATTTACTAGTTTTATTGAATTGAGGATTTACTTTCCATTTTTCGTGTTGTATAGCGAAATAATTAACTCTTTTTAATTTTAACATAGAAAGCTTTTCTTATTTGGTTGGCATTAAAAAACTGAGTGGGATACACATGAATATATAGGAAATTAGTCTGTTTTCAACAATTATGGTATATTAATACGGCTTTTCCCGTTAAAACATATTTAAAATAAGATTTTGTAATAATAAAAAATTAAATTTGAGTTCAATCTTTCCATAGCTAAGGGTCGTATAGTGGAAAACTTGAATAAATGTGGTTTTATAACGAAAAATCAAGTAATTCTATGTGAATTCCAACTCAAAAACTTTCGTGAATAGAATGGCTTAAAGTAGAAGAATTTTGAAAACTACCAAATTTTAATAGTCAGTAGGTACTTACTATGCTTACATAACTTCGAGTTTTGATATTTTATTAAGAAATAAAAAAAAAAAAAATTGGGTGGCGCAACAGCTCATGGAGAACCAGGGCCTAGTGACTAACAACTCACAACCATTCCTGTGTGCGTGTTTGTTGGCAGGAATGGAGGGGACCTACAGTTTTTTGCCGAGTCCGAACGGCTAAATGAGAAGCACTTTTTCATGACAAGTATACTCTTGGAGGATTTGTCAGTTCCTCGCAAGAGGCAGTACCTCGAATAAAACATTTCTGTTTTAGGTGGCACGGTTGGGAATCGAACCCACACCTTCGGCATGACAGTCCAACGCACTAACCATCAAGCCACGAGGTACTACTATTAAGAAATATTTAATAAAAATTCGTATTAGGGACACTGGATAATAATACTTCACCTTACCAAATATGAAACCAAAAACTCAACAAGTATGTTCTATGTTATGTTAAAATATTTGTATTATCTTCTTAAATAATCAATGTTATAATGTTCTATGTTTTACTCAACTGGAAAAATGTTCTATGTAACTTAAAAATATGCTTACTGATATTGGGCTTGAATGAGATGTGTTGTAAAATGTTAACTTAGAACATTATTGTATTTATTCTTTGTTTTGCTTCCTTAAGTTCAATAATAATGCCATATAGAACATTATAATTCTGAGCAATATTAAGAATCCTCAAAAATTTAATATTTCTTATGCTATGTTCCCACCAAAATGAAATCCGAGATTTCGCTTGAAATCTTTTGATATTTTGAACCACTGGAACAAGGTTTCATAAAAATTTCAACGAAATCTCAATAAAAACTCGGGATTTCAATGAAATCTCAATGAGATTCTACTCCACCTATTTGAAATCTCAAAATTTGTTAGCTGAATCTCGGATTTCGTTTTTGTGGGAACATAGTATTAGGTTTGTAATGCTACATTTCCACCTAACGCTAATCTGAGATTAATAAGATTTACCGCAAATCTCCTTTAAATCTTGAAGATTTACCATACAAATTTATTTCGTAAATCTTGAAGATTAGAAATTAATCTTGTTAAATCTTCCTAGGACAAATACTTTTACAAATCGAACTAACCTATTCCTGTATGGCGCTGAAGGATTCATTTATGGCTGAATTCAGTTCTCCACACAGGAAACATTCTATCTCACTTTCTCTGTATGAGAAAAAATGAAACACCATTTGCATTTTAAAAGGGCCTGTCAAAGTTTTTATCTTTTTTAAAACTTCTTGTGCGGTGGAAACACCAAATAGATTTATTAAATCTGAACTGAGATAATCCTTTGGTGGTTTATCTCAGTTTAGATTAAATAAATCTTTTTGGTGTTTCCACCGCACAAAAAGATTTAAGAAAGATTAAATCAGACAACACTTTCAAAATGCAAATGGCGCTTCAATGTTTTTTATGAAGTGCGAAAGAGACAGAATGTCTTATTCGTGTCAAACAATGAAGAACTGAATCGAGTCTCGAATGAATCGTTCAGCACCATTTTAAAATAAGTTAGTTCGATTTGTAAAATTATTTGTCCTAGGAAGATTTAATAAGATTAATTTCTAATCTCCAAGATTAACGAAATATATTTGTATGGTAAATCTTCACGATTTAAAGAAGATTTGAGGTAAATCTTATTAAATCTTAGATTAGCGTTAGGTGGAAAAAATAAAAATGAAACAAACATTTTCTTAAAGCCGGCAACGAGACGAAAATTTCGATATATAAACTCTTTTTTTTTCGATTTGCTTGACATAGAACATTATAGTTTTGAGCCAGCGACATGTCAAATCATGTCGGATGCACTGTTAAGTTATGTGTAATGAAATTTCATATTTTGTTTCCACACAATTATACATGATTTCTTCACACTTTTTTGACATTGCATTAAAGTGCCTCTACACTATCCCACAAAGTATTAACACAACATGTCAGAATAAAGTGGGAAGAAATTTCATACGACTGCCAAATTTGTGTGATGTAATGCTACATTTCCACCTAGCGCTAATCTGAGATTTAATGAGATTAACTTAAATCTCCTTTAAATCTCGTAGATTTACCATACAAATTTATTTCGTAAATCTTGAAGATTAGAAATTAATCTTGTTAAATCTTCCTAGGACAAATAGTTTTACAAATCGAACTAACCTATTTTTACATGGTGCTGAACGATTCATTCGAAACTCGCATTCAGTTCTTCATTGTTTCACACGAATCAAACATTCTGTCTCATTCGCACTTCATAAGAAAAATTGGAACACCATTTGCATTCTTGAAGGTGCTGTCAAATTTAATCTTTTTTAAATCTTTTTGTGCGGTAGAAACACCAAAAAGATTTATTAAATCTAATCTGAGATAAACCTTTGATGGAAACATAGCATAACTGACTTTCATATTTTCCTTCCACACTTGCATCAAAAATCAGTTTAACCATAACCTCAAATGCCCAAGGGGGATAGAAAGTGTGATAGTTTTAGAACTGATCCTAAATATTTTCATGTATTAACACATGTCAAATCGTGTCGGATGCGCTGTCAAGTTGTGTGTGATAAAATTTCACATTTTGTTTCCACACTATTATACCTGATTTCTTCACACTTTTTTGACATGTGTTAATACTCAGTGGGATAGTGTGGAATAGCTATTAATACTTAGTGGGATAGTGTGGAACGGCTATTAGTAATTTGCACTTAATTCATGGAATAACCCTGAGGCCACACGAGCGAGTAATCGCTAGCGAGTTACTAATACATCGAAACTTTTGCTACTCGCTAGCCAACTCGCTTGCCTTTTTCGAAGCCAGTTGAGAAGCGAGTTGAGTGGTGAGTGATTTGACAATTAATGTATGTACCCAACTCGCTAGCGAGTACTCGCTCGTGTGGCCTCCGGGTAAGGCTCTTCACTATTCCGCGTTTTTTAATTTGGCTTTTTAGAAAGTTCCTGCAACTAGCCTTACATGCTGGCTCCACTAGACATGAGCGATGCCCAACATCCAAACAACAATCCAATCAGCAGTCTGATTTGTATGGATATGTCACTGCTCAGACATGGATTTTTGAGGCTCCATTGGTTTTTTAAAAACATGTTCATAGTCTAAACATTGTTCATGCCAAGTGGAATCGGCATGTTAAGAGTAGATAAGTACCTGTTTATGAAATAACTAGATATTTTGTTTCTTTGTTTCTTAAGAACTCTTCTGTTTAGTGAGAAAACATGGAGAATATCGATTTTTTTCTTTTAAATACAAACACTTCAACCGTAAAACTTATTTTTCTTGCTATAGGCGGAGGCCGAAGTAGAAGTACTAACTCTCTGCATACTCAGACAAAGAGTTTTTAATTTGAAAAACAAACAAATTCGAACAAAAATATATTCTGAATAATTTTTTTAAAAATATTTTTGAAATCCCGGGATTGAAGTTTTTGAATCCTGAAATCCGGGATTGAAAAAACAACCCGGGATTGCAATCGCTACTCATCATGAGTCTCTATTGTCTATTAATGGCTGGTGAAAAGGTTTATGAGCCTCTTAAGTTATGAGAGTATGGTTAATAGCGCCCTTAAAGTGCAAAACATTGAAGTGGTTTCTGTTTCAACGGGCCTTAAGATACCTCAAATTTTCTAATGTAGACACTACAATATGTACTGCGTTTTCATTAGGCCAAATGAGGTAATTTCGTTGAAAATTTCCAAATTCGATACGAAATCATCTCATTTCCCATACAAATTCACATTTCGAAATGAGATAATTTCAACCTAATTTGCACGAAATTAGGTTAGAAATTGAGTCACAACCTAATGAACACACCCAATTAGCCACGGTTTGAAAAGCTCTGAAAAGGTTTTTTATTAAAATGTCAAAGCGCAATGGAAGGAGACAAAAGAAAACAACAACAAAGAGTGATTAACATCCCTATTCTGGCAAACCTCACTGATACCTCACAAGTCACAACAACCTCACAAGGTGAGGTTAATTTGATTTTGTGAGGTTTTCGTATTCTGGCAGCAACCTCACAGCTTGTGATCCTCACAAAAACTATCGAAACTGTGATCTCCTTCGGAGGAGGTCACAAATAAAAAGTAACACTTGTCATTTCGAATATTACGGCTTTAACATGTTTGTTTGTGTTTTTCTAATTGCCTCCTCCTTAAAATAAATAGCTGAATGAAAAATAAACATTCTTGCATGCGCTTAGCTAATTTATTAAAAAAAAATCAAACAAATCATGTTTATTTTGATGTAAGAAATATGTAGGTGTGTTCAACATAAATCCAGAACATTTTGAAAGTTCACTGATCTGTCTTTCTATGACAGTCGGCCAATCAGAGCCCAATAAAACTAGAAATCATGACAATCTGACGTGTTTGAACGTGCCCATTCACCGTGGTGAATTTCTTGTGAGGTTTCTTGTGATGATTTTCCCAGAATACCGAAAATATTATCGAATCACAAAAAACCTCACAAGGAAAACCTCACAAAAGCTTGTGACCTGTGAGCCCTCACAACGCCAGAATAGGGCTATAATACTGCGTTTTCATTAGGCCAAATGAGGTAATTTCGTTGAAAATTTCCAAATGCGATACGAAATCATCTCATTTCCCATACAAATTCACATTTCGAAATGAGATAATTTCAACCAAATTTGCACGAAATTAGGTTGGAAATTAAGTCAAAACCTAACGAACACACCCAATTAGCCACAGTTTGATGAGCTCTGACTTGGTTTTGTATGAAAATGTCAAAGCGCAATGGAAGGAGACAAAAGAAAACAACAACAAAAAGTGATTAACAGCCAGTTGAAATTCAAAAATGAAATGAGCTGTCAAACGAAATTACCAATGAAAACACTTTTTCTGTGATTTGCGAAATTACCTCATTTCAGCTTTAATGAAAACGTAGTATTTATACTGCGTTTTCATTAGAGCCGAAATGAGGTAATTTCAAAAATTATATAAAAAGTGTTTTCATCTAGTTATCTCATTTCGATTGACAACCCTGTTGAATTTGATTATTGATTTGACAGTTCAAAATTTTTAAGCAATTAAAAATTAGATATTATAAAAATATTTAAGTACGATTTATTTTTCTACGGATCTAATTTGAGATACCTAACTTTCAAGTGGTAAGAAAATTAAATGAAATGATGATTTGAAATATTTAAAATTATTTTTTAGCTTCTTCACCTCCGAGAATGTCTCAGAAAATGCAAGGATCCATTGTCAGCAGTTTGCAGTTTAAAAAATAATCTCCCGGTTCTTCCTCGATTCTATGCAATCTTTCTATTAAATTTGTACACGGAAAAATCTTGCGGGCTTACTTAATTATCTACATATGTAAATATTGCAGTCAAAGATTTTGAAAGCTTAAAAATCACCTTTCCGAACGCATCACCACAAACATTTGGATCTATTTGACGGTTCTGATTCTGAAAAAAATTACTGGAAGCATCAATTAAAACAAATATACAGAAAATATAAGCCCAGTGAATGATAAAAACCAAAGAAGAACATACAGAGCGGCCACAGACCTGATGGATGTTACTAGATTTAAAAAAAAGTGTAAAATTTCATATACCTACGTATTGAATAAAAGAAAATTGAACCAAACGTTTCTATATTTTTGATCATGACAAATTTTAATTGATAAGCAAAATTTAAATTCTTAGAAGTAGGTATTCTTGGCCTTATTGTCCTTGCAGTTATCATAGTCACAATCCTGGGCGCAATGACTGGGGCCCAACTATGTAACTCGATTCTACAATAAAAACGTTCGACTTCGCAAAATCTTAGCTTACTAATTCTTAAGCTAGCGCTTATAAACGGAATTAGAACAGCGCTTATAAACGGAATTAGAACAGCGCTTTCGGACTGCTTGTTGTGCTCCACAATTACATGTTGGGTTGGTAGATCAGCTCTTCGGTTGACTTGTATTTTGATTACCCTTAGGTGATAAAGAGCCTAGCGATGCGCATGTTAATGGTGGAGTTGTCAATGCATAATCTTGGAGTTATTGATTCTGAAAAGAAAAAACATCTTAAGAAAAACTGAACAGTTTTATAATGGGCAAACTAAAGCGACCAAAACTTACTGGTTGCAGTGCACAAAACTTACCACGAATAAAAAAGAAAAAGCCAATATTCTTCCGCCAGGAACTAAGCATTTCCCTTGAACTTGACAGGGTGATTCATCTTAATTTCTCTGCGGTTGGTCTACGCATATTCGTGCCAGAATTTCTAGGCTCGTATGAGATTTTAGCAAATCCTAATGGTCATGACAAAGCAGCGGTTTAGAACTTTTAGTGAGGCAGGCATACGTCTGATGATGCTTTTAAGCTGGTGCACTATTTTCTTTTTGTCTGCGGCAGCCGATCTTAAATTCAATGCTTAAACCAGGCAATGCATTCGGTTTTTTCAACATTGTTTGTATATATTGTAAGCATCAAGTTCCATTGCTACAATATTAATGAAAAAGATCAAACCATATAATATTTATCATAAAAATGATTAATATATTTACCTGAATAAATATAACTATTGTTTTGCGCCTCATTTTGTACGAAATTGTAATTGGCGTTTAAAATTTCAGATTTGACATTTCAAGGCAGAAACTTTACCATTGTGAATTGTGATTCACAATAGCATTGAATTTAGATGTGTTCGATTTAGTTTTAGCAAATTTCCAACCTAATTTCGTGCAAATTTGGTTGAAATTATCTCATTTCGAAATGTGATTTTGTATGGGAAATGAGATAATTTCGTATCTAATTTGGGAATTTTCAACGAAATTACCTCATTTGCTCTAATGAGGTGATTTCGTTGAAAATTTCCAAATTCGATACGAAATCATCTCATTTCCCATACAAATTCACATTTCGAAATGAGATAATTTCAACCAAATTTGCACGAAATTAGGTTGGAAATTAAGTCAAAACCTAATGAACACACCCAATTAGCCACAGTTTGAAAAGCTCTGAAAAGATTTTGTATGAAAATGTCAAAGCGCAATGGAAGGAGACAAAAGAAAACAACAACAAAAATTGATTAACAGCCAGTTGAAATACAAAAATGAAATGAGCTGTCAAACGAAATTACCAAGTGCCCTATTACACGACGACCTTAGAGTCATGACTTTTTTCGAAATTAATTGAGTGCGAAGGTGAGATCAGATGTTTTTTCTCGTTCGCACTCATTGAATTTCGAAAAAAGTCATGACTCTAAAGTCGTCGTGTAATAGGGCACCAAATTACAAATGAAAACACTTTTGCTGTGATTTGCGAAATTACCTCATTTCGGCTCTAACCCGGAGGCCACACGAGCGAGTACTCGCTAGCGATTTGGGTACATACATTAATTGTCAAATCACTCGCCACTCTACTCGCTTCTCAACTGGCTTCGAAAAAGGCAAGCCAGTTGGCTAGCGAGTACTAAAAGTTTCGATGTATTAGTAACTCGCTAGCGATTACTCGCTCGTGTGGCCTCCGGGTAATGAAAACGTAGTACAAAGATACCTCAAATTTTCCAATGAAGACACGATAATACTACGTTTTCATTAGAGCCGAAATGAAGTAATTTCGCTAATCACAGAAAAAGTGTTTTCATTTGTAATTTGGTAATTTCGTTTGACAGCTCATTTCATTTTTGAATTTTGACTGGCTGCTAATCGCTTTTTGTTGTTGTTTTATTTTGTCTCCTTCCATTGCGCTTTGACATTTTCGTACAAAACCTTTTCAGAGCTCTTCAAACTGTGGCTAATTGGGTGTGTTCATTAGGTTTTGACTTAATTTCCAACCTAATTTCGTGCAAATTTGGTTGAAATTATCTCATTTCGAAATGTGAATTTGTATGGAAAATGAGACGATTTCGTATCGAATTGGGAAATTTTCAACTAAATTACCTCATTTGGCCTAATGAAAACGTGGTATAAGGCTCATGAGTTCGGACCCGATCCAAACAGGGTCCAGTGTTATCGATATCTACATTTATCGAAACCTTGACATCTCGCTTGACAGTTCTTTTTAAACAAAGCAAACATGTATTGGTTTTGTAAAAAAAAATGTGTTTTTTATCTAAACAAAATTCAAATATAAATGGTATTAATGTCGGAACGGAAATTAAGAAGCGAGTTAAAATAAATAAAACATTGCATTTTAAATAACGGAGGAGTCAAAAACAAATGGTTTGTCTATCTCTACCTTAAGTTACATCCTCTGCTCAACTTTCCATTAGGGTAGCACGAATTTTCATACGCGGATAATTTTGTTCGGTAGATTTATTCTTCAAAGTAATAAATATCGTAATTTTAAAGAGAGGAAACTTTTATTTATATTTTTAATTAATTGTTTAAGAGCCGTTTGCTCATACGATACTTAAGCATTTATGTTCTACTTAAAAAGCTTATGCTCTACTTTTTCCTCTGCGTAAACTGTCACATAAGCCCTTATGTTCTACTTAAATATTTAAGTTTCGTATCAGCAAATGGGCCTAAGTCTTCATTTTCCATACAAAATGTACGTTTGCCCAAAAAACTGTTGACATAGGCGCCTGCCAGGCGAACATACCAGCGGGACAGAGGACCCAAAAATGGAGTTAAAATCCTGAGAACCCGCGAAGCGGGCCAGGCAAGGTGCTCTTAATCCTCAGCCTTGACAAAAAAAAACATGTAATTGCCAAAAATGTACTGAGAAATCACAATTTTTTTTTTTAATCACATTTAGAAATGTTTTCTTACCGTAATATTTTATAGTTATTCTATTGAGAGCCTTAGCTCACTATAAAAAAAATCAACAGTCTAGGCGTGCTATCTTAATGGAAAGTCGCCCACGCACTTATAAAAAAAACCACTTTAACTTAAAGACTTAATTTTATAATCATGAACGTAAGCACATAGCACAAGTCCTTGCGACTAGGCACCGAATCAAGTCGGGCTATTTTCTTACCGACTTAAAAGAACAGCTGTTTGTTTATTTTAATTTTGTGTTTGCTTTATAAAAGGGGAATAGCGGCCCTAAATTTCAGTTTCTTTTGTTTTTCAAAGCAGATAGTATGGGCAAAATCCCAAATGTATCCAAAACAAAAATATATTCTGTTTTTGCTAGTTATTCTGCGTTATCCACTTGACAAGGACATACAAGAATTCATCAAGTTTGAGTCTCATATTCATAACGATATCAAAAACTGCCCCCAATGTTTTAAAAACCAATCGGAGTTTTGTAAACGAGTCCAACTAGACTATCAACTAGACGAAGATTTTGCAAACAACCTCAACATACTTTTTGGTGTCCGTCAAAATCGAGTTTTAAGTAATATAAAAAACAACAGTAAAAAAATGATTGCCAAGTATTTAGCGAGAGATTTTGATTTTAGTCATATCAATGAACCGAAAAATGAAGTGGAATTAGTGAAAAACCTTTCGCTACGGTTTTTAAATGAATCTCGATTAGATGGCATGCAATATTGCCCCAAGTCGAAAGTAAAAAGATTCATAAAATTCTTTGCAAAAAACTATACTGAACTTAACATTTGGATGCACATGAATGTCAATATACAGCCAATTCTTTTGCCATACTTGCATTCCCTAGGATTCCCAGTGCCTGAAACTTACGCAACTTGCGGTTTTACAATATTTCAATCCTTCGATGGAGTTCCTTTGGCTGATTTATATGACAGTGAATTGGATTTCATATTGAAGCTAAAGATAGCAAGCAACCTACTGAATGGAGCATTGAAATTTTCGGAGGGATTTGATGGGTTTCGGATATACATCACTGATTTGAATATAGATAACGTTGTTTACAATCAAAAAGAAGACAAGGTGTCATTCGTGGACTTGGACACAATTCTTATAGTAGATGGCCGCCACAACTCGAAGCCAATCCATAAACATGAATTCCTGGATTGTTATGGTTGTTTTGCATTTACTCCATCCGAAATTTGCGCCAGTGGCAAAAGTGATATAAATATATTTGCGGTATGTCAATTACTTCGTGAAAATTTGACACGGGATCGCACGAAAGGATTTTTATATCCAGTGCCGGAAAAGTTTTCAGATTTGAAAAATATGCTTAGCGAATGCGTTGATTGCAAGTATAAAACTTGTGAAAATAGATATGGTATAGCCGTTGAGATGATAAAGAGAATGAAAGAAATTATTAAAAATGCTTTATAATACCTATTACAAAGTTGTTTTCTTTTCTGTTACTTTAGTAGTGTTTTTCTCTGCAAAATTATAATTTGATAGCAAATTAATTTATTTGCATAGAAAAGTCAATATATGTGATTTACAAGTCGAAAGTTTTGGATGTTACTCTTAATCGTTGCAGTAAATTAGTCGCATAGAAAGATTTCGGCAATAATTTCCAACAATCGGCTTTATTTGAATCACCAAAAACAGTTTTAGACTGTGTATATAAATATTCTATCGTCAAATAAGGGGGGATTTAAAAATAGATAATTCACTTTCTGACCTATTAAAAAAAATTATATTCGAAATATTTGAATAAAAACAAAAATACTTAAAGTTATTCGTATCCTCTTTATTACTTTTTGTATTTTTAGATTAATCTATACGGAAACAAATGAAAATAGACTTAAGCCGGTTTTCACTCTCAGGCGATAATATTTTATATGTATGCTTTATTATAAGACCTTATGAAAAGTAGTAGGTAATTATTAATATTTAACTTTCAGCCCGCTCAAAGAACTTGGTTTCTGAAGAGATGTTGAAAAGATTTATTGCATTTACATACTTTTTCTTTAAATTTCAATATTTCAAACGAATCATTCAATTACATGAGCTGTGAGCAAATAAGAGGCAGACCTACCTACAATAAATTTATAATATTAAAATGTTTAAGTGGATAAAAAAAAGGCAAATAGTAATTAACGAATTTTACAATTTGTATGATAGTTAAAGTCCAAGAGCAAAGTTGTTTTTATTCTTAATTCTATAAATTAAAAGTTATAAAGTTAAATTATTTTCTTTTTAAAGTATTTACTTATCGTGCCAATAAACGCATTGATTTGAGTCAGAAAAAGACAATTCCAACCCAGTTGTCGTCTTTTTCTCAGCGTTACAGGATTTAAAATTTTCAAATAAATAAAAACGGCAAAACAATAATTACCAAATGATACTTAACAATTTTTAATTGATAATAATTAAAATGAAATGCCCAATTGCTTTGTTTTGTTTTTATACTTAATTCTATGAATTAAAGTTGCTTGTATTTTTTGTTTTTATAAAATATTAAATTCTAAAAATCTGTATTTTTCTTCTTATTTCGCTTGCGTTTCTTGTCGCCACCATGCACGCCTCTTTTCTTAGCGATGCAAACACGGCAATACCAATCCTCGTTATCGTCTGGGGCCACCAATATGCCAACGCACACCCAATGATACCATGCATCGCAGCCGTCACAACCGATCATCGGCGATCCATCATCAACTTTACCACAAGCTGGACAAATCCAAACGCGATTTCCTTCAGCATCCTTGGTAGAGGTGTCAACATACGAAGTTGGACGATTGGCTTCCGAAATCAATGAGACGGCCAATGAATGTTTGTTCGAAGATGCCACATGTTGAATATTACTTGGACCACCTGCACAGTGGAACGCCGGACCGATTGCGCTATTGTTGCCAGGCGATTTTGTACTAGGTTGTGGCATTCCAAGACCTCCCAAAATCGTCGCCGATGCTGGAAGCATAAAAGTTGATGGTCCACCACTGTTGCTATCGATATCTATTACCGAATCGTTAAGGATATTGAGCGAAGCAGATAGTGAAGGCGTGTGATGAAAAGCACCTGTGCCTGCTCCAGAAACAACACTATTATTTCCTGTATCGTCAGGCCCCGACTTGTGCTGTTTCGGTGGACGCGTAACCAGGGGTGATATTCGCGCCAATTCTGGAGACTGCTCTCGTTCTGTAAGATTAAATCCTCCACCACCTATGATAGATGATTTCGATGCAGCTTTGAGTGATGTTGGTGATTGACCTGATTGACCTAATTTCAAAGTAATTTTTGGGATGATTGATGAAGCTTCGATAGAGGAGCTAGCCCCGTCTCCTCCAGATGATGTGTACTTCACTACTCCTCCTGTTACTGACCCCTCGCCATCCGCTCGCTCTTTCTCTTCTTTACACTTTTTCTTATCCTTTTTTAATTTTTTCAACTTGTCTTTATCTTTTTTTTCTTCTTTGCGCTTTTCCTTCTCTGACTTCTCACTTTTTACAACCTTCTCCAGGTTTTTCTCCTTATTTTTATTCTTATCTTTTTTGTCCTTTTTCTTCTTAATTTTTGTTTCCTTGAGCAGTTTCTTCATTTTTTTATGATCCTTCCTTTTTTCTGGAGATGATTCGTAATCAATAGCTGTATGTCCGGATGAATTCGCCGAATCGTCATTTTTCTTTCCAGATTCTGAACTCATGTCCATAGCTTCTGCGCCCGAACTAGGCTCTAATTTTGTAGCATTTTTCAGTTCAGCCGTCAATACTCCTCCAGCTGGGGAAGATTGTTTCTTTCCCTGTTTGTTGACCTTTTTCACCTTCTTATGCTCTTTATTCCGTCGCTCTGTCGATGAAGATCGATCAATCTCTTCTACAATATTCACTTCATTGCTGTTGATCGGTGGTGGTTGAGCAATCCTTGATTGACGATAGAGTCCTGACGGGATTCCAGTTAAGGGCACCGTAGGACGGTTCGTAAACGCCGTCGAGTTCTGATGCTGATTTCTCATCTCTTCCTGAACCGAATCATCTGATGAAACTTCAATTGTTTCAGAATTTTTCGAGGCATTCATATTCAAAGACATCGCTGTGTGTTCGTCTGACTTCTTTCTAATAACACCAACATGTCCTGGTGATAACAAGGACATAGGTTCTGACGCACTATGTAAAGTCTGGCCGCCGCCTCGAGGTGAGATCGTCTTCGGCTTTGAACAACCTGCACCTGGTGAAAGTTCCAATTTCATAGTATCCGGCACCAAAGGTGCCACCTTGCTGTATGTTCCTTCAGGAGCCATTGGTAGTGGCGGAGCACTTGTTTTCTCATCTTTGAAAAATGGGCGAATCGATTGGTTCAGGGGCGGGAATCCCATCAGCGGGGGCATAAACAAACCATTATTGTGCATATTGGGTAGCTGAGAGAACAGATTATGTGATGGAATCAAGCCAGGACGAGCTGGAAACGGATAGAATGAAAACATCGACATACCATCCATATTGGGAATGCCGTTGGAGAAACCCTGAGTTGAGTATGGAGATGGACTTCGGCCCACAGCATTGGGTGGCTGATTAGCTTGATGGCTGTTATATTGATGTACTCCTTGCTGCATAACTTGTTTTTGTTGGTCTTTGATTTGTTTTTGCTTTTTTCGTTCTTTTTTCGCCCGCATTACAGAATTTACATCGACTGGAATAGAGCCAGGAGAAAATGACGGCGAATTTGAACGACCAGTTGACTTTCCAGGTAGTGAAATGTTATTATTCGTCGGCAAAGGTGGGGCCGGCTGCAGAACCGTGTTCATCATCATGAGTTTTTGATTAATTGTTCCGAATTCCTCTTTTGTTGGAGCCATATTCCTTGCATTAGACGCCACCGTCGATGTTTTGTTATGATTATGCATGAATCCAGAATCTTTTCCCATCTTTGACTTTTTACGCTCTTTTTTCATTTTTAAACTAACTCCGCCATCAATGGGGAATGTACTTGCAATGCCTAATGGAATATTCGCTATGTTGTCTATTGAATTGTGAGAAAGATTTAAAGGTTCCATTAGATTCGAAGTGGAATGATGCCCAAAAAACGATTTCTTGATCTTCTTGGGCTTTTTCGTAGTTAAACCGAGAATTTTCGGTTGATTTTTGCTGCCTGGCTTACGACCCCGTTTCTTGGGCTTCTGAATCATAAGATCACCTCGTTGCATGAGAACAGCACTACCTTCTGGAATTCCACTGCCATCGTCAACTGAGATCACTGAATTAAAGTCACCTGATTGTTGTGATGATAATGGAGGAGGAGCATATACATGTCGTCCGGAGCCTGAAGGCGGTGCTGGAGTTATTGTTGTACCTGACGGTAGGCTTATCACTTGAGAATCACCGAAAATTGTCGTGTTTCCAGAGGGAGCATTAACTGGCTTTATTTCTGGATGTTGAATTGGACCTTCTCCACGTTCCTTCCTTCCAGACGAGGAAATCTTTTTGAAGATATTTAATTTACTGCGATCTGGTTCATTGCTCAGTTTGATCTCGTCATTGTGCAATAAAGAGGGTGGTATTCCTGCTGTGGTATGAGGCATTGGAAGCAATGGTGGAATAACCTTCATGTCTTGACTACCCGGTAATGGCGGTTGATAATTTCCTTTGGAATGAGAAAAAGGTGGCGAACCAAATACAGAACCTGAGGCTTCTGGTCCTGGAGGTGCAGGGAGATCTTCTGGCAATGGTGGAACTATTGGAATCGGTGGCAACTCTTTCTTTATTTTTACCCTCTCTATTTCTGGAGGAATTATTGTTCCTTTATCCAAAGTACTACGGAAAACATTAGAAACTGCACTTAAAGCAGCTTCTGTTTGTTTCTGGATTGACTGCTGACGAATTTGCTTTTGTTTTAGCTTGTACTGCTTTTTAAGGTGTTTGTCTTGTGATACATGACTCAAACTATTGTGATTTTTGCTCTTTAAATTACTAATGTTGTTTCCAGAGCCATTCTTAGCCATTGACTTTTGAAGCATTTTGAATCGTTTGCGTTGGGCTTTGTCGGTGATTGCAGTTGGTGTCGTTCCCATACTATTAGGTGGCATACTACTTAAAGCCTTTTTCTTCATCTTCTTTTTTTTATCCGAGTTTTGATTAGTTTTTGTAGGTTTTGGAGGGAAACTTTGATCAGGGTTTTGGTTGGAAGGGGAATGGGAAGAATTAATATTCGAAGAGGGCACTGCTGTTTCGGGATTGCTTAAGGGCAAAGAGCTCACAGGCTGAAAGGGTGGAGTTGTTGAAGGTGGAGCATCTAGGCCAAAATACTTTTCGACAATATCAGGAATTACGCACTCTGGAGTCTTTCCTTCAATTGCAGGCGAAATGAATCCACCTGAGGTCATCATAACGCTGCTTATCTCTCGAGTTGCACTACTGGGAACAGTGGATTTAGATATGTCTATGGGTGGATGATTGGAGTTGTTCGATTCACCGATCACTTTTGAATCATTTAAGTCAAAAATTTGTTGTCCTGTTAGTTTCCTCTCCACTTCCTCTGTCGATTCATTGGGTATAGACCCATGACTTGTATTTGCTTGCCCTGAATTGGGTGATGCCAACGAAATGTTTGATTTATCTTCTTCTTCGTCGTTATCTCGAAGAATTGGCGGTAGATGTTCATAGATATGAACAGGCCTTGTGAGGACTTCTTTACTGCCAGGTTTTAAGAAATTTAAGTTCGAGGACTTCGGAGCAGGTAGGTGTGGAATTTCAATATTGCAACTCACTGGTTGAACATGGTTTATGTATTCCAATAGATCACCAACGCTGATGTTAAGACTTTGCAATGAAAGAGCAACATCATCCAAATTAGCCTCAGTCCGATTGAACAATTCAACATGGCGATGGAGATCTCTGGCGAATTCTTGTAGAAATTTCTGTAAACTATCAATAAGAAGCTCCAATGGAATGGACTGAAAAGAATTATATCCTATTGTTTGGCAAATTTGTGCCACTGAAACACGAAGCACTTTGCGGATGTAGATATCCATTACTTTTCCTTGTTATTCACCTTAAATATATAAATTATACAGCAAATTTTATGTGAATTACTAGCAGCGAATTACGCTTGTACCTTTTTTAATATCATACTTTATAATAGTTTTTGATAAATAAAGAAAATATGTAACAAATAGAAAAATAACACCGTTTTTTCAAGTCAATAAAAAGAAAAGTAAAAATAATTGTACAGAAAAATTTGTTGTGTCAGATATGTCAAAATTGGGTTACTAGCGCCGCCTTCAAATGAGGTTTGTCATCAGTAGCTGTGTTCCACAGAATGTCTGAATATAGGTTTCACATCCACGCTTGTTTGACAAACATGGCATGATGAATGATTGAGGATAAAAACCATTCACATTTAAGTGCCCTTTCACACGAGGAAACTGAGTTGCCAGCAACTTTTAGTTCCTGCGTGAGAAGGGCAGGAGGAAAGAGCGGCGAACAGAATCTCCCCGGTCGAGGATTTGAGGAAATTTTTTGACATTTCCTTTCACATCTAGGTTTAGGTGTGTTCAACCAATAGATTTTCAAAGGAAATTTCAAAAATTGCCTGGAGATTTGTTTCCTCGTATGAAAGGTACAAGAGATTTTTAAGGAGATTAAAAGAAAGTCCCTTTTCACACGAAGAAACAAGTTGCTAGAGATTTTTTTGACGTTTTTTGACGTTTTCTTTTAATCTCCTTAAAAATCTCTTGTACCTTTCATACGAGGAAACAAATCTCCAGGCAATTTTTGAAATTTCCTTTGAAAGTCTATTGGTTGAACACACCTAAGCCTAGATGTGAAAGGAAATGTCAAAAAATCTCCTCAAATCCTCGACCGGGGAGATTCTTTTCGCCCCTCTTTCCTCCTGCCCTTCTCACCCAGGAACTAAAAGTTGCTGGCAACTCAGTTTCCTCGTGTGAAGGGGCACAAAACGACAAAAAAATCTCCAGCAACTTGTTTCTTCGTGTGAAAGGGGACTAAGTGTATGTCCCCTTTCACACGAAGAAACAAGTTGCTGGAGATTTTTTTGACGTTTTCTTTTAATCTTCTCAAAAATCTCTTGTACCTTTCATACGAGGAAACAAATCTCCAGGCAATTTTTAGAATTTGCATTGAAAGTCTAATGGTTGAACACACCTAAACCTAGATGTGAAAGGAAATGTCAAAAAATCTCCTCAAATCCTCGACCGGGGAGATTCTGTTCGCCCCTCTTTCCTCTTGCCCTTCTCACCCAAGAACTAAAAGTTGCTGGCAACTCAGTTTCCTCGTGTGAAAGGGCACTATGTAGTAGGTACGCAGATCGAGCTTAAATTTCCCTACGACATTTCTCTCCAAACACCAGCTAAAATCCTAGCTAAATTTTGACATAAGATTTTTGTGGAGAATTTGGAACAAAAGCTTTGTGAAGAATATGTCAAAATCAGCTGTTCTGTGAAAAAAATTATTCAAATTTCAAAAAATTGCAAGATCGAGGTGTAATATGCCCGTCGTCCACTTGTGCCCAACGCGTTCAATTTCAAGTTCAACACATTCAACTCTAGTGTACGGTGATCTCAATTCCATTCAACCGTCACGTTTACTGCGGTTGGAGTTCGTTCCTCAACGCGTTGTTCAACAGATGTACGGGAAGTGAATGAGCTCATGTTGCTCGTTGCCCATACTTGGGAATCGCGTTGAGCAACAAATTCACGATAATGTGCTGCACATTATCTGTTCAACACATTGAACAAGTTTTGAATTTTTGTTTGGTGTGAGTTGCGTTGGATACGATGAAATTTGTGTGCGGATACAAATTGAACCGTTGTGTTTCATGTTTACAAACTCACAGCTTTAGGTAGGTATATAATTTTTGCTTATGTTTTTCACATTACAGTCGGAGGTTTTGTTCTATTGTTTGATTGATTTTTGTGGTGAGCTTATTAATTTTCATTCAACTTTGTAACAGATTCAGTAGTAACAATTTAGTACATACCACCATTGCCGAAAAGGAAGCTTCATAGATGCTTTCATAGTCAATGTTTTACAACGAAAGTTCGTGATATTAATAAAATTATTTACAAGTTCTATCTTAACAAATCGTTACGACGGAATTTTTTATAGAGGCATTGTATATCCAATCTATTCTCATGAAACACGATTTTGTCGGTAGACATTTGGTCGATAGGTTCGCTGTGGTCGCCTTACCGAGATCCCTTAACAAAAATTAGTATTACATTTGGACGTATAGATGGCCACGAGCTTTTTTTCTTCATGAGAATACTATAGAATTTATATACAATGATAACCCAACTAACAATTTTGCCCCTATAATCATCCAAAGAAGCTTCCCATAATCATCTCTTGCAATCATATAAGCACTATATAATAGTCCATAGAATTGAAAGGGCGCACTTTTTAAGCTCCTATTGGACCTTTATGGACTAAATTCAGTTGCCCCAGAAAGCACTTACTGGATTCAATTTAGAGGTCTTATAGAAGAAAGTGGAAAAATAAAAAAAAAATATTTCACAATTGATTTATATTTATTTATTTATATTTTTATTTTATTTTATTAATTTTCTGATATTTTATTTGAAAGTTTTTATTTTTATCTGAAATACAATCTTAGAATTTATTAGATATTATTTAAGTTATAAAAATTACAAAGTTTCTGTGAGATTCGAACCATGCTCCTCTCGCACTGAAAGTCCACCACGCTAACCGCTTGGCCATGGAGGAATATAATTACGATGAAAAAAACGTATTCACTTTCTCCACACTGCTGGTTTGTGTCTATACTCTTTAGTATACCAGAAGTGGTTTTTGTTTTTACTAGTACAGCAGAAATGGTTTGTGGCTGAACTTAGCAAGTAACAGAAACTAACATAGAGATTGTATAATAATTTTACAGGATGACTATAGAACAAAAGCTCCATCGTCATTTCATAAAAGCAATACAGAGAGATTATAGAAACATTGGTATATCGCTTCTATCAACCTAATAAAATTTGCACCAGAAAATATTCAAGGAAGCAGTAATACTCCAATAAGGTATTTACTTCACGTCAGAGGATAATAGGCGCGCTATAGAAACAAATAACACTATAATGTCTGAAATGCGAAGCAATTTTGTAAGTTGGGAGAGGTGGATATATTGCATGAGATTTTATCTACTCATGTCCCTCTTTTGTCCAGTGCTTAAGAAAACTCCTTTATTTATTTTATGAATATAGACAATGGAGGACCAAGAAGAAAAAAAAAAAGTTGAAGAAAAGCCAATTCTTTGGGACGTTAGGGACTCGGCTTATAAAAATCGGGATGCCAGAGAACTAGCTTGGGCGGAAGTGGCCTCAAAAGTAGAAGTGACTGAGGCCGAAGCCAATGACAAATGGAGGCTCCTGCGACAACAATTCCGCGTGAGTTTTTATTATTTATCTTATATTTACAACTTATAATAAGGGTATTCATACAAAAGCGTAAAGTCGTCGTAAACGTTGTAAACTTTTAAACTTCGTAATTCTGTCACAATTCGTATGGAAAATTTGACAGATTTACGAAGTTTAGAACTTTACGATGTTTACGACGAGTTTACGCTGTTGAATGAATACCCTTAATATAATATTGTAATAACTTTCCATATTTGAACTATAACGACTCCGAAATGCAAACAAACGGACACAATAAAGCTTACGGTCGCAGTGCAAACATACCCTTATTAGCTATAATTATAGCAAGTCTCAAACGAAGGAAGCGCCATCTACCGGATTATAGCAGATCTACCAGCTGTCAAATAAAAGCTTTTGGAAGGGAAATTATTGGGAAATTTCCCCTACGGAAAGCTCTGGAAGCAGAGACCAGAACGTTCTCCTTATTTCGAGACTTTGGAAAACAAGTATAAAAGGCACATGTTTGAACGGCAGCGACACAGTTTGTTTTTAATCGTGAATGAATAAAGTTAAGTAATAAAAGTGAAAAGTAAAGTTTGTGAATTAATTTCAGTGGTGAATAATAAATCGTTTTGTTTGTGGTAAGAACAGTAAAGTGTGGACGTTTTGAATAAAGTAAATAAGTTTTATTATCGAACCTGAGAAAATATTACATTGGTGTCAGAAGTGGGATAGTACTTATTTTATCTGTGCACTCAGTAAATTTATTGTGTGGAAAGTGAAAAAAAAAGACAGTGGGTAAATCTTTGAATGATTTAAATTTAGTGGAACTTAAGGCAGAACTGAATAAGCGAGATCTTCCTACTGCTGGAACAAAGAATGATCTTATAATTCATCTGCAAGAAGATTTAAGAAGATGTGGAAAAAAACCCGGACACGTTTTTATTCGACATTGAAATGGAAGAACAGCAAGAGCAAGAAAGTACATCGGGCATGACCAATATGCTGTCTCAGCTGCTCGCAAAATTTGAAGAACAAAAGAATCTTCTAGAACATCAAAGCAAAGAGCAGAAGAATCTTCTAGAACAACAAAGCCAAGAACAAAAGAGTCTGCTCGAAAAACAAGAAAAGAATCTTCTTCAACAATTCCAAGAACAGACAAATTTACTCGAAGGTAAGTTAGATGCCTTTGACAACAGAATTGTTGCCCTTGACGAGCGAGTCGATAGACAATTTTCAACTGTCGATAAGCAATTGTCAACAGTAGAAGCAAAGTTCGAAAAAATGGAAGATAAAATTGAGTCCATTACCAAGGAATTAGACAAAGTAAGGAAGATGAAGGTTCGAGAAAGTTCTGGTGACTGTCCTATAGGAGAAAAGAGATGCATCCACCAACCTTCGATGGACAAACTTCTTGGTCAATCTACAAGAAGCAGTTTGAGGCAGCTGCAGCAACGAACGGCTGGGACGACGAAGACAAATATATAGCTCTGACGCTTGCTCTTAGAGGAACTGCTGCTGAGCTGCTGCAAACCATACCAGCAGAAAAGAATGGCAACTTCAGCGCTCTTGTTCAGGCCATTTACAAACGCTTTGGAGATGGCCATATGCAAGAAGTCTTCCGTATTCAACTCAATACAAGAGTCCAGAAAAGGGGAGAAACTCTGCAACAGCTTCAAGCAGACATCGAACGATTGGCGCATCTGGCATATCCAGCTGCAGGAGATGAAATCATTAACCAATTCGCAACAGAAGCCTTTGTTCGTGCTGTTTCTGACATCAACCTTCAGCGAGCATTTCGAACGGCTGGAAAACGCACGCTCCCTGAAGCATTAGCGTTCGCCCTGACTATGGAAGCAGCAGAACAGGCGTCTCAAGGAGTTCATCGGGTAAGAGAAATAGAAATTGAGGAGTGTTCTTGCCAGAGAACTGTATTCCAAAGAAACCAGCGAGATGGACCTGCTCGATGCTGGAACTGTAACAAAACCGGACATCTCCAACGCCAATGCAGATTGCCACCTAGAAGACCTTGGAAACCAGACTACAAGCATTGCACGCATGAAAGAGAAAAGGAAGTTGTTTCCATCCAGCGACTGAGAGCCGATCCCATTTACGATTGGAGTAAAAGGAAAATGAGGACTGCCCGAAAGGATGACTCGGGAAGCGATATATATCGCCCAAAAGTGACTCCGCCACAGTTAACTCCTATCCATCGAAAGGGTGACAAGCGTGATTCCAAAGAAAACTACAAAGTTGGAACGGACGGATTTCAAGTGTGCATGGATGTCAGCCATTTCAAGCCAAATGAGTTAATGGTCAAAACTGTTGGCAACAGCGTGGTAGTGGAAGGTAATCATGAACGTGAAGATGAACATGGCTACATCAGTCGTCAGTTTGTACGGAAGTACCAGCTACCAAAGGGGTATGATGCCAAAGATGGCATCTCAACGGTTTCAATGGAGGGTATCCTGAAAATCAAAACTCAGCAGAAGGCATTGAAGAACAACGAAAGGATAGTGCAAATTCAACAGACTGGCCCCATGAATCGGAGTGATAAGGGAAATGAAGAAGAAAAGCTGAGTGACGTTCAGGAAAGAACAAGGGCAAATATGAAGCCATCAAGTGGTCGGATGAAAAAGCGATACGACACAAAAGCAACACAGACAGGATTCCAAGCGGGAGACCTTGTTTGGTTTTATAATTCCCAGCGTCGGAGGGGAATGTCACTGAAGCTTCAACAAAATTGGGAAGGCCCTTACACTGTAGTAACACGAATAAACGATGTCGTCTACCGCATTCAGAGAGGATTAAGAGGCAAACTAAAAGTAGTTCACAGCGACCGTTTACATCATTATAATGGTGATGGAAGTGATGGATTTGCTCGGGACGATCAATCCTAAGAGGGGGGCAGTGTAATAACTTTCCATATTTGAACTATAACGAATCCGAAATGCAAACAAACGGACACAATAAAGCTTACGGTCGCAGTGCAAACATACCCTTATTAGCTATAATTATAGCAACTCTCAAACGAAGGAAGCGCCATCTACCGGATTATAGCAGATCTACCAGCTGTCAAATAAAAGCTTTTGGAAGGGAAATTATTGGGAAATTTCCCCTACGGAAAGCTCTGGAAGCAGAGACCAGAACGTTCTCCTTATTTCGAGACTTTGGAAAACAAGTATAAAAGGCACATGTTTGAACGGCAGCGACACAGTTTCTTTTTAATCGTGAATGAATAAAGTTGGTTGTAATAAAAGTGAAAAGTAAAGTTTGTGAATTAATTTCAGTGGTGAATAATAAATCGTTTTGTTTGTAGTAAGAACAGTAAAGTGTTTTATTTTGCGAAATAAATAAGTGGACGTTTTGAATAAAGTAAATGGGGCATATTCATAGATGCTGACTAAGCTGTTGCTTGGAAAAACTAGAGTTTATCCTATGGTAATTTCACTAGAAAAACTCTAGTTTTTACCAGCAACAGCTTAGACACAATCTATGAATATGCCCCAATAAGTTTTACTATCGAACCTGAGAAAATATTACAATATACATTTTATTAAGAATGCACTACCAAAAGCAGCAAAAAACAAAAGTGGAATGGCAGAAAAAACAAAGCCACCAAACGAATTTTTTGCTCCAATGATGTTTATGAAGCCCATTTTGAGTTTTTAGGCCAACTACCGCGAGTCGAACTTGGTAAAAACCAGAGGTCGAAAATAAAACTCAACCTTTTGAAAGGTCTTAAAAATTTCGATTACCTACCGAGATTTTTGAAAATGGTCACTTAATAACCATTTAACTCCATTAAGAAATAACTTTTTTAGATTTCTCTCAGTGATAAACTTTTATTTTGATTTTTTTTAGGTTTCGGTTAACCACTGACCACTTATCGCTGAGAGAAAAAAATAAATCTCATCTTGAGATTTTTATTTTTTCTCGTCAGCTTTAAAGCTCTGCCTTTGGAATTTGAGAGAATTGGTGGACCAGTCATTGTTTAACATTCATTAAGTTAAGTGGAGTGATCGTGAGTGAGTGAGTTAAGATGGGCCGAAGGTCTAATGATAAAATAAGAAATTATTTTATAAGTGATGTCGATAAATTGAAATCAAAGTGCATTATTTGCAATGTGGAACTAAGTGGGGCACATTTAACTAATTTGAAAAGACACATTGAAACAAAACACAAAGACATTTTAGAAAATGAAGTTTTAAGAAATAGTGTGGAAAATGCAGGGGTGCCAAACAAAAAAAAAAAAATTGCTTGGAATTGAAAAAAAGAAGATTTTATTAATTCCATTGTGAAAATTGTGACAAATGATGGGAGGCCCTTCAAACACTTAGACAGTGAAGGGTTTAGGGAGATCGTGTATCCCATATTTGAGGGGCTGGGAATTCCATCGATTACTTCCCATAACATAATGGAGTATGTAGATGGAAAACTACAGCGCATAAAAAATGAAATACGAGCTTCTGTGAAGGGGAGGCTGTTATCGTTAAAAATTGATTGTGCAACAAGGTTGGACCGATCAATTTTAGGGGCCAATTTACAGTTTGTCCACCTAAAACAGGATTCAATTAATATTTGTGTAAAAACATTGGGTATGGTTCAACTTTATGAGCGTCACACTGGACAACTCATTAAAGAAAAACTTTTAGAAATTTTAGCTGACTTTCATATAGAGCTAAATCAAATATATAGCTGAGTATTAACTAAATTTAGTAGTCAAATTTGACAAATAAAACCCAATTATTCTTAATGGTTCCTCTCTTTTCCCAAAAAAAACATTTGTTATCGTCATGGTTTGCAGAAACTGTTGTAGTTTCATTGTTATTTGTTGGTGTTTCCCAAAGTACCTATTTAAGAAACAGGGAACAAAATATTTCTCTTTTCGTCTTTTATTATTATACAATTTTTGAAGAACCAAAAAGGCTTAACTGTTGTTCATTTAGGTAAATATTTATATGTAAGTATATCTATTACATTCCAGGCTAGGTATTAGCCGTCTGGATCTAGTAGGTAGTGAAAACAGTGTAATATACCGATCTCTTTTCTCCGTACGCTTGCTTGTTTTCCATGACTTTTGTATTTCTTAACATTACACTGAAGACGCCATTTTTAAAATGAAATAGCCATCTTCCCACCAGAGTTGGGGTTATTTAAGTAGATTCAGATACAAGCACCATTTTTAAAACTTAATAGCCATCTACCCACCAGAATTGGTATTATTGAAATAGAAACTCCAGATAGGATTCAATAAATTATTATTAGTTGTACTTATGTATGTGTAATAATTATTCTGGCTCAGATCCACAGACAGCGAAGCAGTTCTGTTAAATAATATTTGTATCAATAGGTAGGTACAATAACATAGGTTACAGTCTTTGAAAGTGGTTGGGATTTTAACTTGTTCAGTATGCTTTTATATTAAAAAAATATCCTAAAATCGATTTAAAATTTAAAAAACAAATACAAAATTCTATAGTGCATCGCACTGGGCCCAGTTTAAGGACTCAAGGACAGTTTTTTAGTTAAAAATAAATATTTTGAGATATGATTATCATTAAACCTAACATTAAAAAAATGTATGTTGTTATAATGTACATAACATTGTTACATTAATGTATGTACCTACCTACCAATTTTTCTCAAAACGATATGTTATTAGGTAGATACCCACTAGATTGTTTTTCAAAATATTTGTTTTCAAAAATTATGTTATTCAACTTAGAAACGTACTCGTATTGTATTTTAAACAAGTTCAGACTTTAGTGAATATAATTTTTTTATAGCACTGATTTAAACTAAAAAAAAGAGGCTGGGTGCCTGGTAACTTCCTATTGGTGTCCTCGGATTTTTTTTTTTATTAAAAAAAATGTAAGTTGATTTGATTATATACTTTTACTAATTCTCTATTGCGTCAATATACGCAGAATAAAATTAACCCGAAGTCGATAGCATCATTTTTCACGAGATATTCGAGAATGAAATTTAAAAAATGTTTTTTTTAATTATTATAATAAAAAAACACTAGTTAGATTTTCTTGAAAGTCCTTTCTGCATGTACAAACCATATTATTTATAAGATAGAATTCATAAGAAGTCGATATCTTTATTCGTTCTTGAGATATGGTGATCATACAAAACACAGACATTTCCTTAAAAATGATGAATTCTGATTCTAGGAAGCTCGAAGGGTGAAGATTGGCCAAATGTTTTGATTTGACAAATAGGATCAATAACAATCACTGCAAATCGGAAGTTAATAAAATGCATGACTGGGTTGCACGTAATTGCCCTTATAGTTCAAGTTGCTCTGAACTAAACAACTATAAAAAAGTAATTATAGAAAACTTTAAAGGAAGATGAAACTCGTTCATTCAACTGTAAAAATGAAAATAGTTTAGAGCTATAGTTACGGTGGGATAAAAAAGGACAACTTTCCAGTTAAAAAGTTTAAAAACAAATTATATTTATTCAAATGTTTCATTAAAAAACCCATAATTATATGACCCTAAATATATAAGTTTTATTCAGTTTTACTTTGCGTTAAATGCTTGTATTTTTTCTTCGCAATATATTTTTTCTAAGATCTCATTACGATTTCTTAAGAAAATTTTTTAAATTTCCGCATTTGAAGTCGTTATTTATTGCAATTTGTTAATAGCATTGCCTCTAGTATCTATGTTATCTTTTTTAATTGCGTTTTCTCATTCTTGGGTGTCGAATGTTATTTTCAATTTAAAATACTTTTTCAGTCGTGGCATTTCAAGCTAGAAATCATAGCAAACGCTCTACTGGCTTTAAAATTTCACATGTTCTTCATATTTTTTTTTTGAAAAATTCGAATACCTACTTTATCTACTATCTGGGGAAAAATTGTTCACTTAACAATTTGACTCCGCTAACCCGTTAATGATTCCTCATCATTGATTTCTAGATCTTTCCTAAAGTCTAGTAGGTACATAATAAAAGCGTTTGGATTTTTACCCAAACCACTGCTGTCTACTTTTTATGTTCAAGTGATTTATGAAGATAGAATGTTGGTACACTCATTAGTCAAAACATCGGAAATGCATAGACAAAAATTTAAGAAAAATGTTTAATAAGCATTATTTAAAAAGTACGTATACGCCCAAGTGAACTGCAATATTTTGTAAAATTTAAAACAGTCAAAAATCATGGTTTAAAAATAGGAAAATCGTAGACAAAAATTGAAAAAAAAAATACTATATTTCAGTTCGCGTAGGTTTTCATTTACAAGTAAAAATTCATTATAAAATGTATTACAAATATTATTATTACTTATTATAAGTAAATAAACTTTATAACAATATACAGAATTAATAATACTTTTATATATTTAATTTAGAAAAATGGTATAGAATGTGAATTTATATGTCATAGCATAGATAATTGAGTTACATAGATATCGCACCCATTACAAATAAAAATTACCATTTTTCCAATAATTTGTTTTTGCAAGCTCTTTTTCTTCTTTCTTAAAAATCGAGTCTATTGATCGAAGAACTGATGACTTGATGTTGACGTTTTGTATTTTTGTCTATATGTGTAAATCTATCTTTTTAACATTATATCTAATATACAGCTCACACAAAATTGATCAAAGTGAGACGTAGTTCTATATCCCACGAGAAAAAAGTAGTCATTTTTATTTGCTCTGCGTGCGATATTTATGTAACTATAGTATGGTCATAGTTAAAAAATTGCCTAACAGCATACAGTAAGTATAGTTGGTTTTCAAACTTAAAATAATTTTTTTCTCTGGACTATTTTAACCCTCTGGATCTTAGTATTACCACTGACAATGGGAGAAATATGCTGAAAGCTGTCGAAATCCTCAATGAATCTTCCGGGACTAGCGAAGAGTCGGATTCAGGGGCGGAGGAAATTGTCGATTCCATCTCATTTCCGAATATCCAATCTATACGATGTGCGGCTCATACACTTCAATTATGTGTTAGTGACATACATAAAGATGACAATATTAGCCAAAAAATTGAAAGTGCAAGAAAATTATGTAGGACTTTAAGGACTCCAAGGAATAGGTATTTTGTTTTTGATTCACATACAAATAGTTTAGGAGAATTAGGATAAAAATGGAAATTGGATGTGACGAATAGAAAATGAGTTTTTGTGGGTATTTCTTTATTTAAAATAATCAGCACCAACATAAGTTTGTAACTTTGATCACAGAATTTTATAACAACCAAATTTTTATTGAATATTTATTTTTCTTAATTTGCATATATGTATCTTCGAAGTCCAAAAAGAGCAAATGATCTTAGCATTTCTTTTCATTTAGCACTTTCTCCTGCATTAAGCACACCTTTCTGAACCAGAGCAAGTATATATTTTCAGTTTTGTTGTTGAAAAAAAAACAAATTTATCGAATGTCATTTTCTAGATTTCCAATAATTGAACCTTTGTATGTGTTAAAAACAACAGTTATCAATTTGTGAAAAAGATTTTGAAAGGTGTAACCACGATGCCTGAAAGATTACTAAAGAAACTTGCATTAAGCACACCTTTCTGAACCAGAGGAAGTATATATTTTCAGTTTTGTTGTTGAAAAAAAAAAACAAATTCATCGAATGTCATTTTCTAGATTTCCAATAATTGAACCTTTGTATGTGTAAAAAACAACAGTTATCAATTTGTGAAAAAGATTTTGAAAGGTGTAACCACGATGCCTGAAAGATTACTAAAGAAACTTTTTTAAAAAGACAATTACTGATTGACGTTTATATACATACCTTTATTAAGAATTCCTTAACGTAGTGCTGAAGCGCATCATGAATTTGTATTTGCCGTAACAAGAAACTAATGTCGAATTCCTTACAACCATTTCAAATCGATTTTTTTTGTTGGTTGTAAGGAACACACAAAAAATCAAATTTTTCGTGTGGGATTGTGTGTGTGTCATTTGACAGTAGCTTTGAGGAAAAAAGTAAACAAACTATTCGCATACAAATTTGTTACAAATATTCCAAAGTGCATTCAGTTTTTCGCGTCATTTTGTTAGATTAAAAACATATACATTTCCAAGAAAAGTAGCAAAAATAAACAAAAAATAGTTATGTGACCATTAAAGTAAAAAAAAACAACCAAAATTCATCCAAGAAACACATCATTTGGGAAACACATCGGCGAGCGCGCGATTTATATCTTTAATCGACTTTGGGCACTTTGAATCGAAGTTAGTTGATATTTTTATAACTATACTGACTATTCACTATTTTTTGATGAATTTAAATTAGTTTTGATGATTTATTTGCTTTTAATCTATTAAAATGACCGACGAACACTTTAGAACATTTGTTAAACCCACCGCAAAATACTTTCGACTCCAGAGAAATGTCAAATCTTGTTAGTGTGTGTGAAATCGATTTGAAATCATGCTGAAAATGCAAGATTTGTTTTGACAGAATAAAATCGATTTTGTTTAGAAAAAAATCGATTCTGTTTAGAAAAAAATCGATTATTTGGTTGTAAGGAATTCGACATAAGTGTAAAAATGTCATCCCAAATTTTGATGCAACAGTTAATTAATATTAAATTGAAAGTGTAAATAAATTAAAAGTATAAAAGTACATAATCCTTTCAGTATTTCAGAACTCAGCCTTAATAATTAATTAAACCATCTTTTAATGTCTTGTTCCATACCTGCTACACAGGCGTATATTAGTGCAATCGGATAAATGTGTACCTCCGCTTGACATTTGCACTTGGTGGAACTCCACTTACCATATGTTAAAGAAGTTACTAGAAATAAAACCGTTCATTTTGGGAGAACAGATTTTTGAAGATACTTTAGATTGGGAATGGATTGAAGAATATGTCGACACTTTAGAGCCTATTTGGACTGCGACTCTTAAAATGCAAGAGGAACAACTTGTTTTAAGCGATTTCTTTAAAATTTGGATGGAGCTTAAACTGCATTACGAGAACAGTTCCTCCAACCTAAAAATGAAACTACAGATGTCAATTAATGAAAGGGAAAGTTTGCTTCTGGAAAATATACCAATGTTGAGTGCAATTTATTTTGATCCACGGCTCAGCCTGGTTTTGACCAATAGCCAAAAAGCATTGGCAAAAACTCATTTGAAAAAAATTGCAAAAACTATTTTGAATATAAAACAGGTACAGACTCATAAAATGGGAGGGTCGAAATTCTGTTTCCAAATGATTTGCTTTTTGCTAGCCTGAAATTCGAAAACTAAAAATTTTAAAGTAAAATTAATAAAACTTAATGCCATTTTTAAATTCATTATTATTAAATGAAATTGTAGATAAGCGCAAATTTATCTTTATAAATATGTACATAAAATGTAATTTTTCAAAAAAACTATAGCTACCTACTTTAAACAAACAAAATGTCCAAAACTATGGCCACATACAAAAATAAACAATTTTTACCTAGACCTTAACTGTGGCAGTAAATCACAGTTTAATTATAGGATCGCATTCCTTATCAAAATATGTTTCTAGCTCGAGGTCTATAATTTTTTTTTTTTTTTTTATATATATATGGGTTTGAATGTTATGTAGAACCGTTTCCATTTGCATGTGGTCCTTTCGGTCAATGGTCTGCACTTGTACGAAAAACATTTTGGTTTTTGCATTTAGTGAAAGCTTTGGACCATGTCAAAATTCTGAAGATATAGTTTTACATCTACGCTGTTAATAGACAAAAGGATAAGGTTTTTTTCTGAACATTATGAAAATGAAAACATTTTTTCTCTACAAAACATTTTTAGATACAGAATTTTGCTATGTATTTACCGCATTTTGCAAACAGAAAAATGACCCATACGGAATTTCGACCCCAACCCAATCAAAAATAATACTGTAATAACTTTCCATATTTAAACTATAACGACTCCGAAATGCAAACAAACGGACACAATAAAGCTTACGGTCGCAGTGCGAACATACCCTTATTAGCTATAATTATAGCAACTCTCAAACGAAGGAAGCGCCATCTGCCGGATTATAGCAGATTTACCAGCTGTCAAATAAAAGCTTTTGGAAGGGAAATTATTGGGAAATTTCCCCTACGGAAAGCTCTAGAAGCAGAGACCAGAACGTTCTCCTTATTTCGAGAGTTTGGAAAACAAGTATAAAAGGCACATGTTTGAACGGCAGCGACACAGTTTGTTTTTAATCGTGAATGAATAAAGTTGGTTGTGATAAAAGCGAAAGTAAAGTTTTTGAATTAATTTCAGTGGTGAATAATAAATCGTTTGTTTGTAATAAGAAAAGTAAAGTGTTTTATATTGTGAAATAAATAAGTGGACGTTTTAAGTAAAGTAAATAAGTTTTATTAACGAACCTGAGAAAATATTACATTGGTGTCAGAAGTGGGATAAAACTTATTTTATTTGTGCACTCAGTAAATTTATTGTGTGGAAAGTGAAAAAAAAAAAAAAAGACAATGGGTAAATCTTTGAATGATTTAAATTTAGTGGAACTAAAGGCAGAACTGAATAAACGAGATCTTCCTACTGCTGGAACAAAGAATGATCTTATAATTCGTCTGCAAGAAGATTTAAGAAGATGTGGAAAAACCCGGACACGTTTATATTCGACATTGAAATGGAAGAACAGCAAGAGCAAGTAAGTACATCGGGCATGACCAACATGCTGTCTCAGCTGCTTGCCAAATTTGATAGTCAGGAAAAGAATCTTCTCGAACGTTTCAAACAACAAAGTCAAGAGCAGAAGAATCTTCTAGAAAAACAAAGCCAAGAGCAGAAGAATCTTCTATAGAACAACAAAGCCAAGAACAACGGAATGAACAAAAGAATCTTCTCGAACGATTCGAGCAACAAAACCAAGAACAAAAGTGTCTGCTGGAAAAACAGACAAATATGCTCGAATGTAAGTTAGATGCCTTTGACAAAAGAATTATTGCCCTTGACGAGCGTGTCGATAAACAATTTTCTTCTATCGATAAACAATTGTTAACTGTCGATCAACAATTGTCTAATGTCGATAAGCAATTGTCGACAGTAGAATCAAAGTTCGAAAAAGTGGAAGATAAAATCGAATCCATTACTAAGGAATTGGACAAAGTAAGAAAAATGAAGGTTCGAGAAAGTTCTGGTGACTGTCCTAGGAGAAAGGAGATGCATCCCCCAACCTTCGATGGGCAAACTTCTTGGTCAATCTACAAGAAGCAGTTTGAAGCAGCCGCAGCAACAAATGGCTGGGATGAGGAGGACAAATACATAGCTCTGACGCGTGCCCTCAGAGGAACTGCTGCAAACCATACCAGCAGATAAGAGTGGCAACTTCAGTGCTCTTGTTCAGGCCATTGACAAACGCTTTGGAGATGGCCATATGCAAGAAGTCTTCCGTGTTCAACTCAATACTAGAATCCAAAAGAGGGGAAAAACTCTGCAACAGCTTCAAGCAGACAGCTGCAGGAGATGAAATCATCAACCAATTCGCAACAGAAGCCTTTGTTCGTGCTGTATCTGACATCAACCTTCAGCGAGCAATTCGAACGGCTGGAAAACGCACACTCCCTGAAGCATTGGCGTTCGCCCTGACTATGGAAGCAGCAGAACAGGCTTCTCAAGGAGTTCATCGGGTAAGAGAACTAGAAATTGAGGAGTGTTCTTGTCAGAGAACTGCATTCCAAAGGAACCAGCGAGATGGACCTGCTCGATGCTGGAATTGTAACAAGACCGGACATCTTCAACGCCAGTGCAGATTGCCACCTAGAAGACCTGCATGTCAACATTGTGGAAGCAGAAACTTTAACAACAACAATGTCAATACTCCTACTCGCCCCGTTTCTCAACCGGGAAACGAGTAAGAACCAACTTCGAGGGGCAGAAGCTGGTTTCTGGTATCGATGGCCCCAGAACCACCATCCAGGTCTCACAGACGAAACGAAACAACAAAAGTCTGACTGTGGAGGCAACACTAAACGGCAAGAAGCAAGTGGCTACGATCGACACCGGTGCCACTGCCTACATTGTTCGAAAGGACTTGGCGAAGATGACGTGGCTGCATAACACCAACGCCTACCGTCTGAAAACAGCAACAGGAGAGGCAGCCAGAGTGTACGGGGAGGTTCGTCTAACGATCCGTTTGGCAGAACTGGAGTATTCACATCTGTTTCTGGTAGCAGATATATGTGACGAGTGCATCGTTGGAATCGACTTTATGAATGAGCATGGAGTAATTCTCGATATCGGAAAGCAAGTTCTCAAATACCGAAATGTGGAAATTCCTATGGTTTATGGCAATGAAAATTCATCAACTCTGAGAACTGTCATAAAGGAAGATATTTGCCTGCCACCTTCTTCAGAAGTGTTCGTTTGGACAAAAATAAAGGGAGATTTGGGTAGCCATCGATACCTAATGGTGGAGCCAGAGTCTGAGCAGTCTTCTCAAAACATCATCCTAGGGAAGACCCTTGTGGCACCAAAGAACAACATGGTGCCCGTACGGATACTCAACATCAAACCGTATGAAGTCAAGCTTAAAAAAGGAGAACGTTCTGGTCTCTGCTTCTAGAGCTTTCCGTAGGGGAAATTTCCCAATAATTTTCCTTCCAAAAGCTTTTATTTGACAGCTGGTAAATCTGCTATAATCAGGCAGATGGCGCTTCATTCGTTTGAGAGCTGCTATAATTATAGCTAATAAGGGTATGTTTGCACTGCGACCGTAAGCTTTACTGTGTCCGTTTGTTTGCATTTCGGAGTCGTTATAGTTTAAATATGGAAAGTTATTACACTGCCCCCCTCTTAGGATTGATCGTCCCGAGCAAATCCATTACTTCCATCACCATTATAATGATGTTAACGGTCGCTGTGAACTACTTTTAGTTTGCCTCTTAATCCTTTCTGATTGCAATAGACGTTGCAGGCCCTTTTCCAGAAACCGAAAACGGAAACCGATACATCCTGGTAGTAATGGACTACTTCAGCAAGTGGCCTGAGGCATTGGCCATCCCAAACCAGGAAACCAAAACAGTCGCGGATCAGATTGTTTTCAACTGGGTAAGCAGGTTTGGTGTACCTATGGAACTCCATTCAGATCAAGGGAAGAACTTCGAGTCCAAAATTTTTCAGGAAGTTTGTACACTCCTTTGGCATTAAAAAGACGAGGACAACACCGCTTCACCCACAATCTAATGGGATGGTTGAACGATTCAACCGGACCCTTAAAGAACACCTTTCCAAAGTTGTAAGCGACAACCAACGAGACTGGGATCGGCATATTCCATTATTCTTGATGGCCTATCGAAGTGCGGTACATAGCTCAACAGGACATACACCATCAGAAATCCTGCGCGGGACCACAATACGACTACCAAGCGAGATCAAATTTGGATGTTATACAAGTGAGCCACAAGGAATTGACGACTGCGTGGAAAACCTCAAAGAAAAGCTAGTTGACATTCACGAAAGGACGAGGACAAATATAAAGCTGTCGAGTGATCGGATGAAAACAAGATACGACGCAAAAGCCACAACGACAGGATTCCAAGTGGGAGACCTTGTGAGGTTTTATAATCCCCACCGTCGGAAGGGACTCTCACCGAAGCTTCAACAAAATTGGGAAGGCCCTTATACTGTCGTAACACGAATAAACGATGTCGTCTACCGCATTCAGAGAGGATTAAGAGGCAAACTAAAAGTAGTTCACAGCGACCGTTTACATCATTATAATGGTCATGGAAGTAATGGATTTGCTCGGGACGATCAATCCTAAGAGGGGGGCAGTGTAATAATTTTCCATATTTAAACTATAACGACTCCGAAATGCAAACAAACGGACACAATAAAGCTTACGGTCGCAGTGCAAACATACCCTTATTAGCTATAATTATAGCAGCTCTCAAACGAATGAAGCGCCATCTGCCGGATTATAGCAGATCTACCAGCTGTCAAATAAAAGCTTTTGGAAGGGAAATTATTGGGAAATTTCCCCTACGGAAAGCTCTAGAAGCAGAGACCAGAACGTTCTCCTTATTTCGAGAGTTTGGAAAACAAGTATAAAAGGCACATGTTTGAACGGCAGCGACACAGTTTGTTTTTAATCGTGAATGCATAAAGTTGGTTGTGATAAAAGCGAAAGTAAAGTTTTTGAATTAATTTCAGTGGTGAATAATAAATCGTTTGTTTGTAATAAGAAAAGTAAAGTGTTTTATATTGTGAAAGAAATAAGTGGACGTTTTAAGTAAAGTAAATAAGTTTTATTAACGAACCTGAGAAAATATTACAATACATAATAATACATAATACATAATCGATAGCTCTTTCTTGTTTGTTTGTTGTTGTCTATTTATTTCATTCCCAAATGAAGTATTGTGGAATCTAACGTATAATATTACTTATGCAGAGTAATGCTTCAGTTTCTAAAGAAACAAGCCCAACGCCAAGCGATGACAGTCCAAGTACTTCAACAATTCAAGCAAACAATACCCAAAACTCTCTTCTAAATTTGCATTCAAACAGAATCGAGCAACAAGAGCAAAATGAAAATCGAAGCATTGACGTCAACAACATCGAAGTTCTTTCAAAAATCTACGTAGACATTGAAAATTTTGATTCCATTTACCCTCGCTTGCCGTTGGATACAAATATCCTTTCATTTTTTCAAAATATTAAACTTAGGTCTCCTAACATTTTTGAAATCGCGCTGGTTGTACTTGGCGTTCCAGCCACGCAAGTTACAGTGGAAAGGGCATTTTCATCCCTGAATTTTATATTAAGTGAAAAGCGATACAATTTAAACCCAAAGACTCTTGAGAGTTTACTTTTAGTTAAATTAAATACTTAAAGCCGACATGTAATTGTGTTAATGGATGTGTACAATGAAAACATACAAATGTATTACCAAAACTCACGACCAGATGTTTCTGTATGTAGATATATAAAAGTTCTAAAGTATTCTTTCATTTATCCTTAGCCTTAAGCTGATAACACAACGATCCAATTAAGTTGTGGTTAACCTGAATTTTTTTAATTTTTTTTACTCAAATAATGTATTTATTTTTTTGTTTTTTTATTTGGAAAATAAAGAAAATAATATAATATTCGCATTAACCATTTTTGATTTATTTTCTATAAAAAAGGTTAAAGGTTGACCATTTCCCTTTATTTTTTATAAAAGAAGTCAACAGATAACAGTTATTCTTGAAGTTAAATGATAAATCTAACCAAAAGACCTAAAAAATAATTTTTTAAAAATAAATCACAAACCAAGAGCAAAATGAAATTTAGCGAATAGAATACCTCTCAGTGAGAAACCCATCGAAAATAAAGGTTAACTGTTATTTTCGATCTCTGGTAAAAACATTATCAGCTTCTATTATGTTGGTAATCCGCAAAACCGCAGGCTTTGTATTGCCAGTCCACTTCGCCGTTTTCCGAAATAAAATATTTTCTAAATTCGTCACGAACCACTGTTGCGCTAAGGTCTGGTCGGCCGAGCACCCGTCCATCATTTGGCTGAATATTGTTTACTTCATCGTGCCAACTCACCAAAACTAACTGTCCATCCACTTCACGGTCAAAATCAGTAGCGTTTGCGTAAACTGATTTTCTTGATATGAGAAAATTATGTAGTGCGCATATAGCGAGAACAATTTTGGTTGCTCGATCTGGTTGAATTTCAATTGGTTTTCGAAGGATACGGAAACGAGAAGCGCAAATGCCAAAAACATTCTCAATAGGTCTGTTTGGTTACTGAAATTTCGTACGAATTCGTACGACATCGCACTACATTTCACAAATTCCTGTTTGTTAACTCCAAAGTGTAGCAACGAGAGAGCAAAATGAGATAGCAAGAAATTTCCCCTACATGAAAAATCTTGCAAATTTCTGCTACACAAATTTCTGTGTGTAGGAAGTAAAAAACTGTGAAATCCACGTCTGTGTGTATTTTTGTTTGTGTGAGTCTTAAGGTAGAACTAGAATAGGCGGAAGCTGTCGGAAGCTTATGTCAAAACCGACCGAAAAGTTGCTTCCCGAAACGTCAATTTCATAAGTGGCCCATAATACACTTAAGTGGTTGGAAGTGAACAAAAAATAAATAATTGTTTATTCAATGTTTATTTTCTCATTATACTTATTCACAGCGCAGAGTGATAGCTTTTAATTATTTATTTTGCAAAACCACTAAAATTCTATGTGATATAAATTAATTAAAAGAAAATTGTTTTGACTTCTCTCATTCATTCATCAAACAGAAAAAAAAAATGTTGAAAACTTTGCACCAAGCGCCAAGTTCTTGTTAGTTTGCTTCCACCATTTTGATTTTGCATTCGCCCACTTACGAAAGAGCGGTCGTTGAGCGCTCTCACTTCCGACGGCAAAATTTAACGAAAACTAAACGAAAAGTTCCACTTCGCAATTATGTGCGCGTCATATAAATTTCTTGTTTTCGCTCGGTTTCGTATGACCACTTAAGTTGGCTTTCGACTATTCTAGTTCTACCTTTAAGATTTGCCTGTAGTGTTTGATAGTGTGTGTCACGTTTGAAGTTTCGTACACAAAAGTGATACAAAATTGGTTTTTCGCGTTTGTTAACTTTGAAGCAAGTTTTCCCCTCTAAGAAAGAATTTTCCCCTTCTTTCAATAATTTGACAGTTTTTGAACATCGTGCCATTGTGTATAAATTCTATAGTATTCTCATGAAGAAAAAAAGCTCGTGGCCATCTATGCGTCCAAATGTAATACTAATTTTTGTTAAGGGATCTCGGTAAGGCGATCACAGCGAACCTATCGACCAAATGTCTACCTACAAAATCGTGTTTCATGAGAATACTATAGATTGGATATACAATGATCGTGCTACAAAAGTAATCAAACAAACCTAATAATGCGACGGGCTCTTGACAAGCGGTAATTGAAGACACGTTGAGTAAAGTTGAGCTTCCGGAAGGCATATGGTTTCATCAAATACGTTTTTATGGGAAACGCATCGTCGGCAACCAGTACGTATGGCTTCATTTGGAAGTGGTTTTGGTGGTGGCAAATTTAAAGTTTGATTTTCCAGTGCAGTCGACAGTGCACATCTGAAATTAATAAGAATATATTAATAATATGTCGAATGGCTCAATTGAGTTGCGTACCGTGCGAAAACTCCTCCGTCTGAATCTCGTCCATAAGCCCCAACGTCAACAAAAAAAAATTTATATTCACCGTCTGCCATCGCCATCAAAACAATGCTGTTGGTTAGTTTATAGTTGAAGTATTCCGATCCGCACTTAGCTGGTGCTTGGATGGTGACATGTTTTCCATCTAAAGCTCCAATGCAGTTTGGGAAATTCCACCGCTCTTCGAACACTTTTGCAATTTTTTCCCATTCTTCGATACTCGACGGTACCTACAGAAAAAATAAAATTGTTTGAATATTGATAGCACAGTGCAACGAAATAAAAAAAAGTTTCAATTTTTTTTACTTAAGTACATCATAGTAGGGAACTTGAAAATAATCATATATGTACCTTCAAACTCAGATTCCAACCGTTTTCAAGGCTCAACGAATTTACATTTTTAGAACAAACCTATTAATATGTGCCATTTTAAACATTACATTTATGTACATAAAAAAAAAAAATATACATAAATGGATCTAAATTTCTTTTATCATTTCAGGCTCCGATCACTTCATTATTACTCACACCTGCAGATTCTAATGAGGCCCTTCTGTTTCTAAGCGAGTACGAAAATATAATAATGAGACTTAGGGCGGTATTCACCGAGCGCTCATAAACGGCTCTTAAGTTTATAGTCTAAGAGCCAGTGGTCGGCAGACTTACGGTATTTCAGTACGATTCATAATGTGTGAAAACTGTCAGATTTAAGCAAAAAGTTTTTCTGAGATAAATTTTAGCTTATTATTATCCCAGACAAACAAATCAACTGGTACTGGTACTTCGACATTTCTCTCTCACTTTCTCGACCACAAAAGTAGGAGCAGGAAATATTGTTATTAACTGTTCTCAAAAACATCATGGTGACAGAATGAAGAACAGCTTGGGCAAGGTTTTTACTCATGGAGTACACAATACTGTACTTTTCTGTAATTTTCTATCCGGAACAGATTCATTATATACACCTTTTATCGTATTTTTTCAAATTTTCACAGCAAACGGACAAAAGAATTATCTTCACCGCGTGAATTACAAAAAGAACTTAAAAAATTGAAAGAAAAAATAAAATTCCTGAAGACAAAAGGATTTACAATATGTACAATATGTGCGAGACTCATTTCTGTAAGGATCCAAAAAGTACCGACAAAATGAGTCAGTGAATTTTCTTGAAGGGTTACTTCGAAGGTTTTCGAATTAGTTTTCGGAGAGAGCGCTCATAACATTATGAGTGGTCAGGACCACTCATAAGTCTTATGAGCGCTCATAAATATTCACTATTATTGCTTGGTGAATAGGTTTATGAGCCTCATAAGTTATGAGCCGTCGGTGAATACCGCCCTTAGTATTTGATAGCAAAACTGGGGAAATTCTCTGAGCCCTCAGAAATATAAACTGCACAAATGTATATGGCAGTAAAACTCCAAAGCGTCTCCAGATATTATTTTGCATTATTTTATTCATTTATAAATTTTTGATTTGAATTTTACAGTTGACAGCTGCTATTTATTTTGTTTAATTATTGTTTGGTTTAAGTAATTCAATAATTCAAGTATAAAAACACAACATCCTATGAAATAAGTTGTTGTAATATAGTCAGGATATTTAGTGCGAAACGTAAAATCCCATACAAAATTGATACAACGGAATCATAAACCAAAATTTTTTTTATTTGTCAGTTAGTTTACTATAGTTTTTCTATAAAGCCTGGGGCCACCAGGTTCTGAAGCCACAAGAATGGTTGGAGTTTGAGAGTTGTAGGAGGTCACTAGGCCGGTTCTCCACGAACTGTCATATGTGTCATGTCACCGATAATTTTTGTAAATAACATTATAATTGATTGCTTTAACAATTGAGCATAAACTCTAGATAGCAGTAATTGAGTGAAAAAACAATATAAATCCCAGGATTTGTACTGTTCTTCAACTCAGTTAGCGATGAGAGTAGTGTAGTTAAGTATGAATTCGACTTTCAAATGCACTGTTATTTTGCTGATTTGAAGGTCTTACATAAGTAGAACATTTTGGTATTTTCAGCTCATAGTTCAATTTTTGGCGCTTCAACTTTTCTTCCACTCACCGATTCAATTATATTAGCTCAGATTCTGTATTCTTCGGCCTCAGTTCACAATTGCCAGCTTTTCTGAAAGTACCCAAATACAATGGAAATTGTAAAAGCTGTTTGCCGTCGGCTTTCTATCAAAACCTGGTAAGTCTGTTGTGAAAATTTGCTTAGACACAACAAACCGATTTAATAAGTAATAACATGGAATTCTTTGATCGTAAAAGGTTCTTAACCTGGTTGATAGAACAAAAAAGGAACCATGATGCAGTTACAAGACATTAATATTTGAATTCAGTGATTTGTTTTGATCTGAAATACATTAAAATGACATTTTATGTAAGACTTACGAGGCTTTGACAGAAAGCCTTAGTGATGATCATGTAAATATCTTACTGAATTCCTGTGCGTAGATGATGTACACTCCACAAGCCCCACATATACGTACTGCAATTGTAGCACATTATCAGTTTTCTGCATGTTATCGGTCTAGAAGTCTAAACTAGGATATAACTGCTGACAGAACAAAGTTCAATGCCTACCTTTGACTTCATTGGATTCATGACTCTCTTTCATTTCGGGCGATTGAATTTCGTCGACGGTGTGCTGGTAGTAAGTAAGTAAGTAAGTAACCTGATAGATCTCTGACCCAGATGTCGCCTGCGTCCAATCGTATTTGGGGTTCCAAATGCGATGTGATGTTGTGGAAAATGCTTAAAAAGCATACGTTCCGAATAGTCAAACATAAAATGAACCATTGGAGTTCCAATATACCTCAAATATTCTCTCAGTTCCCTTATGTAGCTGTGAACCAATTGACCCGTTTGTGTACTCCAGGTTTGAACACACATTTGTCGAAACTGCCCGAGGCTAAATGCTTTCCGTCTGGACTGAAAGCAACCGAATAAACAGGTTCGGTGCGTTTCGTAAGAGTATGAATGCATATGCACCTCGTTCCACATCCTACAGACGTACAGTCAAATCGAATGATGCTAAATTTGTATTGGAACTTTGTGTGCCCGATCCAGTCGGTGACCATTTTATCGTATATATCTCCTTGGAATGCGCCTGAAGATCATCATGCACATATATGTATCGTTCTTCTTTGACCAAATTTTCAACGTCATATCATCGGAACATGATGCTAATAGCTGACCCTGGGGATCCCATTTGATGGCATTGACTTCGTTCTGCGAAAAATATTATAAGTTATCTAATGAGTTCGTACATTTCGTCTGCTCTACCTACCGTATGTCCTTGGAACGACTTGATTGACTTCTCAACTCCCAGTTTACAAACGTGTATGCACTGATCAGTACAACCAGGATGCAAAAATGACAAATTTGACTGCCAGTCTACATCCAGTGCAGGTGAATTGTGGAATGAAAACCCATGACCCAGTGTTGAAGCGAGGACCTCAGCTGCAAGTAGCCAACAGAGTTCCATCGCACTGCAAAGAAAAACAAAAAAAGAGTTATTATCCAGAAAAATAATCACAGGTACGCTCTTGCATTCCAATCCAGCGAAGTTACGTCCCTCTAGCTGGGAACTTAGGCACAACCCTTCTATATGCAATGTCGCAAGAGCAGATGATTGGGATTGGTTGTCGTTCTAGACATATCCCATATTATTGCCGTACTATCACCGGATCCACTAGCCAAAAGATCGTTGCTTAGATTCCAAGAACATAAGACTACCTCGCTTTCTTCACCACGAAGAACGGTTGCCTTAGCTTCGGTACTCTGATCCACCTCCATACGGATTCGGTGGCTCCTTGAGTCACCTTGGGTACTGAACGGCGTCCTCGTTTTGATGATGATGATGATGATGGTGATGGTGGTGGTGTTGTGACACGCTATGGTTGAGCAATATTCTCGTCATTATTTCAGAAGGAGAAATATTTGGAGTTCATGCAGTCAATCGTTTAGAAAATAAGAGTCAACTTAAAGTTCTGCAAAAGATTTTACTTACGTAAATCACTTAATGCAAACGCTTTGTAGGACTTTCTTGGCTACGAACTTCTTTAAGATCTATTGGTGCTTGGATGTAAGCGGAAAACTAAATAACTGGATTATTTTGGTAGGTTGAAAGTTTCATTCTAAGTTCTTGCTTTTTTGGGTAGACCGCACAACAAATTGAATAATAATACATTATTGATTGAGCTTCGTTGCTTTATTAATATTTATTTTCACACGAGTTGATTTATTCGGTTGATGAAAAACTATGATTTTCTTACGAAATATGGTCTTAGTAAGATATTTTGACCAACTCAAATCATTGGGTTTTGTTTATGAAAGCCTTCTGAATAAATTTCACTGAATGCTTTTTTTTCAGGAGCAAATGAGCACAACTTTTTGTTTATTTTGCAAAACAATAAATAAATGAAAACATATTTAAACTCTATTAAACTTCACAAATAAAAAAGAAACTAACGAAAAGAAAACAAACTAGGCGGGTTCAGGAAAATGAGATCTCAGAGCCCTCAGCCATCTCAGTCTCGTGAACAGTGCCGAGATTCAGCTAATTCAAAAACGCAGGGAGTGAGTGAAATGAGTCACTTTTCGTCGAAAATCGATTCAGTTAGCAAAAGTGAGTGAGTGAGCGAGTGAAATGAAATGTCAGATTACTCGCCAGATATTTCCGCAGTGACTTGGTGTATGTGTTGGTAAATTTCTAGTTTTGGATAGGTATATGTGCTTTCCTCAAGAATTCCTTTTCATGGATAGGAAATGAAATAAAAAAACAACAATGTAGATAAAAACAACTACCCTTTTATTGATTCTTTAATCTTATTTTATTATCATATGCACATATGTACATATATTTAATAAATTTATATTCTATTCACTTTCAACACTTTTAAACATTTTTATCTCAAGGGTGAAACTCACATTAAACTTTAGTTATGACAAAAAAAAATAATTGAAACAAAAGATACTCCAAACTCCATTATTAAAGATTCCAATGTTTACATTGTTGTATTTTTTGTTTCATTTCATTTTGCGTAACGCGTGTGACAAGGAGGTAGAATTTAGCTCTTTTATATTTATTCTTTGTCTCATGTTCGAAACTAAATTCGAACTTACTCATTTCACTTAAATAGCTGAATCAATTTTGCGAGTGAAGTGAGATGAGTCGGCGAGTAAGGCGAGTCATCTCATCTCACTCGCTGAAATAGCTGAACCTCGGCACAGGATTCCTCAGAAATTATGCTGTCAAATAACTGAGGAAAGAAAATATTGGATTCGCTTGCTCAGTTTTTGACACTGAGCCCTCTGAGATCTCATTTTCCTGAACACGCCTATTGTGAAAGTGACAGAGTTAAGGCCTAACTACATTCATTTCACTTTTGTACAAAAGTGCAAAAGTGAAAAATATAAATATATGCTAGCGACACCTTCCTGCGAAAAAGACTATGAAGTTTGAGTTGAGCTGAATGCATTCAACCACGGAATAGGCTATAGTTCAGCAACTATTATCGATGTGAGGGACATCTATGGGTCAGTTTCTTAAATGTTTATTTAGATGTAGTTGTGTTTCACTTTTCTGCAAAAGTAAAAGTTAGGAACGCTCCAACTTTCACTTTTGTAAAACTTGAGATAAAAGATAGGATTGAGTAGTTTATTGAAAAAAGACAAAAAATTTTTTTCACTTTTCTACAAAAGTGAATGGAGATCTCTACCAAATTGTCAAAGTCAAAGTGACAGCTAAGAACTCGGCACCTTTGACAGACGCAATTACCAATAAAAAAAATCCAAACATTTACACTCCACTTCAAATGAATAAGGACATACATTTTCAAAGGTACTTTTTGCATTTTTCCTTAACATTGTGCATTAATGAATTATTTGATTATCCTTATTGTTTGTTTATGATGTTGGGAAAAGAAAACAGAAAGATTAATTCAAAAAGTACTGCTATTTTTCCTCCGACTCTCATCAAAGTCTTTCCATAAGGAAAATGCAGTCTTTTTGTGTCAACTGAATTAGCTCAAATATTGAAACTGTTAATAAAAGTTAATGGATGGAAGTAAACAATTTTTTTTGAAATAGTTTTTATTGTTTATATTTATTCTCGGACAATGCACGATGTTTGAAAAAAAAAATTAATAAACCAACTACGAAAATCCATGGGCTTATTCTGTTGAATTGGAGTGTATTGGTCTCCGAAATAAAAAAAGAAAATGGGTGTTACATAAATGTCATTTGTGCCGAGGTCCTGCAATTGTATGAATATTTGAGTACCTAACTTTTTCCTAAACCAACTCGAAATCATAGCGAATCATTTGCAACGATACAAATAATGCAGATACACAACTCTTAATAACAAAGAACAAATATTTAAAGTAAACAACAGTTTTTTTGAATGACAAATAAAAAATAGCTAAGATTTGTTAAGAAAAAGAACGCTCTATTAATGTTGTGTTCGTAAATGTTTCAAAGAAGTTTTTGAAACTTCTTTAGAACTAAACTTTATGTTAGTTTCTTCACAGTTTCATTAGGATCATTGTAGGCAAAGAAAAAGAACGAGGGTGAGTGAGGCAGTAAGGGAAAAAAAAAACAAATAGAGATTGATGAAACATTTTTGCACAGGGACGAATTAGTTTTTGTTGGTGATGGCAAGGCGTTCAAATCCATTTAGCAACCATAATGCAAAGTTTTTTCAACGATTTAAATAAAATATTTTTAGATGTCTTTCTGCTGTTGCCCCTTTCTATCTTGTCGGTTTTGTATCTTCGCCAAGAAGTGTTCAATAGTTTAAAAGTATTCTACGATAATAATTTATTTACCTAAAAACCATCACGTCGCATAACTTTATGAAAAATATGAGACAAAACTTTACCTGTGAAATGAAAAATTTTTACACCGTATTATAGGCGTGTTTACAGGATTTATGCCCAGTTGCACCAAAATTCACTAAAAGTGGTTTTTGCTATAATGGAGTTAAAATTTATCGGACTAATAAATTTATTTGGGTTGCACCAATCTATTTTGCGCATTTTTTAGCTAAAATGCAGTTCATGAACCACCCCTGGATTTTATCATATGTTTATTAAACTGAACGAAAAAATTTAACCAGTGCAAGTGAGATAGAAATAAAGAAAATGTGAATACACAATAAACAGAAACAAGGTATTCTCATTAGATACAGACAATGCGAATGCGCCATCTTGGTGTTTTTTTATTATTATTTATTATTTTCTTTTTTTTTAGAGAAATTATGAAACTATTGAAATAGATACCAACTAAACAACACTAATATTTTTTTCGACACACTCTTGGAAATTATGAAAAAATATTTTAAAGCGACGTCATCGAATTCAGAAAATGGATTTCTCTGTGAACCTGAACAACTCTTCGACGTCTCGCCATTTTTTGGTTAAGTTCGTTATCAGATGAACACATGATGGCCAGTCTATAATTTTTCTAGAATAATTTATTTATTTAAGTAGTGAATTCTAAATAGGAAACAAAATGCCTTCACCTGTTATTTTCGTTATTTTAATTTGGAATTAACAATATTCCGTCAAAGAAAATTGAATTATTTTGTTTGTACCTACAAATGTACCTAGACATGTTCGTTTAAACTCGCTTTTAAAATTTATCTGGAGGAAAATGGAATTTTAGTTTATTGGTTCGTTGGCCTGTTAGATTTAGAAGTGGTTGGTGCAAGCGATAAATGTCATTTTAAAATTAAACGAAGCAATAAATATTTAAAAGAGGTCGGTGCAACTGGCCATTAATACAGCATTGCATGTTCTTTTATATATATTTTTCAAATAAAGTATTGCATGTAACATACCTATTCACTATATTTACATTAATTTCACCCTTTTATTTAGTTTAGTAAGGTTTTTCACTAATTTAACGATTTGAAATTTCTGTACACTTTCATATATCTCGGCAAAATGATGGAAGCATCTCAATCATTTTTTATCTTGCTTCCTTTGGGCACCCCAGCAGATAAAAGCCTTTCCTTTAAGTGCATTTTTATCTTCGCTTTTTCAAGCGAAGATAGAAATGCGCTTAAAAACATGGCTAATTAGGCTTAAATTTACACTATTCAAAATCATTAGTCCTGGAACAAATTATTTCGTGACAAAAATTAAGTAATAATAATATTATCTGCTGTCGTCATTGACATCAGTATCCTGAATTTCACTCATGTGAACCATTCCACTAAATCCGACCCTGGACTGAATTAAAAGATCAGTTGCTATGGGGTTATAGAAAGGAAACTTTCTATCGGCCATATTTTTTTTTCTAAATAAATGTTTCTGTCTTAAAAAAAACAAGAAATTAGGTGTTTATAATTGTTTTTTTAATTTAATATATTTAAACAATGATTTTTCACTTTCAGAATTTATAAAATGTAATAATATTTTAATATTTGATAATAATTTCCACAAAAAAAATCTTTTAAAAAATAGAAGGGCACTATTTTTTTAACAAAAAAACTTTAAATTCAATCAATTTTACGAGCGCGCAAGTTTTGAAGGGGGGTAGCAATGAATATTAGTTGATTCAACTGTGAGCGTAGTGAAAATTAAATACTTACAACCTTGAAAATTAATTATTTAATATAACCTATTTCAATTAATTGATAAAAGAGGAAAAAAACAGTTGTCACATCACAAATGTCTGACTGCATTTTTAGTTACATATTTAAATAAGAAATACATTTCTGAAACTGAAAAATATTTATTTGAAACTAGTCATGTAGTTTATGTAGGTTTCAGTTTAGTGTTCATAAACTCCCCTAAGACAAATTGATCTGTTGCTATTAAGTCAATAAGAACTTGACTGAAACCTTTCAAACTTGTTGCAATCCAGTATAAAAAAACTTATTTTGAACGATTTACATTGATTACACAAGTGTTACGTGTAACTACAAAGTAACTTGAATTTAGTTGCACAATAGGACCACCCCTGCGCTTTTTTGGTTACAGTGGTGTTCCTGTGACTAGTTCTTTTTTAACAAATGCGACCGTCACTATGTTACTCAGAAGTCACCACAACTTATCAAAAACTTAGCGTGCCCCTTGGGTTAGTTTGACATTTATAAATTTTTGCTAAAAAGCCCTATTGAATGTAGTTAGGCCTTTAGACGTTTGTGAAAAGTGACTTTATTTCGAATGTTTTCGAACAAGTTTTTGGAGAGAGCGCTCATAACTTAAGAGTGGTCGGGACCACTCATAAGTTTTATGAGCGCTCATAAATATTCACTATTATTGCTTGGTGAATAGGTTTATGAGCCTCTTAAGTTATGAGCCGTCGGTGAATACCGCCCTTAGGTGTCCTGGTTTGGCAGCCTGTCGCTGCAGTCGCTCTATCAAATACAACACCCCTGTAATAAATTTGTTCCTTAAAAGTTTGTCCCTTTTGGGAAACTTCCTTTATTACCGAATAAAAAAGGGAAGACATGTTTTTTTTTCATAGAGCATGAAAATGATGAAAGGATTTTTTTGAGCCTCTCTTAGCCGAGAAGAAAACCAATAATTGTTTGAAAAGGAAATTAGGTGTTAGGAGGTATTGCGAACAGGGATACGCAGAATCACCCAACAAATAAAACTCTAATAACATAAACGAAATTAATTTTTAACATGACACAGGAAATTAATGCACAAATCCTCCGTCTCCCCATAATGTGTTTAAATTGGAATACATATGTAGTTTAGTTTTATAAACTTTGCTGTCATGAGCAGATCCCGGAACACCAATAAAAACGTCAATCAATTCGTTGCAAATTCCCTGCACACAGATACTGAGGCTATGTTTTCTATCCATGTAGTCATCCTTACTTCGTCTTGGTGGGTCAATAACAATATGGGTACTATCAATACATCCTGGAAGTTGAAAACGATATCGTGCTTTCTGTTTTTGTTTGTGCCCAAATTACTTACCGATAATACCTGGGAAACCATGTTTAGCCTAAATCTTTCTGCATTCAAGATTTTTTCCTCAGTCGTTGGCCATTTTATGACCTGGGGGTCAATTCTCGATCTGTGAAACTGTGAAGTGATAAATATGATAACGCCTTCACGCCGAATGCGATTCTTGAAGTGTGAAAAAATGAAAACAAATGCCAAAATGTTTTCATATGATAATTCGTTTATCACAATCATTTCACTCTGTGAAAACCTGTGAAAAGAAAAATGATAAACAGAAGCAAATTGTGCTCATTTGATACATCCAAGTCGCCATCTTGGTCTTTCTATGACGTCACAATCATCTTTTTCTATGAGTAAGTGGTATCATTTTGCGTGTTAGTACTTTTTAGTACTCATTTTGACAGCTGTTTTTCATTATGAGTTCGGGAATCGCCTTGTGCGTGTTTGTGAAGTGATAAAATTATAAAACTCTGTGAAAACTGAAATGATAACTTTGTTTTCATTTCACAGTTTCACAGATCGAGAATTGACTCCCTGGGCCCCTATTCCGGTTCTATGATAAAATGAAATGATAAATGAAAATCAATAAAGATGTCCATTATTTAAATTTTATTCATGTTTCTGGTTTTGTTTACCTTTTCAATTTATCATTAGGCTTTATCAGGCAAAAATTTTCGATGATAAATATCTTTTCATATGATAAAAGTTTGACAGATGTTTTCACGTTTACACTGAACCAGAATCGGAAATTGATATTTATCACTGAAAAAACTTTTCATCGCGTTTATCATAGAACCAGAATATAATAGGGGTCAATTCTCGATCTGTGAAACTGTGAAATGAAAACAAAGTTATTATTTCAGTTTTCACAGAGTTTTATCATTTTATCACTTCACAAACACGCGCAAGGCGATTCCCGAACTCGTTATGAAAAACAGCTGTCAAAGTGAGTACTAAAAAGTACTAACATGAAAAATGGTAAACTTGCTCATAGAAAAAGATGATTGTGACGTCATAGAATGACCAAGATGGCGACTTGGGTGTTTCAAATGAGTACAATTTGTTTGTGTTTATCGTTTTTCTTTTCACAAGTTTTCACAGAATGAAATGATTGTGATAAACGAATTATCATATGAAAACATTTTGGGATTCGTTTTCATTTTTTCACACTTCGAGAATCGCATTTGGCGTAAAGGCGTTATCATATTTATCACTTCACAGTTTCACAGATCGAGAATTGACCCCCTGGTCGCTTAGTGAGCTTACAAAATAACTCCACTTGCACTATTATGACATGGACCGTTGAGATAGAAACATTGAAACGATCGGATATATCTCTTAATGCGCAGGCTTCATGACCAGCAAACCAAATGAAAATTGCTGTTTTTTCAGCGCTAATTACTTTGGTCTGGTCAACTGACTTGTAACCTTCATACTCGGAATATAGTTTGACCAAACTATGAAAAAGATTCTTGTAGACGCGAAATTGTGTAATGAATTCCTTGTCGGTGTAAGTGGGAACTACTTTTTCAAAGTAAGAAGGGATACTGTTTTTTTTTTTTATATGCCTGTAAGATCTCAGGTCTTTTAAATGCAATCTGAATTGCACGGCACTAGTTAGAAAGAGTAGGAGGATAGGAAAGATTTGGCACAGTGGATTGTGATCAAGGTGTTAATTATCTCATTTAATCTCACGGGTGACGTCCAGTTAAGCTGGGAGAATGTAGAAAAGAATGCTGCCTAGAATGGGGCTCAAACCCACACCTCTAAGTAAGCATTCAAGAACTACATCCACTGCACTATTGCCACCCGCAATGGTTTCGTTTCGTTTTTCTCTTTTACTCACAACACCATCACTTTTGAAACTTTCGCTGCTCTCGTCAAAATCATCCTGTATTCATCATCCTCATCAGATAAAATATTGAGTAACAACCCATAATTTTCTTAAGCTTTATCAGAGCAGAGAATTATTTGTTTTTCTTGCTTTAAGCTGTCAACAAAACAATTGACAGCCCTTGAGTGTTTTTTGAAAACCGAAACCCCCAGTTTTTTTTGACAACTCTCAGGGTTGTCAAGAAAACCTGGGTCAACCCTGGGTAAAGTTGAACGAACAAATCTATTAAGACAAACAGCCCTGCATAGTAAAAATAAAATCAATTAACTCTAAAAATAACATAATACGGTCCGTACAAATCTGCATCAAATTTCCGATTGGTATATTCGAAATTGAAGGGGAAAAATCCACTGCACTCAACATCAAGATTTGAATCGTCTTCACAATAATTCTCGTCATAGTTGCTGGGTTTCTCATTGATTGGAGGTGCGGTTACACTGTGGAGATGCAATCGATAATGATTCCAAAAGAGCAATTTCGTTTGCTTCTTTCTGTTGAGAGAATTGGTAATGATTTAGTGGATTGTGGCTTGTTAAACTTGTGGGACTTCGGTTCGTTGCTAAACGATATCATTTTGTTTGGGTGTCTTATTTACAGGTGAATTTTGTAAACTTTGATGTGTTCCATCTTTATTCACACAGGTACTGAATGTGATGCCGTTGATAATATTCATGTACAGTTTTATAAAATTGTTCTGCCGATGAATGATTCCAAAAGAGCGATTTCGTTTGCTTCTTTCTGTTGAGAGAATTGGTAATGATTTAGTGGATTGTGGCTTGTTAAACTTGTGGGACTTCGGTTTGTTGCTTAACGAGCTTCATAAGTTATATTTGAATTATTATTTCAACTTGTATGCAAGTTTTTTAGTTGTTTTTCTGTATTTATTGTTATTTTTGATGGTTAACATTTTTTAAAATAGTGAAGAATAATAAGGGTATTCATACAACAGCGTAAGGTCGTTGTAAACGTTGTAAACTTTTAAACTTCGTAATTCTGTCAGAATTTGTATGGAAAATTTGACAGATTTACGAAGTTTACAACTATACTACGATTACGACCACTTTACGCTTTTGCATGAATACCCTTAATAATAAAATATAAACTCCTTATAGTAGGTACTTAATATATTGTAATATTTTCTCAGGTGCGTTAATAAAACTTATTTACTTTATTCAAAACGTCCACTTATTTATTTCGCAAAATAAAACACTTTACTTTTCTTACTACAAACAAAACGATTTATTATTCACCACTGAATTAATTCACAAACTTTATACTTTTCACTTTTATTACAACCAACTTTATTCATTCACGGTTAAAAACAAACTGTATCGCTGCCGTTTATACTTGTTTTCCAAACTCTGGAAATAAGGTGAACGTTCTGGTCTCTGCTTCCAGGGCTTTCCGTAGGGGAAATTTCCCAATAATTTCCCTTACAAAAGCTTTTATTTGACAGCTGGTAAATCTGCTATAATCCGGCAGACGGCGCTTCCTTCGTTTGAGAGTTGCTATAATTATAGCTAAAAAGGGTATGTTTGCACTGCGACCGTAAGCTTTATTGTGTCCGTTTGTTTGCATTTCGGAGTCGTTATAGTTCAAATATGGAAAGTTATTACACTGCCCCCTCTTAGGATTGATCGTCCCGAGCAAATCCATCACTTCCATCACCATTATAATGATGTAAACGGTCGCTGTGAGCTACTTTTAGTTTGCCTCTTAATCCTCTCTGAATGCGGTAGACGACATCGTTTATTCGTGTTACGACAGTATAGGGCCTTCCCAATTTTGTTAAAGCTTCGGTGAGAGTCCCTTCCGACGGTGGGGATTATAAAACCACACAAAGTCTCCCACTTGGAATCCTGTCGTTGTGGCTTTTGCGTCGTATCTTGTTTTCATCCGATCACTCGATAGCTTTATATTTGCCCTCGTCCTTTCGTGAATGTCAACTAGCTTTTCTTTGAGGTTGTCCAGGTGTTGAATCGTTCAACCATCCCATCAGATTGTGGTTGAAGCGGTGTTGTCCTCGTCTTCTTAATGCCAAAGAGTGTACAAACTTCCTGAAAGATTTTGGACTCGAAGTTCCTCCCTTGATCTGAATGGAGTTCCATGGCTAAACCAAACCTGCTAACCCAGTTGAAAACAATCTTATCCGCGACTGTTTTGGTTTCCTGGTTTGGGATGGCAAATGCCTCAGGCCACTTGCTGAAGTAGTCCATTACTACCAGGATGTATCGGTTTCCGTTTTCGGTTTCTGGAAAAGGGCCTGCAACATCTATTGCAATCCTCTCAAAAGGCGTGCCCACATTATACTGCTGCATTCTACTCTGGACTTTTCTGCCTGGTCCCTTGCTTGCAGCACAAGTATCCCACTTCTGACACCAATGTAATATTTTCTCAGGTTCGTTAATAAAACTTATTTACTTTATTCAAAACGTCCACTCATTTATTTCGCAAAATAAAACACTTTACTTTTCTTACTACAAACAAAACGATTTATTATTCACCACTGAATTAATTCACAAACTTTACTTTTCACTTTTATTACAACCAACTTTATTCATTCATGGTTAAAAACAAACTGTATCACTGCCGTTCAAACAAGTGCCTTTTATACTTGTTTTCCAAACTCTGGTCTCTGCTTCCAGAGCTTTCCGTAGGGGAAATTTCCCAATAATTTCCCTTCCAAAAGCTTTTATTTGACAGCTGGTAAATCTGCTATAATCCGGCAGATGGCGCTTCCTTCGTTTGAGAGTTGCTATAATTATAGCTATTAAGCGTATGTTTGCACTGCGACCGTAAGCTTTATTGTGTCCGTTTGTTTGCATTTCGGAGTCGTTATAGTTCAAATATGGAAAGTTATTTCAATATATATTAGGGTGGTTCTTTTATGCGGGGTATAATACACTTTTCAAATGCATGTCATGCATTGAGAGTGTATAAGTAAAATGCTTGAAGATAATTCAAAACATTTTGATTTTTCTTCAAGCATTTTACTTATACACCTCAATGCTTGACATGCATTTGAACAGTGTACATATGCCCCGCATTAGAAAGATCACTGTTATTTTTTCTTCCAAATAAATAAAAAAAAATAGCTCTTTATTTTAACGTTCCTGGCCCCCACCCCCAAGACAAAAGAAGCTTTATATGGGAAATGACAATGCTGTGGGTTTAAAGGTTCTTTGCGCTGTATTGAGTTTAGATGGAAAGACAGAAATTTGCGATGAATCTGCCTTATCTCTTGAATAAGAACCACTCCTCGCGTTCCAATGTTTATTCGCTATGCTATCTAGCTATCCCAAAAATTTTGAGATAACTTGAGTTGTTGTTGCGTCAGCTGTTGTCAGCTGTTTTTTAACAAGGGATTACAACAACACAAAGCTATCCGGATAACTGAGAATAGCCAGCGGAACGTGCCCACTGGCATGCTAGAGAAACTCACCAAAATTCAACAGCAGCTGATTAATATCCATGCGGAGAACTCTTCAAAAAGTGTCTATTTAGTGCGGTGCATCTCAGGAACAATGAAGAAAATGGAAATTCCACAGCAGCGAAACCTATGAAAGAAGAAAGACGATGAGTATTCTTTGAAAATACCATTTCCGTATGTAGACACGGATTTTAAAGTGAATGCTGCAGAAATATGTCCAATCACCCGAGTGAAAAAAGAAAAAATGCTCAGATAAGGAATTAAAAAAACAGCAATTGCAATTATGTTTATTAAGCTTTTTCGTTCTTTTTCAAATTATTTCAAAAAGATTTGATTTTTGTTTTATTGACAAGAATATAAATTTACATGCAAAGAGAAAAAAGTTTTCAATTTTAATGAACTTCTAGAAGTTTTTTAATGGTGATCTTTTTTTGTTTTTGTTTTCTTGAACAGCAGCTACAGCCTGCTGCTGATAGCTAAGACCTAGTTCTTTGACCAAATCTTCGGGTAATTTTTGTTAGACCCGATCCAAATTAACCAGCAAAGTATAATTTCTTAAGGGAGGCTGCACCGGTCCGTTTAAATTTCTATCATCCCTCGTCATCTGGATGAGGTCAGCCACTGTTTGGGTCAAATTTGTAACATTTTCGCCCATGTCATCTTTTTTGGAGGTTTTGATGTATTCTAAAACGAGAAGAGCAAATTTTTATTACTATCATTTGGCCAGTTGCACCGACCTCTTTTAAATATTTATTGCTTCGTTTAATTTTAAAATGACATTTATCGGTTGCACCAACCACTTCTAAATCTAACAGGCCAATAAACGAACCAATAAACTAAAATTCCATTTTCCTCCAGATAAATTTTAAAAGCGAGTTTAAACGAACATGTCTAGGTACATTTGTAGGTACAAACAAAATAATTCAATTTTCTTTGACGGAATATTGTTACTTCCAAATTAAAAAAACGAAAATAACAGGTGAAGGCATTTTGTTTCCTATTTATAATTCACTACTTAAATAAATAAATTATTCCAGAAAAATTATAGACTGGCCATCATGTGTTCATCTGATAACGAACTTAACCAAAAAATGGCGAGACGTCGCGTCGGAGTTGTTCAGGTTCACAGAGAAATCCATTTTCTGAATTCGATGACGTCGCTTTAAAATATTTTTTCATAATTTCCAAGAGTGTGTCGAAAAAAATATTAGTGTTGTTTAGTTGGTATCTATTTCAATAGTTTCATAATTTCTCTAAAAAAAAAGAAAATAATAAATAATAATAAAAAAAACACCAAGATGGCGCATTGTCTGTATCTAATGAGAATACCTTGTTTCTGTTTATTGTGTATTCACATTTTCTTTATTTCTATCTCACTTGCACTGGTTAAATTTTTTCGTTCAGTTTAATAAACATATGATAAAATCCAGGGGTGGTTCATGAACTGCATTTTAGCTAAAAAATGCGCAAAATAGATTGGTGCAACCCAAATAAATTTATTAGTCCGATAAATTTTAACTCCATTTTAGCAAAAACCGCTTTTAGTAAATTTTGGTGCAACTGGACATTAGAATTATAAATTTTAAATAATCACATGCTTAAACATAATTGGAAACTGTTGGAGGTGCTTTCATAAATGGCTCATTCCCTAATTCCCTTGGCTCTCGTCTGCTTCCTCAAATACATGAGAAGACGACGGTATAGCACTGGTGTATGCTCTGAAAATAATATTGCAAGTTATTAAATGGAATATAATGAATAATTGAATACACCTACCGTCTTTTGCTTGAAGCTGGTGTCAAAAATGCCAAGCAGGCAGAGGTAAAATGTACCATTAAGAAATTAAATTCTTAATAAGGCATTTTTGCAAAAAAAAATATCGGCATATAATAAATAGTCACCAGTTAGTATATAAAAAAAATTTATTTATTTAAATAATTTTTTTTAATTTATAGGACAAAAACTTATAAAGTAGACTCAAAAACAAGACCTTGCATGAAATATTGGATTTATATTTTTTCTCGCAAGAGAAGTTGTAGCCTTCTTGGTGCTTCCCCAGAAATTCTGTCTAGCATACTTTTTTTCAAATAATGTTCTACGACTTGAGTAGATAAGCGATCTCTATGTGAAGAAAGCATACAAAGGCCACTGAGTCGAGCATTGCTCATTGCAGGGACAGGATTCAAACACATTCCTTCCTATCATGAAAAAAAAATACAAGCAGCAAGATCCATGAGGTATTCAGAAAACACCGCAGCCGTGACTTCTGCCGACACTTTGAGTGTATATTTTTAGCTGTATCCATATTTAATAACTATAATGGTTCTTTATTACTTACTTACTTACTTACTTAAGGTGGCGCTACAGTCCGGGGTGGACCAGGGCCTCAACCAACAAGCTTCTTCCAGCCGGCTCGGTTTCTAGCTAGCTGTCTCCAGTTTCGCACACCAAGTTGGTTGAGGTCCTCTTCCACTTGCGTGCGCCACCTTTTACGCTGTCCACCTCTACTGCGTTGTCCCACGGGGTTGGATTCAAAGACTTTCCGGGCCGGAGCATTGGTGTCCATTCGCTCTAGATGACCCAGCCATCTCAGTCGTTGGCTTTTCACTTTTGAGGCTAGGTCGGTGTCGCTGTACAGCCCATACAGTTCGTTGTTGTATCTTCTTCTCCATTCCCCATCTATGCAGACGGGACCAAAAATCACCCGGAGAATTTTCCTCTCAAAACAGCCTAACGCGTTCTCATCCACTGTTAGCAGTGTCCATGCCTCTGCACCATACATCAGGACCGGGATGATAAGCGTCTTATACAGGGACAGTTTAGTTGCTCGAGAGAGGGCTTTGCTTCTCAATTGCCTTCTTAGCCCAAAGAAACAGCGATTGGCAAGAGTAATTCTTCGTTTGATCTCAGCGCTGGTGTCGTTCGCTGAGTTTATAGCGGATCCTAGGTAGACAAAGTCTCTGACTACCTCAAAATTATAGCTGTCTATAGCGACGTTCTGTCCGAGACGTCGGTGTTGGGTGTCCTTTCTTGTGGACAGCATATATTTTGTTTTGCTTTCATTCACCGTTAAACCCATCTTCTTGGCTTCCTTCTCAATGCTCACAAAAGCACCACTGACATCACGCTTTGTTCGTCCGATTATGTCAATGTCGTCAGCGTAAGCGAGTAATTGGACGGACTTTTGAAAGATTGTGCCTCTGGTGTTGACGTGAGAGTTTTGCACTATTCTTTCAAGAACGATGTTGAAGAAGTCGCATGACAGCGCGTCGCCTTGCCTAAAACCTTTTTTGACATCAAAGGTGTCGGTGAGGTCTTTGCCGACCTTGATGGAGCAGCGTGCATTCTCCATCGTCATCCTGCACAAACGGACGAGTTTGGCAGGGATGCCAAAACTAGACATTGCTCTATATAGCTCGTCTCTATAGATGCTGTCATACGCGGCCTTGAAATCGATAAAAAGGTGGTGGGTATCGATTTGGAACTCCTGGGTTTTCTCCAAGATCTGCCGTAGTGCGAATATTTGGTCGATGGTGGACTTCCCTGGCCTAAGGCCACACTGATATGGACCTATCAGGTTGTTGACGAATGGCTTCAGGCGTTCACAAAGTACGGCAGAGAAGATCTTGTAGGCGATATTAAGAAGACTGATGCCTCTGTAGTTGGTGCAGTCCAGAGGATCGCCTTTCTTGAGGATCGGGTCAGGTCAATATATCAAAACATTAATATTTTTCACTCTAAAGTGGACCCTCGCTCAAAAGAACCTATTTTGGTAGACGAACAATTATGTCTCTTAATAACTCTATAATAACCACTTTAAACCAAGGAGTCATAACATTTTATCAAATCTAACGGTTTTTTAAGTCAGGGAAATGATACTTGTATCAGGGGAATGACAAAAATTTATATTTAATCCGTTGATTAGATGGATACTTAATTTTTCGAATAGTTACAGGAGTGTAAAGAAAAAGAAGAACAAATACTAACATGAAAAATAGCATCCACGACTATGTTGCACGAACTTGCTCTCATGATTCAAGAATTTTGCGAGACTAAACATTTTATAGTAATAATCGTATTTTTTGTGATATTTTGACCGAGAAAATGTGAAAAAATTCTAAACTACTATAAATACTGTAAATATGTTTAAATGTAATACTATTTATACTTCTAGAGTTACCAAAACGCAATCAATCATTATAATGAAAACTTGAAAGTCAGGGGAATGACACAAAAAATGATGTTAGGGGAATGGCTCCGAAGGGTGTTTTATGAGAATTAAATGGAGGTTATTAGAAAATTATATGTTTTATATTATTTTTCACGTAGACCCTTGTAAAAGACACAGACGAGTAAAACTTTTTAATTTTTATACCACACGGTTTAGTAAAAAACACGCGTTAGAGGAATGACAATTTCGCTTGACGAAAAACAAAATCATTGCCTTAACTTATATAAAAAAGACAACAAAGTTTTTTTGAAACTCTTACTTCAATTTTCATAAAGAGCAATTCTGTACCGTTAAACAACAAAAAAAATCAGTTTTCTATTTTGAGCCTATATATATTTTGTTTAAATTTCCATTGGTGGAATATAAATGATCAATTTATGGGGGACACTTACTTAATAGCTCCTATTTAAAAAAAATAACGCAACTAAAAATCATTAAACTATTTTTTAGTAAGGATGCATATATTATTAAAAAGACTGCATTATTAGATTTTTTGTATCGTTTTTAGTTTCGTTGTTAAAATTCAGACAGTGTGGTAAGTAGGCCTGGGGACACGTCAGGGGAATGACATTTTGGGTGGTTAAATGGAGATAGCGGGTATGATATATTTTTTAACTTTATTTTTTCTAGAGCGAATATTAGAACCCGTTTGTTTCAAGCCATCCAATTAACAAACTTATAATAAAATTTTGTACTTCGGTTCAAAAATGAAGGAGACTGAAATATTAATATTTTGAAATATTGACCCATAAACATCTCTGTTTCGTATTTCTTAGTTGTTCGATCCTGCAGCTGGATTGCTGGGGGATCGAACGAAAGGAGAAGAACATAAGGAGATTTGTTACCTTTGAATTTCAGGCCATACAGAGAGGATCTTCCAACCAAGTGTACGTTGTGCAACTTAAGAGAGAAGGAAGACACTTACCAGTTTTTGGGAAAATGCCCAATTCTTCAAAAATTGAGAAAATTGCATTATAACCAATCCACACTATGAAGATATGAAGTAAATGAAATACTAAACGGATCAAATAGGAGCTTAACTCTGCAGCTATGTATCAGATGCCTCAGCGTATAGGAACCAGTACATGGGTAGTAAGATTCCGTCATTTTTATGTTTCAAATCATTAAAATTGTTTAAATTACCAGAGAAGAATAAAAAACCTCAAACTATTGCTTTTCTTTATTTTTGTGTTGCAAATCACTTAAACAGCACTGGTTTGCTTTAGTTTGTTGTGTAGTCATATCGCTTCTGTGTTTTAAGATTTTTTTATAAGTATTTCGTTGACTTAAATGGTATACTTACTTATTTATCCGGCTCCCGATCCATGAAGGGTCTCTGAATGATATATTGCGGTCTTCCATCGGTTGCGGTCCCTCGCACGCTCCCTCCAGTCGTCGAGACCAAGTGCTCTTGCGTCTGTGACCGCCTGGTCCCTATAGCGGAGGTTCGGTCTTCCTGGTCGTCTTGAACCTGGGGCTGGGATTTGAAGATTTTCTTGGCTGGAGTGTTGTTGTCCATTCGCTCGATGTGGCCGAGCCAGTGTAGTCGACGTGTTTTGGCTCTTTGGACTACATCCACATATTGGTACAGCTCTTACAGCTCACGATTGAATCTTCTCCTCCAATCGCCATCTTCGCATATAGGACCAAATATCCGCTGAAGAATTTTTCTCTCGAAAGTGCCCAGTATCAATTCCCCTTTTTTACTTATCGTCCAGCACTCGGCGCCGTAGAGTAGAACTGGTAACATTAGCGTTTTGTATAGCGTGCACCTTGTCTTTCAGGAAAGGAGTTTTGAACCCATCTGTTTGGCCAAACCGAAGTAGCAACGGTTCGCTAGGGTAATTCTTCGTCGGATTTCCACTAAGGTGTCGTTCGTGGAATTGATGTTTGTCCCGAGGTTGGTGAACTCCTTAACTACCTCGAAACTACTGCTACCAACAGTGACGTTTTGTCCTATGCGATGGACAGATGAGGCTTTGTTTGTTGATAGCATATACTTTGTTTTGTCCTCATTCACTTCAAGACCAACGCGTTTCGCCTGTTCATCAATAGAGATCTCTACAAAATTGTCAAATTCAAAGTGACAGCTAAGAACTCGGCACCTTTGACAGACGCAATTACCAATAAAAAAAATCCAAACATTTACACTCCACTTCAAATGAATAAGGACACACATTTTCAAAGGTACTTTTTCCAATTTTTTTAACATTGTGCATTAATGAATCATTTGATTATCCTTAATGTTTGTTTATGATGTTGGGAAAAGAAAACAGAAAGATTAATTCAAAAAGTACTGCTATTTTTCCTCCGACTCTCATCAAAGTCTTTCCATAAGGAAAATTCAGTCTTTTTGTGTCAACTGAATTAGCTCAAATATTGAAACTGGTAATAAAAGTTAATGGATGGAAGTAAAACAAATTTTTTTGAAATAGTTTTTATTGTTTATATTTATTCTCGGACAATGCACAATGTTTGAAAAAAAAATTAATAAACCAACTACGAAAATCCATGTGCTCATTCTGTTGAATTGGAGTGTATTGGCCTCCGAAATAAAAAAAGAAAATGGGTGGTACCTAAATGTCATTTGTGCCGAGGTCCTGAGTTTGACATTTAGAAATTTTTGCTAAAAAGCTCTATAGCTGTGAATGCTTCAAGTACAGCTCTCTTGGAGCGGCCGATGATGTCGATGTCGTCCGCATAGCCAAGCAGTTGAGAGGACCTGTTGAAGATAGTGCCTTCCATGTTAACACCACTCTTGCGCACTATCTGCTCCGGGACTAAGTTGAAGAAATCACATGATAGCGCATCTCCTTGTCTGAACCCTGTACACGTCTGGAATAACTCGATTGAGCTGTTACCCATTTGCACGTTGCACCGCGTATTTTGTAACATCATGCGGCATAGCTGGATCAGTTTTTCGGGATCCCGAGTTCCAACATCGCCAATAGAAGCTCTTGGCGACTTATGCTATCATATGCGGCTTTAAAGTCGATGAATAGGTGGTGGGTCTCGACTTGAAATTCATTGGTCTTTTCCAGGATTTGCCTCAATGTGAAAATTTGGTCTATCGTTGATCTGCCTGGCCTGAAGCCACACTGGTACGTGCCGATCATAGTGTTGCAGAAAGGTTTTAGACGCTCACATAGTACGTTTAATAGGATCTTGTAGGCAACATTAAGCAGGGATATGCCTCTGTAGTTCCTGCAGGACATAGGATCGCCTTTTTTGAAGATTGGGCATATGCAGCTATTTGACCAGTCGTCGGGCATACTTTCCTCCTCCCACACTTGGTTGATGAGCTGGTGCATGCACCCCAGGACATCTCCAGGACATCTCCTCCATACTTAAAGAGTTCCGCAGGTAGGCCATCCGAGCCGGCGGATTTGTTGTTCTTAAGCTTGTGGATGGCTTTCTTAACCTCTTCAGTACTGGGCGTTGGGACTGAATCTTCATTGACTGGTCTTCTGCTTCTTTGTTCCTCTGTTGCCTCCTCTACATAATGCCCATTAAGCAGCTGCTGGAAATGCTGCTTAAACACGTCTACAATTCCCTGTGCTTCGGTGTATATGGTATATTTGACTTTATTCGCTGTATAAGTGAAAAGTTTAATTAAATTTATCTCTACCTTCACCTAATTTGTGTTTAGTTGTGTTAAAATTATAATTTTCATTTAACATTGCGCTTGGTAAGTGTTTTTTTTTTGTAATTTTAATTTGTGGTCCTATTTTATTGAGCTTTAAGTTTTTTCTGTTCTTCTACAATTCCCTGTGCTTCGGTGTATATGGTATATTTGACTTTATTCGCTGCATAAGTGAAAAGTTTACTTAAATTTATCTCTACCTTCACCTAATTTGTGTTTAGTTGTGTTAAAATTATAATTTTCATTTAAACATTGCGCTTGGTAAGAGTGTTTTTTTTTGTAATTTTAATTTGTTATCCTCTATTTTATTGAGTTTTAAGTTTTTTCTGTTCTGTGTATATCCATGTGTTTGTGTCCAATAGTGCAATAGTATTTCCCCTACCTGCTTTCCCTAAGCCAAAGCTTTCTGCTTAAGATTGACAGTTTTTGTCCCTTTCTTTCCATCTTCTATATAAACTTTAATCCTAACTTTATATTTTATATATTATTTCCGTTACAAATTTTGTATAAGTCGGTGGTGCAGACACTAATGTCGTTTTTCATTGAAATCTGAAAGATTTGATTTTAAAATCAAGAATTGCTGTCTTGAATGAAACATCTGGGAGTACTTTTGAGTAGATTCAATACACACATAGCACACATACACGCATACAAAGAAACATCACGTACGATGTCGTACAAAAATAAGGCAAAACAAAAAAATGCCCAACCTCGATTTTCTGTTTGACAGGAAAGTGTTTGCATGTATTAGTGAATGCAGATCAAATCTCCCAAACTAGAAAGATCGCATCTTTCTTCTTCAGATCTCATCTTTTTTTGAATAAAACATGAAAAAGTAGAAAAAATGCAAATCTTTTCGCAAAAAGATCAAATCTTTTCAACAATGAAAAACGACATAAGCACATGGCACTCAGATCTTCTCAGTACAGGTTCGAGTCCTGTTAAGGACCATTCACATGAGAGCGACCAACGAACGACGAATTAACGAACAAAACGGGATTTAATACATTTATAAACCAAAATTCTTCGAAGACTAGATAAAATGGTCGAAATGTAACTTACGTCAATGTTGAGGTAGAAAAATTTGCATTTCAATTGTTAAAATTAGAGAAATTTGAGAAATCAATTTGGTCGTCGCGAATAACAATCTATTCGCGACGACCAATTTGTTTCCTAAAATTTCTCTTATTTTAGCTTTTAAACTGAACATTTTAGTAACTCAACATTCACGTTAATTAAATATCTACCATTTTGTTTTGTTTTTTTCGAAGAATTTTTGTTTATAAATGTGTTAAATCCCGTTTTGTTCATTTATTCGTCATTCGTTGGTCGCTCTCATGTGAATGGCCCTTTAAGGTCTAATATTTTTTTTCTCCATTTGTTATTTTAGATAAATAGATAGATAAATTTAAAGAAAAGATTTCCTTCTCTTATCATTGTATATAAATTCTATAGTATTCTCATGAAGAAAAAAAGCTCGTGGCCATCTATGCGTCCAAATGTAATACTAATTTTTGTTAAGGGATCTCGGTAAGGCGATCACAGCGAACCTAACGACCAAATGTCTACCTACAAAAGCGTGTTACATGAGAATACTATAGATTGGATATACAATAACCCTGTTCCTTGGTTTAGTCCCAAACAGTTTCAAACAGTTTCAGACCCCCAGATTTGGTGCGGACCAGTACAATTTTTCAAGTGTGGAACGACTTCGGACTAAATGTGGCGGTTTCAAACTATTTGAAAGTCGGTTAGGAACACCCCTCATCATCATCATCGTGTCCTGTAACCCCGGCTGGGGCATAGGGCGTCAACAAAACGTCTCCATCCTTCACGGTCTGCTGCAAGGTACTTTAGCTGTGGCCACGTCTTTCTCTGGGATTCTGCTTCCGCTAAGACAGTTGATTTCCATGTTGTTCTTGGTCTTCCAACCCGCCGTGCACCCTGAGGATTCCATTCAAAGGACTGCTTTGCAATTTCATTGTTTGGTTTCCTCAGTGTGTGACCAATCCAACGCCATTTACGCTTTCTTATGTCGACGTCCAGCCGCTCTTGACTTGTCCTGCGCCACAATTCCTCATTTGATATTATTTGTGGCCACCGAGTCTTTAGGATATGGCGAAGACAGCGATTCACAAAAGCCTGCAATTTCTTCGAAATGATAGACGTGACTTTCCAGGTTTCACAAGCATATAACAGCACGGATTTGACATTGGATTCGAAGAATCTCAACTTAGTGCGTAAGGAGATTTGACTTGATTTCCAGATTGGGGACAGAGTACCGAAGGCAGCACGAGCTTTATTTATTCTACTTTTAACGTCCAGATCCGTACCACCGTTTGCAGAGACAATACTGCCAAGGTAGTTGAACTGTTCCACTACTTCAACTGGCGTCTCCTGTAGAATAATACGCTGCTGTGTGGAGCGGCCTGTGAGCATTATTTTTGTCTTTTTGCTGTTTATTCTTAGACCACTCGACTCTCCCTTCACTTGCAGTGTTTGGCACATCCCGTTCAGCCCACTGATGTTATTTGCCAGTAGACATATGTCATCGGCATAGTCTAAATGACTGAGCCTTTCGAACGGTCTCCATTGAATGCCCTGTCGCTCTGCTGTACCTACACTGGACGTCAATACGTCGTCCATCGCCAGCAGGAAGAGAATTGGCGATAGAACATCCCCTTGTCTCACACCCTGTTGCACTACAAAGGAGTCGGATAGCTGCCCGTTGTGCAAAACAAAACACCTTGCGTTGTTGTAGGACTCTTTAATAATGGCAACTATTTTTGGTGGAATTCCTCTACCAAGCAACGATCTCCATATACATTCTCGGTTAACTCGATCAAAGGCTTTCTCAAAATCCACGAACATGAGGTAAAGCGGTGATTGAAATTCCATCGACTGCTCGAGGACGATACGCAGGGTGTTGATATGGTCGACACACGATCGACCACTGTGGAAGCCAGCTTGATGCCTCTTGAGTGTAGACTCGATTCTCTCCTTTATTCGCTCGAGAATGATGGTTGCCATTAGTTTTGGGAAAACGGACAAAACGGTGATACCACGCCAATTGTTGCAATTCTTTAAGTCACCTTTCTTTGGCAACTTAACAATCACACCATCCTTCCAATCCCTGGGATAGCTTTCGTTTTCCCAAATGTTTTTTATCAACGGATGTAAAATACTAGCCGCTGTTACGGGATCGGCTTTCAGGAATTCAGCTGGTATTCCGTCCAGTCCAGCTGCCTTGTTGTTTTTGAGGAGATTTATTGATGTACGAATTTCCGATTCTGACGGGGGTTCGATGTCAATACCCCTATAGGACCTGCGCATCTCGTTTAGTTGGGGCACTTCAGCACTCTGCTCAACTGAATCCTCATTTAGCAGGGCACAAAAATGGTCCTTCCATCTACGAAGCTGATCCTCAATTGATACCAAAAGTGTGCCATCCACATCCATTACAGGATGATTGGTGTTGCTTTTTTTCCCGATAACATCTTTGGCTATTTGGTACAATTCCCGGATATCTCCTCTTCTGGCAGCGATTTCCGCATTATCTGCGAGTCCATCTACCTTCACCCTCTTGTCACGTCTCACACAGCGATAGACCATCTTATGTGCAATGCGGTACTCTCTTCGCAAGTCAGCCTTTCGTTGAACATCTGCTTCAGCATTTATTTGGATTTTCAACGATTTGCGAAGTTCGATCTTATCCCAGGTGTCTTGGGATATCCAAGAGTCTCTACGTCTCGTTCGCTTGGGTACAGTTTCGGATCCAGCCTCCATAAAAACACTTTTAATTTCACCCCACATCTCATCAATTGTTGAATTCTGGATTCCGTTTAATGACGAGGCTCTGTCGTTAAGGGTGGTGACATAGTTTCGACATATGTTGGGGTCATTTAAAGCATTCGTAATGAATTTTGAGCTCCTTGCTGCATCCTGCGCTGGTTTTTGTACGGCAGCGGTTCGTAGTTTGAGACTCATCAGAACCAAATGGTGGTCGCTTCCCAAATCGGCATTTCTTATACTCCGGACATCACACATAGACTTCCTCCATCGCTGCTGAATCATGATATGATCAATTTGGTTTTCGGTTTGACCATCCGGATGCACCCAGGTAATTTTGTTGCACGTCTTATGCTTAAATACAGTCCCACCTATCACAAGACGATTCGCGTTACAAAAGTCGACAAGCAAGTCACCATTTTCATTCCGTGACCCCAAGCCATTTCTTCCCATCACGCGTTCCAGTCTGTAATTGTCTGAACCGACTTGGGCATTGAGGTCTCCCATAACGACTATGATGTCGGCTCTCGGAACACCCCTAATGTCTTTATTTTGCTTTTGATATTTTGGAAATTTCCTTTATTTTTATCAAAGCTAAAAGTTTTTTTTATCTCTCAAAATGGTCTGTTCTGCAAGGAATTGTTCAGAGGGCTCAAATTCTTCTCCTCTATTTGCCTGTTTTGGTCCCTGTGGGAATCTTTAACACGCCAAATGCATCGGCTCAACCAATGCGTTTATTGAGAAAACAACCAATTCTAAATTTGCGTATTGGTAATGTACCGATTGCCGTATGCTCTCCATGTCCCAACTAGCTTTCAAAATGTCTAATTTTAAAGCGGACATTATGAAACTATCATAGGGATTTGAAGAATTGCTAAGTAATTTTAACGACACGGTCACAAAATTTAGTTCGTTAACACTCCCAAATGATCCGGTAGACGTCGGAACCTCTACTGATGACCTAGTTCAGGACCCTCTTCCTCTTCTAATCCTGTCCACGAATGATGATGTGCTGGCGCAATCATCAAGCTCAACCGTGCATGAAAATGTTATAGCTGCCAAAAATAATAACAAAAGAGGACGAGATAACACAATAGTTGTTAAAAACTCTAGCCCACCCCCTAAACGAACAAATCTTAGTCCCCAAATTGCTTTAGAATTAGCTTCTTCGGTTCAAGTTAGGAATGAAAGTTCAGAGACGGTTCCATGCACTGTTCCTGGTGTAGAATGTGCTTCTGTCTCTAACATAATTACTGATCCTAGACCTATCAGAGCTGTTTCTAAACCAAAGTCTATCTTTATCTCTCGTTTTGAACCAGAAATTGATGCCGATGACATTGTTTCCCACTTATTAGCTAATAATTGTATTCCTACGAATAGATCTGTTAAGTGTATAAAAATAAGTAAGGTAAATAGTTTTGTTTCATCCTTTAAAATAGTAACACATTCCTTATACTTTGATTCTATATGTGATTCAAATAATTGGCCGCCTGAAGCCCTAATTAAAGAATTTTCAACAAGGAAAAATAGGTTTTCTCATAACTCTCCCAAGGATCCATCCCCAAAAAACTAAATAGGATTACCCTTAAAGGTAAGAGGGCTTCGCACTAAAACTGCTGTTGATATATATATCACCTCCCAGGTATTTTCATATGACATCTTTCTTTTGCGAGAAACCTGGTTTAATTCAAGCTTTTTGGACACGGAACTTTTTAATGAAGAGTTCTTAGTTTATAGAAAAGACCGCCATGTTGACAGACCAAAAGAAGTGGGAGGTGGTGTTTTGATCGCCGTTCGAAATAAAGTTATATCTTCACTTATTATATTCCCTTTTAACCTATCAATTGAGCTAATCTGCATAAAGTTAACTGTAGAGTCAAAATTCATTTATATATTAAATGCATACATTCCTCCAAAAGTTTATGTCGAACTCTCTACGGCTCTAGATTTTATTATTGAACTAGCTGGCCCGCCCCGGCTTCACACGGGTATACAAATTTTAGTTACGTATAAAAATTAAATTAATTATCAATAATACTACCTACAATAAAAGTTTGTTTGATTGGTTACAGTAATATCGTTTTCGATTGGATTTTGGAATTGTTTAGTTCCAAACAAATATTAAAAACCTTCTACTCCGAATTTTCCATATTCAATAGGAATGGAACAATTCAAAAATCAAATCAAAAACTAAATAAGTTGTTAAAATCACTATTTACTTGTAACATCAATTTTAAACTTTTCGACAAAATAAAAATTTTTGTATTTTCAGCTTTTGCATTGACATGAAAATCCGATGACTTCAACGTCTTGAACATTTCTAGATACATAAAACTATCCATGTGCATGGATTTTGTAGTGCCAGCCCACACACCTTTTGATAATAATCATTGCAAAGGCAAGTCAAATCAGGAATTGTAAACTCTTCAATATAAAAATCGTGTCTTGATAACATTGGATTGTTGTGGTAGTAACATACTATTTTCTCCTAGCTGACGGCTAAGACATAGCTTTATATTCATTAACAAATTTTGTAACTGAAGTAAATATGTTAAATAAATGAATTCTTACTTACTTACTTACTTATGTTCTCCTTTGAATTCGCCATTATTTATAGACCGAGAGCCCACAGCAGATTTTGGGTGTGATATCGTTCACAAAAAAAGAAGTATAGGAGTCGAAAGCTTCATTAAAGGCTATTCAAAAAATCGAAGTCTTGCAGTCCACAACTGGGGCCTTTGCGAGAAACAGTGCATCGAAAAAAACAAAAATATGAATGCAACTTCGAGGTTAATTGTGTTAGCCCAAATTGGTTTTCACTCCTCCCTACATAAGCTCCTCGGATCACATATCACGGAATCTGAGACCATTTGATTGTATAGTTCGCTCTACCGCACCGTTTAAAAAATTCAAAATTCTAAGTGAAAAACGGTTTATTTTAAACAGTCTGGCAGGGCGAATTAAACACTCAAATGATCTCAGATTCCGTGATATGGGATCCGAGGAGCTTATGTAGGGAGGAGTGAAAACCAATTTGGGCAAACACCATTAACCTCGAAGTTGCATTCATATTTTTTTTTCGATGCACTGTTTCTCGCAAAGGCCCCAGTTGTGGACTGCAAGACTTCGATTTTTTGAGTAGCCTTTAATGAAGCTTTCGACGCCTATACTTCTTTTTTTGCTATCGTTCACACCCAAAATCTGCTGTGGGCTCTTAGTCTATTAAAATTGTTGTATCGATTACATTACTCATCAATTTTTCACAACCTCATACGTATAATGTTTTATGTCATTTCTACATCGACCACTATTCATTGGAAAACCCTTTATACATAAGTCCTCTATACGATACCAATGGTCAGACAGACTTTTTTTGGCTATTGCGACCAGTCCGACCAATTTTTAAAAAAATGCTCTTTTCTTAACAATGCGTTTTACATTACGGAAAACTGAGTAATATAATATCAAATTTAAATAGCGATATGAAAGTGGCCTAAACCACTTTTTTCTCATCTTCATCCAAGGATATACAAAATCCCTAATTTTATAAAAGTGGTCGGACTCGTGTCAACACCCAAAATGTGGTCGGACCATTGGTATCGTGTAGAGGACAGCCTTAGCTTTCATTTGATACCCCATTTATACAAGTTGCTTATATTAAAGGTATACATTTAGCGGATAATGCAACCTGAAAAGTGCATTTTCTAACCATTGCTACCAGAAAAGCCTTGTCCGACCAGTAGTCTCGTAAAAGTTTGTACTAAAGTTATCAGTTGGCATCCAATTTTTGCGTGGCTGCGATGAGATAGATAATCTTACGGTCGGCTCCCAGACTATAAGACACACGCTGGCCGTCAAAAACTGTTTGGAGATGGTGATTATAAAATACCCCAAGCTTCTTGTCATATCATTTTCCTTATTTAACAACAACGACAATACACAATTGAAACTAAAAAAAAAAATTACTTATAAGCGTCAGCAATATTTATTATACATATTTACTGACAGGATATACAGGGCTTGTTTTTGAAATAAACTTTATTTTTCACATAAAAACATCAATTTTTCTTTTTTATGAAAAAAGTGCAGTGCCACTTATTCAAAATTCCTCAAATAACTTTTTAAACCTTGCCAGTCATTTTTTGAATATAATCCATAAATTTGAGCTCAATCTGACGTGTAGTTTTTGAGTCTATAGGTCATACACAGACAAACATTCATTTTTATATATATAGATTGTCTTGCTTCAACAGCAACATTTTACTTCTCGGAGACTTTAATTTACCGTCTGTGGAGTGGAATCCTTCTGAAGATGAATGTTTTCAGGAAGCATCTTTAACTTCTTCACAGACTGAGCTCCAGCTTTTGGATAGAATTACTGCAACTGACTTACAGCAAGTAAGCTGTATTAAAATTCAAAAAATCGAATTCTCGATTTAGTATTTTCATCCGACGCTATTAGTACTCTTGTTCTAGAATCTAGTTCTGGAATGACTAATATAGATAGTTATCATCCTCCTTTGGATATAGTTCTTGACTTGAGCAGTCATATTATAAGAAATAGCAACGCTTATGATCGCTCATATACTTTTGACTTCAGAAAGGCAAACTTTCAGTTGCTCTCCGAAGAATTAGCTAGATCTGGTATTGATAGTATATCAGTATCTAGTAATATTGACGAAGCAGTTAATAACTTTAATACCATACTTATTAATTGCATAAATAATACACTATCCCTATAAAAATATTAAAAAATACGAGCTTTTGCCACTCCTGGTATACGAAAGAGTTAAGGTCACTTCGAAATAGAAGTAATAGAGCATGGAAAATATATTTAAAAACTCTTTCTTCAGTTGACCACAACTCTTACATTGCCCTTTTTGAAGAATTTAAATCTCTTTCTAAGTTTCTGTACACTAGTCATGTATACGAAATGGGAAGATCTATTAAAGAAGACCCTAAAGCGTTTTGGAAGTTTGTAAACTCGAAGAAAAATTCGGATGGTTACCCCGCAAATTTCATATATAAAAATTGTGTGTTAAAAGAGACTATTGATATTTGCAACGCCTTTGCGAACAATTTCCGTAACTCTTTTGTGGACACACCTCATGATGTTGATGAAGATTATTTCAGAAATGTACATTCCTATGCGCAAACGAGTTGCGACAATTTTGCTGTGCAACAGAGTACTGTTTTAGACTTTCTCTCAACGTTAAATGATGATTTTTCATCTGGACCAGATGGAATTCCACCAATATTATTGAAAAAGTGTAGACATATACTGGCTGAGCCTCTTCAATTTTTATTTGAGTTTTCTATTAAATCAGGGAAATTTCCCTGTTTGTGGAAAACTTCATTTCTAACTACAGTTTTTAAAAAAGGTGATAAAAATACTTCGAATTATAGACCTATATCCAAACTATAATGTATTCCAAAGCTCTTTGAACAAGTTGTGTGTGAGACTTTAGCATTCCATACCAAGAATATAATATGTGATCAACTGCATGGGTTTGTGAGAAGAAAATCAACAGTAACAAACCTACTTACATTCTTGCATAAATGTTCTAACGCGTTGGAAAATGGAAGTGAAATGGATTGTATATACACTGATTTCTCTAAAGCGTTCGACCAACTTAGTCACAGCATTATTATTTTCAAACTAAAATCTTTAGGGTTTCCAACATTTTTTATCACCTGGATAAAATCATACCTTGAAAATAGATCCTACCAGGTCAAATTTAGAAACTGTCTTTCACACTCATTCAAGGCTCACTCCGGTGTGCCCCAGGGAAGTCACCTAGGCCCATTTCTATTTATTCTTGCTATAAATGATGAAGTCTTATGTATACGTTCAAGTGATATTCTTATATTTGCTGATGATATGAAGATTTTTAAGACAATAAAAGCTAACCACGACCACTTTCCTTTGCAAGCCGATATTGACAGTTTCGCTCTTTGGTGTGATAAAAACGGTCTTTCTCTTAACCCTGCCAAATGCCAAACAATTACTTTCTCAAGAAAGCGACTTGCAAATGCTTTTAATTATTTTATTTCACAACACAAGCTGTGTCGAGTCTTTAGTTTCAAGGACTTAGGTGTTAACTTTAGCTCAAATTTAGAATTCACTGAACACATTGGGCCTTACTAATAATCAAATTTAGTGTTAAGCTTAAAAGAAAATCTCCAGATTTAAGAAAATCCACATACCAATAACGAATTTAATCTCCAGTTTAGTCGTTAGCAATATGTCAAAATTTAATACACAGAAATCCATGATTAAAGTCGAACACTAAATAAAAAGTGTTGCCTTAGTACTGTTTTATGGTATTTAAATTTGTATTAATTCTTAAATCTGTTCCCAAGTTATCAGGTTGATTTCAATAGGTATAGGTATTGATAAATAATAAATAAATAAATTGGGTGGCACAACAGCTCGTGGAGAACCAGGGCCTAGTGACTTACAACTCTCAACCATTCCTGTGTGCGTGTTTTTTGGCAGGAATGGAGGGGACCTACAGTTTTATGCCGATTCCGAACGGCTATATGAGAAGCACTTTTGAATGACAAACATACTCTTGGAGGATTTGTCAGTTCTTCGCAACAGGCAGTACCTCGGATAAAACATTTCTGTGCTTAGGTGAAATGGCTGGGAATCGAACCTACACTTTCGGCATGACAGTCCTACGCACCAACCATCATGCCACGAGGCATTGAATTGATGGGTTGGTTTATATCTTCAGATTTTAGTTTTACAGTGAAAAAGAAGAACTTGAGTTAGACGTATATACTTTATTTATTGTTTGTATGTTTATGTATTGCAACAGGAATAGATTATTTAATTTTTTCGAAAGTATTTGGTACGTCTGGATTTTACGTTAAATACGCGGTTGATTTGTTTATTCCGTTTTATTTATTTACATACCCAATTACGTATATCTAAAAAGTAATTTTTTGTGTTGAACGGCAGTCGATTTAAGATTTTTTCAGGTGTATAGAGCACACCTTTGCACGTAAACATACCTAAAGTCATTCTTCGAATTACTTGTCAGAGAAATAAATGTTTGAAAAGCTTTTCTCATAAAATGGCGTGGTTTGGTAAAATATTTATGAATTCAGAAAGGCGTTCGTTTCATATTTTATTATAATTGAAAAGAATAAAACGCGAGAAAAAAACAGTGGAAACAACAGAACTCTGACCCCTAAAAAAAATTAAACAGATTGGCAGGAAGAGAAATATCACTTAAAATCCCGAAAGAAAATAATTTGTTGCAATTTCGTAGGTACTGATATGCGCATATGTCAAAAACCATTAAGTTAACTCAAAATATGCATGTTCTTGTATAATGTTAATCAACTATGTTCATAAAATAAAATTAAAACCGTCGAAACCCTTTGAACTTATTGAATACTTTAGTACTGAAAAAGGTGCTGTTAAAAAACAATACGGCAATACTTATCTTCACTCTTTGAACAAAAAAAAACAAATCGAAATTCATCTGTCATTTTGCCGAGCAAGAGGAAATTGTATTAAGATTTCAAATCGTTAAACTAGTGAAAAAAGCTTATTAAACTAAATAAAAAGTGTTATATAATTAGTGTAATGAACACTAGAAATACTTTATTAAACAAAATATAAAAGAAAACACGTGGTGCTACGAAAAATCCTGTAAAAATGCCTATATTAAAGAGTGTACAAATATTTCATTTCACAAGCTAGTTTTTTTCTGATATTTCTACATAAAGTAATGTGAAGTGATGTTTTTAAAGTTATTATATGATCGTAGAATACTTTTAAATTGAGATATTTCATGAAATTTTGCTTAAAAGAATCTAATTTGTTGCAAATTAAAATATACTTCATTCGAGTGATTTAGTTGAGATTCATCTGTCAAATGAGAAATTCTCGTCCAGCAGGGACGGATAAAATTTTGTTGGTGGTGGCAAGGCACTCAAATCCTATTAGCGCTTCATGTGCAGAGTTATTTTTAACGTTTTGAATGAAATATTCTCAAAGGGATTTCTACTGTTGGCCTGGCCTTATCTATCATACCAGTTTTGTATTTTAATCAAGAAGTCAGTTTGAAAGTATTCTATGATAGTGTATTAACCTAAAAACACCACTTCACATAATTTGAATTGATATCAAAAATTTGTTCACTCCGCGTAATAGGTGTTTTTACATTGTTACATGTTGTCTTTTATATTTTTTAAAAATAAGAATGGCAAATATTCATTGTATTTTTGTTTTACTTTTTATTTAGTTTAAAAAGCTTTTTTTTTTTACTATTCTTACTATATAAAATGTCTGAACACTTTTTATAGCTCGGCAAAATGATAGAAGCACCTCAATGATTTTTTTTCTTTTTTTTTGAAATGTTGCTTTCCTTGAGCGCCCCATAATTTAGCCATGTAACTGCACGCCGACCCTGTGTCATTGCATTTGTGTTTGTTTATTTCTTCTTCTTTGTTTTTACTTGAGTTATTGTAGTGTATGTTCTTTTTAGAGCATGTTTGATGGAGTTTGATGGAAATTGTAGTAGATTAAAGGAAAGTCGGAGGATTTTGTTAGCAAAAGGGTAAAATTGATTATTGGTAGCATTTTGTTAAAGCTCCACACTTAACTTTGATCTTAAAGTTAACTAATAGTCGACATTAGTGTTTGATTATTAGTAAGGCCCATTGGGACTTACTAATAATCAAATTTAGTGTTAAGCTTAGAACAAAATCTCCGAATTTTAGAAAATCCACATACCAATAACGAATTTAATCTCCAGTTTAGTCGTTAGCAATATGTCAAAATTTAATACATGGAAATCCATGTTTAAAGTCGAACACTAAATAGAAAGTGTTGCCTTAGTGATGTTTTATGGTATTTAAATTTGTATTCAATACTTAAATCTATTCCCAAGTTATCAGGTAGATTTCAATAGGTACCTATTTTCATGGGTTGGTTTCAATCTTCAGATCCTTGTTTTACAGTGAAAAAGGAGAACTTTATATAGAAGTACTTTATTTATTGTTCTTATGTTTATGTATTGCAACAGGAACAGATTATTTATTTTTTTCATAAATATTTAGTACGTCTGGATTTACGTTGAATATGTGCATAATTTTTTGATTCCGTTGAATATATTTGCATACCAAATTACGTATTATCAAAGACCGTATAATACCAAGATGCCGCATCTCAACCAACCACCAAAAATCAGCTCTAGATGCGGTCGGTCGGGGGAAGGGAAACATTCCCACGTATTGTATCACATCCTCATTCACATTCGAACTCACATAACACATACAGACATGCAAGCCTTTATTCGCCGCAGACCCACGATCAGCGACCGCGCCAACGACGATTGTAAAACTTATACATAGACGGGGTTCTCACTCACACATCTATGGGGTCACCACTGGGGTCGTCACAGTACTAGCGCTTTGACTGCGAATTTTTACACTAGATGCAATATCTTGGTATTATACGGTCTTTGGTATTATCTAAAAAGTAATTTTTTGGGTTGAATGGGAAAGGATTTATTTTGAGTTTTTAGAATTCATTTCATAGTTTTCTATTTATTTAACATTATATAAGTTAATCAAATCTTTTTGAATATTTTTAAAGTATATTTATACTTTCATAAACGTCTAGTCAAAAACATAACGAGAAAAACTTCAAAATGGTTGTCAATCATGTGGGTTTTCTTTGGTCACTCTTAGTAGTCCTTTTTAACTCCTTCTGTATTGCAATAGTCTTCCAGTGGCTTCGTTCATTACAATCATGTTTTAGGAGTGTTTTTTTACTTCCCGCTGTCATTAAGGAGTGTCAGAGAGCACACCTTTACACGTAAACATACGTAGTCATTCGTCGGATTACTTGTCAGAGAAATTAATGTTTGAAAAAACGTTTCTCATAAAAAAGCGTAATTTGTCATTTGAAAATCGGTCGTTTCATATTTTATTGGAATTAAAAAAGGTAACATTTCTAAGAAAACCAATGGAAACAACAGTACTCTGATAATATCACTGTAGGAATCCCAACAGAAAATAATTTATTTCCGTAGCAATTTCATACTGGTATGTTCATATATCATAAAACTATTAAGTTTACTTAAAATATGCATGTTCTTGCATTATGGTTATCAACTATGTACATGAAATAAAATTAAAATCGTCCAAACCCTTTGAACAAATTACATACTATAGTACTGAAAAAGTTGCTGTTAAAAAAGAATACGGCAATACTTATCTTCACTCTTTGAACAATAAAAAAAAAATTGAAATTCATCTGTCATTTTGTCGAGCTACGGAAAGTGTATTGAGATTTCAATTCGATAAACAAGTGAAAAAAACCCTAATTAAACTAAATAAAAAAGTGAAATATAATTAGTGTAATGAACATTCGCAATACTTTATTAAACAAAATATAAAAAAGCACGCGGTGCTACGTAAAAACCTGTAAAAACGCCTATAATAAAGAGTGTACAAATATTTCATTTCAAATGTGAGTTTTGTCTGATATTTCCCCATAAAGTAATGTGAAGTGATGTTTTTTCGGTTATTAAACCATCGTAGAATACTTTTCAATTGATATTTCATGATATTTTGCTTTAATAAATCTTATTTGTTGTAAATAAAAATATACTTCAATCGAGTGATTTAGTTGAGATTGATCTGTCAAATGAGAAATTCTCTTCCCGGAGGGACGGACTCATTTTTGTTGGTGATGGCAAGGCGCTTTAGTGTCTGAAGTGCAGAGTTATTTTTAAAGTTTGGAATGATTATATTCTTAAAGGTCTTTTTGCTGTCGGCCCTAACTATCATCACAGTTTTGTATTTTCGCAAGAAGTCTTATGTCATTTTAAAAGTATTCTAAGATAATGTATTTACCTAAAGAACTCCACTTCACATAACTCTATGTAGAATATGAGACAAAACTTACTGTGAAATGAAAAATTTGTTCACTACGTATTATAGGTGTTCTTACATATTTAATTTATTAATAAATTTGTCTTATTCATGTATTTTTTTTTTAAATAAGTATTGCTTTATTTAGTTTGATTAGCTTTTTTTTAATTTTTCAACGTTTTAAAATCTCTATACACTTTCATATAGCTCGGCAAAAATGACAGAAGCACCTCAATGATTTTTTTTTTCTTTTTTTATAATCTTGCTTTCCTTAGGCGCCCCAGAGTCTAGCCGTGTAACTGCACGCCGACCCTGTGTCAATGCATTTGTGTTTGTGTATTTCTTCTTATGTTTTCACTCTTGTTAATGTAGTGTGCGGTTTGATGGAATTTGACGCCAATTGTAGTAGATTCAAGTAAAGTCGGAGGATTTTGTTAGCAAAAGGGTAAAATTCTTTATTGGTAGCATTCCGTTTAAGCTCCACATTTTATTTTAACCTCTCAGTTAGCTAATAGTCGACATTAGTGTTTGATTATTAGTAAGGCCCATTAACTACATTGTTAATAAAGAAAGCTCAATGCTTGGGTTTATAAACCGTTGGGCAAAGGAATTTGACGATCCGTACATTACTCTTTCTTAATACAATTGTTATGTACGACCTCACCTAGAGTACGCCTCTCAAGTATGGTCTCCCTTTTATGAAATTCATAAAAATTGTATTGGAGCAATACAACATAAATTCATTCGTTTTGCTCTAAATTCTAAAAGGTCTTCCTTGGGCTGATCCATTCAACCTTCCACCTTATGAACATAGGATCCAGCTTCTGCAGGTTCAAACCTTATATCAAAGGCGGGTCAATAATGATCTAATATTTCTTCACCAGCTTATAAATGGTCAAATTGATGCTCCTGATTTGTAAGCCTGTATTGGCATAAGTTACCGTGGAGGATCTCACCATCTGCGAAGATTTGAACTTTTACATGTAAATTTCCATAGAACTAACTACCCAGCAAACATTTTTGTGAACGTTCATAGAACATTCAGTGAAAATGAAGAACATATATTCGAGAAACACTCACTTCTGTGAATCAAATGTGTATATACTCAAATATTCCATCACTTTTTACCTCATACGCGGGGAAGGGGATTTGTGTTGATTTTTTTTTAAATAAAAAATATCGAGATTCTTATTTCCTTCACATAATATGAATAAAAGTGAACGCGCACAAGCGATCCTCAAAAGAGGTATATCTTGGGTGCGTCCATTTTTATTCACATAAACTGAATGTCCCTTTCATTTTATTTTGAAAAGCCATAACGGGACCTAGTCCTGCCAAAACTGAAACAAAAGTAATGTAAAGAGGAAATTTGTCACTTTCATTAAATTTTGCGTATTGTTATTTGTTATTGTACGGACGGAACTATATTCTTTGTGGCAGTGAAAATAAATATAAAAAAGATAAATTGAATAAATTAACTTTTGTTTTAACTTTTTCAATTGGAGTATCTTTTTGATTTCCATTTTCATTCCGTACGGAATTAATTCGACCGAATATCAGAATAGCCGCGAATATTCCATTATACTTTTGCGAAATTTATCATAAGTTTCATTCGATAAATCTAGGGAAATCAAACTGTTTATGCAGATAATTTTACCATTTTAAAATAGCATTTTGTATAACCACACTGAAATGATATTTACATTCAGTTCTACGGTATACATTTCGATTATTAAAGAATCATTATAATGAATTAAATATAATTCAATTTATATTCACTAAACTGAATGAGGAAACCCCAATTTATATTCATATGAATGAATTAAATCTGTCTCATTTAAATGATTCAAAAAAGATTCATGAATTGTTCAGTGAAATGAATATATAAGCGTCCTATTTACATTCACTAAAGTGAAGAATTACTCTATTATTAATAAAACATAAAAACGATTCGAATTCGAGGTAATGCTACCCAGTAAATTTGATCCAAACCGGTTTATAAATGAGTTCATAAATGAGGGTTTCTTTCACTCATGTGAATTATTAATAAATCATTTCTGAAGGGAAATGTTTGCTGGGTACGGTGTACATGAGCCTCTTAACCGTCTGTGTAAGATCTTTAGTTTAAATGGCTCCTCTGTTGACTTTAACATTAGTAAGATGGGATTACAAAAATTGTTTCGAACCATTGCTCCACTTTCGTGATTGTTTTTTTAGTTTTTGATTATATTTAATTTAAATGTTTTAATTGTTTATGTATTGTTTAATTATGTTTATTTATTTTGCTTTGTAAATGTATTAATTTATTCTAATGCATGTGTTAGCTCGCATTATTTTACTAACCACTAACACATGCACTTGGGCGGAGAAATTGATTTATTTTTTGATTTAAAATCAATTTTGCAGATCTAAATTTTTCGGCAGATTTACCCCTCCCTGCACTAATACCAAAACAATTTTGAGCTGTCACTTTCCTTATGTGGTTTTTTATGTGATTTTTTTTATTTCGGTTGTGAAAATTGTGCTCAAAATACGAAGAAAATAGTTTTTAATAGAAAAAGGAAGCTGTTTAATTAATTAATGAAGTTAATATTACTCTACCAAAGGTGGCTCAAGGGATGCAAATTGTTACGAGTAATAAGATACACGTGAAATTACACAAATACATTGGCAAATTAAAATCAATTTGAAATCGCATTCCATTGGTAACGAAAAAAATCAATTTTTAGATCGAAATCTGAATTTACCAATGGAAAACCCCATATGTAATCATTATAACTGTCAATATGGCTGACGGCTTTTGCCATTGCTAAATAGAATTTGTAAATTTTATCGTAAGCTTAATTCAATGATTAAATAAAATTCATCATTCATTCATACTAGAGTATGTAAGGTAGTTTCCACCGATTTCCTTTTGCAGTAAGCATGTTTAGTAGACAAAAGTCGCGTGTCTATGCTTTTTCGGTAGTGGATATCGATCAATCAATCGATCAAAGGTTTTAAGAAGGAACGATGATAGACTAAGGTATGAGCTCTATCGGGTTTACTTGGGAACAACTTTGGCTATAAACAAAACCTTGACTTCTCTCCAAAACGGGAATGTGGACCAGTGGTATGCAACTAGTAAAGACAGTCTCTAGAATAAGCAGAATTACATACATCTACATTCATTATGGAGATCAGCTGGTATTAAGCTGTTGGGTCCCGCAAACTTGTAAGGTTGGAAGCTGTTGAGCGCCCGTTGCAGTTTTTCCCTAGTATTCAGACTTTGTGGATAGCTTGGATTCATTTCAGACCTACATATACTGCCGTGTTACTGGCTGAACAGAATAGAGTGCTGCAACTGGAGCTGCAGCTGCAACTGGAGCTGCAGCTGCAACTGAAATAGCTGTCAAAAAGTGTCGTACGTGATTTTTTTTACGCGCCCACAATGCAGCTGTGCAGCTTTCTGACATTTTAGTATCGAAAATAAAAATGAAAACAAAAATAAAAATGAATAATGATGAAAAAAAAGCTAAAATTGCTTTACGTCTTTATGGGTGATTGAAGAGTTTAAAAATCACTTTAACCCACATGTAAACAATTCGTTTTGCTCGCAATTTTGAAACGTCAAAAAAGCTGCAAACAAAAGTTAAAAGTTGGCCAACTTGTCCAGCTGCGTCTGCAGCTGCGTCGTGTTCTGTTCGCATCATTGAATTTGTGTGTATTCAAAATTTTGACAGCTATTCCAGTTGCAGCTCCGTCTCCATTCTGTTCAGCCAGTAGAGGTAAAAACTTTTTGGCTGTTTTGAGTTAGGGCCAGTTTTGACATCTTTTATATATTTGCTTTTTCATTCTTTAAAAATAAAAGCCCTAACTTGCTTGGTTAAAAACGCCTAAGAAAAATAATGTTCGGTCAAACAACCATGCCATTTTTAAGATAAATTGACGCTTTAGCGCTTATTTTAAGAAAAAAGTGACTACCATAGAAACATTTGTATAGCTGATAAATAATCTAAAAAAAAAAAATGATTTATGTACTTGTAAATAAGACAGAAAAATATTCATCAGCAAAACAAAAAAGAGATATAAAAACAGAAAACACGTTTATCTCGAAATGTCAAAAATACAGATTCGTTTTTTCTTCTTAACACGGCAGTATAATGATTTGGGAGTTACCAAGGAAGTGAGTATCTAATAGCAGTTTAAGCGATTCTTCGCAGTAGTAGGTCCACGAGCCATCAGCATTTTTTAAACAGCTTGCCATTACTGGATTTGTAATGTCTAGATGCCTCTCAATGTTCTTCTATTTTTCCACAGGAAATTCTCAAGGAGGATCTCTTTGACTTTCTCAATGCTTTTATAAAATTTAAGGGCTACCTTATAGGATTCCAAATCTGACACTTCACGAGTGCTTTTAGCTCGATTGAAATATTTTCTACAATCTTTCTTTAGCGGATTAATCCCTGAATCCCATCAATGTGGTTTCTTTTTCTCTCTTACCTTAAGTAGATCGCGGCTTAACAGAAAGCTTTTAATCTTTGTATCTCCAGTCAGTTTCAATTCAATTTGATTGTATTTTCATTTAAAAAAAATTAGTAGTTATTTTGTTTTTTTTTAAATTCGCTTTGTTTATTAATTGAATTATGTATAAGAAATGCACTGTAAATATTAAATTATTTCTTTTTTTGTATCCTGTCAAATTGACCGAACCAGTCGAGGCCAGGTCGTAAACGACTTGTAATCAAATATTGTAAATGTGAATTCGTATATACCTAATAAATTCTATTCTAATTCTATCTAGTTAATAACAAATCTGCATCAGGTAATATTGTTAGATATATTTCTTCCCCTTCTGTTAATTTCACAAATAAAGTACATACTTTATCCTTTTTAAATGCCCATTTTTTGTCTTACTAAATAGCTCCTGTGGATATAAGCCTCAGAGCTTGGGGATAAGCATAGTGTTCCGCTTTAAGAATTCTCTGTGATAATGTTTCTGCTGTGTCATTTGGTAAGATTGGAACTCTTTCTTGAACGATTGTTGGTCCTGTATCGACGCCCTGTTTTAATTTATTTGAATTAATGAACAAATTAAATACACAAATATTCTTCTTACCTCATCAACAAAATGAACGGTGCATCCAGACTCTATGTCACCGGCATCTATTGCTTTTTGCTGAACATTCAAGCCTTTATGCTTTGGCAGTAGTGAAGGATGTATATTTATTAGTTTGCCCTTCCATTTCCGAACAAAACTTGCCGTCAAAATTCGCATAAAACCAGCACAACAAACTATATCCACTCTGTGTTTTTCTAGTTCTTTGGACATTTCCAAATCAAAATCTTCTCTGTTTTTAAAATTCCTATGGCTTATGACTATAGAAGGAATACAAGATTTTTTAGCTCGTTCTAATCCATAGACACCCTCTTTGTTTGAAATAACAAGCACTATTTGGCTTAATAAACCCATAGCTGAGTTTCTGCTAGCGTCGATTAAGGCTTGTAAATTTGATCCTGAACCTGAGATAAGGACAGCAACTCTTTTAAGGGGAAGTCCTAAAAGTCGTTGTGTGCTAACTAAGGAATCATTGAAATTTTCAACCACGACTTGAGGAGTGTTGGGAAATTTTCTAACCACGTTTCCAACCTTTGAAGCTCGATAAGTGAAACGAAGAAGCTGCAAGAGATCTGCTTCATATTTTCGATCAACAATTAGAATCATTCCAAGTCCACAATTATAAGTACGCAGCATCTCGTAACTAGATACGCGACCCTTAGCTGCAATCCAGGCAAAAACTGGTGGGATCACAAAAGATTTTGCATCAAGGCGAACACCAAGGTCTTTGCTTAGAACTCGAGGAATGTTTTCTATGAGACCACCACCAGTTATGTGCGCCAAGGCTTTTATTTTACCCATTGAGAGAAGGGGAGCTATTGCATTCACGTAAATTTCGGTTGGAGTCAAAAACTCTTCACCTAAAATAAACAAGGAAAGAATTGAACAATAAACATTCAATTGTTTTAAGTGCGCTTTTACCGTAAGTCTTTCCACTAAATGGTGCGACATCAAAAAAGCTGACTCCCGCTACTTTCATGACTGCATGAACCAGACTGAAACCATTGCTATGAACGCCACTGGACGGTAAACCAATAATTGAGTCTCCTTCGCATATTTCATTGGACCTTGGAAGTATTCGATCACTTTCAGCAATCCCGAGTGAAAATCCAGCAAGATCGTAAACATTAGGTTCGTATAACAAAGGGACTTCAACGGAGTGTATGTCTTGAAATAGAAAAAAGTGTTTTTGTTTATGTCATTCACGGAGGCGAAATTCTACATAAAAAAATTACAAACAAAAAATTAAACAAGGGCAATGCTTAGCTGCTTTTAAAGCCAGAAATATATCTATCTATTGGTTTAATCATTCATGGTACATCATATACGTTTGATTTAAGAAAATCTAACAATTCATATTCGACCTGTAAGGGCGTATATGAATATTTTAACTTAATATAAGAAGGTCTTTATAATACCAATTCTATATAATGTGTATGCTGCTGAAAGAAATCAGTCAAATTGAAGACTTCACACTATTTAATAGAATTTTGATTTGAAATAGCTTTTAATGACTTTTAATATATGTATGTACAAAAAATTCCGTTTCGACGATCTCACTTGGACTCATCAGTGACTAAAAATTGCATGACAGTCACTGGTGAGATCGCCTGGATGAAACGCTAATTTTGTATGGACTAAAAGCAATTTTGAGTTTATATTAATTTAACACTATTATTTTTCTGCATTTCATACAAACATAAATTTGCACTGTTTTACCGCTAAAATACCCTGCCTCAACATAGAAAACTTACCAATTATGCTGCTGTTGGCTTTTTGAGTTCCACTCACTATGCCCGTCATAATATTGTTAAAAAGCGTTCGGTCTAAATTTCCACATGCAAAGTATGATGAAAAAGTTAGCGGCTCAGCGCCATTGCAAAGAATATCATTGACACACATGGCCACTAAATCAATACCAACTGTAGAATTAAGTTTTGTTTCTTGGGCAATTTTAATTTTTGTTCCACAGCCATCAGTACCCACGATTAGAATTGGGTCCTTAAAAGTCTTAGGCACCCGAGTAAGCAGTCTGGTTCCCTGTGAAGTAAATGACTGTGGTGTGTTTACAATTTCGTCTTGCAATCTCTTGCGTTTATCGGCCTCAACATCGGTGTATACGCATTTGGTCACTTCAATTGAGCTTTTTTTAACATTACATAATTCAGGTTCAGTCTTCGAAGCGAAGCCAAAATTTGATATTTTAATTGGGTAAGTTGAGTCTGCTGCATTGATTTTACCAATCAAACTAGCACATGATATTTTCTGCCATTCAGTACATTCTTTGGATACAACAAGAACCATTCCAAGTCCACAGTTGAAGTTCTTCAACAGAGTACTTTCAGACATTTCAAGTCTAGACGTTAGCCAATTATATACTTCCGGAATTTGAAAGTTCCCCAAATCAAGTTCTAGCTGAAAGTTTTTATTTGATAATTTTGCGAGCCCTTCTTCTAAGCTTGAGTTAATATGAGAGATAGATTTTACTGAGCCTGTCTTAAGTAACGGAAGTACATCAGGCACATATATACGTGTGGGTTGCGCTAATTGTTGACCTTAAAGATATAAGACATTTACTTAGCTTTTTTTTTGTTGATAAATTCAAATCTGAATAACGAACCTAAAGTTTTGTTTTGATCTCCAAAATTTAATTTTTCACTGCAACTCACTCCCATATTTTGAAGACTTTCATAGATTTGATCAAAGCCTCCACAGTGTAGACCACTGGATTGCAATCCTATTACCAAATCTCCAACCACGTATTGATCATATCTTGGAAGTTCTTTGCCGTCTTCTAGAATTGCTAAACAGTAGCCAGCTATGTCGTATTTTCCCACATCATAAACTGAAGGCATTTCAGCCGTTTCACCTCCTATATAGAAATGGAATTCGTAATGTAAGCTTAATATTATATCGTTGGCTTAGAGTGAAAAGCAGATAACTCCTATTTTGCATTTTTTACAAAAAATTATTTAAATAAGTGTTCGCATTATTAGAATAAAACCAAAATTACATAAATTATTTTTCAGCACTCGTTTTTGTTAAATTCGCTGAAATTTAAAAGATTTGATAGATTTTTGTATTTTTAAGCAATTTTTGAAGTGGTCTATAATGACAAAAAAAATGTGGAGTTAGCCGCTTTACACTCTAAGCCGACGATATACATTTTAACATCCCTTCGATCTGATAAAGATTGGATCCCAATTCAAATCCATTGCAAGTAGAAAATACATACAAAACAACTAAAGGTATAACCTTCTTCAGTTATAATGGTACATTTCCTGAGCGTATATACCTACATGATAAATATCGAATACAACGAACATTTTATCAAAGTAAGGTCAGCTAAACAGAAGTATATATTTTGGATTATAATTCAATAACTAGATCCAAATCAGACCAGAGGGTATAATGACATGCAGAGATTTTATAAAAAAAAGTTTCATCAACACCTACCCAGGAGAGCGCAGTTGGCAATTCGGCATCCTTCTGAAATACCTTTAACAATTTGTGCCGCCACGGGCACTTGCAATTTTCCACATGCTATATAATCCAGAAAAGCGACTGGTTCCGCTCCACTTTCTAAAACATCATTTACACACATTGCCAGCAAGTCATAGCCTATGCTTTCATACATTTCGTTTTCTAGGGCAAGTTTAATTTTAGAACCGACCCCATTGGTGGCTTCACAGAGAACGGGATTTGTGTACGAAAGCTATTATTAAATAACAAAATTAGAATTTAAAAAAGAAAAATAGCCTCTCTTTTAGAACACAATGAACGCGACGCAGCGACCGACGTACTGTTTAGCAAAAGCACAAACATTTCATTAAAAGAACATACATAGTTCATTTATTGCAATGATGCACCTGTAATATTTTTGTTTCTAGTAATGTTCAAAAATACCACTTTTCGGTCCTGTAGACAAAATTTGTAGCTTGAAATTAATTCCTCGACCTCCCTAGTTTAGGTACAAAAGTCATTATACGCCAAAAAAAAAATTATAGAATTTTCTTCTGATTTTCAGGGTAACCCGCAGCCATTTTGAAAAAACCTTTTTTTCTGCTTCTGACTTCTTTTTGTGGGATAAGTTAACATACATAGCCCAATACGTCTTCTATTATTTATTAATTTCAAAAAATAATTACAATATTTTAAGATAAATCAAAAAAATATCAAGACAAAGCGCCACGTTCATGTGTTCAAGCAAAGTATTTTTGACAAACCTTGTTAAGACTAAAGAGACCACCAAAGCCGCCTAAGCCTCCAATGACACCAAGTCGATGAGTACCGCGGCAAAGTGGTTTAATTCTTTGAACTAAATCATCACCAGCATCAATATCAACGCCACTTTCTCTATACGAAAGAGATTGCCTTCATCAATCGGAAATGAAAGAGAATACATAATTGATTAGCATAGCAAATATGGAATTCTGAAGTGAGTTTACATTCTGACGAGTGAATTAGGACTAGGACTGACTTTTCTTAAATGAAAGCCACGTAAACTTTGGGTGCAACTTAATTAGCACACAATTTCCCTAAGATCTAGTTTGGCAAAATGTTTGCGAAAGTCAACTTTGACTGTTTTTAGGCAAAGGCCTATAACTTTTAAAAAAATAACAGCACAAGTACAGACTTATCCCCAGACAATAAAAAGTATTCCTCATTTAGACCTTTCATATTATGATTTGTCAGCTAAAGAGTTTTAGTGCAGGACAACAGTTATTATGATGAGTTATAAAACTTTCCCTGAGCGAGATACAAACTTATGATACAACTACTACTGCTCCGACTTTTCTATCCTTGAATTTTCTCCATATTCTTCCACTCTTAAAAGCTCAACATTGGTAACTAAGCTTTCTAGAGCTTTAAGTAATTTTCGGACTATAAGTCTTCTCTCAACCCCACTTTTCTCATAGTTCTATATTTAATGTACATTTAAAACTTACTTCTCTTTACTAAGCTCTATTAAGTCTATAGCTCATTTTTCGTAATTCTGCCTACCGCCATGCCTTTAATCCGAACCAAATTTAAAATAAAACCTTAATACGAAAATTAGTATAAAAAGGACACATAAATAGAACAAACATGCTCGATAGGTTACAATAAACAACTGAATTAACATAACCCGCACAAAACGAATTTATTTGATTCAACAAGCAATGTCAACTTTAAAAAAAAGTTAGTGATCTTTGAACAAAATTAACCTGACCCTTTCATATAATTCTACTATGATCTATTTGGCTCGGTATCTTAACTGCCTTTATTATTGGCTTATATATTTGTGGTGTTTGGTAGAAACTCAATTCCTCTAAAATTTACTAACGTTTACCATTCACTGCACATCAAACTATATCCTTAAGGGGTGAATCCATTTTTTTTTTCTTAAAAATTGGAACATAATATTTTTAAGAACATGACCTACATACATACAATTTTCAAGTTTAAACAAAATTCGTGAACCTGTCTGGCACTTGCTCGATATGCCATTGACGTGAAAACGTAAGTAAGTAATTTTGGAGTCATTATGTTCCTAGCAAACATCACAGATATATACACAAGAAATAATAAAAAAGCAGTTATTTTATTTTTATTTTACTTTTACAAATACTTCCTAACTATTTTTTTTTGAAAATCTTTCATGTTGTAGAACAATCAAAACGACAGATTACAATCAGCTCAGATTAAAAAAATATCAATAACAGCATCAGCTTAAACTATCGGCAGATCAAAGTACATATTTAGCTTTGAAAATATTGTAATTATATAATTACAAAACAAACATTTAGGGCTATTTGTTATGTAATGTATGCTCTTGCTTTATTTCATTATGACGCTAAGTGTTATCTATGAAAAGTAAGTAAAAATATTCTGTCTCAAATGCATGCACTCACTCACTGCAAAGCAGTATGTATTCCAATATGGTACGAAATATTATTAATTATTACAATTTCAGGGCTTTCTGGGCAATATCTGTACGGAATTGTGATCCTTTGCCAGAAAATGTTATCCCTTGACAAATAGATGTTGCTTCTTCTGCTGCTACTTTTAGATCTTTTCGTAAGGCAACTGCGATCAAAACTCTTCCCCCGTTTGTAACTAGTTTGTTTGCATCATTAATTGCAACGCCACTATGAAATACAATTTGTTGAGCAGAGTTTTCAGGAATTCCTTTGAAAAAATATATTATTGTTAGATTCCAAATGTTTCCTTAATAAATATTAACTTACCTTCAATTATGCAACCCTTCGTTGATGTTTCGGGATATCCAGCGCTTGCCATTACAACTCCAACCGCATTTAGATCAGTCTCCCACTCCAGGTGTAATTCTTTAAGTTTATTTTCACAACATGCACTCATAACTTCGAAAAGATCACTTTTTAAAAGCGGAAGCATTACTTGTGTTTCAGGGTCACCGAAACGACAGTTGAATTCCAACACCATAGGACCTTTTGAGGTTAACATAATGCCTGCGTAGAGCACACCGCAGTATTGAATTCCTTCTGAACGAAGGCTATCAACAGCTTTTTGTAATACTTTTTGTTTGACAATTTCAATGTCGTTATTTGATATGAGCGGACAAGGACAGTACGCACCCATGCCGCCTGTATTCGGACCTTCATCATTGTTCTTAAGTCGCTTGTGATCTTGCGCCGGAAGCATGACCGAAACATTTTGGGAATCGACAAAAGCAAGAACAGAAATTTCTTCTCCTGTTAAGAGTTCTTCGATAACTATTACTTCCCCGGCTTTACCGAATTTTTTTTCGTCTAAAATGTAATCAACTGCAGTGCAAGCTTCATCCTTGTTACTTGCTACAACAACTCCTTTTCCGGCTGCCAATCCACTTGCTTTAACAACAAGAGCATCGAAGGGAGCGCTGTTGATTGAACTTATAAATTTCAAAAAAAAAATATATACTTTTTTTTTAAGACGATTACCTCTTGACAAACTCCTTAGCCTTTTTGGCATCGGTGAATGATTCATATCGCGCTGTTGGGATACTATGCCGAATCATAAAATCCTTTGCCCATTTTTTATCAGACTCTATTCTAGCTCCGTTTTTACTTGGACCAAAGCATGGAATGTCATTAGTTTGCAGAGCATCAGTCAATCCGTTGGCGAGTGGTTCTTCTGGCCCAACTATAACTAAATCAATGTTATTTGTCTTACACCAACCGACGATTGCCTGAAAATTTAATACAAAATATTGATTAGAAGCATCAAGTTTAATTTTTGTTGTATACTAATTTAATAACACGGAACAAGCGGTAAGAAAAAGAATGGGATTTAAAAGCACTTCACAGCGTTCTTAGCTACTGTAAGATCACCCATCTCATCACGCCTATTAAATAAAATGCAGGACTGGGTCGCACGTACTTGCTCTTATGTTTAAGAGGCTGGGGCTTTAAATAAAATTGTATATAAAGACATGGAAACTATGAGAGAAAATGTTTAAAAGCATGAAATACGATATATGTATATAATAAAATACCAATCGTAGCTTTATTCAAAAAATGTACAAAACCACTGAGCACACTACCTTTTTTTGGTTACTTTGTTTGTTTAGAAAATGCACTTTATAGGTTTCATTTTTGGCCAAGTATACCTAGCCCAATAGGAAATCCTATAAATGAGGTATGAGAGCTAAAATTGCCCTCTATACGACACCGATATAGACTTTTATATGTTGTTACCAAGAATTCTAGAACCAAAAAAAAAAAAAGTTATTATTATGCACATCGAATGATAACTCATTCAAAGAAGCATTTTATGACCTCGAGAATACGATAACACCCCGCTGTTCCAGAACAATATGACAACACCAGCATCCCAAAAATTTGATAATGAATCGTTATATTACCTATGTATGTACATACATACATACATATGTATGTAGGAACTATAGGGTAAGTTTTGCATTCGTACAAAAAAATCTGAAATTTCAATCACACATGACATTCTGAAGATAGAGAACACGAAAGAAAATAATTTTCAATTGAACAATTATTTTTCTAAAAAATGTATTTTAATTATTTTCCTGATGCAAATTCATTTTTCGTATTAGGAAAATTGTTAAAATCCATTTTTTAGAAAAAATAACTGTCCAGTTGAAAATTCTTTGAGTGTTTTGTCATTGTTTCATATAGCATTCGTGAATGAATGACTGAATGAGATTATGATGTGCGGAGACAGCTCCAATACGTTGTTAATAGGCGATTTAAATGCTAGAGTCGGTGCAAAAGAAGGAGAGGAAAATGTATTAGCAGGATTTGATAGACATTCTAAAGATGTAACAAGCAATGTGAGGGGTAGTAAAATACTAGAACTATGTAACGCTTTTGGATTAAGATTGCAGAATGGGACCAGTGAAGGCGATCCGTTGGGTGAATTTACGTTTGTTGGACGTCAAGGATCCTCAGTCATTGACTACAGTTTCGTGTCAGGAGAATGGAATAATTATGTTTCAAACTTTGAAGTATTAGATGTACCCTATTCAGACCATATGCCCATTGTAGTAACTTTCGATTATGTGGAGATCATAAACGAAGAAATCGTAGACTTAATGCTTCTTCCGAAATTAGTGTGGAAACATGACAGTGCAGATAGGTATAATTACCAACTAAGTAATATGTTAAACGACAGTGAAGTAAAGGACCTGGAGCAGATTGAAGAAATAATAAAGCGTGCAAATCCTAGTAGTAGTCATAAAGGAAAAACACCGTATAAAGAACCATGGTTTGACGAAGAGTGCATGAAGGCGAGGAAAATATCTTACGCTTGGCTAAGAACATTCCGTAAATCTAGTGAATACCGAACTAGGCAATTTTATATTGAAGCAAACGCAAAATTCAAAAATATATGCAAGCGAAAAAAGAAGGCATACCACGAATCTGAAGCTTTGAAGCTAGCGTGCACTCGAAACGCTACCAATTTTTGGAGCTTGGCCCGAAAATTCAATGGCAGAAGGTACGTGATAAGCAACGACTTAAGTCCAAAAACTTTGCAGTTACACTTTCAAAAACTTCTAAGTCCAATATCTAGTAATAACTTGGCATTGCAATATGCTACACCTGGGTTTCACAATGATATTTTGGATGAACCGATAACCCACATGGAAGTGATGGAAGCTATAAGTAACTTGAAGGATGGTAAAGCTGCGGGCTCAGACAGGATACCAGCGGAGTTTTATAAATACGGCACATGGAATTTAAGCAAAACACTCACTTCAGCATTTAACAAAATATTTGAGAATGGAATTATACCTCGACAGTTTCAAGAGGCGCTTATTTTTCCAATTTATAAAAAAGGGGATACATCAGACCCGGCAAATTATAGGGGCATTTCATTTCTGAATTCGAGTTACAAAATTTTTACGGCAGTACTGTTAAAACGCCTAAATGAATGGATATCGTCTAACAGTTTACTAAAGGAAACTCAGGCGGGCTTCAGAGCAGGATATTCTACAATAGATCATATTTTCGTGCTGAAGTCCGTTGCCGATTCATTTCTCGCGCGGAATAAAAAACTTTATGCTTTTTTTGTAGACCTGAAGGCTGCTTTTGATACAGTAGATCGCGGATTACTATGGTACAAGTTATATGGAAAAGGTATGTCTCTCAAATTCGGAAGCTTGATTCAAAATCTGTATGGCGCTACAAGAGCATCGGTTTGGAACGGAGAAGCAATATCCGAATGGTTCCAAACTCAAACAGGAGTAAGACAAGGGTGTGCTCTCAGTCCTAGTCTGTTTGCGCTGTTTATAGATGACTTAACCGACTTTCTGCCCGGAGGCATCGAGTATGCAGGAATTTTAATTAAAGCTCTTTTGTTTGCGGATGACATAGTTATTATGGCCTACTCACCTGAATCTTTACAGCTTATGATGAACAAACTGTTTGAATACTGTACACAATGGAATCTGACTGTCAACATAAGCAAATCAAAAATAATGGTGTTCAAAAATGGTGGAGGTAGGCCATCCACAAATGAAAAATGGTACTTCAACCATGAAAGTGTAGAAGTTGTTAAAGAATACAAATATTTGGGTGTATATATAACTAAGAATCTGAATATGGAAAAGCATCTCCAGGAAAAGCTGCAGAAATCTAAGATCGCAATTAATGTGGCTTGGAGAAATTGTTTTAACAATAAATATATCGCTCATAGCAGTAAGTTTAGAGTTTTCGAGGCTGTATCAGAGTCTATTTTATTCTATGCTGCACAGGTATGGGGAGTCAGAAGATATGACACTGTAGAAAAACTTCTGAGGTTCTACGTAAAAAGATGCTTTCGCCTACCACCGAACTCACCCAACTATATGATAATGTTAGAAACTGGTCTGTCACCTCTTTTCATCAAAACATTGAAACTGCTCATTGACTATATAATAAGGATTTTAAAAATGCCCAATCATCGGCTACCGAAGAAAATAGCCCTGCAAGCAATCCGAAGCCAAACGGGATGGTTTAGTGAATGGTTGGATCTAGCTCGGGAAAGCGGTATAAGTCTGAACCTGAATATAGAGGAGGTTGGAAGCTGGAAACCAATCATGTATGAGTTAATAGAACGGATGGATGATCAGTTCAGAATGAGGTTCTTAGAAGAAGCATCGGGATCATTACATAGGGAGATATACAGCCAACTTGAACACAATCTACTGCTTAATAACTATTTCCGAGATTCATGTAGTATTGAAGAAATTTCCACCATATTCCGTTTGAGAGGAGAACTGCTTCGCCTTTACTACATACCACATAGACCAGATCTACCAATAATATGTGGCATATGCAATTTGAAGGAACGGGAAGACACCTTCCATTTTGTTGGAAGATGTCCAGTTCTGAGGGAGACAAGAAGAAATATCCTAGGAAATGATTACCTATCAAATGAACAAATTATCGAGCTTTTGAATGCGGTGGATGTACCAAAAATATTTCAATTTTGCAAAATTGCTCTTGCGTACAGACAACAAATACTATCAGGAAACTTTTAGCAAAAACGAGTAAAATAATAATTGAAATTAAAAAAATCTTTGCGAAAAATTAAGATCTAATTGTAAAAAAACTTTTATTAATATTATCTTTAATTCTGTTGTTTTAAATAACCTTTGTCAATCAGGCAGACGGCAAAGCCATGTCATATTGATTTATGTAATAATAATAATATTTGTGAACTTTTCAAAATTCAGATTAATAAAAATCGTTTAATCTAAATCTAATCTATAGCATTCGTGTTTCAAATCTGTTGAAAACATTATTTATTATGTTTGATTAGTTTGATATTTTCATTTGAAAATATTTTCCTGAACCGTTTTCCTGATTGCTACAACTGGCTCCTACTGGATGATATGGATACTGACAATAAGTGCTTCCCACAGTTCGGTCCTACAACACATAGCAGTCCTAAAAATGGGTATGGTGGATCTTGTAGAGCATTTCAAAAGAAGGAACTTTTTTTCTAGGAGATTTTCCCAAATCGTAAGCCACTTGATTACTTGAACAAATATAAATACATACATATATGGAAACAATTTAAATGGTTGGGGCGATTTTCAAACTATTTTTGTATACATACAATTTTGGTAACATTTGAAAAAAAAAAATGGTATGCTAATTTTGAGTAGGTATACAGTGTTGGCGAAAAGATAACTTTCTCGAGAAATAAAACTCTTATCTATAACTGCCTGGATTTTAATATATTAAATAATCTTTTTATTAATAAATGCTCTTATTATTATTAAAATAAAATTAATAATAACAAAAATAATGTTTCATAAGAATAATGATCGTGTCCCTTTTTACCTGGTCAAAACATAAGCAACTTTTTAAAAATTTAAAAGGCCAAAAGTACATTCTCATGGTTTATTATCAAAAAAAGTTCTTTCAATAAATAGGGTCAGCGAAAATTGTTTTCAAACTTAAAATTTTGATTTTTTTTGTCATTTCGAGTCGATTTAGGACCATCCAAGATGAACTTTCTTTTAAAGACCACCCTAATATACATGTAGGTAATAATTTTACAAAAATAAATTAACATTGAAAATTGGTGGCATTGGTGGCAACCAAAAAATTAACTTTATCAAAAAAACTTGTATATATGTATGTACTTTAATTGCATTTGTTATTATTATTGATAACAATCATTAAGCCCAATTATCTATGCATGTATTTAATGTTCATATACCTTCATATAACAGAACATATAATATACAGTGGGTTTTTGCCAAAAATAATTCATTAAGTTAAACTGAACTTGATACAAATTCCGCATGACAAAGGCCCTCACTATGTCATTGATAAATCCAAGTGAGATTGCCGGACAAAACGTCAATTTGTAGGACTAAAGGCCATTAAAAGCTATTTTGAATCAATAGGTCTGTTTCTTTACTTTTGGGATAAAATTTTGTAAAAGGTTCGGGAAAAAGTTTGGGATTGAGCTTTTTGTTGTTGTTGTTGTACTGTTTAACCAAAAATGAAAAGTAAAGAAACGCATTTGGGATGTTTCTGGTTTGTTGCGGTTAAAATTACCTAAGTACATATTTAACTTCATTGCTTGTAGGCTCACCACATACAAAATTATGCAATTTCAATTCTTTTTATATGCACTTATCATTTTCAATTCAAGAACAAGGAGAAACATTTTACTTTATATTTGTCTCCATTGTATCATTTTCATTTAATTTAATTAAATTAAACCATTTTATGTTCGCTACTTAAACAATTTTATTTCAAATTTTTCGATCAGCTGATTTCTTGTTTGACAAGCAAGAAAGTGCAGTAACTAAAATGTTCGTGTAGATTCTTGCTGGAGGGGAAATGAAAAAAAGTCAAAAGCTCTGGCATTTTCGTGCCAGAAAATAGTAAAGAAACACGTATTGGGTAGATTTGGGATACTTTGGGATCCCGCGGGCAGACCTAATAATTCAACAAGTCCTTAATTCTTAATGCTAAGTCATCTACTTGGCTGATTTATTTCAATAGTATATGGGTGATTCTCTGCCAACTGTGATTCTTTTTTTTTATTTCAAAAGTTAAAACTTATTGGAAACAATTTTTGTTTTTGTGGTTCATTACGTCAGAGAATTAAATCTGTAAGAGCATTTTGCTACAACTCTTAAAGAACAAAAATTTACTTAAACTGAAATGAAACTCTTACTTTTTTTTTATTTGTATTTTATTTTCTCTCTTGGACCATATTTTTGTTGAGATTCTTGATTATATGGTATGTTTTGACCTCTTGACATTTCTTTTTCCCTTATTTTCTAAAAAAATGTATGACTTTTGCGTTTTTGTCGTCTATTCTTCGGAATGGCAACCCTTTTCACTGTGCTGGGTTATTACTTTTATTGCACGCAATAATTTTTGTTTGGATCGTCCAAAGTATTGCTACCGTTCTTATTGGCGAATGGAGTCACGGCACCTAGCAGTCAGCACGTGAACCCTATGTGGGGGATACATTTTTTTTCATTTTGACATTCAATGTATTTCCCATAAGAGATAACCAAAAAATGGTCTTAAAAACATTACTTTTGCTAATTAATTTTCTATGAACACGTATTCATTTTATAGTTGCAATAGAAAAAGAATTTATGTGAGTTAGTTAATCAAGAAGATTATGTATCAAAACTTGTGTATAACTTCCTACATTTTGCAGATGAAAAATGTAAACAAACCTGTATTGTTGTTGTTGCTTTCCAAAATGGATTCATTTCGTAAGCAAAATTGGTGTCACGTGCGTAGTCAGGGAAGGGGTTTGATAGACAAGAGTCAATTATGAAGATTTTTATATTATATATTTTACTACTGTTTTCTAATAAGTAAAAGCTTACGTCACCGAAACTTTGCAGTAATGTTTTTATGAAGATGTAGGTATAAAGTATTTCTATATATTTATGTATTGCGTTTGTGTATTTGTATTCTTGAGAAAAAAGGAGTACAGTACACTGTTTGTGCAACAGATCAATAAAATATATTTTGTGTTTAGAAACTAGCGAAGCTCATGGGGTCAATAACACCCTTTATTGACTAAATAAAATTTTGCGTTTAATTTTTGACAATTCTTTTTTTCAAAATATGTCCCCTCCAAAAATATCAGGAAATATTAACACTTCAATCGTGCCTGCGTCTTTTGTTAATGCCGCATTTACACGATTGGAGAACTGGCAATATAATGACAAAAACATTAACAGAAGAATGGACAAATTCATTATTTTGTCATTATACTGGCAGCTTTTCACCAGTCGTGTAAATTCGGTATAACGAAGAAGCATTTTAAATATTTACATACTTCCAAACCAAAAATTCTGTACGTAGGTAAAAATACATACTTGAAAAAGTTTTTTTTGTAATTAAATTGGTAAATATATGTGCAAGAAATTTGCATTCCAAACAAAAATTTGTACCTGTATTTAAAAATCTTCATTTTCAATACAAACATAATTAACAAAGAAAAAAAAAACTGTTCATGTTTTAAATAATCTTGGCTACGTCTCTGCGCTGCTTTTTTCTCAAACGAGTATTGGTGTTGTTGTTTCTCGTTGTAGAAGTAGTTTGTTTACATTTTTCATCTTAAATTTAAAGCATTTGAGGCGTCAGTTTTGATTTATTTTTTGCTAGATTTGTAAACTAACATGTTTTGTTATTCTATTGCAATCATAAAAGTTGTATCCGTTTATATAAAAGTTATTAGAAAATTTAACATGAATATGACTCTATTTTGCTTTTCTCTTATGGGAAATACATTGAACGTCAAATTGGAAAAAATTTTATCCCCCAGATAGGGTTCATGTGCTGAAATGCAGATGGTGTGGAAAGCAACTTACCAGGTGTCAATAAAAAAAGTTCGTGGGAAGAATTGAAATCGAAATGTCAAAACGCACGCAAAAGTTGAATAATGGGGGCATTCAAAGTCTCAGATATCTGGCTTCTGATTGGTCAACTGTCAAAAGATATCTGAAAATTCAGATGACTTTTGGTAACATTTGATTACGTTTTATTCTGAATTTTAAGATGAGAATTCTCATCTGAAAATTCAGATGAAAGAGATGGAAGATGCGTTATGCCAAAAAAGCGCAAACATATTCAAATGAGAATTGAACTTTACTGTTTGATGAGTCATGGAAGTGGGCACTCCCTGCGAAAAGTGAAATTTATTAACTGAAAAGCTATTCTAATTTAAATTGCAAGTGTTGTATATGTTTTGCCGGGAGATTCGAACTACCCAACAAATTGTTTAATGTGAAGAGAGCTACTTTGGACTGTTATCGGAAAAATATTACTCAAAATTTACTGGTGAAGTTACGTTTTACTTGTTTAAGTTACTGATAACTTCACTCATCCTGAATTTTTAATTTTCGAATAAAATAAAAGCTCTAATTTAGCACTCTCCAATGTAAAAATCAAAAGTAAATGCAATATTTTGACAAAACTAAAACAGCTGACTCGACTGAAAATTCAAATTTTTTTGCATTCAACGTAATAAAATTTCTGAATTTTCATATCTGAATTTTCAGATCTTGCGGTGAATGCGCCCAATCTCTACTTTCGCGTTGCAGCCGCTTACGTAACGTTGGTTTGTGTACCTACTAATGGATGCAAAATCGTAACATAATGCTCAACGCGTCATTAGCCGCGTTTTATTATCGCTCATAACCCATATGGTTCACCTCGTGAAAATAAAACGATGTGGGTTAGTGCAAAAGCAGTGCTGTATATCAGTCTCTTTTTTTCTTATGTTTATTTGTTTTTCATGTAAGCACTTGTCTCTTTTCCTCTCTATTCCTTATACTGCTGACAAATCGCTGACATCCATTCACAATGGTAAATAGCCCTCTGCCGGCCAGAGTGAAAACCTCTATCTGGGTTATTGAAATTAACCTCGATAGAAACCTAGATCCCACGTTGTTTTTGTAATGCATGTTAAAAGATAACCTCGACCCAGACCCAGACCCAGAGATAATAAAACGCAGCTATTGTAAACACTATATTCCTATGCCTGAACTTTTGCGTTGACAGGCAAATCTTTCAACCAGAGAATATCAAATAAAGAAGCCAATCCTTCGTACGTTTCACCCCCAAAACCCATTTGTTTACATTGTTGTATTTGTAATTTCATTTCGTGTCGAAGAAATAGATGTGAATTGCAACAACAACAAGACCTATGCTGAATGATGTGCTGAATGACTAGTTGATTCTATGTGTGCGTTTTGCGCTGCTTTTCACTAATACTTTGCAAATCTAATACATCAGCTGTTCGCTTCAGCTTGTAGGCAAATCAAATTGACAGCTGAGGATTGACTTCTTTATTTCATATTCTCTGCTTTCAACGCAACTCCAAACGCGGCATTAGGCGTGTTTTGTTGACTTCCTTAATGTGAACATTAAGAAATACTTCACATTAAGGCCAATTTTCCAATGTAAATTCCAACAACAACAAGTTAACTTCACATTTGAACTCCAGTAACTCTATGGCTGAATGTGGAACGTATCTTAATGTTCACATTAAGGAGGTCAACAAAACACTCCTATTATAAATCAGCCATAAAAACTACTACCACGGTACTGACAAATAAATTTGTGACACACTTTCTTCGAATGAAAATATATCACTCTGAAAGTACAACAACGTTAAAAATATAAAAAGTATGTTGTAAACTATACATAAATAGTGCCTCTTATTGAAAACCACCACACAAATGCCTTGAAACTAAAACAAAATGGTGGTTCAGCGGGAAATCTTTTGAATTCAAAAATAAAAGTAAATCCTCGGATAACATTCATTCACGATTATTTTATTCAGCGATAAATTTTGTGTCTTAAATTTTTGCCACATTTTGTCAAGCAAGTATTGCACTCAAACTTTTCTAAGAACAACATTTATATCAGAGAATATATATTTGATATTCTCTGATTTATATTCAATGAAATATTTCATTAGAAAATAGTAGGTATATTTAATTGGAAAACCAAGGAACGGACATGCCACGGTATTGACATTTTGACTACACTTTTCCAAGCCATGTGGAATAAGTAGCAAATTTATTCATGATCGAATGAAGATTGTAGTAAACAGCTATTTACCCAATTCAAACCAAAAATATATACGAACATTTAACATTAAATAACAATAAAAGCATTGGACAAAAATAATCACAGTTGGCACGGAATAACCTATACCTATAGATTTTTTTATTATAAAAAACCCTTTTTGTAAAAAAATCCATATAAATTAAACTGAACTTAATACAAATTGCATATGACAAACACAGTACACATATCATATGTGTACTGTGGATGACAAAGGCCCTCACTATTTCACTGATGATGATGAGTCCAAATGAGATTGCCGGAAGAAACGCCAATATGTAGGACTAAGGGCCATAAAAAGCTATTTGGAATATACATAGGCACATATAATATTTTCATTTTTCTCGGAATCAAACCAAGGTGACTTAAGTCGTATTTCCTCTTAACCCTTCATATATTATTGAATAAATCCATCAAATTCATCAAAAGCATTATTGAATGAAATAAAAAAAATATTTGCGTTGGACAAATTACAATTTATGTATATACATAGGTACATTATTACCTAATAACAAACTTGAAATTAAAAAATCGAAATTGAATCACTGAATTTTAATTTTTTCAAAAAATAAATAATTCTTTAAAACTAAAGTAATATTTAATACCTATTATGTTACCTACTTTTAACCTACTGCCGATTGATCGCTCAATGAATCTTTCAAAACAACTAATTACAAGAAATTTTTGTAACCGTTATAAAATCGACAAATTAACGAAGTGAATTTGTACTATACAGAAAATGATTCAATGCACGAAGAGCATAATTTATGGCCTTTTTGATTATGGATAGAATGACAGTTCTTGTTCTGAAAAAAAGAGAAAATATTCTGGATTTGATTTCAGAATCGAAATGAGAAACGTACACACGTAACGAATCGGTCTCTTGTATTGCCAATTGAAGGCCATTAGTTATATTACATCTGTCCGTTTACTAACCCAAACAATTTTATTTTCAAGTCATTACGATACTCAAGTACATACCTATAATTTAAAATTGGCAGTTTTGGGAAGTAAACGGGATATTACGTTGCAACTATGTACTTGAATTCTAACTTAAAGCTTGAATATTTTTAACAATTATATTTTTCTGTATGACAGTATGTAGGTAGGTATAACAAAATAAAAGCGTTTAAAATTGAAGAAATAATTGCAATAATGCTGAAGGATTTTGGATAGGTACTATTTGACCCCTTATACTTTTTTTGCGGCGACTTTCCATTACCATTTGTGATAGAATAACTAGGTATAAAATGTTACGGGGAGGAAACACTTATGTGTGATTAAAAAAATGTTGTGATTTTTTAGTACTTTTTGCGAACTATTTACATGTTTTTTTCGTTAAGGCTAAGGACTAGAAGTACCTTGCCTGGCCCGCCCTCACGGGTTCTCAGGATTTTAAATCCCTTTTAGGTCCTCTGTCCCGCCCGCGCAGATCCGTAGCTCCGCTAAGGGGATTTTCAGTCGCCTAGCAGGCGCCTTTGTCAACAGACTTTTGGACAAACATAATGGAAAGTTGAGCCCAAACTTTCCATTAAGGTAGCACGCCTAGACTGTTGATTTTTTTTATAGTGAGCTAGGGCTCTCCATAGAATAACTATGAAATATTACGGTGAGGAAACATTTATAAATGTGAACAAAAAACTGCAATTTTTCAGTAAATTTTTGCGAATTACATGTTTTTTTTCGTCAAGGCTGAGGATTAAAAGCACCTTGCCTGGGCCGCTTCGCGGGTTCTCAGGATTTTAACTCCCTTTTTGGGTCTTCTGTCCCGCTAAGCGTCGGTCGCTCCGCTTAGGGTATGTTCAGTCGCCTGGCAGGCGCCTATGTCAACAGTTTTTTTGGACAAACGTACATTTTGTATGGAAAATGAAGCCTTAAAAAATTAATTAAAAATATAAATAAAAGTTCCTCACTTTAAAATTACGATATTTATTACTTTGAAGAATAAATCTACCGAATAAAATTATCCGCGTATGAAAATTCGTGCTACCCTAATGGAAAGTTGAGCCCAAACATACACTTTCTATGAAAAATTAAAAAATTAATTAAAAATATAAATTAAAGTTTCCACACATTAAAATTATGATATTACTTTGAAGGATAAATCTACAGAATAAAACTATCCGCGTATGAAAATTCGTGTTACAATGGAAAGTTGAGCCCATACCACAGTACACATAATACCTATGTGTACTGTGCCAACTATACCTACCTACAGGCTTTTTTGCCAACTACCTACCTTAATGCTCTTTTTTATAAATTTAGTAAGTTAACATTTAAGAATTAGAATATAGCTAGGTACTACTATCATTTTCATTACACTAGTTTGCAAATTATATTTAAAAGAGAAATTGTGCGGGTTGTAGGTTGAGGCATGTGGCTTTGTCCAAAACGTATCGGCTTACTACCTATACCTACCTATATGCACATAATTATATGTATATTTACCATAGATTTTAATATGTATTTTAAAATCTATTGATATTTACTATTTACATGTTTTACCACTTGTTGAATATCTCTTGCACTTGGTTCGGTAATAATGTGTTTTGTTAGGGAACTACAAAAAAAGCTTGGCTGTTTATCTGAAAATTTACCTATTTTATTACCTTAAAATCCTTGATATCCACATTTTTCACATTTTCACATTTATTCACTTGTTTTATTCCATCACTACCGGGTAATACATAAATTTTCCCAACTTTTGAGCTTTGTGATAACTTCCAGCAAATTGCATGTTCTCGCCCCCCATTTCCGATCACTAACACTGCTTGATTTCCCAACATTAAAATAGTTTAATATTTTCTCGTTTAACTATAATCAATTTTTATTAAATTATGTTTTTAATCTTGTTTTCTCTCAATTGTTTTTCAGTATTTGCACAGTAAACAATACCCCATGTGCTAACCAAATTCCTTCGCAATACAACACACGACTAACTTTACTTCGTCGGATATTTAATTCGAACTGAATGAATAAAAGTGAATTCTGTCTGAATCTGAACTGATCGATCGTGGCGTGGTAAAAAAATCAAATCAAAAATACCCCAAGATAGGAAACCGTCGAACGTTTCACCCCCAACGCCCCAACTACATTCTTTTGTTTTTGTTATTTCTATTTGTTTAATGAAAAGGTCAATCCAGTGCTACCACTTTACTTCAAAGAAAGTAGATCCTCGCGTTCTAATGTTTAAGCTAGAACTATAATGCACTTAAGTTGTCGGAAGAAAAAAAGCGAATACACGGAAAGCATTTGACGCGACTATAGGTAGAACTATAATAGTCGGAAGGGCACTGAAGCTAATGTCAAAAACCAACGAAAAGTAGCTTTCCGTACCGAAAAAAGAGGAACACACCCATAATGTAACTATCATCTTTCTCTTTTTGGCATTCCTATTTCACCAAATGTCAGTTTTACTTAAGTGAGGTGCGCTCGGGAGCTCACCTCACTTCCGTAACCAAAGTTGAACGAAACTTGACGAAACGCTCCACTTCGCAATTATAGTCGCGTCCAATGCTTTCCGTGTATTCGCTTGTTTTCTTCCGACCACTTAAGTGCCCCTCGAGCATTATAGTTCTAGCTTATAATTGCGAAGTGGAGTGTTTCGTCAAGTCTCGTTCAACTTTGGTTACGGAAGTGAGGTGAGCTCCCGAGCGCACCTCACTTAAGTAAAACTGACATTTGGTGAAATTGGAATGCCAAAAAGAGAAAGATGATAGTTACAATATGGGTGTGTTTCCCTTTTTTCGGTACGGAAAGCTACTTTTCGTTGGTTTTTGACATTAGCTTCAGTGCCCTTCCGACTATTATAGTTCTACCTTTATTCGCTATGTCGGCATTTACACCACCCGATTTTTCCAGTACGATTTTTCCCAAAATCGTGTGAAATGTTCACATGAAACGATATGAAACGATTTTTCCAGTCAGATTTCTATTCCTGTCCTCTTCATACTTTATTGCTGTCTCTTTCATTTTGCATTCAGAGGTAGATGGCATTGCCTATTGCATTTTTTTTTTCGTAAAACACATCTACTGGCAATCAAATACTTTTTGGTTTTACGAAAAAAAAATATAATTCAACAAAATTAAAACCACAAATAATTTCATCATCATTGTTGTTGTTTTTTCTCCTGAAACCCAACCTTTATGTGCCTTGCATATGAGCCGTGTAGCAAACTATGTATGCATTTTCAATCACTTATATGTTATTATTAATTTCTTCTTCGAAAATACAAATACAAATTTGAAAATGCATATCTACTGTGAAAAAAAAATAAATCTACTTGCTGCATTTTGTTTTTGGATCAACTTCAGAAAATTCTCCGATTAGTGGCAACGCTGAACACCCAAAACTCTGGGAAAAGTAAAAAAAAGAACGCAAACATACTGGAAAAATCGTGTGAGTTTGGCAGGAACGGACGATTTGGTCCTTACCCCTCACTTTCTACTCCCTTCACCTATGAACAAAAGATCGTCTGTGGAAAAATCGGTACGATTTTTTCCAAAATCGTGTGAAATGTTTACATGAAACGATATGAAACGATCTTTCCAGTCAGATCTGTGTCCCTGTTCTCTTCATACTTTATTTCTGTCCCTTTCATTTTGCATTCAGAGGTAGATGGCATATTAAGACCAGCGTTGCCTATTACACTTTTGTTCGTAAAGTAAATCTACTGCCAATGTCCCTGATCACACGTGAAGAAACTGAAGTATTTTCTGCGATTTGTGATGGTGAGCGGGGGAACTTGCAGAAGAGGGAAGGGGATGAAATATTTTAAAATATTTGAAAATATGTGGTGTAGAAAATTGACGTTCTCTTTTGTGTCGCTTTTCCTATCCAATCCAACCAATCAAATCGTGTCTTTCATTATGATAATACGAAAAACACAAAGAGGAGAACAAAATCTGCAGAATAATTTTCTTCACATCTGAACACTTTCGTTCTTCACGTGTAAGCAGGCACAATCAAATACTTTTTGGTTTTATACCTTGTTCCCACCAAAACGAAATCTGAGATTTCAGCTGAAAAATTTGGAGATCTTGAGTTGGTGGAGTGGAATTTCATTAAGATTTCGTTGAAATCTAGGGTTTTCATTGAGATTTCGTTGAAATTTTCATTAAATCTTGTTCCATCACCTTGTTATATCAAAAGTTTTCAACCGAAATCTCGGATTTCATTTTGGTGGGAACATAGTATTACGAAAAAAAATTAAAATTCAAAACAATTAAAACCACAAATAATTTCATCATCATTGTTATTGTTATTTCTCCTGAAACCCACCCTTTTAGTGCCTTGCATATGAGCCGTATAGCAAACTAAAATTGCAAATGGTCGTGAATTCTGACATTATTCTTTCAAATGCGTAATTTGCTTGGTCGTCGAATGACGTGAATTTTCATAAAAATAAACCCATTTACTGGTTTATGGTGCTTAACATGGTATAAGAATAACAAGGTATGCTTGACAGTTCAGGCAATTGAGTCGTGGCGTCATTGCGAGTGAACGATCTCAATTGTTTGTCATTTATGGCAAAGAGAGTAATTAGAAATTGTTTATGTTTTGAAGCTATTTGCTATTAAAACTCAAAGTAAAACAATAAATTATTCATGTTTTGAAGTTATGTTTTGATAAATTTCAAGAAAAGCAATAAATAATTTATTTTTTAAAGCTATTGCTTGGTGAACACTCGCTATGACGTCACACAAAACAAAATATGGCGACTCTTCATCTCATATACAACATACCTTGTATTTTTATACCATGGGTGCTTAAAACGTTTAAATTTGAGCAAATTTTGTCATTATCTGCTTTGTGAAATGCGTCCTGACGGGGCCATGTTTTCTTTTTGATAGCATGGTTTATTTACTTTGTCGAAAAAATTAATCCAGAATTAGTTGATTTTTGCCTTTCGAATTGCCTAAACAAATTTATTCGCAGTCTTAAGGCCTGGTCAAACAGAACGCGATCTAGCGATATTTGTGAGAAATTACAAACAAAATTTGATCGCCGCGATCTTTCTTACACAGGGAAGTATTGATCGTATCGCTCGATCGCTTTCTGTTTGACCAGGCCTTTAGGTAATGTTTTAAGTATGTAAGTCGGCATTTACACCACCCGATTTTTCCAGTACGATTTTTCCCAAAATCGGGTGAAATGTTTACATGAAACGATTTTTCCAGTCCGATTTCTATTCCTGTCCTCTTCATACTTTATTGCTGTCTCTTTCATTTTGCATTCAGAGGTAGATGGCATATTAGGACCAGCGTTGCCTATTGCATTTTTTTTTTCGTAAAACACATCTACTGGCAATCAAATACTTTTTGGTTTTACGAAAAAAAATTTAATTCAACAAAATTAAACCCACAAATAATTTCATCATCATTGTTGTTGTTTTTTCTCCTGAAACCCAACCTTTAAGTGCCTTGCATATGAGCAGTGTAGCAAACTATGTATGTACTTTCAATCACTTATATGTATTATTAATTTCTTCTTCGAAAATACAAATACAAATTTGGAAATGCATATCTACTGCGAAAAAAAAATAAATCTAGTTACTGCATTTTCTTTTTGGATCAGCTTCGGAAAATTCTCCGATTAGTGGCAACGCTGAACTCACAAGACTCTGGGAAAAGTATAAAAGAGAACGCAAACATACTGGAAAAATCGTGTGAGTTTGCCAGGAACGGACGATTTGGTCCTTACCCCTCACTTTCTACTCCCTTCATCTATGAACAAAAGATCGTCTGAGGAAAAATCGGGTGGTGTAAATGCCGACTAATTTGTAAGTTGGCATTTACACCACCCGATTTTTCGAGTACGATTTTTCCCAAAATTGGGTGAAATGTTTACATGAAACGATATGAAACGATCTTTCCAGTCAGATTTGTGTCCCTGTCATCTTCATACTTCATTTTTGTCCTATTCATTTTGCATTCAGAGCATAGATTTTAATATATAGGGTAAGTGTACCAGTACCCGGCCAGTCACTAGTATCCGGCCACTTTCTATTAAATAGTTAATAATAAGAAAAGATAACATTGTTTACATGGGCAAATATATTGTGACGAAAATTCCAGGCACATTTAACGTTTCGGTAAAGTTTGACAGATCTGTTAAGGACAGATCCATGTCAAAAAAAATGTCTAAGCTACGAAGTTCACGGAAAGTGCAAAAATTGCGTTTTACAGTTCGCGAGAGTTAGGAAACCCAATAAGAAAAAGAAGCAAGTTTCAGGGTTCTCCGTGAGTATACTAACTTGCTTTTTGTTGTTTTGTATCAATAATATAGTTAGTCATCATAAAATGTAAAAAAATATGAATTTCATGTTTTCAATAAGTAAAAATACGGTGGCCGGTTACTGGAACACTATTTTTATAAGATGTTCTAGTAACCGGCCAGGGTGGCCGGATACTAGATTTTTGCTTGAAATCAACTTTTGTATCTCTTTTACGCCTAAGTGAAGCAAAATACTTCTGACTTCCTCTAGTATCAATTAAAATGTATTTTACATGTAAAGTTTCAGTATCCGGCCACTGTTTTTGTTCAAAAAATTACTATGGCCGGTTTCTAGAACAAACGGCACCAGTATACGGCCATATAACTTATTGTATGTAAATACATACTTTTTGGTGTAAAATGAGTCAAAAAACTGCTCCACAAGAACCAAAAGATCTTTCGCGAACTGGTTTCAGATTTCCTAAAGTATGAAAGCACGACTGGGTCGCACGAACTTGCTATTATAATCAAGAGGCTGAGCGTTTAAAAAATTGTATATAAACACTAGAGTTGGGAAAGAATGGTTGATTTGATAGAAGTTACTTTTTGTAATTTATTTCTACCTTCTTTTCAATTACAATTACACATATGTAATTGAAATTGAAAAAAAAAAATGATATATTTCCATTACTTGTAAATGTAACTGAATAAATTCACTAACAAATTAATAATTGAAAAAAATTAGTTTCCAAATTAGTTGTAATTGAAAAAAGTAATGGGTTTTTGCAAGTAATTGAAAGAATATCACTGTTCTATGTAATTGCAATCAAGGTGATTGATTTTTTGGATTGTGATTCATTACGTACATGTTCTTGTAAATTAAAAATCTCATAAAATGTAATTGATTTTTTGGATTGTGATTCATTACGTACGTTTTTATAAATTAAAAATCTCGTAAAATGTAATTGACAAACGAATAACATTTTTGTGTAATGATTACTGCAAAAATTAATCATTACTGCTTTTTGATAATTACTTTGGTTTTCAATTACATGTAATTAGTAATTGAATTTCTGCAATTACATTTTAAACTAATTGAAAAGTGTTTTAGATTTCAATTAGGTACCTACAAGTAATTCTAATTGAACTTTTTTATCATTATTTCCCAACTCTGATAATGACATGAGAATTAAAGAAAAAAATTTAAAAACATGAATACGACGTTGAAATTAGCTCAAACAACTCCTTTAATAGTTTGAGGTAGAAAAAGAGAATTCCATCTGAGTTTTGATCAAAAATGATTGAATTAAAAGAAATATTTAAATCGTTGAAGGGGTTTTAAAAAAAAAATATTTTTTTATATATCAAATTCTTAAAATCTTTTTTAGGAAAAATATTTGAATGCAAATCATAAGTATTAATTTATGTGTATATAAAAATAAAATTTCACTTAAGATTATCAACCTATTTTTCAGATATTGAATTTTCAAACAAAAAAGGATTTTAGGTTTTATTATAACTTCAAAAACTTCTTTTTGAAAATTTTGATATGCAATATTATTAGATCTTATTTGAAATTTGTATATAAAAAAATTAACCTGAATCCATTAATTTCAGGATAGTACGAAAAATCAAAATAAGAAAAAACCGAAAAGTTTTATAAAAATCGTACGAACCCTTTTTGAGAAAAAAATATTTTCTTAAACGGTTTTTTTTTGACAATTTTGTCGAAGTTACCGTTATTTTTTCTTAAAAGTAAAATTCATTCCTTAAATATTCTTTAAAGTGTTACAAAAACCCTTAAATACTTAGTTTTCGAAATATGTTATTGATTTTCAAAAAATCTTGTGTAGTTTTTTGTGAACCCAAAAAACATTTTTTATGAAAATTTTGATATATTTACTATTGTATAGGGAAATAATAGAAATCAGTTACCTATACCCTTTTGGAGAAAATCAATGATAAAGAAAATGGTTCTTAATAACCATTTTTAAAAGGAATGTAGCCTTTACTAAGATTAATTTATTGATATTTTCAAAATAAGTTGTGGAGACGTTTTTGAGAAAAAATATATGTCAAACTGCTCGCAGGTACTGTTATTTTTGGTTCTAAAAAAAAAAAGTGGGTGGAATGAACGAAAAACGTGAAAATAGAATTATTAGACCATCTTTTCTCTTTTTCCTTACCATCGTAATAACAAAATTTGATCAAAATCTCGAGTTCGATTTTTTTACGAATGCAAAACTTGCCATATTAAGTACCTAATCGCAGGGTAAAAAGGACATGGCCGGGTATTAGATCAAAGTGGCCGGGTACTGAAATTTGGTGGCCGGGTACTGGTGAAAATTCACTTTTTCGAAGAATAATTCGCTATTAAAAAATATATTGTAGGAACTGTAAGTTAAAATTTTTTATTCAATACTAAACATGATCCATAACTGCTCAGAACGAATTACATTAGCGTATGTAATCAGCTGAATTAGTTATGAAGCTTCAAAGTAGAAAAATGTGTTAGGTGGCCGGTTACTGGTACACTTACCCTACCTAGATAACCAACTTCGCCTTCAAAAGTGAAGCTCGGCCACCATTTTATTGGAGGCATTTACAACAACAATTCTATTGTGTTTTGTGTTTTGTTTACTTTTTGCAGAGGAGATTTTTTCTAAAATAAAGTATTTGTACCTATTTGTTTAATTGGTTTTTTTATTTATGAAACGTGATTTTAAAGTGTGCAAGATTGCAAAAATATAAAAATACCTAGTGCTGGTAGTGTCTATGCGTGCAAATACAGTAACAAGAAAAAATTTATTTTTGCCATATTTATCTGAGTAATGACAATAAATTATATCTGCAACTGAAGCCAACAATTTAAGCTTTCTTTTAATACCAAAAACTGTACACGTCATCACAGAGTTTTAAAAGATATCAGTGTACAAAAGCAAGACTAAGAAAAAATTGCTCACAAGAAGTTAAATGTAAATATCTCAAAATTTATTAAACGTAGCTATATAATTTTGTTACCGTTTAAGAGATAATAAAAATACCTTTCATTTGATACAAAAATCATTTTATTACCTCTTCTAAATTCTAAGATATGAACATTTATTTAGAGAAACCACTAAGGCATTTAATTCGACTGTTTACGTTTTTTGCCTCCAACAAAATGGTCGCAAAGCTTCACTTTTTCTCTGTAGAAAAGATCCTATGTTGGCCATCTAGGTATATATTAAAATCTATTGTTGAATTCCTTACAACCATTTCAAATCGATTTTTTTTGTTGGTTGTAACACCCCGACTCCACAGGGCATTCAGATGCCCAACATCGCAACCACAATCCAATCAACAAACAGCAGATTTTTTCTCGCTGGGCAATTCATGTCATGTCGTTTCATTTCCCTCTCACCACTACTTCTATTTTTTGCAATAATAAACGGCCTTTAGACTCCAGATAAAAGTAGAAAGACCTTTTTAAATATCCAGCTACCTCTAGATACAAGGAAAACCAGAAAAAAACTCACACACACGTGAAACGACACGTGGCCGTTTATTATTGCAAAAAATAGAAGTAGTGGTGAGAGGGAAATGAAACGACATGACATGAATTGCCCAGCGAGAAAAAATCTGCTGTTTGTTGATTGGATTGTGGTTGCGATGTTGGGCATCTGAATGCCCTGTGGAGTCGGGGTGTAAGGAACACACAAAAAATTAAATTTTTCATGTGGGATTGTGTGTGTGTCATTTGACAGTAGCTTTGAGGCAAAAAGTAAACAAACTATGCGCATACAAATTTGTTACTAATATTCCAAAGTGCATTCAGTTTTTCGCGTCATTTTGTTAGATTAAAAACATATACATTTCCAAGAAAAGTAGCAAAGATAAGCAAAAAATAGTTATGTGGCCATTAAAGTAAAAAAAACAACCGAAATTCATCCAAGAAACACATCATTTGAGAATCACATCGGCGAGCGCGCGATTTATATCTTTAATCGACTTTGGGCACTTTGAATCGAAGTTAGTTGATATTTTTAGGACTTCTTACTGACTATTCACTATTTTTTGATGAATTAAAATTAGTTTTGATGATTTATTTGCTTTAAATCTATTTAGATGACCGACGAACACTTTAGAACATTTGTTAAACCCACCGCAAAATACTTTCAACTCCAGAGAAATGTCAAATCTTGTTAGTGTGTGTAAAATCGATTTGAAATCTTGCTGAAAATGCAAGATTTGTTTTGACAGAATAAAATCGATTTTGTTTAGAAAAAAATCGATTCTGTTTAGAAAAAAATCGATTATTTGGTTGTAAGGAATTCGACATATGATTCAGAGGTAGATGGCATATTAAGACCAGCGTTGCCTATTACATTTTTTTTCGTAAAACAAATCTACTGCCAATCAAATACTTTTTGGTTTTACGAAAAAAAAAATTAAAATTCAAAACAATTAAAACCACAAATAATTTCATCATCATTGTTATTGTTATTTCTCCTGAAACTTATTCTTTTACAGCGCTATTAATAAAAAACGCTTATTCTACCTTTACTCCACGATTTTATTAAACCATGGAATAAGAGTTAAGCCACAGGTTAAAATTTCTCATTAAAAAAAATATGTTCGTGGAATAGTAAAGTGACGTTTACCGTATGAGGCCTGTTAAGTATCCTGAAATTTGTACCAAGTTTCGGAAGCTTGGGTTTTTTTCCGTATGGGTTTTGACATTTTTAAATTTCAAGTTACCAAACATACCTAAGAAATTTCTTATTTATGTCTATCTAAATTATTATTAGGTATTTAGCCCAGTCAAATTAGGAAATCAAATCGCATTTTTCGATGGACAAAATTTTTTTTATGGAATCTGTTTGGCTACGTCTCCTGATTATAAAAACGAGTTTTTGGGATTTTTGAGGTAAGGGAAGACCCGCCATCTTGAAAAAGAGATTGGTTTTGTTTTTATGCAATAACTCGCTTGCATTTTATTTTACAACAAAACGTTCTACTACAATCTTGTAGAAGATAAAATTACCTATAAAATAAGCTATCAACGACCTTTGTAGGTGGTTTCATTTTTGAGATATAACGGGCCAATGTTCCCCTATGGGTTGTGTTTTGGGGGTGGTATGACTTTTCTTGAGTTTTCTAGGTAACCGTTGATTTTTTTGGATGATGCTCTCAGAATCATTTTCAGTTCTTGTATCGACCAATAAAATGAGCCATCGATCGATATCATCGGCCACGAATTGTGCGCATTATCCAATTCATAGGATCACACTTTTTGAGTAAGGAGAAAAACATAAATATATTTTTTTTTCGAAAATGTTTATCCGGTGAATCGTACAAAAAAACTATTACTCAAAATGTTGTCCATAGTAATGATAACAATTTAACATACATGGTACGTGGAGTTGCATCCGCACCACACAGAAAGTTGTAAAGCAGCCGGGAAACTTAAGACACCTACATTTCTTGTTGTTGAAAACTGAGTTATCTTTTCTCGATCCAAATGTAAACCGAAGGTATTGCATGCGATTTCACAGGTGTTACCTAAAAAAAAACTCAACAAGATTTCAAATTTATTGATTGGTATTCATTTATAAAAATCAAAACACCAGTGCTCAGACAAAGTTTTCGTACTATAGATGAATGCAAAGTACTGTGCGTATACTCTTATCTATCAGAACATAACGAATAATGCCAGTTTAAACTCTCTGATCTTATGAAAAAATTCAAACTCCTCATATTCCAGATTTACGCACAATAACAGATCGGTTGCAGAAAAAATATGGTAATAACTTTTCATTTTTGCCGAGAAAGGGCGCGAAACGTTTTTATGTTTTGTTGATCGCAGTCGCGAAATTTTTAAAAAATCTTTTGAAAATACAAACTTTGAGCAAGATGTAGATACAAAAATGAAAAAAGTTTTTGAAGCTGACAATTTTATCTACAACGATATATGCTTGCAATTTTATAATGTTGATTACTACCAGCAACGAAGTTCTTTCATCGTTGGACTTTTCTGCATCATACAACGAAATTCTGAAATTTGAGGCTTCTTGTATTTTGGGTCCGCAGCGATCCATTTCTTCGACTGGATTTTTCACTGTTTGTCTTCGATAACAGCGACTTCAACACTAACACGACTAATGGAAGGAGTACTTTTCATGCAATGGGTGGTACTCGTTGTGTGACTCCAGGCAGTTCAGTTCAGTCAGATGGTGGCAGGGGAAAAGTTCTTCATGGCGCTCTATGGTGGAGAAAAGACAACTTCAATTGACGAACTTCGTTATAAAAATTTTACGAAGTCCGTGGCAAAAATGAAAAAATAATTTATGTTCACTTCCTCCCACAAAAGATGCGCTACGACAGCATATATTTCGGACTTATCACCAGGTACAAACGTGGCTAGGAAACGACCAGGATCCGGAAAATTGGGGTTAGAAAAAAAATACAAAAATTGATGTTCCTGTGATGACCACCAACGACCAGCTCCTCCCGAAATAATGAAGGTTATTTCTTGTTCCTGCGCATCAAGATGTGGAGCGGCTTGTGGATGTCGCAAAGCGGGTTTAAAATGTTCCGCCGTCTGTGCACACTGCAGCAGTGAAACTTGCAGCAACATCCCCAAATGTATTACAATTGCTGAAGATTATTGCGAAGATGAAAGTACCCTGCTCTTGCAGATTCATAACGATGAAATGACACCAAACGAAACGATTTTTGAAGCTGATGTATGCGATGATGAAATGCTACCAGGACCTTCAAAAATCTCAAAATATTCCCCTTAATATTATTTGTCTCCCCTTCAAATACTTTCACAGGGAAACTTAATGTGAAATACACTTTACCTCTTTTTTTTAATCATTTTTTTTCAAATTATTCTGTTAATAAAAAACAATCATTAAATTTGAAATTCAATCAAGTTTTTCTTCGTAGTACCTACCTAAGAAACCGCATGCAATACATTTAACATTTGGATTGAAAAAAGATAACTCAGTTTTCAATAACAAGAAATGTAGGTGTCTTAAGTTTTCCGGCAGCTTTACAACCTTCTGTGTGGTGCGGATGCAACTCCACGTACCATGTATGTTAAATTGTTATCATTACTATGGACAACATTTTAAGTAATAGTTTTTTTGAACGATTCACCAGATAAACATATTCGAAAAAAAATATATTTATGTTTTCCTCCTTACTCAAAAAGTGTGATCCTATGAATTGGATAACGCGCACAATTCGTGGCCGATGATATCGATCGACGGCTCATTTTATAGGTCGATACAGGAACTGAAAATGATTCTGAGAGCATCATCCAAAAAAATCAACGGTTACCTAGAAAACTCAAGAAAAGTCATACCACCCCCAAAACACAACCCATAGGGGAACATTGGCCCGTTATATCTCAAAAATGAAACCACCTACAAAGGTCGTTGATAGCTTATTTTATAGGTAATTTTATCTTCTACAAGATTGTAGTAGAACGTTTTGTTGTAAAATAAAATGCAAGCGAGTTATTGCATAAAAACAAAACCAATCTCTTTTTCAAGATGGCGGGTCTTCCCTAACCTCAAAAATCCCAAAAACTCGTTTTTATGATCAGGAGACGTAGCCAAACAGATTCCATAAAAAAAATTTTGTCCATCGAAAAATGCGATTTGATGCCATTTTTTGACTAATTTGACTGGACTAATTAGGGAAAATTTAATTAAAAAAAGGAAAAGAAGCGAGAGTTGGAGCACCAAAGACAAAGTAAGTTCATGCAATTTAACGAAACCATTTATAAATAACATTTTGCTTTATATTCTTCAGAACCTAATGAAATCAACGTGCAAATAAATAAAACGTTATAGAAAATATAAATCTTTTGATACCAGCGCCAATAAAAAAAAGAGTCTGCTGCTTATTCTTTCGCTAAACCATCTGCTTCGGTGGTTTAGCATAGTAAACGTCACATAGCTGAAATTTTGTTTTATTAGTAACATTTTGCACTTAATCCATGGAATAAGGCTAACCTTTCGCTATTCCGCGTTTATTAATTTGGCTGTTCGTGCCTTGCATATGAGCCGTATAGCAAACTAAAATTGCAAATGGTCGTGAATTCTGACATTATTCTTTCAAATGCGTAGTTTGCTTGGTCACCGAATGACGTGAATTTTCATAAAAATAAACCCATTTACTGGTTTATGGTGCTTAAAACGTTTAAATTTGAGCAAATTTTGTCATTATCTGCTTTGTGAAATGCGTCCTGGCAGGGCCATGTTTTCTTTTTGAAATTGTTGGTAGCATCGTTTATTTACTTTGTTGAAAAAATTAGTTGATATTTGCGTTTGGAATTGCCTAAACAAGTTTATTCGCAGTCCAAGATCTTAGGTTATGTCTTTAGTATATTTTGTTTTGTTTTTTGATCAACTTCGAAAAATTTCTGATTAGTGGCAACGCTGGTCAACACTGAACACACAAGACTCTGGAAAAGGTATAAAAGAGAATGCAATCCTACTGGAAAAATCGTATGAGTTTGCCAGGAACGGACGATTTGGTCCTTACCCCTCACTTTCTACCCCCTTCACCAATGAACAAAAGATCGTGTGTGGAAATTCGGGTGGTGTTAATGCCGACTAATCAACTTCTTTGAACCATATTGAAAATCGGCATTTACACCACCCGATTTTTCTATAGACGATCTTTTGTTCATTGGTGAAGGGAGTAGAAAGTGAAAGGTAAGGACCAAATCGTCCTTTCCTGGCAAACTCACACGATTTTTCCAATATGTTGGCGTTCTCTTTTATACTTTTTCCAAAGTCTTGTATGTTCAGTGTTGACCAGCGTTGCCAGTAATCGGAAAATTGTCCGAAGTTGATCCAAAAACAAAATGTAGTAGGCAGATTTATTTTTTTTCCCAGGAGATATGCATTTTCAAATTTCTATTGGTATTTTCGAAAAAGAAATTAATAATAAGAGATAATTGATTGAAAACATTACCTAAGATCTTGGACTGCGAATAAATTTGTTTAGGCAATTCCAAAAACAAATATCAACTAATTCTGGCTTAATTTTTTCAACAAAATAAATAAACGATGCTATCAACAATTTCAAAAAGAATGGCCCCCGTCAGGACGCATTTCACAAAGCAGATAATGACACAATTCACTCAAATTTAAACGTTTTTACCACCATAAACCAGTAAATGGGTTTATTTTTATGAAAATTCACGTCATTTGACGACCAAGTATATTATTTATTTTAAAGAATAATGTCAGAATTCACGACCATTTGCAATTTTTAGTTTGCTATACGGCTCACATGCAAGGCACTAAAAGGTTGAGTTTCTGGAGAAATAACAATAACAATGATGACAAAATTATTTGTGGTTTTAATTGTTTTTGAATTTTAATTTTTTTTCCTAAAACCAAAAAGTATTTGATTGGCAGTAGATTTGTTTTACAAAAAAAAATGTAATAGGCAACGCTGATCTTAATATGCCATCTACCTCTGAATGCAAAATGAAAGAGACAGAAATAAAGTATGAAGAGGACAGGGATACAAATCTGAATGGAAAGATCGTTTCATATCGTTTCATGTAAACATTTCACCTAATTTTGGGAAAAATCGTACTGGAAAAATCGGGAGGTGTAAATGCCGACAAATCTACTTCATTCCTCGCGTTCCGATGTTTATTCGCTAGGCTATCTAGTTATGTCAGCATAACTTCACCCGATTTTTCCACAGACGATCTTTTGTTCCAGTATTCCTTTTTCAGAGTCTTGTGTGTTCACTGTTGACCAGCGTTGCCACTAATCGGAAAATTTCCCGAAGTTGATCCAAAAACAAAATGCAAGTAGATTTATTTTTTTTCGCAGTGCGAATAAATTTGTTTAGGTAATTCCAAACGCCAAAAATCAACTAATTCTGGCTTAAATTTTTTGACAAAGTAAATAAACGAGGCTATCAACAATTTTAAAAGAAAACATGGCCTTAAATTTGTTTAAATTGTAAAATTATGCATTTAAAATTTTGCGTTTAGAACTCCCAGATCTGACGCAAGGTCTCCCTCCTATAAAACTACAAGTTTACAGGACTTGTCTACCTATTTATGAAATAAATATACATACTTAATTTGTATTTTTAAGGACTATTATGTTTGTTTGTAAGAAAATCATCGGTTCTGGTTCCGGTTAAAAAATATGGATTTTTTGTTGTGAATACAAAAAAATCAAAAACTTTTTTTCGCTAAGATAAGGTCGAATTAGAAGTATAATGGCAGTGATCTAAAAATAATCCAGAATTACAAGTGGTTTTTATATTTGCATCATGTTTTCAGGTGTTAAAATTGGATGCGGACCAGATTATTGATAGAAAAGCAGCTATTAAGTGCCTTTCATATGAGCTGCGAAAGGTCGTGAGTTTTGACATTTTCTTTCACATAAGTGATTTGTTTGGTCACCAAAAGACGCGAATTCTCATAAAAATAAACCATCAAATGTGGGCGCTAAAAAAATGCGAGGTTTAATTCGAGTGAATTTTTGCACTCGCTGTTTTGTGAAAAATGTATCCTGATGTTTTGGATTTCAAATAAGTGCTTGAAAGTTTAACAATTTTAGGCCGATTTCTTTCAAAAATTGTAAATAGGATCGTTAATTCACGCTGTCTTAAAATTAAAACCATTATAAGCTAGTCGATATTTGCACTTGAAATCGCTTTAACAAAAACATTCAAGAATCGCAGTTCATGTGAAAGGCACTTTACAGTACGAGAACAATTAGCCTATTTAACATGACGTCAACACTCAATAGTATCGTATCGATCATGTGGTAAAGGTATTTTGGTACAAATTAAAAAAAAAAAATATTCCAATAGATAGATTTGAGACAACAAGTTCTATTCTATTTTCATTTAAAGATTGACGTTGTTTTTTTGTTTGTATTTGAATTATTACCACAAGCAAGGGGGCATTTGGTTATCAGTTGACCTTATAGATCAATAACATGTTTTTTTCAGACTCTTATATATTGATAAGGAGATTCAATGAGTTTCGAAGGCTGATAAAGTCATTTAAAAATATTAACAGAGTCAAAGTGTCCATTTAATCAAGCTTAAGAAAAAGTATTATATTTACTAAGCTCTCTAAAGGCACCAGCTATAATTTTTTTTTATGAAAAACTGTAATTGGAAACTTAACTTTTTGATACAAAAATAAAATTAATTTCTTAGTAATACTTATCGAACGGCAGCTCTAAACGTTCTTCCCTTCTTCCTTCCAATTATATCCATTTTCCAACAATTTCCTCTATTTGCCATTGGGTTGCACCCACGGCCGTAGCCAGGCCTGCGCTAGGGTGAGCTCAGCTCACCCAAAAATAAGTTAAGCTCACCTAAAAATGTTCTAAGGTATTTTAAGATTTTCCAAGTTTTCATTTTGAGACAAAATATTTGTTTGCTTTGAAATAATATTTGAAATGTACTTATGCCACAATACCAATCTTTCTGTTTTATTCCGCACACTTTAATTTGTTCGTCAGCAAGCCAGGGACTTTTCGGTTCTTTGGTCTGTTTGTTCTCTTGTGTGCTTTCATTTTGTAAGATAAGTCAGATCATAAGTCAGATGTAAAACTGCAAAGCCAAAACAAAAGTAGTACGACCGTTTCGAATGTCAATCAGGAAAACCGATTCGATACGTGTACGATTTTTTTTTGATTTTGAAATCAGATCCAAAAGCTTTTTTTCTTCTTTTCAAGGCAAGAACGCATTCTGGCTTCGATCAAAAAGACGATGAAGTTTAAGAAGTTGAGTTTTTAATTTTTAATTTTATTTCCAGAAAATTTCACCGTTTATACTAAATCAACTTGAAATATTAAAATTCCACATAAAACATCCTCTAAAATGAGAACTTTGCAGTTTGCGAATCAAGGAGAGGGTATTTTCAGAAATGCTTGTACGCTCTTTTCAGAACTCAGTACCAGGCAATATTATGATGAACCCAGTACCAGGCAATACTATGATTTTCATAAAAAAATGTGGGCTCACCCAAAACAACCTTGACCTCACCCATACGTTTGATCCTGGCTACGGCCGTGCTGGCACTTTTTAAACCAAAAGTTAATTTTTCGTTTACTTTGGTGGGCTTGTGGTAAGGAGAAAGCTGAAAGTAAATCGAATTCCAAAATCCCGAATCTCCAAGGTTTCCTTACCGCTAACAATCTTAACATTTTCAAAGTTTTTTACGTTCGGGGCAAAAACAAGATAACTCCAGTACAAAATTGCATTTTTCTAGTTAAGAGTCAACGTAGCGGTGTTTCAAGTAGATCAAACGATGCAGGATTTTTTGTTTGAGCTATCTGGTTTTTAACCTGGATGCTTGATGATTAATAGATATTGATTTTTGATAACAACGCAATTGATAAATGTTTTGATAATTGAAAATGATATAGACAAGAATATTGCTATGAATTTCACATTTGAACTATAATGACTCACAATAGCAAACAAACGGGCATAATAGAGCTTAAATGCTCATATACCTTTAACTAATTATAACGGCTCTCGAATGAACTATAACGACTCTCTAATAAACTAACGACTCTCGAATTAAAAAGCCCCATCTTCCGAATAATACCTGATACAAACCAACCTACGGAAAGCTTTCGTGAGTTTTAAAGCTTTGGTTCTAAATGTCTAAATAAAATCTCTAGAGAGGGAAATTATGGAGAACTTCCCCTACGGAAAGCTCTAGACGCAGATATCAGAACGTTCGGGCAATATCCAGAGCTTGTAAAACAAATATAAAAGTTTGTTTGACAGTTTTTTTTTAATCGTGAAGCAATAAAGCTGGCTGTAATAAAAGTGAAAACCAAAGTTAGTGAATTTATTTGAGTGATTAAAGATAAATTGTTTTGTAGTAAAAAAAGTAAAGTGTTTTATTTTTTGAAAGTAATATGTAAGTGGAGAATTTAAATAAAGTGAAAAATTTTGCTAACGAAGGACAAAATATTAAAATATTGAAATAAATGCACCAACTTTACACTTTTATTATAACCAATTTTATTCATTCAAGATTAAAAACTTTGTGGCTGCCGGTCAAATATGTGCGAATGACGAAAGCTTTCTATAGGTTGGTTTGTGTCAGGTCCGGAAAATGGCGCCTCTTCATTCGAGAGTCATTATAGTTCATTCGAGAGTCATTTAGCCAGTTTATACTATTTCTGTGATCTCAGAGGACTAAAGAGGCCTCAGAAAAAAAGCTGAGACTGAAATTTTTTGGAATCGCTTGCTCGATTATTTTTTGTCGCAATAAATTACATAAGAAGAAAAGAAAAAGAGAGCTGTTTTGGTTTCTATGCGAGTTATTCTGTTTATATTTTATTCTCATACTATCAAAAAACGGAGGAAAATATTGCTGAGCACTCAAGACATATAAACTGGCAAGCTATAATTAGTTAAGGGTATAGTGCACTGCGACCTAAAGCTATGTGCTCGTTTGTTTGATATTGAGAGTCTAGACCAAGAGCCGACAGCAGATTTTGGGAGTGGATGTATAACCAAAATTCGAGTATGAGGGATTATAGGTATATGTATCGTGATATCTAATACAAAAGTCTGTCAGGTTTTTTCCTTTGCGTTTGCTGGAGCTGGGGGGGGGCTAAAACCAGCTTGGTTTCCTATTTATGTGGTAGAGTCATTTACACTTACACTCACTTTTACAAAATAGTTAATTATGCTTTGTTATTTTCCCTAAAGCGTGAAACAGATTAAACCAGCACCAGCAACAGCACCAGCAACAGCGGCGGCCATTGTTTTAGAACCAATGTGTTTAAATCGTTCAGCACAGATTAGAACAGCACCAGCAACGTCAACAGCGTCGTTAGACCAAAGTCCTAAATTTGCTGTTGCTGGTGCATTGCTGACAACTTTTCCGCAACAATATTCAGGAGAACCACACTGCAAACAATAAAATTCCTTGGACATGGAACTTGTTGTTTCTGTTTTTACTTTCGTTTCTATCTGAAATGTCATGCACATGAAATTACGGTGCTGGTGGCAATGTGTTTGAAAAATATTTGCTGGCCAGCGTGTTGTTCTCCGTTGACGGTGCTGGTGCTGGTGCTGGGTTAATCTGTTTCGCGCATAAGTCTCAAGACTTTCATCTTGGTGATTCGATAAATAGAACCCATGACTTAAACTTTTTAAGAAAATCATATCGGTGTTTGTGTGGAGGCTGTATTTGTTGATTGTTTGTTTTGCTGGAAGTTCTAAAAAAAGGGATGATAAATTTCACGTAAAATGGTTATATCTTGAGTTATAAATATTAATGAAACCAACATTACTGTGGTGTTTATACTTAGAAAAATGACAGAGCATCATATCCGATTTTTAAAAATGAATTAAAGAGGTTATATCCCGGAAAATAACATTACTTAACATGTTTTTCATGAATTTTGAAGAGCATATTTTTTGTTGCATTGTAACGTGATCACCTGATCAGTAGTAATTGATAGTTTGTAGTTTTCTTAGTCTGCTCTGAGTGATACATGAAGGAAAAGAGCATTATAAATGTCCGTAGGGTCGGCCGAGCCAAATTAGCGCCCTGCGCAAGCTTCATCACTAGTGCTCCTTAATTGCGGTTACGGGTGGAAAAAGTAATTTCCTTCTTATAGTCGAAGAGCCGGAAGCAAATTTTGGGAGTGGAGGTATAACCAAAATTAATAAACATGCATGTGTAGATATAAGCAATGCTATACCGAATCCAACCGTCTGGCAGGTTATTTTTCAGCCGGGGGTGGGGGTGGGCGTTTAAAAATGCTAATTTGCCCACTTTTTGTGTTGATGGTATAACCACTTCAATTTATATGTAAACGACAGAGAATTGTGTCCTTATTCCGAATACATAGGTCCCAGACGATTCACTTTCAGCTTTCCCCTTGCCAGACGCCCCCCAAAGTGGGCGAAAAATCAACTTTTGGAGTTTAAGGTATAACCAATTGAATGATACATCAAAAAATCAGAAAAATTCTTCTGATTGCAAATATATAGGTCCCAGACGTTTTTGTTTCAGCCTTGGCCCTGACAGGCGGCTCTCAAGTATCCAAAAAATGCAAGAAAAATAACTTTTTCCATTTGAGGTATAACCAAATGATTGAAACATCAAAAAATCATAAAAAATCTCCTGATTATGAAAATATAGGTCCCAGACGTTTTGTTTTCAGCCATGACCCTGCCAGACGTCATTTGAGTATCCTCAAATTGCATTTTTTTAATGAAAGCCTCAAAAACTTTTTTCTTTCCATATATAACCATAAGCTGTTTACACTTAAATATTCTGCCATTCTCCCTCATTATGAGCATATAGGTCCCAGACGTTTTGTGTTCAGTCTTGAGCCTGCCAGACGACATTTGAATATGCTCAAATTGTAATTTTCTAATGTAAACCTCTACAACTTTTTTCTTTCTTTATATAACCATAAGCTGGTCACACCCGCCATTCTCTCTCATTACGAGCATATAGGTCCCAGACGTTTTCTTTTCAGCCTTGAACCTGCCAGACGACATTTCAATATAATCAAAATGCATTTTTGTAATGAAAACCTCAAAAACTTTTTTCTTTTCATATATAACCATAAGCTGGTCTGGTTAAAATATCATACCGTTCTCCCTCATTATAAGCATATAGGTCCCAGACGTTTTCTTTTCAGCCTTGAGCCTGCTAGACGACATTTCAATATAATTAAAATGCATTTTAAATCTCAGACGAATTTGTTACAGCCAACCTAGCCCCAGACGTATTAAAGTTTCTTCCAATGAACTGTCGACATATTTTGAATAATTGAAATTCTGCTGACAACACTGTTAGCCAATAGCCACTTAGTTTAGGTTCTCTACGAGCCATTCGCCTTTAATTTATTTATTTATTTTAATTAGAATTAATATCTTTTCTTACATAAGTGACCTATATGCTCGTAATGAGGGAGAATGGCAGAATATTTTAGTGTGACCAGCTTATGGTTATATATAGAAAGAAAAAAGTTGTGGAGGTTTACATTAGAAAATTACAATTTGAGTATATTGAAATGTCGTCTGGCAGGCTCAAGGCTGAAAAGAAAACGTCTTAGACCTATATGCTCGTAATGAGGGAGAATGGCAGAATATTTGGGTGTGTCCAGCTTATGGTTATATATAGAAAGAAAAAAGTTGTAGAGGTTTACATTAGAAAATTACAATTTGAGCATATTCAAATGTCGTCTGGCAGGCTCAAGACTGATTACAAAACGTCTGGGACCTATATGCTCATAATGAGGGAGAATGGCAGAATATTTAAGTGTGACCAGCTTATGTTTATATATGGAAAGAAAAAAGTTTTTGAGGCTTTCATTAAAAAAATGCAATTTGAGGATACTGAAATGACGTCTGGCAGGGTCATGGCTGAAAACAAAACGTCTAAGACCTATATTTTCATAATCAGGAGATTTTTTATGATTTTTTGATGTTTCAATCATTTGGTTATACCTCAAATGGAAAAAGTTATTTTTCTTGCATTTTTTGGATACTTGAGAGCCGTCTGGCAGGGCCAAGGCTGAAACAAAAACGTCTGGGACCTATATATTTGCAATCAGAAGAATTTTTCTGATTTTTTGATGTATCATTCAATTGGTTATACCTTAAACTCCAAAAGTTGAGTTTTCGCCCACTTTGGGGGGCGTCTGGCAAGGGGAAAGCTGAAAGTGAATCATCTGGGACCTATGTATTTGGAATAAGGACACAATTCTCTGTCGTTTACATATAAATTGAAGTGGTTATACCATCAACACAAAAAGTGGGCAAATTAGCATTTTCAAACGCCCACCCCCACCCCCGGCTGAAAAAATAACCTGCCAGACGGTTGGATTCGGTATAGCATTGCTTATATCTACACATGCATGTTAATTAATTTTGGTTATACCTCCACTCCCAAAATTTGCTGCCGGCTCTCGGTCTATTACCAAAGGGGTAAACTCTGCACCATTTTTTTTTTATTTATCTGTGGTGCTTGGTAGAAATATGATAACTCCATTTTATAATATGCATCTTTACGTCCATCTTACATCGAGCTAGATCCTAAACGGGTGAACTGATTTTCTTCAAATTTAGAATATCTATAAACATGTTCTTTAAAAATTGTGTTTAAAATTTGAAGAAAACTGGTTAAGCCGTTTAGGCTCTAGCTCGATGTAAATTTGATAAGGACGCAAATTATAAAATGGAGTTATCATGTTTCTGCCAAACACCACAAATGCATAATATCTGTCTTTAAATTGAGAATAAGCTGGTAGTTATACAATGGTGTTGATCTTTTAAAAAGAAATGAAAATTAAAAAAGTGGCTAGGTACCTAGTGGTTACAAGGTAGTGGCGTTTTTAATGCTTGCTCAAGGCGCCCATTAGGTTCAGCACCCTGCGCATTTGTAACGCTTACACGTATAGCTTATCCGGCCCTGAATGTCCGTGTTGTCGGGAAATTGCGGCAGATGTCATTCAGATTTACACTATATATAACAAAATGTATGTCCTGTTAACATAAATTGGCAAATTGAAATAATAGACCAGGAAAATTAGACTTTTACCTCGAAAAAATTCCGACAAAGCTGAATTTTGGTGTAGAACTTTGTTTTGACGTCTTAAGAGTGTTCCGGACTGAAATTGTGATTTCATGAAAAAGATTGTGAAGCGTGTACTTGTCCCATCAAAACGATTAAAGGTGTTTATGGTTAGATAAACTTGTTTTCTATGTCATCATTGGAAGAAAATTTTAATTTTGTGCTCTTGTTTTTGGTACAAGCCTCTAAAAAAACGAGAAAATGGCAAAAATGGCTATTTTTCCAAGCAAATGTAGCTTTCACTATAGCATTTTTTGCAAAACAATGTTTAATAACAAAAAATTCGATATTTTTATTATGCCATTAAATTTTGAAATTTTTAATTCTTAAAAGGCATTTTTTGGCAGAAAATGTATGTACATTTGGAAGTTTAAATCCGTAACTTTTACAAAATTCTTTTTTTAGTACAATAATACGCCTACTAGTGACCAATTAGTAAAAATAAAAAGTTTTATAAAACAAAGTATCTAATGAAAGTGAAAAAAACGGGTCTTATATACGCAAAAAAAAAGTTAGCAAATGACTGGTTTTGTTTAGTACGGAACACTCTTAAGCATTAAAAATCCCGTAAGTTTGGGCCAGGGCTACATTTTTAAGGGGGATAGAAGGAGATAAATTTAGTTTTTTCTTAATTTATCAAAAACTTGCAGTTTTCTTGGAAAAAGGTGAAGCCGCAAATTTTAGCTTATGTAATTCTTCACAAAAAAGGTAAACATACTTTTTTTCATACATTTAAAGAATCAGAGAAAACCGTGCAAATACTTCATAGTGGAGCCGATTTTGTCAAAAAATTTATTAAAATTTCATTAATCGATGGCCAAAATTTCTTGTGCGATTTGTGTTTGGCTGCATCTCTTCATTATAAAACCAAGTTTTTGGGGTCCCCGGGGTAAGGGGAAGCGGAAGGCAACCATCTTGAAAAAGAAAGTCATTTGGTTTTTATTCAACAACTCAATAGAATTTAATTTAACAATAAAATCATGAAAGAACAACATTTATTTATTAAATTATCTAAAAAATGAGCTATTAACAAACTTTGTAGGTTAAATAGTCTTGAAGTTATAGGCTGTCAAAGTTACACTTTTGATTTTGTACTGTAAAAGGGATACATTATTACAGTTATTTGTAAATATCTCATCAAATAAATTATTTTTCAAAAATTTCATAAATGTATATTATTGCTCATACAATTCTACACAAAAAAGATTATGACACTTTTTTTCGTAGGAGCAGCATATTTTGTGAAAAACGTGCAGAAACGTTATAATAGGAGCTTTTTACTGTAATAAAATTACAGGTAACGAGTGGGCTTGTGCACGTTTTTCTCAAAATCCATTGCTCATACGAAAAAAAGTAGTATAATCATTTTTGTGTAGAATTTTATGAGCAATAATAGAAATTTAATAATTTTTTGAATAAAATTATATGTCTGTTCGTTTACTTCCCAAAAATACGAATTTAGCCCAAAGTACTGTCAAAGCTTACAAATAACCATAATTTATCTCTTTTACGGTACAAAATCTGATAGTTTTCGAAAAATTAAGAAAAACTGAATTTTGTTCTTGTTTTGTTTTGCTCTTCACATACACATACCTTCATATGTTTGCATGGCAACATAACTATGTTTTGCTGTTTTGTTTATTGGCAAACTACATATAGAACAACGTCTTCTGGAACCTTTTCGGCTTGAGTTCCTTCTTCATCATAATCATCCTCATCAATCATCATCATATGCTACAAAAATTATGCTCAAATAATGTTATTTTGCGATGCAGTGACCTAGTTCTTTGCGTGATTGTTATACTTTTTGGCATAATTTCCAAATACATTTTGGAAGTTAAACCAAAAAGTTGTGTGGCGTAATTTTCACGTTTTTTGGCGGAAAAAAAGGAATTTTAATTTTGGGCCCTTTTTCCAAAATTTGTATGCCAAACATTTTTGGCTTTTTTTCCAAAACCTTCTATGGAAAATTTCCAATGGCGTAATTTCAGCGACCCACACATTATATGCGTTAATTGGCGACTCCGTACAACACGAATAAAATATTCGATAAATATCAAACTATTCTATTAAGTTCCTAATACCACTTTGTGAGCTTAGATTTAGATATGATATAATGCTACATTTCCACCTAGCGCTAATCTGAGATTTAATGAGATTAACCTTAAATCTCCTTTAAATCTCGTAGATTTACCATACAAATTTATTTCGTAAATCTTAAGGATTAGAAATTAATCTTGTTAAATCTTCCTAGGACAAATAGTTTTACAAATCGAACTAACCTATTCTTACATGGTGCTGAACGATTCATTCGAGACTCGCGTTCAGTTCTTCATTGTTTCACACGAATCAAACATTCTGTCTCATTCCCACTTCATAAGAAAAATTGGAACGCCATTTGCATTTTTGAAGGTGCTGTCAAATTTAATCTTTTTTAAATCTTTTTGTGCGGTGGAAACACCAAAAAGATTTATCAAATCTAATCTGAGATAAGCCTTTGATGGAAAAATAGCATAAGTGATGTGAACAAATGCTTAGGTACTTACTTTTTGCTAGGTCCAGGTGCGAGAACAAATACCTTGTGTAGCTAGGCAGCCTATAGTGCCTTAGAAATTATGTGAAGAAATTATGGCCGTTAGACTGCTACTGGTGCTAGATTTATTTAATAATGGGACTAGTCGTTTTCTGTGTAATTTGTCAACTAATATGATTTTTGCCAACAAAAATCAGAATAAATGCAAGCTATTAATTATGCTAGTAGCCTATTGAATAGACTGGAAAATAAGGGGTATAAAGGAATAATTACGTGCAGGGGTTTTTATGATTGAATTTGTTTGTTTGGCCCATAAGCATGCTTAAAACCGAAAATGCTACTAAATTCAACCATGCTTTTCTGAGAGAAGGGTCAGACTGGCCATTTTTCAAAACTTTGTTTGAACTTTTTGTTCAAAATTAAATTTCCTATCGGAATGGATGGTTTAAAAAATTATATAAATTTTTTTTCAGGAAGAATTAACAAAAATCAGCAAGAAAAAATTCCAAAAGTTTAAGATTTCTGAATTTTTGAACAAATTGCTCATACCTTTTTTGGAGCAAGAAAAGGCCCAAATCAAGAAGAGGCTCAATAAGGCTTTAATATGGCATGTTAAAAAAGTCGTTTTTATTCAAAATTGACCATGGGTTTATACCATTCAAACTTTATCATGTGTTATAATTTTTTGCAGTTTTGACCCTTAAGCATCTTTTTCGGTACTTTATGGCAAATCGTAAAAATATTCGTAGTAAAGATTTTGATTAAATATGACATTACGATTATTGAGAATATTTAAAAAGTAGGTAAGCCAACATTTTTGTTTTCCGGCTGTTTTTAAATGCTTCTAGAGGTAGACCTATAAATGAATGGCTGGACCGATTATTATAAAACTTAGTACTAGCTACAAGCATAGCTTAATTTGCCATGTAAAATAAAAAAGTGGGCTTTCGGGCAAAAACTACAAGAAATGATAAGAAATGGTACAGTTTTGAAAGCCTATATCTTTAGCTTGATATACACCTTCGCTCTTCATTCGATGAACGTTGTTCCACAAACAACGAACAACGAGTAAAGTTTATACAAAATTCAAAATGGCTTTGAATTTCTTCGTTGTTCGTGTTCGGTGTTATCATTTACACCTTCGTTGTTCCGCTTACGGGCAATAACGAACAACGTACACGGACGAAAACAACGTAGGTGTAAATTCAGCTTTTGTCAATTTTAATTAAAAACTACATTTTGAATATGCCATATAAAATATTTTAACCTCTTCTTTTCACTGTTGAAGTATGCCTTGAGTCGATCTTTGCTTCGAAAAAAGTTATGTGCAATTAAGGAAAACATTTAAAAATCTTTAGTTTATCGATTTTTTTATATTGATTTTATTTTAATTTTTCTTGTTTAAATTTTTTATAAAATTTTCTAAAGTATCCATTTCGATTGAAAATTTAACTATAACAAACAGTATTAAGGGCAAAATTGTCAAATTTGGCTTAATTTCCCAGTTAACCCAAAAATATTGAAAAGTGGCCGGTGTGACCATTCTCTCTGAAACGCATGAGTGAATTTAGTATAGCATTTTCGGTTTTAAGCATGCTTATGGGCCCACAAACATATTTGATAGTAAAAACCCTTGGGGAGAGTACGATAACTCAGGCTCCAAGAGATTATAACGGTGTTTTTTATAACAGTTTAATACAAGCATTTTTTACTATGGGAGAGGGGGTCTATCTCCCCCGTTTGGGAGGGAAAGGTAATTTCATAAAAACAGTACCAAAAATGTTAAAAAAAATATTAAAAAATAACGGTAATACTTACAACAAAGATTATACCTTTAAAAGCCAATACTTTGATCTATTAGCCAGTTTTTGAATCAAGTGAAATCTATGCATGGTTTTTGAAAAAAATAATTTTAAACTCAAAATTTGCGAGAAAAAAGCATACGAAATAGGTTTAAAGTGTAATTTCTCAAAACTGTAAAACTATATATCATTTTTTTTCTGAAATTCGTTGCTCTAATTAATTCTTAATCAAAAACCGAAAACTAGATGATTCTATGTCTTCTGGTTTTTGAGAAAATTGAAAATTACTAAAACTACTACCGTAGTAGTAGTTTGCTCGTTTTTTGTATAATCTAAGTGGGTATGCATACTTTGAACATTTCAACTGCTTTGTAAATGTTTCCTTAATCCAGATTCCTTAAATGCAAAAGAAACTTTGCATACACCCAACCTCGCACCTACCCCAAATCCTATAATGTGCCCAAGCGGGATGGTTGCAGGGGGGCAGCATGCCCCCCCATACATACCTCACTGTTTATACGCCAGCTGTAATACGTAAGCAAGCAAAAAACAAACATCCCATACAAAAGTAGTTATAGTAATTATCGATTTTTTTAAAAACAACAAGACATAGAATCATCTAGTTTTCAGTTTTTGATTAAGAATTAAATAAAGGTATAATACTTTGTTATAAGAATTACCGTTATTTTTTAATATTTTTTTTTACATTTTTGGTACTGATTTTATGAAATTGCCCCTCCCGCCCAAACGGGGTGAGATAGACCCCCCTCCTATAGTAAAAAATGGTTGTATTAAACTGTTCTACAAAAAACCGTTTCTTGGCGCCTGAGTTATCGTACTCGTGCCAAACCCTTGTACGTAATTGTTTCTTTTTAAAAGGCCCATTCAATAGGCTATAGTAAGATCACTATAGCAAGTAACTATAGCAGACAAAAAGAAATAATTCTTTTAATAGAAAGTGTTAGTTTTCTATTTATGTAAGTATCTTCTTAAGAAAAAAATGCAAACCAAAAAGTAATTTATATGGATACCAATAAGTTTGTGGATAACTACGGCGTATACGTACTTTTTTCTTTTGTGTTTTCTTTGAAACTGTTTAAATAAATTTTAAATTCGCAGCTTTTTTTTAATTTTGAAAATGAGATATCATGTAGGGAAATACCGTTATTTAATGTTTGCATGTGTCAATTCTCTCTTAGTGCATTTAAACATTCAAAATTCGATGTTTTTATGCTAAAATGTTTTCAGTTCTCAAAGTGTTTCTATAAGGATGTCATCTTAAGGCCAAAAAAGAGTAGTTTTTTGGTAAAACACTTTAATTCGCACAGTCAATACCAAACAATATCAAACATAGTTTTGAAAATACGTGTATTTTCCAGACTTTTTCATGCGGCTATTGAATGGAACTTGATATTTTTTAGGTATTAAGTACATAAATAAATTGAATTTAAAATAGACTCATTCAGCCTAATTTTTGAAAAATTGAACTATTTAGCCCACATCAATATCGATGAAGATAAAAACGTGAAATTAGTCTTCAAATCCTAAAAATTTGGTTTTGTTATTATTATTCCTTGTGCACGTATAGAGGATTTAAGGAAGCAAAACTATAAGTCTATTACAGTTGTAAAATCATTGTTTTTGATGAAAAATAATGGATTTTGATATTTTTCAAAGTCTAAAGCTGGCGACTATTTAATTAAACTACAAGACCTATAATCATTTGTGAATTAAAGTACGAGAGGCAACCGTAAGATTTTCTATCTCATTTTTGGCTTTTGAGAAACAGGATACCAGTCAACGGCTTTATTCCTAACATTTTCAAAACCGTTGGCATTCTTCGTATAAGATTTTATGGTTTCTTAGGTTAGAAAATGCACTTTTTAGTAAGCATTTTCGATTACGTATAACTTTCACATAAGGAACTTCCATATAAATTGGTTATCAAATGAAAGAAAGACTGTCCTCTATGCTTTCCTGATGGTTGGATAGACTTGTGTAAGTTGTTCCTATGAGTCCTATCGCCTTGCAGACAATAATTCACAAATAATTATTAGTCTTGTTGTTTTATAAAATATGCCCCAGGTCATACACGACATTATATTACATTTTGGGGTCAATAAACAGTCGAATATAATACAAGCATTAGATGTGAGTAGTTTAGAGCCAACTCGTCCTATCCAAAATTTTCATTTTGTGCAAATGGAAAAAAATCAATACGGCTAAATAATAGTTGTTATTGTTAGAAATGATTTTATTCTGTATAATAAAACGTTTTTAAATCTATATGTTATAATTAAAAAAAATATAATGGAAGTTCCGTTTGAAAGATATTTAACAATTAAATTTGGATGTAAAGAGTTTTGCTGCAAATGTTTGGATATGACCAGTTTCCACACCATCCCCCCTTCCAATTGCACCCTCTAATAAAAAAGCACTCCGCCACTTTCCAGTCTGCTTCGACCCATTTAAAAATGTTTAATAAGAACCCATGAACGTTTTAGTTTCTTCTAATATGACAAAATCAATAGACTATCATAGATGAAAAGAGTTTTGAAAGTAAACCTGCTGCATACAATGGATATGGGAAGTTTTGATGCGAATAACATTGTAGATATGGAGAGTTTTGGAAACAATTACGACGACCATATTTAAGGGGGTTAGAGGGGTAAGGAAATCATATTTTCTTTAAAAACTATTCAATATGCCTAGCTTGACAAATCTGCATAAAAATCCCAATTTTTGATAAAAGTGGATATGAAGAGTTTTGGTTATCATCTTTTCATGTTAATAGCTATTTTATACATTTTAAGATATTTAAAATTTATGAAATGTGCCCTTTTCAAATTTACGGAATTGAGCAGTGAGCACACAGAACTTAAGGAACAAAAACACTTATAAATTACGTTAAACTTTTATATTAGGTATTAGTTCAATTGTGAGAGTCACTTCAAAATTATAGACCAAGAGCCGACAGCAGATTTTGGGAGTGGATGTATGTATAATCAAAATTCGAGTATGAGGGATTATAGGTATATGTATCGTGATATCGAATACAAAAGTCTGACAGGTTTTTTCTCAGTCTTTGGTGGAGGTGGGGGGGCTAGAACCAGCTTGGTTTCCTATTTATGTGGTAGAGTCATTTACACTTCAACTCACTTTTACAAAAAAGGAAATGATGCTTTGTCATTTTCCCTAAGTCTCAAGACTTTTCTCTTGGTGATTCGATAAAGAGGAACCATGATTTAAGCTGTTTGCTTTGCTGGAAGTTCTAAAAAAGGGATGATAAGGTTCACGTAAAATGGTTATAAATATTAATGGAACCTACTTTTTTGTGGTGCTTATACTTAGAAAAAATGACGGAGCATCATATCTGATTTTTATAAATGAATTAAGGAGGTTATAGCCCACAAAATAACATAACTTAACATGTTTTTCATGAATTTTGAAGAGCATATTTTTTGTTGCATTGTAACGTGATCACCTGATTAGTAGTAAATGATAGTTTATTGTTTTCTTAGTCTGCTCTGAGTGATACATGAAATTACAAGACCAGTCGGTGGCTGAAGGAAAAGAGCATTATAAATGCCCGCATGGCCGGCCCGAGCCAAATTAGCGCCCTGCGCAAGCTTCATCACTGGCGCCCCTTAATTGCGGTTATGGGTGGAAAAAGTAATTTCCTTTTTACCCAAGGGGTAGACTCTGCAACGATTTTTTTTTATTTATCTGTGGTGCTTGGTAGAAATATGATAACTCCATTTTATAATCTGCGTCCTTACGTCCATCTTACATCAAGCTAGAGCCTAAACGGGTGAACCGATTTTCTTTAAATTTAGAATATCTATAAACATATTCTCTAACAAATTGTTTTTAACATTTGAAGAAAACTGGTTCAGCCGTTTAGGCTCTAGGTCGATGTAAATTTGATAAGGACGCAAATTATAAAATGGAGTTATCATGTTTCTACCAAACACCACAAATGCATAATATCTGTCTTTGCATTGAGAAGAAGCTGGTAGTTATACAATGGTGTTGATCTTTTAAAAAGAAATGAAAATTAAAAAAGTGGATAGGTACCTAGTGGTTACAAGGTAGTGGCTTTTTTAATGCTTGCTCAAGGCGCTCATTAGGTTCAGCACCCTGCGCATTTGTAACGCTTACACGTATAGCTTATCCGGCCCTGAATGTCCGTGTTGTCGGGAAATTGCGGCAGATGTCATTCAGATTTACACTATATATAACAAAATGTATGTCCTGTTAACATAAATTGGCAAATTGAAATAATAGACCAGGAAAATTAGACTTTTACCTCGAAAAAATTCCGACAAAGCTGAATTTTGGTGTAGAACTTTGTTTTGACGTCTTAAGAGTGTTCCGGACTGAAATGGTGATTTCATGAAAAAGATTGTGAAGCGTGTACTTGTCCCATCAAAACGATTAAAGGTTTTTATGGTTAGATAAACTTGTTTTCTATGTCATCATTGGAAGAAAATTTTAATTTTGTGCTCTTGTTTTTGGTACAAGCCTCTAAAAAAACGAGAAAATGGCAAAAATGGCTGTTTTTCCAAGCAAATGTAGCTTTCACAATAGCATTTTTTGTAAAACAATGTTTAATAACAAAAAATTCGATATTTTTATTATGCCATTAAATTTTGAAATTTTTAATTCTTAAAAGGCATTTTTTGGCAGAAAATGTATGTACATTTGGAAGTTTAAATCCGTAACTTTTACAAAATTCTTTTTTTAGTACAATAATACGCCTACTAGTGACCAATTAGTAAAAATAAAAAGTTTTATAAAACAAAGTATCTAATGAAAGTGAAAAAAACCGGTCTTATATACGCAAAAAAAAGTTAGCAAATGACTGGTTTTGTTCAGTACGGAACACTCTTAAGCATTAAAAATCCCGTAAGTTTGGGCCAGGGCTACATTTTTAAGGGGGATAGAAGGAGATAAATTTAGTTTTTTCTTAATTTATCAAAAACTTGCAGTTTTCTTGGAAAAAGGTGAAGCCGCAAATTTTAGCTTATGTAATTCTTCACAAAAAAGGTTAACATACTTTTTTTCATACATTTAAAGAATCAGAGAAAACCGTGCAAATACTTCATAGTGGAGCCGATTTTGTCAAAAAATTTATTAAAATTTCATTAATCGATGGCCAAAATTTCTTGTGCGATTTGTGTTTGGCTGCATCTCTTCATTATAAAACCAAGTTTTTGGGGTCCCCGGGGTAAGGGGAAGCGGAAGGCAACCATCTTGAAAAAGAAAGTCATTTGGTTTTTATTCAACAACTCAATAGAATTTAATTTAACAATAAAATCATGAAAGAACAACATTTATTTATTAAATTATCTAAAAAATGAGCTATTAACAAACTTTGTAGGTTAAATAGTCTTGAAGTTATAGGCTGTCAAAGTTACACTTTTGATTTTGTACTGTAAAAGGGATACATTATTACAGTTATTTGTAAATATCTCATCAAATAAATTATTTTTCAAAAATTTCATAAATGTATATTATTGCTCATACAATTCTACACAAAAAAGATTATGACACTTTTTTTCGTAGGAGCAGCATATTTTGTGAAAAACGTGCAGAAACGTTATAATAGGAGCTTTTTACTGTAATAAAATTACAGGTAACGAGTGGGCTTGTGCACGTTTTTCTCAAAATCCATTGCTCATACGAAAAAAAGTAGTATAATCATTTTTGTGTAGAATTTTATGAGCAATAATAGAAATTTAATAATTTTTTGAATAAAATTATATGTCTGTTCGTTTACTTCCCAAAAATACGAATTTAGCCCAAAGTACTGTCAAAGCTTACAAATAACCATAATTTATCTCTTTTACGGTACAAAATCTGATAGTTTTCGAAAAATTAAGAAAAAACTGAATTTTGTTCTTGTTTTGTTTTGCTCTTCACATACACATACCTTCATATGTTTGCATGGCAACATAACTATGTTTTGCTGTTTTGTTTATTGGCAAACTACATATAGAACAACGTCTTCTGGAACCTTTTCGGCTTGAGTTCCTTCTTCATCATAATCATCCTCATCAATCATCATCATATGCTACAAAAATTATGCTCAAATAATGTTATTTTGCGATGCAGTGACCTAGTTCTTTGCGTGATTGTTATACTTTTTGGCATAATTTCTAAATACATTTTGGAAATTAAACCAAAAAGTTGTGTGGCGTAATTTTCACGTTTTTTGGCGGAAAAAAAGGAATTTTAATTTTGGGCCCTTTTTCCAAAATTTGTATGCCAAACATTTTTGGCTTTTTTTCCAAAACCTTCTATGGAAAATTTCCAATGGCGTAATATCAGCGACCCACACATTATATGCGTTAATTGGCGACTCCGTACAACACGAATAAAATATTCGATAAATATCAAACTATTCTATTAAGTTCCTAATACCACTTTGTGAGCTTAGATTTAGATATGATATAAGTGATGTGAACAAATGCTTAGGTACTTACTTTTTGCTAGGTCCAGGTGCGAGAACAAATACCTTGTGTAGCTAGGCAGCCTATAGTGCCTTAGAAATTATGTGAAGAAATTATGGCCGTTAGACTGCTACTGGTGCTAGATTTATTTAATAATGGGACTAGTCGTTTTCTGTGTAATTTGTCAACTAATATGATTTTTGCCAAAAAAAAAATCAGAATAAACGCAAGCTATTAATTATGCTAGTAGCCTATTGAATAGACTGGAAAATAAGGGGTATAAAGGAATAATTACGTGCAGGGGTTTTTATGATTGAATTTGTTTGTTTGGCCCATAAGCATGCTTAAAACCGAAAATGCTACTAAATTCAACCATGCTTTTCTGAGAGAAGGGTCAGACTGGCCATTTTTCAAAACTTTGTTTGAACTTTTTGTTCAAAATTAAATTTCCTATCGGAATGGATGGTTTAAAAAATTATATAAATTTTTTTTCAGGAAGAATTAACAAAAATCAGCAAGAAAAAATTCCAAAAGTTTAAGATTTCTGAATTTTTGAACAAATTGCTCATACCTTTTTTGGAGCAAGAAAAGGCCCAAATCAAGAAGAGGCTCAATAAGGCTTTAATATGGCATGTTAAAAAAGTCGTTTTTATTCAAAATTGACCATGGGTTTATACCATTCAAACTTTATCATGTGTTATAATTTTTTGCAGTTTTGACCCTTAAGCATCTTTTTCGGTACTTTATGGCAAATCGTAAAAATATTCGTAGTAAAGATTTTGATTAAATATGACATTACGATTATTGAGAATATTTAAAAAGTAGGTAAGCCAACATTTTTGTTTTCCGGCTGTTTTTAAATGCTTCTAGAGGTAGACCTATAAATGAATGGCTGGACCGATTATTATAAAACTTAGTACTAGCTACAAGCATAGCTTAATTTGCCATGTAAAATAAAAAAGTGGGCTTTCGGGCAAAAACTACAAGAAATGATAAGAAATGGTACAGTTTTGAAAGCCTATATCTTTAGCTTGATATACACCTTCGCTCTTCATTCGATGAACGTTGTTCCACAAACAACGAACAACGAGTAAAGTTTATACAAAATTCAAAATGGCTTTGAATTTCTTCGTTGTTCGTGTTCGGTGTTATCATTTACACCTTCGTTGTTCCGCTTACGGGCAATAACGAACAACGTACACGGACGAAAACAACGTAGGTGTAAATTCAGCTTTTGTCAATTTTAATTAAAAACTACATTTTGAATATGCCATATAAAATATTTTAACCTCTTCTTTTCACTGTTGAAGTATGCCTTGAGTCGATCTTTGCTCCGAAAAAAGTTATGTGCAATTAAGGAAAACATTTAAAAATCTTTAGTTTATCGATTTTTTTATATTGATTTAATTTTAATTTTTCTTGTTTAAATTTTTTATAAAATTTTCTAAAGTATCCATTTCGATTGAAAATTTAACTATAACAAACAGTATTAAGGGCAAAATTGTCAAATTTGGCTTAATTTCCCAGTTAACCCAAAAATATTGAAAAGTGGCCGGTGTGACCATTCTCTCTGAAACGCATGAGTGAATTTAGTATAGCATTTTCGGTTTTAAGCATGCTTATGGGCCCACAAACATATTTGATAGTAAAAACCCTTGGGGAGAGTACGATAACTCAGGCTCCAAGAGATTATAACGGTGTTTTTTATAACAGTTTAATACAAGCATTTTTTACTATGGGAGAGGGGGTCTATCTCCCCCGTTTGGGAGGGAAAGGTAATTTCATAAAAACAGTACCAAAAATGTTAAAAAAAATATTAAAAAATAACGGTAATACTTACAACAAAGATTATACCTTTAAAAGCCAATACTTTGATCTATTAGCCAGTTTTTGAATCAAGTGAAATCTATGCATGGTTTTTGAAAAAAATAATTTTAAACTCAAAATTTGCGAGAAAAAAGCATACGAAATAGGTTTAAAGTGTAATTTCTCAAAACTGTAAAACTATATATCATTTTTTTTCTGAAATTCGTTGCTCTAATTAATTCTTAATCAAAAACCGAAAACTAGATGATTCTATGTCTTCTGGTTTTTGAGAAAATTGAAAATTACTAAAACTACTACCGTAGTAGTAGTTTGCTCGTTTTTTGTATAATCTAAGTGGGTATGCATACTTTGAACATTTCAACTGCTTTGTAAATGTTTCCTTAATCCAGATTCCTTAAATGCAAAAGAAACTTTGCATACACCCAACCTCGCACCTACCCCAAATCCTATAATGTGCCCAAGCGGGATGGTTGCAGGGGGGCAGCATGCCCCCCCATACATACCTCACTGTTTATACGCCAGCTGTAATACGTAAGCAAGCAAAAAACAAACATCCCATACAAAAGTAGTTATAGTAATTATCGATTTTTTTAAAAACAACAAGACATAGAATCATCTAGTTTTCAGTTTTTGATTAAGAATTAAATAAAGGTATAATACTTTGTTATAAGAATTACCGTTATTTTTTAATATTTTTTTTTACATTTTTGGTACTGATTTTATGAAATTGCCCCTCCCGCCCAAACGGGGTGAGATAGACCCCCCTCCTATAGTAAAAAATGGTTGTATTAAACTGTTCTACAAAAAACCGTTTCTTGGCGCCTGAGTTATCGTACTCGTGCCAAACCCTTGTACGTAATTGTTTCTTTTTAAAATGCCCATTCAATAGGCTATAGTAAGATCACTATAGCAAGTAACTATAGCAGACAAAAAGAAATAATTCTTTTAATAGAATGTGTTAGTTTTCTATTTATGTAAGTATCTTCTTAAGAAAAAAATGCAAACCAAAAAGTAATTTATATGGATACCAATAAGTTTGTGGATAACTACGGCGTATACGTACTTTTTTCTTTTGTGTTTTCTTTGAAACTGTTTAAATAAATTTTAAATTCGCAGCTTTTTTTTAATTTTGAAAATGAGATATCATGTAGGGAAATACCGTTATTTAATGTTTGCATGTGTCAATTCTCTCTTAGTGCATTTAAACATTCAAAATTCGATGTTTTTATGCTAAAATGTTTTCAGTTCTCAAAGTGTTTCTATAAGGATGTCATCTTAAGGCCAAAAAAGAGTAGTTTTTTGGTAAAACACTTTAATTCGCACAGTCAATACCAAACAATATCAAACATAGTTTTGAAAATACGTGTATTTTCCAGACTTTTTCATGCGGCTATTGAATGGAACTTGATATTTTTTAGGTATTAAGTACATAAATAAATTGAATTTAAAATAGACTCATTCAGCCTAATTTTTGAAAAATTGAACTATTTAGCCCACATCAATATCGATGAAGATAAAAACGTGAAATTAGTCTTCAAATCCTAAAAATTTGGTTTTGTTATTATTATTCCTTGTGCACGTATAGAGGATTTAAGGAAGCAAAACTATAAGTCTATTACAGTTGTAAAATCATTGTTTTTGATGAAAAATAATGGATTTTGATATTTTTCAAAGTCTAAAGCTGGCGACTATTTAATTAAACTACAAGACCTATAATCATTTGTGAATTAAAGTACGAGAGGCAACCGTAAGATTTTCTATCTCATTTTTGGCTTTTGAGAAACAGGATACCAGTCAACGGCTTTATTCCTAACATTTTCAAAACCGTTGGCATTCTTCGTATAAGATTTTATGGTTTCTTAGGTTAGAAAATGCACTTTTTAGTAAGCATTTTCGATTACGTATAACTTTCACATAAGGAACTTCCATATAAATTGGTTATCAAATGAAAGAAAGACTGTCCTCTATGCTTTCCTGATGGTTGGATAGACTTGTGTAAGTTGTTCCTATGAGTCCTATCGCCTTGCAGACAATAATTCACAAATAATTATTAGTCTTGTTGTTTTATAAAATATGCCCCAGGTCATACACGACATTATATTACATTTTGGGGTCAATAAACAGTCGAATATAATACAAGCATTAGATGTGAGTAGTTTAGAGCCAACTCGTCCTATCCAAAATTTTCATTTTGTGCAAATGGAAAAAAATCAATACGGCTAAATAATAGTTGTTATTGTTAGAAATGATTTTATTCTGTATAATAAAACGTTTTTAAATCTATATGTTATAATTAAAAAAAATATAATGGAAGTTCCGTTTGAAAGATATTTAACAATTAAATTTGGATGTAAAGAGTTTTGCTGCAAATGTTTGGATATGACCAGTTTCCACACCATCCCCCCTTCCAATTGCACCCTCTAATAAAAAAGCACTCCGCCACTTTCCAGTCTGCTTCGACCCATTTAAAAATGTTTAATAAGAACCCATGAACGTTTTAGTTTCTTCTAATATGACAAAATCAATAGACTATCATAGATGAAAAGAGTTTTGAAAGTAAACCTGCTGCATACAATGGATATGGGAAGTTTTGATGCGAATAACATTGTAGATATGGAGAGTTTTGAAAACAATTACGACGACCATATTTAAGGGGGTTAGAGGGGTAAGGAAATCATATTTTCTTTAAAAACTATTCAATATGCCTAGCTTGACAAATCTGCATAAAAATCCCAATTTTTGATAAAAGTGGATATGAAGAGTTTTGGTTATCATCTTTTCATGTTAATAGCTATTTTATACATTTTAAGATATTTAAAATTTATGAAATGTGCCCTTTTCAAATTTACGGAATTGAGCAGTGAGCACACAGAACTTAAGGAACAAAAACACTTATAAATTACGTTAAACTTTTATATTAGGTATTAGTTCAATTGTGAGAGTCACTTCAAAATTATAGACCAAGAGCCGACAGCAGATTTTGGGAGTGGATGTATGTATAATCAAAATTCGAGTATGAGGGATTATAGGTATATGTATCGTGATATCGAATACAAAAGTCTGACAGGTTTTTTCTCAGTCTTTGGTGGAGGTGGGGGGGCTAGAACCAGCTTGGTTTCCTATTTATGTGGTAGAGTCATTTACACTTCAACTCACTTTTACAAAAAAGGAAATGATGCTTTGTCATTTTCCCTAAGTCTCAAGACTTTTCTCTTGGTGATTCGATAAAGAGGAACCATGATTTAAGCTGTTTGCTTTGCTGGAAGTTCTAAAAAAGGGATGATAAGGTTCACGTAAAATGGTTATAAATATTAATGGAACCTACTTTTTTGTGGTGCTTATACTTAGAAAAAATGACGGAGCATCATATCTGATTTTTATAAATGAATTAAGGAGGTTATAGCCCACAAAATAACATAACTTAACATGTTTTTCATGAATTTTGAAGAGCATATTTTTTGTTGCATTGTAACGTGATCACCTGATTAGTAGTAAATGATAGTTTATTGTTTTCTTAGTCTGCTCTGAGTGATACATGAAATTACAAGACCAGTCGGTGGCTGAAGGAAAAGAGCATTATAAATGCCCGCATGGCCGGCCCGAGCCAAATTAGCGCCCTGCGCAAGCTTCATCACTGGCGCCCCTTAATTGCGGTTATGGGTGGAAAAAGTAATTTCCTTTTTACCCAAGGGGTAGACTCTGCAACGATTTTTTTTTATTTATCTGTGGTGCTTGGTAGAAATATGATAACTCCATTTTATAATCTGCGTCCTTACGTCCATCTTACATCAAGCTAGAGCCTAAACGGGTGAACCGATTTTCTTTAAATTTAGAATATCTATAAACATATTCTCTAACAAATTGTTTTTAACATTTGAAGAAAACTGGTTCAGCCGTTTAGGCTCTAGGTCGATGTAAATTTGATAAGGACGCAAATTATAAAATGGAGTTATCATGTTTCTACCAAACACCACAAATGCATAATATCTGTCTTTGCATTGAGAAGAAGCTGGTAGTTATACAATGGTGTTGATCTTTTAAAAAGAAATGAAAATTAAAAAAGTGGATAGGTACCTAGTGGTTACAAGGTAGTGGCTTTTTTAATGCTTGCTCAAGGCGCTCATTAGGTTCAGCACCCTGCGCATTTGTAACGCTTACACGTATAGCTTATCCGGCCCTGAATGTCCGTGTTGTCGGGAAATTGCGGCAGATGTCATTCAGATTTACACTATATATAACAAAATGTATGTCCTGTTAACATAAATTGGCAAATTGAAATAATAGACCAGGAAAATTAGACTTTTACCTCGAAAAAATTCCGACAAAGCTGAATTTTGGTGTAGAACTTTGTTTTGACGTCTTAAGAGTGTTCCGGACTGAAATGGTGATTTCATGAAAAAGATTGTGAAGCGTGTACTTGTCCCATCAAAACGATTAAAGGTTTTTATGGTTAGATAAACTTGTTTTCTATGTCATCATTGGAAGAAAATTTTAATTTTGTGCTCTTGTTTTTGGTACAAGCCTCTAAAAAAACGAGAAAATGGCAAAAATGGCTGTTTTTCCAAGCAAATGTAGCTTTCACAATAGCATTTTTTGTAAAACAATGTTTAATAACAAAAAATTCGATATTTTTATTATGCCATTAAATTTTGAAATTTTTAATTCTTAAAAGGCATTTTTTGGCAGAAAATGTATGTACATTTGGAAGTTTAAATCCGTAACTTTTACAAAATTCTTTTTTTAGTACAATAATACGCCTACTAGTGACCAATTAGTAAAAATAAAAAGTTTTATAAAACAAAGTATCTAATGAAAGTGAAAAAAACCGGTCTTATATACGCAAAAAAAAGTTAGCAAATGACTGGTTTTGTTCAGTACGGAACACTCTTAAGCATTAAAAATCCCGTAAGTTTGGGCCAGGGCTACATTTTTAAGGGGGATAGAAGGAGATAAATTTAGTTTTTTCTTAATTTATCAAAAACTTGCAGTTTTCTTGGAAAAAGGTGAAGCCGCAAATTTTAGCTTATGTAATTCTTCACAAAAAAGGTTAACATACTTTTTTTCATACATTTAAAGAATCAGAGAAAACCGTGCAAATACTTCATAGTGGAGCCGATTTTGTCAAAAAATTTATTAAAATTTCATTAATCGATGGCCAAAATTTCTTGTGCGATTTGTGTTTGGCTGCATCTCTTCATTATAAAACCAAGTTTTTGGGGTCCCCGGGGTAAGGGGAAGCGGAAGGCAACCATCTTGAAAAAGAAAGTCATTTGGTTTTTATTCAACAACTCAATAGAATTTAATTTAACAATAAAATCATGAAAGAACAACATTTATTTATTAAATTATCTAAAAAATGAGCTATTAACAAACTTTGTAGGTTAAATAGTCTTGAAGTTATAGGCTGTCAAAGTTACACTTTTGATTTTGTACTGTAAAAGGGATACATTATTACAGTTATTTGTAAATATCTCATCAAATAAATTATTTTTCAAAAATTTCATAAATGTATATTATTGCTCATACAATTCTACACAAAAAAGATTATGACACTTTTTTTCGTAGGAGCAGCATATTTTGTGAAAAACGTGCAGAAACGTTATAATAGGAGCTTTTTACTGTAATAAAATTACAGGTAACGAGTGGGCTTGTGCACGTTTTTCTCAAAATCCATTGCTCATACGAAAAAAAGTAGTATAATCATTTTTGTGTAGAATTTTATGAGCAATAATAGAAATTTAATAATTTTTTGAATAAAATTATATGTCTGTTCGTTTACTTCCCAAAAATACGAATTTAGCCCAAAGTACTGTCAAAGCTTACAAATAACCATAATTTATCTCTTTTACGGTACAAAATCTGATAGTTTTCGAAAAATTAAGAAAAAACTGAATTTTGTTCTTGTTTTGTTTTGCTCTTCACATACACATACCTTCATATGTTTGCATGGCAACATAACTATGTTTTGCTGTTTTGTTTATTGGCAAACTACATATAGAACAACGTCTTCTGGAACCTTTTCGGCTTGAGTTCCTTCTTCATCATAATCATCCTCATCAATCATCATCATATGCTACAAAAATTATGCTCAAATAATGTTATTTTGCGATGCAGTGACCTAGTTCTTTGCGTGATTGTTATACTTTTTGGCATAATTTCTAAATACATTTTGGAAATTAAACCAAAAAGTTGTGTGGCGTAATTTTCACGTTTTTTGGCGGAAAAAAAGGAATTTTAATTTTGGGCCCTTTTTCCAAAATTTGTATGCCAAACATTTTTGGCTTTTTTTCCAAAACCTTCTATGGAAAATTTCCAATGGCGTAATATCAGCGACCCACACATTATATGCGTTAATTGGCGACTCCGTACAACACGAATAAAATATTCGATAAATATCAAACTATTCTATTAAGTTCCTAATACCACTTTGTGAGCTTAGATTTAGATATGATATAAGTGATGTGAACAAATGCTTAGGTACTTACTTTTTGCTAGGTCCAGGTGCGAGAACAAATACCTTGTGTAGCTAGGCAGCCTATAGTGCCTTAGAAATTATGTGAAGAAATTATGGCCGTTAGACTGCTACTGGTGCTAGATTTATTTAATAATGGGACTAGTCGTTTTCTGTGTAATTTGTCAACTAATATGATTTTTGCCAAAAAAAAATCAGAATAAACGCAAGCTATTAATTATGCTAGTAGCCTATTGAATAGACTGGAAAATAAGGGGTATAAAGGAATAATTACGTGCAGGGGTTTTTATGATTGAATTTGTTTGTTTGGCCCATAAGCATGCTTAAAACCGAAAATGCTACTAAATTCAACCATGCTTTTCTGAGAGAAGGGTCAGACTGGCCATTTTTCAAAACTTTGTTTGAACTTTTTGTTCAAAATTAAATTTCCTATCGGAATGGATGGTTTAAAAAATTATATAAATTTTTTTTCAGGAAGAATTAACAAAAATCAGCAAGAAAAAATTCCAAAAGTTTAAGATTTCTGAATTTTTGAACAAATTGCTCATACCTTTTTTGGAGCAAGAAAAGGCCCAAATCAAGAAGAGGCTCAATAAGGCTTTAATATGGCATGTTAAAAAAGTCGTTTTTATTCAAAATTGACCATGGGTTTATACCATTCAAACTTTATCATGTGTTATAATTTTTTGCAGTTTTGACCCTTAAGCATCTTTTTCGGTACTTTATGGCAAATCGTAAAAATATTCGAAGTAAAGATTTTGATTAAATATGACATTACGATTATTGAGAATATTTGAAAAGTAGGTAAGCCAACATTTTTGTTTTCCGGCTGTTTTTAAATGCTTCTAGAGGTAGACCTATAAGCTGAATGGCTGGACCGATTATTATAAAACTTAGTACTAGCTACAAGCATAGCTTAATTTGCCATGTAAAATAAAAAAGTGGGCTTTCGGGCAAAAACTACAAGAAATGATAAGAAATGGCACAGTTTTGAAAGCCTATATCTTTAGCTTGATTTACACCTTCGCTCTTCATTCGATGAACGTTGTTCCACAAACAACGAACAACGAGTAAAGTTTATACAAAATTCAAAATGGCTTTGAATTTCTTCGTTGTTCGTGTTCGGTGTTATCATTTACACCTTCGTTGTTCCGCTTACGGGCAATAACGAACAACGTACACGGACGAAAACAACGTAGGTGTAAATTCAGCTTTTGTCAATTTTAACTAAAAACTACATTTTGAATATGCCATATAAAATATTTTAACCTCTTCTTTTCACTGTTGAAGTATGCCTTGAGTCGATCTTTGCTCCGAAAAAAGTTATGTGCAATTAAGGAAAACACTTAAAAATCTTTAGTTTATCGATTTTTTTATATTGATTTTATTTTAATTTTTCTTGTTTAAATTTTTTATAAAATTTTCTAAAGTATCCATTTCGATTGAAAATTTAACTATAACAAACAGTATTAAGGGCAAAATTGTCAAATTTGGCTTAATTTCCCAGTTAACCCAAAAATATTGAAAAGTGGCCGGTGTGACCATTCTCTCTGAAGCGCATGAGTGAATTTAGTATAGCATTTTCGGTTTTAAGCATGCTTATTTGATAATAAAAACCCTTGGGGAGAGTACGATAACTCAGGCTCCAAGAGATTATAACGGTGTTTTTTATAACAGTTTAATACAAGCATTTTTTACTATGGGTCTATCTCCCCCGTTTGGGCGGGAGAGGTAATTTCATAAAAACAGTACCAAAAATGTTAAAAAAAATATTAAAAAATAACGGTAATACTTACAACAAAGATTATACCTTTAAAAGCCAATACTTTGATCTATTAGCCAGTTTTTGAATCAAGTGAAATCTATGCATGGTTTTTGAAAAAAATAATTTTAAACTCAAAATTTGCGAGAAAAAGCATACGAAATAGGTTTAAAGTGTAATTTCTCAAAACTGTAAAACTATATATCATTTTTTTTCTGAAATTCGTTGCTCTAATTAATTCTTAATCAAAAACCGAAAACTAGATGATTCTATGTCTTCTGGTTTTTGAGAAAATTGAAAATTACTAAAACTACTACCGTAGTAGTAGTTTGCTCGTTTTTTGTATGATCTAAGTGGGTATGCATACTTTGAACATTTCAACTGCTTTGTATATGTTTCCTTAATCCAGATTCCTTAAATGCAAAAGAAACTTTGCATACACCCAACCTCGCACCTACCCCAAATCCTATAATGTGCCCAAGCGGGGTGGTTGCAGGGGGGCAGCATGCCCCCCCATACATACCTCACTGTTTATACGCCAGCTGTAATACGTAAGCAAGCAAAAAACAAACATCCCATACAAAAGTAGTTATAGTAATTATCGATTTTTTTAAAAACAACAAGACATAGAATCATCTAGTTTTCAGTTTTTGATTAAGAATTAAATAAAGGTATAATACTTTGTTATAAGAATTACCGTTATTTTTTAATATTTTTTTTTACATTTTTGGTACTGATTTTATGAAATTGCCCCTCCCGCCCAAACGGGGTGAGATAGACCCCCCTCCTATAGTAAAAAATGGTTGTATTAAACTGTTCTACAAAAAACCGTTATTATTTCTTGGCGCCTGAGTTATCGTACTCGTGCCAAACCCTTGTACGTAATTGTTTCTTTTTAAAAGGCCCATTCAATAGGCTATAGTAAGATCACTTTAGCAAGTAACTATAGCAGACAAAAAGAAATAATTCTTTTAATAGAATGTGTCAGTTTTCTATTTATGTAAGTATCTTCTTAAGAAAAAAATGCAAACCAAAAAGTAATTTATATGGATACCAATAAGTTTGTGGATAACTACGGCGTATACGTACTTTTTTCTTTTGTGTTTTCTTTGAAACTGTTTAAATAAATTTTAAATTCGCAGCTTTTTTTTAATTTTGAAAATGAGATATCATGTAGGGAAATACCGTTATTTAATGTTTGCATGTGTCAATTCTCTCTTAGTGCATTTAAACATTCAAAATTCGATGTTTTTATGCTAAAATGTTTTCAGTTCTCAAAGTGTTTCTATAAGGATGTCATCTTAAAGCCAAAAAAGAGTAGTTTTTTGGTAAAACACTTTAATTCGCACAGTCAATACCAAACAATATCAAACATAGTTTTGAAAATACGTGTATTTTCCTGACTTTTTCATGCGGCTATTGAATGGAACTTGATATTTTTTAGGTATTAAGTAAATAAATTGAATTTAAAATAGACTCATTCAGCCTAATTTTTGAAAAATTGAACTATTTAGCCCACATCAATATCGATGAAGATAAAAACGTGAAATTAGTCTTCAAATCCTAAAAATTTGGTTTTGTTATTATTATTCCTTGTGCACGTATAGAGGATTTAAGGAAGCAAAACTATAAGTCTATTACAGTTGTAAAATCATTGTTTTTGATGAAAAATAATGGATTTTGATATTTTTCAAAGTCTAAAGCTGGCGACTATTTAATTAAACTACAAGACCTATAATCATTTGTGAATTAAAGTACGAGAGGCAACCGTAAGATTTTCTATCTCATTTTTGGCTTTTGAGAAACAGGATACCAGTCAACGGCTTTATTCCTAACATTTTCAAAACCGTTGGCATTCTTCGTATAAGATTTTATGGTTTCTTAGGTTAGAAAATGCACTTTTTAGTAAGCATTTTCGATTACGTATAACTTTCACATAAGGAACTTCCATATAAATTGGTTATCAAATGAAAGAAAGACTGTCCTCTATGCTTTCCTGATGGTTGGATAGACTTGTGTAAGTTGTTCCTATGAGTCCTATCGCCTTGCAGACAATAATTCACAAATAATTATTAGTCTTGTTGTTTTATAAAATATGCCCCAGGTCATACACGACATTATATTACATTTTGGGGTCAATAAACAGTCGAATATAATACAAGCATTAGATGTGAGTAGTTTAGAGCCAACTCGTCCTATCCAAAATTTTCATTTTGTGCAAATGGAAAAAAATCAATACGGCTAAATAATAGTTGTTATTGTTAGAAATGATTTTATTCTGTATAATAAAACGTTTTTAAATCTATATGTTATAATTAAAAAAAATATAATGGAAGTTCCGTTTGAAAGATATTTAACAATTAAATTTGGATGTAAAGAGTTTTGCTGCAAATGTTTGGATATGACCAGTTTCCACACCATCCCCCCTTCCAATTGCACCCTCTAATAAAAAAGCACTCCGCCACTTTCCAGTCTGCTTCGACCCATTTAAAAATGTTTAATAAGAACCCATGAACGTTTTAGTTTCTTCTAATATGACAAAATCAATAGACTATCATAGATGAAAAGAGTTTTGAAAGTAAACCTGCTGCATACAATGGATATGGGAAGTTTTGATGCGAATAACATTGTAGATATGGAGAGTTTTGGAAACAATTACGACGACCATATTTAAGGGGGTTAGAGGGGTAAGGAAATCATATTTTCTTTAAAAACTATTCAATATGCCTAGCTTGACAAATCTGCATAAAAATCCCAATTTTTGATAAAAGTGGATATGAAGAGTTTTGGTTATCATCTTTTCATGTTAATAGCTATTTTATACATTTTAAGATATTTAAAATTTATGAAATGTGCCCTTTTCAAATTTACGGAATTGAGCAGTGAGCACACAGAACTTAAGGAACAAAAACACTTATAAATTACGTTAAACTTTTATATTAGGTATTAGTTCAATTGTGAGAGTCACTTCAAAATTATAGACCAAGAGCCGACAGCAGATTTTGGGAGTGGATGTATGTATAATCAAAATTCGAGTATGAGGGATTATAGGTATATGTATCGTGATATCGAATACAAAAGTCTGACAGGTTTTTTCTCAGTCTTTGGTGGAGGTGGGGGGGCTAGAACCAGCTTGGTTTCCTATTTATGTGGTAGAGTCATTTACACTTCAACTCACTTTTACAAAAAAGGAAATGATGCTTTGTCATTTTCCCTAAGTCTCAAGACTTTTCTCTTGGTGATTCGATAAAGAGGACCCATGATTTAAGCTTTCTAAGAAAAACTTTTCAGCGTTTGTGTGGACAGTTGGACTTTATATATATGTTGATTGTTTGCTTTGCTGGAAGTTCTAAAAAAGGGATGATAAGGTTCACGTAAAATGGTTATAAATATTAATGGAACCTACTTTTTTGTGGGGCTTATACTTAGAAAAAATGACGGAGCATCATATCTGATTTTTATAAATGAATTAAGGAGGTTATAGCCCACAAAATACAGCCCCGGATCTACAATTTTTCTGAACCGGGGCGAAAACTTGATTTTGGCGCCCCTGCCGTTTTTGATAAAAATGAAAAAAAAAAAAAAAAATACAAATCTACTTGGTTAGATTTTTTGTCACTGGGAGAGTAAAACTTTTTAATGGATGTGCAGTCCATACCTATTCAGAAACTTTTCATTATAGATAAGAAAATTGACAATGCCTCAACAAAGACTATACTATAACTTCGTTGATCCTTGAACGATTTAAATGAAATTGACACACAATTTCAATCCTTAATAGTACCTACGAGAGCAAATGCTAAGTTTTCACTTGTCATTTAACAACTGACGAAAGACACATTTTTGCGGCATTTCACAAAATGACTAGTGGAATTGATTGTCTTTGAACTGACAAATACCAGACCTGTAAACTTTCAAGTACAAGTACCAGTCAAGTACCAAGTACCTTGTACTTGTACTTGTACTTGAAAAAACCAAGTACAATGTACTTGGTACTTGAAAAACACCAAGTACAAGTACTTATTCAAGTACTTTGTTTCAAGTACATGTACTTGGTACTGTAATACTGCCAAGTACATTTTCAAATACTTTTCAAGTACAAGTCCATTTCAAGTACCTACTTTTCAAGTACAAGTCCTTTTCAAGTACTCTTCAAGTACAAGTCCAATTCAAGTACTTTTCAAGTACCAGTCCATTTCAAGTACTTTTCAAGTACAAATACATCTCCCTATTTCATAGAAATAAAGGGCACGTCCATTTCCATTACGACCTTGAAATTTGACGGGATGGTAGGGCTTTTAATGAATGCAAAGGAAAAATATTAACATTTGAGATTTTGGATTGAGGAGGCGAGGCGTGGCATCCACCCACATTATCAGAATTGTTATTAATTATTGGATGAAGCACTTGCGATAATTTAAGGACGATGAAATTGGGTATAACGGTAGTAATTATATTGTTCAAAAAAATTAAAATTTAAAACTTGATAGTTTCCGTTCATGGGCGTGGCAGCCACCCACTTTCTAAGAATCTATGGATCATATCGAGATTTAATCAGGGAATGATAAAATATATTTGAATAAACATGAGGGCTTTTGTGCATTGAAAAATTGAACATTTATATTCAAAGGATGTGGTATCCACCCATCAGCGTACGGAAATGCTCACTCATGAGCTGCTCATGTGTGAGCAAAACAAAATGATCAGTTATGATAGGATCTTGTTCCTGAGTAATTAGCTGTAAGCATTTTTATGTTTGCTTGAATTTTGAAAAGTTTCGAAACCCTTGGAAGTTTGTTGTTCCTTGAGCGATTGCAATTAAATTGCTGTAGGTGAAAGCTGAAACAGAACTAAAAAACAAAAAAAAAATTCAACAGGGTGTTCCAAAAATGTGTTAACTTTGTTGAGTGATTGCAATGAAATTGACACAGGTGAAAGCTGAAATTGAATTAAAAAAAACAAATAATTTCAACAGGGTGTTCCAAAAATGTGTTAACTTTGTTGTCCCTTGAGTGATTGCAATGAAATTGACACAGGTGATAGCTGAAACTGAATGAAAAAAAACAAATATTTTCAACAGGGTGTTCCAAAAATGTGTTAACTTTGTTGTTCGGTTTCATCGCCCATGTACGTTGTTCATTGTTGCAAGTACGCGGAACTAGAGGTGTGTCGTCAAACGTTCATTTTAAAAGATTCAATCTTTCATATGCTGTTCAGTTCAATGATTAGTTCTTTTCAATCGTTAACTTTTTTAATCATTTTGGTGTGTGTTTAATAATTTTGTATGCGTATAAAATGGGAAAGTTCTGTTCCTTTCCAATCGTTCATTTCTTCAATCATTTGGGTTACGAATAAAATGGGAAAAAAATTTCGTTATTTTCAAACGTTTTTTTAGACATTTCCGTGATTTAATGTTTTAAACGACTATTAAAAATTATACCCTTCTATTTGCACACCGTCTTTGATATACTTTGGGGAACTTAAAGAGATACAAGTATGAACGTACTTTTAAACTGACCCAAACTCAAGTTTGTTTGCATTCGTTGTGTTCTATTTCAACATTATTTTGATTATTTCCGAAGCATCTCCTTTCTGTTCATTCACTCTACTCTTTTCATTTTTCATAATTTTGAACGAGATTGAAAAATGATTGTATCTCTCACTGAACTTGTGATTGCAATCAATCAATCTATTTGGTATACGAGTCAAAAAGAACGAATCAATCGATTGACACAGCTCTACGTGGAACAACGAAATTGTAAACGATAACAACGAAAAAAAAAAAATTAAGAAATTGAAAGCTTTTTTGAATTTGTTGTTTTTTGTTGTATTTCAAAAAATGATAGGTAGGTTAGCCACTTTTGAACATTAATTTAAACCTATACATTTAAAAAATATTGCTCTGTTTTCAATGTTTTTTTTAAATCCAAAAATATTTTTTTCTGTTTGATACACCACAACTTCCCCCCTCTCCCCATCAAAAAAACACCCTTCCATGTGAAATATTTTTATAGAATCTTCTGATTTTTCATTTTCATAATACATTAAACATTTTCACCAAGTTTCATGATGGTACTAATTTTTTTGTTTTATTTATCACGTATAACAATAATAACAATAACAATTTTAACTATATGCCTGTAAGACCTAAGGTCTTTTAAATGCAACCTGAATTGCACGGCACTAGTTAGAAAGAGTAGGAAGATAGGAAAGATTTGGCACAGTGGATTGAGATCAAGGTGTTTATTATCTCATTAAATCTCACGAAAAGAATGCTGCCTAGAATGGGGCTCGAACCCACACCTCTAAGCTAGCAGTCAAGTACTACATCCCCTGCACCATTGCCACCCGCAACCGCAACCACCACGTATACTAAATTGAAATTTGCCAAATACCAAGTTCAAAATAAAAGACCCAAATATTGTATCAGTTAACGTTTGGTTTGGTTATGTGCAAGTGCGAGTGCGTGTCATTCTTGCTTGAGATCGAGATTTGAAGAATCGATCGGAATAGAATGGAAGGTAATATCTGAAAAAAGATCAAACAAAAAAAAAAACACTTTTTACTATAGCGATATATAAACATAGATAGGTAAAGGTAATAGTAGAACAAGTTCTTAATTCAGAAAAATTCTAATAAAAGCAACTAAACTAAATAAACAGTTTGAAAACAAAGCCATATTTTTAAAATGTATAGGTTTAAATTAATATTCAAAAGTGGCATACCTACCCATCATTTTTTTTTTTGTAATACAAACATTTTATTAATACAAATTATTAATTTAAATAAATCAAAGATAAAAACATTTTTTAGAACAAGCTTTTATTAAAATGCTCCAAAAAGAAGAAAATAAACTTCGAATTCATTCGAGTGCATGAATTTATTATATTAAACAATTTATATGATTTCCCATTTAATTCATGATTTACTTGTATATTAATTGGTTAAACGTGTCGCGACAAGCTTTTATATCATATAATTTGTTTAATGTATGTACTTAATTGATGGGTTTGATTGAATTTAAAGTTTATTTTCTTCTTTTTAGAGCATGTTTCAAGCAATGTTTTTACTATTGATTTTCGTATTCCTCTCAGAAATTCTTTTCATTTGATACCCATATCATAGCAGTTTGTAAAAATAAATATTCCGAAATCTTAGGCCGTCCACCATTACCATATTGGATTTAGAGTGAATTCATTTTATTTTACGTCTTCTTTTCAGAAAACCCTTTCATTTGATTCCCATATCATTAGAATGTACGCGATATATCTAGTCCGCCATCTTGGGCCTTCCACCATTTTGGATTAATCGTGACGTTACTAAGCAAACCATGCACTGTCATCGGGTTGGGGTCGGAATCCCGCGAATCAAAATCCCTTATGTCGAAATCCCGCGTGTCAAAATCTTGTTTTTCAAAATCCCGGAAATCAAAATCCCGCCGTTTCTACTACTATGCGACAGCTCATTAATATTTTTTATTTTTTGGGCTCACTACAGAATTTGGGGTGGGTGTGAGGTTAAGTGTATGTAAAGTTTCTTTTGCATTAAAAAAAAATAATATCATTCATACATAATTCGAAGAAAAATTAAAAAAAAAGAAAAAAAAATTGATTAAGTTAAGCCGAAAAAACGGAATTTTTTTTTTTTTTTAGTTTTGGAAAAAACTTTTTTACCAATTTTATTTTGATTTTTCGGAACGGGCACATTCCAAGATCACGAATATGTATTTTATAAGGCGCTAGTACGCTTAGTTTATCTGCAAATCAAGTTTAAAGGTGTCAACTTTGATGCCTCAAGGACGCTTAGTTTAGCCGCAAATCGCGTTTAAAGATATAATTCGAATTTTCGTATAACGCGATGCATCAATTGAGCGCTAATGTCAAGTTTTCTTGAGCAACAGTACAGTACAGTACAGTATCATACATATTTCGAAGAAAAAATTTAAAAAACGAAAAAAAAACTGAGAAAAGTTTAATTTTTGATTGAAATTTTCCAAAACAAAATATTTTCATTCATATTTCGAAGAAAAATTAAAAACCGAAAAAAAAATTTGAGAAAAGTTTAATTTTTCATTGAAATTTTCTTCAAAAAATTTTGTTTTTTATATTTTTCAAATAAAAAAATGTCCAAAAAATTTATATTTCTATATAATTTTTTTTTCAAAAAAAACATCCCACCTGTGTCCAGATCCAGACCCACCTCTGTCTTCTTTTAGACTACCGTTCCCCATCACCCAAACCGAAAAAAAATTCCCACCTGTGTTCAGAATCCAGACCCACCTATGTCCAGCCAGAACAATCAACGAATTGTACTTGAAAAGTACTTAAAATGGACTTGTACCTGAGAGTACTTGAAGTGGACTTGTACTTGCAAAGTACTTGAAATGGACTTGTACTTGAAAAGTACTTGAAAATGTACTTGGCAGTATTACAGTACCAAGTACATGTACTTGAAACAAAGTACTTGGAAAAGTACTTGTACTTTAAGTACAAATGTACTTAAGTACTTTACAACTCTGACAAATACTATGTCTGTTCGTGTACTTCCCAAAACTACGAATTTCCACGAATTTTATTTTTTTATATGAGCTTTGACAGAACTTTGGGCTAAATTCGTAGAAATTCGTAGTTTTAGGAGGTACGCGAACAGACACAATACTTGTCAATGAAAGACAAAAAATTTGAATGACAAGTGGAAATAGCTTAATTGACAAACGAAATGTCACTTTGTGTGTAACTGACAAAGAAAATTTTTTGGCAACGTGTTTTAATTCTTTGTCAATGAAAGACACTAATTTCATGGCTGATCCAAAGCAATTTGGAGGTGATTTTGAAAATTTGGACGATTATGTTATGAGAAGTGAAGAAAAACAAAAATAAAACTTTGTTGATAATGTTCCTGACAACAAAAAAATAGAAAGAGTGGACAATGAAATTTACCAGAATCCCTGATCCAGAAGGTACAGAAATTCGAAATTATTTGTAATTCAAACAATAAATTCCATACAAATTATAATTCTTCGCACTACTATACACACATTTCATTGAAGATGACTGACAGCTATGAAAATTTACTCATTGTCAGTGAGAATGGAAATAGCAGTCAATGAACTTACAAGGACGTTGGTCATAATTTCTCTGTCTTTGAAAAGACCAACGATTTTGTGTCAAATAAAGACACAAATGGAAATGAACTGGCAATTGTGTCGTTCAAAGACCAAATCGTAATCTGTCAAACTGTGTCAATTCAAAGGCAAGTGGATTTCTTGCATTAGCAATGTCAAAACACAAGTCATTTTAGATTGGCTGGTTCTTTGATACGCTCGAGGGCAGTTTCTGTCTGGTTGGAATTGTTGTACTATCCAGCATTTTGAAAAAGGGTGCTGAAAAGGTAAATGCAATTTTTTCGGCTCCTATAAATTATAAAACTAAGAGCAAAATTTTTTATTTGATTTCTTAGTTTAAAAAATCTTTTAAATTTTGTGTTTACAAAAATTTTCGACATCATGAAAAATTGCTGTCGAAAAACTGTAAAAATGGTTTTCAGCGTTTATTTCACTCTTTTTTCACCTGAAAGAAAAATTTTATAATAAACTAAAATTTTTTGTAGATCACCCGATTTCCTACATTTGTTTGTACCTAGATTTTTTGTGAGCTAAAAAATATTTAAAATACTGTGTAATAAAGTTGCCTGTATCCAGCAAATAAATCTTTAGGCAAGACTACGAATTGTACGACGGCGCGGTGTGGTGCAACCCTTGTAGAGGGACACAGTTCAAGTGTTTTATTATTCAAAAAGGGGGAATGCAAAAGACAAATGCTTAAAAACAACAGAAAAACTTTCAACAATGTATTACAGCTCGTTTCTATTATTTAATTTTTCAATCAAGTTATAGGTAGTTGTGAATAGTTTTTGAAAAACATTTTTAAATGGTGAAATAATGATAGAAAAACTGCTAAAGGTTGACGAGAACTACAATTTGATTTTCCATTGCCGCATGTCGACTAATTTAATTTCATTAAGAGTCGGAATCCTCAATTTTTTTCAGTCACATGGATTTTGCGCCCCTGTAAGCTGCCGCCCGGGGCACAGGCCCCGGTTTGCCCCCCCATAGATCCGGGGCTGACAAAATAACATAACTTAACATGTTTTTCATGAATTTTGAAGAGCATATTTTTTGTTGCATTGTAACGTGATCACCTGATTAGTAGTAAATGATAGTTTATTGTTTTCTTAGTCTGCTCTGAGTGATACATGGAATTACAAGACCAGTCGGTGGCTGAAGGAAAAGAGCATTATAAATGCCCGCATGGCCGGCCCGAGCCAAATTAGCGCCCTGCGCAAGCTTCCACACTGGCGCCCCTTAATTGCGGTTATGGGTGGAAAAAGTAATTTCCTTTTTACCCAAGGGGTAGACTCTGCAACGATTTTTTTTTATTTATCTGTGGTGCTTGGTAGAAATATGATAACTCCATTTTATAATCTGCGTCCTTACGTCCATCTTACATCAAGCTAGAGCCTAAACGGGTGAACCGATTTTCTTTAAATTTAGAATATCTATAAACATATTCTCTAACAAATTGTTTTTAACATTTGAAGAAAACTGGTTCAGCCGTTTAGGCTCTAGGTCGATGTAAATTTGATAAGGACGCAAATTATAAAATGGAGTTATCATGTTTCTACCAAACACCACATATGCATAATATCTGTCTATTATAATGGTGTTGATCTTTTTAAAAGAAATGAAAATTAAAAAAGTGGCTAGGTACCTAGTGGTTACAAGGTAGTGGCTTTTTTAATGCTTGCTCAAGGCGCCCATTAGGTTCAGCGCCCTGCGCAATTGCAAGCTTATTCGGCCCTGAATGTCCGTGTTGTCGGAAAATTGCGGCAGATGTCCTTCAGGTTTGCATTATGTATAGCAAAATGTATGTTCTGTTAACATAAATTGCCAAATTGAAATAATAGCCCAGGAAAATTAGACTTTTACTTCGAAAAAATTCCGACAAAGCTGAAATTAGACAGCACTGGTTTGCATCCAAAAGCTTTCCAATGTATAAGAAATTAAAAATCAATGATGAGGAATTATTTGACAAGATAACTTGAGTCAAACGATAAATCAATCTGAAAGAGTGTTTTCAATTTCAAATAACATTTGGACACACGAGAATACGCCATCAAGTTGATCTACTTGAGACCAGGTGCAATTACGACTTCAATTTTTTGTTGTAACTTAATTCTTATGAATGTATTTATTTTTAAAGCAAAGTTTTTTTTACTAAAATATTTATTTCTAAAATTTTTAAGGTTAGAAAAAAGTTGTCCTCTTTTTTGCCTCTGATAAATGGTCACCGTAACTATCAGTCAAATTTATTCACACTTTTTTTGGGCGTGCATAGAATGTGTACACGGAAAATCATTCACGCTTGCGGAATTGGGCCCCAGGGCTATATTTTTTAGGGGGATAGAAGAAGGTAAAATTTAGTTTTTTCTTAATTTATCGAAAACTTGCAGTTTTCTTGGAAAAAGGTAAAGGCGCAAATTTTAGCTTATATTATTCTTCACAAAAAAGGGTAACATACTTTTTTCATACAATCAAAAGATTCAGAAAAAATCGTGCAAGCAAATTTTGTCAAAAAATTTATTAAAATTTCATTAATCGATGACCAACATTTTTTGTGCGATTTGTGTTTGGCTGCATCTCTTCATTATAAAATCAAGTTTTTTGGGTGCCCGGGGTAAGAAAAGGCCGCCATCTTGAAAAAGAAAGTGATTTTGCTTTTATTCAACAACTCAATAGAATTTCATTTAACAACAAAATCATGAGTGAATAGCATTTATTTAATAAAATTATCTAAGAAATGAGCTATTAACAAACTTTGTAAATTAAATAGTCTTGAAGTTATAGGCTGTCAAAGTTACACTTTTGATTTTGTACTGTAAAAGGGATAAATTACAGTTATTTGTAAATATCCCAACAAATAAAATTTGTTTCAAAAAATTAATAAATGTATATTATTGCTCATACAATTCTACACAATAAAGATTATGACACTTTTTTTCGTAGGAGCAACATATTTTGAGAAAAACCTGCAGAAACGTTCAATCATCATCATATGCTACAAAAATTATGCTCAAATAATGTCACTTTAACTTAGTTCTTTGCATAATTTTTATACCTATTGGGCATAATTTCCAAATACATTTTGGAAATTAAACCAAAAAGTTGGTCTTTTTTGGCTCTTTTTCCAAAAGTGTGGCGTAATTTTCACGTTTTTTTGGCGGAAAGAAAGGAATTTTAATTTTGGGCCCTTTTTCCAAAATTTGTATGCCAAAAATGTTTGGCTTTTTTTCCAAAACCATCTATGGAAAATTTCCAATGGCAAAATGAATAAAATATTCAATAAATATCAAACTATTCTATTAAGTTCCTCATCCTAATACCACTTTGTGAGCTTAGATTTAGATCTGATAAAATTGATGTGAACAAATGCTTAGGTCCAGGTGTGAGAACAAATACCTTGTCTAGCTAGGCAGCCTAGTGCATTAGAGCTTATGTGAAGAAATTGGCCGTTAGATTACTACTTTTGCTAGATTTTATTTATAAATGGGACTAGTCGTTTTCTGTGTACTTTGTCAACTAATTTGATTTTTGCCAAAAGAAAATCAGAAATAAACGCAAATAATTTGGAAATTGTAGAAAAATTGAAAACTATTAATAATTATCAGGGCCCGGATTTCCATGCAAATGCATATTTTTTTTAGACAACCTTAGAAGGAAATGAATGAGATAGTTTTCCGAATTGAGAAATTTGCTTTAAAATGGCATTCAATCGTTAGTGCATATTTTTGCATATTTTGGTATAAATGCATATTTTGGCGTATTGAGCATATTTTTAACAATAAATGCATATTTTTAGTGCATATTTTAGAAAAAATAAGCTTTAAACACTTCAATTTCATTATTTTACCGAAATGCAAACGACCATTTAAAATTCTACTAATTGGCTTTCATAAGTTCAAGCCATTGGTTTCTAAGTGAGACTATACTAAAATTACAGGGGTGGAACTCGCTTAAAAACAAATAGATTTAATGAACGAAGCAGTTTCGAAAATGAATGCAGTAGAGTCTTCAATGGGTCAATCTAGACTAGCACTAGAAAGTGTTCTTAAGAAAAACGAAGGACCATGTTATCCTTAAATGAAAATCAAGAACAGTCCTTCGATATTCAATTAACAATACATGAGATTGTATCATTAATACATGCTCCATTAACGTCTGTTGACGTGGAGAGGTCATTTTCCATGTACAAAAGTTTTTTGAGACCAAATCGCCAAGGTTTCAGTTTTGAAAACTTCAGAACAAAATTCATGATTCATGCTAACAAAACCTACTTACGAAGCTAGTCTACATAATTATGTGAAGATTTTTTTTTTGTTAAACCTACCTGAATTCTATTTTATTTTTTGTTAATTTTATTTACTTATTGCTGTGAAAAATGTTTGTGAATTAAAGACTATTTTTTTATTTTATTTAAATGTGTTTTCATTTACTTTTTGAGTATTTTTGCAGCATATGTTGCATTTTTAAAGGCATATTTTGGATTTTTTAGCGCATATTTAGACATTTTAAGTGCATATTATAGGCGCATATTTTGTGTTTTTTAGAGCATGAAAATCCGGGCCCTGATAATTATACTAGTAGCCTATTGAATAGACTGGAACAACTGGAAAAACTGCGAGCGAAAAGAATAATGAAATAAAACAACAAAACAGTTTTTATCTCAAACATTTTTATTTTATTTATGCACATATGCATACCTAGTATAAACAATAACAACGAAAACTTTATTATATACAAAAAAAACTAAAAGGAAACTAACCGGAATGGAGCTGTGGCAGCCGCCGACGTCACAGCAGGAAAAATGGGGGTTGATTTGTTTTTCCTTGTAATAAAAATTCACTGAGTATACGAAATATTAAATAGCTTTAGTTTTATTGAAATATTAATTAATTATTACTAAAAAGGACACAAGAAAACTTCAAAATTATAATTATTAACACTGAAATTGAAAAGACCCGAACTGGCAGTATTATTCTTTTATTGATTTTTCACAAACAGCTGATATTTGCTAGAGATATGCAAGTAAATGTAATAGAATTTCCCTTTTTGGTACTTTATTTGACACAAACGTTGTACAAATATAATGGGTAGGAAAATTTTGTATGAACTTTGTATATGAAAACCATAGTACTATCATGGTGGCACTCGAAGGGGGCGACATCTCAAGTCTCCAAGGGGTACCTTGACGTGGAGAATTGTGGAATAAGTGGAAGTGTGGACGTGAAGAATAGTATAAGCATGGGAAAGACGTATACTGAATTTATGAGAGTTAGAGTGAATCAGGTAGAAGGCATTTTGGAGAAAATATTCAATTTTGTTTTGGTTATCGGTTTTGTTTACATTTTTTTTACTATGCAGATAAAGCTGAAAGACACAAAAAGAACAATTTCGGATATTCTTTTTGGCTTATGGTGTTTTTATGGTGCAAGGGAAAGGGGTAGGTATACATGTGAAGGTGTATTTGTTTTTTCACAGCTGTATCTTATGGGGTTTTTATGGTGCAAGGGAAAGGGGTAGGTATACATGTGAAGGTGTATTTGTTTTTTCACAGCGTATCGTCTTCAATATATTTGGGTTTCTATGGTGCAAGAGGAAGATGTGTTATACATTGGAATATAGGTAGGTAGGTATGTGGGTTAGTTTTTACAACTGAGTTGAGAACCAAAACTCGTCATATCCAAAATTTTCATTTTGTGCAAATGAAAAAAAAAAAACTAATTAAGGTGAAATGGTAGATGTTATAAAAGATTTTATTTTATACCTATAATCTTTTTATATGAAAATTTTTCATATACAAAGCTATAATAGAAGATTTTTAAATCTATGTTATGATTGAGAGCAAACAAGTATTGGAAGTTCCGTTTAAAAGATATTTAACAATTAAATTTGGTTATGAAGAGTTTTGTTGTAAATGATTGGATATGGCCAGTTTCCCCACCATTCCCCCCTCTCACAATTGCACCCTCTAATATAAAAGCACTCCACATTTAAAATTGTTTACAATAAAAACCTGTGAACGTTTTAGTTCCTTCTTATATAACATAATTAATAGCCTATGATGGATAAAAAGAGTTTTGAATTTTTTACATATGGACATGGGTCAATATTTCAAAACATTAATATCTTTCACTCCAAAGTGGACCCTCGCTCAAAAGAACATATTTTGGTAGACGAACAATTATGTCTCTTAATAACTCTATAATAACCACTTTAAAACAAGGAGTCATAACATTTGATCAAATCTAACGGTTTTTTAAGTCAGGGAAATGATACTTGTATCAGGGGAATGACAAAAATTTATATTTACTCCGTTGATTAGATGGATATTTAATTTTGCGAATGGTTTCAGGAGTGTTAAGAAAAAAGAGAACAAAAACTAACATGAAAAATAGCATCCACGACTATGTTGCACGAACTTGCTCTCATGATTCAAGGATTTGCGAGACTAAACATTTTATAGTAATAATCGTATTTTTTTATGATATTTTGGCCGAGAAAATGTGAAAAAATTCAAAACGACTAAAAATACTGTAAATATGTTTAAATGTAATATTATTGATTCTTCTAGAGTTACCAAAACACAACCAATCATTATAATGAAAACTTGAAAGTCAGGGGAATGACACAAAATATGATGTTAGGGGAATGACTCCGAAGGGTGTTTTATGAGAATTAAATGGAAGTTATTAGAAAATTGGATGTTTTATATTATTTTTCACGTAGGCCCTTATAAAAGACACTGACGAGTAAAACTTTTTAATTTTTATACCACACGGTTTAGTAAAAAACACGCGTTAGAGGAATGACAATTTCGCTTGACGAAAAACAAAATCGTTGCCTTAACTTGAAATAAAAAGACAACAAAGTTTTTTTGAAACTCTTACTTCAATTTTCATAAAGAGCAATTCTGTACCGTTAAACAACAAAAAAAATCAGTTTTCTATTTTGAGCCTATATATTTCTTTAATAAATTTCCATTGGTGGGATAGAAATGATCAATTTATGGGGGACACTTACTTAATAGCTCCTAATTAAAAAAATAAAGCAACTAAAAATCATTTAACTATTTTTTAGTTAGGATGCATATATTATTAAAAAGACTGCATCATTAGATTTTTTGTATCATTTTTAGTTTCGTTGCTAAAATTCAGGCAGTGTGGTAAGTAGGCCTGGGGACACGTCAGTGGAATGACACTTTGGGTGTTTAAATGGAGATAGCGGGTATGATATTTTTTTTAACTTTATTTTTTCTAGAGCGAATATTAGAACACGTTTGTTTCAAGCTATCCAATTAACAAACTTATAATAAAATTTTGTACTTCGGTTCAAAAATGAAGGAGACTGAAATATTAATATTTTGAAATATTGACCCACATGCAAACTTTTCGCACTTTTCAAACTTTTCTTTCGCTTCTTTCCTTAATATATATACATATATTTTAGTAAAGGCTACATTGGGCTGAAATACCATTTTCAAAAAAATAGTTATTAAGGTGCAGTGCAATAACACCCGCAGTAATAAAGCCCTTGGGCCGTGGGCGTTATTTCCCAAAATAAAAGGAAAAAATACCCACGGGTTTATTTTCCATTTTAAAATGGCAATAAACCACGAAAGAAAAGAAATAAGAACCGCGGGTGCTATTGCTTTTTGGATTTGGCATTTAAACCCACACTTAAAGTATAATCTATACTCTGCTTTTAAATACTCTTCTATTTAAAGATCTCAAAATGATAAAGTTGGATATCTTAATATATACAACAAAGTCGGGTTAGTTACACCATTTATAAGTTATAACTGAAGAACGGCTGATCGTATTTTAATTATCTATGGTTTGTTGGATTTGTCTCCGCCTCAAATAGGAGAATAACTATTAAAATATCAGAAAAGTTCACGGATAAAAATTATATGCACTTTGGGTAGGTAGGTACCTGTTTTATTATATAAAAAAGAAATTAGAAAATGAGTTTGAAACGAATCAATAAATTATGAAATTTTGTTTTGACAAAATGAAATTAAAAAAATATAATATAGTCGAATCTCCATATTTCGTTCTGACAAAATAAAATTACAAAATTATAATCAATTTATGTATTTAAAATAACAATTAAATCTTCCATTGATCCACTTAATCAAAATTAGCTTTTTGTTTTCTTTGATGTTTAGTAAAACTTTTAAAGGAATTAAAAAAATTTGATGAGAATTTTGTTTAAAATAATATGTCTATTCGCGTACCTCCCAAAACTACGAATTTCTACGAATTTAGCCCAAAGTTAGATATGTCAAAGCTCATATTTAAAAAATAAAATTTGTAGAAATTCGTAGTTTTGGGAAGTACGCGAACAGACATATACATAAGTATACAAAAATGTTTATAGATTTTTTTAAATTTATACATTTTACTATTTTTTTTTGTCTGAAAAAATATTAATATATCGCGCATTGAAAACAAAAGTGGCACTAAACGAAAAACCTAGTTTTCAAATACGGCCGTTTAAAGTTTTGGACGACTTACGTAAATAGTCGATAGCTCTTTGAAAAAAGATTTAGGGCCTTATTACGGTTCGCGAATCGAACGTTCACTTGAAGTCGAACGATTTGGCGAATGTTATGTACGTTAGGGTTAGCGAATTAATTCATTCGCTAAAAATTCATCGCTGTCACAGGAAAAATTCATTATAATCAATTTTTCTTGCGACAAATGTCAAATAGAAAAAATTAAAATCAGAAAATACATCTTAAAGTGCGGAATTTTTGTAGTTTTCTTCATTTTATTCTTGACTTAATTATTTAATTGGTCATTAATAACTTATTTAATAATGGTCCACAAAAAAACTGACTTTAAATGCAAACAAAAATATTTTAATATGTCAACGAAAAAACATACAATAACCTGTTATAGCTATTTTGAAAGTCAATTTTCTATTTCTTTTTTTGTTTGTAATGGAGATGTTTAAAAGAAAGGTTTTTAGAAATTAAATTTCAAATTTTGCGTAGTTAAGTGCCATGTTGTTCTTGATATCCAATGCTTTTATCAATTTTCAGTTAAAAATCAACAACCAAATGCAAAAATCTTTCTTAATTTTTGAGAAATTAATAAATTAAAGGTACTTTCCTAAAAAACCCGAAAAAGGGTTATAATATTATGATTAGTAATTTTTTTGCTTCATGAGCATAAAACAAATAAGCAATGGAAAAAAGTTCCTTTAATTTTTTTTAAATAGCTTAAAATCTATAAGAAATTTTTTCACATCCGGGTTTCAGAACTTGACTAAAAAATAATAAAGGCTTTGAATTTTACATACAAAAAATATCACCTAATTTCCAAAAATTTTGAAAAAAATCAACTTGATAGGTACAAAAATTCACAATTTTATTTGACACAATTTACAAAGAAGAACTTTAAGCACGGTTAAAAATTTTGGGGTAGGTACTTTTTAATATTTTCTGGGTTACATATATGACAACACCAAAAATATGTTGAAATTTAATACTTGGCAAATATTAAAATTTGGAAGTTAATTCAAAATAGATATATTAAAACTTAATAATATCAGATATTACAAAGGAATATGAAATCTGTATTATTTTTCATAATAATACAAAGGTATTATAATATAATACTTAATTACCTACTTGAAATTTAATTTGTAGATTCTTTTCATGAAAATTAATACAAAATATATTACAAAATAATAGTAATGAAAGACATTTTTTTGTAAGAGTATTTATCTTCAATTAATAGTGGCATTATTATATTTATTGTATTTCACATACATATATGAGAACTAAAATCTTACTGCGATTGAAATTTTATCTACTAATTTGTATACCTATTTTACCTCGAAATATTTCAACGCGCCTTCAAAATAAAGCATATTTAAATTGTTTATTTTAAATTATTAGGCAGAAAAATGGTTGCTATATACCTACCTAGGTACATACCTACCAACTTATACAAAATAAATCTGTAAAAAGTTCATTAGATAAAAAGTTTATTAGGTACCTACATACATACCTACCTACCTATGCTTACCTAATATACATAAAATTAGTTTCAAATTCAAGGTCAAATAGGTACTCAAAGAAATAGGTACCTACGTACCTACCTACCCTTGAATTTTGCAACAAAAACCTTTAAATAAAATACCTACCGATGAGTCGAAATGAACTTCGACGTTGGAGCCAATAAAGCTAGGAATGAATTTTTTGAAAATCACTGGTAAGAAATTTGAAATTAAATTTGTTTTGACAGTATTTGGAACTGGCATAGGGATTCGGGATTCCCACTTACAGACTAGTGAATAATATTAGGTTATCTTTTTACAAAATTCGAAGAAATTTCAGGTCAAATAAGTAGGTACCTACCTACCTACTCAAAGAAATACATACCTACCCTCGAATTTTGCAAAACAAAAAAAATAAATACCTAGGTAGGTAGGTACCTATTAAAAGATAAACCTACCTAGGTATGAAGGTACCTATACCTAAAACCTACCCCTGAATTTAGCAATAAAAACTTTAGTTAAAATACATGTAGGTACCTATACCTACCTATCAAAAATATCTATGCCTTAACCCACCCCCGAATTTTGCATACAAAATTTAATTAAAATACCTACAAATACCTATTAAACATAACTACTCGAAATAATTTATAATATGTAGGTACCTACCTATGTAGGTAATAAAAACTATTAACAAAAAAACTATCTAGCAAAAAATTAATAGTAACTGCACAAAAGCTTTAATTCAAAAATGTACCTACCTACCTA